>OX415249.1:148249591-149678591 GCA_948329865.1 Linaria vulgaris | reverse complement strand
AAAACATCTACTGGCCGATAAGCTTTTACGAAATATAATTTATAGTTCCAAAACACAAACTCAATCAATAAAGCAAAACGCCTGCACATGCTATTAGCACCAAACAATTTCTAGAAATTCTTCTATGAAACATTTGGAACATATTGACGAACATTTAATACTCAAAATTCTAACAACTTTAAAATCTGGAAATACAAATAATTAAACACCAAGAAATAGTGATCTTAAGATTGTTGGATTCGGTAACATAGCAACAATTTCCAGATTTCTATAACATAAATAAAATAAACATGTAATCATATATTATCAACAAGAACATAAACATGATAATGTTCATACAAATATAACTCAAATAAATAAACTTTATAAAACATAAACATAAAAGAACACTCATTAAAAAATATGCAAGGGTGATAGAAAAACCTCAAACGATTAAATAATCGTTTATAGTGGACGAGTCAGAAGCAAGCCTCTTCCCCTTAAGATCACTATGCCGCAGCTACCGCTTCAAGCCCTCGTGCGGCATTGACCTCCCAAGGTACAACGTCCTTCTCCTGAGATAGCAAGTGAAGCGCTATACTATCCCCTCAGTCGAACCGTAGCGATACTTGCAGAACTCCAAATGATTATGCTATGAGTTTTATGCACAAAAGAATTTTGATATGAAGGATGGTTTTATCTTGAGCTCTAAAGACATCCTTCTTTTCTTTTAAAAAAAAACCATGTCTCTTTCCAAAAACATCTATGTAGGGATTATATATAGAACTTTGAGGTGAGCAAATTACCATTCACACCCTCTAACTCTTGGCTATTAATATATGTAAATATATTATGCCACACTTTATATTGGACTCAATTCCAATATAATTTAATTAATATTTTGGTCTCAACGCCAACTTAATTAAATTCTCCAACATTTAGTGCCTCTCAATTATTGTAAGTTATTATAAAAAAACAAATTATTAGTCAAATTAAATTAATTTTGGCCTTTTTTGTTTCTTTTTGTTGGTGTCGAGGCGACCATATATAGACTCTTCTTTTTGTACTTTACATGCTTTCTTTTCCTGTGAAATTTATGCATTTAATTTTGATTGGAAATTAAAACTAAAATTATGCTTTGGAATTTTAGATGTCAAAATATGTTTGTTTTTTTTTTGTCCATTCATAATTTGAAGTTATATTTATCAACAAGTGCAAGTTAAACAATGTAACTTTAATTAAAATCAAACTACTCTTTATAACAAAAAGGTAAATAAACTTATAAAAATGCACATGAACTCATGGCAATATTTTAGGTACTTAAACAATTTTATACTCATGTCTATTATATATATTTTTGATTATCATCACATAAATTACAGTAACAAACGCGTGTTAAAAGAAAACTCTTTACACTAAAGAAAATTTTGCATGCGGTCTCCGCGTGCGCTTTTTTGCTAGTATTTATATAAAGTATAAACTCTAAACGAAATTACACAGAAGAATTAAAGGAGCACCGGAGCAGACGCTTACTTTAGTAATTAAGTTGGGATCCGAAAATTGCAAAAGCTGCCCATGCATTATGTCTAATTAGGAAGTCGCCTCTTATGTCATTTAAATTAACCAACAATCCTTCTTGGTTAAAAGAAAAAGCCAAAAAAATCCCTACCATTTAATTAATTGAAATCTAATATGAATCAAAAGCTTGATTTTTAGTCGTTATATTTGACAGGTAAAGAATCATTGTTGCTTAAATTTAAATATATGCATATTAATTTCTTTATCATCTTTTTAAGATATTAGTTCTAGATCTATAAAAACATAAACTTAGTATAGATTAGTTTTGTGATGTATTTAATTAATTTCAAACAAATTTAAAAGAGTTCTAGCACAATTTATAAATCTTTTATTATGACAGATATATGTTTGATAAAATTGTAATCCTAAAATAAGAAATAAAAAACCCTTGGTTATCGATATAGTCATGGCGTAAAACTTATTATCAAAAGGTCTTTGCTAGGAACTAAAAGTTGAACCAAAACATAGACCTTCATGAGCATTCATCTTTCTTAGAAGCCAAAAAGATCGATTCAAAATTGTTTCCTTGGAGTATTGTTTCGATTCTTTCTCCTCTATTCTCTTACATATTCTAGTCTATTGTTCTTTAAAAAAAAAAATTTTTTTTAGTCCTCCAATGTTCAAATCCTGGTTACGCCACGGGAGGCGACGACATTGGTAGCAATAAACGAAAAAATCATTAACTTTTTATCAAAATTTCGATAGTAAAAAAATGTGTCGTGATGGACGTGAGACGCACAATGACATTTTGCACTTTTCGACAAAACGTTCATGCATGACGTGCAATTGAGGTTTTGATATACGGCATGGTTTACTACTAAACTTCTTTTAGCGTATTAGATCCCGATACTTGTACGTGTGTGTATATATGTTGCACAAACCAAACTGGAAAGATTGTCGTAATCAGTTCAAACTACGGGCCAAGTCTTTTTGTTTGGTTTAAAATCACACGCAATAGTCCTTTTCAAAGTCGATAAATTCTAACATATAAAAAGAAGAAAATGACCAGAGATTTATTGGCAGATGGAAAACAAACCAAACCACACGTTGTTTGGTTTACTTAGTTTGAGTCAATTGGTCAAGAAATTTAGTTAAAGTCTTAGACTTAGCTCGATCAACAAACTCACCGCGAACGCAAAACGTTTATTTGGTCATAACCAAATTGCCTTACTAACTAACACGCCATCTCATCGATCCGTAAGAACTTAACTTCGCATCCCAACTATTTAGTTTGTGAAGTATACAACTAACTTATTACTTCACAAGCCTTAAGACTTTATCTTTTATTTGATTTGAAGTCACACACAAAATCTTATAATCGAAAAAGAGGACCAGAAATGAAAAGCGTGGAATTCTATTATGTGGAAATGAAACACAACCAATTCACAAGTTGCTTGGTTTACTTTTGAGTCAACCGGTCAATAAGTCAAGACCACTTTACAACCTCTTAGTTGGTTGAATAGTAAGCAAGTGACTGAAATAAATATTATTATATTACCTGAGAAGTATAAAAAAGCATAAAACACTTTGTAATGCAAATTTAAAAATGGGAGTTCAAATAATGTATTCAACAAGTGCTTTATTCTTGATACTCGTCGTAAATGCCATTTTGTTTGGCATTACTTTCCCCTTTGTTTCATCAGCCCAACATTGTGTACAATCTCAAAAAGACTTGCTGCTTGACCTGAAAAACAACCTCATTTATAATTCTTCATTTTCGACTAAGCTAATTCAGTGGTCAGGATCCATCGATTGTTGTACTTGGGGTGGCGTAAGCTGCGACTCTCAAGGTCGTGTTACTGGTCTCGATCTCAGCTTTGAATATATATCCGGAGTATGAGTTTAACTGGCAACGACTTCAACTCTGTTCAGTTACCATCCAAGTTTGGTCTGCTGACAAGTTTGAGGTATCTGAATTTGCGTCAATGTGGTTTCAGTGGTCAAATTCCAGCGGAATTTTCACATTTAACAAGGTTAGTTGTTCTTGATCTTACTTCGGACACTATGCACTCTACACTAAAACTTGAGAGCCCTGATCTGAAAAGATTGATTCACAACTTCACACAGCTAAGAGAACTTTATCTTGATCGAGTGAATATTTCTGCTAATGGATATCAGTGGTGCAACGCCGTATCGTCTTTTCTCCCAAATTTAAGAGTCTTGAGCTTGTATAATACATCCATTACAGGCCCCTTTGATCCTTCATTGGCGAAACTTCGATCTTTATCAGAAATTTACCTTGATTTGAACACGTTTTCTTCTCCTATTCCGATTTCTTTTGCGGATTTCCCTAGCTTGAGGATTTTAACTTTAAGAAGTTGTAACTTGTCTGGAGTTGTTCCAGGAAAGTTGTTCCAGATAATTAGTCTGCAGGAGATCGATCTTAGTTTTAATGAGTATCTTGAGGGTTCTTTGCCAGAGTTTCCTGTGAATAGTTCCCTTCAGAAACTGTTCCTATCAGACACAAAACTTTCAGGACCGATACCAAACTCCATGTTTGCTTTGCCATCACTAGAGATTTTATACCTACACAATAATCAATTCAGTGGTTCCTTGGACTTTACTCATGATTTTAGAAAACTTACAAATCTAAGATATCTTGATCTTTCCAACAATAATCTATCTGTATCCATAAACCAAAATGTACCTGTGTCCTCACATCTCCCCCAATTGAACATTTTGGGGTTGCGATCTTGCAATCTCCAGAAATTCCCGCCTTTGCAGAATTATTCATCATCGTCAGCGCTCTATCTTTCCAACAACAAACTATGTGGTGAAATTCCTAATTGGATATGGAAACTTGTAAATAATGGATCTCTTAACAATCTGAATATTTCCCATAAGCAGCAGCAACATAGAGTAGCTTGATTTGCATTCAAATATGCTTACTGGGAGAATCCCAGTTCTACCATCCTCAGCTTATTATGTGGACTTCTCTAACAATAATTTTTCTTCCTCTCTACCTGAAAATATTCACAGCTATTTGAACCCCGAGTTCTTCTCAATAGCAAACAATAACATCGAGGGTACCATTCCACCTTCATTATGCAACGCAAGTCAAATTGAAATCCTAGACTTGTCAAATAATAACTTGCAGGGCAAAATACCCTCTTGTTTGGTACCAAAAGCTCTAAGAGTGCTGAACTTAGGAAGAAACAATCTAAGTGGTGATATACCTGATACATTTCCTGTTGATTGTGATTTGGAAACTCTGGATCTCGGTCGGAATAATTTAATAGGACAGATTCCTAGATCTTTGTCAAGATGCATAGAGATAAAGATCCTAAACGTCGAACACAATAACTTAAATGATATTTTTCCTTGCTACATCAAGAACTTGCCCGAATTGCACATCCTAAAGTTACGCTCCAATAAATTTCATGGAGACATTAGTTGCATGCAGGAAGGCAATTATACCTGGCCAAATCTTCAGATACTCGACCTGGCTTCTAACACCTTCAATGGTCTTTTACCTGGTAATTTGTTTCATAACATTGGCGCAATGGCCATTGATGAGAATGGCAGACATTCTCAGCTTGATTACTTGCATCCCGATAACTATCAGTACTCGGTCACATTAACAAACAAGGGACTGGAAGTTATACTGGTTAGGATTCTTACCACTTATACTTTGATCGACTTTTCGAATAACCATTTCGAGGGTGTAATCCCCGAGACAATAGGTGAACTAAAGTCCCTTCGTTCCCTCAACTTCTCACGCAATGCTCTCTCTGGTCACATCCCATCATCAGTAGAAAAGCTACATGAACTTGAATCATTAGACCTCTCATCTAACCATTTGGAAGGAGAAATCCCACAACAACTTGCAAGTCTTACGTTCCTCTCATTCTTGAATGTGTCGTGCAACAAACTAGTTGGGAGAATCCCAGTGGGCGGCCAAATGAGCACATTTTTAGCAAGTTCATTTCAAGGAAACGAGGGACTCTGTGGTCTTCCTTTGAACACAAGTTGCACGAGTACTGAAGTTCGACCGAGAGAATCAGGCGAAGAGCATGAAAGTTTAGACAATAGAGGCATATACATAAGTGCTGAATTGGGATTTATTGTGGGTTTAGGTATCCTTTATGCGCCGTTACTGTTTTCTAGAAGATGGAGAAGATTCTTTATGAAGCTCCTTGACAAGGTCGCATTGTTTATTCTGCGTCGCCAGTAAGATTATATTAGCAGCATTGTAATTTGTGTTTATTGTGTACGAACAATAACTGGTTCAAATCCAATGTGATATATATATAATATTAAAGATTTGATGACTCTTCCAGTTTTGTTGTTTAACTTCACTTTCTTTTGATCATTCGCCAGCAATATGTATGCTTCATATCTTAGAGCTGTTGTTATAATTTTCAGAAAATGTTAATGAATGATCAGTATCATATAACAATCAAATTTTCAGAATATTATTAACAAATGAACAATTAAACATGAACAACACACACACACACACACACGAACATAAGGCGTAAACAAAAAGATTTGTTATATTTGGACTCAATTCCAATTTTCATTTGTAGGGACACCATTTCTTATAGTTGTAATGGCTTCTTTTTAGCATGAATGTATTAAAAGACTAATTTCAGCACTCTTACTATGGTTACAATATTTTGACATCAACAATGAAAACAAATTTGTATGTAAAAATAGAGAAATAAACTTGAAGAGTGAATTGCATATGAGCTTCTCTTATCTGAAAATAAGAAAATGGAGGGGGCCATAACTAAGTTTCAAGTGTATAAAACCTTCTAATCAAACGTTAAATGTTATGTCAATTGTGTAAATTTATACCCAACACTATGAAATATATTTGGAGTTTTCACTTTATTTTAGTACTTTGTAATAATCCATTTATTTTTATCTTTTAAATAATCATAATAAACACTATTTAGTATATACGCAATTCTTTTTGTTACAAATCTTTTTTATTACCATAAAACTTCAGGGGAGGGTCGATGCAAAATACCACATAATGTACATAATTTAGAAATCAAAGTCATATATTCTTGTCGTGTACAAATACAACCAAATGAATCTCTTGAACATCTCTCTATATTCAGAACACTCTAAACCAAAATCAGAAGCAGTAACAGTAATACATTGGCATTGCATCTATAGCAAAGCCAAATCCAAAAAGTAAAATTACAACGAAGTAGCAATTCCAAAAAGAAAAACAATCACTAAATAAAATTAGAAATAATCAAGAAAACTATAACCTATATTACAAATCAAAAGACATTCATGAATGCTATAAGCTCAACAATAAATTTTACCAGAAAAAATCAAATCCCTCAAGAAACCTGGACCACTCACGATCCAAATCATCAGGCGCTTTGATTCTTCAACTGACTGAGCCTTAGATATAGCAAGATATAAATTTCAGTATAACTAATATAAGTTTCCTAGTACTCACCAAAACGACCTTCTTTTCTAACACGTGTTTTAATTTTAGGTTTTCCTTTTGATACACGCGAGTCCTCTATTTGGTCGTGCCGCGCTATGATCTTAATGGGATGTGCTTCTGTGTTAAATACCCACTCATCGAGTGAGATGACAGAAGAAGGCGAGAAAAGAAGATACAAATATTTGAGCGTCTCTGCAAGGAAAAAGCTCTGCATCATGTCGTCTTTCACACCTGTATTAACCTGAAATAACACACGACCCGAAGCAGAATCATGAGAATATAATCCTTGAAGTTTCGTCTACATCAAAAACTACCTTGAGATCAGAATAATCATGGAAACACCTCTTAAAGCTTAAAAACTTGAAAAGAGAGGAACATAGTTGTAACACTATTCGAACTTTAACGGTGGCTTGGCAATACTTCAAATTTTAAATGCAAGTGAGAAAAAAAAAACTCTCCATAAGATGTTTCACTTTTACCAACACAACAAAACCTTAGAACCAAAAATATTAAGAAATACTCACATCCTTTAATCCAACATATCCCGTGTCTATCCGGGAGTTTTTCTCAAATGCTTGGAATATATCCCATCCCCAGTCTTTATATGTTGCATTACCAGCCAAACGCCAGAGGTAAAAGAGCGACTCATCAGTTTCTGGTCTCAATATGTTCCATGAGGTTCCAACACTCATATCCTGTTGCATTATGGCGTGAGTAAGTAAACGATTTTATCGAACAAAATAATAACTTAGATCTTGAATAAATATCAAAATTGAATCAAAAGGACTTACCTCGCCTGAACGGAAATAGTAGTTCTCTCCAGCTAATTTTGTTGGAGTCGACTGATAGAAGTTATAACATGTCCTAGCTAGCTGCACAAAGAGAGCAAAGTTATGCCCTTAAATCAGTAGACGGCTCCCCGCTGCACAAGAAAATAAAAATTGGGAACTTAAATATTCACACCTCTTCAGCCAGAGATAAGAATTTCTGAGCTTCATCGCGATCATAACCAGAAGAACCCAGTGCTAACATTCCTGGAGCAAAACATGCAAGTTCATCCATCTGCAAATATTTTAAAATTGAGGGTAACAATTGTTATGCAAATAATATATGCTGCACTCAACACTGAAACCACAGACAAAGCACCTTGTCAGTTAACGATGTTCCAATCTTCTCACAAAGATAAGCATAGGAAGAAGGCGTAGACCTCCTAACCAAGGTTAGTAGACCTTTCATTGATTTCTCCCACATTTCCCTGAAAGGAATATATGATGCAATGGTTTACGTGAAAAAGTAGCAATGGACGAACACAATTAGCAGAATAACGTATCAAAATGGTAAATCAGGAAAACAGAGAGCTAATACAAGTAAAACAGATACTTGACTGAAGTATAATTTCAGAAAAAACGATGAAGATTGTTGAGTAGAAAACTAGAAGACCAATGAAATGACAGGAAGCACACTTGAGCAACACTTGAACAAAGAGCGTTCATATAATTGAATGACAATACCGTATTATGAAACACATGTATCGCAAACAGAAAATGTTAGAGCTTACCTGTAATGCTTTACAGCACTGGTTTTCTTTCCTTGTATCCAAACTTTGAGCAAGTATTCATAAAAACTGCATCACAAAATTACGTTTGTTGAGTATTAGAAAATTTCATCTCAATAGATCCAAGGAGTTACAATTATTATATATAATTTTTGATGTATACTAAGCCCAGAGTCAGGAGAAATATTTAAGTGTCCCAAAGGTGTAACATGAAAATCACCTGTCTCCCATTGCTCCAAAAGTTATGGTCGAGTACGATCTTGACCCCCCACTGGGATTGATATATATGGGAAGCAAACCATCATCAGGAAATGTTTTGTTAAGCTCCAAAATAACATTTTCCACCTGAAATGTCATGCTTTTGTTTATTCCCGAAGGTAGATATCTCATAAACCCACAAAGAAGGAAATCACGCCCTGATACCACATCAGGGGGATCCAGTGCTCTAGATAACATTTAAAGTCCAGGACGTATTGTATGCCTATCTTGTTAATGATGCCTCAACTGAAGTTAAATGTAGTCTAGCTTCCTTGCAAATATTCATATTGATACAAACGTAGAAAGTGAATCAAAGGACTACCTTCTGCTGATATTTGGAGTCCCCCGTCCTTTGTGAAAGAGCAATAAATTCCAGCTGCTCTGTGCCTGAATCAGCGAGGATGCTGTCACCCTAACAGGGAAGACCATCATGAATGTTTATCCAGTTTAAATGAGGAAATAATTGATAACTAGACTGATCAACCTCTCAGAAACATTGATATGTTGGCAAAACTAAAAAAAGATAGGGAGATAGATTAAAGGTGCATTCAGCTAATCTAAGTTAGTTCATATGCTATTTGTACAAATATATGTTGATCTGGTCCATCATAGGAAGCGAAAAACAATGATGTGCCATTACTTTAACAAAAACGCAGGACTCCAATGCTTTGATCTCTTTGCCTAATGTATATTAATAACTACAACCCATCTATATGAATTTATTCTGAAAGAGGAAAAATATGAGCTAGATATTACAGATTGTAATTGAAAAGGTAACCATTATATTCTTAAGCTATTGTATCCTGCTCAGGGGGTACATGAGTACGAATAAATTGTGCCTCGTGATCAAAGAGGCACTCTTAATAGACTTAATTGCTCGACATAAATCACTACTCGCAAACTTAAATCAAAAATCAGGGAGGCGGTTCAGTGCACAAGAAAGCAACAATTTTGCCTTAATATGCTAAGGTATAATAAAGAAAAATAGACCACTATGCACACAGTCAGATAAGGACTACAGTTTCGTACAAGAAGTAAAGCCAAATTGCTAATCAAGACAGCTTACCCCTGTCCACCCTGAAGGAGTATCCCATGCAGGCAACAGCCTGTCAGCAATGTCTTTAGCCTTTTCAAGGAAAATTTTATCTCCAGAGAGATCATATGTGCTGAGAAGTCCCCCAACAACCCTGGAAAGTTACCAACATATGTGAACTATAAGCAATGTAGTTAAGCTGTTTCTTTTATTCCTTACAGAAACCATGGGCAAACAGAGGTACATATAAGCAATGTAGTTAAGCAATGTACCCTCTTCCATAGTCAACCTTCCCTCCTCTTGCACACACATGGTCAAGAGTTCATTGATTGACTATGGAAGAGGGTGAGAAAGTGAATCTGACTTTTTCTGAAAGGAAAAAGAAGGATCATGCTAAAGACAAAGGCAAGATCCCTGCCAAATCTGACATTACGAAAGAGTCAAAGTGTTTCTTTTGCAAGAAGAAATGACACATGAAGAAAGATTGCTCTAAGTTCAAGGTTTGGCTTGAGAGGAAAGGTATTCAACTTTCGTTTGTATGTTATGAATCTAATCTAACTAATGTTGGTCATAACACTTGGTGGATTGACTCTGGTTCCACAATCCATGTCTCAAATACTTTGCAGGGTATGCAAAACCTTCGAAAGCCAGTGGGAAATGAGCAATTTATCCTTCATGTGTCCTTTCTTCTTGCAAAAGAAACACTTTGACTCTTTCGTAATGTCAGATTTGGCAGGGATCTTGCCTTTGTCTTTAGCATGATCCTTCTTTTTCCTTTCAGAAAAAGTCAGATTCACTTTCTCACCCTCTTCCATAGTCAACCTTCCCTCCTCTTGCACACACATGGTCAAGAGTTCATTGATTGACTATGGAAGAGGGTGAGAAAGTGAATCTGACTTTTTCTGAAAGGAAAAAGAAGGATCATGCTAAAGACAAAGGCAAGATCTCTGCCAAATCTGACATTACGAAAGAGTCAAAGTGTTTCTTTTGCAAGAAGAAAGGACACATGAAGAAAGATTGCTCTAAGTTCAAGGTTTGGCTTGAGAGGAAAGGTATTCAACTTTCGTTTGTATGTTATGAATCTAATCTAACTAATGTTGGTCATAACACTTGGTGGATTGACTCTGGTTCCACAATCCATGTCTCAAATACTTTGCAGGGTATGCAAAACCTTCGGAAGCCAGTGGGAAATGAGCAATTTATCCTTTCAGGAGGGAGAATGAGCTCACATGTGGAGGCTATTGGTTCTTGTACCTTGGTGTTAAGCAATGGTTTTATTTTGCATTTGGAAAAGACTTTTTATGTTCCTAGTTTTTCTAGGAACTTAATTTCAGTTTCAAGACTTGTACCTTTTGGTTTTGAATTTCGTTTTTCGGATAATGGTTTTACCTTATTAAATAAATCCGAAATTGTTGGTTATGGTACATTGTCTAGCGGTCTTTATCCAGTTTTCTTGCAAAATGATCCTGCTTATAACTCCTTGAATACCACTGTTGGGTTAAAGCGTTGTGTTATGAATGAGAATTCCTCTTTATTATGGCACCGGAGATTAGGACATATCTCCATTTTGAGAATGAAAAGGTTGGTAAATGAAGGGGTACTTAGTGCTCTAGATTTTACTGACTTCGAAACTTGTGTGGATTGCACTAAGGGAAAGCAAACCAATAAGTCTAAAAAGGGTGCAAAGAGGAGTAATGATTTGTTAGAAATTATACATACAGATATATGTTGTCCTGACATGGATGCTAGTAGTCCAAAATACTTTATCACCTTTATAGATGATTTCTCACGATATATGTATCTCTATTTACTTCGTTCTAAGGACGAAGCTTTGGACGCCTTTAAAGTTTTCAAGGCTGAAGTAGAGAAACAATGTGGTAAACAAATTAAGATAGTGAGATCAGATAGAGGTGGAGAGTATTATGGTAGATACACTGAGAATGGACAAGCACCTGGACCATTTGCGAAGTTTCTTCAAGAGCATGGGATTGTTGCCTAATACACCATGCCTGGTTCTCCAGATCAGAATGGTGTAGTAGAAAAAAGAAACCGGACATTAATGGACATGGTGAGAAGTATGAGGAGTAATAAAAATCTTCCTCAATCCTTGTGGACTGAAGCCTTAAAGACGGCTGTGTATTTATTGAACCGGGTTCCAACCAAGGCTGTTTTAAAAACACCTTTTGAGTTATTCAAATGATGGAAACCGAGTTTACGGCATACACGCGTTTGGGGATGCCCGTCTGAAGTAAGAGTTTATAATCCACAAGAAAAGAAACTAGACCCTAGGACTATTAGTGGGTATTTCATTGGATATGCCGAAAAGTCCAAGGGTTATAGATTCTATTGTCCGTCTCACAGTAATAGGATTGTGGAATCGAGAAACGCAAAGTTTCTTGAGGATGACTTGATTAGTGGGAGTGGCGCCATACAGAACTCTGTTTCTGAATTGGATCACTATAAAGCTCAACCATCTACATCAAGTGACATGCTGGTCATAGTACATACGCCTCAAGTCCAAACGCGTGTGACACAGCCTATTGTCGAAATTCCACAAATTGATGATGTTGATCTTGTAGATCAAGTTGTTAATCAGGACAATGTTGAGCAACCAATTGAGCAACCGGTTGGACAACTAATCCCACAAGAAAATGATGAAACAACATTAAGAAGATCTACTAGAATTAGAAGATTAGCGATTCCTAGTGATTATGAAGTGTATATGCAAGAAATGGACTGCAATATTGGAGTCGAAAATGATCCTGAAACGTTTTCACAAGCTATAAGCTCTAAAGAATCAAACTTATGGCATAAAGCCATGATTGAAGAGATGAACTCAATGGCATCTAATCAAGTCTGGGATCTCGTCGAGTTGCCTGATGGTGACCTTTTCTCCTGTATCAAAGAAGGATTCACTTTGTATAATTATGGCACTAGTAGCTCATTTTGATTTTGAGTTACATCAAATGGATGTGAAAACGGCCTTCCTGAACGGAGATTTAGAGGAAGAGGTTTATATGAGACAACCTGAAGGATTCTCCTCTAGTGATGTTGAACACTTAGTTTGCAAACTAAATAAATCCATCTACGGTTTGAAACAAGCCTCTCGCCAATGGTATTTAAAGTTTCATGATGTAATCACTTCATTTGGTTTTGAGGAGAATGTCATGGATCAATGTATATACCATAAGGTTAGTGGGAGCAACATATGTTTCCTTGTTTTATATGTGGATGATATTTTGTTAGCAACTAATAACAATGGATTGTTATACGAGGTGAAACAATTTCTTTCCAAAAACTTTGATATGAAAAATATGGGTGAGGCTTCTTATGTCATTGGCATTAAGATCCATAGAGAAAGATCGCGAGGCATTTTAGGTTTGTCTCAAGAGACCTATATTAATAAAGTTTTGGAGAGATTTCGGATGCAAGATTGTTCACCAACTGTAGCGCCCATTGTGAAGGGTGACAAGTTCGGTCTGGACCAATGCCCAAAGAATGACCTTGAGAGGGAACAAATGTAGAATATTCCATATGCTTCCGCTGTCGGAAGCCTTATGTATGCTCAGGTTTGTACTAGACCTGACATAGCATATATTGTTGGAGTATTGGGTAGATATCAGAGTAACCCAGGTATTGAACACTGGAAAGCTGCAAAGAAGGTAATGAGATACCTTCAAGGAACGAAGAATTACATGCTTATGTATAGACGGACCGATGAGTTGGAGGTGAAAGGCTACTCTGACGCTGACTTTGCTGGCTGCATAGATTCAAGAAAATCCACATCAGGATATATCTTTATGCTAGCTGGTGGAGCCGTGTCTTGGAGAAGCACGAAGCAGACTTTGACTGCTACTTCCACTATGGAGGCTGAGTTCGTATCTTGTTTTGAGGCTACATCACATGGTGTATGGTTGAAGAGTTTCATAACTGGGCTTAGAGTCGTAGACTCCATTTCTAGGCCATTAAAGTTGTACTGTGACAACTCAGCTACTGTTTTCTTGGCAAAGAATAACAAAAGTGGAAGTCGAAGCAAACACATCGACATCAAGTATTTAGCCATAAGAGAACGTGTTAAGGATGAAAAATTGGTCATCCAACACATCAGCACTGATTTGATGATTGCTGTTCCTTTAACTAAGGGCATGCCACTAAAGAAATTCAAGGATCACGTTGAAAATATGGGACTTGGTTCCACAATGTAATTTTCTTTGTATGGTACATTTGGAAAACTCTTATTAAGTTTTTTTGATATTTCTCATATAGTTGTGCACATTTTAATTTATTGAGAAATATCGGTTGCGTGGACCTTAGAATAAACATATGGTTTATTCATACAGATTAATGGACTATTAAGACTTGATATATTGTGATACATGGAAGATAATACTCGCTTATAGAGGACCTGTCGCTATGATCCATATATCTTGTTTTAAAGTTGAGTGTCCAATTATATGGACCAAGTGGGAGAATGTAAGATTTCTTATCAAGCCATATGGGATTGGTGGGAAATCTTTTCCATAAGAAACATTTTTCATAAGAAACATATGAAATTGGTGGGAAAAAAATCTTTCTCCATAATTATGGTCCATATTAGGTTTGATTAATTGGATTTTCTTACCTCCATTTGATGGTAATGGAGCCTATAAATACTAGCTAATTTGAGGTCCCTAAACACACTCAAACATTCATAAAAATACACCATCTAAAGTAAGAGTAGTGTTTAGAAGAACTATCGAATTCCGCCGGAGTCGAAACGCTAGCCGTTGGAAATCCGAAGCAATGGCGGGAGGTAATCGGTTTTATTCCGCTTCCGCATTTATGTGTTCATGTTGTTTAGAACACACGTGATTTATGTAAATAAACTTACATAAACAAGTAACGTAAATGCAAACAGCTCAGAAAGCATTTCTACTCCTCTCAAACTCACCCATGATCAACCACTTCAATCTTCTCGATTTTCTTCGGTCTCGTAATAAAATCTGCACTCAACACACAAAACCAAATCAAACACTAAACTCAATCAAACACAAGCTACAACACACACACACAATCCAATAAAACACCATAAACAAACTCACTTCGCGCGAAAGCAAGGCGACAAAGGCATTTATAGCTACTAGGTACAACAAAATCAAATCAAACACCAAACTCCATTAACCACAAGCTACAACACACACGGAAACGAACTCACTTCGTGTAAAACCGAGGCGATGCAGGCAACAGGTACACCTCCCGACGACGCCGGATTCGACGTCAACAGAATCCGATAAGCCGAAAACCCTCGATTACACAAAATATTGTGCTGCCGCGTGTTTTCGTAATCGGTCAGCTTATTTTCTCGCAATTGCTGATCATCGGTGTCGGATGAGGTATGAATTTGAGAAATGTGGGAGCTCAATGGAGATTGCACGATTGAGTGACACAACCGTTTAGTCATTATTGTTAACAATACGCGATAGTTGGTTATTTATAAATTTAGGAAGTATTTTAAATCAACAATTCCTAGTTATATTCCACGTTATCGATACATTGGTGCAACTTAATATTTTTCTTGAAAGACGAGTACATCGTAAATAATAATTTGATGCACGGGAGCGAGGTCGTGTACTTCTCTTCTACCTTTGAGCTTGTGGTATCAATTTTGCTTTTGAATGATCTAATTGATTGACGTAGTTTTTAAAATACTATTTTTACTCCTCTCAAACTCATCCCTCATCCCTGATCAACAACCACTTCAATCTTCTCAATTTTCTTCGATCTCGTAATAAAACCACAAAACTACATCAAGCACCAAACTCAATCAACCACAACCTACACCACACACGCACACACAAAATCCAATAAAGCACACGAAAACGAACTCACTTCGTGTTGCATAGCTACTAGGTACAACAAAATCAAATCAAATCAAACACCAAACTCCATTAACCACAAGCTACATTTAAACCGTTTGGTTTGCCCTATTAAGTCTTATAAGGCCCATTTAAACGAGATCGAACAGTATTAGTACCACCTTTGGTTGGCAAGGATATAAACCGGGTCATTCATATTAAATATGACTAACCTGAGCTTCAATAGCAATTTGAAACCGAGGTGATGAACTGTTTTCAATAATATGACTTCTACAGTGTTTTAAACACTTTAGGTGAATTACCGTTTTGTCCTTCGGCATTAACGTATCTATCTTCAATCATCTTCAATCATCACTTTAGTTGAAACAAAATTCCCGAACCAAATCGTGAGAGAGTAAACCCTAGATCCGATTGAGTGAACAATTGCAGCCAAATCGATCTTTAATAGGTAGAATCTATTGGTTGGGGAAGCAGGCGCATCAGACGGTTGGAGATGGGGGATTATGCATAAAACACGATCCTCCGATTGAATCATCCGCATCGACAAGTTTGTTCTTTGAGCGAGCAATCCACTGGAACTCATGACTTAAGTTTACTTCAATGCCAATATCGCTTTTTCATTTTTTGGTCTCGAAACCTCATGTCTTTCTCATCGCGACTTTTCGAATTGCGTCAAAATATTAATTAATTATTCATTCTATTATTTCTTTTTCTTTGACTTTTATTTACTTAAATTCCAAGATCCAAATTTTCATTTTCTTGTCACAAAAGTTCTCAAATTTTCAATGCTTGAGCACAGTCTCATAAATATTAGATTGAAAGCGTAAGGGAAAAAAAAAACAGAAGGGTAAAACCCCATAGGCAGCTAATATTTTTTTTTAAGGTAACGAGTAAGTTGTAAACTTTTAACCTAGAACTATAATATAACATAATGTTGAACCCGATAAATATGGTTGCTACTTGCAAGTAGGAGGAAAGTAACAAGAAGTAAATTATGCTACCACAAAATCCGAAAATAATGAAATTATTTTAAGCAATTATTGCATTAGTGACAGCAGTGCGCAACGTTCAGATTTAGGTTCTCATTGAATTTAGAAAATAATCACCTCTATTTAAAAAAAATAAAATCATCTCTACATATATATAATCAACGGTATAAAGGAAAAAAGAAGAAATATATTTAAAGAATATATGATCTAATAAAAGGGGATATGAACAAATCTTATCTTTAGTAATTAACGCATTAGCTTATATATAATTACCTAAGAGTGGTGATAGCCTCACAGACTATTTAAATGTCTGTGATACAGACAAATCTATAATAAGTAATTATAATCTCATCAAATCTTCACAAAGTTTGATCCTATACGTAACTACCCATCCATTATTAATAAATACTAAATAGCCCCAACAATAAGAAGGAAACTTAGATTCATTAAACCCTGGGAATCAATAAAAAATATTCATTAAACCCTCAACAGAATTTAACTAGTTCATCATTATCTCATTAACACTATTCACGCTCTTCAAGAAAAAAAAATCGGCTCCATCATCTTTGTTCACAAAACATTTAAACGTTATTTTTTTTTTCTTTTATAATTTAGTATTGTTCTATTTATTGTTGATGAACTATGAACTACTTTATGTTTTAATGTTTATGGAATGTTATTATTGTATATTTTTGTTGAAGGTTGAAGTTTTTTATGTATTCTTTTTTATTAAAAGATGTCAAAATAAAACCGAACTTTTTTTAGCAACGAAAATAATAAAAATGCAATTTTTGCTACATGTCTACAAAAAGAAGAGGAGGAAATTAGTACCTAGTTTTTTAAGATATATGAATAGAAGTAATAGAAAGAATATAATTAATTATTATACAGCTATAAAAAGAGAACAAAAGAAAAGGCCTACAAAGTTTTTATTTTTTATTTTTTTGAAAATAGAGATCGAACAATCTACAAAGATTTTTAATAAAAAGGGGAGAAAGAATGACTTGGGGATAAGTTCGATTAAAAGAAATAAAAATAAAAAGGAACTTAACTCATAGAAGAAGATATGTTACTGCCTTGGTGGTAACTATTTTAAAAGTTGAGATTGATAAATATTTCACAAAAGCTGGGATAAGATGCAATTAATAAAATTTATTGGCCACTTATATTGTTAGTACAACTTTTATGGGACAAAATACAATTAATAACATTTATGTGCCTAACAGTAATTTGTGGAAAGTAGAACTAAACTTGTAGAAACGGGTGTCTAACTTAAATTACATAGTGCTTAAAATAGGTCTGTATGCTTACAGACTGTTATGTAATCATTTTCCAATTACCTAACTTCAAAACTCTAATATCTAATGAAAGATAAGAGCAAATCATATCTTAGTAATTAATGGCATTACCTTATGTATAATTACTTGAAGTAAATTGCAAAAACTCTCCTTTATCTAAATTTACCTGATTTGTTATTTTAAATTAGAAAAAATTAACCCATTGTGATGATAAAAATTGCAAACAAACTTATTATAATTACATAAATGCATATTCTTTATCATATTTGTGAAGAAAACAATAGTTTATACATATGTAGAAACATAAATATAATATGGACTAACATAAATACAACGTGGACTACTTTTATTTGCTTTTATATTGTTTAAATAAATCTAAAAATTTATAACATAGAACACAATAATTACTTTGATAAATATACGTATTTGATAAGAAAGTGCGATGCATATATTTTGCTATTGATACCGTCACGTAAATTAGCAAAAGTTTTCCTTTAAAAACTAAAATTTGAAATAAGAAAATTGTTATACGCATTCATCTTCTTTAAAATCCCTGAAAAAGTATCCATTCAAAGTAATAATGTTTTTTTCATTTATTATTTTTGTTTTTCATCTCTTATTTCTTCTATGCCGTTCTTAAAAAAAAAAAACAATTAACCTCCCCATTGTAAAATTCCTGAATACGCCATTGTCTATTACCTTCATTCCAACCATGTATTGATAGTGTCACGTTTGTAATACAGGTTGGACGGAATAATTTGTCGTTGCGACCTCTCTTTTTCCTTTTTCTTCATTCTTTTGCTTGGCCAAAGTTAAATTGGGGCTGCCTCCTACTTCTTTCATTTTTTTTTTCCTCTTCTCATTTTTTTCTTCAACATGAGTTAAAATATGCGGCTGGACACCCTTTCTCTTCTCATTTTCGTTTTTTGGGTTCAAGGACAACCGGCCAAAAATTGCGGCGGCCTCTTTTTCTTTTTAAGTAAATAGTTGCATATAATATAATACGGACAAAATTGGAAAAAATAATAGTTAACGAGGAATCGTTTTATCTGTTCTTATATAGTAGTAGAAGAAAATAAACCAGTTCAAACTACCGACCAAGTCTTTCTGCTTGGTTCCAAACAAAGTCGAGAAAATCTAACAGAGAAAAAGAAAATAAACCAAACCACACGTTACTTTACAAACCCTTCACCTAATGGGAAAGGAGACCAAGAATATCAATTAGTTAGTTCGTCGAATACTAAGTAAGTGACTGATATAAATATTACATTACCTGAGAAGTATAAAAAAACCATAAAACACTTTGTAATGCAAATTTAAAAATGGGAGTTCAAATAATGTATTCAAGTGCTTTATTCTTGATACTCGTAAATGCCATTTTGTTTGGCATTACTTTCCCCTTTGTTTCATCAGCCCAACATTGTGTACAATCTCAAAAAGACTTGCTGCTTGACCTGAAAAACAACCTCATATATAATTCTTCACTTTCGACTAAGCTAATTCAGTGGTCGGGATCCATTGATTGTTGTCGATGGGGTGGCGTAAGCTGCGACTCTCAAGGTCGTGTTACTGGTCTCGATCTCAGCGATGAATCTATATCCGGAGGAATCGATAATAACACCACCAGTCTTTTCCAGCTTGAATATCTTCAGAAATTGAGTTTAGCTTACAACGACTTCAACTCTGTTCAATTACCATCCAAGTTTGGTCTGCTGACAAGTTTGAGGTATCTGAATTTGGGTTACTCTGGTTTCAGTGGTCAAATTCCAGCCGAATTTTCACATTTAACAAGGTTAGTTGTTCTTGATCTTTCTTTGGACTTTATACTGGAACACTCTACACTGAAACTCGAGAGCCCTGGTCTGAAAAGATTTATTCACAACTTCACACAGCTAAGAGAACTTTATCTTGATGGAGTGAATATTTCTGCTAATGGATATCACTGGTGCAACGCCGTATCGTCTTTTCTCCCAAATTTAAGAGTCTTGAGCTTGTCTAATACATCCATTACAGGCCCCTTTGATCCTTCATTGGCGAAGCTTCGATCTTTATCAGTTATTAGCCTTGATTACAACACTTTTTCTTCTCCTTTTCCGAATTTTCTTGCGGATTTCCGTAGCTTGAGGATTTTAACTTTAAGTAGTTGTAACTTGTCTGGAGTGGTTCCAGGAAAGTTGTTCCAGATAAGTAGTCTGCGGGAGATCGATCTTAGTTTTAATGAGTATCTTGAGGGTTCTTTGCCCGAGTTTCATGTGAATAGTTCCCTTCAGCGTCTGTCTCTATCAAACACAAAATTCTCAGGACCAATACCAAACTCCATGTTTGCTTTGCCTTCATTAGAGTATTTATACCTCAACGATAATCAATTCAGTGGTTCCTTGGACTTTACTCATGATTTTAGAAAACTTACAAATCTTACAGATCTTGCTGTTTCCAACAATAATCTATCTGTATCCATAAACCCAAATGTACCTGTGTCGTCGTATCTTCCCCAATTGAGCAGTTTAAGGTTGGTATCTTGCAATCTCCAGAAATTCCCGCCTTTGCAGAATTATTCATCACTATCTTGGTTGGATCATTCCAACAACAAACTATGTGGTGAAATTCCTAATTGGATATGGGAACTTGTAAATCATGGATCTCTTGATTTTCTGGTTCTTTCCCATAATCAATTCACCAGTGTGCAAGAAACTTATGGCATAAGCAGCAGCAACATGAAGTTGCTTGATTTGCATTCAAATATGCTTAGTGGGAGAATCCCAGTTCTACCATCCTCACTTGATTATGTGGACTTCTCTAACAATAACTTTTCTTCCTCTCTACCAGAAAATATTGGCAGCTATTTGAACATCAAGTTCTTCTCAATAGCAAACAATAACATCGTGGGTACCATTCCACCTTCATTATGCAACGCAAGTGAAATTGAAATCCTAGACTTGTCAAATAATAGCTTGCATGGCAAAATACCTTCTTGTTTGGTACCAGAAACTCTAAGGGTGTTGAACTTAAGAAGAAACAATCTAAGTGGTGATATACCTGATACATTTTTAGTTGATTGTGTCTTGGAGCTTCTGGATCTCAGTTGGAATAATTTAATAGGACAAATTCCTAGATCTTTGTCAAGATGCACAGAGTTAAAGATCCTAAATGTCGAACACAATAACTTAAATGATACTTTTCCTTGCTTCATCAAGTACTTGTCCACATTGCAATTCCTAAAGTTACGCTGCAATAAATTTCATGGAGACATTATACCTGGCCAAATCTTCAGATACTCGACCTGGCTTCTAACAGCTTCAATGGTCTTTTACCTGGTAATTTGTTTCATAACATTGGCGCAATGGCCATAGATGAGAATGGCAGACATTCTCAGCTTGATTACTTGCATCCTGATAGCTATCAGTACTCGGCCACATTAACAAACAAGGGACTGGAAGTTATACTGGTTAGGATTCTTACCACTTATACTTTGATCGACTTTTCGAATAACCATTTCGAAGGTGTCATCCCTGAAACAATAGGTGAACTGAAGTGCCTTTATTTCCTCAACTTCTCACGCAATGCTCTCTCTGGTCGCATCCCATCATCAGTAGAAAAGCTACATGCACTTGAATCATTAGACCTCTCATCTAACCATTTGGAAGGAGAAATTCCACAACAACTTGGAAGTCTTACTTTCCTCTCATTCTTGAATATGTCGTGCAACAATCTTGTTGGGAGAATCCCAGTGGGCGGCTAAATGAGCACATTTTCAGCAAGTTCTTTTCAAGGAAACGAGAGACTCTGTGGCTTTCTTTTGAACACAAGTTGCACAAGTACTGAAGTTCGACCGAAAGAATCAGGCGAAGAGCATGAAAGTTTAGACTATAGAGGCATATATATAAGTGCTGAATTGGGATTTATTGTGGGTTTAGATGTCCTTTATGCGCCGCTACTGTTTTCTAGAAGATGGAGAAGATTCTTTATGAAGCTCCTTGACAAGGTCGCATTGTTTATTCTGCGTCGCCAGTAAGATTATATTAGCAGCATTGTAATTTGTGTTTATTGTGTACGTACAATAACTGGTTCAAATCCAATGTGATATATATAATATTAAAGATTTGATGATTCTTCCAGTTTTGTTGTTTAACTTCACTCTCTGTTGATCATTCTCCAGCAAGATGTATGCTTCGTATCGTAGAGCCGTTGTTATTATGAACAAATGAACGATTAAACACGACGCTAAGTTCAAGAACATCCCTCGCTATGATTTAGAAATATATCAATGAAAATTCAAGGAATACTTCTTCTCTTTACATTTATATTCAAGTTAACAAATAGCAACAGAAGTGATTCGTAAAAACATTATTGGTAAAAGATATAAGGGAGATTCTTCGTTCAATTTAAATAAATATGTGGGTGTCTTAAAATTGGTTGAAATGAAAGGGCAAAGTGCAACATAAGTTGACTTCGAGGAGGCCAAATGTAATTTACTACAAACATAGTGGGAGACTTAGATTAGTCAAGTCTCTTAGGATGTGGCGCACTGACATGCCACTCAAGTCTCTTTGAATGAGGTTTTGATATACGACGTGGTTTACCACTACACTTCTTCTACTGTATTAGATCCCGATACTTGTATGTGTCTGTATATATATATATATATATATATATATATATATATATATATATATATATATATATATATTGCACAAACCAAACTGGAAATTGATTGTCATAATCAGTTCAAACAAACTACAGGCCAAGTCTTTATGTTTGATTTAAAATCACACACAAGACTCCTTTCCAAAGTCGATAAACTCGAACAGAGAAAAAGAAAAAGAGGACCAGAGAGTTACTTAGTTTGAGTCAATTAGTCAAGAAATTTAGTTAATAAAACTCACTCTCAACGCGCAGAGGAATCACACGTACACAAAGTAATCGACACAGAATCAGGCGTTACAAATTAATTTTGTTGGAGTCGACTGATAGAAGTTATAACATGTCCTAGCTAGCTGCACAAAGAGAGCAAAATTATGCCCTTAAATCAGTAGACGGCTCCCCACTACACAAGAAAATAAAAATTGGGAACTTAAATATTCACACCTCTTCAGCCAGAGATAAGAATTTCTGAGCTTCATCGCGATCATAACCAGAAGAACCCAGTGCTAACATTCCTGGAGCAAAACATGCAAGTTCATCCATCTGCAAATATTTTAAAATTGAGGGTAACAATTGTTATGCAAATAATATATGCTGCACTCAACACTGAAACCACAGACAAAGCACTTTGTTAGTTAACGATGTTCCAATCTTCTCACAAAGATAAGCATAGGAAGAAGGCGTAGACCTCCTAACCAAGGTCAGTAGACCTTTCATTGATTTCTCCCACATTTCCCTGAAAGGAATATATGATGCAATGGTTTACGTGAAAAAGTAGCAATGGACGAACACAATTAGCAGAATAACGTATCAAAATGGTAAATCAGGAAAACAGAGAGCTAATACAAGTAAAACAGATACTTGACTGAAGTATAATTTCAGAAAAAACGATGAAGATTGTTGAGTAGAAAACTAGAAGACCAATGAAATGACAGGAAGCACACTTGAGCAACACTTGAACAAAGAGCATTCATATAATTGAATGACAATACCGTATTATGAAACACATGTATCGCGAACAGAAAATGTTAGAGCTTACCTGTAATGCTTCACAGCACTGGTTTTCTTTCCTTGTATCCAAACTTTGAGCAAGTATTCATAAAAACTGCATCACAAAATTACGTTTGTTGAGTATTAGAAAATTTCATCTCAATAGATCCAAGGAGTTACAATTATTATATATAATTTTTGATGTATACTAAGCCCAGAGTCAGGAGAAATATTTAAGTGTCCCAAAGGCGTAACATGACAATCACCTGTCTCCCATTGCTCCAAAAGTTATGGTCGAGTACGATCTTGACCCCCCACTGGGATTGATATATATGGGAAGCAAACCATCATCAGGAAATGTTTTGTTAAGCTCCAAAATAACATTTTCCACCTGAAATGTCATGCTTTTGTTTATTCCCGAAGGTAGATATCTCATAAATCCACAGAGAAGGAAAATCACGCCCTGATAACACATCAGGGGGATCCAGTGCTCTAGATAACATTTAAAGTCCAGGACGTATTGTATGCCTATCTTGTTAATGATGCCTCAACTGAAGTTAAATGTAGTCTAGCTTCCTTGCAAATATTCATATTGATACAAACGTAGAAAGTGAATCAAAGGACTACCTTCTGCTGATATTTGGAGTGATACAACCATTTGGATGACACTGCTCTAGATAACATATTTATAAATTTAGGAAGTTTGTTCAATCACAATCCTTAGTTATACTCCACGCCATTGATACAATGGTGCAACATAATATTTTTCTTTAAAGACATCGTAAATAGTATTTCGACGCTTGGAAGCGAGGTCGTGTACTTGTCTTATAACTTTGAGCTTGTACTATCGACGGATTTTTAATACAAATTCATTTTACAGGTGTCTGACATGATGGCGGGCATGTTAACACGACACATACACATGTAGTTTTTTAGAGAGTCGGTGCATCATATCTTAAACCACAATACGAGAGTTAGGATTGGGTTAGAGTGTTTATTTTTTGTTTCAGTAATAAAAACTAGGGTTAGATTAATAAGTTGCAAGCTCTTAATTTAGATAAGTTATAATAGTATTAATATGTACTATAATGTTTTTTTAGCAATGGTCTTCCTTTAGCAGCATATTATTAGGTTTAACAATTGCACGATTGGGTGACACAACCGTTTAGTTATTATTGTTAACAATACGCGACAGTTGGTTATTTATTAACTTAGGAAGCATTTTAATCACAATCCTTAGTTATACTCCACGTCATTGACACATTGGTGCAACATAATTTTTTTCTTTAAAGACGAGTACGTTGTAAATAATAATTCGATGCTCAGAAGCGAGGTCATGCACTTCTCTTCTACCTTTGAGCTAGTGGTATCAATTTTGCTTTTGAATGATCTAATTGATTGACGTAGTTTTTAAAATACTATTTTTAGTGTGTAGAATTTATAAAAGACGAGTACGTCGTAAATAAAGTACCTCGCACAAGTACACTTGCAAGTTGTTGTGGGTGTTCAAGTCTAAATTCTAAACTATTTCCTAAACCATTATTTTTCTACTACTAGAGCTTGTGTAGTTCGGGTTATTAAGTGAAGTTATCTGTTTAATTCGACTTAGTAACTGGCGTGGTCATGTGATATAGTTTTTAGTTTTTTGTTTTTTTTGGAAAAAGTCAAAAGCCCGACTCCGTAACAGCTAATATCCACTATTATAATCACTACCCCTCTATAATTATAATATACTCTTATTTTTGGCACTTTTTAAAAGCTGTGTTGTCACAAATCCAAAGTTGTAAACACAACTCCACGAAATATCATTACACCATTCTCTTACAATTCTTGGCCAGTTATCATGGTCCAACTACAAAATTCTAATTGTGTTCCTTTAAGATTCAGCAGCTCTAATGAAACAAAATTTCATGAAAATCAACTGCAACACCAAGTCCAGTGAATCTGAGATATAAACAAAATCAATTACTCAAGCAATGCAAAACATAACACAAGTATGGCTCAAGGCAGAGAATTCCCTATGCGTTTATTAATCGAACAATGTTAGTCAAATCCAAGACGAAAAAATATGAACTTAGAAACAATGAAGATCTAGCCAAAGTAAACCTGAAGCGACGACAGTGGTACGTAGCAATAAACGAAAAATATCATAAACTTTTTATCAATGTTTCGTTAGTGAAAACAAAATGTTGTCTGGTGTACGTGGGACGAACACATTCCTTAAATAATGATATTTTGCACTTTTTGACAAAAGGTTCATGCATGGCGTGCAATTGAGGTTTTGTTATACGAAATGGTTTACCGCTAATCCTCAAGAAACACTATAAGTTTAGCGATAAAAACTTATTTTACTGTATTAGATCCCAATACTTGTATATATATATATATATATACACACACACATAAATATTTTGCACAAACCAAACTGGAAATTGATTGTCATAATCAGTTCAAATTAAACTACAGGCCAAGTCTTTCTGCTTGATTTAAAATCACACGCAAGAGTCCTTTCCAAAGTCGATAAATTCCAACAGATAAAAAGAAGAAAAGGACCAGAGACTTATTGGCAGATGGAAAACAAACCAAACCACACGTTGTTTGGTTTACTTAGTTTGAGTCAATTGGTCAAGAAATTTAGTTAAAGACTTAGACTTAGCTAGATCAACAAACTCACCGCGAACGCAAAACGTTTATTTGGTCATAACCGAACTGCCTTACTAACTAACACGCCATCTCATCGATCCGTAAGAACTTAACTTCGCATCCCAACTATTTAGATTGTGAAGTATACAACTAACTTATTACTTGACAAGCCTTAAGACTTTATCTTTTATTTGATTTGAAGTCACACACAAAATCTTATAATAGAAAAAAGAGGACCAGAAATGAAAAGCATGGAATTCTATTATGTGGAAATGAAACACAAACCAATCCACAAGTTGCTTGGTTTACTTTTGAGTCAACCGGTCAATAAGTCAAGACCACTTTACAACCTCTCAGTTGGTTGAACAGTAGTAATCAAGTGACTGATATAAATATTATTATATTACCTTAGAAGTATAAAAAAGAATAAAACACTTTGTAATGCAAATTTAAAAATGGGAGTTCAAATAATGTATTCAACAAGTGCTTTATTCTTGATACTCGTAAATGCCATTTTGTTTTGCATTACTTTCCCCTTTGTTTCATCAGCCCAACATTGTGTACAATCTCAAAAAGACTTGCTTCTTGAGCTGAAAAACAACCTCATATATAATTCTTCATATTCAACTAAGCTAATTCAGTGGTCGGGATCCATTGATTGTTGTCGATGGGGTGGCGTAAGCTGCGACTCTCAAGGTCGTGTCACTGGTCTCGATCTCAGCGAAGAATCTATATCCGGAGGAATCAATGACAATGCCACCAGTCTTTTCCAGCTTGAATTTCTTCAGAATTTGAGTTTAGCTTACAACGAATTCAACTCTGTACAGTTACCATCCAAGTTTGGTATGCTGACAAGTTTGAGGTATCTGGATTTGGGTGAATCTGGTTTCAGTGGTCAAATTCCAGCTGAATTTTCACATTTAACAAGGTTAGTTGTTCTTGATCTTTCTTCGGACTTTACACTGAAACTCGAGAGCCCTGATCTGAAAAGATTTATTCACAACTTCACACAGCTAAGAGAACTTTATCTTGATGGAGTGAATATTTCTGCTAATGGATATCAGTGGTGCAACGCCGTATCGTCTTTTCTCCCAAATTTAAGAGTCTTGAGCTTGTTTAATACATCCATTACAGGCCCCTTTGATCCTTCATTGGCGAAACTTCGATCTTTATCAGTTATTAACCTTGATGAAAACACTTGTCTGGAGTGGTTCCAGATTTTTTTGCGGATTTCCTTGGCTTGAGGATTTTATCTTTAAGTGGTTGTAACTTGTCTGGAGTGGTTCCAGGAAAGTTGTTCCAGATAAGTAGTCTGCACGAGATCGATCTTAGTTTTAATGAGTATCTTGAGGGTTCTTTGCCAGAGTTTCATGTGAATAGTTCCCTTCAATATCTGTATCTTGGCTTTTGTGGATTCTCAGGACCGATACCAAACTCCATGTTTGCTTTGCCATCACTAAAGATTTTACAACTCCGCAATAATCAATTCAGTGGTTCCTTGGACTTTACTCATGATTTTAGAAAACTTACAAATCTTACACGTCTTCTTCTTTCCAACAATAATCTATCTGTATCCATAAACCCAAATGTACCTGTGTCGTCATATCTCCCAAAACTGAACAGTTTGTGGTTGGGATCTTGCAATCTCCAGAAATTCCCGCCTTTGCAGAATATTTCATCACTATATTCGTTGGATCTTTCCAACAATAAACTATGTGGTGAAATTCCTAATTGGATATGGGAACTTGTAAATAATGGATCTCTTTCTAATATGGATCTTTCTCATAATCAATTCACCAGTGTGCAAGAACCTTATGACATAAGCAACAGCCACATGGAGTTTCTTGATTTGCAGTCAAATATGCTTAGTGGGAGAATCCCAGTTCTACCATCCTCAGTTCATTATGTGGACTTCTCTAACAATAACTTTTCTTCCTCTCTACCTGAAAATATTAGCAACTATCCGGAGCTCTATTTCTTCTCAATAGCAAACAATAACATCGAGGGGACCATTCCACCTTCATTATGCAACGCAAGTCAAATTGAAATCCTAGACTTGTCAAAGAATAACTTGCATGGCAAAATACCCTCTTGTTTGGTACCAAAAACTCTAAGGGTGCTGAACTTAAGAAGTAACAATCTAAGTGGTGATATACCTGATACATTTCCTGTTTATTGTGCTTTGGAAACTCTGGATCTCGGTTGGAATACTTTAACAGGACAAATTCCTAGATCTTTGTCAAGATGCACAGAGTTAAAGATCCTAAACGTGGAACATAATAACTTAAATGATACTTTTCCTTGCTTCATCAAGAACTTGTCCGCATTGCACATTTTAAAGTTAAGCTCCAATATATTTCATGGAGACATTAGCTGCATGCAGGAAGACAATTGTACTTGGCCAAATCTTCAGATAATCGACCAGGCTTCTAACAACTTCAATGGTATTTTACCTGGTAATTTGTTTCATAACATGAAAGCACTAACCGTTGATGTGAATGGCCGACAATCTCAGCTTGATTACTTGCATCCTGATTCTAGGGTTGACTATCAGTACTCGGTCACATTAACAGACAAGGGACAGGAAGTTGTACTGGTTAGGATTCTTACCACTTATACTTTGATCGACTTTTCAAATAACCATTTCGAAGGTGTAATCCCCGAAACAATAGGTGAACTAAAGTCCCTTCATTTCCTCAACTTCTCACGCAATGCTCTCTCTGGTCACATCCCATCATCAGTAGAAGATCTACATGCACTTGAATCATTAGACCTCTCGTCTAACCATTTGGAAGGAGAAATTCCACAACAACTTGCAAGTCTTACGTTCCTCTCATTCTTGAATATGTCGTGCAACAAACTAGTAGGGGAAATCCCACTGGGCGGCCAAATGAACACATTTTTAGCAAGTTCTTTTCAAGGAAACGAGGGACTCTGTGGTCTTCCTTTGAACACAAGTTGCACGAGTACTGAAGTTCAACCGAGAGAATCAGGCGAAGAGCATGAAAGTTTAGACAATAGAGGCATATACATAAGTGCTGAATTGGGATTTATTGTGGGTTTAGGTGTCCTTTATGCGCCGCTACTGTTTTCTTGAAGATGGAAAAGATTCTTTATGAAGCTCCTTGACAAGGTCGCATTGTTAATTCTGCGTCGCCGGTAAGATAGTTGACTGGAAAAAGGAGGACTTGAACTGGAAGTCGATTAGTTCAATGGCTCTAGCTTTAATGTGGATGAATCGTTCATGAGATAATATATATTGGTAAGTGCTCGTAGTAGAGTCATGGAGTTAAGATTATGTCATTGTAATTTGTGTTTATTGTGTTAAATGTGTACGTACAATAACTGGTTCAAATCCAATGTGATATATAAAATTAAAGATTTGATGATTCTTCCAGTTTTGTTATGTGAAAATAAGAAAAGAATACAAGAATTAGAAGGTGAAATGGAGGAAAAAAGCATGCAGAATCCAGTATGGCAGATTCTTTAATGATACAGAATAAACAGTTTGAGGCAACTAAGACGAGCTCCAACTAAGACCGAACTTGAAAAATTAGCCAAGAGATCGAAGGGTTTGATTACAAATCAAAAGACATTCATGAATGCTATACACTCAACAATAAATTTACCAGTTAAATAAAATCCCTCAAGAAATCAGGACCGCTCACGAGTCTCGATCCAAATCTTCAGTTAATTTGTTTCTTTACCTAACTGCAACCTCAGATACAGTAAAATATATATAATGCGTATAACTAGTATAAGGTGCCAAGTAGTCACCCAAACGACCTTCTTTTCTAACACGTGTTTGAGTTTTAATTTTAGGATTTCCGTTTGATACTCGTGAGTCCTCTATCTGGTCGTGCCATGCTATGATCTTAATGGGGTGAGATGACGGAAGAAGGTGAGAAAAGAAGGTACAGATATTTGAGCGTCTTCGCTAAAAAAAGCTCTGCATCATGTCGTCTTTCACACCCGTATTAACCTGAAATTACACACGACATGAAGCAGAAACATGAGGATATCACAACATGGTTATTTAGGATAGTTGCGTCTACAATCTTTGACGTTTCGTCTATATATGAAAACTTCTCTGAGATCAGAATAATCATGGAAACACCTCTTAACGTTTTACAAACTTGAAAAGTGGTTCAAATCCAATGTGATATATATATATATATATATAATATTAAAGATTTGATGATTCTTCCAGTTTTGTTGTTTAACTTCACTTCCTCTTGATCATTCTCCAGCAAAGGTGTATGCTTCGTATCGTAGAGCCGTTGTTATTATGAACAAATGAATGATTAAACGCGAAGCTAAGTTCAAGAACATCGCTCGCTGCGATTTAGAAATATATCAATGAAAATTCATGGAATACTTCTTCTCTTTACATTTATATTCAAGTTAACAAATAGCAACAGAAGTGATTCTTAAAAACATTATTGGTAAAAGATATAATGGCGATTATTATTCGTTCAATTTAAATAAATATGTGGTTGTCTTAAAATTGGTTGAAATGAAGGGGCAAAGTGCAAATTAAGTTGACTTCGAGGAGGCCAAATGTAATTGACTACAAACATAGTGGGAGACTGAGATTAGTCAAGTCTCTTTGAATGTGGCGCACTGACATGCCACTCAAGTCTCAATTGAGGTTTTGATATACGGCGTGGTTTATCACTACACTTCTTTTACCGTATTAGATCCCGATACTTGTATGTGTCTGTATATATATATATTGCACAAACCAAACTGGAAATTGATTGTCATAATCAGTTCAAACAAACTACAGGCCAAGTCTTTCTGTTTGATTTAAAATCACACACAAGACTCCTTTCCAAAGTCGATAAACTCGAACAGAGAAAAAGAAAAAGAGGACCAGAGAGTTACTTAGTGTGAGTCAATTAGTCTAGAAATTTAGTTAATAAAACTCACTCTCAACGTGCAGAGGAATCACACGTACACAAAGTAATCGACACAGAATCAGGCGTTACAAATTAAACTTGTGAGCGAGCGAAGCAGAGTCATAGAATCAGAGAATGCAAAGCAGAATCGTCATAGTTAATCACAAAGGCGAACGCAAAACTTTTACTTGGTCATAACCGAACTTCCTAACTAATTAACTAACTAACTAACAAGCCAGCTCATCGATTTGTGAACCATACAACTAACATAATATTACTATTTGAAGTCACAGAAAAATAGAAATAAGAGGACCAGACATGAAATACAACCCAATCCACAAGTTCCTCGGTTTACTTTTGAGTCACAAGACCACTTTACAACCTCTTAGTTGGTTGAATAGTAAGGAAGTGGCTGATATAAATATTATATTACCTGAGAAGTATAAAAAAGCATAAAACACTTTGTAATGCGATACAAAAATGGGAGTTCAAATAATGTATTCAAGTGCTTTATTCTTGATACTCGTAAAGGCCATTTTGTTTGGCATTAATCTCCCCTTTGTTTCATCAGCCCAACATTGTGTACAATCTCAAAAAGACTTGCTGCTTGAGCTGAAAAACAACCTCATATATAATTCTTCACTTTCGACTAAGCTAATTCAGTGGTCAGGATCCATTGATTGTTGTACTTGGGGCGGTGTAAACTGCGACCCTCGAGGTCGTGTTACTGGTCTTGATCTCAGCGGTGAATATATATTCGGAGGAATTGATGACAATGGCAACAGTCTTTTCAAGCTTGAATTTCTTCAGAATTTGACTTTAGCTTTCAACGACTTCAACTTTGTTCAATTACCATCCAAGTTTGGTCTGCTGACAAGTTTGAGGTATCTGAATTTGAGGAACACTTGTTTCTCTGGTCAAATTCCAGCTGAATTTTCACATTTAACAAGGTTAGTTGTTCTTGATCTTTCTTGGGACTTTATACACTTTACACAGCTAAGAGAACTTTATCTTGATGGAGTGAATATTTCTGCTAATGGATATCAGTGGTGCAACACCGTATCGTCTTTTCTCCAAAATTTAAGAGTCTTGAGCTTGTCTGATACATCCATTACAGGCCCCTTTGATCCTTCATTGGCGAAGCTTCGATCTTTATCTTTTATTCGCCTTGATGACAACACTTTTTCTTCTCCAATTCCAGATTTTTTTGCGGATTTCCCTGGCTTGAGGATTTTATCTTTAATTAGTTGTAACTTGTCTGGAGTGGTTCCAGGAAAGTTGTTCCAGATAAGTAGTCTACAGACGATCGATCTTAGTTTGAATGAGTATCTTGAGGGTTCTCAAGTCATCCATCTGCAAATATTTTAAAATTGAGGGTAACAATTGTTATACAAATAATATATGCTACACTCAACGCTGAAACCACAGACAAAGCACCTTGTCAGTTAACGATGTTCCAATCTTCTCACAAAGATAAGCATAGGAAGAAGGCGTAGACCTCCTAACCAAGGTTAGTAGACCTTTCATTGATTCCTCCCACATTTCCCTGAAAGGAATATATGATGCAATGGTTTACGTGAAAAAGTAGCAATGGACGAACACAATTAGCAGAATAACGTATCAAAATGGTAAATCAGGAAAACAGAGAGCTAATACAAGTAAAACATATCAATACCTAATTTATCTTTTGAGTGCTAATCAATCAATACCTAAGTTCGCCAAATGCATGAATCTTCCGGTTTACTAACTTTTCGTATTTCACTACCAATCGAGCTCTACACCAGATCAGTGACAATTTACGCGCGTCATAACAGATTTCCATATCTCGACTACAAATAAATCACTAACTAACACACCCAATTCAGTGACCTAATTGAGAACTGCAATCACACGAAAGTGATCAAATTTTTGCCCCCCTTTTGGTACTCTGAAAATTTCAATTTAGTTAAAATTCCAAATAGTACAATATATAAAGTGAGATACTTCTACTTTGTTAAATGCACCTATGGCTATAGTCAATTAAATTTTGATAGAAAATAATATTTTGGGGGATTTGTAATAATAGTGAAATTACATTTAACTCGATTATTGGTTTTTAAAAAAGCTTTTCATGGTTATTATTTACGATGTGAAAATTAAATTAAGACGAAAAGACGTAAGACTTAGTTTCAAATATTTGAAGTTTTTAGTATGACGCGTCGCGACATCGTAATGAAATACGTTACCGAGAAAGGATTCAGTTTGAGTCGAAATCACGAGTAATTATAGTTGTTGTCAACATTGATCGGTGATTGCTATCGATTTTCAGTTCGATTGTGACATGGCATACATTTCAAGAGTAATTAAACATTCATTCGACTACAGTTACAACATGCATATTTTGGTGCGGGTTCCAATCGCAAAACCAACCTATATAATTATCATTTAAAACATCAACGAAGACATGTCATTTTGACTCCTCACATCTCGTCCCTTCATAGTTTGACAATTACCTAATTTGATAGCTCTTGTCTAATTCGACAACCATCGATTAACTCAACAAAGAAGCCTCGTGTCGAAAGGGAGCACTCTCGTTAAGTTGAAGCACAAATGCAATGTCTCTTGATATACATCGCCCAACTTAAACAATGGAGAAATATGTTGACTCACCTCGGACATAGCTCAGCTGTCGTGCTTGACTACAAAATTCATGAGAATATATTGGTAAGTGCTGGTAGTAGAGTCATGGAGTTAAGTTATATTAGCAGCATTATAACTTGTCTTTATTGTGTACGTACAATAACGGGTTCAAATCCAATGTGATAAATAATATTACAGATTTGATGATTCTTCCAGTTTTGTTGTTTAACTTCACTTTCTCTTGATCATTCTCCAGCAAGGTGTATGCTTCATATCTTAGAGCCGTTGTTATAATTTCCAGAAAATATGAATGATCAGTATCATAAATAACAAGAATAAAGCAGAAGACTGATTATTAGTGAAGAATTGCAAAGAATAGATTATAACTTAAAAGTGTGACAGTATTCAAATGAAGCAGTATTAAGGACAAAGCTAGATGCAATTAGGCATCGTAACAATAAATTCAATAGAACTAAACATCAAAAACTATTTTTCAACTTAAATGCTTTGTGAAAAATTTAACCTCCCAGGAATCGTTTTATCTGTTCTTATATAGTAGTAGAAGAAAATATATGTTACACAAACCAAACTGGAAATTGATTGTCAAAATCAGTTCAAACTACCGGCCAAGTCTTTCTAACAGAGAAAAACAAAATCTAACAGAGAGAAAGAGAATAACGACCAGAGACTTATTGGCAGATGGAAAACAAATCAATCCACAAGTTACTTCACCTAATGGGAAAGGAGACCAAGTATATATATTAGTTGGTTCGTTGAATACTAAGTGACTGATGATATAAATATTACATTACCTGAGAAGTATAAAAAACCATAAAACACTTTGTAAATGCCATACAAAAATGGGAGTTCAAATGTATTCATGTGCTTTGTTCTTGATACTAGTAAATGCCATGTTGTTTGACATTAATTTCCACTTTGTTTCAGCCCAACATTGTGTACAATCTCAAAAAGAATTGCTGCTTGAGCTGAAAAACAACCTCATATATAATTCTTCACTTTCGACTAAGCTAATTCAGTGGTCAGGATCCATTGATTGTTGTCGATGGGATGGGGTAAGCTGCGACTCTCAAAGTCGTGTTACTGGTCTCGATCTCAGCGATGAATCTATATCCGGAGAAATCGATGACAATGCCACCAGTCTTTTCAAGCTTGAATTTCTTCAGAATTTGAATTTAGCTTACAACCACTTCAACTCTTCTCAATTACAATCCAAGTTTGGTCTGCTGACAAGTTTAGGTATCTGAATTTGAGTGAATCTGGTTTCAGTGGTCAAATTCCAGCTGAATTTTCACATTTAACAAGGTTAGTTGTTCTTGATCTTTCTTCGAACAATAGACTCGAGAGCCCCTATCTGAAAAGATTGATTCACAACTTCAGACATCTAAGAGAACTTTATCTTGATGGAGGTGAATATTTCTGCTAATGGACATCAGCGGTGCAATGCCGTATCACCTTTTCTCCCAAATTTAAGAGTCTTGAGCTTCTCGGATACATTCATTACAGGCCCCTTTGATCCTTCATTAGCGAAGCTTCGATCTTTATCAGTTATTCTCCTTGACAACACTTTTTCTTCTCCTTTTCCGGAATTTTTTTCGGATTTCCCTAGCTTCCAGGAAAGTGATAACTAGTCTGCATACGATCGATCTTAGTTTGAATGAGTATCTTGAGGGTTCTTTGCCAGAGTTTCCTATGAATAGTTCCCTTCAGTATCTGTTTCTATCAGGCACAAAACTTTCAGGGCCGATACCAAACTCCATCTTTGCTTTGCCATCACTAAAGACCTTATTCCTCGACAATAATCAATTTAATGGTTCCTTGGACTTTACTGGTTTTAGAAAACATACAAAACTTAGACGTCTTTATCATTCCAACAATAATCTATCTATATCCATAAACCAAAATGTACCTGTGTCGTCATATCTCCCCCAGTTGGAGAATTTGGCGTTGGGATCTTGCAATCTCCAGAAATTCCAGTTTTGTTATGTGAAAATAAGAAAAGAATACAAGAATTAGAAGGTGAAATTGAGGAAAAAAGGTATGCATATTCCAGTATGGCAGATTCCTTAATGATACAGAATAAACAGTTTGAGGCAACAAAGACCGAACTCGAAAAATATAAGACTTTAATCTCTTCTTTATGAAATAAGATGTCAATCGAAAAATAGCCAAGAGATTGCAATGATACTAACTGAAATTGTTGAGTACGATTCCTGGACGGAGTTTCGGTGTAATGGTTACACCAACTCGCGACACCAAAGTGCAGCAGCGGATGAAACAGAAAACCCGAGAAAAAAATTATTTTGGCAGATATCAATGACCAGACAAATCTTTCCTTAGAATAACCATATCTGAGATCAATAAAGCACGAGTCAGAAAGATAATACCACCAAAACAGTTTCATCAGCGTGCGTTCAGCAATCAAGGATGTTAGAAGGTCATCACTGGTAAAATTAAGATCCACTTAAAGGTATAATAGTTCTAATAATACAGGTACCAGTTCAAACAGATACTCACTTCATAGAAATCACATCAGTTGATAAATTCAAACTCCACGGAAGAGAATATTTCTACTGCTCAGAAAATAACTCTAAACAAGTAACGTAAACGCAAACTGCTCAGAAAGCATTTCTACTCCTCTCAAACTCACCCATGATCAACCACTTCAATCTTCTCGATTTTCTTCGGTCTCGTAATAAAATCTGCACTCAACACACAAAACCAAATCAAACACTAAACTCAATCAAACACAAGCTACAACACACACACACACACACACAATCCAATAAAACACACTAAACGAACTCACTGTTGGGTGTTAGGGATATTTAGAAGGATATAAAGGTGTTTGGGACTATATAGAAATATTGAGGACTTGGGGAACTCTTTATGCAATAAAGCCTTTGCAATATTATTATTGATATGATAAAGTACACGGCTGAAGTTTTTTGCTTGGACTCTTTTTTTGCTTTGTTTTTTTTTCTTTTTCTTACTTACAACTCATTCACTATCTCTTATTTATAGATTATTAAACCGCCATACTATGTCTCAATTATTAGCCTTACACATTATTATATTAAATATCTTACAATTATTTAACTTTCTAACTAACTTCCACTAACATAATATCTCAAACTTCTTCATGATTCCAGATGGTGCTGATCTAGAACTTTCATCTTTTTCTTTATTGCAAATTAGTTTTTGTAACACCCCCTCCTAATTTGCAATCCGCATTTCAATTCGAAACTGAGTAATCTTCTCCGTAGCTACTGCTTTTGTGAAACTGTCTGCAAGTTGTTCCTTGGTGTTTATGAACTCCAACAGAATTTTTTGATCTTGCACAAGACTTCTGATAAAGTGATGACGAAGTTCGATATGTTTCGATCTTGCATGAAAAACTGGATTCTTCGTCATTGCAATAGTCGACATGTTGTCGCAATAAATTACTGTTGGAGCTTCTTGTTTCTGCTGCAAGTCTTCAAGAATCCTTCTTAGCCAAACTGCTTCACGCGCTGCATCTGTAGCGGCGATATACTTTGCTTCTGCTGATGAAAGTGATACGGTCTTCTGCTTCTTTGACGTCCACGATATTATTTTAGATCCAAGACAGAATATGTATCCCGATGTGCTTTTACGATCGTCAACTGATCCAGCCCAATCACTGTCAGTATAGCCGATGAGATTATTCTCTTTTTCCTTGACATACTTGATGCCAAACTTCTTCGTACCTTGGAGGTATCGTAGAACTCTTTTTGCTGCTGCATAGTGCAATTTGCTTGGATCATGCATAAACCTTGATATCAGGCTGACTGGATAAACTATATCTGGCCTCGTGTTCGTCAGATAAATAAGGGAGCCTACTAAACTCCTGTACATTTTCTGATCAACTTTTTCTGCACCATCATCCATCATCAACTTTTCATTGACTGCAAGTGGTGTGGATATTGGCTTGCAGTTCTGCATCTGGAATTTCTTCAAAATTCCTTCAAGATATTTTTCTTGAGAAATAAATATTTCTCATTTGGATTGGCGAACTTGAATTCCCAGAAAATATTTCATAAGCCCGAGATCAGTCATTTCAAATTCTTGCATCATTGCCTTTTTAAATTTATCCATCATTTTTGCACTTGTGCTTGTATATATCAAATCATCCACGTAAAGACAAACGATAAGAAAATCTTTAGTACCTTGTTTCTTTACGTAGAGTGATGGTTCACTTTGGCTTCTGGTGAATCCAGTCTTCTGGAAATAACTGTCAATTTTGCTATTCCACGCCCTTGGTGCTTGCTTTAGGCCATATAGTGCTTTCTTGAGGCGATAGACTTTGTCTTCTTTTCCTTTGGCGATGTAACCCTGCGGTTGCTTGACATAAACTTCTTCTTCTAGATCTCCGTTCAAGAAAGCTGATTTCACGTCCAGTTGATAAATTGGTAACTCTAGTTGAGCAGCTAGAGCTAGCACGAGCCTTATAGTCTCCATGCGTGCAACTGGAGCAAATGTTTCATTGAAGTCGATGCCTGGTTGTTGTGAATATCCCTTTGCAACTAGGCGTGCCTTGTGCTTTTGGATTGAGCCATCTTCCTTGTACTTCGTCTTGTACACCCATTTAAGGCCAATAACTCTTTTTCCTTCGGGAAGATCTACAAGCTCCCATGTTTTGTTCTTTTCAATACTCACCATCTCCTCGTCCATTGCTTTTAGCCATATCTCTTCTTTTGCAGCTTCGTCAAATGTCTGCGGCTCAACGGTAAAGAATGCTACATCACATGATTCATAAATATCTCGCAAGCTGCGTACCTTTCTGATAGGACTTTCTGATTCTGGATAGAACTCTCCTGATGGTCCTGCAGCATCTGGACTTGAACCTTGGTCTGGACTTGCACTTGGACTGGTACTCGATTCATCTTGTTGAAACGAGGATGGCGGTGGTTGATAGACATTATTTGTCTTTGTATTCTCTTCCCAGTTCCACGACTGCTTTTCATCAAAAATAACATCTCGAGAAATGATAAGCTTATTTGCTCTTGGGTCTAGTAAACGATATCCCTTGGATTCGTCACTATAACCAATGAAGATTAACTTTTCTCCATTTTCATCAAATTTCTCACGTCGCTGGGAAGGAATATGAGAATAAGCAATGCATCCAAAAACTTTGAAATGATGTACCTGTGGCTTTCGGTGAAACCACGCTTCATATGGAGTCTTGCTTGGTAAGGCCTTAGTCGGTGACCGGTTCAAGATGTAAACAGCCGTTGTCACAGCTTCCGCCCAAAAACTTTTAGGAAGTCATTTTCCTGTCATCATGCTCCGGGCCATTTCAGCAATTGTGCGGTTTTTCCGCTCGGCAACTCCATTCTGTTGTGGGCTATAGCGAACTGTTAACTGCCTGTGGATGCCTTTCTCTTTGCAGTAGTTCATGAAGTCTCTTCCAATGAACTCTCCACCTCGATCAGTTCTGAGAGCCTTTATTTTTCTGCCACTTTGATTTTCGACTTTTGCCTTGAACTCCAAGAGCTTGGGAAATGCTTCTGATTTCTGCTTCAAAATGTATATCCACATCATTCTTGTATAATCATCGACAAACAGAAGGAAGTACCTGTTGTCGTTTAGTGACGGCGTCTGCGTTGGTCCAAAAACATCGGCGTGGACTAATTCCAATGGAACTTTAGCTCTGTATGAAACTTTTGGAAATGGCAGGCGATGCATTTTTCCATAAATGCATCCTTCACATGGTTTGTCCCTGTCTGGAATATCTGGAAGGCCAAGAACCATATTTTTCTTTTTCAACATATTTAAGTCTCTATAGTTTAGATGTCCGTACCTCAAATGCCAAATCATGTGATCATCGGTGGTGCTTTGAAGTACCATCTTCTCTGGGACATAGAAGACGTCTTTGATGTAGTTCGTCTCGCCTTTTCTTGTCTTTACTGCAACCGTGCCTTTTCCCATAATTTTGTGTTCTTTGCCATCACCGAGTCTTACTTCTGATGAATATGAGCCGTCCAGCTCCACAAATATATTTTTATTCCCGGACATGTGATTGCTGCAACCACTATCAACATACCAAGTACTTTCAGTTTTTTGTTGTGAACTGAAACATGAATAAAGTACCTGGTTATTGTTGGCCTCTTCGGTAAAGTTGGATTCTTTAGTGTTGTCATCGTCTTTATACCAGCAATCTCTGTCGGAATGGTTGACATTTTTGCACCTTTTGCACCTGAATCGGCAATCCTTCGTGGCATGATTATTTTTTCTGCATATTCTGCAACTCGGCTCATAATTTGAATTATGATTATCACCTCCTTTGTATAGATCGCGTCGCTGGAAATTTTGATTTCTACCGCGACTCGTCCTCTGCCTCGACCTCCTCTTGATGTTGAGGCATTTCTTCTTTCCTGGTGGCTATCATCATTTTTTCTGTCGCCTGTAGTGGCCTTGACTTGGAAAGCTTGTTCCAAGTTTTGATTCGCAAACCGACTCATTCTTTTTTCATGAGCCTCTAATGACCCCATGAGTTCATCTAAAGACAATTTTGATAAATCTTTAGATTCCTCTATGGCTGCGACTACGTGCTCAAATTTAGCTGGCAAGCGCCGTAGCACTTTTTCGACAATTTTTCTATCTTGAATGTTATCTCCGTATGCACGTATTTGGTTCACAATTATTGTGACCCTTGAAAAAAACTCTTGAATATTTTCATTCTCTTTCATGAAAATATTATCGAACTCACGCCATAAATTTTGCAATTTAATGGAGATAACTCTATCGTAGCCACCGAATTGTTTTTGTAAAACATCCCAAGCATCTTTTGTTGTTTTAACACCCATTATGCGCGGAAGTATGGATCGACTTACCCCCTGGTGCATAAAGGACAAGGCTCTAGCATCTCTGGTCTTGTTCTCCTTATGCTCCTTCTTTTTGGCTGCCGTCAACGCTGCTTCTTCCTCCGGCGTATACTTGTCGTAACCTTGATCGACAACATCCCATAGCTCATGGGACTGGAATAACGTCAGCATTAGGACGCTCCATAATTCATAATTTTGTCCAACAAAGATAGGCACTCCTTGTTGGGAATAGGCGAAGGCGAGCTCGTTGGAAGGGGTTGAATTCATATTTTTATTTTACGAAAGATATCGAGCCAAGGGTGGCTCTGATACCACAATATGTTGGGTGTTAGGGATATTTAGAAGGATATAAAGGTGTTTGGGGCTATATAGAAATATTGAGGACTTGGGAAACTCTTTATGCAATAAAGCCTTTGCAATATTATTATTGATATGATAAAGTACACGGCTGAAGTTTTTTGCTTGGACTCATTTTTGCTTTGCTTTTTTTTCTTGCTTACAACGCATTCACTATCTCTTATTTATAGATTATTAAACCGCCATACTATGTCTCAATTATTAGCCTTACACATTATTATATTAAATATCTTACAATTATTTAACTTTCTAACTAACTTCCACTAACATAATATCTCAAACTTCTTCATGATTCCAGATGCTGCTGATCTAGAACTTTCATCTTTTTCTTTATTGCAAATTAGTTTTTGTAACATTATTTACGATGTGAAAATTAAATTAAGACGAAAAGAGGTAAGATTTAGTTTTAAATATTTGAAGTTTTTAGTATGACGCGTCGCGACATCGTAATGAAATACGTTACCGAGAAAGGATTCAGTTTGAGTCGGAATCACGAGTAATTATAGTTGTTGTCAACATTGATCGGTGATTGCTATCGATTTTCAGTTCGATTGTGACATGGCATACATTTCAAGAGTAATTAAACATTCATTCGACTACAGTTACACAATTGGAACATGTATATTTTGGTGCGGGTTCCAATCGCAAAATCAACCTATATAATTATCATTTAAAACATCAACGAAGACATGTCATTTTGACTCCTCACATCTCGTCCCTTCATAGTTCGACAATTACCTAATTTGATAGCTCTTGTCTAATTCGACAACCATCAATTAACTCTGCAAAGAAGCCTCGTGTCGAAAGGGAGCGCTCTTGTTAAGTTGAAGCACAAATGCAATGTCTCTTGATATACGTCACCCAACTTAAACAATGGAGAAATACGTTGACTCACCTCGGACATAGCTCATCTGTCGTGCTTGACTACAAAATTCATGAGAATATATTGGTAAGTGCTGGTAGTAGAGTCATGGAGTTAAGTTATATTAGCAGCATTATAACTTGTCTTTATTGTGTACGTACAATAACGGGTTCAAATCCAATGTGATAAATAATATTACAGATTTGATGATTCTTCCAGTTTTGTTGTTTAACTTCACTTTCTCTTGATCATTCTCCAGCAAGGTGTATGCTTCATATCTTAGAGCCGTTGTTATAATTTCCAGAAAATATGAATGATCAGTATCATAAATAACAAGAATAAAGCAGAAGACTGATTATTAGTGAAGAATTGCAAAGAATAGATTATAACTTAAAAGTGTGACAACAGTATTCAAATGAAGCAGTATTAAGGACAAAGCTAGATGCAATTAAGCATCGTAACAATAAATTCAATAGAACTAAACATCAAAAACTATTTTTCAACTTAAATGCTTTGTGAAAAATTTAACCTCCCAGGAATCGTTTTATCTGTTCTTATATAGTAGTAGAAGAAAATATATGTTACACAAACCAAACTGGAAATTGATTGTCATAATCAGTTCAAACTACCGGCCAAGTCTTTCTAACAGAGAAAAACAAAATCTAACTGAGGGAAAGAGAATAACGACCAGAGACTTATTGGCAGATGGAAAACAAATCAATCCACAAGTTACTTTACCTAATGGGAAAGGAGACCAAGAATATATATTAGTTGGTTCGTTGAATGCTAAGTGACTGATGATATAAATATTACATTACCTCAGAAGTATAAAAAACCATAAAACACTTTGTAAATGCCATACAAAAATGGGAGTTCAAATGTATTCATGTGCTTTGTTCTTGATACTAGTAAATGCCATGTTGTTTGACATTAATTTCCACTTTGTTTCAGCCCAACATTGTGTACAATCTCAAAAAGAATTGCTGCTTGAGCTGAAAAACAACCTCATATATAATTCTTCACTTTCGACTAAGCTAATTCAGTGGTCAGGATCCATTGATTGTTGTCGATGGGATGGCGTAAGCTGCGACTCTCAAAGTCGTGTTACTGGTTTCGATCTCAGCGATGAATCTATATCCGGAGGAATCGATGACAATGCCACCAGTCTTTTCAAGCTTGAATTTCTTCCGAATTTGAATTTAGCTTACAACCACTTCAACTCTTCTCAATTACAATCCAAGTTTGGTCTGCTAACAAGTTTGAGGTATCTGAATTTGAGTGAATCTGGTTTCAGTGGTCAAATTCCAGCTGAATTTTCACATTTAACAAGGTTAGTTGTTCTTGATCTTTCTTCGAACAATAGACTCGAGAGCCCCGATCTGAAAAGATTGATTCACAACTTCAGACAGCTAAGAGAACTTTATCTTGATGGAGGTGAATATTTCTGCTAATGGACATCAGTGGTGCAATGCCGTATCACCTTTTCTCCCAAATTTAAGAGTCTTGAGCTTGTCGGATACATCCATTACATGCCCCTTTGATCCTTCATTGGCGAAGCTTCGATCTTTATCAGTTATTCTCCTTGACAACACTTTTTCTTCTCCTTTTCCGGAATTTTTTCGGATTTCCCTAGCTTGAGGATTTTAGATTTAGTAGTTGTAACTTGTCTGGAGTTGTTCCAGGAAAGTAATAAGTAGTCTGCATACGATCGATCTTAGTTTGAATGAGTATCTTGAGGGTTCTTTGCCAGAGTTTCCTATGAATAGTTCCCTTCAGTATCTGTTTCTATCAGGCACAAAACTTTCAGGGCCGATACCAAACTCCATCTTTGCTTTGCCATCACTAAAGACCTTATTCCTCGACAATAATCAATTCAATGGTTCCTTGGACTTTACTGGTTTTAGAAAACATACAAATCTTAGACGTCTTTATCTTTCCAACAATAATCTATCTGTATCCATAAACCAAAATGTACCTGTGTCGTCATATCTCCCCCAGTTGGAGAATTTGGCGTTGGGATCTTGCAATCTCCAGAAATTCCAGTTTTGTTATGTGAAAATAAGAAAAGAATACAAGAATTAGAAGGTGAAATTGAGGAAAAAAGGTATGCATAATCCAGTATGGCAGATTCCTTAATGATACAGAATAAAACAGTTTGAGGCAACGAAGACCGAACTCGAAAAATATAAGACTTTAATCTCTTCTTTACGAAATAAGATGTCAATCGAAAAATTGCCAAGAGATTGAAGGGTTCGATTGCAATGGTACTAACTGAAATTGTTGAGTACGATTCCTGGACGGAGTTTCGGTGTAATGGTTACACCAACTCGCGACACCAAAGTGCAGCAGCGGATAAAACAGAAAACACGAGAAAAAATTTATTTTGGCAGATATCAATGACCAGACAAATCTTTCCCTAGAATAACCATATCTGCGATCAATAAAGCACGAGTCAGAAAGATAATACCACCAAAACAGTTTCATCAGTGTGCGTTCAGCAATCAAGGATGTTAGAAGGTCATCACTGGTAAAATTAAGATCCACTTAAAAGTATAATAGTTCTAATAATACAGGTACCAGTTCAAACAGATACTCACTTCATAGAAATCACATCAGTTGATAAATTCAAACTCCACGGAAGAGAATATTTTTCGAGCAAAGACCACCACTAAGACAAAAGAAGCTCCAAGCTACCTGATTTGCAAAGTCCGCAAGCGAATGCACCATTTCAGCCAAAATAACATGGCTCGAGGTGGACATCCAGACCCCAAATTTAAGAGTAAACACAAGAAAGTTGCACCACAACGCTGTCCTCACAGCTCGCTGACTACAACAAACAACATTAGGTGAGAACCTAATAACTGCCTTATACAAAAGGGAAAAAAGTTCGATTGGTCCCATAAGTTGGCACCTTCACGCATTTGGTCCCGTAAGTTGGCACATCACGCAATTGGTCCCGTATGTTGGCACCCCACGCAAATTTAGTCCCGTAAGTTGGCACCCCACGCAATTGGTCCCGTAAGTTGGCACCCCACGCAATTGTAGTCCCGTAAGTTGGCATCCCACGCAATTTTAGTCCCGTAAGTTGGCTCCACGCAATTGAGCTCAGGCGGAGGTGGGACTGAAATTGAGTATTTTTACCAACTTACGGGACTAAAATTGCGTGGGATGCCAACTTACGGGACCAATTGCGTGGGGTGCCAACTTACGGGACTAAAATTGCGTGGGGTGCCAACTTACGGGACCAATTGCATGGGGTGCCAACTTACGGGACCAAATGCGTGAGGGTGCCAACTTATGGGACCAAACGAATTGTTTTCCCTATACAAAACGTTAAAATAACTCTAAACAAGTAACGTAAACGCAAACAGCTCAGAAAGCATTACTACTCCTCTCAAACTCACCCATGATCAACCACTTCAATCTTCTCGATTTTCTTCGGTCTCGTAATAAAATCTGCACCCAACACACAAAACCAAATCAAATACTAAACTCAATCAAACACAAAGCTACGACACACACACACACAATCCAATAAAACACACGAAACGAACTCACTTCGCGCGAAAGCAAGGCTATAAAGGCATCTATAGATACTAGGTACAACAAAATCAAATCAAATCAAAACAAACACCGAGGCGATGCAGGCATCTATAGCTACTCGGTACAACAAATTTAGCAACAGGTACACCTCCCGACGACGCCGAATTCGACGTCAACAGAATCCGATAAGCCGAAAACCCTCGATTACACAAAATATTGTGCCGACGCGTGTATTCGTAATCGGTCAGCTTATTTTCTCGCAATTGCTGATCATCGGTGTCGGATGAGGTATGAATTTGAGAAATGTGGGAGCTCAATGGAGAGGAGTAGTACCGGTGCCTGCCATGGCGGAGTCGAGAGAGGAGAAGAGAGGTTCGCATTACTGTTGTGGATGATTGTACTGTACGGATAGTGTGTTGTACTGTGCTAGCTGAAAAGCATTTTTGTGTGAGTGTTTTTGTTAGGTTGAGTATATTCGTTGCTTCGCCATTGTTGGACTGTTGGCTGAGCTTTATGACTATGGGAATGTAAAAATGTAAATTTGGTATAATGTTGGGATAGAATAGGTTATTAAGTTTCTTTTTATTCTACCATGGACACGACACGTACACATCAACACGAATTTTTAATACAAACTCTTTTTATTGACACGGCGAACACGTTAACACGACACATATACGTGTAATTTCTTGGAGAGTCGGTGCATCATCTCTAAACCACGACACATGGGTTAGGATGGGTTAACGTGTTTATTTTTTATTTCAGTAATAATAACTAGGGTTAGATTAATAAGTTGCAAGCTCTTAGGAGATCTTATTTCAAATATTTAAATAAGTTATATTAGTATTTATGTGCACACAACTCAATACGTTAGGGGACACATTTAACCTATCAAAAGATGGGATAAGATGATTTAACGAAAATACCCCGGATCAAAAGTGCAAAAAGTTGTCTAGGGGCAGGTTGCCTATTTCTCCAAACGATAGGGGGTTGACCGCTCCAAAACAAACTTAAGGGGGTTGACTGCAAATGGGTCCAAAAGTTGGGGGTTTGATGTAATTTCCCCTTAGTATTAATGTACTATAATTTTTTTTAGCGAGGGTCTTCTTTCAGTTGTAAATTTGTAGGTTCAACAATTGCATGATTGGGTGACACAACTGTTTAGTTATTATTGTTAACAATACGCAATAGTTGGTTATTTATAAATGGGAAAAATGTAGATACCTATCTAAACTTTGGCCTTTTTGCACTTACCGATCCAACGTTTTATTTTTTTGCACCCCAAGGCCCCAACTTTCATTCCGCTCGATCTCCGCCCCAAAACATCATTTTTTGGCAAAATGACATCACGATGACATCATGCGAGAAGGTATAACTGTGACACGGTGATAGACACGTCAGCACGATACGGACACAACGACACAAAATTTTAAAACAAACTCTTATTATGGGCGTTTGACACGTCAACACGACACAAATACGTGTAATTTTTTTGAGAGTCGGTACACATATCAAAACCGTAACACGCGGGTGACGATGGGTTAGAGTGTATATTTGTATTTCGGTCATAATAACTAGGGTAGATTAATAAGTTGCAAGCTTTTAGGAGATTTTAAATAATTTGGAATTTAAATAAGTTATATTAGTATTTATCTGGAATAATTTTTTTTTGTAGCAAGGGTTGTCTTCGAGCAGTATATTATTTGGTTCAACAATTGCGCGATGATTGATACAACCATTTGGATATTATAGCTAACAATACGCGATGGTTGGTTATTTATAAATTTAAGAAGTATGTTCAATCACAATCCTTAGGTATACTCCATGCCATCGATACAATGGTGCAACATAATATTTTTCTTTAAAGACAAGTAGATCGTAAATAGTAATTCGACGCTTGGAAGCGAGGTCGTGTATTTGTTTTCTAACTTTGAGCTTGTAGTATCGATTGTACTTTTAAATGATCTAATTGATTGATGTGGTTTTTAAAATACTATGTTTAGTGTGTAGAATTTATTAAAGACGAGTACGACGTAAATAAAGTACCTTGCAAGTTGTTGTGGATGTTCAAGTCTAAAGTATTTCCTATGAGGTGAGCACCCTTTGTGCTCTTGCAGTAATACCATTATTTTTCTACTATAAGAGCGTGTTTTTGGTTCAGGTTATTAAGTGAAATTAATTAGCGGTTTATTTTTTCTACTATAACTAGCGTGGTTCATGTGATATAGTTTTTTTTTTTTTTTAAAAAAGTGGCAGCTAATACCCACTATATTATATCGCTACTCTCTATGTTTATATAATCTCACTTTTAGCACTAAAATCTGACGCGATGAAACAACACAACTACCCTTGAATATTAAAAATGGTGCATCACGTTTTAAAAGTGTGTTTCACAAATTCAAAGTTGTAAACACGACTTCACGAAATATCATTACGCCATTCTCTTACGATTCTTCGCCCGATGGAACGACTTATCTGCAACAAATCCGAAACAGAAAAATTCGAAAAGATTGACACGCCAAGTCCAGTGAATATGGGATCTAAACAAAATCAATTTACCTACTACAAGTCTGAGATCTTACTGTAGCTCAAAGCAATGCAAAACATAACATAAGTATTGGCTCAAGGAAGATAATTCTCTTATGCATTTATTAATCGAACAATGTTAGGCAAATCTTAAGACGAAAAAAAATGTGAACTTAGAAGCATTGAAGCCCCACATTTTTTTGAATATTTTTTCTACCTAGGTATGTATATATATATATATATAGGTATGTGGAATTTTTTCTACAACTTTTGGGTTTTAGTGAAATATCTATTACTAATATAAGGAAACCCATCCCTCTCACAAATTGGTGGTTTGTGACACCAAGACCAAAACCACTCACTCTCTAATTTTCTAAACTTCTCAAAAACTCTAAAATAAAATAATAACACATTAAACAAATTTAAAATCTATTAATAATAGAGAAAAACGCAGAACTATACCCAACCTATAGGCCTTTTTGCGGAACTATACCCAACGTTTAAAAAGTTTCAAAACTATACACAACCTTTACTTTTAGTTCGAAACTATACCTAACCTTTAATTCCGGGCTAAAATCGTCATATCTCAGCGTTATGACGTCATTTCTCAGAAACCATTGAGGGCATTATTGTCATTTCACCTCTAATCGATATTTAGGTGGGAATGGTATGATCATTTCATTCACTCCTGCTCAAAATTAGGGATTTTCCAAAACCCTAAAATCATAATTCAATCGAAATCCCAAAATTCTCCTAATTGAACGCAAATTTCGCAGCGATTCTGGTTAAATTCGGCATCTCCGACGACGAGAAGTCGATGGCGTGGAAAATACGAGACGACAACACAATAATTCCACCGTCATCCTTAATTCCCGATTATGGTGAGTGGGTTTTCGTTATGGTCACCGTTTTACCCTTCCCTACTGAGAATGGAGTTGTTTATTAAGCACTAGGGTTAGTTTTGTGGCAGTCAATTGAGAAGTGTAGCTGATGTTTAGTTGGTTTTTCTATTTCATGATTTTTTGACAATTATTGTACTGTTTTTGCTTGGTTTTTTGGCCAATGTGGTCACCGTAAGTCAAAATCTTGTGTACTTTTCAAATAATATATTGCATGGATTACAGTACATCTCCACAGATAGGGTTTATTTTAAGATTAGGGTTTTAATGGTATTCTTGTGTATATGCAGGAAGTGACAAGGGATATTTTCCTATAATGATACATCATTCTGGTAATATGATGTTTTGGGGAGAACCTACATACTTAGAGGGTCAAATAAGCTTTGTTGATTACTGCACTGCGGATACGATGTCCAGACTGGAGTTGGTTAGTATGTCTGTTGATTTAGGGTTGGGTGATGATTGGATGCTTTTTTACAAAGATGATCCTGATAATCCATCACTACATTTGGCCTGCATCACAAATGACAGTGATGCTTGTTTCATGGCTGAAATTGGTACTGAAAAGAGGATTGTGGAGGTTTACCTAATTAAACCAAACGCACCCACTGTTGCATCTGAGTCAGATGATGAGGCAGTTGAAATTGCTGATGATGTATCTGTGTTTGTGATCTTATGTTGGTGTATGTGATCATATTTTGGTCTGGAATGGACATGACATTTTGGTGATCAAATCTACTATTTTGGTTTTGTTCACTTGATACTTTACTAGTTCTGATATTTCATTGAAAGGATTGACAGAAACAATAACAAAAAATAGGAATTTGATTAGTTCATAAATTGTTGATTACACAAGTGCCTCTACGCAACTAAAAACATCAACACTATTATCAAATGTGCCTCCACGCCTTTCATACTCCACTTCTTGCAATCTTCTATTCAGATGATGATGTCTAATTGTAGCAAAAACCTCTTCAAAGTCAGTATAGTGGACTTCAACATCAACGTCGAAATCGCTCCACAACATCCAAATGCCGCCATACATATCACTCCTAGGCGCAACCTCATAACGATTGAAACCCAAGAAAGAAACAATGTCCCAACATTCTTCTTCGGTTACACGAGTTTCCAAAAGGAATACCACATTTGGATTATGAATCTTAACATACTTATGAAAGTCTTTTCGAAAATATTGAACTAGACCTGCTCCATGACAATTCCATGAAACTACCTTAAAGGAAGAATGAAAGATGTGTTCCGGGTAAACAGGATTGCTTATTTGTAAACCAAACAAAGCCGATAACAATTGCTGCCCAATTTCCAGTGCTAAGACACGCTGTCGCGTTATTTCCCATTGAGTGCAATAGATATGATGCCACCATTTGTGATTGCCATCATCCCGATTCAATCTTTTGACTCCAATTTTAACTTCCCAAGTAGTAGTATGAATCGTCGTCACCAATAGTTGTCTCTCCCAGGTCTCTACTGCCGAAATCATGCAGTGGCCTCGAAAAGTGTTGAAGAAAGTATCATAACCCCATGCATCATTCTCATCAGCTGCCACCATTTCATTATGAGCGTTCATCCTACAGAGTTTGCGATTTTTTGGTTTATGTGGTGGTAATTATTCAATTAAAAGTTCAATTATACATAAGAGCACCAATCACTATGTAATTGGTGACTCTTCATTTACCCGTGTCTTTTCAAATACTCAACTACCAATGCTTCCATTATTCAATGTTTGTAAAGGATTTAGGAGAGTGGTGTGACTGTTCGATAAATAACCATAACCGATGATCATAAAACCAAAACAAAATTATTCATAACAGCAGCACATAACAATACCATATGACCAAAAAAACATAAGTATTCATAAAACCATAACAAAACCACCCGAAGATATGACTGCTAACTCACAAGAAAAACACAAAATAACCAATTGCAAACGAACCAGAAAATAACATCAACATAACAACCAAACACACTAAAACTCTTGAATCATTCTTCCTCATCCCAATTGCAACAGTGGCATTTCACTGGTGGCAACCATCCCATCCACTTCATCACAAACAGGTCATGGAGCAACGCCGCGTTCTCACATCCGTAAAGGCGAAAATACTTCTCCTCATCACTCTCCTACAAAACAAAGTAGTTAATCAAAGTCAGCAATGTAGATAAGTAAATTAAGGCAATAAAAAGAACACAATTACAGAGATATACTTGGCGAGGTATGGCATGATAAGGAGCCGATATGGTCACCCTAAAATCGGGCGCATGTGCACGAACCCCCGGCTTCCCAAGGAACCCAATGAACGAGTAAAATTTCTGCCTCAAATCATAGATCTTTTCGTAGATAACGTCCATATCCCACTCTCCTCCATCCCAACGCATCCGATCCAACTCGGGTTTGATAATCCTTAACCCCCTTTCCAGCGAAGGAACATGACTCAATCGGTGCCTCCTACTATACTCCACCAACTTTGTCAAAAGCTGTGTCTCAAAGTGTTGATTAAAATTCCCATCATAATACAACAAGGACACATCGTTGTTGTTAGGAATCTCCATTGCTTTTCTCGGCTACTTTTACACAGGGAAGGGAATTGTGAAATATAGAAAGTTAAATATTCTTGATGAAAGGGGTGATTAAGATTTTGGGGTTTTTATAGCCCAACATGGTGACCCTTCATATGGGCTTCAAAATTCGAAACAATTCAAGACCCTTTCCAACACAAGAAAATTACCAATTACTAAAAGACAAATTCCATTCAAAAGGCAACAAACACAGTTACATGCATTGGTCAGTTAAAAGACACAAAGAAACAACAACAACAAAGGATAAACAAAACATGACAAACACAATACATTAGACCCGTGACTACATAGTGCCTTCAACACGTGATATGAACAAATCAGCCATATGTTGCAATGCTAGACTAAATCAGTGACCATAAGACATACATACAGACAACAAACAAAGCAAATTTCAACGTCTTCTCCCTCTTCTTGTTCCTAACAATTTCTTCTTCAAGCACATTCACTTTTCGAAGCAAACCGGGGATAATTTGCCTAGCTCGATCACACATTGGTGGATCAATCCAAACCCAATAGTTGCAACGTTCAATTCTCTACCAAAAACAAAAAATAACGCGACAAAATCAAAAACTAAGAAAAAAAATTAAAAACTCCCAAAATTTTCAAAATCGCGACTTACCCGAAGTTTGGGGCATTGGGAGAACCTACGTCCTGGGTTGAGGTTAGTCCACGATGTTTCAGTCGACGCCTTCAGCCCACAACGGCACAATTGAGGATTTTCCATTTGAAATCGATCAATTTTTCGTAAATTAGGGTTCTAAAATTAGGGATTCGAAGTTTGAAATTTGGGGTCAATTTGGAGATATATAAAACCTGCTGAGAGCCGTTAAAGAGCCGTTAGCTACAGTGTAGTGACGGAATTACCCTTACAAAAATTTAAAAATTGTCGGAATTAAAGGTTAGGTATAGTTTTGAACTAAAAGTAAAGGTTGGGTATAATATGCAACTTTTTAAACGTTGGGTATAGTTCCGCAAAAAGGCCTATAGGTTGGGTATAGTTCTGCGTTTTTCTCTTAATAATATAAGCAAATCGATAGGTTGTGACACGAACACCAAAACTACCTACTTTCTTAATTTCCTACACTTCCGGTAAATAAAAAAAAAGGATAAAATTTAAATATTGGGATAACCACCGTGTATAGGCGGATAAAAAGTAGACAAAAACAAGTTCTAAATTTGAGTCCATAAATACCCACTTTCTATAAATTCCTTAACTTTCGGGTAATTCTTTTTATAAAACAAAAAAAAAAGAATCTTAACATTACCGGATAACCATTTCAACATTACCGGATAACCATTTCCCTAAAAATCTTCAAATAAATTGCACGATCTTATGTAGCGGTTTTCTCACAGCAACATAATTATTTTAACCACCCTCCGTGAATTGAGGAAACTATAATCACCCGTAACTTTGTGCAAAATGAGAGGGATGGCTTTCCTTATATTAGTAATAGATATTCCCATTTCTCAAGGCTCATTTTAAACTTTCGTTTTTTCAAATCAAATTCTAATTCTAATTTCTGATTCAATCAAAGTTCTCCTTCACGAATTTCCGCATTTACGGTGAGTACATTTGTTGTTTGATTGCTAGAAATCTATATTATAAATTTTTGACTAAATTACTACTTCGTTATTTATTAGATTTTACCAAGCGATGGTGGACCAAAGATGAAAAACTGGTGGATTTCACTCCCCATGCAAAGTGATTGACCACATCTTCCCAATGTTAATGGCTTCAGGTAACTGTTTTTCCTTCATTACAGTTGCTGCAGTGTTATGAAATTTTATCCTGTTATTCTTGATGCTATTAGTTCTGCATGAAGTTCGAGTTATCATTAACTTTTTTGAGGTAATTTTCACTTCCTTACTGTAGTTTAGAAGTTTGGTACAAATTGAGAATTGCTCATAATGAAAGCCAATGAAGACAATGAGGTTACATATTACTTCTCTTAAATTTTGATATTCGATCCTATTTTTTTTGGTTTGTTTCATTATGTCTGTATTTATCAAAAGCTAACAGACACACCATATGGCAACATGATGCACTAACTCAATCGAATAAATAACACATGCAAGCTGATTAAGAGCACATGCAGAGAATGATTAAAGCTTCATGACAACTGAGAGAATAACTTTTGATGTGGAATGATGTGCTGTAACTTTTCTCTTTATTGATCTTGTTGTCTATAAATGTATTAGTTCAATGTAAAGTTTAATATACAAGAAACATTTCTTCATTGCACATAATAGATTCATAATTCTTTCGGTTTTAATTATGTGTTTATCAATGACAACTGAAAAAAATATGTTAACTGCCATACCATATGAAATGGTATCAGAGCAATGATATGCATTGTCTTAAGTATCCCTTTCATAGCTTCCGCATATCACATTATCAGATCTTATAATTCCTTCCTTTCTTTCATAATCTTCAATGACAAATCCCACTGATTCAAACTTCACAACACCGGCATCCACAGATGCTCAAAACACCACACAAAGCACCACCAACCAAAGATTATATGAGGATCCTTCGAATCCATTCTTTCTGCACCATGTAGAGAATCCAGGGCAATCACTAGTGAGTCAGAAACTCACATCATAGAATTATCACAAATGGAGTCGAGCCATGTATGTGGCTCTACTAGCTAAAAATAAACTTGGATTTATAGATGGAACTCATCTGAAGCCTAGCATTTCGGAACCAAACAATGGAAAATGGATGAGATGCAACTACATGGTATTGGGATGGATTTCAGCTGGAATATCTGATGAACTAGGAGATTACACATTATTCTCTGACAATGCATACAAGGTATGGCATGAAGTAAAGCGTAGATTCTCTAAATCCAGTAACAATCGCATATTCATGTTAGAACAGAAAATTATTGGCACAAAACAAGAGGGAAATGCACTTGTCATTTACTTCTCTAAACTAAAATCATTATGGGATGAAGTTAATCAATATGAGGAACCAAGTAACTGTTTTAATGTAGAATGTAATGTGATGTCTATGCTAAATAAAAAGAATGAACGCAGAAGAGTCATGCAGTTTTTGATGGGACTAGATGAATCATATTCACTAGTAAGAAACCAGATTCTATTAAAAGATCCTCTGCCTACTCTAGATGATACTTTCAGTCTAGTACTTCAAGAGGAAGCAAATAGAGAAATGTCTATTGCTTTTAACTCTCCTGCAAATACTGCAGCTATGAGTGTAAAAATGCAGGATGCACCACAAATAGCTGCCATCAATGCAGGTTATCAGATCAATGGAGGTTATCAAAAACAGCAAAAACCTTGGAATAAGTCTAGAGGAACAAAGAACATGCCTCCATGTGCTAAGTGTGGGAAAACAAACCATACCATTGACAGCTGCTATGAGGTTTTTGGTTATCCTCCTGGTCACAGATATGCTAAGTTCAAAGATGGATTCAATGAAAACAATGGATACAATGGTAACAACAATCTTAATGGAAATAAGCAGACCTCAAGAAGTGTGAATCAGTTGAGCCAAATGGGATCTGGTGCAGGACAAAATGTTCCTATCTCACATGAACAGTTTCAGCAGTTCTGCAACCTCTTTCAAGGCAATACTAGCTTGAATAATCAGGTTAAAAGTAATCCCATGGTAACAAACTACTCAGGTAATCACTTGACCCTTAGTTGATGCTATTCTAGTTCTACTCAGATGACTAAACATAATCCTATTGAGCATACGTGGATCCTAGATTCTGGTGCCACATACCACATTGTCTGTGATCAAGCACTCTTTTCTTCTTGTGAACCTGTCACTAATTCCTTTGTAAAGCTTCCTAATGGACTAACTGCCCAAGTTACCATGATTGGCATTGTCAAACTTAACAAGAATATAGCCTTGAGTCAAGTCCTATATGTTCCCTTCTTCTCTTTCAATCTTGTCTCAGTGAGCAAACTTATTTGTCAAATGAAATGCTTACTTATCATTTGGTCTGATTTATGTATCTTCCAGGATATCAACAGTTGGAGAATGATTGGGATGGCTAGAGAGATCAAGGGCTTATAATGCATAGTGAAGGAAAGAGAATCCTCTAAACCAATCAATGCCCTTTCTCACATTAATTCTGTTCAAACATCTTCTATTTTATGGCACAATATATTAGGACACCCTTCTGTATCAAGACCGTCTCTTCTCCATTCAACAAGTGATGATTTTACTCACAAATTTGACAATATTGTATGTGATATTTGTCATCTTTCTAAACAATCTAGGCTTCCTTTTTCTCTGAATCCTAAAAGAAGTGATAACATCTTTGATCTTATACATGTTGACATATGGGGAACTTATAGTACTGCTTCTATTAATGACCCTCATTATTTCTTAACCATAGTTGATGATCACAGTCGTTTTACTTGGCTATATCTAATGAAAAACAAAGGACAAACAAGAAAATTGATTGCAGATTTTTTTCAATATGTGTTCATACAATTCAATAAGCATAGTAAAGCCCTCAGATCTGACCAAGAGCAAGAGTTTAACATGCCTGAATTTTTCAAAGCTAAAGGTGTTATACATCAACAAACTTGTACATATACACCTCAACAAAATTCAGTGGCAGAAAGAAAACATAGACATCTTCTTAATGTTGCAAGATCTCTCAGAATACAAGCCAATCTTCCTTTACATTTTTGGGGTGACTGTGTTTTAACAGTAGCATATTTTATTAACAAGACTCCTACACCTTTTCTTGATAATCACACCCCATATTATCTTCTGCACTCCAAGCAGCCACAATATTCTCACCTTAGAACCTATGGTTGCCTTTGCTTTGCAACCTCTCTACCAAAGCCACATAACAAACTACTTCCCAGAGCCTCCAAATGTGTCTTTATAGGTTATTCTGCTGATATTAAAGGATACGAGTTGTTTGATCTTCATAATAAACATGTGTTGATCTCCAGAGATGTTATCTTTCATGAACATATATTTCCATTTCAATCTTCATCCACCACATTTCCCAATCACACTACATCAGTATCTCCAATATTAGATTCTATGGAACTATCATATTTTCCTTCTTCATACAATGAATCTGATAATTTGCCTGATCCAACTCATATCCAGGAATCATATTCTACTTCACCACCTCCTTCACCAAATCATTCACACAATTCTCAGATATCTCATTCTTCTACTGAACATCATCTTCTTCTCATACTGATAGATCACCTGATCACATTGCTCATGTTGATGACATTGAACTAAGAAGGTCCACTAGGCTTAGAAAGGTTCCCTGTCACCTTCAAGACTATCAGTGTAAACTCATTCAATATAAGTCTTGTCTCATGGATTCTACAACTGATGATATCCCTCAAGGTACATAACATCCTCTTAAGCTTTGTTTTCATCATTTATCTGACTCTCACAAGAATTTCATATTATCGGTTGCTTCAACAATTGAACCAACCTGTTATGATCAAGCTAAACTTGATCCTCTATGAATGGCTTATATGAATACTGAATTGCAAGTCTTGCATGAAAACAATACATGGACCCTTACTTCTTTACCTCCTGGTAAACATGCTATTGGCTGCAAATGGGTATACAAAATCAAGTACACTGCTACAGGTCAAGTAGAAAGATATAAGGCTAGATTGGTAGCCAAGGGATATAATCAACAAGAAGGATGGGACTTCTTTGAAACATTCTCTTCAGTAGCAAAAATCTCAACAGTTAGATGTCTGCTTGCTTTAGCAGCTGCTCAGAACTGGCTTCTCTATCAATTGGATGTAAATAATGCATTTCTATATGGAGACTTGGAAGAGGAAGTTTATATGTCACCACCTCCTGGTTTTGCTACTGAGGGGGAAAACACTTACTGCCTTCTTCACAAATACTTATATGGACTTAAGCAGGCTTCAAGGCAATGGAATAACAAGCTAACATCCATCATAATTGATCAAGGATTCAAGCAATCATCTGCAGACCACTCATTGTTCATCAAAAATCTCAATGGTCACATCACTGTCCTTCTGGTATATGTAGATGATATCATTATTGGAGAAAATTACAAACAAGACATTGACTCTCTGAAGGATTATCTAAAGCATCATTTCAAACTGAAAGACTTAGGTAATCTGAAATACTTCCTAGGCATTGAAGTTGCCAGAAATAAGAAAGAAATATCACTGAATCAGAGAAAATATGCCCTTGAAATCATTGATGATTGTAGTCTTTTGGGAGCTAAACCAGATGGTACTCCTATTAAACAAAATTTAAAACTATCTCATTCAGGGGGAGTTGATCTGAAGGATCCAACCAAGTACAGAAGGCTAATATGAAGATTGATATATTTATCAGTCACCAGACCTGATATCTCCTATGCAGTGCAAACACTGAGTCAGTACATGAGTGATCCAAAGCATCATCATATGGAAAGTGCTTTAAGAGTGGTTAGATATCTGAAAGGAAGCCCAGGACAAGGACTCATCTTTCCTAGTGACAATACAATTCATCTTAAGGCATAATGTGATGCAGATTGGGGTGTCTATATAGATACCAGAAGGTCTGTGACAGGCTATTGTGTTTTCTTAGGAGATGCATTGATATCTTGGAGATCTAAGAAGCAGGTAACAGTGTCAAGATCTTCTGCTGAGGCAGAATATAGAGCACTAACTACAGTTGTCTGTGAAGTAGTCTGGATAAGACAACTACTGCAAGACCTTGGATGTAGCCATGGCAAGCCAGGTCTGATATATTGTGATAATCAGACAACAGTTCACATAGCAAACAATCCAGTGTTTCATGAGAGAACAAAACACATTGAAATAGATTGCCATGTGACCAGAAAAAAGCTGATACAAGGAATAATTAAATTATTTCATATATCCACACATACACAGTTAGCTGATATGTTCACAAAGGCACTAGACAAAACAAATTTCAATTCTATGGTGAAAATGCTAGGTGTTCATGATGTGCACTGTCATGTTGAGGGGGGGGGGGGTATCAAAAGCTAACAGACACACCATCTGGCAACATGATCAAGGCACTAACTCAATCGGATCAAGAGCACATGCAAGCTGATCAAGAGTACACGCAGAGAAAGATTAAAGCTTCATGACAACTGAGAGAATAACTTTTGATGTGGAATGATGTGTTGTAATTTTTCTCTTTATTGATCTTGTTGTCTATAAATATATTAGTTCAATGTAAATTTTAATATACAAGAAACATTTCTTCATTACACATAATAGATTCATAATTCTTTCGGTTTTGATTATGTGTTTATCAATGACAACTGAAATTAATATGTTAACTGCCATACCATATGAAAGGTATTAATAACTATTGCTATCTCTTCTAGATTCTATCTCATAATGGTTTCCCTTTCTAATGTAGGAAGTTTAGATGATATGGATATCTTCTATTCTTTCTTTTTTTGATGAAATATCTTCTATATCTTAAAACTATTTGGACAACTATGATGAAATATCTTCTATATCTTAAAACTATTTTAGAATTAACTGCATTATTTGGACAACTATGATGAACCAAAAATGTACGTTATTTGATTTGTAGATAAGCATTAAGAATGTTTTCTGGAAGAAGATTAACTTAAAGGAACGTTTTTTTCAATTTCCTTTAATTAGAATAAATTTTGTACTTCTTTCTTTATTTTCTTTACTTCTTTAAAATTTCCAAACTTCTTTTCTCGATCCAAAGTAAATAATCATGTTAATAGATAGGCATGAAATGTATTTTAGCATCATGATTATGATTTTTATATTTAAGAAGTACTAGCACTTAATATGTGAATTGCATCTTTTGGACGATGATTAACTAATGTAAATAAGCATTTGTAGTTCTTATATTTTTTGAATTACCGACATTCAAATTTTGAATGGTATTGTATTTTTTTTTGTTTTTGTCACGATTACTGTAAGGTACATTATTTATGTAATAATGTGGGAGGTTTAAATGATGTGGGTATCTTCTATCTAACTCATGTTTTTTTTTCTTTTCTTTTTTTTTTAAATTAGAAAATTCTTCTTCTTTCTTAATCATGTAATTAGTAGATAAGCATGAAATACATTTTAGAGTCATGTTTTTTCTCTAAATCAATTTGCTCTTCCTTTTTTTTTTTTTTTTTTTTTGCAGAATGTAGAGGTGAGTCAAATGTGGGTAGTTCAATATTTGAATCTACCTTGGCTTATGTTATTTTCTTTTAGTAACTTTTTTGGCAATAAGATTTTTGTTTTTCAATTTTTAATAGCACTGCAGTTTGTGTGCTATTTATTTAAATCTTTATTTTCCGGCTTCAAGTTTAACATTCCGTTACATAGATACTTTTCTTTTGACAAAGAAAATATTGTATTCATTGTTATTAGTAAGTTTAGTGCCTCTCAATTATTATGTTATTATAAAAAAACAAATTATTAGTCAAATTAAATTAATTTTTGCCTTTTTTGTTTCTTTTTGTTGGTGTCGAGTCGACCGTATATAGACTCTTCTTTTTGTACTTTACATGCTTTCTTTTCCTGTGAAATTTATGCATTTAATTTTGATTGGAAATTAAAACTAAAATTATGCTTTGGAATTTTAGATGTCAAAATATGTTTGTTCTTTTTGTCCATTCATAATTTGAAGTTATATTTATCAACAAGTGCAGTTAAAAAATGTCACTTTAATGAATATATATACAAAGTTAAATAACATATGCATTAAAATCAAACTACTCTTTATAACAAAAAGGTAAATAAACTTATAAAAGTGCACGTGAACTCATGGCAATATTTTAGGTACTTAAACAATTTTATACTCATGTCTATTATATATATTTTTGATTATCATCACATAAATTACAGTAACAAACGCGTGTTAAAAGAAAACTCTCTACACTAAAGAAAATTTTGCATGCAGTCTCCGCGTGCGCTTTTTTGCTAGTATATATAAAGTATAAACTCTAAACGAAATTATACAGAAGAATTAAAGGAGCACTGGAGCAGACGCTTACTTTAGTAATTAAGCTGGGATCCGGAAATTGCAAAAATTGGCCATGCATTATGTCTAATTAGGAAGTCTCCTCTTATGTTATTTAAATTAACAAACAATCCTTCTTGGTTTAAAGAAAAAGCCAAAAAAAATCCCTACCATTTAATTAATTGAAATCTAATATGAATCAAAAGCTTGATTTTTAGGCGTTATATTTGACAGGTAAAGAACCATTGTTGCTTAAATTTTAATATATGCATATTAACTTCTTTATCATCTTTTTAAGATATTAGTTCTAGATCTATAAAAACATAAACTTAGTATAGATTAGTTTTATGATGTATTTAATTAATTTCAAACAAATTTAAAAGAGTTCTAGCACAATTTATAAATCTTTTATTATGATAGATATATGTTTGATAAAATTGTAATCCCAAAATAAGAAATAAAAAAGCTTTGGTTATTGATATAGTCATGGCGTAAAACTTATTATCAAAAGGTCTTTGCTAGGAACTAAAAGTTGAACCAAAACATAGACCTTCATGAGCATTCATCTTTCTTAGAAGCCAAAAAGATCGATTCAATTTTTTTTTCCTTGGAGTATTGTTTCGATTCTCTCTCCTCTATTCTCTTACATATTCTAGTATATTTTTCTTAAAAAAAAATTTTTTTTAGCCCCCCTAATGTTCAAATCCTGGTTACGCCACAGGAGGCGACGACAATGGTAGCAATAAACGAAAATATCATTAATTTTTTATCAAAATTTCGATAGTAAAAAAAATGTTGTCGTGATGGACGTGAGACGCACAATGACATTTTGCACTTTTTGACAAAACGTTCATGCATGACGTGCAATTGAGGTTTTGATATACGGCATGGTTTACTACTAAACTTCTTTTAGTGTATTAGATCCCGATACTTGTACGTGTGTGTGTATATATGTTGCACAAACCAAACTGGAAAGATTGTCATAATCAGTTCAAACTACGGGCCAAGTCTTTTTGTTTGGTTTAAAATCACAAGCAATAGTCCTTTCCAAAGTCGATAAATTCTAACAGATATAAAAAAGAAAAGGACTAGAGACTTATTGGCAGATGGAAAACAAACCAAACCACACGTTGTTTGGTTTACTTAGTTTGAGTAAATTGGTTAAGAAATTTAGTTAAAGACTTAGACTTAGCTCGATCAACAAACTCACCGCGAACGCAAAACGTTTATTTGGTCATAATCGAACTGCCTTACTAACTAACACGCCATCTCATCGATCCGTAAGAACTTAACTTCGCATCCCAACTATTTAGTTTGTGAAGTATACAACTAACTTATTACTTGACAAGCCTTAAAACTTTCTCTTTTATTTGATTTGAAGTCACACACAAAATCTTATAATAGAAAAAAGAGGACCACAAATGAAAAGCGTGGAATTCTATTATGTGGAAATGAAACACAAACCAATCTACAAGTTGCTTGGTTTACTTTTGAGTCAACCGGTCAATAAGTCAAGACCACTTTACAACCTCATAGTTCGTTGAATAGTCAGTAAGTGACTGATATAAATATTATATTACCTTAGAAGTATAAAAAAACCATAAAACACACTGTAATGCAAATTTAAAAATGGGAGTTCAAATAATGTATTCAACAAGTGCTTTATTCTTGATACTCGTAAATGCCATTTTGTTTGGCATTACTTTCCCCTTTGTTTCATCAGCCCAACATTGTGTACAATCTCGAAAAGACTTGCTGCTTGACCTGAAAAACAACCTCATATATAATTCTTCACTTTCGACTAAGCTAATTCAGTGGTCAGGATCCATTGATTGTTGTCGATGGGATGGCGTAAGCTGCGACTCTCAAAGTCGTGTTACTGGTCTCGATCTCAGCGATGAATCTATATCCGGAGGAATCAATGACAATGCCACCAGTCTTTTCCAGCTTGAATTTCTTCAGAATTTGAGTTTAGCTGACAACGACTTCAACTTTGTTCAGTTACCATCCAAGTTTGGTCTGCTGACAAATTTGAGGTATCTAAGTTTGAGTGAATGTGGTTTCAGTGGTCAAATTCCAGCCGAATTTTCACATTTAACAAGGTTAGTTGTTCTTGATCTTACTTCGGACACTATGTACTCTGCACTGAAACTCGAGAGCCCTGATCTGAAAAGATTTATTCACAACTTCACACAGCTAAGAGAACTTATTCTTGATGGAGTGAATATTTCTGCTAATGGATATGAGTGGTGCAACGCCGTATCGTCTTTTCTACCAAATTTAAGAGTCTTGAGCTTGTCTAATACATCCATTACAGGCCCCCTTGATCCTTCACTGGCGAAGCTTCGATCTTTATCAGTTATTAACCTTGATGACAGCACTTTTTCTTCCCCAATTCCGGATTTTTTTGCGAATTTCCCTAGCTTGAGGATTTTAACTTTAAGTAGTTGTAACTTGTCTGGAGTTGTTCCAAGAAAGTTGTTCTAGATAAGTAGTCTACAGACGATCGATCTTAGTTTTAATGAGTATCTTGAGGGTTCTTTGGCAGAGTTTCATGTGAATAGTTCCCTTCAGTATCTGTATCTTGCCTTTTGCGGATTCTCAGGACCGATACCAAACTCCATGTTTGCTTTGCCATCGCTAGAGGTTTTACGCCTCAGCAATAATCAATTCAGTGGTTCCTTGGACTTTACTCATGATTTTAGAAAACTTACAAATCTTACAGTTCTTGATCTTTCCAACAATAATCTATCTGTATCCATAAACCCAAATGTACCTGTGTCGTCATATCTCCCCAAATTGAGGGTTTTGGGGTTGGGATCTTGCAATCTCCAGAAATTCCCGCCTTTGCAGAATTATTCATCATTGTCAACGCTCGATCTTTCCAACAACGAACTATGTGGTGAAATTCCTAATTTGGATATGGGAACTTGTAAATAATGGATCTCTTAATTCTCTTAATCTTTCCCATAATCAATTTACCAGTGTGCAAGAACCTTATGACATAAGCCGAAGCAACATCGGGACGCTTGATTTGCAGTCAAATATGCTTAGTGGGAGAATCCCAGTTCTACCATCCTCAGTTCATTATGTGGGCTTCTCTAACAATAATTTTTCTTCCTCTCTACCAGAAAATATTGGCAACTATTTGAACCTCGAGTACTTCTCAATAGCAAACAATAACATCGAGGGGAGTATTCCACCTTCATTATGCAACGCAAGCCATATTTTATTGCTAGATTTGTCAAATAATAGCTTGCATGGCAAAATACCCTCTTCTTTAGAAACTCTAACGGTGCTGAACTTAGGAAGAAACAATCTAAGTGGTGATATACCTGATACATTTTTAGTTGATTGTGTTTTGGAGCTTCTGGATCTCAGTTGGAATAATTTAACAGGACAAATTCCTAGATCTTTGTCAAGATGCACAGAGTTAAAGATCCTAAACGTCGAACACAATAACTTAAATGATACTTTTCCTTGCTTCATCAAGAACTGGTCCGCATTGCACATCCTAAAGTTAAGCTCCAATAAATTTCATGGAGACATTAGCTGCATGCAGGAAGACAATTATACTTGGCCAAATCTTCAGATAATCGACCTGGCTTCTAACAACTTCAATGGTATTTTACCTGGTAATTTGTTTCATAACATGAAAGCACTAGCCGTTGATGTGAATGGCAGACAATCTCAGGTTGGTTACTTGGATCCTGATCCTCGGACCGGGTTTGACTATAAGTACTCGGTCACATTAACAGACAAGGGACTGGAAGTTGTACTGGTTAGGATTCTTACCACTTATACTTTGATCGACTTTTCGAATAATCATTTCGAAGGTGTAATCCTCGAGACAATAGGTGAACTAAAGTCCCTTCATTCCCTCAGCTTCTCACGCAATACTCTCTCTGGTCACATCCCATCATCAGTAGAAAAGCTACATGCACTTGAATCCTTAGACCTCTCGTCTAACCATTTGGAAGGAGAAATCCCACAACAACTTGAAAGTCTTACGTTCCTATCATTCTTGAATGTGTCGTGCAACAAACTAGTTGGGAGAATCCCACTCGGCGCCCAAATGAGCACATTTTCAGCAAGTTCATTTCAACGAAACGAGGGACTCTGTGGTCTTCAATTGAACACAAGTTGCACGAGTACTGAAGCTCGACCGAGAGAATCAGACCAAGAGCATGAAAGTTTAGACCATAGAGGCATTTACATAAGTGCGGAATTGGGATTTACTGTGGGTTTAGGTATCCTTTATGCGCCGCTACTGTTTTCTAGAAGATGGAGAAGATTCTTTATGAAGCTCCTTGACAAGGTCGCATTGTTTATTCTGCGTCGCCGATAAGATTATATTAGCAGCATTATAATTTGTGTTTATTGTGTACGTACAATAACTGGTTCAAATCCAATGTGATATATATAATATTAAAGATTTGATGATTCTTCCAGTTTTGTTGTTTAACTTCACTTTTTTTGATCATTCGCCAGCAATATGTATGCTTCATATCTTAGAGTTGTTGTTATAATTTTCAGAAAATGTTAATGAATGATCAGTATCATATAACAATCAAATTTTCAGAATATTGTTAACAAATGAACAATTAAACATGAACAACACACACACACACACACGAACATAAGGCGTAAATAAAAAGATTTGTTATATTTGGACTCAATTCCAATTTTCATTTGTAGGGACACCATTTCTTGTAGTTGTAATGGCTTCTTTTTAGCATGAAAATTAATGTATTAAAAGACTAATTTCAGCACTCTTACTATGGTTACAATATTTTGACATCAACAATGAAAACAATAAAAAAAAAATTTGATGAGTAAGGGATCATTCATTACCAAATTACAACAAAAACATTACAAACCATTACATGAGGCAGAGACTCTACCAGGCACAATTCATCACAGGGGATGGGAGGACAAAAAAACAAAACTAGCCCCAATCCTTTGGTAAGGAATTAAAATTGACAGGGCCACTCCAACAGTTGCCCTTGCCTCACTTTGCTAAGTTATGAGCATATGCGTTAGCCTCTCGCGGTATATGAGAAAGAATCCAAAATGGGTGTTCGTCCATCATCGCGCGTACATCGAGAATCTATGCTTCACAACTCCAACTCCAGTCAGATACTGTATCCCGATCACAAACTTGATCAACCACATTTTTGCGTCAATCTCAATGAGAGCATGATGAAATTTCAGTTCCTCGAGACGTTTAAGCAGCTGCATTAAACTTTTGGCTTCAGTGCAGTAGGGTCTAAGGCTGTTAATGGAAAAGCTTCGCATCGAGTGACAATGCTGAGATGGTTGCGGAAAACAAAGGCTCTCCAGCTAATCCCCGAGCTTGAACCAAAAGAAGCGTCAGAATTGACTTTGATATAGTAGAATGGGGGAGGAATCCACGTCGTAGACATAGTTTTGCTGCTTTCTCTATGATGGCGATGGGCGTCAAAGTGCTCATTAGCAAGACGATTGATGGTTTCAGAGAGGCGAGATATATCAAGTGCAATATTTTGATGCACCATCAAGTTCCTATTCTTCCAGATCTGCTCCATAGCAACAAAGGAGAAAGTGCAAAACTCTTCCACTAATATATCTGGAACAAGACCAGCTGTGGGATCGCACAACTTTGAAATCCATTCAATGGTGGATGAGTGCTTGAATGGTTCGAGGCGGAACGACCATTTTGAGCTGAACCAAACAATGGCAGTGATCGGACAATCAAGGAGCAGATGATGGATTGATTCAGCAGGGCCTTGGCAATGCGGGCATGACGTATCCTGCATATTAAATAGAAAACTCAATTTCGCACGAGTAGGAATCGCATCATTAACAACTTTCCAAATAAAAAGTTTAGTTCGATTATGAATGTTTAACGACCAAATTTTTTTGCACACTGAAATAACGCCTGAGTTCACATTGTTGAAACGCTGACTTTGATCAAGATGGTACGCGCTCTTAGTTGAGAAGATCCCTTTACTCGAGGGGATCCAAATTAAACGTCGTGGTTGCTCATTTGGAACGATTGGAGTGCGTGCTATTCTGTTGTAAATATTATGGTCGAACAAACTTTCAAGAACAGTGATGTTCCATTGCCCGGTGATTTGATCAATTAAACTGGAGACAACTGCAAAAAGACTGATGGTGGTGGTACGCAGGTGAGCGAAAGGTGGACTGAAGTGTTCAATAGACGGTATCCAAGGTTCTTCCCATGTTTTAATGTTCGAATTAATCGAAACACGAAGACATGCACCTTTTTGGATGATATCCCTGCACTTAAGAACACTTTGCCAAGTCCAAGAAGAACCACTCGTAGATTTATTAGCCGTAAGAAAAGTTTGATTAAAGAAATACTTAGCAGCCAAGGTGCGAGTGTAGAGTTTGTCCTGCGTATTTGCAGCCAAATTCCAAGCAACTTTCGCCACAAGGGCACGATTCATGTCTTCCGCTCTTCTTAGACCGAGGCCACCACATTCCTTGGGCTGACAAATCCGATCCCACGCAACAAGACAAAGAGGTTTTTTTCCTGCATCATTAGACCACAAAAAACGTCTCATACTTTGATCAATTTTACAGCATATGCTCACCGGGAGGATAGTCGTGCTCATATAGTATATAGGAGTTGCTTGAGCAACATTTTTGAGCAAAATGAGTTTTCCTGCTTGTGAAAGAAAGCTGGATTTCCATGGAGACAGCTTTTTGTCCAGTTTAACAACCAAATCTTTGTGAGATTCTTTTGCCCGCGGAGATTTGCAAAAGTGCAGGCCAAGGTGCTTTTGATTGTGGTCACATTCCTTGAATCCGAGAATATCTATAATTTTTCCTTTCTCCTGAGGATGAGTGTTTTTGCTGAAGTGGATAACCGATTTTGAAGTATTAGCTTCCATTCCAGTCCATTCATAAAATTTGTTCAAAACACTCGGGAGTGCGGAGGCTTCTTTATCTGATACCCTACAAAGAATGATGAGATCATCAGCAAACATTAAATGATTAATGTATGGGGCATGCCTAGCAATTTTGATGCCTTTAAGACAACCTTTCAGCTCTTCTCCAAAAATTAATCGAGAAAGAAGCTCAAAATAAATAACAAAAATAGAAGGGGAAATGGGATGTCCCTGACGAAGTCCGCGCGAACTTTTGAAAAATCCATTTGGCGCGCCATTGACAAGGACGGAAAAAGATGCTGATGAGATACATTGATCGATCCACTTCGTAAATTTCTCATCAAACCCCAACTTAAGAAGGATACAACCGAGGATATTCCACTCAACGTGGTCGTAGGCTTTTGCCATATCGATTTTCACCGCCATAAAAGCCTTCTTTCCTTTTTTATGATTGAGATAGTGCATAATCTCCTGCGTCAGAATCGTATTTTCAGAGATAATTCTACCGGGGACGAAGGCAAATTGGTTCGGCGAGATGATCTTGTGAAGCACCATCTTGATTTTATTTGCCAAGATCTTGGTAATAATTTTGTACGAGACGTTGCACAAACTGATCGGACAATAGTGTTCTGCGTGCGAAGCATTCTCATTCTTCGACAGGAGAGCAATGAAAGTGTGATTGAGGGAACGAAGCATCCTACCATGGGCAAAAAATTACTCAACCGCTGCCACGACATCATTAGCGGTATCATTCCAGAACTCTTTATAAAAAAGAGGCGGCAAACCGTCAGGGCCGGGGGCTGAATTAGAATCCATGCTAAAAAGGGCATCACGGATCTCATTGGAATTAGGATGCATGCACAACAACTCATTCTCAGCAACACTGATTACCCCATGAAACATTTGATCCAAGTGCTCAAGAGGAGGAATATTACGTCTATCATTTGACGAGTAGAATAAATCACGATAAAAGTTGACAAAACGGCGACCGATACCATCCCACGAGGTGACTAATGAGTCATCAAATAGTTTAAGGGAAAAAATCATGTTGTTTTTCCTGTGAAATAACGTGGACATATGAAAGAACTTTGTGTTCGCGTCGCCAAGTTGTAACCATTTTATCCGAGATTTCTGCCGCCACAAATCTCCTTCCATCTTAAGCAAATTGTCAAGATCCTTTTGTAACTTAACTTCCTTTCTGATGTTTTCGAATGATTGATTCGAAGCTTGAATATTCTCAATCAATCTAGTGGTAGCCTCAATTTTATTCTGGACCCGCCCAAACACAGTAGCATTCCACCTTTTAAGCTTTGATTTAGTATTCTTATTTTTCGCAGAAAGTTTAAAAAGAGGAGTACCTGCTTCATTGAATTTCCAGGCCTTTGACACCATTCTTTGGCAGTCCGGGTGCAAAAGCCACATCGCATTGAATCTAAACAGTTTAGGGCCAGAATGTGGAACTGCATATGTGTCAATTAACAGAGGTTTGTGGTCAGATTTTGTTGCTGTTAGATGCGTAACAGAGGCTTGAGGGAAGCTAGTGATCCACTCTGGATTAGCTACCGCCCTGTCGAGGCGTTCTTGGATATTTTTGGAACCAAAACGTTTATTACTCCAAGTGAACATGTGGCCACGAAAGCCTAAATCAATGAGGTTAGCCTTGTGAAAGTTGTCAAGGAGACTGTGGTTGGACGAAGAGCAAAAAGGCCTACCACCTTTCTTCTCCGACGACGAGCCATGGAGAATCAATAGTGTCGGATAAAATATCAAAAGCATCCCAAAACGCAGTTTTACTTAATGGACTAGGCGGACAGTAAACAGTGGAAATAATCGAGGGGGAAGAGCCATCTAACGAGTTCACAAGAGCTGTAATACTCCATTGCGATTGTTGGATTGGAGAGATATTAGCAACATTAGACCAAGCGAGACACAAACCTCGAGAGAGACCAACCGGAGGAATGAAGACATTGTTGCTGAGAGCCTGAGAAGATAGGAGAGAAAGGAGAGAAGGAGAAAGATCAGATTTAACTTCGCAAAGAAAGAGAACTTGAGGTCGATATTTCTTCAAGAGAGCTCGGAGAGCCCTTTTTGCCGAGGGGCTCGCCATCCCTCGGCAATTCCAAGATAAGATGAGCATGATCACTCCCTTAGCCCTTTCGGGCCGGTGGAGAAATTGATTTCAGAGATAACAGAATTTTTGGATATAAGCAGGGCCGATGACGCCAAAGAATTGTCGTGATTGATGACCTGAGGCGTAGATTTAGGGAATGGGCGATGGCGCTTAGTAATCACAATTTTTCTTCTGTGAATGATTTGCTCAGGAGCAATGCTCACAACCACAGGGGAGTTAGCATTATAGAGTATATGATCAGAGTCATCAAGGTTGTTGTTGAACAAGAGGGGATTAACATAGTTATGGAATGGAAAAGTGTCCATAAAGCTGGATTCGGAGTCATTAAAAGCAGGTAATTGGACCAATTCCTCAATTTGGACTATAGTGGCAGCTTCTTTGTTGATACAGGTTGGCCTAATTTTGTGTTGTGGATTGTTCAGATAAAAGATGTCCATAACAAGAAAGGGGTCCGGGTCGAACTTGGGCTTCTTAGAAATATTGGGCTCACAGGTATCCAAGTATCTTTTTAGTGGTTTTCTTGGCCCAAAGTTAGGAGCTGGGTGAGATTCAGTTGTAGTGAGTATCGTATCGCTTTTGATTTAGGTTTGGAGTTGTGAAGTGGTAGAGAAGGTGGGGACATGTCAGATAAAGTATGCTTAGGACTGTGGGTTTGCATACTATTGTCAGACATTTTAGCCGTTGTGCTCGACAACGAGGGATGTCGGTTATGCGCCGTGGTTTCACACGGTTGTTTTCCGGTGGGACAAAGGTTGGAATCCGGTGGGAAGATAGAGGTACTAAAATCGAACCTCACCTCGATTTGTTGCATTGACATGGAGAAGGATGCTGATTATTTCCTTCCTTTTCCATTTTGTGAGTGGGTTCTGAGTGAATATAGTGGGTCGTTCTTCCCAGAGTAGTAGCGCGTAGCCATGGGCCGTACGAACTAGAGTCGAGACTGAAGGATATGGGAGATGGCAGAGCGCACGAGTCGATCTTGTGGTCCAGATGACCACACCGGTAGCAGAAATCCCCTAACATTTCATAGGAGATGTTGGTAATGGTTGGACCTTTGAAGGGAAGGTCAACCATTACTGAAGTTAAGAGGGGTTTGTTCAGGGGAACGATGACTCTAATCCTTAGTGCCTTTTTTCAGCGATTGCATTCAGAGTTCAGATCCGCTTTGAAGAAAGATCCCACAGAGTCGATGCAAAATACCACATAATGTACATAATTTAGAAATCAAAGTCATATATTCTTGTCGTGTACAAGTACAACCAAATGAATCTCTTGAACATCTCTCTATAATCAGAACACTCTAAACCAAAATCAAAGCAATAACAGTAATACATTGGCATTGCATCTATAGCAAAGCCAAATCCAAAAAGTAAAATTAAAACGAAGTAGAAATTCCAAAAAGAAAAACAATCACTAAATAAAATTAGAAATAATCAAGAAAACTATAATCTATATTACAAATCAAAAGACATTCATGAATGCTATAAGCTCAACAATAAATTTTACCAGAAAAAATCAAATCCCTCAAGAAACCTGGACCACTCGCGACCCAAATCATCAGGCACTTTGATTCTTCAACTGACTGAGCCTCAATATAGCAAGATATAAATTTCAGTATAACTAATATAAGTTTCCTAGTACTCACCAAAACGACCTTCTTTTCTAACACGTGTTTTAATTTTAGGTTTTCCTTTTGATACGCGCGAGTCCTCTATTTGGTCGTGCCGCGCTATGATCTTAATGGGATGTGCTTCTGTGTTAAATACCCACTCATCGAGTGAGATGACAGAAGAAGGCGAGAAAAGAAGATACAAATATTTGAGCGTCTCTGCAAGGAAAAAGCTCTGCATCATGTCGTCTTTCACACCTGTATTAACCTGAAATAACACACGACCCGAAGCAGAATCATGAGAATATAATCCTTGAAGTTTCGTCTACATCAAAAACTACCTTGAGATCAGAATAAACATGGAAACACCTCTTAAAGCTTAAAAACTTGAAAAGTGAGGAACATAGTTGTAACACTATTCGAACTTTAACGGTGGCTTGGCAACAGTTCAAATTTTAAATGCAAGTGAGAAAAAAAAAACTCTCCATAAGATGTTTCACTTTTACCAACACAACAAAACCTTAGAACCAAAAATATTAAGAAATACTCACATCCTTTAATCCAACATATCCCGTGTCTATCCGGGAGTTTTTCTCAAATGCTTGGAATATATCCCATCCCCAGTCTTTATATGTTGCATTACCAGTCAAACGCCAGAGGTAAAAGAGCGACTCAACAGTTTCTGGTCTCAATATGTTCCATGAGGTTCCGACACTCATATCCTGTTGCATTATGGCGTGAGTAAGTAAACGATTTTATCGAACAAAATAATAACTTAGATCTTGAATAAATATCAAAATTGAATCAAAAGGACTTACCTCGCCTGAACGGAAATAGTAGTTCTCTCCAGCTAATTTTGTTGGAGTCGACTGATAGAAGTTATAACATGTCCTAGCTAGCTGCACAAAGAGAGCAAAGTTATGCCCTTAAATCAGTAGACGGCTCCCCACTACACAAGAAAATAAAAATTGGGAACTTAAATACTCACACCTCTTCAGCCAGAGATAAGAATGTCTGAGCTTCATCGCGATCATAACCAGAAGAACCCAGTGCTAACATTCCTGGAGCAAAACATGCAAGTTCATCCATCTGCAAATATTTTAAAATTGAGGGTAACAATTGTTATGCAAATAATATATGCTGCACTCAACACTGAAACCACAGACAAAGCACCTTGTCAGTTAACGATATTCCAATCTTCTCACAAAGATAAGCATAGGAAGAAGGCGTAGACCTCCTAACCAAGGTTAGTAGACCTTTCATTGATTTCTCCCACATTTCCCTGAAAGGAAAATATGATGCAATGGTTTACGTGAAAAAGTAGCAATGGACGAACACAATTAGCAGAATAACGTATCAAAATGGTAAATCAGGAAAACAGAGAGCTAATACAAGTAAAACAGATACTTGACTGAAGTATAATTTCAGAAAAACGATGAAGATTGTTGAGTAGAAAACTAGAAGACCAATGAAATGACAGGAAGCACACTTGAGCAACACTTGAACAAAGAGCATTCATATAATTGAATGACAATACCGTATTATGAAACACATGTATCGCAAACAGAAAATGTTAGAGCTTACCTGTAATGCTTCACAGCACTGGTTTTCTTTCCTTGTATCCAAACTTTGAGCAAGTATTCATAAAAACTGCATCACAAAATTACGTTTGTTGAGTATTAGAAAATTTCATTTCAATAGATCCAAGGAGTTACAATTATTATATATAATTTTTGATGTATACTAAGCCCAGAGTCAGGAGAAATATTTAAGTGTCCCAAAGGTGTAACATGACAATCACCTGTCTCCCATTGCTCCAAAAGTTATGGTCGAGTACGATCTTGACCCCCCACTGGGATTGATATATATGGGAAGCAAACCATCATCAGGAAATGTTTTGTTAAGCTCCAAAATAACATTTTCCACCTGAAATGTCATGCTTTTGTTTATTCCCGAAGGTAGATATCTCATAAACCCACAGAGAAGGAAATCACGCCCTGATACCACATCAGGGGGATCCAGTGCTCTAGATAACATTTAAAGTCCAGGACGTATTGTATGCCTATCTTGTTAATGATGCCTCAACTGAAGTTAAATGTAGTCTAGCTTCCTTGCAAATATTCATATTGATACAAACATAGAAAGCGAATCAACGGACTACCTTCTGCTGATATTTGGAGTCCCCCGTCCTTTGTGAAAGAGCAATAAATTCCAGCTGCTCTGTGCCAGAATCAGCGAGGATGCTGTCACCCTAACAGGGAAGACCATCATGAATGTTTATCCAGTTTAAATGAGGAAATAATTGATAACTTTCGCTTTCATTAAAACAAGACTGATCAACCTCTCAGAAACATTGATATGTTGGCAAAACTAAAAAAAGATAGGGAGATAGATTAAAGGTGCATTCAGCTAATCTAAGTTAGTTCATATGCTATTTGTACAAATATATGTTGATCTGGTCCATCATAGGAAGCGAAAAACAATGATGTGCCATTACTTTAACAATGCTTTGATCTCTTTGCCTAATGTATATTAATAATGAAAAATATGGATTTATTCTGAAAGAGGAAAAATATGAGCTAGATATTACAGATTGTAATTGAAAAGGTAACCATTATATTCTTAAGCTATTGTATCCTGCTCAGTGGGTACATGAGTACGAATAAATTGTGCCTCGTGATCAAAGAGGCACTCTTAATAGACTTAGAATTGCTCGACATTGACTTACTAAATCACTACTCGCAAACTTAAATCAAAAATAAGGGAGACGGTTCAGTGCACAAGAAAGCAACAATTTTACCTTAATATGCTAAGGTATAATAAAGAAAAATAGACCACTATGCACACAGTCAGATAAGGACTACAGTTTCGTACAGGGAAAAAATCGAAATTGGTCCTTTATTGTGTCTTAGTTACAGTTTTCGTCCTTTATTGTGTCCTTGTTTTAGTTTGGTCCTTTATTGTGTGTTTCAGTACGATTTTGGTCCTTCAGATGGAATCTCAGCCGAATATGTCATGTACGAGCACGTGTTGCCCTCAATTCAATTTTTTTGAATTTTCCACAAAAATATTCGCATGTTGGAACAACAATTTTAATTTTTTTCGTGTTTCAGTACAAGAAGTAAAGCCAAATTGCTAATCAAGACAGCTTACCCCTGTCCACCCTGGATTATGAGGGTTCCCGTGAGCCAAGTTAATAATATTATATGGGATGCCTGAAGGAGTATCCCATGCAGGCAACAGCCTGTCAGCAATGTCTTTAGCCTTTTCAAGGAAAATTTTATCTCCAGAGAGATCATAAGTGCTGAGAAGTCCCCCAACAACCTTGGAAAGTTACCAACATATGTGAACTATAAGCAATGTAGTTAAGCTGTTTCTTTTATTCCTTATAGAAACCTGGAGCCGTATCAGGATATCTATATAAACAACTCAGACGAGCAAAATAATTAAAGCACTGTAAAAGGCATATTAAACCTTATAAAGCAACCTTATGGTTGTCTCAAAGACGCTGGCATCATAATCCTTGTTAAAGTCTAAAGACTCTGCAACCCACCTGCCATGAACAATTTTTTATGCCTCAGTAAACAATTGGAGGAGCACATACGTTACCAAAGCAAGTAGAGTATGGAATCACTTGTTTTTAAACACCAAAGTTTTTAGCAAAAGAAACACAGAGAAAGGGAAAACTCTTAGTCTCTTCCATTTCTCTCAACTAATTACGGCGTTCAAATCCATATTGTAAAGCCTTTGACACAAGCTTGAAAGCAGCATGAAGTCTAAGTAACTGAAAGGTCGCTTTAAGCAAGGAAAAAAAAACAATCAGGAATGTAGTGCTGACATTCAGGAATATTTGACTAATTTTCTCAATCAGATTTGTATAGATGCAGACTGGGCGCCCCTCACATGCACCCCAAGATCGGAAACAGTGAAACTTCTAGACCAAGTGATACTGGCAGGGTGAGAGAAATCTATTACTATTATTTATTACTCAACAACAAGGCCACAACTAACATATATACAAGACAAATGGTAATGGGAGTAAACAATCCATAGAAGGAGCGACAAACTCACGATCTGGCCTTTTTGAACTGCTCATCCAATCCCATTAAATACAGCGTGTCAAGACCGTCAATTAAAGTTGCTCCAAGACCCCCAAAGCTATTAACACCACTCTTCGACTGAGGCTGGTACCAACAAATTATGGAACGTCCATACATTAAAAAGCAATCTTAGAGCAATGACACACTTTTCTACCATTAAACAATTAGAAGATGAAAGGACATGCATTAACATATACATGGAATCAATTGAGAACTCGTGATACTCACGCTACCAGAATCCAGTATTAAGAACCGAAACCAAATGAAAAAACATATATAGTGAAATGATAAGTAAGTATTGTGGCGACCATGAGGGTGTATCAGAATCTACCAAGTTAAGCTTTAGATATCTTATTGTATAAGTTGATTATATAACTACAAATGAAGGTAAGCTTTGGATACATGTCTTATTGTATAAGTTGACGAATATATAACTCTCTGAGATCATTGGCAGTTATATTCCTAGAACAGTCTGACATCTCTCAGACATCCATATAAGTCAAATAAGAAATTAAGTACTTGAATAGCTCAGACTACGTTTATCTCCCACAACATGAAGGAAGAACCCCAGAACCAAAGTCATTAAGTGAATTGTTAAGCTAATTGAACTTTGATCTCTTCATCATTCCCCAGGCCCCAAGCATATTTTTCATATGAGCTCCATGCGTGAATCATAGCATCTTTGACTTTTTCTGAAACATCTGAAGTCTTGATTCGGTCATTACTTTTGCTGCTAATGTTAGTCTCCGCAGTACCACTTTGACCACCCTTTATTTCTTCTACCTGAAAATATCAAATGATTTTAAGGAACCGTGCTAATTACGCATGAATTTACAAGAAAGTATCTAGACATTTAGAGGCTTATCATCACAAGCAATTTTCACTTCTTTCCTGAAAAATAATAGAAATGGACTTTTTTATTTACTTATTTTAAAACTACAAACCATATGGAACCTGTGTAGCCAAAAACTAACGGTAACCTACAAATAATACTGCAGTAATACCAGCTCACACTAAATCATGCAATCAACCTTGTGAAAATAAAACAAAATAAATATCAGAGCTTCCAATACCAATTTAAATACAGTTAAAGAAAAATAGCCCCTAAAAGAACCAAAAATCAGCTGGTAATTCGCAATCTCAAATAGAAAATGGCACTGACAAAGAAAAGGATGATAAAACCACTAAATTAAGTATCTCACCAGATTCTTCAACCGTGCGACTTCCTCGTTCAATTTAGACAAGTCTTCCTGCAGATTCGTATAATCTCTTGTCAATACCAACAGAAACATAATTTATTCATGAAATATGTGTATGACATCAACTACCACCCATATTATTGATATGGTGGAAAAGTTGGTACAATAAATCCTGCAGCAATCTATTCTCCGGACAGGGAAAATTAGCTTCATACATCATGTTATAGTGTTCGACTAATCAGCAAAAAAATAAAACACGGGCATCAATTGCACATTACATGGCATAAAATGGTTAACAGTTCAAGTGACACCGAAATACTGTTGACACATGGTAATGTGTATACACATACCAACTATTATTTTGCTTCTAACACCAGCGTAATACAGTACGACACATTAGAGGCATTTATTAAGACGAATAGATGATCTGGTTCTGATAAAATTAATGCCAACCGTATAGCGAGAATCTTCTGATAGCTAATTTCACGGAATACACGAAGCTTCGGGATATTATTTTTCGATTCGCACCTATCCAGCTCTACATCAGATCAATGACATAAGTGAATCATTCCCCATTTACGCGTGTAGCGATTCACAAAAAAAAAAATCATTGGTACAATACATCAACCGGAGTGATTCAGTACAATACATCAACCGCATTTATTTAGACGATCCACTTCCCGTCAAACTACTACCAACCGTACCAAATCTTATCTTTTGAGAGCTAATCAATCAATACCTAAGTTCACCAAATGCATGAATCTTCCGGTTTACTAACTTTTCGTATTTCACTACCAATCGAGCTCTACACCAGATCACTGACAATTTACACGCGTCATAACAGATTTCCATATCTCGACTACAAATAAATAACTAACTAACAGAACCAAAATGTACCTTTTTCAATTCAGTGACCTAATTGAGAACTGCAATCACACGAAAGGGATCAAATTTTTGCCCCCCACCCCTTTTGTTACTCTGAAATTTTCTATTTAGTTAAAATTCCAAATAGTACAATAAATAAAGTGAGATACTTCTACTTTGTTAAAATCCCCTATGGCTATACTCAATTAAATTTTGATAGAAAATAATCTTTTGGGGATTTGTAATAATAGTGAAATTACATTTAATTCGATTTTTGGTTTGTAAAAAAGCTTTTCATGGTTATTATTTACGATGTGAAAATTAAATTAAGACGAAAAGAGGTAAGATTTAGTTTCAAATATTTGAAGTTTTTAGTATGACGCGTCGCGACATCGTAATGAAATACGTTACCGAGAAAGGATTCAGTTTGAGTCGGAATCACGAGTAATTATAGTTGTTGTCAACATTGACCGGTGATTGCTATCGATTTTCAGTTCGATTGTGACATGGCATACATTTCAAGAGTAATTAAACATTCATTCGACTACAGTTACACAACTGGAACATGTATATTTTGGTGCGGGTTCCAATCGCAAAATCAACCTATATAATTATCATTTAAAACATCAACGAAGACATGTCATTTTGACTCCTCACATCTCGTCCCTTCATAGTTCGACAATTACCTAATTTGATAGCTCTTGTCTAATTCGACAACCATCGATTAACTCTGCAAAGAAGCCTCGTGTCGAAAGGGAGCGCTCTTGTTAAGTTGAAGCACAAATGCAATGTCTCTTGATATACGTCACCCAACTTAAACAATGGAGAAATACGTTGACTCACCTCGGACATAGCTCAGCTGTCGTGCTTGACTACAAAATTCATGAGAATATATTGGTAAGTGCTGGTAGTAGAGTCCTGGAGTTAAGTTATATTAGCAGCATTATAACTTGTCTTTATTGTGTACGTACAATAACGGGTTCAAATCCAATGTGATAAATAATATTACAGATTTGATGATTCTTCCAGTTTTGTTGTTTAACTTCACTTTCTCTTGATCATTCTCCAGCAAGGTGTATGCTTCATATCTTAGAGCCGTTGTTATAATTTCCAGAAAATATGAATGATCATTATCATAAATAACAAGAATAAAGCAGAAGACTGATTATTAGTGAAGAATTGCAAAGAATAGATTATAACTTAAAAGTGTGACAGTATTCAAATGAAGCAGTATTAAGGACAAAGCTAGATGCAATTAGGCATCGTAACAATAAATTCAATAGAACTAAACATCAAAAACTATTTTTCAACTTAAATGCTTTGTGAAAAATTTAACCTCCCAGGAATCGTTTTATCTGTTCTTATATAGAAAATATATGTTACACAAACCAAACTGGAAATTGATTGTCATAATCAGTTCAAACTACCGGCCAAGTCTTTCTAACAGAGAAAAACAAAATCTAACAGAGAGAAAGAGAATAACGACCAGAGACTTATTGGCAGATGGAAAACAAATCAATCCACAAGTTACTTCACCTAATGGGAAAGGAGACCAAGAATATATATTAGTTGGTTCGTTGAATACTAAGTGACTGATGATATAAATATTACATTACCTGAGAAGTATAAAAAACCATAAAACACTTTGTAAATGCCATACAAAAATGGGAGTTCAAATGTATTCATGTGCTTCGTTCTTGATACTAGTAAATGCCATGTTGTTTGACATTAATCTCCACTTTGTTTCAGCCCAACATTGTGTACAATCTCAAAAAGAATTGCTGCTTGAGCTGAAAAACAACCTCATATATAATTCTTCACTTTCGACTAAGCTAATTCAGTGGTCAGTATCCATTGATTGTTGTCGATGGGATGGCGTAAGCTGCGACTCTCAAAGTCGTGTTACGGGTCTCGATCTCAGCGATGAATCTATATCCGGAGGAATCGATGACAATGCCACCAGTCTTTTCAAGCTTGAATTTCTTCAGAATTTGAATTTAGCTTACAACCACTTCAACTCTTCTCAATTACAATCCAAGTTTGGTCTGCTGACAAGTTTGAGGTATCTGAATTTGAGTGAATCTGGTTTCAGTGGTCAAATTCCAGCTGAATTTTCACATTTAACAAGGTTAGTTGTTCTTGATCTTTCTTCGAACAATAGACTCGAGAGCCCCGATCTGAAAAGATTGAGTCACAACTTCAGACAGCTAAGAGAACTTTATCTTGATGGAGGTGAATATTTCTGCTAATGGACATCAGTGGTGCAATGTCGTATCACCTTTTCTCCCAAATTTAAGAGTCTTGAGCTTGTCGGATACATTCATTCCAGGCCTCTTTGATCCTTCATTGGCGAAGCTTCGATCTTTATCAGTTATTCTCCTTGACAACACTTTTTCTTCTCCTTTTCCGGAATTTTTTTCGGATTTCCCTAGCTTGAGGATTTTAGATTTAAGTAGTTGTAACTTGTCTGGAGTTGTTCCAGGAAAGTGATAAGTATTCTGCATACGATCGATCTTAGTTTGAATGAGTATCTTGAGGGTTCTTTGCCAGAGTTTCCTATGAATAGTTCCCTTCAGTATCTGTTTCTATCAGGCACAAAACTTTCAGGGCCGATACCAAACTCCATCTTTGCTTTGCCATCACTAAAGACCTTATTCCTCGACAATAATCAATTTAATGGTTCCTTGGACTTTACTGGTTTTAGAAAACATACAAAACTTAGACGTCTTTATCATTCCAACAATAATCTATCTATATCCATAAACCAAAATGTACCTGTGTCGTCATATCTCCCCCAGTTGGAGAATTTGGCGTTGGGATCTTGCAATCTCCAGAAATTCCAGTTTTGTTATGTGAAAATAAGAAAAGAATACAAGAATTAGAAGGTGAAATTGAGGAAAAAAGGTATGCATAATCCAGTATGGCAGATTCCTTAATGATACAGAATAAAACAGTTTGAGGCAACGAAGACCGAACTCGAAAAATATAAGACTTTAATCTCTTCTTTACGAAATAAGATGTCAATCGAAAAATTGCCAAGAGATTGAAGGGTTCGATTGCAATGATACTAACTGAAATTGTTGAGTACGATTCCTGGACGGAGTTTCGGTGTAATGGTTACACCAACTCGCGACACCAAAGTGCAGCAGCGGATAAAACAGAAAACACGAGAAAAAATTTATTTTGGCAGATATCAATGACCAGACAAATCTTTCCCTAGAATAACCATATCTGCGATCAATAAAGCACGAGTCAGAAAGATAATACCACCAAAACAGTTTCATCAGTGTGCGTTCAGCAATCAAGGATGTTAGAAGGTCATCACTGGTAAAATTAAGATCCACTTAAAAGTATAATAGTTCTAATAATACAGGTACCAGTTCAAACAGAGACTCACTTCATAGAAATCACATCAGTTGATAAATTCAAACTCCACGGAAGAGAATATTTTTCCGAGCAAAGACCACCACTAAGACAAAAGAAGCTCCAAGCTACCTGATTTGCAAAGTCCGCAAGCGAATGCACCATTTCAGCCAAAATAACATGGCTCGAGGTGGACATCCAGACCCCAAATTTAAGAGTAAACACAAGAAAGTTGCACCACAACGCTGTCCTCACAGCTCGCTGACTACAACAAACAACATTAGGTGAGAACCTAATAACTGCCTTATACAAAACGTTAAAATAACTCTAAACAAGTAACGTAAACGCAAACAGCTCAGAAAGCATTTCTACTCCTCTCAAACTCACCCATGATCAACCACTTCAATCTTCTCGATTTTCTTCGGTCTCGTAATAAAATCTGCACCCAACACACAAAACCAAATCAAATACTAAACTCAATCAAACACAAAGCTACGACACACACACACACACAATCCAATAAAACACACGAAACGAACTCACTTCGCGCGAAAGCAAGGCTATAAAGGCATCTATAGATACTAGGTACAACAAAATCCAATCAAACACCAAACTCCATTAACCACAGTCCACAAGCTACAACACACACAATCCAATAACACACGGAAACGAACTCACTTCGTGTAAAACCGAGGCGATGTAGGCATCTATAGCTACTCGGTACAACAAATTTAGCTACGGGTACACCTTCCGAAGACGCCGAATTCGACGTCAACAGAACCCGATAAGCCGAAAACCCTCGATTACACAAAATATTGTGCCGACGCGTGTTTTCGTAACCGATCAGCTTATTTTCTCGCAATTGCTGATCATCGGTGTCGGATGAGGGATGAATTTGAGAAATGTGGGAGCTCAATGGAGAGGAGTAATAATGGTGTCTGCCATGGCGGAGCCGAGTGAGGAGAATCGAGGTTCGCATTACTGCTGTGGATGATTGTACTGTACGGATAGTGTGTTGTACTGTGCTAGCTGAAAAGCATTTTTGTGTGAGTGTTTTTGTTAGGTTGAGTATATTCGTTGCTTCGCCATTGTTGGACTGTTGGCTGAGCTTTATGACTATGGGAATGTAAAAATGTAAATTTGGTATAATGGTGGGGTAGAATAGATTATTAAGTTTCTTTTTATACTACCACAGACACGACACATACACATTGACACGAATTTTTAATACAAACTATTTTTACTGACACGGTGGCGAACACGTTAACACGACACATACACGTGTAATTTCTTGGAGAGTCGGTGCATCATCTCTAAACCACGACACCCGGGTTAGGATGGGTTAGCGTGTTTATTTTTTATTTCAGTAATAATAACTAGGGTTAGATTAATAAGTTGCAAGCTCTTAGGAGATCTTATTTCAAATATTTAAATAAGTTATATTAGTATTTATGTGCAACTCCGCCAGTGAGCTTTCACTGCCTGTCCCAAGCCAGGATAAAGGAGGAGGGTTGTGGTAGGCTTGTGACAGCCAACGTAAAAACCCCGTCACATCCTATGATATGAACCATACTATGAATTTCGTTGGGGCGTTCCCTACTCAGCGACGCGCTACATCGGATCCCGGGTGTAGTGATAAATGGGCAAGGGTTGCTAGGTCGTCGCCCGGAAGCGACGCGCCACATCGACGCCCGGGTGTGGTGTCAAATGAGCAAGGGTTCCCTCACCTTCCAGGACGGGTGAGGGTAAAGAAGTTAGTCCAGGAACGACGAGTTCGCCTTGCATCGTGGAATGTGGGGTCACTCACAGGAAGATTGGCCGAGCTAGCTGAGGCAATGTCTAGGAGGAGGATCAACATCTTGTGCGTGCAAGAGACCAAGTGGGTTGGTGAAAAGGCCAAAGTAGTAGACCCTTGGGGTTGTAAGCTTTGGTATACCGGGACAGAGAAGAACCGAAATGGTGTTGGGATCATCATAGATAAGCTTTGGCTCGAGGACGTGGTGGAGGTCAGAAGGAAGGGCGACAGGATCTTACTGGTCAAGTTGGTCATAGGCGAGGATATCTTGAATGTCATTAGTGCCTATGCACCACAGATAGGACTAGACGAAGCCGTGAAACGTAAGTTTTGGGAAGATTTGGACGAGATGGTACAAAGGATCCCTAGTAGCGAGAAACTCTTCATTGGAGGTGACTTTAATGGTCATGTAGGATCTAGCCGTGATGGGTTCGAGGACATCCACGGCGGATATAGCTTTGGGGATCGCAATGAGCTGGGAAACGCTATCTTAGACTTCGCCCTCTCCTATGATTTGCTTGTAGCAAATACTTGGTTTAAGAAGAGAGAGTCCCATTTGGTCACTTATAGGAGTGGGTCAAATAAGAGCCAAATAGATTTCTTCTTAGCTAGGAGGGCAGATAGAAGTCGTTGCATAGATTGCAAGGTCATCCCCGGGGAAAGTGTGGTTACGCAACATAGGCTTTTGGTGTTGGATATTAGACTGCGGCAAGGAGTGAAGAGGAGTAGGCGCCGGTTGGAACCTAGAATTAAGTGGTGGCGGCTTAAGGAGTCTACCCAAAAGGCCTTCGTAGAGCGAGTGGTTCAAGAGGTAGACTGGAAGACTGAGGACGATGCAGATGCAACTTGGACCAAAATGGCTTGTTGTATCAAGAAGGTAGCTAAAGACCTCTTAGGTGAATCCCGAGGTAGTAGCCTGATAGGTAAAGACACGTCATGGTGGAATGAAGAAGTAAAGGCGGCAATCAAGGCCAAACGGGATTGCTACAGGGATTTGAAGAAGAACCATGATGGAGCAAGCTTTGAAAAGTATAAGCTAGCCAGGAAAGAAGCAAAGAAAGCTGTTGGACTAGCGCGAGAGGCTGTGTACAAGGAAATTTATGAGAAGAGAGATAGCAAGGAGGTCGAGAAGGATATATACAAAATTGCTCGCATTAGAGAGAGGAAGACTAGAGACCTAGGTGCAGTGAAATGCATCAAAGATGAAGGTCAGTCTGTCTTAGTGCGTGAGGATCAGGTCAAAGCACGGTGGAGGGAGTACTTCGAGGGCTTGTTCAATGGAGGCCCCACCCAAGCAGTGGGTGACATCTCGCAGTCCCCTCAGGACCTGAACCGCGATTTTATGCGCCGTATCAGAAGGTCGGAAGTCAAAGATGCCTTGAAGAGGATGAAGACTCGAAAAGCCGTTGGCCCAGATGGTATCCCTATTGAGGCTTGGAGAAGCATGGGAGAGATAGGGGTGACCTGGTTGATGGACCTCTTTAACAAAATATGGCGAACAAATAAAATACCAGAAGAGTGGAGGAAGAGTACGCTAATACCTCTATATAAGAACAAGGGCGATGTCCAAAACTGTTCTAACTATCGTGGGATAAAGCTTATGTCTCATACCATGAAGCTATGGGAGAGGGTGATCGAACACCGATTGAGACAAATTGTTCCCATATCTGAGAACCAATTTGGATTTATGCCCGGAAGGTCGACCATAGAGGCCATCCATTTGATTCGTCAGCTCATTGAGCGCTTTCGAGAAAAGAGTAGAGATTTGCATATGGTCTTTATCGACTTAGAAAAGGCATATGACAAAGTACCGCGAGATGTATTATGGTGGACCTTGGTGAAGAAGGGGGTACCCATTAAATATATCAACATCATAAAAGATATGTATGAGAATGTGGTGACAAGTGTCCGAACTTGTGGCGGTTTAACAGACGCCTTTCCAATTACAATTGGCTTACATCAGGGGTCAGCTTTGAGCCCATTTTTGTTTGCCATTGTAATTGATGAAGTCACCAGAGCCATCCAAGACCGAGTCCCAAGGTGTATGTTGTTTGCAGATGATATTGTCCTCATCGATGAGACGAGAATGGGAGTTAACGCTAAATTAGAACGATGGAAACAAACATTAGAAGCGCGAGGATTTCGACTAAGTCGAACAAAAACAGAGTACCTCGAATGCAATTTTAGCAAACAACGAAGAAACAACGATGGCACGGTTCAGTTGGATGGCCAAGAGATACCGAGAAGTGCGCATTTTCGGTATTTAGGCTCCATACTGCAGATGGATGGAGAGTTAGATGGAGACGTCAACCACCGCATCCAAGCTGGATGGACAAAGTGGAAGAGTGCGACAGGGATTCTGTGCGATCGTAACTTTCCTTTAAAGCTTAAAGGAAAGTTCTATCGTACGGCTATTAGACCTGCTTTGCTTTATGGCTCCGAGTGCTGGGCTATTAAGCAAAGTCATGCACAGAAAATGAACGTTACAGAGATGCGCATGCTTCGGTGGATGTGCGGTAACACTAGGAGAGATAAAGTGCGCAATGAAGATATTCGGCATAAATTGGGTGTGGCGGCCATTGACGAGAAAATGCGAGAAAATCGTTTAAGATGGTTTGGGCATGTTAAACGCAGACCCATAGATGCACCGGTACGACGAGTTGAAGATCTCGACTTAGGACAGACGGCTAGAGCTCGTGGGAGACCGAAAAAGACGTGGATGGAGGTCATACGGAACGACATGAAGCTAAAAGATCTAAATGAAGACATGCTCGTCAACCGAAACTTATGGAGGCAGAAGATTCATGTTCACGACTCGACGTGATTCCTTCATGGTTCATATAGCCTACCCCAATTTAATTGGGATTACAGGCTTGGTTGTTGTTGTTGTTGTTGTATATTAGTATTTATGTGCACACAACTCAATACGTTAGAGGTACATTTAACCTATCAAAAGATGGGATAAGATGATTTAACGAAAATACCCCGAATCAAAAGTGCAAAAAGCTGTCTTGGGCCAAGTTGCCTATTTCTCCAAACGATACGGGGTTGACCGCTCCAAAACAAATTTAAGGGGTTGACTACAAATGAGCCCAAAAGTTGGGGGTTTGATGTAATTTCCCCTTAGTATTAATATGTACTATAATTTTTTTTTAGCGAGGGTCTTCTTTCAGCTGTAAATTGTTAGGTTCAACAATTGCACGATTGGGTGAGAAAATTGTTTAGTTATTATTGTTAACAATACGCGATAGTTGGTTATTTATAAATGAGAAAAATGTAGATACATATCTAAACTTTGGCCTTTACCGATCAAACGTTTCATTTTTTTTGCACCCCAAGGTCCCAACTTTCATTCCGCCCGATCTCCGCCCCAAAACATCACTTTTTGGCAAAATGACGTCACGATGACATCATGCGAGAAGGTATAACTGTGACACGGCGACAGACACGTCATCACGATACGGACACAGCGACACAAATTTTTAAAACAAACTCTTATTATGGGCGTTTGACACGTCAACACGACACAAATACGTGTAATTTTTTTGAGAATCGGTACACATATCAAAACCGTAACACGCGGGTGACGATGGGTTAGAGTGTTTATTTGTATTTCGGTCATAATAACTAGGGTAGATTAATAAGTTGCAAGCTTTTAGGAGAATTTAAATAATTTGCAATTTAAATAAGTTATATTAGTATTCATCTGGAATATTTTTTTTGTAGCAAGGGTTGTTTTCGAGCAGTATATTATTTGGTTCAACAATTGCGCGATGATTGATACAACCATTTGGATATTACAGCTAACAATACGCGATGGTTGGTTATTTATAAATTTAGGAAGTATGTTCAATCACAATCCTTAGTTATACTCCACGCCATCGATACAATGGTGCAACATAATATTTTTCTTTAAAGACAAGTAGATCGTAAATAGTAATTCGACGCTTGGAAGCGAGGTCGTGTACTTGTCTTCTAACTTTGAGCTTGTAGTATCGATTGTACTTTTAAATGATCTAATTGATTGATGTGGTTTTTAAAATACCATGTTTAGTGTGTAGAATTTATTAAAGACGAGTACGACGTAAATAAAGTACCTTGCAAGTTGTTGTGGATGTTCAAGTCTAAAGTATTTCCTATGAGGTGTGCACCCTTTGTGCTCTTGCAGTAATACCATTATTTTTCTACTATAAGAGCGTGTTTTTGGTTCAGGTTATTACGTGAAATTAATTAGCGGTTTATTTTTTCTACTATAACTCAGCGTGGTTCATGTGATATAGTTTTTTTTTTTTTGGAAAAAGTGGCAGCTATAATACCCACTATATTATATCGCTACTCTCTATGTTTATATAATCTCACTTTTAGCACTAAAATCTGACGTGATGAAACAACAAACTACCCTTGAATTTTAAAAATGGTGCATCACGTTTTAAAAGTGTGTTTCACAAATCCAAAGTTGTAAACGACTTCACGAAATATCATTACGCCATTCTCTTACGATTCTTCGCCCGATGGAACGACTTATCTGCAACAAATCCGAAACAGAAAAATTTGAAAAGATTGACACGCAAAATGAGAGGGATGTCTTTCCTTATATTAGTAATAGATATTCCCATTTCTCAGGGCTCATTTTAAACTTTCGTTTTTTCAAATCAAATTATAATTCTACTTTCTGATTCAATCAAAGTTCTCCTTCACGAATTTCCGCATTTACCATGAGTACATTTGTTGTTTGATTGCTAGAAATCTATATTATAAGTTTTTGACTAAATTACTACTTCGTTATTTATTAGATTTTACCAAGCGACGGTGGACCAAAGATGAAAAACTGGTGGATTTCACTCCCCATGCAAAGTGATTGACCACATCTTCCCAATGTTAATGGCTTCAGGTAACTGTTTTTCCTTCATTACAGTTGCTGCAATGGTATGAAATTTTATCCTGTTATTCTTGATGCTATTAGTTCTGCATGAAGTTCGAGTTATCATTAACTTTTTTGAGTTAATTTTCACTTCCTTACTGCAGTTTAGAAGTTTGGTATAGGAAGTTTAGAAGATATGGATATCTTCTATTCTTTCTTTTTTTTGATGGAATATCTTCTATATCTTAAAATATGAAATATATTTTAGAGTCATTTTTGTAATTTTATATTTTAGAATTAACTGCATTATTTGGACAACGATGATGAACCAAAAATGTACGTTAATTTGATTTGTAGATAAGCATTAAGAACGTTTTCTGGAAGAAGATTAACTTAAAGGTACGTTTTTTCCAATTTCCTTTAATTACAATAAATTTTGTACTTCTTTCTTTATTTTCTTTACTTCTTTAAAATTTCCAAACTTCTTTTCTCGATCCAAAGTAAATAATCATGTTAATAGATAGGCATGAAATGTATTTTAGCATCGTGATTATGATTTTTATATTTAAGAATTACTAGCACTTAATATGTGAATTGCATCTTTTGGACGATGATTAACTAATGTAAATAAGCATTTGTAGTTCTTATATTTTTTGAATTACCGACATTCAAATTTTGAATGATATTGTAATTTTTTTTGTTTTTGTCACGATTACTATAAGGTACATTATTTATGTAATAATGTGGGAGGTTTAAATGATGTGGGTATCTTCTATCTAACTCATGTTTTTTTTTAATTAGAATTCTTCTTCTTTCTTAATCATGTAATTAGTAGAATGTAATCATGTAATAAGCATGAAATACATTTTAGAGTCATGTTTTTTCTCTAAATCAATTTGTTTTTTTTTTTTTGTTTTTTTCTTTTTTTTTTTTGCAGAATGTAGAGATGAGTCAAATGTGGATAGTTCAATATTTGAATCTACCTTGGCTTATGTTATTTTCTTTTAGTAACTTTTTCGGCAGTAAGATTTTTGTTTTTCAATTTTTAATAGCACTGCAGTTTGTGTGTTATTTATTTAAATCTTTATTTTTCGGCTTCAAGTTTAACATTCCGTTACAATGTTATTTATTTAAATCTTTATTTTCCGGCTTCAAGTTTAACATTCCGTTACATAGATACTTTTCTTTTGACAAAGAAAATATTGTATTCATTGTTAATAGTAAGTTTAGTGCCTCTCAATTATTATAAGTTATTATAAAAAAACAAATTATTAGTCAAATTAAATTAATTTTCGCCTTTTTTGTTTCTTTTTGTTGGTGTCGAGGCGACCGTATATAGACTCTTCTTTTTGTACTTTACATGCTTTCTTTTCCTGTGAAATTTATGCATTTAATTTTGATTGGAAATTAAAACTAAAATTATGCTTTGAGATTTTAGATGTCAAAATATATTTGTTCTTTTTGTCCATTCATATTTTGAAGTTATATTTATCGATCAACAAGTGCAGTTAAACAATGTCACTTTAATGTATATACAAAGTTAAATAACATATGGATTAAAATCAAACTACTCTTTATAATAAAAAGGTAAATAAACTTATAAAAGTGCACGTGAACTCATGGCAATATTTTAGGTACTTAAACAATTTTATACTCATGTCTATTATATATATTTTTGATTATCATCACATAAATTACAGTAACAAACGCGTGTTAAAAGAAAACTCTTTACACTAAAGCAATTTTTGCATGCGGTCTTCGCGTGCGCTTTTCTGCTAGTTTATATAAAGTATAAACTCTAAACGAAATTACACACAAGAATTAAAGGAGCACTGGAGCATACTGTCACGACCGGCTACTTTCAAGAACGCAAAGGCCGAACGGAGCCGGCACAATCATACGCAAGGACCGTAGTCGAGTAAAAGGGACTAAGTCCGTGACAATACGCTTACTTTAGTAATTAAGCTGGGATCCGGAAACTGCAAAAGCTACCCATGCATTATGTCTAATTAGGAAGTCACCTCTTATGTTATTTAAATTAACAAACAATCCTTCTTGGTTTAAAGAAAAAGCCAAAAAAATCCCTACCATTTAATTAATTGAAATCTAATATGAATCAAAAGCTTGATTTTTAGTCGTTATATTTGACAGGTAAAGAATCATCGTTGCTTAAATTTAAATATATCATTAACTTTTTATCAAAATTTCGATAGTAAAAAAAATGTTGTCATGATGGACGTGAGACACACAATGACATTTTGCACTTTTCGACAAAACGTTCATGCATGACGTGCAATTGAGGTTTTGATATACGACATGGTTTACTACTAAACTTCTTTTAGCATATTAGATCCCGATACTTGTACGTGTGTGTGTATATATGTTGCACAAACCAAACTGGAAAGATTGTCATAATCAGTTCAAACTACGGGCCAAGTCTTTTTGTTTGGTTTAAAATCACACGCAATAGTCCTTTTCAAAGTCGATAAATTCTAACAGATAAAAAGAAGAAAAGGACCATAGACTTATTGGCAGATGAAAAACAAACCAAACCACACGTTGTTTGGTTTACTTAGTTTGAGTCAATTTGTCAAGAAATTTAGTTAAAGTCTTAGACTTAGCTCGATCAACAAACTCACCGCGAACGCAAAACGTTTATTTGGTCATAACCAAATTGCCTTACTAACTAACACGCCATCTCATCGATCCGTAAGAACTTAACTTCGCATCCCAACTATTTAGTTTGTGAAGTATACAACTAACTTATTACTTGACAAGCCTTAAGACTTTATCTTTTATTTGATTTGAAGTCACACACAAAATCTTATAATCGAAAAAGAGGACCAGAAATGAAAAGCGTGGAATTCTATTATGTGGAAATGAAACACAAACCAATCCACAAGTTGCTTGGTTTACTTTGAGTCAATCGGTCAATAAGTCAAGACCACTTTACAACCTCTCAGTTCGTTGAATAGTAATCAAGTGACTGATATAAATATTATTATCTTACCTGAGAAGTATAAAAAGCACAAAACACTTTGTAAATGCAATACAAAAATGGGAGTTCAAATAATGTATTCCACAAGTGCTTTATTCTTGATACTCGTAAATGCCATGTTGTTTGGCATTAATCTCCCCTTTGTTTCAGCCCAACATTGTGTACAATCTCAAAAAGACTTGCTGCTTGACCTGAAAAACAACCTCATATATAATTCTTCACTTTCGACTAAGCTAATTCAGTGGTCAGGATCCATTGATTGTTGTCGATGGGGTGGCGTAAGCTGCGACTCTCAAGGTCGTGTTACTGGTCTCGATCTCAGCGAAGAATCTATATCCGGAGGAATCGATAATAACACCACCAGTCTTTTCCAGCTTGAATTTCTTCAGAATTTGAGTTTAGCTTACAATGACTTCAACTCTGTTCAGTTACCATCCAAGTTTGGTCTGCTGACAAGTTTGAGGTATCTGAATTTGCGTTTCTGTAATTTCAGTGGTCAAATTCCAGCTGAATTTTCACATTTAACAAGGTTAGTTGTTCTTGATCTTTCTTCGGAGTTCACTACACTGAAACTCGAGAGCCCTGATCTTAAAAGATTGATTCACAACTTCACACAGCTAAGAGAACTTTATCTTGATGGAGTGAATATTTCTGCTAATGGATATCAGTGGTGCAACGCCGTATCGTCTTTTCTCCCAAATTTAAGAGTCTTGAGCTTGTCTAATACATTCATTACAGGCCCCTTTGATCCTTCATTGGCGAAGCTTCGATCTTTATCAGTTATTCGCCTTGATTTCAACACTTTTTCTTCTCCAATTCCAGATTTTTTTGCGGATTTCCCTGGCTTGAGGATTTTATCTTTAATTAGTTGTAACTTGTCTGGAGTGGTTCCAGGAAAGTTGTTCCAGATAAGTAGTCTGGACACGATCGATCTTAGTTTGAATGAGTATCTTGAGGGTTCTTTGCCAGAGTTTCATGTGAATAGTTCCCTTCAGTATCTGTCTCTACCATACACAAAACTTTCAGGACCGATACCAAACTCCATGTTTGCTTTGCCATCTCTAGAGGTTTTATACCTCCGCAATAATCAATTCAGTGGTTCCTTGGACTTTACTCATGGTTTTAGAAAACTTACAAATCTTACAGTTCTTGATCTTTCCAACAATAATCTATCTGTATCCATAAACCCAAATGTACCTGTGTCGTCGTATCTCCCCAAATTGGAGGTTTTGGGGTTGGGATCTTGCAATCTCCAGAAATTCCCGCCTTTGCAGAATTATTCATCATTGTCAGCGCTCGATCTTTCCAACAACAAACTATGTGGTGAAATTCCTAATTGGATATGGGAAATTGGGTATAATGGATCTCTTAATTCTCTGAATCTTTCCCATAATCAATTTACCAGTGTGCAAGAACCTTATGACATAAGCAGCAGCAACATCGCTTCGCTTGATTTGCATTCAAATATGCTTAGTGGGAGAATCCCAGTTCTACCATCCTTAGTTTCATATGTGGACTTCTCTAACAATAATTTTTCTTCCTCTCTACCTGAAAATGTTCGCAGCTATTTGAACCTCCGTTTCTTCTCAATTGCAAACAGTAACATCGAGGGTACCATTCCACCTTCATCAATATGCAACGCAAGTCAAATTGAAATCCTAGACTTGTCAAATAATAACTTGCATGGCAAAATACCCTCTTGTTTGGTACCAAAAACTCTAAGGGTGCTGAACTTAGGAAGAAACAATCTAAGTGGTGATATACCTGATAAATTTTTAGTTGATTGTGTCTTGGAGCTTCTGGATCTCAGTTGGAATAATTTAATAGGACAGATTCCTAGATCTTTGTCAAGATGCACAGAGTTAAAGATCCTAAATGTCGAACACAATAACTTAAATGATACTTTTCCTTGCTTCATCAAGTACTTGTCCACATTGCAATTCCTAAAGTTACGCTGCAGTAAATTTCATGGAGACATTAGCTGCATGCAGGAAGACGATTATACCTGGCCAAATCTTCAGATACTCGACCTGGCTTCTAACACCTTAAATGGTCTTTTACCTGGTAATTTGTTTCATAACATTGGCGCAATGGCCCTTAATGAGAATGGCAGACATTCTCAGCTTGATTACTTGCATCCTGATAGCTATCAGTACTCGGCCACATTAACAAACAAGGGACTGGAAGTTATACTGGTTAGGATTCTTACCACTTATACTTTGATCGACTTTTCGAATAACCATTTCGAAGGTGTAATCCCCGAGACAAGAGGTGAACTAAATTCCCTTTATTCCCTCAGCTTCTCACGCAATGCTCTCTCTGGTCACATCCCATCATCAGTAGAAAAGCTACATGCACTTGAATCATTAGACCTCTCATCTAACCATTTGGAAGGAGAAATTCCACAACAACTTGCAAGTCTTACTTTCCTCTCATTCTTGAATATGTCGTGCAACAAACTAGTTGGGAGAATCCCACTCGGCGCCCAAATGAGCACATTTTCAGCAAGTTCATTTCAAGGAAACGATGGACTCTGTGGCCTTCAATTGAACACAAATTGCACTAGTACTGAAGCTTGACCGAGAGAATCAGACCAGGAGCATGAAAGTTTAGACAATAGAGGCATTTACATAAGTGCTAAATTGGGATTTATTGTGGGTTTAGGTGTCCTTTATGCGCCGTTACTGTTTTCTAGAAGATGGAGAAGATTCTTTATGAAGCTCCTTGACAAGGTTGCATTGTTTATTCTGCGTCGCCGGTAAAATTATATTTGCAGCATTATAATTTGTGTTTATTGTGTACGTACAATAACTGGTTCAAATCCAATGTGATATATATAATATTAAAGATTTGATGTCTCTTCCAGTTTTGTTGTTTACCTTTATTTTCTCTTGATCATTCCAGCAAGATGCATGTTTCATATCTTAGAGTTGTTGTTATAATTTTCAGAAAATGTGAATGAATAAGTCAAGAACATGAACAACACACACACACACAAACATGAACATAAGGCGTGAATAAAAAGATTTGTTATATTTGGACTCAATTCCAATTTTTATTTGTTGGGAAACCATTGAAATTTCTTATAGTTGTAATGGCTACTTTTTAGCATGAAAATTAAAGTATTAAAAGACCAATTTCAGCACTCTTACTATGGTTATAATATTTTGACATCCACAATGAAAACAAATTTGAATATGCAAGAATAGAGAAATAAACTTGAACCATAATTAAGTTTCAAGTGTATAAATTAAAACCTTGAATCAAACGTTAAATGTTATGTCAATTGTTTAAATTTATACCCAACGCTATGATATATATTTGGAGTTTTCACTTTATTGTAGTACTTCGTAATAATCCATTTATATTTATCGTTTAAATAGTCACAATAAATACAATTCAGTATATATGAAATTCTTTTTGTTAAAAAGCTTTTTTTTTCTTCATAAAACTTCAGTGGAGGGTCGATGCAAAATACCACATAATGTACATAAATTGAAAATCAGAATCATATATTCATGTCGTGTACAAGTACAATCCAATGAATCTCTTGAACATCTCTCTATAGTCTATAATCAGAACACTCTAAACCAAATTCAAAAGCAGTAACAGTAATACATTGGCATTGCATCTATAGCAAAGCAAAACCCAAAAAGTAAAATTACAACAAAGTAGTAAAACCAGAAAACAACCACTAAATAGAAATAGAAATAATCAAGAAAATACTATAATCTATATTACAAATCAAAAGACATTCATGAATGCTATAAGCTCAACAATAGATTTACCAGTTAAATCAAATCCCTCAAGAAATCAGGACCGCTCACGATCCAAATCACCAGTCGCTCTGATTCTTCAACTGACTGAGCCTCAGATACCGTAAGATATAAATTTCAGTACAAGTAATATAAGGTTCCTAGTAGTCACCAAAACGACCTTCTTTTCTAACACGTGTTTTAATTTTAGGTTTTCCTTTTGATACTCGCGAGTAGGGGTGTACACGGGTGATATTTGGCGGGTGTCAAAGAAATATTTCACCCGCCCATGACACAACGGGTGACCAATTTTGTCAACCATACGGGTGCATTTTTTTAGTAAACCGTGCGGTTACGGTTGCACGGGTGCGTGCGGGTTGGCGGGCGGTTTGCGGGTTGACAAATTAAAATTTTTTGTTTATATTATTAACTTTGTTTACATTATTAACTCTGTTAATTTTCTGTTTACATTATAAAATATTCAGCAAAAGAGAGAAGATGGTGACTGTGAGAAAAAAAAGTAGTGAAGAGCAGAAGGGAGAAGAAAAAGAAAAAGAGAGAGAAAAAAAGAAGAGACCTACGGGTCTAAGGATAGAGAAAAAGAAAGACTGAAGAGCTTTTGATGTTCTGGACTCTCTTCTTATTTTTTTATTTTTTATTTCTTAACTATATTTCTATACATTATACATTTTTAAATAGATTTTATATTGTATATATATATATATATATTGCGGGCGGGCGGGCGGGTTGTAAGTATAAACCCGTCACCCACCCATAGACCTACGGGTTACATAAAAGGAACCCGCAACCCATATTTAAAATAAAAACCCGCACGGGTGCGGGCGCGTACGTGCGGGTGCGGGCGGGTCGGGCGGGTTGCCTGTTTTTTGTACACCCCTGCTCGCGAGTCCTCTATCTGGTCGTGCCGCGCTATAATCTTAATGGGGTGTGCTTCTGTATTAAATACCCACTCGTCTAGTGAGATGACGGAAGAAGGCGAGAAAAGAAGGTACAGATAGTTGAGCGTCTCCGCTAGAAAAAAAGCTCGGCATCATGTCGTCTTTCACACCTGTATTAACCTGAAATTACACAAGACAAGAAGCAAAAACATGAGGATATCACAACAGAGTTATTTAGGATAGTAACGTCTACAATCTTTGAAGTTTCGTCCATAGATGAAAATTACCCTGAGATTGGAATAATTATGGAAACACCTATTTAAACTCTAAAAAACATGAAAAGTGGGGAACTTTAACGGTAGCTTGGTGATCATTCAAACTTAAGATGCAAGTGAGGAAAATATAACTATCCATAAGATGTTATTCTTTTACCCAAACACAACACAATAAAACTTTAGAACCAAAAATGTTTCACAAGTTAAGAAGTGCTTACATCCTTTAATCCAACCTATCCCGTCTCTATCCAGGAGTTTTTCTCAAATGCTTGAAAAATATCCCATCCCCAGTCTTTATATGTTGTCAAACGCCAAACGCCATAGGTAAAAGAGAGACTCCACTGTCTCTGGTCTCAATATGTTCCATGAGGTTCCGACACTCATATCATGTTGCATTATGACACGTGAGTAAGTAATAGATTTTTTTTTCTTTATTCAAACAAAATAAGAACTTAGATTCTTGAGTAAACATCAAAATTGAATCAAAAAGTACTTACCTCGCCTGAACGGAAATAGTAATTCTCTCCAGCTAATTTTGTTGGAGCCGACTGATAGAAGTTATAGCATGTCCTAGCTAGCTGCACAAAGAAATCAAAAATCAGTAGACGGTTCCCCACTTCACAAGAAGATAAACTCGGGAACTTAAATACACACACCTCTTCAGCCAGAGATAAGAATTTATGAGCTTCATCGCGATCATAACCAGAAGAACCCAGTGCTAACGTTCCTGGAGCAAAACATGCAAGTTCATCCATCTGCAAATATTAAAAAATTGAGGGTAACAATTGGTGTACAAATAACATATGTTGCACTCAATACTAAATGTAAAGCCCCGTAATTTAAACTTAACTAAACTCGTAATAACTCCAATAAAATTAACTAGACCAATGCCAATAATATAAATCGCGCACAACGCTAACAATATTCAACATTAATCAATCCAAAACTAATAAAGAGAGCAACTGAGCTAGAATGCTTTTACAGTCTCATGTTTTAAAACCTAAACATACTAGGCTATCAAAAGGAAATAACGTAAGGTGATAGCCGCCCTACTCCTCTAGGTACTCGTCCTCTGTTGGTTCGAACCTAAGCTGAGGAAGAAAGAGAGAAATAATGCATGCGTGAGATAAAAATCTTAGTGGTGCTCGTGCTAGTGTGAAAGTGAATGTCATGCATTTTTATTTTAAAAAAAAAACAAACGCAAAAAGGAACTAAGGCACATCGGTCAATTAATCATTCAGGCAGTCACACAACGTCATATCAATAAGGGTTTTCAAATTATGCTCGTCAATTTCTGATATAAAATAACATACCAATCAGTCAATTCCACATGTACATAGTATATGCTTGTCAATCACAGAAATACTCATGATCATCAATCACCACATGTATAAAATATATACATGCTCAGAATACCACATGCAGAGAGCGCATGCTCGGAATACCACACGCATAAATGCATGCTCAGAAAACCACATGTAGAGTTGCATGCTCAGAATACCACATGTATAGATATACATGCTCGGGATCACCACATGTCAAATAAGACATGCTCGTCAATACCACACGTCAAAAGAAGACATGCTCGTCAATCATTTTTCCACATGCAAAGAATGCATGCTCATCATTCAGTACACAAAATCAGTCAACAAAACAAGTAATTCAGCAACAATACAAATACTCAATTAACAACCCAAGTAATCAGGTAACATTAGAAGCATTCGATCAACAACGCAAATAACCCACAGTATAAGTTACCAACAAACTAACAATCATTCAAGGAAACCAAATTATCACAATCCACTTCAAATCACGTTAATAGCAATTTGTATATGTATACGTATATATATTTACTACTAAAATACATGTAGGCACAGACTCCCTTTCATTGAAAATAATATAGTTTTGGAACACGCACATGTTTGCAATTGCGGAGAAGAGCAAGTATAGGAGAGCAAAGCAACGCTAACTCAAGTTTCCCGACGCAAAAGAATCTTAGATAAGATTACTACAATATGCCAATCTCTCACATAAGAAATGCCTGGTCTATTATTCTTAACCCCTGTTAACTTACGAATACTAAGGTGAAATTAAGCTTATATCTTAATATACCTACTCCTTAAGATGTTAATTTAGAATTCACCAACTTATTATAATTACCTGGTAATATATATACATGCATATAGACTGAGGTATAAGTAGTTCTGTAACGCCCCGAATAAAAATAGCTCATAACTTGCTCACACGAGACAAAGAAACTAAATAAAATAAATCCATAGCAAAATGAAACAATGAGAGTCTCTAAATCATATCTCTAAGTCTAGAAAAATACTGGTCTAAAAGTCTCAAAAAAGAGAAGTACCTCTAAGAATCTAAAAATAGCAAAATACTAAAGGGTTCTAAGTCTCGCCACGAAGACATATATCCAAAACAATCACTAAAGAATGAAGGGCATCATAGATAATTCCTAGTCCTCGACGGCTACCTCTTCAACTCGTTCAAGTAGCTCGCTTCCTGACTCCACGGAAGGCAAAAAAAAAAAAAAAAAAAAAAAACTAATGAGATAAAAATCTAAATGAGTGTTCATGTTGTGTGTGCAAATGATAACATTTTTAGAAAACCTTTTATTTAATCAAAACACTTTAACAAAAGAAATGTCACACATATCATGCAAATGAATCAGTGATCAGAAACATAAGTATTGACAAAACATCTTTAATTAAACCATGAGAGACAATATGATGGTTGGTGACCCATTTTGCCGATGCCAAACAACCTTATAACCCCACACGAACACTCCTTATCGCCCCGTATGAGGAGTTACCCCATAATCAGATAGTATACCATGGTACATACATAACAGAATACCCAGGACAAAACACAATGAAACTCCCACTGTGCCTGCGAGGGAATGGGCCAAGGGGGCAAAAGGCCCTACCGGCAAGCCCGTTGCTGGCCGGCGGTACCCCCGCACACCCCGCCAATGGATCCAACAGAACAGAACAGATCAAATAGATCAACAAAACAGATACTCAATGGGACACCCTTCATCATAATGAATCCAATAATTTCCAATAACAATTTAATATTTACCTTGAGAAAAAGAATGAACAGTTTAAAATGCAGAGCAGAAGTTAATATTTATACATATATAGATGCATACATATATGATGAAAAGAATTACATCTTAATACCTAAATGAAGCTTATTACAAACAAGGTAAATCTGCCCATACTATTCTACTTTTTATCATTAACCGCTTAATGTTCAATATCCAGCCTTTTAATCACAAGCCTAACTTCCCTTAATTCATTTATATCTTGCCTGCCAACATAAATTCCAGCATTTACATAACAATCCCTAATTATACATATAATCACAAACTGATCATTTAATAACAATGCAGGTACTGATAACCCTTCCTAAGCAGATGCATATTATAATACTAATAAGGTTGCCATCAGTTAACCACTAACTTTCTACTAATCCATATACATTCATGATACACACGCTTATATATATAATTGAGGGTCTCACACTAAACATATATATCAGATTATGCTCCATTTATAATCAGTACACTAAACCTCTGCTCATTATTTCTACTGAAATCATTTTAAGTGATAAAATATTATTTCTAATACCCAACAGTGGCTAGTGATTGCAATACTACCACTCCATTGTCAAACCCTCAAGTAATTATAATATCCAATCTAGTAATCGTATTAACAAATATTAAGGATTGTTAAATTTCTATTATACAGACACCTCCCTATGTTCAATTCGTATGAGAGCAGTATCAATATGATAAATTAAATCATTTAGGATGTGAGGCAGGATTCCTTATTATGCAGTACACAAGAATTTCAAATTTATGCAATCCTTACGTGAGATCAACCAATCAATATAATAACTATAGTTCTGTTGGGTATTTGAACACACTTTTATTTTACTCAAATCACAATTACAACACTCAAATACTTATATTATACACACACACTAAGTATTACAGATTCTCTCTATTTTTCTTCTTTTCTTGTTTTTCTCTCTCTCTCTCTCGTTCTATTTTCTTCATCATTTGCCCTCGGTTTTTATAGGAGGAGAAACCAGTTGGAGTCGTCAAAGGAATAGTTGGAGCCGTGAAATGAATAGTTGGAGAAGTCGTCAAAGGAATAGTTGTCAAAGTTGGCGGCTGGAAATTTCACACACAACAATCTCCCCCTCCAGCCCCAACTTTACTTAATTATTTCTTCTCTTGCTAAAAAGAGGAACACCATTTATCGCTCACCAGGATCATTCCTTGAAACGACTTTACATGTAGGGGCGAACGCTCCCCCTTGCTCAAAACTTCTCTTTCTCCGTAATCCCCTGAAGAAAGGCAAACAAACGTGGAGATATACAACACCTCCGTATACCCAATCTTTCTTCGAATAACCCTGAAGAAAGGCAAACGATCATAGAAATATCTCGTATTTCCGTATACCCGATCTTTCTTCGAATAACCCTGAAGAAAGGCAACCAAAACATAGAGATATAGCGTATCTCTGTATACTCGATCTTTCTCCGTATGACCCTGAAGAAAGGAACACATTCGTGGAGATATAATTATTCTCCGTACACCATCATCCCATTTTCTCTCAACAAAAAAAGAATGGAAATCACCATAGAGAATTTAATCTCTGTACTCCTTCTTTCTCTTTCTCCAACATCACTATGGAGAAAGGTATACCCTCTCGTACGAACTATGCCACATCATCAAAGGTGACTAACGCATCACCATTTTCTGACTTGTTATTTTCACTGCTTTGTGCTAGTTGTTCTCTCAAGAACTTACGACAGTTCCTTTTCATGTGACCCTCAATGCCACAATAATAACATATCAGCGTGCCTTCAAATTGATTAACGTCGTTCGTGACGTTGTTCGATCCTTGTGGTAGACTTCCACTGTATTGGCCTCTTCCTCTGCCTCTGCCTCTACCTCTGCCTCGTCCTCGTCCTCTGCCTCGTTCGTTGTTCTCATAAACGAGGGCCTATGACTCTTCAGTATGATTCTCCTTCCTTCGGGCATCCTCGTTCAGGAGAGCGTCCGTGACCATCTCCATGGATATTTTACCGCCAGGAGCCGAGTTACTCAGAGTGATGACGAGTGTCTCCCAATTATCAGGTAGAGAACTGAGAAGCAAGATGGCTTGTTCCTCGTCTTTCAGGACCCAATCAGCGGCAGCAAGCTGGTTCACGAGGTCCTGGAATTGACTCGTATGCTCTGCTATAGACGTACCACTTCGTAGCTTGTGGTTCACCAAACGTCTCATCAACAGAGTTTTGTTCCGAGCTGTCTTTGCTTGATACATATTCTCAAGCTTTTTCCACAGATCATACGCCTTAGTTTCTTGCGCAACGTGGTGGAACACACTGTGGTCAATCCATTGACGAATTTGAGCCACCGTCTTCTTGTTCATTTTTGTCCATATTTCATCCGTCTTCTTCTCCGGTTTCACACCCTTACTCTCAATTGGTTCGGCTAAATCCTTCAAATTTAGCAAATCTTCCATGCGAGGCTTCCACATGCTGTAATTGGTTGGCGTCAACCGCATCATCGTGTCCGACGTTGAATTTTCCATGTTAAAATTCAACAAGCTTGCTTGTACCAAAATTTAGAGACCAAATTTGGGGAAACGGAGCACACGGTTGGATCCAGAACGGTCGAAAATCTTGAGAACCGTTCTGACCTTGTCAAAAACCGACAAGAATTGAGTTGAACCGGACCAAAAGAAGTTGGAGAGAATTGAACCGGACCAAATCCGGTTGGACCAGTCGTTGACCGGTCAGACCAGCAGCTGGCTGGGTCAGGATCTGGGCGGGTCGGATCCGGGTCGGATCCGGATCTGGACTTCGTCTTCTTCGCCCGTCAATTCGAGTTGGGCCGAGTTAACTCGCCGTTAACTCGGTCGGCATGAAACGACGCTTTCCGGCAACCAAAAAATCTCGAAAAATATATTTTCGGAATCCTCGCAACACGAGCTTCGCAACGGTAGTAACAAAACACGATTTCGGGACGGAAAAATTTTGACGTCGAATCGGGTCGGCCTCGAACGCCACTCTCCGGCGATCGGAATCCTTCGAAAATTATATTTTCGGAATCGTTGGAACGAGAGCTTCGCAACTATGATAAGAAATCACAGTTTCGGAACGAAAGATTTCGGACGAAATTTTACCGAAAGCTTCAAGAATCGGAAACCTTGCTCTGATACCAGTTGTTGGGTATTTGAACACACTTTTATTTTACTCAAATCACAATTACAACACTCAAATACTTATATTATACACACACAATAAGTAGTACAGATTCTCTATATTTTTCTACTTTTCTTGTTTTTCTCTCTCTCTCTCTCGTTCTATTTTCTTCATCATTTGCCCTCGGTTTTTATAGGAGGAGAAACCAGTTGGAGTCGTCAAAGGAATAGTTGGAGCCGTGAAATGAATAGTTGGAGAAGTCGTCAAAGGAATAGTTGGAGAAGCCGTCAAAGGAATAGTTGTCAAAGTTGGCGGCTGGAAATTTCACACACAACAAGTTCTTCCCTAATTGGTAAACTCTAACATCAAAATTATCATACCTGCACCTATTTAATAAGCAAAGTTCATTGGAATTGAAAAGCAAGAAATTTTATTGCTAATACCTGAAGCCACACAAATGCGGGTAAGGAGATGAATGCGCAGTTAATTTGGAGGTATAATCAAATCCCTAATTTGAGCATGTGAAAAATAAAGAAATAGGGACAAGTCAAAATCGCTAGTATCTTTTCTCTAAATTGGGCTTTACGTGTGGGCTTCTGCAAAATCACCAAGTGTTAACCATAATTTTCCCTTGGATTTAATCGGTTTATTGGCCCACTAACATATATCCTATAAGTGATTAAAGGATACTAGAATAAATATTTTAGAAATAAACGCTAAAAATAACGAGGCATTACAGTTCGCATTATATAATACTAGAAACACTGGCACGCGGTCCTCGCGTGATTAAGAATTTATTTTAATTTATATGGTAAAAAAATAATTTGAATAAGTAAATATTAAATATATAGAAAGTTTCAAATTTTGGAAAACTAAAGATTCAATCACAATGATTACTATAGTTATTGATTCTACTTAAATTATAAGGCTAAATTAAGAACTCAATAATTAAACTATTGTGCTAACAGTAAAATTATAAGGCTAAAATCGAAAATCAAAAGTTTGGTGTCACAGTTTGTCTTTCTTTATATAATAGTATAGATAATTAGGAATAATTCATGCTACTAATCCTTTTCCATTTCGAATCACAAGTTCCAGTACATACACTTACTTTTAATAACCACTCATAGTTATCAACGGTTGTTGTCTCAAGTGGTAAGGGACTTGAGTTCACTTAAGCAAGGTCTCGAGTTCGAGTCTTGTGGATGTAAAAAACATCGCTGGGAGAGCCGCCCCTTCAAAAAGGGCCCGACAATGCTCGATTGAATTAGTCGCATTAGCGGACACCAGTGAGAAATAAAAAAAACCACTCATAGTACTAATTAACTAATTAACCTGACAATACAATTGTAATATATGTACACGTATAATTTCGGCAGCCTACATCATGAACAAGTATTGATTCCGAGTTACCTTATACATGTCAGAGGAATCAAAACTATAATTTGTATCTCAATTCCTATAATTCGTACATGGCCCTCTTAATTAATTGCCAACTAAATTCTCAATTACTTAGCAAACTAGTTTACATGTTACTTTTTACTAATTACTGGAATTAAATATTCTTTGAATCCCACCCAAATTTTTTTCTAAAGAATTCATGTTATAGGATAATCTCCTTGCATTACATCAACTTCCAGATCACAGTTCTCATACTCAAGTTCCGTGGTCCCCATATGATTCATGAATTAAAATCAATTCTATCACAACTCCATGCAAGTCATCACACCATAATAATAAGGCATAAAAGAAAAGGAAAGACGTGATCATCTACCTGAAAAGAAAAGAAAAGGAAAGACTTACTCAGGAGTAGGTATATTAAGTTGGTGAATTCTAAATTAACATCTTAAGGAGTAGGTATATTAAGATATAAGCTTAATTTCACCTTAGTATTCTTAAGTTAACAGGGGTTAAGAATAATAGACCAGGCATTTCTTATGTGAGAGATTGGCATATTGTAGTAATCTTATCTAAGATTCTTTTGCGTCGGGAAACTTGAGTTAGCGTTGCTTTGCTCTCCTATACTTGCTCTTCTCCGCAATTGCAAACATGTGCGTGTTCCAAAACTATATTATTTTCAATGAAAGGGAGTCTGTGCCTACATGTATTTTAGTAGTAAATATATATACGTATACATATACAAATTGCTATTAACGTGATTTGAAGTGGATTGTGATAATTTGGTTTCCTTGAATGATTGTTAGTTTGTTGGTAACTTATACTGTGGGTTATTTGCGTTGTTGATCGAATGCTTCTAATGTTACCTGATTACTTGGGTTGTTAATTGAGTATTTGTATTGTTGCTGAATTACTTGTTTTGTTGACTGATTTTGTGTACTGAATGATGAGCATGCATTCTTTACATGTGGAAAAATGATTGACGAGCATGTCTTCTTTTGACGTGTGGTATTGACGAGCATGTCTTATTTGACATGTGGTGATCCCGAGCATGTATATCTATACATGTGGTATTCTGAGCATGCAACTCTACATGTGGTTTTCTGAGCATGCATTTATGCGTGTGGTATTCCGAGCATGCGCTCTCTGCATGTGGTATTCTGAGCATGTATATATTTTATACATGTGGTGATTGATGATCATGAGTATTTCTGTGATTGACAAGCATATACTATGTACATGTGGAATTGACTGCTTGGTATGTTATTTTATATCAGAAATTGACGAGCATAATTTGAAAACCCTTATTGATATGACGTTGTGTGACTGCCTGAATGATTAATTGACCGATGTGCCTTAGTTCCTTTTTGCGTTTGTTTTTTTTAAAAATAAAAATGCATGACATTCACTTTCACACTAGCACGAGCACCACTAAGATTTTTATCTCACGCATGCATTATTTCTCTCTTTCTTCCTCAGCTTAGGTTTGAACCAACAGTGGACGAGTACCTAGAGGAGTAGGGCGGTTGTCACCTTACGTTATTTCCTTTTGATAGCCTAGTATGTTTAGGTTTTAAAACATGAGACTGTAAAAGCATTCTAGCTCAGTTGCTCTCTTTATTAGTTTTGGATTGATTAATGTTGAATCTTGTTAGCGTTGTGCGCAATTTATATTATTGGCATTGGTCTAGTTAATTTTATTGGAGTTATTACGAGTTTACTTAAGTTTAAATTACGGGGCTTTACATTTAGTATTGAGTGCAGCATATGTTATTTGTACACCAATTGTTACCCTCAATTTTTTAATATTTGCAGATGGATGAACTTGCATGTTTTGCTCCAGGAACGTTAGCACTGGGTTCTTCTGGTTATGATCGCGATGAAGCTCAGAAATTCTTATCTCTGGCTGAAGAGGTGTGTGTATATATACATGCATATAGACTGAGGTATAAGTAGTTCTGTAACGCCCCGAATAAAAATAGCTCATAACTTGCTCACACGAGACAAAGAAACTAAATAAAATAAATCCATAGCAAAATGAAACAATGAGAGTCTCTAAATCATATCTCTAAGTCTAGAAAAATACTGGTCTAAAAGTCTCAAAAAAGAGAAGTACTTCTAAGAGGAATCAAAACTATAATTTGTATCTCAATTCCTATAATTCGTACATGGCCCTCTTAATTAATTGCCAACTAAATTCTCAATTACTTAGCAAACTAGTTTACATGTTACTTTTTACTAATTACTGGAATTAAATATTCTTTGAATCCCACCCAAATTGTTTTCTAAAGAATTCATGTTATAGGATAATCTCCTTGCATTACATCAACTTCCAGATCACAGTTCTCATCTATGTTGCACGGGTTCGGGTACGGCGGTACGGTACGGATACGCCGATACGGCATTTTTTAAAAACAGCCGATACCGGTACGGCAAGGATACGTCTATATATAAATAATTATTAATATTTATTATATGTATTTTTTATTTTTAACAAGCAATAAAATCTAAAACTTAAACAAGAAAAATTAAAAATAGTAAAGTACATGAAAAAACATTTAATATTACAAAATGAAGATGTCGAGTCATATTACAAAATCAAGATGTTCAATACTCGACGATTAATGACTACATAAAGTCATATTAACAAAAAAAAAGCGAATGTTATCATTTATCAAGTAATTCACTTTCAAAATTAAACTGAACATCACATATTCATAATTTACATTGTTTCTTCAGTGACTTCTTCGGCAAATAAAATAGATTTAAGTTCCGGTTCATCAAGCGACAAGTTTGCAATTCCTAGAACACCAACATTATCTAAAGGGTCATTGGCATCCCCAGCCACATCCCACATCCTAGTACCCCCTTGCATATAATGTGGAGATTTTCTTGACAAAAGGCGAAGATTACTGTGCACATGATAAAGGGTTTTCATTTATTTATTTTATTTTTTATTTTGAGGAATTTATATTTAAATATTTAACCTATCAAATATTAAAAGTTTATAAAAAAGACCCATAATAGTTCCGATACGCCTAAAAAAACGTATCGGATACGTATCGAGATTTTTTTAATTTCAAAATTAAAGGATACGCCACGTGGCGTATCGGATACGTTAGAATCGGTATCGGTATCTGAATCGGTATCGACATGCATCGGGTACTGCATAACTGTCCGAGTATCGGTATCGGTGCATCACAGGTTCTCATACTCAAGTTCCGTGGTCCCCATATGATTCATGAATTAAAATCAATTCTATCACAACTCCATGCAAGTCATCACACCATAATAATAAGGCATAAAAGAAAAGGAAAGACTTGATCATCTACCTTAGTAAGTCTTTCCTTTTCTTTTCTTTTCAAATGGGTATGGGTCTATAAATAAAATGTCGCTTCTCTCTTAGATGATATCAAGACTAAAAGATGCGAGCTATAACATTCCTAAACAGGATCTCGCCCAAGTTTCACTATGTAACGTCTAAAGAAGTGGTAAATCTTAAAATCACGCAGTTCATGATACTCAGTAACTCATCAAGTAGCACGTAACGAATCAAAAAAGAAACAAAGAGCACTCAATTTATCAATTCTAAGTAAGAAAATATGTTCAAAATCAAACTAAACAAGGTTCAGATGTCCACAGATAATTTACTGAGGAGTAGTATGAATAAACTATAACACAATTATCAAGCAAGTCAAATAACACAATTATAAAAAATGAACGACCAAATAACTAAGTTCATTAGACCCCGTCTTAAATCGACTCTCTAAAGATGGTTGGTACTCCACACCTTGGTTCGCAATGGATTATCAAATATCGGCCGCCCAACGATAATCCACTAACCCTTGGTATTAAGCACACCCTACGACTTATGCGGAAGCTCTAATGATAGGTCAAACAATTCTAACTAGGTCCGAAGATCCTATCCCGACAAAGCTTGGGTGGTTATTAACCCAAGCTCTGATACCAACTGTAAAGCCCCATAATTTAAACTTAACAAAACTTGTAATAACTCCAATAAAATTAACTAGACAATGCCAATAATATAAATCGCGCACAGCGCTAACAAGATTCAACATTAATCAATCCAAAACTAATAAAGAGAGCAACTGAGCTAGAATGCTTTTACAGTCTCATGTTTTAAAACCTAAACATACTAGACTATTAAAAGGAAATAACGTAAGGTGACAGCCGCCCTACTCCTCTAGGTACTCGTCCTGTGTTGTTTCGAACCTAAGCTGAGGAAGAAAGACAGAAATAATACATGCGTGAGATAAAAATCTCAGTGGTGCTCGTGCTGGTGTGAAAGTGAATGTCATGCATTTTTATTTTAATAAAAACAAACGCAAAAAGGCAAGTAAGGCACATCGGTCAATTAATCATTCAGGCAGTTACGCAGCGTCATATCAATAAGGGTTTTCAAATTATGCTCGTCAATTTCTGATATAAAATAACATACCAATCAGTCAATTCCACATGTACATAGTATATGCTTGTCAATCACAGAAATACTCATGATCATCAATCACCACATGTATAAAATATATACATGCTCAGAATACCACATGCAGAGAGCGCATGCTCGGAATACCACACGCATAAATGCATGCTCAGAAAACCACATGTAGAGTTGGATGCTCAGAATACCACATGTATAGATATACATGCTCGGGATCACCACATATCAAATAAGACATGCTCGTCAATACCACACGTCAAAAGAAGACATGCTCGTCAATCATTTTTCTACATGCAAAGAATGCATGCTCATCATTCAATACACATAATCAGTCAACAAAACAAGTAATTCAACAACAATACAAATACTCAATTAACAACCCAAGTAATCATGTAACATTAGAAGCATTCGATCAACAAAGCAAATAACCCACAGTATAAGTTACCAACAAACTATTAATCATTCAAGGAAACCAAATTATCACAATCCACTTCAAATCACGTTAATAGCAATTTGTATATGTATACGTATATATATTTACTACTAAGATACATGTAGGCACAGACTCCCTTTCATTGAAATAATATAGTTTTGGAACACACACCTGTTTGCAACTGCGGAGAAGAGCAAGTATAGGAGAGCAAAGCAACGCTAACTCAAGTTTCCTGACGCAAAAGAATCTTAGATAAGATTACTACAATATGCCAATCTCTCACATAAGAAATGGCTGGTTTATTATTCTTAACCCCTGTTAACTTAAGAATACTAAGGTGAAATTAAGCTTATATCTTAATATACCAACTCCTTAAGATGTTAACTTAGAATTCACCAACTTATTATAATTACCTGGTAATATATAGGACGAATTATTATTTATGCCATGTATGTTTCCATTTTTTTGAAAATGCCCGTTATATTTCGAATTATTGAAAATGCCCTGTAACTATGCCTTTTTTTTTAGAAACTGGGGGGGGGGGGGGGGCATTGCGGGTTGGGCGACGCCGCCACCGCTGCAACTCGGCGGTGGTGGTCGTGATCCGGCGCGAAGTGGAGGGGGGGGGGGGGGGGGTCAGTGAAGAAGATGATGATTTTGTTATTTTTATTTTTATTTTTTTATATTTGTTAAAATATTTATTATTATTATATATATTTATTATTTATACAAAATAGTTATATATGTTTATATCTTTATTAGTATTAAAGATATAAACATATATAACATGTGGCACGCATGTGGATGCCACGTGGATGCCACGTCGCCCGAAATACACATGTGGCACGCAAAGGGCAGTTTCTACAAAAAAAGGCATAGTTACAAGGCATTTTCAATAATTCGAAAGATAACGGGCATTTTAAAAAAAAAATGGAAACATACATGGCATAAATAATAATTCGTCATAATATATATACATGCATATAGACAGAGGTTTCGCATTATATAATATAATTAGGAATGATTCATGCTACTAATCCTTTTCCATTTCGAATCACAAGTTCCAGTACATACTTACTTTTAAGGGATAAATGCATTAAACCCCCTGAACTATACACGTTTTTGCGACTTGCCCCCTAAACTAATTTAATAAGCGTTTTGCCCCCTAAACTATGCACGTCTGTGCGATTTGCCCCCTGGCCGGATTTTCGGCTATTTTTTGCCATTCTTGGCCGGAATATTTCCCCTTACCCGACACATATGTGTTGTATTAGATGTATATTAGTAGTTGATGACAAAAAGTAGGCGAAAAAATGCCTCGAACGGGGCATATTCCGGCTAAAGTAAACTAAAGACGAAATCACATTTTGGCCAGAATATGCCCGTTCGAGGTGTTTTTTCGCATTCTTTTTGTCATCAACTACTAATATACATCTAGTACAACACATATGTGTCGGGTAAGGGGAAAAATTCCGACCATAGAATGGCCAAAAATAGCCGAAAATCCGGCCAGGGGGCAAATCGCACAGACGTGCATAGTTTAGGGGGGAAAACGCTTATTAAATTAGTTTATGGGGCAAGTCGCAAAAACGTGTATAGTTCAGGGGGCTTGAAGCATTGATCCCTACTTTTAATAACCACTCTTAGTACCAACGGTTGTTGGCTCAAGTGGTAAGGGACTTGAGTTCACTTAAGCAAGGTCTTGAGTTCGAGTCTTGTGGATGTAAAAAATACCGTTGGGAGAGCCGCCCCCTCAAAAAGGGCCCGACAGTGCTCGACTCATAGCACCTTGTCGGTTAATGATGTTCCAATCTTCTCACAGAGATAAGCATAGGAAGAAGGCGTAGACCTCCTAACTAAGGTTAGTAGACCTTTCATTGATTTCTCCCACATTTCCCTGACATGAATATATGATGCAATGGTGTACGTGAAAAAGTAGCAATGGACGAACACAATTAGCAGAATAACGTATCAAAATGGTAAATCAGGATAACAGAGAGCTAATACAAGTAAAACAGATACTTGACTGAAGTATAATTTCAGAAAAACGATGAAGATTGTTGAGTAGAAAACTAGAAGACCAATGAAATGACAGGAAGCACACTTGAGCAACACTTGAACAAAGAGCATTCATATAATTGAATGACAATACCGTATTATGAAACACATGTATCGCAAACAGAAAATGTTAGAGCTTACCTGTAATGCTTCACAGCACTGGTTTTCTTTCCTTGTATCCAAACTTTGAGCAAGTATTCATAAAAACTGCATCACAAAATTACGTTTGTTGAGTATTAGAAAATTTCATCTCAATAGATCCAAGGAGTTACAATTATTATATATAATTTTTGATGTATACTAAGCCCAGAGTCAGGAGAAATATTTAAGTGTCCCAAAGGTGTAACATGACAATCACCTGTCTCCCATTGCTCCAAAAGTTATGGTCGTAGATAACATTTAAAGTCCAGGACGTATTGTATGCCTATCTTGTTAATGATGCCTCAACTGAAGTTAAATGTAGTCTAGCTTCCTTGCAAATATTCATATTGATACAAACGTAGAAAGTGAATCAAAGGACTACCTTCTGCTGATATTTGGAGTCCCCCGTCCTTTGTGAAAGAGCAATAAATTTCTGTGCCAGAATCGGCTAGGATGCTGTCACCCTAACAGGGAAGACCATCATGAAGGGTTAACAATTTGCAAGAAGATAGAAATACATGGCAAAATTGCATGCGGAGGAACTCATCTTAAGTATGTGGCAAAATGAGGAAATAATTGATAACTTTCGCTTTCATTAAAACAAAACTGATCAACCTCTTGCAAACATTGATTGTTGGCAAAACTAAAAAAAGATAGGAAGATAAATTAAAGGTGCATTCAGCTAAGCTAAGTTAGTTCATATGCTATTTGTACAAATATATGTTGATCTGGTCCATCGTAGGAAGCGAAGAACAATGAATGTGCTCCTTAAACACATTTTCCATTACTTTAACAAAGACGCAGGACTCGAAGGCCTTGATCTCTTTGCGTAATGTATATTAATAATTACAACCCATCTATATGGATTTATTCTGAATTTTTCCATTACTTTAACAAAGACGCAGGACTCGTAGGCCTTGATCTCTTTGCGTAATGTATATTAATAATTACAACCCATCTATATGGATTTATTCTGAATCACTACTTGCAAACTTAAATAAAAAATCAAGTACAAGAAAGCAACAAATCGCCTTAATCTGCTAAGGTATAAGAAAGCAACGGTTCAGTGCACACAGTTCCGTACAAGAAGTGGAGCCAAATTGCTAATCAAGACAGCGTACCCCTGTCCACCCTGGATTATGAGGGTTCCCATGAGCCAAGTTAATAAATTATATGGGATGCCCGAAGGAGTATCCCATGCAGGCAACAGTCTGTCAGCAATGTCTTTAGCCTTTTCAAGGAAAATTTTATCTCCAGAGAGATCATAAGTGCTGAGAAGGCCTCCAACAACCCTGGAAAGTTACCAACATATGTGAACTATAAGCAATGTAGTTAAGCTGCTTCTTTAATTCCCTATAGAAACCATGGAGCCATATCAGCGGATCTAGATAAACGACCCAGACGACCAAAATAACTAAAGCACTACAACCCACCTGCCACTAAGAACTTTTTATGCATCAATCAACAATTGGAGAAGCGTACAAGAAAATAAGTTTAGAATCGCTTGCTTTTAAACAGTGAGACTTCTAGACCGAGAGATACTGGCAGGGTGAGTGAAATCTATTACAATTTATTACTAAACAACAAAGCCACAATTAACATAAAAATAAGAGGAAAAAAAATGGGAGTAAACAATCCATAAAAAGGGGCCACAAACTCACTCTCTGGCCTTTTTGAACTGCTCATCCAATCCCATTATATACAGCGCGTCAAGACCATCAATTAAAGTTGCTCCAAGAGCCCCAAAGCTATTAACACCACTCTTCGACTGAGGCTGATACCAACAAATTATGAAACCATCCATTAAAAAGCAATCTTAGAGCAATGTCACACTTTTCTACGTTAAAACAATTAGAAGATGAAAGGACATGCATTAACATATACATGGGATTGATTGAGAACTCGTGATACTTACGCTGCCAGAATCTAGTATTAACTACATATGATGTTAAGCTTTAGATGTCTTATTGTATAAGTTGACGAATATATATCTCTCTGTGATCATTGGTAGCTATGTTCTTCGAACAGTCTGACATCTCTCAGACATCCACAACAGTCAAGTGAGAAATTAAGTACTTGAATAGTTCAAACTACGTTTATCTCCCACAACATGAAGGACGAACCCCAGAACCAAAGTCGTTAAGTGAATTGTTAAGCTAATTGAACTTCGATCTCTTCAGTTTGATAACCAGATAAGACTTTTTCCTGAGAAAACTACCAAATTAAGAGTAATATTTTTAAATCGGTTATCTAAAGCACTTGTAAACAAAGGAATGTTGTAATGAAGGGTAACACAAGAATAAAGCACAAGACTAATAGTGAAGAAAGACCAAGAATTTGAGCTTAAAGCGGTCATAGCATAGCCAAACAAAGAAAAGATTAAGGCCAAAGCTAGATGGGAATTAGGCATAGTAACAATAGATTCAATAGAGCTAGGTGACAAAAACTATGTATCAACTTAAATGCTTTGTGATACTACACAATCTTCAATGGACACCAAAAAAGACCACAGGCCAGAGTAATAAGGTAATAGTATGAAAAAGTCACCTACCAGAATTCTTACCTGGAGTTCATCATTGCCCCAAGCATATTTTTCATATGAGCTCCATGCGTGAATCACAGCATCTTTACCTTTTGCTCTCTGTTGAATATCTGTTGGGTCCTCTGAAACATCTGAAGTCTTGATTCCGTCATTGCCTTTATTTCTTCAACCTGAAAAGTATCAAATGATTTTAAGGAATCGTGCTGATTTCACTTGAATTTACAAGAATATCTACACATTAGAGGATTATCATCACAAGCATTTTTCACTTCTTTCCTGAAAAATAAAGGAAATGTTTTTTTTTTTAAACTAATGGTAAACTACAAATAAAACTGCAGTAATACCAGCTCACGCTAGACCATGCAATCAACCTTGTGTAAATAAAATATCAGAGCTTCAGTTTACCAATTTAAATATAGTTAAAGAAAAATAACCCCTAAAGAACCCAAATCAGCTGCTAATTCGCAATCTCAAATAGAAAATGGCACTGACAAAGAAAAGGAGGATAAAACCACTAAATTAAGCATCTCACCAGATTCTTCAACCGTGTGACTTCCTTGTTCAATTTAGACAAGTCTTCCTGCAGAAACATAATTTATTCATGAAATATGTGTATGACATCAACTACCACCCACATTATGGACATGGTCTAAAGTTGGTGCAATAAATCCTGCAACAATCTATTCTCCCAACAGGGCAAATTAGCTTCATGCATTATATTATAGTGTTCGACTAATCAGCAAACACTACAAATATCAACTATAATTTTACTTCTAACACCAGCTTAATTCAGTACGATACATCACAGACATTTATTAAGATGAATATATGATCTGGTTCTGATAAAATTAATGCCAACCGTATCACGAGAATTTTTTGATAGCTAATTTCACGGAATACACGAAGAAGCTTCGAGCTCTAAGTTTTTGATTCGTACCAATCCAGCACTACATCAGATCACTAACATAAACGAACCGTCCCAGTTTACGAGGTGTAGCAATTTCCAAAATAATCAATTGTGATCTTCGGACACCGAGTAATTTAGTACAATGCATTACACACATTTATTTAGACAACCCACTTCAAGTAAAACTATTACCAACCGTACCGATCATTTGTGTTTATTGTGTACGTAGGTTCAAATCCAATGTGATATATAATATTAAAGATTAGATGATTCTTCCAGTTTTGTTGTTATAATTTCCAGAAAATGTGAATGATCAGTATCATATAAATATCAAATTTTCAGACTATTATTAACAAATGAACGATTAAACAGGACGCTAAGTTCAAGAACATCGCATGCTATGATTCAGAAATATATCGATGAAAATTAAATGAATACTTCTTCTCTTTACATTTATATTCAATTTAACAAACAGCAACAGAAGTGATTCGTGAAAACATTGTTGGTAAAAGATATAAGGGAAATTATTCGTTCAATTTAAATAAATAAATATGTGGTTGTCTTAAAATTGGTTGAAATGAAACGGCAAAGTGCAAATTAAGTTGACTTCGAGGAGGCCATATGTAATTGACTACAAACATAGTGGGAGACTTAGTAGATTAGTCAAGTCTCTTAGGATGTGGCGCACTGACATACAACTCAAGTCTCTTTGAATGTGGCGCACTGACATGCCACTCAAGCCTCAATTGAGGTTTTGATATACGATGTGGTTTACCACTACATTTCTTTTACCGTATTAAATCCCGATACTTGTATGTGTCTATATATATATATATATACGGGATAATTCTATCAAACCCCCCAAACTATGGTACCTTTTACCGGACGAGGTCAGAACTTTTATTTTAGCATCAGTGCCCCCTAAACTTTAGTCGTTTGTTCGAATATCTCCGTTTTCCTATTTTTTGCAAATTTTCCACCAAAAATCACAGAAAAAATTATTTAAAGTTTGACTAAAAGCTTCGTCTCGATGAGACGGTTCCAATGGTGGTGACGGTGATGCAAAATTCAAAGTTATAAGATGGGAATTTTAATTTAAGTGCAATAACATCGAGGGTACCATTCCACCTTCATTATGCAACGCAAGTCAAATTGAAATCCTAGACTTGTCAAATAATAACTTGATAATTTAATAGGATAGATTTATACCTGATATCGCCACTTGGAGCGTCTGGATCTCAGTTGGAATAATTTAATAGGACAGATTCCTAGATCTTTGTCAAGATGCACAGAGTTAAAGATCCTAAATGTCGAACACAATAACTTAAATGATACTTTTCCTTGCTTCATCAAGTACTTGTCCACATTGCAATTCCTAAAGTTACGCTGCAATAAATTTCATGGAGACATTAGCTGCATGCAGGAAGACGATTATACCTGGCCAAATCTTCAGATACTCGACCTGGCTTCTAACACCTTCAATGGTCTTTTACTTGGTAATTTGTTTCATAACATTGGCGCAATGGCCATTGATGAGAATGGAAGACATTCTCAGCTTGATTACTTGCATCCTGATAGCTATTAGTACTCGGCCACATTAACAAACAAGGGACTGGAAGTTATACTGGTTAGGATTCTTACCACTTATACTTTGATCGACTTTTCGAATAACCATTTCGAAGGTGTAATCCCCGAGACAATAGGTGAACTAAAGTCCCTTTATTCCCTCAGCTTCTCACGCAATACTCTCTCTGGTCACATCCCATCATCAGTAGAAAAGCTACATGCACTTGAATCATTAGACCTCTCATCTAACCATTTGGAAGGAGAAATTCCACAACAACTTGCAAGTCTTACTTTCCTCTCATTCTTGAATATGTCGTGCAACAAACTAGTTGGGAGAATCCCACTCGGCGCCCAAATGAGCACATTTTCAGCAAGTTCATTTCAAGGAAACGAGGGACTCTGTGGCCTTCAATTGAACACAAGTTGCACTAGTACTGAAGCTCGACCGAGAGAATCAGACCAGGAGCATGAAAGTTTAGACAATAGAGGCATTTACATAAGTGCTGAATTGGGATTTATTGTGGGTTTAGGTGTCCTTTATGCGCCGTTACTGTTTTCTAGAAGATGGAGAAGATTCTTTATGAAGCTCTTTGACAAGGTCGCATTGTTTATTTTGCGTCGCCGGTAAAATTATATTAGCAGCATTATAATTTGTGTTTATTGTGTACGTACAATAACTGGTTCAAATCCAATGTGATATATATAATGTTAAAGATTTGATGTATATAATATTAAAGATTTGATGTCTCTTCCAGTTTTGTTGTTTAACTTCACTTTCTCTTGATCATTCTCCAGCAAGATGCACGCTTCATATCTTAGAGCTGTTGTTATAATTTCCAGAAAATGTGAATGAATAAGTCAAGAACATGAACAACACACACACACAAACATGAAGATAAGGCGCGAATAAAAAGATTTGTTATATTTGGACTCAATTCCAATTTTTATTTGTTGGGAAACCATTGAAATTTCTTATAGTTGTAATGGCTACTTTTTAGCATGAAAATTAATGTATTAAAAGACCAATTTCAGCACTCTTACTATGGTTATAATATTTTGACATCCACAATGAAAACAAATTTGATTATGCAAGAATAGATAAATAAACTTGAACCATAATTAAGTTTCAAGTGTATAAATTAAAACCTTGAATCAAACGTTAAATGTTATGTCAATTGTTTAAATTTATACCCAACACTATGATATATATTTGGAGTTTTCACTTTATTGTAGTACTTCGTAATAATCCATTTATATTTATCGTTTAAATAGTCACAATAAATACAATTCAGTATATATGAAATTCTTTTTGTTAAAAAGCCTTTTTTTTTCTTCATAAAACTTCAGTGGAGGGTCGATGCAAAATACTACATAATGTACATAAACTGAAAATCAGAATCATATATTCATGTCGTGTACAAGTACAATCCAATGAATCTCTTGGACATCTCTCTATAATCAGAACACTCTAAACCAAATTCAAAAGCAGTAACAGTAATACATTGGCATTGCATCTATAGCAAAGCAAAACCCAAAAAGTAAAATTACAACAAAGTAGTAAAACCAGAAAACAACCACTAAATAAAATTAGAAATAATCAAGAAAAAACTATAATCTATATTACAAATCAAAAGACATTCATGAATGATATAAGCTCAACAACAGATTTACCAGTTAAATCAAATCCCTCAAGAAATCAGGACCGCTCACGATCCAAATCATCAGTCGCTCTGATTCTTCAATTAACTGAGCCTCAGAGCCTCAGATACCATAAGATATAAATTTCAGTATAACTAATATAAGGTTCCTAGTAGTCACCAAAACGACCTTCTTTTCTAACATGTGTTTTAATTTTAGGTTTTCCTTTTGATACTCGCGAGTCGGGAAAAAAATTCGTTTGGTCCCATAAGTTGGCACCCTCACGTATTTGGTCCTGTAAGTTGGCACCCAACGCAATTGGTCTCGTAAGTTGGCACCCCACACAATTTTAGTCCCGTAAGTTGGAACCCCACGCGATTGGTCCCGTAAGTTGGTAAAAATACTCAATTTTAGTCCCGTAAGTTGGCACCCCATGCAATTGGTCCCGTAAGTTGGTAAAAATACTCAATTTTAGTCCCACATTCGCCTGAGCTCAATAAAGTCACCGTATTTTGCTGATTTGTTCATCGGTTTGACTCAAAACTTAGGAATTTTGACAAAAAAAAAATACCTAATTACATGGCATGCCACCTAGACGCCATATAATCAATTAATTAAAAAAATTGGAAATTATAAACAATATTTTAAACTTCAAAACGTTATACATGAACTTAAAATTGCGTGGGGTGCCAACTTACGGGACTAAAATTGAGTGGGGTGCCAACTTACGGGACCTATTGCGTGGGGTGCCAACTTACGGGACTAAAATTGCGTGGGGTGTCAACTTACGGGACCAATTGCGTGGGGTGCCAGCTTACATGACTAAAATTGAGTATTTTTACCAACTTACAGGACCAATTGCGTGGAGTGTCAACTTACGGGACCAAATGCGTGAGGGTGCCAACTTATGGGACCAAACGAATTTTTTTCCCCTCGCGAGTCCTCTATCTGGTCGTGCCGCGCTATAATCTTAATGGGGTGTGCTTCTGTATTAAATACCCACTCGTCGAGTGAGATGACGGAAGAAGGCGAGAAAAGAAGGTACAGATATTTGAGCGTCTCCGCTAGAAAAAAGTTGTGCATCATGTCGTCTTTCACACCTGTATTAACCTGAAATTACACAAGACAAGAAGCAAAAACATGAGGATATCACAACATACTTATTTCGGATAGTAACGTCTACAATCTTTGAAGTTTTGTCCATAGATGAAAATTACCCTGAGATTGGAATAATTATGGAAACACCTCTTTAAACTCTAAAAAACATGAAAAGTGGGGAACTTTAACGGTAGCTTGGTGATAATTCAAACTTAAGATGCAAGTGAGGAAAAAATAACTATCCATAAGATGTTATTCTTTTACCCAAACACAACACAATAAAACTTTAGAACCAAAAATGTTTCACAAGTTAAGAAGTGCTTACATCCTTTAATCCAACATATCCCGTCTCTATCCGGGAATTTTTCTCAAATGCTTGAAAAATATCCCATCCCCAGTCTTTATATGTTGTCAAACGCCAGAGGTAAAAGAGAGACTCCACTGTCTCTGGTCTCAATATGTTCCATGAGGTTCCGACACTCATATCCTGTTGCATTATGACACGTGAGTAAGTAATAGATTTTTTTTCTTTATTCAAACAAAATAAGAACTTTGGTTCTTGAGTAAACAGAAAAATTGAATCAAAAAGGACTTACCTCGCCTGAACGGAAATAGTAATTCTCTCCAGCTAATTTTGTTGGAGCCGACTGATAGAAGTTATAGCATGTCCTAGCTAGCTGCACAAAGAAATCAAAAATCAGTAGACGGTTCCCCACTTCACAAGAAGATAAACTTGGGAACTTAAATACACACACCTCTTCAGCCAGAGATAAGAATTTCTGAGCTTCATCGCGATCATAACCAGAACAACCCAGTGCTAACGTTCCTGGAGCAAAACATGCAAGTTCATCCATCTGCAAATATTAAAAAATTGAGGGTAACAATTGGTGTACAAATAACATATGCTGCACTCAATACTAAATGTAAAGCCCCGTAATTTAAACTTAACAAAACTCGTAATAACTCCAATAAAATTAACTAGACCAATGCCAATAATATAAATCGCGCACAACGCTAACAAGATTCAACATTAATCAATCCAAAACTAATAAAAAGAGCAACTGAGCTAGAATGCTTTTACAGTCTCATGTTTTAAAACCTAAACATACTAGGCTATCAAAAGGAAATAACGTAAGGTGACAGCCGCCCTACTCCTCTAGGTACTCGTCCTCTGTTGGTTCGAACCTAAGCTGAGGAAGAAAGAGAGAAATAATGCATGCGTGAGATAAAAATCTCAGTGGTGTTCGTGTTGGTGTGAAAGTGAATGTCATGCATTTTTATTTTAAAAAAAACAAACGCAAAAAGGAACTAAGGCACATCGGTCAATTAATCATTCAGGCAGTCACACAGCATCATATCAATAAGGGTTTTCAAATTATGCTCGTCAATTTCTGATATAAAATAACATACCAATCAGTCAATTCCACATGTACATAGTATATGCTTGTCAATCACAGAAATACTCATGATCATCAATCACCACATGTATAAAATATATACATGCTCAGAATACCACATGCAAAGAGTGCATGCTCGAAATACCACACGCATAAATGCATGCTCAGAAAACCACATGTAGAGTTGCATGCTCAGAATACCACATGTATAGATATACATGCTCGGGATCACCACATGTCAAATAAGACATGCTCGTCAATACCACACGTCAAAATAAGACATGCTCGTCAATCATTTTTCCACATGCAAAGAATGCATGCTCATCATTCAGTACACAAAATCAGTCAACAAAACAAGTAATTCAGCAACAATACAAATACTCAATTAACAACCCAAGTAATCAGGTAACATTAGAAGCATTCGATCAACAACGCAAATAACCCACAGTATAAGTTACCAACAAACTAATAATCATTCAAGGAAACCAAATTATCACAATCCACTTCAAATCACGTTAATAGCAATTTGTATATGTATACGTATATATATTTACTACTAAGATACATGTAGGCACAAACTCCCTTTCATTGAAAATAATATAGTTTTGGAACACGCACCTGTTTGCAACTGCGGAGAAGAGCAAGTATAGGAGAGCAAAGCAACGCTAACTCAAGTTTCCTGACGCAAAAGAATCTTAGATAAGAATACTACAATATGCCAATCTCTCACATAAGAAATGCCTGGTTTATTATTCTTAACCCCTGTTAACTTAAGAATACTAAGGTGAAATTAAGCTTATATCTTAATATACCAACTCCTTAAGATGTTAACTTTTTTTTTTTTTTTTTTGAAACGCCAAACAAGGCAGATGCATTAAGCATAGAACATCAAAAGTGTTGGATACATGACTGGTGAAGAAAACAAAACAAAACATATGAATAACAAGGGATTAAACACAAGAGGTCGGAAATTCCGTATTGATGTACGCATTCCGAGCTAGCGTATGTGCCTCCCCGTTAGCCTCGCGATAGACCCATCGAAACACAAACTCTTTCCTATCTCGATTCATCTCTCTAACCTCTTGCACAATGTTAAAATATTCCGCTCCTCCCTTATTGTTGCACGTTAGATCTGAGATAACGCTTAAGTTATCGCCCTCAAAGACCACGTCCAACCACTGCATTTTCAGCGCCAACTTAACTGCCCAACGAGCCGCCAGGATTTCGGCAACCAGGGGGTCAAGTAATGCCAAGTATCTTCGTCTAACCCATGCCAGCACTGTTCCCGAACTGTCTCGAGCAATCACCCCCATTCCACACGCATATTGGTCCAGAAAACATGCGCCATCGAAGTTCACCTTTATCGTGCTTCCAACAGGAGGCTTCCACACTAGAACTGATCGGGGATTCTCCTTAAGAGACTGTCCAGCATTTGCAGCAGTCCATGCCTCCTTGAAACCGCGCGCAAAAGTAGCGATATCCTCTGGACTTGACGCTCCCTCGCCTGCAACGATCCGGTTACGATTAGTCCATAGCGCCCAGCAGATGATAGCTATATCCAGTAACTCAAATTCAGACGCGCATTCCTTTACTCGTCGCAACCAATTAAACACATCTTCCTCCTCCCGAATCATAATACTCTTCGAAAAATGTGAAAGCGCCCATACTTGGCGTGCAACATGGCAAGTGGAAAAACAATGTTTGCCATCCTCTTTACCACAAAAACAAACTGGACATAGATCATCCGAGACTACTTTCCTTCGTGCCAAGTTTCCTTTTGTTGGTAAGCTATCCATGCAAAGTCACCAAACAAAGATCTTCACCTTATTCGGACATTTGAGACTCCAAATCATCTTCCACGGCTTTTCCCTCGACCCCGCATCGCTTGATGTCGTGCGCTCTTTTTTTTTATGAAGACCACCCTCAAGAATAATATGATACGCGCTGCGCACCGAAAAAATTCCGCTCTTTTCGTAATGCCACACTATTTTATCCTCCGTGTCCTGATGTGCCAAATGGATAGCTAGGATATCCGCTGCATCTTCCTTGAAAAACTTCTCACAAATCAGCCCTTCATTCCAGCCCCCCGTTTCTTCATGCATTAGATCACTAACCACATCGAGTTCACACTGTTCATGTTTTGGCGAAAAGATACAAAACAGCGAGGGTCTTGGAATCCATTTGTCCGACCATATGGAGATCGACCTCCCATTACCAACCCGCCAGCGTAGACCTTTTTCAAGAATGTGTATCGTCTCCCAGATGCATCGCCAAGAAAACGACGGATTTGTCCCAACCTTTGCTTCCAAGAAAGAATTGTTCGGGAAATATTTTGCTTTGAAGATTTGCCCAACTAAGCTATCGGGAGATGTGAATATCCTCCAAGCTTGTTTTGCAAGTAACGCTAAATTGAAAGCCTTCATATTCCGGAATCCCATTCCTCCTTCTTTTTTCCCAACACATAACTTATCCCAAGCCACCCAATGGATTTTGTTACTTGATTCGCTATCCCACCAAAAGTTACATATAAGGGATTCCAATTCCTCAACTAGATTGTCGGGAAGTCTGAAGCAACTCATTGCGAATGATGGAATAGCTTGAAAGACTGACTTAATGAGGACCTCTTTTCCCGCACTCGACAGATTTTGACCCTTCAAACCTTGCGCCCTCTTCCATAGTCGTTCGTGGATATATGCAAATAATTCTTTTTTTGATTTGCCTACAACCGATGGGAGGCCAAGATATTTCTCGTGCTTCTGCGCCACTTGAACCCCCAATAATTCTGTCATTTCCCTCGCCTCCTCATCACTCGTATTTCTACTAAATACAACGACCGATTTGTCAAGATTGATTTTTTGCCCCGATGCCTTTTCATATCTTTGTAGGATAGTAGCAATTTCCTCAGCCGCACCCTGATTAGCATCACAACAAATCAATGTGTCATCTGCGAACAAAAGGTGAGACACTGCTGGTGCATGGCGACTAATGGATATGCCTCGGATTGTGCCTCGTGCCTCTGCCTCACTGATAAGTGCTGAAAAGACCTCACAAACAAGTAAGAACATATAAGGGGATAAAGGATCCCCTTGTCGAAGGCCCCTCTCGGGGTAAAAAACATTTGATACTCGGCCATTAATGATAACAGAATAGGAAATTGAGCGCACTCCTAACATCACCAGATTTACAAATGAAGAGTTAAAGCCTAATCTAAGCATTACCTTTTCCAGGAAGGACCACTCGACTCTGTCATAGGCTTTATTCATATCTAGTTTCAGCGTCATAAACCGTCGTTTCCCTGTCCTTTTGTTCTTCAGAAAATGATTAATCTCAAATGCAACCAAAATGTTATCAGTTATCAAACGGCCAGTGACAAAAGCAGACTGAGAATAAGAAACTATATCATTAAGTAAATGTTTCAATCTATTGGCAATTGTTTTCGAGGCTATTTTGAAACTGACATTGCTTAGGCTTATAGGGCGAAATTGCTGCACATACTCAGGGTTTTTACATTTTGGTATCAGTACAATATGAGTAAAGTTCACACTAGTATCAAGCGTGCAATTATTAAGGAAAGAAAGGACAAACGAAATAACATCGTGGCTGATAATATTCCAAAATTTCTGGTAAAATACGACAGAGAAACCATCTGGTCCAGGGGATTTATAGGGGTACATCTCAGAAAGTGATTTAATTACCTCCTCTGCCGTGTAAGGTTCCAGAAGGCGATTGTTCATCTCCCCGCTGACTTTCGTACGTACCGCGCCTATCACATCCTCAAAATCTTCATATGTCGGCCCCGAAGATCTAAATATATCCCTGAAGTAGTCTGTAACGATCGGGTCCATATCATGCGGTTTATCAAGCCACACACCATTGCTATCCCTCAATCCTTTGATCTCATTATTCTCATGTCTAGCACTAGCACGCCGATGAAAGTATGACGTGTTTCGATCCCCTTCTCGAAGCCATTGCACCTTGGCTCTCTGTTTCCAGAACAATTCCTCTGAGTCCTTTAGTTTCTCCAATTTTGTTTTCAGTTCGGACTCCTCTCTCTTTGTACCATTTGTGATCTGGCCGCTTCTCAATTCTTTGATCCGGATCGAGAGTTTCTCAATCTTTTTCTTTATATCGTCCCCACTAACTCCATCCCATTTTATTAAGCCCAAACGGCATTCATCAAGCTTCTCCCCAAGAGATTTTCCCGCTGATCCGTCCCCAATGTCCCTCCAAATCTGCTCGATTACCATAGAGCACTCTTCCTTTTTAAACCAGATCGCCTCAAACCTAAACCTCCTCGGACCCCGGGTCTTATTCTTTGCAAAATCAGCCGCCCTCAAGGTAATAAGTATCGCTGAATGGTCGGAATAATCCATCTGAAGATGGTCTACCCTTGCAGTGTCGAAGTATTGTCGCCATTGATTATCGGCGCAAGCTCGATCCAAACGCTCCCAAACCGTGTCGGGTTCTGAACGTCGATTACACCAGGTGAACTTTGAACCATTGAAGCCAATATCACATAACCTCGTGTCCGCCAAAGCTTCACGAAAATTACGAAGATTCCAATTCGGTTTCGGGACACCCCCTAATTTCTCAGATTGGCATAAGACTTCATTGAAATCCCCGGCACAAATTCATGGCTTCGAGGACACTGTTCTGAGGTGTCGTAGCAAGTCCCATGTGATCTTTCTATTCGCTCCATCCGGTTCCCCATAAAAGCCAGTAAACCTCCATTCAGGACTTCCATCCGGTAGTAGGATGAGTGCATCAATATGATAGGATGACATGGTCATAAGGTGTACGTCGGCATCTTTTCTCCATAGTAAGGCGAGCCCCCCCGACTTCCCTTTCGAATCCACCGAAACCCCGAAGTACCCAAGTTGCTGCTTAATACTATCAATTTTCCTTTGTCTACACTTAGTCTCCAACAAAAAAACCAAGGTGGGGTGATGTTTAGAAACAGTGTTTCTAAGTTCCCGAACTGTCCAAGGGCGCCCCACACCCTGACAGTTCCAAATAAGGATACTCATTGGGCTCGGCGGGGTTGCATCGCAACCTCCGCCGTTGTAGATGTCTCATAAATCTCGAGCATAGAGTTTGTCCCTTTCTTTTTCCTTGCTGGTAAATCAGATTCGCGCTGCTCAAATGGTCGCTTATAAGGTGTGATCTGCGAACTCGGAGTGTTAGAGGAATTTGTGTTTATTTTCCTTCGACGATCCGGTGTTTTCTTCTTTCCTCTAGCTTCCTTCCCTCTCTCGCTGGTTCTTGAATTTTCAACACTATCTATAAATCCTGCTCTGTTTGTTATATCCCCAAGCACATTACCTGCTGGTCCAGCACCCAAAATCAGCATGTCTCTCTTACTCTTCTCAATTCCCACTCCCTCATTCTTTCCTTCACCCCCCAGCCCATGAACTCCCACGTTTTCCTTTTCCCTCGCAGCCAAAATATCCCCTCTGCTAGTCCCTGTCTCCCCAGATTTTTCCTCCCTATCTTCTACCCTTTTCGAATTCATCCCCTCGCCTTTTCTCCCGAGCAAATCAATCATCATGTGGTCATTTACACTCAGCTCTTTTTCCCTTGTTACTGAGTTCCCCGCAAGAATCTGAAAATTCCCAACATTATGCGACGACGAATCAGCACTTCCCTCACTCCTCTTATCATCTGCTCCCCCCGAATTACTCGCCGATTTATTCCGCCAATCTGCATGTGATGCGCGATGATTATCAGGTCTGTCCGAGAACTTTTGGTACCGAAATTCTCCTACTTTAGGATTTTCATCGCGCAGCCATGCGCCGTAGGGTAGCTTTGATTCAGGTATTTCATCGTCGAACTCATACTTTCTAGCACAATCCCCCACTGTATGCCCGATAATGCCGCAGAGATAGCAGAAGTTTGGGAGCCTTTCATATTTAAATCTGCCATTCATTTCCCCACCTCCCTCGCCACGAACTGTGATGTAACGGAGCAGCGGTTTTGTCACATTGATTTTCACTCGAACTCTCATGCAAATCGTGTTCGATTCCTTGACATCCAGTTCCTCGAAGGAACCAAGACGATTCCCGATGATCCTCGCAATTTCTTCGGTCTGTCTTGTGATGTGAACGCCATAGAACTTGACAAAGAAACTGCAATTATCAAGCGGCACCTCCAGATGATCTTCATTCTCGCCAACTGTATTAAGGATCAGAATGTGTTTATCAAACCACCACGGGCATCCCGCTAACGCCCTATTCTTATCCAGGATATGAAAAAATTGGAAAAGAATTCGGTCCTCACTGATCTTGTGGATTTCAATCCCTTTTCCAGCTTTGATTAGGTTCTTGAACACGGAGCAGAATGAGTTGAAATTGTAGGTTGTTTTTGGAGTAATTAGGCGCCCTACCAGTATCAAATTGGCCGCTTCTTTATTACTTTTCCAAGTAGAGTCGGGGAGGACAATCGGAGTCTCTTCATCAGAAAGAGATAAATTTCCGCACAACTGCTCGATATTTGGTTCCATAATGACTACAGAGTTGATTCGATTATGTGATGGGGCGCAATACGAACTAGATCAGAGATAATAGAATGAACCACCGCACGACCGTAACCCTACAGCAACAACAAAATAACAAATCACAAAAAGAGAAGAACCGCTGAAAACCCTATGAAACGCAAACAGAAACTAAATCGAAAATTACGAGAAACAAGAATAAAAGGGGTTAGCAGGTGAATTGATCCACGATGTAGAAACAACCCTAGCCAAAAAAGACAGATGAAAGGTAGCACCGTAGAATTATTCAGTCGCGAAAGAACAAAGGATGTAGACGACGTGAAAATTCCGCTGATTTCGATGAGTGCGTGCCATGCAAAGATCGATGAAGGCCTTACCGGAAGGCAATGTTCTCTTACTCTAAGAGACTAGGGCTCTCACGAGAGAGACTTTTTCCTTATTAGCAACTTCCTTAAGATGTTAACTTAGAATTCACCAACTTATTATAATTACCTGGTAATATATATATACGTGCATATAGACAGAGGTATAAGCAGTTCTGTAACGCCCCGAATAAAAATAGCTCATAACTTGCTCACACGAGACAAAGAAACTAAATAAAATAAATCCATAGCAAAATGAAACAATGAGAGTCTCTAAATCATATCTCTAAGTCTCAAAAAATACTGGTCTAAAAGTCTCAAAAAAGAGAAGTACTTCTAAGAATCTAAAAATAGCAAAATACTAAAGGGTTCTAAGTCTCGCCACGAAGACATATCTCCAAAACAACCACTAAAGAATGAAGGGCATCATAGATAATTCCTAGTCCTCGACGGCTACCTATTCAGCTCGTTCAAGTAGCTCGCTTCCTGACTCCACGAAAGGCAAAAAAAAAAAAAACAAACTAATGAAATAAAAATCTTAATGAGTGTTCATGTTGTGTGTGCAAATGATAACATTTTTAGAAAATCTTTTATTTAATCAAAACACTTTAACAAAAGAAATGTCACACATATCATGCAAATGAATCAGTGATCAGAAACATAAGTATTGACAAAACATCTTTAATTAAACCACGAGAGACAATATGATGGTTGGTGACCCATTTTGCCGATGCCAGACAACCTTATAACCCCACACGAACACTCCTTATCGCCCCGTATGAGGAGCTACCCCATAATCAAATAGTATGCCATGGTACATACATAACAGAATACCCAGCACAAAACACAATGAAGCTCCCACTGTGCCTGCGAGGGAATGGGCCAAGGGGGCAAAAGGCCCTACCGGCAAGCCCGTTGCTGCCCGGCGGTACCCCCGCACACCCCGCCAATGGATCCAACAGAACAGAACAGATCAAACAGATCAACAAAACAGATACTCAATGGGACACCCTTCATCATAATGAATCCAATAATTTCCAATAACAGTTTAATATTTACCTTGAGAAAAAGAATGAACAGTTTATAATGCAGAGGTTAATATTTATACATATATAGATGCATACATATATGATGAAAAGAATTACATCTTAATACCTAAATGAAGCTTATTATAAACAAGGTAAATCTGGCCATACTATTCTACTTTTTATCATTAACCGCTTAATGTTCAATATCCATCCTTTTAATCACAAGCCTAACTTCCCTTAATTCATTTATATCTTGCCTGCCAACATAAATGCCAGCATTTACATAACAATCCCTAATTATACATAATCACAAACTGATCATTTAATAACAATGCAGGTACTGATCAACCCTTCCTAAGCAGATGCATATTATAATACTAATAAGGTTGCCATCAGAACCACTAACTTTCTACTAATCCATATACATTCATGATACACACGCTTATATATATATATATATATAATTGAGGGTCCCACACTAAACATATATATCAGATTATGCTCCATTTATAATCAGTACACTAAACCTCTTCTCATTATTTCTACTGAAATCATTTTAAGTGATAAAATATTATTTCTAATACCCAACAGTGGCTAGTGATTGCAATACTACCACTCCATTGTCAAACCCTCAAGTAATTATAATATCCAATCTAGTAATCGTATTAACAAATATTAAGGATTGTTAAATTTCTATTATACAGACAACTCCCTATGTTCAATTCGTATGAAAGCAGCATCAGTATGATAAATTAAATCATTTAGGATGTGAGGCAGGATTCCTTATTATGCAGTACACAAGAATTTCAAATTTATGCAATCCTTACGTGAGATCAACCAATCAATATAATAACTATAGTTCTTCCCTAATTGGTAAACTCTAACATCAAAATTATCATACCTGCACCTATTTAATAAGCAAAGTTCATTGGAATTGAAAAGCAAGAAATTTTATTGCTAATACCTGAAGCCACACAGATGCGGGTAAGGAGATGAATGCGCAGTTAATTTGGAGGTATCATCAAATCCCTAATTTGAGCATCTATTAATACTATAAGCAAAGCTGTCACCTCTCACAAAGTGGTAGTTTGTGACACCAATACCAAAACTACCCACTTTTAGGTAGTTTGCCAAACTTACTCTCCATTGTACTTCCGAAGAAAAAAAATTCAAATTCAAATTCAAATTGATAACTTCTAATCTGTTTCCTAAAATTTCTCTGTTGCATGAAATAAGGAAACCCGAAATCTCTCTTTTCCCAAATTTCTCGACTTCCCCATAATCCCCATAAATCACGGTAAATAAAAAAAAACGATTATTAAATACTAATATAAAAGAATAAATTTTCTCCCACATGGTATAAGTTACTTAAATAAATTTACATTAATTTTGAATGCTTATCTACAAAAATCCTGATTTCTAATTTTCTTCTTTTTTTTGTCCGCCCAAATTTGGATTTCAAAAATTATAACTCCCCACTAACTAAATTCAAAAAACTAACTGCAATAGACCACAATTTGAGCAAGCTTCACACGGTAATTTTCATCTAACTTTGTGCCTCTTTTTTAAATGTCTCATGTTAAGAAATCTCATTTTTTTGTTCCCTCATTTTTGTGTTATCATATTTTACAAAACGTTGCCGAGCTCTTTTTCTCTAACCCTCTTTCTTGCTTTTGTTACAACAGATTGTCATTGGTGTGCATTTGACTGTCCCAAGATTTTTCGAGAGAAAGGTAATTGTGGTATTTAAATAGTTCGATTTTATGTTACTTTGTAACAAATTTTTTGTTTTTTGGGTTTCTTGCTTAGTGCATTTGTTGTTGGATGCTAAATTTCACTTTTTTTTTCCCAACCCAATGTCTTCTTATACCCCAGAGAAGGTGAGACGCTAAATTTCACAACTCTCTTTGACATACTATATTCTTATGGCATTTTCTTTAGATAATTTATTCAGTTCTTAAACAACTTATAATTACACCAAATACTATTTAATTTGTTTTCACGAATTCACAATAAGAAGAACGCATAAAATTAAACTACTCCTTATATCAAAGAGAATTTTGCACGCGGTCTCCGCGTGCGCTTTTTCTCGGATTACTAACACTCATATTTTGAATTGCATTATAGGTGTTTCTTTCTGGATGGAGATTAACTTAAAAGGTACCTTCTTTATGAAGGTACATTATTTCAAGGTACGTTATTTGTTGTTTCTTAGCTTTTTTGCTGGAGATTAACTAAAAAGATATGTTACATTCATTAATTATGTAAAATATATCGCAAGTTTGGATGATATAGGTATATCCTATCTTAATCATGTTTTTTTTTGTGAACCTATCTTAATCATGTTAGTAGATAAACATAATATATTTTAGAATCATGTTTGTGTTTGTTAGATTTTGAAATAAGCGTACACTTATAATGTTTTTTTATCTTCTTATTAACAGGCTTTCCCTTTAATTTTGGAAGAGATAAGATTGCACCAGTCATGAAATATTTGAAATTAGAATCATCAACTAAGGAGTAAATTGTTCTTAATTTAAATTTCTCTATTTTTCCTATGTAGAAGTTGAAACTTTCTTAGATATATTGTACATTAAAGAAGAGAATTTCAATTTAGTCAATATAACAATAATTTAAAACGAGAGAATATCAATACGTCAAATTAGTGCCTCCAGTTCATCTCTTAAATTTTTTTTCTTCCAATTAATTGAAGGACTTTTTTTTTTTTAATTTACTGAACTCATCTGCGACATTTTGTTTTTTGTTTTTTTTTCTGTCGTTTTTTAGATCAAGTGTATTTAGATACAATTTTAATTCTTATCACATAAATTATTGTAATATACGCGGTAAAACTAAAATATTGTTTACACTTAAAAAGAAATTTGCATGCGATCTCCGCGTGCGCTTTTTTGCTAGTGTGAAAAATAAAGAAATAGGGACAAGTCAAAACCGCTAGTATCTTTTCTCATGTCAATTCTAAATTGGGCTTTACGTGTGGGCTTCTGCAAAATCACCAAGTGTTAACCATAATTTTCCCTTGGATTTAATCGGGTTTATTGGCCCACTAACATATATCTTATAAGTGATTAAAGGATACTAGAATAAATATTTTAGAAATAAACGCTAAAAATAACGAGGCATTACAAGTTCGCATTATATAATATAATTAGGAATGATTCATGCTACTAATCCTTTTCCATTTCGAATCACAAGTTCCAGTACATACTTACTTTTAATAACCACTCATAGTACCAACGGTTGTTGGCTCAAGTGGTATGGGACTTGAGTTCACTTAAGCAAGGCCTCGAGTTCGAGTCTTGTGGATGTAAAAAACACCGTTGGAAGAGCCGCCCCCTCAAAAAGGGCCCGACAATGCTCGACTGGATTAGTCGCATTAGCGGACACCAGTGAGAAATAAAAAAAAACAACTCATAGTACTAATTAACTAATTAACCTGATGATACAATTGTAATATATGTACACGTATAATTTCGGCAGCCTACATCATGAACAAGTATTGATTCCGAGTTACCTTATACATGTGAGAGGAATCAAAACTATAATTTGTATCTCAGTTCCTATAATTCGTACATGGCCCTCTTAATTAATTGCCAACTAAATTCTCAATTACTTAGCAAACTAGTTTACATGTTACTTTTTACTAATTACTGGAATTAAATATTCTTTGAATCCCACCCAAATTTTTTTCTAAAGAATTCATGTTATAGGACAATCTCCTTGCATCACATCAACTTCCAGATCACAATTCTCATACTCAAGTTCTGTGGTCCCCATATGATTCATGAATTAAAATAAATTCTATCACAACTCCATGCAAGTCATCAGACCATAATAATAAGGCATAAAAGAAAAGGAAAGACTTGATCATCCACCTGAGTAAAACACTGGACTTCGATGCAAAAGAATTAAAGAAAGATAAACTAGGGCCGCTCGGCTGCGTGAAAGTAAAGATGAACCTTTAACCCTCAAATCTCCTTATAACATATTTATATACTAGGGTTTAAAAGTAATTAAGTTCTAAGAGGATATGAGGTGCTTTATGACACACCTTCTTAATATAATTATACTGCACTTATTTAAACAATCGACTATATCATATATAAATGTTTGTATGTCAGTAAATACCAATGTTTATAATTATCCTACTTTAATTATGCAGAGTTGACATATGGGTCATTATATATTAACATTATACATCTATAATAACTAAATTAATAATACTCCAACACACAAAAAAAAAATACCATTAAAAATTTTGGGGTGTTACAATCTACCCTCCTTAAAAGAATTTGGTCCCCAAATTCCGCCCCTCTAAATTAAAACTTAAGACCGCTTTCCATATGTATGAGGGATGAGGAGAGTACCTTCGATAGTTGCACTTGGGTTTGGTTGTTCATCGCCTCCCAAAGCATACACTCTCGCCTGCACTTTTGATTTGTCACCATTTTCTTGATTACTGCTCTTATAAATCTGATTTCCTGGTTGAACTCTCTTTCTGGGACACCCTTTCCTCAAGTGTTGGTCACTACCACAAACCAGGCATCGGCCGCTCTTTAACCAACATCGAGTCTCATCATGAGTGGCTTTCCCACAGAACGCACATCTCCGTCCATGTTGGCTAACATCACCTTGCATTGCAGGGTGATTAGTCCTATTTTGAGAATTAGGCATGTATTGCTGTAAAGGTTTTGACACCAGAACTTGATTCTCCACCTCTTGTATGTTATTCTGAGTTGTACGAGCCTTCTTCTCCGGTGGGCAGATAGTGTCTAACTCTGTAAGTCCAACCTCCATCTTCCAAGCTTTTTCCACAGCAGTAGAATAGTTTGGGATGTCCACTGCTAAGAGTTCTCTCTGAATACTTGGGCGAAGTCCCTTCACAAACTTTCGAACGAGTCTCTCTTCATCAACATGCATATATGGCATGTACTTGACAAGTCTGGTAAACTCTGCATCGTATTGTGCAACGTTGAGGTTCCTCTGTAGTAGTTGGTTAAATTCATCTTCCCGGCGTTCACGAACAATCCGCGGTACGTACTTGTCATTAAACTCTCTCGAGAAATTCTCCCAAGTCCTCGCGGTGGCGCGTTGTACCCATTTGATTTCAATCGAGTTCCACCAGTGTCGGGTTGCTCCATCCAATAGAAAGGTCGTAAGTCTCACTTTCTGCTCGTCGTTGTAATCCAAAGCTCTGAAGATGTTCTCAATTCCCTCCAGCCACAATTCTGCAATCTGATCATCTGACTCACCAAGGAAACGTTTTGCCTGAAAGCGTAGGAACCGCTCCAAAGTCTGGTCCGCAGGGGGCTCCTCCCCTCCTCTTCCCTGGTTTTGCAATGTTTGGACCAATTGCTGAAATGATGTGGCGAATTGGTTTGGTGTTTCATTTCCCGCCGGCTGTGCCTCGCCAGGAGTTTGTGAGGGTGGTCCCTGTTGTTCCTCATTCTGAACGTTATTGTTGCGTCGACGATATGCGGTAAGTGGTACGTTATCTTCTGAAGCTCGAGAAGCGTTAGCCTGTCTTCTACTTCGGCGACGTCCGTTCTCCATTAGGGTGTATGGGGTCTATAAATAAAATGTCGCTTCTCTCTTAGATGATATCAAGACTAAAAGATGCGAGCTTTAACATTCCTAAACAGGATCTCGTCCAAGTTTCACTATGTAACGTCTAAAGAAGTGGTAAATCTTAAAATCACGCAGTTCATGATTCAAAAAAGAAACAAAGAGCACTCAATTTATCAATTCTAAGTAAGAAAATATGTTCAAAATCAAACTAAACAAGGGTTCAGATGTCCACAGATAATTTACTGAGTAGTATGAATAAACTATAACACAATTATCAAGCAAGTCAAGTAACACAATTATAAAAAATGAACGACCAAATAACTAAGTTCATTAGACCCCGTCTTAAATCGACTCTCTAAAGATGGTTGGTACTCCACACCTTGGTTCGCAATGGATTATCAAATGTTGGCCGCCCAATGATAATCCACTAACCCTTGGTATTAAGCACACCCTACGACTTATGCGGAAGCTCTAATGATAGGTCAAACAATTCTAACTAGGTCCGAAGATCCTATCCTGACAAAACTTGGGTGGTTATTAACCCAAGCTCTGATACCAACTATAAAGCCCCGTAATTTAAACTTAACAAAACTCGTAATAACTCCAATAAAATTAACTAGACCAATGCCAATAATATAAATCGCGCACAACGCTAACAAGATTCAACATTAATCAATCCAAAAATAATAAAGAGAGCAACTGAGCTAGAATGCTTTTACAGTCTCATGTTTTAAAACCTAAACATACTAGACTATTAAAAGGAAATAACGTAAGGCGACAGCCGCCCTACTCCTCTAGGTACTCGCCCTCTGTTGTTTCGAACCTAAGCTGAGGAAGAAATAGAGAAATAATGCATGCGTGAGATAAAAATCTCAGTGGTGTGCTCGTGCTGGTGTGAAAGTGAATGTCATGCATTTTTATTTAAAAAAAAAAACAAGCGCAAAAAGGCAAGTAAGGCACATCGGTCAATTAATCATTCAGGCAGTTACACAGCATCATATGAATAAGGGTTTTCAAATTATGCTCGTCAATTTCTGATATAAAATAACATTCCAATCAGTCAATTCCACATGTACATAGTATATGCTTGTCAATCACAGAAATACTCATGATCATCAATCACCACATGTATAAAATATATACATGCTCAGAATACCACATCCAGAGAGCGCATGCTCGGAATACCACACGCATAAATGCATGCTAAGAAAATCACATGTAGAGTTGCATGCTCAGAATACCACATGTATAGATATACATGCTCGGGATCACCACATGTCAAATAAGACATGCTCGTCAATACCACACGTCAAAAGAAGACATGCTCGTCAATCATTTTTCCACATGCAAAGAATGCATGCTCATCATCCAGTACACATAATCAGTCAACAAAACAAGTAATTCAGCAACAATACAAATACTCAATTAACAACCCAAGTAATCAGGTAACATTAGAAGCATTCGATCAACAACGCAAATAACCCACAGTATAAGTTACCAACAAACTAATAATCATTCAAGGAAACCAAATTATCACAATCCACTTCAAATCACGTTAATAGCAATTTGTATATGTATACGTATATATATTTACTACTAAGATACATGTAGGCACAGACTCCCTTTCATTGAAATAATATAGTTTTGGAACACGCACCTGTTTGCAACTGCGGAAAACAGCAAGTATAGGAGAGCAAAGCAACGCTAACTCAAGTTTCCTGACGCAAAAGAATCTTAGATAAGATTACTACAATATGCCAATCTCTCACATAAGAAATGCCTGGTTTATTATTCTTAACCCCTGTTAACTTAAGAATACTAAGGTGAAATTAAGCTTATATCTTAATATACCAACTCCTTAAGATGTTAACTTAGAATTCACCAACTTATTATAATTACCTGGTAATATATATACATGCATATAGACAGAGGTATAAGTAGTTCGCATTATATAATATAATTAGGAATGATTCATGCCACTAATCCTTTTCCATTTCGAATCACAAGTTCCAGTACATACTTACTTTTAATAACCACTCTTAGTAACAACGGTTGTTGGCTCAAGTGGTAAGGGACTTGAGTTCACTTAAGCAAGGTCTCGAGTTCGAGTCTTGTGGATGTAAAAAACACCACTGGGAGAGCCGCCCCCTCAAAAAGGGCCCGACAGTACTCGAATGAATTAGTTGCATTAGCGGACACCAGTGAAAAAAAAAAAACCACTCATAGCACCTTGTCGGTTAACGATGTTCCAATCTTCTCACAGAGATAAGCATAGGACGAAGGCGTAGACCTCCTAACAAAGGTTAGTAGACTTTTCATTGATTTCTCCCACATTTCCCTGACAGGAATATATGATGCAATGGTGTACGTGAAAAAGTAGCAATGGACGAACACAATTAGCAGAATTACGTATCAAAATGGTAAATCAAGAAAACAGAGAGCTAATACAAGTAAAACAGATACTTGACTGAAGTATAATTTTAGAAACAACACGATGAAGATTGTTGAGTAGAAATCTATAAGACCAATGACAGAATGAATAGGAAGCACACTTGAACAAAGAGCATTCATATAATTGTATGACAATACAGTAATATGAAACACATGTATTGCAAACAGAAAATGTTAGAGCTTACCTGTAAAGCTTCACGGCACTGGTTTTCTTTCCTTGTTTATCCAAACTTTGAGCAAGTATTCATAAAAACTGCATCACAAAATTATGCTTGTTGAGTATTAGAAAATCTCATCTCAATAGATCCAAGGAGTAACAATTATTATATATAATTCGTGATGTATACTACCCCAGATTCAGGAGAAATATTTAAATGTCCCAAATGCGTAACATGACAATCACCTGTCTCCCATTGCTCCAAAAGTTATGGTCGAGTACGATCTTGACCCCCCACTGGGATTGATATGTATGGGAAGCAAACCATCATCAGGAAATGTTTTGTTAAGCTCCAAAATAACATTTTCCACCTGAAATGTCATGCTTTTGAAATTTATTCCTGAAGGAAGATATATCTCATAAATCTACAGAGAAGAGCAATCACGCCCTGATACCACATCACGGGGATCCAAGTGCTCTAGATAACATCTAAATTACAGGACGTATTGTATGCATATCTTGTTAATGTTGCCTCAACTGAAGTTAAATGCAGTGTAGCTTCTTTGCAAATATTCATATTGATACAAACATAGAAAGTGAATCAAAGGACTACCTTCTGCTGATATTTGGAGTCCCCCGTCCTTTGCGAAAGAGCAATAAATTTCTGTGCCAGAATCGGCTAGGATGCTGTCACCCTAACAGGGAAGACCATCATGAAGGGTTAACAATTTGCAAGAAGATAGAAATACATGGCAAAATTGCATGCGGAGGAACTCATCTTAAGTATGTGGCAAAATGAGGAAATAATTGATAACTTTCGCTTTCATTAAAACAAAACTGATCAACCTCTTGCAAACATTGATATGTTGGCAAAACTAAAAAAAGATAGGTAGATAAATTAAAGGTGCATTCAGCTAAGCTAAGTTAGTTCATATGCTATTTGTACAAATATATGTTGATCTGGTCCATCGTAGGAAGCGAAGAACAATGAATGTGCTCCTTAAACACATTTTCCATTACTTTAACAAAGACGCAGGACTCGAAGGCCTTGATCTCTTTGCGTAATGTATATTAATAATTACAACCCATCTATATGGATTTATTCTGAATTTTTTCATTACTTTAACAAAGACGCAGGACTCGAAGGCCTTGATCTCTTTGCGTAATGTATATTAATAATTACAACCCATCTATATGGATTTATTCTGAATCACTACTTGCAAACTTAAATAAAAAATCAAGTACAAGAAAGCAACAAATCGCCTTAATCTGCTAAGGTATAAGAAAGCAACGGTTCAGTGCACACAGTTCCGTACAAGAAGTGGAGCCAAATTGCTAATCAAGACAGCGTACCCCTGTCCACCCTGGATTATGAGGGTTCCCATGAGCCAAGTTAATAAATTATATGGGATGCCCGAAGGAGTATCCCATGCAGGCAACAGTCTGTCAGCAATGTCTTTAGCCTTTTCAAGGAAAATTTTATCTCCAGAGAGATCATAAGTGCTGAGAAGGCCTCCAACAACCCTGGAAAGTTACCAACATATGTGAACTATAAGCAATGTAGTTAAGCTGCTTCTTTAATTCCCTATAGAAACCATGGAGCCATATCAGCGGATCTAGATAAACGACCCAGACGACCAAAATAACTAAAGCACTACAACCCACCTGCCACTAAGAACTTTTTATGCATCAATCAACAATTGGAGAAGCGTACAAGAAAATAAGTTTAGAATCGCTTGCTTTTAAACAGTGAGACTTCTAGACCGAGAGATACTGGCAGGGTGAGTGAAATCTATTACTATTTATTACTAAACAACAAAGCCACAATTAACATAAAAATAAGAGGAAAAAAAATGGGAGTAAACAATCCATAAAAAGGGGCCACAAACTCACTCTCTGGCCTTTTTGAAATTTGAACTGCTCATCCAATCCCATAATATACAGCGCGTTAAGACCGTCAATTAAAGTTGCTCCAAGAGCCCCAAAGCTATTAACACCACTCTTCGACTGAGGCTGGTACCAACAAATTATGAAACCATCCATAAAAAAGCAATCTTAGAGCAATGTCACACTTTTCTACGTTAAAACAATTAGAAGATGAAAGGACATGCATTAACACATACATGGGATTGATTGAGAACTCGTGATACTTACGCTAGCTGAATCTAGTATGAACCGCATATGATGTTAAGCTTTAGATGTCTTATTGTATAAGTTGACGAATATATATCTCTCTGAGATCATTGGTAGCTATGTTCTTCGAACAGTCTGACATCTCTCCGACATCCATAACAGTCAAGTGAGAAATTAAGTACTTGAATAGTTCAAACTACGTTTATCTCCCACAACATGAAGGACGAACCCCAGAACCAAAGTCGTTAAGTGAATTGTTAAGCTAATTGAACTTCGATCTCTTCAGTTTGATAACCAAATAAGACTTTTTCCTTAGAAAACTACCAAATTAAGAGTAATTCTTTTAAATCGGTTATCTAAAGCACGTGTAAACAAAGGAATGTTGTAATGAAGTGTAACACAAGAATAAAGCACAAGACTAATAGTGAAGAAAGACCAAGAATTTGAGTTTAAAGCGGTCATAGCATAGCCAAACAAAGAAAAGATTAAGGCCAAAGCTAGATGGGAATTAGGCATAGTAACCATAGATTCAATAGAGCTAGATGACAAAAACTATGTATCAACTTAAATGCTTTGTGATACTACCACAATCTTCAATGGACACCAAAAAAGACCACAGGCCAGAGTAATAAGGTAATAGTATGAAAAAGTCACCTACCAGAATTCTTACCTGGAGTTCATCATTGCCCCAAGCATATTTTTCATATGAGCTCCATGCGTGAATCACAACATCTTTACCTTTTTCTCTCCGTTGAATATCTATTAGGTCCTCTGAAACATCTGAAGTCTTGATTCCGTCATTGCCTTTATTTCTTCAACCTGAAAAGTATCAAATTATTTTAAGGAATCGTGCTAATTTCGTATGAATTTACAAGAAAATATCTACACATTAGAGGGTTATCATCACAAGCATTTTTCACTTCTTTCCTGAAAAATAAAGGAAATGTTTTTTTTTTTAACTAATGGTAAACTACAAATAAAACTGCAGTAATACCAGCTCACACTAGACCATGCAATCAACCTTGTGTAAACAAAATATCAGAGCTTCCAATACCAATTTAAATATAGTTAAAGAAAAATAGCCCCTAAGAGAACCAAAATCAGCTGCTAATTCGCAATCTCAAATAGAAAATGGCACTGGCAAAGAAAATGAGGATAAAACCACTATATTGAGCATCTCACCAGATTCTTCAACCGTGTGACTTCCTTGTTCAATTTAGACAAGTCTTCCTGCAGAAACATAATTTATTCATGAAATATATGTATGACATCAACTACCACCCACATTATGGATATGGTCGAAAGTTGGTGCAATAAATCCTGCAACAATCTATTCTCCCAACAGGGCAAATTTGCTTCATACATCATATTATAGTGTTCGACTAATCAGCAAAACACTAAAACATGGGCATCAAATAAAATGGTTTAACAGTTCAAGTGAAACCGAAATATCGTTGGTACTTGGTAATGCGTATACAAATATCAACTATAATTTTACTTCTAACACCAGCTTAATTCAGTACGATACATCACAGACATTTATTAAGATGAATATATGATCTGGTTCTGATAAAATAATGCCAACCGTATCACGAGAATTTTTTGATAGCTAATTTCACGGAATACACGAAGCTTCGAGCTCTAAGTTTTTGATTCGTACCAATCCAGCACTACATCAGATCACTAACATAAACGAACCGTCCCAATTTACGAGGTGTAGCAATTTCCAAAATAATCAATTGTGATCTTCGGACACCGAGTAATTTAGTACAATGCATTACACACATTTATTTAGACAACCCACTTCAAGCAGAACTATTACCAAGCGTACCGATCATTTGTGTTTATTGTGTACGTAGGTTCAAATCCAATGTGATATATAATATTAAAGATTTGATGATTCTTCCAGTTTTGTTGTTATAATTTCCAGAAAATGTGAATGATCAGTATCATATAAATATCAAATTTTCAGACTATTATTAACAAATGAACGATTAAAACAGGACGCCAAGTTCAAGAACATCGCACGCTATGATTCAGAAATATATCGATGAAAATTCAAGGGAAAACAATTCGTTTGGTCCCATAAGTTGGCACCCTCACGCATTTGGTCCCGTAAGTTGGCACCCCACGCAATTGGTCCCGTAAGTTGGCACCCCATGCAATTTTAGTCCCGTAAGTTGGCACCCCACGCAATTGGTCCCGTAACTTGGCATCTCACGCAATTTTAGTCCCGTAAGTTGGTAAAAATATTCAATTTCAGTCCCACCTCCGCCTGAGCTCAATTGCGTGGAGCCAACTTACGGGACTAAAATTGCGTGGGATGCCAACTTACGGGACTACAATTGCGTGGGGTGCCAACTTACGGGACCAATTGCGTGGGGTGCCAACTTACGGGACTAAAATTGCGTGGGGTGCCAACTTACGGGACCAATTGCGTGGGGTGCCAACTTACGGGACCAAATGCGTGAAGGTGCCAACTTATGGACCAAACGAACTTTTTTCGCAAAATTCAATGAATACTTTGTAAGATTTCTTTTTCCATAAATTATGGAATTAATGGGAAACTCTTGCCACAAATTATGGAATTAGTGGGAAACTCTTTTCATTATAGTGGTCCATATAATTAAAGTTTCCACTAAGTTTCCACTAATGAATTAAAGCCCAAAATTAAGGATGATTTGTTCCTCAATTTGATGGTAATGGAGCCTATAAATACTAGCTAATTTGAGGTCCATAAACACACTCAAACATTCAAGAAAAATACACCATCTAAAGTAAGAGTAGTGTTTAGAAGAACCATCAAATTCCGCCGGAGTCGAATCGCTAGCCGCTGGAAATCCGAAGCAATGGCGGGAGGTAATCGAATCCTTTTCGCTTCCGCATTTATGTGTTCATGTCGTTTAGAACACATGTAATTCGTGTAAATAAAATTTACATACTTCTTCTCTTTACATTTATATTCAATTTAACAAACGGCAACAGAAGTGATTCGTGAAAACATTGTTGGTAAAAGATATAAGGGAAATTATTCGTTCAATTTAAATAAATATGTGGTTGTCTTAAAATTGGTTGAAATGAAACGGTAAAGTGCAAATTAAGTTGACTTCGAGGAGGCCAAATGTAATTGATTTCAAACATAGTGGGAGACTTAAATTAGTCAAGGCTCTTAGGATGTGGCGCACTGACATACAACTCAAGTCTCTTTGAATGTGGCGCACTGACATGCCACTCAAGCCTCAATTGAGGTTTTGATATACGATGTGGTTTACCACTACATTTCTTTTACCGTATTAAATCCCGATACTTGTATGTGTCTATATATATATACATATATATTGCACAAACCAAACTGGAAAAATTGTCATAATCAGTTCAAACAAACTACAGGCCAAGTCTTTCTGTTTGATTTAAAATTAAATCACACACAAGAGTCCTTTCCAAAGTCGATGAACTCGAACAGAGAAAAAGAAAAAGAGGACCTGAGAGTTACTTAGTTTGAGTCAATTAGTCAAGAAATTTAGTTAGTGACTTAGACTTAGCTAGATCAATAAAACTCACTCTCAACGTGCAGAGGAATCACACGCACACAAATGTAATCGACACAGAATCAGGCGTTACAAATTAAACTTGTGAGCGAACGAAGCAGAGTCATAGAATCAGAGAATGCGAAGCAGAATCGTCATAGTTAATCACAAAGGCGAACGCAAAACTTTTACTTGGTCATAACCGAACTTCCTAACTAACTAACTAACAAGCCAGCTCATCGATTTGTGAACCATACAACGAACATAATATTACTGTTTGAAGTCACAGAAAAATAGAAATAAGAGGACCAGACATGAAATACAAACCAATCCACAAGTTCCTCGGTTTACTTTTGAGTCAAGACCACTTTACAACCTCTTAGTCGGTTGAATAGTAAGGAAGTGGCTGATATAAATATTATATTACATGAGAAGTATAAAAAAGCATAAAACACTTTGTAATGCAAATTTAAAAATGGGAGTTCAAATAATGTATTCAACAAGTGCTTTATTCTTGATACTCGTAAATGCCAATTTGTTTGGCATTACTTTCCCCTTTGTTTCATCAGCCCAACATTGTGTACAATCTCAAAAGGACTTGCTGCTTGACCTGAAAAACAATCTCATATATGATTCTTCACTTTCGAGTAAGCTAATTCAGTGGTCAGGATCCATTGATTGTTGTCGATGGGGTGGCGTAAGCTGCGACTCTCAAGGTCGTGTTACTGGTCTCGATCTCAGCTCTCAATATATATCCGGAGGAATCAATGACAATGCCACCAGTCTTTTCCAGCTTGAATTTCTTCAGAATTTGAATTTAGCTTACAACGACTTCAACTTTGTTCAATTACCATCCAAGTTTGGTCTGCTGACAAGTTTGAGGTATCTAAGATTGAGTAACTCTGGTTTCACTGGTCAAATTCCAGCTGAATTTTCACATTTAACAAGGTTAGTTGTTCTTGATCTTTCTTGGGACTTTATACACGCTACACTGAAACTCGAGAGCCCTGATCTGAAAAGATTGATTCACAACTTCACACAGCTAAGAGAACTTTATCTTGATGGAGTGAATATTTCTGCTAATGGATATGAGTGGTGCCAAATTTAAGAGTCTTGAGCTTGTATAATACATCCATTACAGGCCCCTTTGATCCTTCATTGGCGAAGCTTCGATCTTTATCAGAAATTCACCTTGATTGCAACACCTTTTCTTCTCCTATTCCGGATTTTTTTGCGGATTTCCCTAGCTTGAGGATTTTAGATTTAAGTGGTTGTAACTTGTCTGGAGTGGTTCCAGGAAAGTTGTTCCAGATAAGTAGTCTGCAGGGGATCGATCTTAGTTCGAATGAGTATCTTGAAGGTTCTTTGCCAGAGTTTCATGTGAATAGTTCCCTTCAGTATCTGTCTCTATCATACACAAAACTTTTCGGAACTCTCCCCGAGTCTATAGGTAATCTTAAAATGTTGTCAGATATTGTGCTTAGCTCTTGCGGATTCTCAGGACCGATACCAAACTCCATGTTTGCTTTGCCATCACTAGAGATTTTATTCCTCAACAATAATCAATTCAATGGTTCTTTGGACTTTACTCATGATTTTAGAAAACTTACAAATCTTAGATATCTTGATCTTTCCAACAATAATCTATCTGTATCCATAAACCAAAATGTACCTGTGTCGTCATATCTCCCCGATTTGTACACTTTGGGGTTGGGATCTTGCAATCTCCAGAAATTCCCCCCTTTGCAGAATATGTCATCACTATCTTGGTTGGATCTTTCCAACAATAATATTAACGAAAATGTACTTGTGTTGTCGTATCTTACCAAATTAGTGACTCTGAACCTGGCATCTTGCAATCTCCAGAAAATCCCGCCTTTGCAGAATATTACATCGCTATATTCGTTGGATCTTTCTAAAAATAAACTATGTGGTGAAATTCCTAATTGGATATGGGAACTTGTAAATAATGGATCTCTTGATTTTCTGGTTCTTTCCCATAATCAATTCACCAGTGCGTTAGAACCTTATGACATAAGCAGCAGCAACATGAAGTTGCTTGATTTGCATTCAAATATGCTTAGTGGGAGAATCCCAGTTCTACCATCCTCACTTTATTATGTGGACTTCTCTAACAATATTTTTTCTTTCTCTCTACCTGAAAATGTTCGCAGCTATTTGAACCTCCGTTTCTTCTCAATTGCAAACAATAACATCGACGGGACCATTCCACCGTCATTATGCAACACAAGTGAAATTGAAATCCTAGACTTGTCAAATAATAGCTTGCATGGCAAAATACCCTCTTGTTTGGCACCAGAAACTCTAAGGGTGCTGAACTTAGGAAGAAACAATCTAAGTGGTGATATACCTGATACATTCTTAGTTGATTGTGATTTGGAAACTCTGGATCTCGGTTGGAATAATTTATTAGGACAGATTCCTAGATCTTTGTCAAGATGCATAGGGATAAGGATCCTAAACCTCGAACACAATAACTTAAATGATACTTTTCCTTGCTTCATCAAGAACTTGTCCGAATTGCACATCCTAAAGTTACGCTCCAATAAATTTCATAGAAAAGGAAGACAATTATACCTGGCCAAATATTCAGATAATCGACCTGGCTTCTAACAACTTCAATGATATTTTACCTGGTAATTTGTTTCATAACATGAAAGCACTAGCCGTTTATGTGAGTGGCAGACAATCTCAACTTGATTACTTGCATCCTGATTCTCAGTTCGACAAGGTTGACTATCTGTACTCGGTCACATTAACAAACAAGGGACTGGATGTTAAACTGGTTAGGATTCTTACCACTTATACTTTGATCGACTTTTCAAATAACCATTTCGAAGGTGTAATCCCCGAAACAATAGGTGAACTAAAGTCCCTTCATTTCCTCAACTTCTCACGCAATGCTCTCTCTGGTCACATCCCATCATCAGTAGAAAATCTACATGCACTTGAATCATTAGACCTCTCGTCTAACCATTTGGAAGGAGAAATTCCACAACAACTTGCAAGTCTTACGTTCCTCTCTTTCTTGAATATGTCGTGCAACAAACTAGTTGGGAAAATCCCACTGGGTGGCCAAATGAACACATTTTTAGCAAGTTCTTTTCAAGGAAACGATGGACTATGTGGTCTTCCTTTGAACACAAGTTGCACGAGTATTGAAGTTCGACCGAGAGAATTAGGCAAAGAGCATGAAAGTTTAGACTATAGAGGCATATACATAAGTGCTGAATTGGGATTTATTGTGGGTTTAGGTGTCCTTTATGCACCGCTCTTGTTTTCTAGAAGATGGAGAAGATTCTTTATGAAGCTCCTTGACAAGGTCGCATTGTTTATTCTGCATCGCCGGTAAGATAGTCAACTGGAAAAAAGAGGACTTAAACTGGATGTCGATTGGTTCAATGGCTCTAGCTTTAATGTGGATGAATCGTTCATGAGATACTATATATTGGTAAGTGCTGGTAGTAGAGTCATGGAGTTAAAATTATATTAGCAGCAGTGTAATTTGTGTTTATTGTGTATGTAGTATGTACAATAACTAGTTCAAATCCAATGAGATATATACTACTAAAGATTTGATACTTCTTCCAGTTTTGTTATGTGAAAATAAGAAAAGAATACAACAATTAGAAGGTGAAATAGAAGAGAAAAGACATGCAGAATCCAGTATCCAGATTCCTTAATGATACAGAATAACCTCTTTCAGGCAAGTAAGACCGATCTCGAAAAATATAAGACTTAAATCTCTTCTACGAAATAAGATGTCAATCAAAAAATAGCCAAGAGATTGAAAGGTTCGATTGCGATGATACTAACTGAAATTGTTGAACCGGGACTCTGTACGATTTCTGGACAGAATTTCGCTTAATGGTTACATCAACTCATGACACCAAAGTGCAACAGCAGAATAAAACAGAAAACACAAGAAAAAATGATTTTGGCAAATTATATGAATTATAATAATATTCATTAATAGTGAACTTACAAAAACTAAATCACAAAAAGAGTTGTGATTATAAAGAACCCAAGCATGTTAACAAAACCAACTCTTACAACTAGCCTATACTAAAAAAAACTCTTACAACAAGTCTTAATAATTCACGTTACAACAAAGTAGCAATTCCAAAAAAAACAATCACTAAATAAAATTAGAAATAATCAAGAAAAAACTATAATCTATATTACAAATCAAAAGACATTCATGAATGCTATAAGCTCAACAATAAATTTTCTAACTAATATAAGGTTCCTAGTAGTCACCAAAACGACCTTTTCTAACACGTGTTTTAATTTTAGGTTTTCTTTTTGATACACGCGAGTCATCTATCCGGTCGTGCCGCGCTATAATCTTAATGGGGTGTGCTTTTGTATTAAATACCCACTCGTCGAGTGAGATGATGGAAGAAGGCGAGAAAAGAAGGTACATATATTTGACCGTCTCCGCGAGAAAAAAGCTCTGCATCATGTCGTTTTTCACACCTGTATTAACATGAAAATGAAATTACACACGACAAGAAGCAAAAACATGAGGATATCACAACATAGTTATTTAGGATAGTAACGTCTACAATCTTTGAAGTTTCGTCCATAGATGAAAATTACCCTGAGAATGGAATAATTATGGAAACACCTCTTTAAACACTAAAAACATGAAAAGTGGTACTAAGCCTTTCAAACTTTAACGGTAGCTCGGTGATAATTCAAACTTCAGATGCAAGTGAGGAAAAAATAACTATCCATAAGATGTTATACTTTTACCCAAACCCAACACAATAAAACCTTAGAGCCAAAAATGTTTCACAAGCTAAGAAGTGCTTACATCCTTTAATCAAACATATCCAGTCTCTATCCGGGAGTTTTTCTCAAATGCTTGGAATATATCCCATCCCCAGTCTTTATATGTTGCATTACCAGTCAAACGCCAGAGGTAAAAGAGCGACTCAACTGTCTCTGGTCTCAATATGTTCCATGAGGTACCGACACTCATATCCTGTTGCATTATGACACGTGAGTAAGTAATAATTTTTTTTTCTTTACTCAAACAAAATAAGAACCTAGATTCTTGAATAAACATCAAAATTGAATCAAAAAGGACTTACCTCGCCTGAACGGAAATAGTAATTCTCTCCAGCTAATTTTGTTGGAGTCGACTGATAGAAGTTATAGCATGTTCTAGCTAGCTGCACAAAGAAATAAAAAATCAGTAGACGGCTCCCCACTTCACAAGAAGATAAACTCGGGAACTTAAATACACACACCTCTTCAGCCAGAGATAAGAATTTCTGAGCTTCATCGCGATCATAACCAGAAGAACCCAGTGCTAACATTCCTGGAGCAAAACATGCAAGTTCATCCATCTGCAAATATTTAAATATTGAGGGTAACAATTGGTATACAAATAACATATGCTGCACTCAATACTAAATCCACGGACAAAGCACCTTGTCGGTTAACGATGTTCCAATCTTCTCACAGAGATAAGCATAGGAAGAAGGCGTAGACCTCCTAACCAAGGTTAGTAGACCTTTCATTGATTTCTCCCACATTTTCCTGACAGGAATATATGATGCAATGGTTTACATGAAAAAGTAGCAATGGACGAACACAATTAGCAGAATTACGTATCAAAATGGTAAATCAAGACGACAGAGAGCTAATACAAGTAAAACAGATACTTGACTAAAGTATAATTTTAGAAACAACACGATGAAGATTGTTGAGTAGAAAACTATAAGACCAATGACAGAATGAAAAGGAAGCACACTTGAACAAAGAGCATTCGTATAATTGTATGACAATACAGTAATATAAAACACATGTATTGCAAACAGAAAATGTTAGAGCTTACCTGTAAAGCTTCACGGCACTGGTTTTTCTTTCCATGTATCCAAAACTTTGAGCAAGTATTCATAAAAACTGCATCACGCCCTGAATATACATCACCGGGATCCAAGTGCTCTAGATAACATTTAAAGTACAGAACGTATTGTATGCCTATCTTGTCAATGATGCCTCAACTGAAGTTAAATGTAGTCTATCTTCTTTGCAAATATTCATATTGATACAAACATAGAAAGTGAATCGAAGGACTACCTTCTGCTGATATTTGGAGTCTCCCGTCCTTAGCGAAAGAGTAATAAATTTGTTGATAATCTACCATGTTGTTTCCCTCAAAATCTAATACGGGTGTTACAAACAATAATGTTAATGTTTCTTCAGTTAAAATAGAAAAAATGATATTCTTACCTATACATAAGGTACAGTTTGTCAATCGATGAATACATAATATCGCAGGCCTACACAAAATCAATCTCTACCTAGGCGGTGATATGGAGAAATGAACCTTTATCTGTGAAGGATAAAGAATTTGCAAGTATATAATATGCTTCAGATGTTAAGAATACCATCAGATAAAATGCCAAAGTCCTTCATATTTTTATTCCAGTTATCATCTGTCCAACAAGCATTTACTTCAGAGGAAATCAGCAATCAGGCAGAGTATACTAAACTCTACTTCGTTCAAATTGGCTAGTACAACCACTCAAGCATCCTAGTGTGTTTTCCGAAGTCATATTGGTTAACTGGTTCAAAAACAGGTTACATGACATAGACTCGAGCATAATAGATCAAACATAATATTTATTAGACAATTCTGTTCTAACTCGTTCAAGAACGTAATATGTAATAGTGCCAGCGAATCGACTTTTAAACAAATGAAACACAATGGCGATAGCCAAAATACACAAGCTATCACCTCTGTCGTGACAGCTACAGCTGTCGGATCATGACCACGCCATACGTAATCTCTCACTTTCATTCCTTCTGCAGCTGCACCTTTTCTAACAGCCTGTATTGCAACAATAAGTGAAGCACCTGAAACAAGTCTACCTTTAATGAGGAAACCTAATGTTATAGCCAAGCTTTCACGGTTTGGAATTGAAAGTCCAGTGAGAGATACATAATGAGGAATTCCACCTTCTATAATGAATGAGCCACCAATCACGAGAGCAGCATACTCTATATGCTCGGGGGGCTGAAGAGAAAACAACAGCAATCAATAAAAACACTATTACATATCTAGCACAATTACTATGGCTTTAAATTTTAACAAAGAAAATTGTACATGCTAAACTTCAATATCGCATGACCTGAGAAGTCCACAGATTTTGAACACCGTGAACAATTGCAGCGCCACAACCAAGACAGAATATGCTAACAGCAGATATCAATGACCATACAAATCTCTCCTTAGAATAACCATATCTGAGATCAAATAAAACACGAGTCAGAACGATAATACCACCAAACGAGCTTCATCATTGTGCATTCTGCAATGTAGGATGTTAGAAGTCCATCATTGGTAAAGTTAAATCTACTTAATAGAAGTCCACAACGCTGTCGTCACAGCTCGCTGGCTACAATAAACAACATTAGGTGAGAACCTAATAACCGCCTTATACAAAACATTAAAATAACTCTAAACAAGTAATATAAATGCAAACTGCTCAGAAAGCATTTCTACTCCTCTCAAACTCACCCATGATCAACCACTTCAATCTTCTCGATTTTCTTCGGTCTCGTAATAAAATCTGCACTCAACACACAAAACCAAATCAAACACTAAACTCAATCAAACACAAAGATACAACACACACACACACACACACAATCCAATAAAACACCATAAACAAACTCACTTCGCGCGAAAGCAAGGCGACAAAGGCATTTATAGCTACTAGGTACAACAAAATCAAATCAAACACCGAACTCCATTAACCACAAGCTACAACACACACAATCCAATAACACACAAAAATCAAACTCACTCCGCGTAAAACCGAGGCGATGCAGGCATCTATAGCTACTCGGTACAACAAATTTAGCAACAGGTACACCTCCCGAAGACGCCGAATTCGACGTCAACAGAATCCGATAAGCCGAAAACCCTCGATTACACAAAATATTGTGCCGACGCGTGTTTTCGTAACCGGTCAGCTTATTTTCTCGCAATTGCTGATCATCGGTGTCGGATGAGGGATGAATTTGAGAAATGTGGGAGCTCAATGGAGAGGAGTAATAATGGTGTCTGCCATGGCGGAGCCGAGAGAGGAGAATCGAGGTTCGCATTACTGCTGTGGATGATTGTACTGTACGGATAGTGTGTTGTACTGTGCTAGCTGAAAAAGCATTTTTGTGTGAGTGTTTTTGTTAGGTTGAGTATATTCGTTGCTTCGCCATTGTTGGACTGTTGGCTGAGGTTTATGACTATGGGTATGTAAAAATGTAAATTTGGTATAATGTTGGGGGTAGAAAATAGGTTATTAAGTTTCTTTTTATTCTACCACGGACAGACACATACGGACACGACACGAGCACGATTTTTTAATACAAATTCATGTTAACACGACACATACACGTGTAATTTCTTAAAGAGTCGGTGCATCATATATAAACCACAACATACGGACACAACACGAGCACGATTTTTTAATACAAATTCATGTTAACACGACACATACACGTGTAATTTCTTGAAGAGTCGGTGCATCATATATAAACCACAACACACGGGTTAGGATGGGTTAGAGTGTTTATTTTTTTATTTAAGTAATAATAATAAGTTGCAACTTGCAAGCTTTTAGGAGATATTATTTCAAATATTTGCAATTTAAATAAGTTATACTAGTATTAATTACTATAATATTTTTAGCAAGGGTCTTCTTTCAGCTTGTTCAACAATTGCATGAGTGAGTGACACAACCGTTTAGTTATTATTGTTAACAATACGCGATAGTTGGTTATTTATAAATTTAGGAAGTATTTTTAATCAGCAATTCCTAGTTATATTCCACGTTATCGATACATTGGTGCAACATAATATTTTTCTTGAAAGACGAGTGCGTCGTAAATAATAATTTGATGCACGGGAGCGAGGTCGTGTACTTCTCTTCTACCTTTGAGCTTGGGGTATCAATTTTTCTTTTGAATGATCTAATTGATTGACGTAGTTTTTAAAATACTATTTCTACTCCTCCCAAACTCACCCTCGTGAATCACTTCAATCTTCTCAATTTTCTTCGGTCTTGTAATAAAACCACAAAACCACATCAAGCACCAAACTCAATCAATCACAACCTACACCACACACACACAAAATCCAATAAAGCACACGAAAACGAACTCACTTTGCGTGAAAGCAACGCGACAAAGGCATCTATAGCTACTAGGTACAACAAAATCAAATCAAATCAAACACCAAACTCCATTAACCACAAGCTACATTTAAACCGTTTGGTTGGCCCTATTAAGTCTTATAAGGCCAATTTAAACCGGATTGAACAGTATTAGTACCACCTTTGGTTGGCAAGGATATAAATCGGGCCATTCATATTAAATATGAGTAACCCAGGCTTCAATAGCAATTTGAAATGAGGTGACGATCCGTTTTCAATAATATGACTTCTACAGTGTTTTAAACACTTTAGGTGAATTATCGTTTTGTCCTTCGGCATTAACGTATCTATCTTCAATCATCTTCAATCATCACTTTAGTTGAAACAAAATTCTCCAACCAAATCGTGAGAGAGTAAACCCTAGATCCGATTGAGTGAACAATTGCAGTCAAAATCGATCTTTAATATGTAGAATCTATTGGTTGGGAAAGCAGGTGCATCGGACGGCTGGAGATGGGGGATTATGCATAAAACACGATCCTCCGATTGTATCACCCTTGAGCTCTGCTATAGCATCGACAAGTTTGTTCTTTGAGCTAGCAATCCACTGGAGCTCATGACTTACGTTTACTTCAATGCCAATATCGATTTTTTTCATTTTTGGTCTCGAAACCTCATGTCTTTCTCATCCCGACTTTTGAATTGCGTCAAAATATTCATTAGTCATTCATTATATTATTTCTTTTTCTTTGACTTTTATTTACTTAAATTTCAAGATCCAAATTTTCATTTTCTTGTCACAAAAGTTCTCAATTTTTCTATGCTTGAGCACAGTCTCATAAATACTAGATTGAAAGCGTAAGGAAAAAAAGAGAGGGTAAAACCCCATAGGCAGCTAATATTTTTTTTAAGGTAACGAGTAAGTTGTAAACTCTTAACCTAGAACTATAATATAACATAATGTTGCACCCGATAAATATGGTTGCAACTTTCTTTCTTTTTTTTGACCAAATATGGTTGCAACTTTCAAGTAGGAGGAAAGTAACAAGAAGTAAATTATGCTACCACAAAATCCGAAAATAATGAAATTATTTTAAGCAATTATTGCATTAGTGCGCAACATTCCAGATTAAATACCTATTTAGGTCCTCATTGAATTTAGAAAATAATCACCTCTATTTAAAAAAAAATCTATATAATCTACGGTTAAAGGAAAAGAAGAAATATATTTAAAGAATATATGATCTAATAAAAGGGGGATATGAACAAATCTTATCTTAGTAATTAACACATTAGCTTATATATAATTACCTAACTTCAAAACTCTAATATCTAATGAAAGATAAGAGCAAATCATATCTTAGTAATTAATGTCATTACCTTATGTATAATTACTTGAAGTAAATTGCAAAAACTCTCCTTATATCAAGTAAGATTTGTTATTTTAAATTAGAAAAAATCCTCTGTGATGATAAAAATTGCAAACAAACTTATTATAATTACATAAATGCATATTATTTATCATATTTGTGAAGAAAACAATAGTTTCTACATATATATATATATAGAAACATAAATATAATATGGACTAACATAAATACAATGTGGACTACTTTTATTTGCTTTTATATTGTTTAAATAAATCTAAAAATTTATAACATAGAACACAATAATTACTTTGATAAATATACGTATTTGATAAGAAAGTGCGATGTATATATTTTGCTATTGATACCATCACGTAAATTAGCAAAAGCTTTCCTTTTAAATCTAAAATTTGAAATAAAAACTGTTATACGCATTCATCTTCTTTAAAATCCCTGAAAAGGTATCCATTCAAAAAGTAATAATGTTTTTTTCATTTATTATTTTAGTTCTTCATCTCTTATTTCTTCCCAGCCGTTCATAAAAAAAATAAAAAAAATTAGCCTCCCTATGACGACCGCGCCCCACGAGCCATGCTCCAATCCGATTTGGTTTAGTGGTGGCCAACCACTCTACCCAATCCAGACTAAATCCAGACTAAAGCGCAACTCATAGGAAGGGGTCTCACTTGTTCATGATAAAAACTAGTTTTGACTCGAGATTCTCTCGTGATAACATGAAGAATGAACTAAGTTGAATTAGGAGAGATTAGAATTGAACGATTTTTGTACGATAACATGAAGCACGAACTAAGTCGTGATTAGATGTTTGAACTTTGATGCCTAAGTACGTAATAGCTCGGGAAGTCTCTGGCCTATTGAAGGAGCTATAGTTTCTAAAATATGATAAGTTGAATAATGATAGGAGAAAACTTCGATAGGTCAAAATTATCATGAGAGATTAGAATAGAACGATGTATTGGAATAGTTTATAAATTATAGATCACACAAAGCACTTCGAAGTATCACACTATCACTAGACCAAATAGGCTTACATGTCTATCGAAACCCATATATAGGACGCGATTAGAAGAATAAGCTGAGTTTAGTAGACCGAAGCTCGACGCAAATAGGCTTACAGGTCTGTCGAAACCCCTATATGTACCTCCTGATGAAGACTAACCAAATATATACTTATTTGGATCTGATTCGATCCAAATGCACAACCCTATGTGGATCCTTTTGGATCTGACTTTTGGATCCTAAATAATATAAGCTTTTGACTTGTGGATCCACATGGATTCGAAGCAGTTTCCACCGAATTGGTCCATTTGCCACCCCTCAAATGATTTAGAGTACCGAGAGTTGAGAGTAGCGACAAATCAAGATGCTCCGAGAGACACAAGTCATCGGGATCCATCGTGGCTGCCACTAAGAGACACGATCCATCAGAATAGCGAATGATATACGTTGCGAGGACCTTCATGACGAGGCCTTCTCTTTGGGGGTAATCCAGACTTCTCAAGGTCCGGTGTATTTATGCATTATCAAATATGATAAGAGAAAACTTCTTTAGGTCCAAATTATGAGAGATCGAAACCAAACGATGTAATGAAATAGATTATGGATCACACAAAGCACTTCGAGGTATAACTAGACCAAATAGGCTTACACGTCTCTCAAAACTTCTATAGAACGCAATTAGAAGAATAAGCCGAGTTCTAGTAGACCAAATCTCGACCCCGATGTATCATTCGAATTATGTAGTTATAATTAAAAATTATGTAAAAAGTTATTATTACTCGTTCAAGACTTTTAATTTTTTCTTAACAAAATATGTATTTAGTTGATAAATAGAATAAAAAATAATGAAAAAATATGTGAATTCATTTTGAGTAGTACATATAGCATATACACAAATAGTTGACATTGTGACGAAAACTAATTTTGTCATTACAATATGGAGCTGTAGTGACGATTTTATATTTCGTCACATTAGCTAAAAATAATTTGGAGCCAAATTATATTAACTTAAATAGATGGAGGGCACACAAAAAGGGTGGAGGAAAGATTCCTGCTCATTTTTTTCCAACACAGTGACAAAATAATTTTGTCACAACAGCACTCGTCATTGTGACGAAGATTGCTTTCGTCACTACATCGGGGATCTATTATGACGACTTTTGAGTCGTCACAAAAACCAAAATAATAATTTAAAAGGAAGAATGAAAGAGAATGACGGAATATAAAATCAATGGAGGAAAAAAATCCCGCCTTTGTTTACGTACTTGTGACGAAATTTCTTTCGTCACAATACTTATTGGCGTGTGACCATACGCGATTTCGTCACTATAGAGTTAGCGCATGTGACAAAGTCACTTTCATCACTATACACATGGCACATAAATATTTCGTTTAGTTTTCAAAAATTTACAACGTGCACGGTCGTGGCGATGATTTGATTTTGGTCACAATAGTTTAGAACTGTTGTGACAAATCCATAGTTCGTCACAAAAGTGTCTGTTTTATATGATGAATGTGACTTTCGTCACAATAATGTGGAACTGTTGTGGCGAAACCGTATTTCACCACAAAAGCATCTACTTTATATGACGAATTTGTCTTTCGTCACAGAAGCGTTTACTCATGTGACGAATGTATTTTTCGTCACGAGAAATGGTCACAACAGGCAATTTTTTTTGTAGTGCGTCTTATAAATTATATTTTGATATATACAGCGAAAGTCTTGGTATTACAAATAATGTGACTATTTTAATGGTTATGCACTAATGACAAAACACGAATATTCTAAAATGCACACTTGAACAATTATTCACTTGGTTCATGCTGCCATGTTGATTTTATCCTTGGGAATGGACAGAAAAAACGAGTAATAAGTCTTTAATGACTTAGTGAGATTCATATAAAAAAACTGGTAATGTAAGAATTAACTGTGACATAATGGATACATTTCGGGAGTGATCTTACCGGTAGAAACAGTTCAACTAGACAATTTGATGTAGCAATGGTACTGGAGTTTTCATAGAATAGTTAATGAACTTGTGCTTAACAATAAACAAATCTAGCCTTATAACTTTTACTATTCTACCTTATACCTCCCGACGAGGAGCGACCTTTCAAACAATCAAGAGACATACTCGAGTACATGTCGATCCAGCACGCGGGTTACAGCCAACTCCTGACTGTAAGCGGTGCCTAGATAGATGGATATCAAGCGAAATTACTTAAACCGACAGTCCTTACTGCCTGACAGTAACTCGACTCAATCCATGGGCCCAACTTCCCAATGGCGTCCCAATGGGTATAACACATAAACAAACAAGCTAGTAAACAGGATAATATCCCTTGCTCCTTGAGCTACATGTCCCGAATATAGTTCGTTGCTCTTTGCACAATTCAAGACCGAGGAGATGAGATTATAATATTGAAGAATTATCATGATTGTGAATAGATATGATAAATAATAAATGGTTGTATATGATTTAACGATGAGTAAGAAAATCATGTTATGAGATGAGATGTCAAACATGATTATCATGAAATATAGGTTGTTCGAGGTTTGGTAACGGAGTAGTGGCTTTTCTGTCCAAGTTCCTCAGGACCGAATGCCAAAAGAGGCTAGAACAAATCAAAAATAGAACTAATATTTATTGTGGTGAATTATACATTCAGTTGATTAATATTATTTAAATTTGTTAAATGTTTGATGGCGTTGATTAGTTCGTCAAACCTTTAATAAATTTAAATAATATTAATCAACTGAATGTATAATTCACCACAATAAATATTAGTTACTTTTTCTTCAATTCTCATGTTGGTGAAATTGAGAACGTCCTTGTAAAGAATGCTAGTTACAATGTAAATCTTAGTAAATAACACATAAGTTTAATTTATGTCATTACACAAAACGTGAAAATCTTAGATGATGAATTTAAAGAAAAATATATTACTTAACTAACTTTAGGAAAACTCATCTTTTTAGTCTTTAATCAATTCCAAACTCTTAATAACCACACACCAAATAAGTATCATACGAAGTAGCACCTTAAAAGGTATAACTTAGTTATTTATTACTTTATTTTACATAGTAAGTTTAAAAATGCATATACTTGTTTTATAACTTAAATATAAAGATATAAACATGAGATGTTTATCAAAACATATGATAAGGAATGATAAATAATCTTATTTGATGGTTAGGTCATGAAGTGACAAGAATAATCTTGTAAGACTTATGAAAATAGTGTGTTAAACATTATAAAGCTACCATTTAAATGCTATAAATAAGATCACAAAAATGTCAATTCATGATTATAAATCATAATAATCTAATTATAATTAATAATATATTATGTTAAATTTATGTGTGTGATAAATGCATTGAATTATGATGGTGATTAAACTTATAAATTAAGAAAACAAAGGTTGTGCCTAATAAACTGAAAAATCACCGCAATTTTGGTTTTACCTTTGATCGGACATCCAAATGAACTTGGTTTTCAAAAAATTTTATGCTTTATGGTTTCTAGAATCATGAGAGATGTGGAAATTCAAGATTTTGTGAAAACATAAAGGTTTGTTATGCTAAATAATTCTTGCAACATAGAACCTATTTTCGGATTTTCAGACAGCAGTCTACGGTTTAGGAATTTCGACCTTCTAAATCACATTATTTGGAAAATATTTCTTCATATGAAAGTTAGAGGACATCATGAAGAGTATTCAGCTGCTGGCCTTGATCAAAAAGGATTTTTCTACAATTAGTTATGATTTTTTTAAGGTGCACGACCAAATGGATAAATTCCGCGTAATATAAGTTTTGGGTATTTTCGGGTAGAAAATTATAAAATAAGAACTTGGGATGATTTTTTCTTGAAAGTAGACTCACTAACTTAGAGATTCACAGGAAGAAATAAGGAAAACCCGAAATGATTTTGGGTGTGAAAATTGTTGGAAGAAATCCTACTATTTATAGGCAAAAATCATGTTAAAATAATTTTAATTAAGGTCCCACTTTGATTATTTTATAATAAATCACAAAAATCTTTTAATCATGTTCTTAAGAATGTCATGGCTTACCTCATCAAAAATATGTCATGACTTACTTCATTAATCGGTTAATTGCATATCAAGTTTTTCAATTATTTATAATTAAAATTCAAATAGGTATAACTAGATTTTTTTGTTACATACCTATTTATTTATGTAATTTTTCTAGATAATTCCATCATGTTGGTTAATATTTGAAATTAAAATATATGGTTTAGGATTATAGACCTATAAAAATAATAAAAGATCAACTTTTAAGTTTAGGGACTAAAAATAGAAATTTTCAAAAATTTTAAAACTAAATTATAAAATTATTTTCTTTCTAATTTTTGAGTTATGAGACTCCTAGTTATATAGAATCCTAGATACGTCATTGTCTATTACCTTTATTCCAATTTCCAATCATGTATTAATAGTGTCACGTTTGTAATACAGGTTGGACGGAGTAATTAGTCGTTGGGAGTTGGGACCTTCTTCCTTTTTCCTTTTCCTTCATTCTTTTGCTTGGCCCAAGTTAAATTGGAGCTGCCTAGAGATGGCAACTGGGCCGGGTCGGGCTGACCCGGCCCAGGCCCACCTTGACCCGGATAAAATATGGACCGGGTCGGTCTGGTCCGTTAGTAATATGGGCCCAGGCCCGGACCGGCCCGTTAATAATATGGGCCGGGGCGGCCCGTTTTTTTTTTTTTTTTTTAAAAACCTTAAAACAAGTACTTTTATTCAAAAAAAATAGAAGATTAACTTATAAAAGAAATACATAAAAGGTAAAGTTTATAAAAACTTGAATTCTAAAAAAACATAAAAAGCAAACTTTAAAAAATAGATCAACGTCGTTATGAAAGCATAAAAGGCAAACTTATATTCTAAAAAAAACATAAAATGGTAACGATTGAAAAAAAAAAACTTCAAATATGGAGACCATTAAAGTTGATTTGTTCTTCTCCTTCGTTTACAGTATATATACTTGGCGCCTCTTGGAATTTTTTTTCACGCCATTTTTGATCCAGGTGATCCTTCCAAAGCATACAAAACTTGACAGACTTCGGTGTTAATCGTTGTCTGTGGTCTGAAAGTAAATTTTTTCCTGAACTAAAAGTAGACTCTGAAGCGGTCGAGGACATTTGAGGCAAAAGTAGATCACGAGCAATACGAGCAACAACGGGATGATTCTGCTCGTTTTGGCGCCACCATTGTAAAATATCGAATTTTGCAGATTCATCAAATTCTGTAGGACTCTTATTTAAGAAGTGGTTGAACTCATCAAGGCCTCCGATGGCAGTCGCCTTGGCCCTCTTGCCACCTAAAGTTTTCTTGAATATACAGTGCATATTTGAACTTGTTGATGCACCTTCTGTTTCGGGTTCACCACGCCCACAAGAATATATAGCATATAATTCATGAAACATAGACAATATTCTAGTTTTTTCAGTATCCGCGTCGAACTCTAGGTTGAGACACTCATAGTACTCACCCAACAGTTGTAAACAATAAGTTAATCTACTACGAGGATCTAAACACGTAGCTAAAATAGTTATGTCTGGTACTTTGCGAAAATATTTCAACCATTTTTTCCCCATTTTTTGAACTACTCTTTGAAGATCAGTTTCTTCAACATCGCTATCATCATCGAACTCTTCCTGATCTGGTAGTCTTACTGCCTTTAAGAGTTGTACAATTTGAACAAGATAGCACAACAAAAGATTAGAAGTTGGTTTATATTGTGATGACATTTCCTTTGTAACACTATCAAAAAGTGATAAAAACGGGACTAAGATACCCGACATAATCCAATCATCTTCAAAACATATTGGTGCCCCATCACGTTGACGAGAAGCACAATAGTTCATAACACACTCGGCATTTGGAGTTGCCTCTATCAACATCCTATATGTGGAGTTCCACCTATGAGGTGTATCAAGATAAGGAATTTTATAGGGCACACCTTTCAGCTTACAAATTTGCTTATAATAATGTAGTCTTGAATGAGAAAACTTAATATGACTTAAACAAGTTCGAATGCGCTGAATGGGTTCTTGTATCACACGTAATCCATCTTTGACACATAAGTGTAGAATATGATTAACACATGGAATATGTAATAATTTTCCTTGAAGTATTGGTGGAAGCAAATCACGAAAAAAACTCATAGCCTTGAGATTGTTACTTGCATTATCAAGGGAAATACATAAAACTTTATCAACTAAATTCCATTCTTCTAAAGTGTTCATTAAAGCACGACTTATGTTTTCTCCTTTATGTGGAGGATCTAAGGGAGCAAATTCAATTAATCTCCTATGCATAACCCAATCAGATCCTACCCAATGTGCGGTCACACACATATAGTGATTATCACCATTTCCTTGCCACAAATCAGTAGTAAAACACACCCTACCATCATGATTTCCAAATGTTTCCTTCAATTCAATCATGCTATCAACATATTGTTTGTAACCATCCGAATAACATGTATGTCTACTTACATTCTTCATTTCAGGACAAAATGCATTAGTTATCCACTCCTCAACTAGTTCATTATCAGAAAAATTAAATGGCAAGCCACCTTGAACAATAAACTTAGAGGTAAGTTCACGTGCATTTTTCTGATCATACTTAAAAGTCGATGAACTAGATTGCGTACCTTGGTCGTGAACATTGCGATTCTTATGGGTCGTCGCTAAATGACGAGCCAATGTTCCCGTTCCACCATTAGGTCGAAATACAAAACAATGCTTACAAAGCTTACACGTAGCCGTTTGAGCCGCCCTGTCCCTCTCAAAATAGGTCCATACCTTGGACATAGTTTTTTTGGCTCGTACAGTAGAAGTCTGCGGATGAATGTTAGGATCTGTTGGTGTAGCGATGTCAGGTGTCGAGTGTTCATCATTTTCCATGTCACCATTTGGCTCTTCAAATTCCGGAGGATAAACCGGAGAGTTCCCGCCCATTGCATAATAGGGGTCGTTATGTTGAAACTCCGAAAAACCGAGACCCCTATTCCAGTTGGACTCGAATTGAGCCGTGTTGATTGGATCCACCGACGCGTCGTAATTTTGTGTCTCATCATCGGAAAGTGCGGGTTGATTAATGGCGGCACGAGCACGATTAATAATATCTTCGTTATCCGATGGACGCCGAGATTGCGGCGTAGGAGTGGATGATTGGGCGTGATCGGTATATGGAAAAAATGGATGCGCCATAATATCAAGGAGGAGTAAGATTAATATTACAATAACAAGGTTATGCTAATTATTTTAAATAAGTATAGAGAATGTTATGTAAATATGATATTATATTTTGAGAAGAGTGATAATGAGAAAGTAGATAAATAATTGTGAAGAATAAAAGAGAAGAAATGAGGTATATATAGATAAAGAAAAAAAAAAAAGGAACGGGCAAAATAAGCCCCTAATGTCAATATTAACGTTGCAATTTGCAACGTTCAAATATTTGAACGTTGCAAATTGAAACGTTAATATTGGCAATTTGGCATGCATGCACTGATCACTGATCAGTGCATGCACTATTAAGTGGACGTTGCAATTTGCAACGTCCACAATTAATTAGGGCCTATTTAATTAGGCCTTAAATTAAGGCCTAATTAAATAGGCCCAATGTTAATATGGCCCAGACAAAAATCTGGGCCAAAAAAAATGTTAAGTCAAATTTTTTTTTTTAAAACCCAGGCCCAGGACCGGCCCAATTCGGCCCAGGACCACATTTGAGGCCCGGTTAGGCCCGGTTAAAAACATGGTCCGGGCCCGGGTTATAAAATGTGGGTTTCCGGTCCGGTCCGGTCCGGGTTGGACCCGAGCTGGGCCGGTTCGGTCCGGGCTGGCCCGGCCCAGTTTCCACCTCTAGAGCTGCCTCCTACTTTTTTTTTTTGTCAACATAACTGTCCCTTTTTTCTTCCTCTCTTTCTCTTTTTGTCATTTTTTTTTCAACATAAGTTAAAATATGCGGCTGGCGACACCCCCTTTTCCCCCTCACTTTCTTTTTCTCATTTTCGTTTTTTGGGTTCAAGGACAACCGGCCAAAAGACGCGGCTACCTCTTTTTTTTTTTTAAAAGTAAATAGTTGCATATAATACGGACAAAATTGAAAAGAAAAACCAGGAATCATTTTATATGTTCATAAAGATAGAGAAAATAGAGATAATTCCTTCAACCCTTTAACTATAGCGACTTTTGGACAATACTCCCTGAACTTTATAAATAAGCACTTTACCCTCTAATATTTGCCAACCTGTTCGAGTTGCGCCTTGACAATTTTTCGACCAAAAAATCACCGGATTTTTTTTTCTTTTTTCAAAATCTTCTCCTTGTCGAGACGGTTCCGGTAGTGGTGACGGTATCGCAAAATTCAAAGTCATTACACGGGAAATTTAGCTTTAATTCGTTGAATTTCTGGAAAATATGAAGAACACTTGAAGGTGTTTATCGCATTTCGAAATTCGACGAATTAAAACTAAATTTTCCGTGCAATGGCTTTAAATTTTTCGACACCGTCACCACTAACAAAACCTTTTCGACGAGGAGAATATTGAGTCCAAATTTAGGAATTTCGGCAAAAAAATTCGGCAACCCACCCCTACGTCGTCGCGGATTGCCGGAAAATTTTTTGTCGAACTTTTTTTTTATTCTAATCGACTTTTCTACTCGTCAAGGCAGTTCCGGTATCGCAAAATTCAAAGTCATTACACGGAATTTAGTTTAATTTCGTCGAATTTCCGGAAAAAATGAAGAACACTTGAAGGTGTTCATCACATTTTTTGGAAATTCGACAAATTAAAACTAAGTCTCCCGTGTAATAGCTTTGATTTTTTTGGTACCGTCACCACTACCGGAACCGTCTTGACGAGGATAAGGTTCTGAAAAAAAAAAAATTCTGGCGATTTTTGGTCGGAAAATTGTCAGGTACAACTCTAATAGGTTGGCAAAGGTTAGGGGGGAAAAGTACTTATTTATAAAGTTCAGGTGGTGGTGTCCCAAATTCTCTATAATTCAGGGGGTTTAAAGGAATTATTCAAGAAAATTAACCAGTTCAAACTCCCGGCCAAGTCCTTCTACTTGGTTCCAAAGTCGATAAAATCTAACAGAGAAAAAGAAAATAAACCAAACCACACGTTACTTTTACAAACCCTTCACCAAAATGGGAAAGGAGACCAAGAATATATATTAGTTGGTTCGTTCAACAGTAAGCAAGTGACTGATATAAATATTACATTACCTTACCTGAGAAGTATAAAAAAACCATAAAACACACTGTAATGCAAATTTAAAAATGGAAGTTCAAATAATGTATTCAACAAGTGCTTTATTCTTGATACTCGTAAATGCCATTTTGTTTGGCATTACTTTCCCCTTTGTTTCATCAACCCAACATTGTGTACAATCTCAAAAGGACTTGCTGCTTGACCTGAAAAACAACCTCATATATAATTCTTCACTTTCGACTAAGCTAATTCAGTGGTCAGGATCCATTGATTGTTGTCGATGGAGTGGCGTAAAATGTGACTCTCGAGGTCGTGTTATTGGTCTCGATCTCAGCCATGAATCTATATCCGGAGGAATCGATGACAATGCCACCAGTCTTTTCAAGCTTGAATTTCTTCAGAATTTGAATTTAGCTGACAACGACTTCAACTATGTTCAGTTACCATTCAAGTTTGGTCTGCTGACAAGTTTGAGGTATCTGAATTTGAGTAACTCTCATTTCTCTGGTCAAATTCCAGCTGAATTTTCACATTTAACAAGGTTAGTTGTTCTTGATCTTTATTCGGTCTTGTACTTTACACACGCTACGCTGAAACTCGAGAGCCCTGATATGAAAAGATTGATTCACAACTTCACACAGCTAAGAGAACTTTATCTTGATGGAGTAAATATTTCTGCTAATGGATATCAGTGGTGCAATACCATATCATCTTTTCTCCCAAATTTAAGAGTCTTGAGCTTGTCTAATACATCCATTACAGGCCCCCTTGATCCTTCACTGGCGAAGCTTCGATCTTTATCAGTTATTAACCTTGATATCAACAATTTTTCTTCTTCTTTTCCGGATTTTTTTTCGGATTTCCCTAGCTTGAGGATTTTATCTTTATTTAGTTGTAACTTGTCTGGAGTGGTTCCAGGAAAGTTGTTCCAGATAAGTAGTCTGCAGATGATCGATCTTCGTTCGAATGAGTATCTTGAGGGTTCTTTGCCAGAGTTTCCTGTGAATAGTTCCCTTCAGTTTCTGTTTCTATCAGACACAAAACTTTCCGGAACTCTCCCCGAGTCTATAGGTAATCTTAAAATGTTGTCAGATATTGTGCTTAGCTCTTGCGGATTCTCAGGACCGATACCAAACTCCATGTTTGCTTTGCCATCACTAAAGGTTTTAGACCTCCACAATAATCAATTCAGTGGTTCCTTGGACTTTACTCATGATTTTAGAAAACTTACAAATCTTAAATATCTTGATCTTTCCAACAATAATCTATCTGTATCCATAAACCAAAATGTACCCGTGTCGTCATATCTCCCCCAATTGAAGCTTTTGGGGTTGGGATCTTGCAATCTCCAGAAGTTCCCGCCGTTGCGGAATATTTCATCACTATCTTCGTTGCATCTTCCCAACAACAAACTATGTGGTGAAATTCCTAATTGGATATGGAAACTTGTAAATAATGGATCTCTTAACTATCTGGATCTTTCCAATAATCAATTTACCAGTGTGCAAGAACCTTATGACATAAGCAACAGCCACATGGCGAAAATTGATTTGCATTCAAATATGCTTAGTGGGAGAATCCCAGTTCTACCATTCTCAGTTTCTTTTGTGGACTTCTCTAACAATAATTTTTCTTCCTCTCTACCTGAAAATATTGACAGCTATTTCAATCTCTATTTCTTCTCAATAGCAAACAATAACATCGAGGGTACCATTCCACCTTCATCAATATGCAACGCAAGTCAGATTGAAATCCTAGACTTGTCAAATAATAGCTTGCATGGCAAAATACCCTCTTGTTTGGTACCAGAAACTCTAAAGGTGCTGAACTTAAGAAGAAACAATCTAAGTGGGGATATACCTGATACATTTTTAGTTGATTGTGCTTTGGAAACTCTGGATCTCGGTTGGAATAATTTAACAGGACAAATTCCTAGATCTTTGTCAAGATGCACAGAGTTAAAGATCCTAAACGTCGAACACAATAACCTAAATGATTCTTTTCCTTGCTTTATCAAGAACATGTCCGCATTGCACTTCCTAAAGTTAAGCTCCAATATATTTCATGGAGATATTAACTGCATGCAGGATGACAATTATACGTGGCCAAATCTTCAGATAATCGACCTGGCTTCTAACAACTTCAATGGTATTTTACCTGGTAATTTGTTTCATAACATGAAAGCACTAGTCGTTGATGTGAATGGCAGACAATCTCAGGTTGGTTACTTGCGTCCTGATGACTATGAGTACTCGGTCACATTAACAAACAAGGGACTGGAAGTTATACTGGTTAGGATTCTTACCACTTATACTTTGATCGACTTTTCGAATAACCATTTTGAGGGTGTAATCCCCGAGACAATAGGTGAACTAAAGGCCCTTCGTTCCCTCAACTTCTCACGCAATGCTCTCTCTGGTCACATCCCATCATCAGTAGAAAAGCTACATGAACTTGAATCATTAGACCTCTCATCTAACCATTTGGAAGGAGAAATCCCACAACAACTTGCAAGTCTTACGTTCCTCTCAATCTTGAATGTGTCATGCAACAAACTAGTTGGGAGAATCCCAGTGGGCGGCCAAATGAGTACATTTTCAGCAAGTTATTTTCAAGGAAATGAGGGACTCTGTGGTCTTCCTTTGAACACAAGTTGCACGAGTATTGAAGTTCGACCGAGAGAATCAGGCGAAGAGCATGAAAGTTTAGACTATAGAGGCATATACATAAGTGCTGAATTGGGATTTATTGTGGGTTTAGGTATCCTTTATGCGCCGTTACTATTTTCTAGAAGATGGAGAAGATTCTCTGTGAAGCTCCTTGACAAGGTCGCATTGGTTATTCTGCGTCGCCAGTAAGATTATATTAGCAGCATTGTAATTTGTGTTTATTGTGTACGAACAATAACTGGTTCAAATCCAATGTGATATATATAATATTAAAGATTTGATGATTCTTCCAGTTTTGTTGTTTAACTTCACTTTCTCTTGATCATTCTCCAGCAAGATGCATGCTTCATATCTTAGAGTTGTTGTTATAATTTCAAGAAAATGTGAATGAATGATCAGTATCATATAACAATCAATTTTTCATAATATTATTAACAAATGAACGATTAAACATGAAGCTAAGTCAAGAACATGAACAACACACACACATGAACGTAAGGCGTAAATAAAAAGATTTGTTATATTTGGACTCAATTCCAATTTTCATTTGTAGGGACACCATTGAAATTTCTTATAGTTGTAATGGCTACTTTTTAGCATGAAAATTAATGTATTAACAGACTGATTTCAGCACTCTTATTATGGTTATAATATTTTGATATCAACAATGAAAACAAATTTGATTATGTTAAAATAGAGAAATAAACTTGAAAAGCGAATTGTATATGAGCTTCTTGTTATCTAAAAATAAGAAAATGGAGGGGACCATAATTAAGTTTCAAGTGTATAAAACCTTGAATCAGACGTTAAATGTTATGTCAATTGTGTAAATTTATACCCAACGTTATGAAATATATTTGGAGTTTTCACATAATTGTAGTACTTCGTAATAATCCATTTATTTTTATCGTTTAAATAGTCACAATAAATACTTTTGTTAAAAATCTTTTTTTTCCTTCATAAAACTTCAGGGGAGGGTCAATGCAAAATACGTACATAATGTACTTAAATTGAAAATCAGAATCATATATATATTCATGTCGTGTACAAGTACAACCAATTAATGAATCTCTTGAACATCTCTGTATAATCAAAACACTCTTATTCATGTCGTGTACAAGTACGAAAAAAATACCTCTCTATATATTCATGTCGTGTACAAAGTACGAAAAAAATATGATCTAATAAAAGGGGGATATGAACAAATCTTATATTAGTAACTAACGCATTACCTTATATATAATTACCTAACTTCAAAACTCTAATATCTAGTATGAAAATTTGCCTGATTTGTTATTTTAATTACAAAAAACCCCTTATGAATTATGAAAGTGTAAGATGTTCTGTTATCAATGTTGGATGGATGTTGTGCCAACATCCAGAGGACAACATTGAAACCCGAGAGCAATCTTAACCTAAAACATGTTTCTGAACATGAGTAAAGTATTCGGTTTTAAATGTTGGATGGATGTTGAGCCAACATTCACAGGGCAACATTGAAACCAGTAAATATTCTGTCAATCTGTCTTTAACTGCTTTATTTTAGTTTTGCCTTTATTCACCTATTAATCAAGTTCCACGATTTTAGTTGTCTTTGTTTATGTCCAGGAACATCTCTTAATCATAAGGAAGAGCATTACATGTTTCCTAAGTTGAAGTTTCCATAATTCAAGAGGAGGAGATCGGTCAAGTCAACACGGTTTCAAAGATGGAAAGTTTTGGAGTTCAAGTGCAACTAGGAATCTTTCCAAGATCAACTCTGAATTGAAGAAGGAGTATTTCCTTATTAGAACTCAATCTAATAAAGGGAACTATTATTCAAGAAGGAGATCGAGTTCAAGAAGGAAAGTAGAGTTCAACAAGGAAACAACACAAGTTACCAAAACTGTGTACAACACACCTTGGAGATCAAGTTTGAAGAAACCTATATATAAGGTGTGAAGTACATCAAGATACAGAGAGAAACAATAGAGCTTATAAATCCGTAGAGATTATATCTTAAGCATTGTTGCTATGTTTCTTGTTTTGCAAAGTTTGTGAGTTTTTGAGTTAAGTCTAGGATTAGATTTAAGGAGAAAATTCTTGTCTGCTTTGCTGAGTCCAATCTACAAAAGAGCGAGAGTGATTTTGTGGTGAGGAACATCTTTGGTAAAACCTGCGTGGTTATTTTGCCGTAAGGCTAGATGGTTGATTATTTATAATAAACCATTGAAAATTTATCTTCTAGTGTTCTTTAATTCCGCTGCACATTACTCTATCAAGAAGATTGTTTGAGATCAAGTTAAGGCAACGCCAGCTTAACTTGAGCTCTGAAACTTTGGAAAAGTTGTATCAATCCCGATCCAACAATTTCAATTGGTATCAGAGCCAAGCACCGATTTCACTGGTGTTTGGAGGTGATACAACGCGATGGACAACAACAATCCCAATTCTGGCAGACTCCCAGTCTTAGAAGGATCCATCAATTACGCTTACTGGAAGACCAGGCTCAGAGTTCACATCAAATCCATTGACATGAAAGCATGGGATGCCGTTCTTGATGGATATTCTGTCCCAAAGATTGAGAACGACCGAGATGCAGATATTGTACCAAAACCAAAGTCACAATGGACAGCAAACGAGGTAACACTGTATAACTACAATGAGAAAGCTCTTAATGCTATTTTTAGTTATGTTACCAATCAGATGTTTAAGTTAATTCAGAACTGCACCACAGCTAAATCAGCTTGGGACATCCTTGAGCTTCATTGTGAAGGAGATATAGCAGTTAGAAACTCTAAACATAGACAATTGCTTAAAGATTTTGAAAAACTTGAGATGGGTGATGAAGAAAGTATAGATAGTTATTTTGAGAAAATCCTTGACATTACAAATCAATGTGAAAATCTAGGATTTCCTGTTTCAAATCAAACTATGGTTTATAAAGCTTTTAGATCTTTGTCACCTAGATTTGCTCTCAAGAGAATTGCCATGGGAGAGACAAGAGATATTGCTAACATGGAATTTCAATCCTTGTTAAACACTCTTAGAGAATCTGAGCTAGAGTTTCCTGCTAGGACTACCAAACAACAAGCTATTGCTTTGTTAGGAACAAATTATCATGAGAGTGAAGATGAGGATGAAATTATTTCTTCTAACTATGGAAATATTAGCAAGAAGCTCAGTAGGTTGAACTTTAAAGATAAATCTAAAGAGAAACAACCTAGCAATACTTCCACTGGTTATAGAAAATTGCCTCCCAAATTTGTTAAATATATGGCAACAAAATCTAGTCCTGAAGAAATTGAAAAGTTGAAAACTACTCAATGTTATGAATGTAAAGGTTATGGTCATATTGCTGTTGAATGTGCTAACACCCTCCGCAAGAAGGGAAAGTCTCATTGGGTTTGTGTAGATGATTTCAATGAAGAGGATTATAACTCTGGATCAAGTGCTGATACTGAAGAAAGCTTTGAAGAGATTCATACAGCTGTGCTATTTACTCATGTCAACTGGACAGAAGAAGATCTCCATAATTGCCACGGGTCCCAATGTTGCTCCAACATCCAGGACTCAACATCAGAACAGAAGACTTTCTTTGGGAATTGGACTGAATATGATACCCATATTGATCTCAATTCTTTGTCTGATAATGATGAATCTAACTTTGAATGTTTTCATGGCTCAGTTGATCTAGATGAAGAGTATTACTTTGAAGGTAAGATGTCCCAGGAGGAAATCATTGAAGACTTGAAGTCTACTTTTCATAATCTTCTGAAAGAAAATCAAAAACTCACCAAGAAAAATGAAGCTCAGAGACTGGAGATTGATGGACTGAAGAAATTGATGAGGATGTTTGAAAGAGACCTTGACAAGACAGAAGCTGAACTTAAAGAGGTAAAAGGAAAGCTTGAAAAAGATAATCAGATCATTGCTAAATGGAACTCAGGTACATCTAAACTTGATGAGGTACTGAGTATGGGTAATCAAGGAACAAATGGTCTTGGATATATTGAGAAACCTACCTCTAAAGTTGTTAATCCTGTTTTCATTAAAGAAGGTTTTGTTAAGGAATCAAAAGACTTGAGCAGGGCTAATCCCAACAAAAGTAAACCCACTTATATCTGTCAATTTTGTTTTCAACCAGGTCACATAAAACCTTATTGCAAGAAATATTTGAAAGAAAATGTGAAGAAAACAGAAACTGTCTCTAATGTTGAGTTGGTCAGTGGTACAGATGTTATCCCAACATTAGGAACAGGACAGAAAAGTAGAACTGGGATTGAAAAGTTAAAGACTCCTAAGATGAAACTTGTATGCAATGTTGTGTTTTCTGCTGTGTACTCTAACCTTGCAGGTAAGTGGTACTTTGACAGTGGATGTTCAAGACACATGACAGGAGAAAAGGAAAATCTTAAACAATTGATTCATGTCAATGTTGGAACTGTCACCTATGGAGGAGGCACCAAGGGAAGAATCATTGGAAAGGGAGTACTAGATGTTGAAGGATTTCCACCTCTCAAAGATGTTCTGCTAGTTGAAGGATTGAAAGCAAATCTAATAAGCATTAGTCAACTCTGTGATGATAACTTGCTTGTTACATTTGATAAAAGTTCTTGTGATGTATTTAATAGTGATAATGTCCTTGTTATGACAGGTACCAGATCTAAAGATAATTGCTACCTTGCTCAGGAAGAAGCAGATTGCTTTCATGCTAAAGTTGATGATGTTGTTCTGTGGCATAGGAAGCTAGGACATGTTCACTATAGAAACCTTGAAAAGCTACAGAAAGTTGATGTTGTAAGAGGCTTACCAAAGATATCCAGCCCAGGTAAGGTTGTATGTGGGGACTGCCTGATGGGTAAGCAAACCAAAGCTATTCATACACCCCTCCAGGTACAAAGTACAATTCCCAGGACTGGTAAGTGTTTTGAATTATTACACATGGATCTCATGGGTCCTATTGAGGTGAGCAGCCTAAGTGGTAAGAGATATGCCTTTGTTATTGTAGATGATTTCTCTAGATATACATGGGTTAAGTTTCTTAAAGAAAAATCTGATGCATTCAACACATTTAGGATCTTACATGCTAGCATCAAAAATCTGTATGGTTCCTCTGTTTGTAAAATTAGGTCTGATCATGGGAAAGAATTTGAAAATGCTAGTTTCAGTGATTTCTGTGATAAGAATGGAATTTTCCATGAGTTTTCAGCACCTAAGACACCTCAGCAAAATGGGATAGCTGAGAGGAAAAATAGGACACTTCAAGAGATGACCAGAGTTATGCTTAATGCTAGAAACCTATCTAAAAGACTTTGGGCTGAAGCTTTAAATACTGCATGTCATATAAGTAATAGGGCTTATCTTAGACTTGGTACAAATATGACACCATATGAAATCTTGAAGGGTTTGAAACCAAATATTGCTCATTTTCATGAATTTGGATGTGATTGTTACTTGTTGAAAGATAGAGACTATCTTAGTAAGTTTGATCCAAAGAGTGAAAAGTGCATATTTGTTGGTTATTCTGTGAATAGTTCTGCTTTCAGGGTGTATAATCCAAGATTGAAGACTATTCAAGAATCAGTAAATATAGTGTTTGATGATTCCACCTTTGATTCAGGTACTGGTGAAGTTACTGTCTCTGATGTTGCCCCAACATTGGAAACAGAGACTGTCCCAACATCAGGAACAGAAGCTGAAGACAATGAAATTGTGACTGGTTCTAATGTTGAGCTGACACCTGCTGCTGTTAGGCCAACATCCCCACAGTCCAATTCAGAGGATGACATTGTTGATGAACCTAGGAGAGATCCCCCTACTAGGATTCAAAAGTACCATCCAGCTTCACAAGTGATAGGTGAAATCACTGGACGCATGAAGACTCGCAACAAAGACAGGGTAAACTATAAAAATATGGTAAGGTTGTGTGTCTGCATGTCTTCCACTTGCACTGTAAGTAATGCTTCCTGTTTTGTCTCAAATATTGAACCTAAGAATGTGAATGAAGCTCTTAAGGATAGTAAATGGATAAATGCTATGCAAGATGAACTGTTGCAATTCACCAAAAATCATGTTTGGAATCTAGTACCTAGACCTTCTAATGTGAATGTTATAGGAACTAAGTGGATTTTCAAGAACAAAACAAATGAAGATGGTGTAATTGTAAGAAACAAAGCTAGGCTTGTTGCACAAGGTTATACTCAGGTAGAAGGAATTGACTTTGATGAGACATTTGCTCCAGTAGCTAGGATAGAATCTATTAGATTACTTCTTGCTATTGCATGTTGTCTTAAGATTAAGCTCTACCAGATGGATGTGAAAGGGGCTTTCCTTAATGGTTTGATAGACAAAGAAGTATATGTTGAACAACCTAAAGGTTTTGCTGATCCTAAACATCCTAATTATGTGTATAAACTTGAGAAAGCTTTGTATGGTTTAAAACAGGCACCTAGAGCTTGGTATGAAAGACTAACTCAATTTTTGTTAAGTCTTGGGTTCAATAGAGGAGATGGAGACAGAACCTTGTTTATTCTAAGAAAGAGTTCTGATGTTTGTATTGCTCAGATCTATGTGGATGATATTGTATTTGGTTCTACTAACAAGTCTACTCTAGACAAGTTTGTTGAGTCAATGACAGGGACATTTGAAATGAGCATGATTGGAGAGCTGAACTACTTTCTGGGATTGCAAGTGAAGCAACTAGAGAATGGTATGTTCTTAAACCAGGAGAAGTATGCAAGGAACCTGGTAAAAAGATTTGAGCTGCATGAGTCAAAACCTTGCAAAACTCCCATGTCTTCTTCTATGAAGATTACTAAGGATGGCACTGGAGACAATGTTGTCCCAACATTGTACAGATCTATGATTGGTAGTCTTCTATATCTCTCTGCCTGTAGACTAGATATTATGTTTTCTGTTTGTGTTTGTGCTAGGTACCAAGCTGATCCAAAGCAATCTCACTTGATTGCTGTGAATAGAATATTAAGATATATATCTGGAACTTCATCATTGGGCATATGGTATTCTTTTGATACAAATACAAATCTTGTTGGGTTTAGTGATTCTGATTGGGCAGGTGATGTAGATGACAGAAAATCCACAAGTGGGGGCTGTTTCTATTTGGGAAACAATCTAGTTTCATGGTATAGTAGGAAACAGAATTGTGTGTCATTATCTACAGCTGAATCTGAATATGTAGCTGCTGGCAGTTGTGTTACCCAGCTAGTATGGCTTAAACACATGTTGCTGGACTATGGGTTAGATAGTGATACTCTCCTCATGTTTTGTGACAATCTTAGTGCCATTAGTATCTCAAGGAATCCTGTTCAGCATTCTAGGACTAAGCATATAGATATAAGACATCATTACTTGAGAGACATGGTTGAGGATAAAGTGATCAACATTGAGCATATTGAGACAAATAATCAGCTTGCTGATATGTTTACTAAACCTTTAGATAGTGAGAGATTCTTCAGTTTGAGGAAATCTCTCGGCATGTGCAATATGTGAGGATGTTAGGATCCCAGTGTTGACATAACACCACTGTCTAGCACTGGTTAATGGTTGTGGTGTAGGATGTAACTTTTGTTTTTTTGTTTGTTTCTTTTCTTTTCTTTTTGAGTCACATTGATCTTTGTTTTGGCATATTTGATTGTGTGGTTAATCACTGTGTTTTACTAATCTTTCTAGCTTGCAGATTCACATCTAAGTTTTGAAAAGTATAAATCTCTAAAGTGTGTCTGAGGTTGTGGTAACCTAACATATGGAGAAGCTGGGGTACACAAAGTTCACTACTTTGATGTCTATTCAGTTGTGTCTTATTCATATGGAAAGGTTTTACAGGACATGTGGAGAAGCTGGGGTTCATGATGTTGACAGCTTCAATGATATTCAGTTGTGCTTATTTGCATGTCTCTGTTTGTTTTTTTTGGTCAAGGGGTACATAAGAGTGGTTCTTTCTACTAGGGTGTTTGGGGTTTCGATTGCCTTCACTTGGTAGCATTGGTCACTTAGTGCTCTCTTGTATGCAGGTTGGTAAACAAGTATGCATAAGGAATTGGGGTATTGGGGTACATGATAAATGTGTTGCCAGTATTCAAGACATTTGTACTTGCCTAACTTGCTGCTGATAATGTTGTTACTGGGGTGTGTGGAGTCTAGTGCTGCCCTCATTCAGTAATGTCATTATCCTTTTTTAAAAACAACCCTCAGTTTTTATTCTAAAGAGATAATGAAAATAGTGAAGATTTGATGTGATGTGAACTGTTGCTGGTTTGAAAAGTGATTCACTGTGTATACCATCTGTCAATGTTGTCATAACATTGTTGCATTCATTCTAGAACTGCATTGTCTTTCATCTTTGGTTAGTGTGGTTGACTAGGTTTGGGCTTAGGGGGGAGTATATAGTCCCTTTCATGTGTTGAGGCATACTCTTTGGGTGACATTCTGCTGGTGACACACTATTTGTGACCTTCTATGCTGTGGAAGTGGATTGATTCTCTAATTCATGACTGCTTATCTCTGTGTGTTTTCTGTTTGATATGTTACTTATTCATGATTTTGATCTAAACCTTATGTTTTTGATACTCACTTGCTAACTTGGTGAAGTTTCAGATATAAGTTTGGATATATCTCACGCTCTCACATGAAATTGCCTTGAAGAAGCCCAAAATCTCAAATATTATGGTTTGAAAACTTTATGGTTTGAATGTTACTCTACTCTCTGATCTGAATGTTAGTCCAACATTGCCACACGGTCTGCACAACATTGAAGTCAGTAACTTATAAGTTTGTTTAAAATTTTAAAAACTGAGTTTTTATTGTTTTATTGTGAACTGCTCTGGTTACTTGATGTTTTTAAATGACACGTGGTGAAGTTCTTACGCGGGAATAGAGGAGTGGAAAAACTTAATTGATCATATTCCATAATCCCACTTACATTCATTCCTTCTCTCTCCACTCTGCACGACTTAACTGAACAATTTGCCTTAATTTCTTTTTCACTTGTGCAATTTGTTTTCTCTCTGCAAATAGTTATCTAAAAATCTCTCATATTTTTCTCTCTATTCTCAAAACTAACATGGCGAGCAAGACTCCTTTAGACACTCTTGCAGATTTGGCCTTGAATGTCAAGAAAACAACAACACGCACCAGGGCTGCTGCGCGTGAGGATCAAGGACGGCCTACTGCTCAAGTTGCTGCAAAACGACCAACGATTCCTTATCAACGACGGGCAAAGCGAGCTAAGAATGTGGAATCTCAGTCGAATGTTGGCGCAACATCAGAAGCCCATGAATCTGAATCTGAGGTAAATGTGGCTAACCATAAACCCCAAGTGAATAATGTTGATGATATAATTGAGGGGGAGGGATCTGGAGCAGGTTTTGGTAGAAAGAGAACATCTATGGGGTCTAGGCCAATGAGTAAAATAGCCTTGTTAAGAGTTGAGGCTAGAAGAGCTCAAAGAGAGAGACTTGAGAAGAAAAAGGCTGAGGCTAAGGCTAAGGCTGAGGCTGAGAGAGTGAGGAAAGGGAAACAGATTGTGGATGAGGAAGTGGAGGTAGTTGATATAGAAGAAGAGGAGAAAGAGGAAGAGGAAACTGCTGCTGAAGAGTCTGAAGCTAGCGGTGATGATGATGAGAATGAAGAAGAGTACTGTGACACTCTTGCGTTATCCTATTTTAGTAAGGAAGCTAGGTCTAGATACTATCTTAATAAGGAGATAGAGGACAAGGCATATGACTTTAGAAAGAGGGATTTTCACAAAGAGAGGGTCATGGACATGGACAACTTTAAAAGAAACAGAGTTTTTGAGTTGTTGAAAGCAAGAGGGGTTCAGAATTCAATGAAGAAGCATGGTGATTATGCTCCTGAGCTTGTACAAGAATTCTACCTGAATCTCTCAAAGTATATCACTTGTGAGTTGTCTCCCAAATATGGTCAAGCATGGGTAAGAGGACAAGTGTTTGACATTAGTCGTAAGAAGATAAATGAGATTTGGGGACTGCCACATGTTAAGGAATCTGAAGATCCAAAGCCAGATGAGGTGATTGAGGATATCACAGGTGGTCTAGAGAGAACCTGGGTTGAACAATTACCAACAACAAAGCTCACTGCCCTAAGTGCTGTTCTGCACAAATGTGCATCTTATAATTGGCTGCCTACTAAAAATTCTACTGTTTTGACTAAGGAGTCAGCTTACTTGGTCTACAAACTGAAGAATGGGCTTGCTGTGAATATTGGGGTGAGAATTTTAAAGGCTATGGAAGATGCTGCTGGGAGGAAGCAAGGGATTCTACCATTTCCTTCTTTGATCACAACTCTGCTGCTAAAACAGAAGATGAACAAGAAAGAGTTTGGAGGAATGTCAGAAAACAAGGCTAGGTTCACCATCACTCAATCCTACTTGTCTAGCACAAGAGTGAAGGACTTGCCTTGGAATCCTGAAGATGGAGTTGCACCTGGAGAGGAAAAGGAGGCTCCACAATTTGTTGGAGCTTCAGTGCCTCAATCTGATGAGGAAGAAACCAGGGTAACAACAAAATCTTTTGTTGATCAGCAGTTGACTTGGTATAGAAGTGCTTATGCCAATCTTCAGAGAGAAGTTGCTTTCAAGCAAAAACAAATGCAAGAGCTGGATGTCTTGATTAAGAACATGGAGGAGCTTTCTTCACAAAAAGGGGGAGAGTGATCTAGTTTTTAATTTTTGATTTCTGGTTTTTATGTTTTTGTTTTGATATGTTTTGAACTGTTTCTATTTTGCTGTTAGTCCTTCTTATTTGTTTTGGTTTGTAATGGTAATGCTACTTAGCTTTAACTGCTCTTAATGCTTTTGCTTATGAAGATAGTCTATATCTGCTGTTTCTGCTGATAAACTAATGTGCAGGTACATTCTGGTCTTAATGTTGAGACAACATTGATGAGTTAAATGTCTGAACAACTTTTTTTAGTTGTGGTGATGACTTTAATGATTAATCTTTGTTATGCCAAGTTAATACTTGATAGTTTGCATTAAGGGGGAGCAGTTTGAGTAGTTTTAGATTATTATGCTTAATTGATATTTGGACATATTATCTGTTATGTGAACAGGCGTATTGGTTTTGTGAAGAAAGGCAAAAAGGGGGAGATTGAAAGTGTAAGATGTTCTGTTATCAATGTTGGATGGATGTTGTGCCAACATCCAGAGGACAACATTGAAACCCGAGAACAGTCTTAACCTAAAACATGTTTCTGAACATGAGTAAAGTATTCGGTTTTAAATGTTGGATGGATGTTGAGCCAACATTCACAGGGCAACATTGAAACCAGTATATATTCTGTCAATCTGTCTTTAACTGCTTTATTTTAGTTTTGCCTTTATTCACCTATTAATCAAGTTCCACGATTTTAGTTGTCTTTGTTTATGTCCAGGAACATCTCTTAATCATAAGGAAGAGCATTACATGTTTCCTAAGTTGAAGTTTCCATAATTCAAGAGGAGGAGATCGGTCAAGTCAACACGGTTTCAAAGATGGAAAGTTTTGGAGTTCAAGTGCAACTAGGAATATTTCCAAGATCAACTCTGAATTGAAGAAGGAGTATTTCCTTATTAGAACTCAATCTAATAAATGGAACTATTATTCAAGAAGGAGATCGAGTTCAAGAAGGAAAGTAGAGTTCAACAAGGAAACAACACAAGTTACCAAAACTGTGTACAACACACCTTGGAGATCAAGTTTGAAGAAACCTATATATAAGGTGTGAAGTACATCAAGATACAGAGAGAAACAATAGAGCTTATAAATCCGTAGAGATTATATCTTAAGCATTGTTGCTATGTTTCTTGTTTTGCAAAGTTTGTGAGTTTTCGAGTTAAGTCTAGGATTAGATTTAAGGAGAAAATTCTTGTCTGCTTTGCTGAGTCCAATCTACAAAAGAGCGAGAGTGATTTTGTGGTGAGGAACATCTTTGGTAAAACCTGCGTGGTTATTTTGCCGTAAGGCTAGATGGTTGATTATTTATAATAAACCATTGAAAATTTATCTTCTTGTGTTCTTTAATTCCGTTGCACATTAGTCTATCAAGAAGATTGTTTGAGATCAAGTTAAGGCAACGCCAGCTTAACTTGAGCTCTGAAACTTTGGAAAAGTTGTATCAATCCCGATCCAACAATTTCAAATTATAATGATAAAAATTGCAAACAACCTTATTCTAATTACATATATGCATACTCTTTATCATATGTGTGAAGAAAACAATAGTTTCTACATATGTAGATAAGAAAATGCGATGTATATCTTTTGCTTAGCAAAAGTTTTCCTTTAAAACCTAAAATTTTGAAATAAAAAAAAAAACTCTTACTGGCATTCATCTTCTTTAAAATCCCCAAAAAAGTATCAATTTTTTTTATATCACCCCCTCTTTTTCTTCCTCTCTTTCTTATCTCTTTTTTATTTTTATTTTCTTTTCAACATAAGTCAAAATATGCAGCTGCGACCCCTCTTCTTTTTTCCTCTCTTTCTCTTCTCATTTTCGTTTGTTGGGTTCAAGGACAACCGGCCAAACATTGCGGTTGCCCCCACCCCTTTTTTATGTAAATAGTTGCATATAATACGGACAAAACCAGAAAAAAATAGTGAACCAGGAATCGTTTTATCTGCTCTTATATTTTTTTTGGTAGATAAACGATTAAAAGGCCCTTAGGCAATATCCGCGTACATAATAGAAACTAAACTAGGGGGTGGGGTTAGAACAACGCTGATGTTCCCCTCAAATTGGCTTGATGACTTCACCATGGCGTCCGCCGCCATATTCGCGTTCCTTCCTATCCAACGTAATTTAATCTCCTAAGGCTTATGAATTAGGAGGCGATATTCTTCAATTTCTTTTTGTAGCACATGTCCACGGATAGACTCGTCCGATATGATTTTAAATGCCTCTTCCGAATCCGTTTCCACTTCGATCCTCCCAATTCTACGTTCCCATGCTATCTCAAGTCCCATTCTAATGGCTTCTATTTCCGCTTCAAGTACCGTCGGACTCGTCAATTTCTTAACGAAGCCCCACTGCCACTCGCCCTTCTCGTTGCGCATAACTACACATGCTGCTCCTTCGTTGTTTCTCTCAGAAACGCTCCCATCGCCATTCAATTTCATCCAAGTCAGTCGCTATTTCTCCCAAGTGTGTTTTTTCATCGGTTTCTTCGACTGTGCAGCCAACATCTGGTCTCCACTAAGCTGCCTAATTTGGCATATTAGACCGTAAGTTGTGATGTGCGTACCTTTAAATATCCTGCCATTCCGAGCCTTCCAAATGCACCAAAGTCCGGACGCAAAAATAATGTTCCACGGGATGTTCTTGATTTCCAAGCTAATATCCTTTGTGAATTGGAGGTTGGTCTTCAGCCATTGCGCGTCATCTATTCCCATAAATTGAGGTCATAAATTCTTGGGGATTAACACTCTCCATACCTTCATAACTCTCGGACAATATCTAAGCACGTGCAACGCCGACTCTTTTGTTGTGTTGCAAATATCACAACATTCGTTCAAAGTTAGTTTCCTCCGTTTGCGCAAGACATTTGTCGCTATTCGTTCCAAACATACGAGCCAAATAAAATGCCGACCTTTATTGCTACAGGGGGTTTTCCATATCCAATCCAGTTTACGGCATACCAATGTCGACTCGGAATATTTATTGAAGAGAGCGAAGTACGCACTTTGACATGTGAACTTCTCGTCCGCTGTCGGACTCCAAACGATCATGTCCTCCTCTTCGTCCAGCCCCACGTTTTTTGCCAGAATTTTATCTCGCCATTCTTGTGGAATTGTCGACACTAACTCCTCCAGATTCCAGGTCCCCTCGTCGCTCACAACATCTGCAACTTTTAGCCCCCGTTTCGTGGGATTAATCTCCTCCATAACGTCGCATAAACGTGTATCCCCTTGACAATAATCAAACCATAAGGAGATGGACTTCCCGTTTCAGATCCGCCATAGTAGGAACGGTTGAATTAACGCCATACATCTCATAAGTCCCTTCCATGTAGCGCTGTCATTCGACTTCACCACGTACTATCTGCTCTTATATAATAGTAGAAGAAAATATATCATAATTCGTGCAGATCAGTGATCAACAAGAACCGAATCGAAAAGAAAAGTATTTACTGTTTTATTGAAGAATTGAAGGTTTGATGTTACAACAGATTTGTGATCGCCGATTACATACTTTCTCTCTTTAATGTGAGAGTTCTGATCATCAATGGTGAAAAAGAATTCATCTAACTAACTCTATTTATACTAACTGAAAAACAGAAAAATAAAAAATAAAATAGAAACTAGCCGTTGGCTATATTGCTCAAAAGGGAAAGTCGGTATTTGAAAGCTGAAAGTTTCCTGAAATGGAAACTTTATGATTTGATGAAACATGTAGTTTAAGACCCCCCCCCCCACCTCAAGAGGGGCGTGGAGGTCTAGAAGGCCCATCTTAGATGTCATATGTTGAAAAGCATTGAGAGATAGAGGCTTAGTCAACAAATCAGCTACTTGATGAATGTTGGAAATGTGTAGAACTTTGAGAGCTCCCTGGTGCACTTGTTCCCTAACAAAAAAACAATCAATTTGAATGTGTTTTGTTCGTTCATGATGTACAAGATTCACTGAAATGCATTGAGCACTTTTATTATCAATGTATAATAAGGGAATCTTGTTAGAAGTTATGCAAAGATCAGTAAGTAGCTGAGAAAGCCAAATAATTTCACAAGTGGCAGTGGCTATGGCCCTGTATTCAACTTCTGTGGAAGAGCGGCTGATCGTAGGTTGCTTCTTAGCCTTCCATGAAACCAATGATTCACCAAGGTAGATAGCATAACAAGTTATACTGCGCCTGGTTGCAATACATGAAGCCCAACCACTATCACAAAATCCTTTCAATTGAGAATCTGATTTGCAACTGTAAAATAAGCCCTTTCCAGGACAGGATTTGAGATATCTCAGGACTCTATGAGCAGCTGCAAGATGATTGACAGTTGGTTTAGACATAAACTGAGTTAAAGACTATATTGCAAAACAAAGATCAGGTCTAGTGATAGTTAAGTAGAGCAATATGCCAACAAGGTGCCTGTATATGGAAGGATCTTCCAGGAGTGGAGAATTGTCTTCTTGAAGCTTAATTTTGCTCTCCATTGAGGTAGTTGCATGCTTACATGCTAGATAACCTGTTTCACTGAGTATGTCCAAAGCATACTTCCTTTGGCAGAGTGATATACCAGTGTGAGACCTGGCTATCTCAATCCTAAGATATATTTAAGATCACCAAGATCTTTTATTGTAAATTTGTTATCCAAATGTTGCTTGATGGAATTGATTTCATCAAGACTGTCTCCTGTCAGAATTATATCATCCACATAAACACAAAGAGCTGTGAAAGAATGGTTAGTTTTCTTAGTGAAGAGAGAACTGTCAGAAACACTTTGTTTATAACCACAGGCAAGAAGGCATGTAGTGAGCTTATTGTACCATTGTCTGCTGGCTTGTTTTAAGCCATACAAACTCTTTTTCAATAAGCATACCCTCGAATCATTTGTTTTACAGTACCCTGGAGGTGGTTTCATATAAGGGATAAAAACATCAAACCCCCCAACCTATTGCCACTTTTGCACGATGCCAATTAAACTAATTTAATCACAACTTTGCCCCTTAAACTATAGGGTGTTTGTTCGTTTTACCCCAGCGGCGGTTTCCGGCGAGAATCTGACGAAATATTCCCTCCACGAGTGGCGCACGTGCCTGACAGAAGGGCATTTTCGTCCGAAATTATGGGAGAATTATTTGTACTGATGTCCCCCTCAACCTATTAGATAATGAGCGACTTGCCCCCTCAACCTATTGTAATATGAGCACATTGTCCCCTGACCTATTATATTTTTTTTTTACTTTTAAACAAAATCAAAAAATAATACAATTGTTTACACTGTTGGTACCTTTTAACTTCAGGGGGAAAAACGAAAACACATTACATTCCACACTTAGGCAAATTCTGTCGCACCAAAAACTAGGGTTCATACAAAGTCGCACCAAATCGACTGATTTTCTTGCATCCAACTACAAATCGACGCCATCACACTTGTTTACATCAATTAACCCTCAGATCCACGACTAAATCTCTTCGATTCGATGGTTCGTAGTGTATTAGGTTTTGTTCGAATTTGGGGAAAACACGCGAAGAGGGTTTAATCCGCGTAATGGCTTGGAAATTACGCACCCAGAAGTTACAATCGAGCAAGAAAACGCCCAATTACGGTAAATTTCAAACCCAATTGTAAAGTTTTGGTTTTTAAAAAGTTTAGGATCTGTTTCCGACTGCTTTTTTGTAAAGGATATGTTTTGATTCATTTTTTGTAAAGTATGACATTTTAAGGATCTGGTTTGATTCCGTTTTTTGTAAAGTATGACTTTTTAAGAAATGTGATGTGTTTAGGGACCAGTTTGTTGATCTCATAGACTTTAAAGTTGCGATTTTTTAAGGATCTGAAAGAGTTTACCTCATCTTTGTGATCCCAAATGAGTTACAATAGTATGTGAATGTGTGCAGTGTGTTGTTTTATGCATTTGGTTGGATTCTAAGCCACTTTTGGGACCATCTTGTTGCCACTGACTCCAAGAGTTGTTTTCCTGATAATGTGCCCCCTTACCAGACAAATATGTGGTCCCTTTTGCATTAAATTATTGTTCTTGATGTTAAGAAATTGATGTATGATGATCTATGTGGTCCCTTTTATTAAAATATCTGTCTAGTATTCATGATTATGTTTTCATGTGCTATGTAATATTCATTGAGGAATTATTATATTACTTTGATTGTTATTGCTATTTTATTTTAAAAAAGATTCCTTATATTGCCTAACCCTAACTCTAACCCTTCTCTTTGTGGTGATATTGCAGCCCTTAACAGCAATGACTATACAATCAGATTCCACTATTTTGGGAAAACAGATGATTCTACTGGAGTAAATAAGTATATTGGTGGGAGTGTTGCTCATTTTGATTGGTGTAACCCTGATGAGATGAGCATTCTTGAGTTGAAGTCCATGGGTGAAGAACTTGGGTTCAAGTCCAGTGCTGACTTTGTAGTTGCAATTGGCAAAGACATTGACTCCTTGGAAGAAGTAAATTACCTAATGGATGATACAGAGGCAGCAGCAATGCATAAGTATAAGAATGCAGATAACATGGTTGGGGTGTTTGCATTTGGGGGTGAGGAGACTCCAACTGAAGATACAAAGGGAATAAAGGGTGATGTGAATGAGGCAGGTTCATCTGGAGTGGCCTCAGGTGTAGGAAACACTAGTGATGAGTTTGGGGCTGGTCCATCTAATAGTAATGGTGATAAGTTTGGAGTTGGTCCATCTAATAGCAAGGGTTTTGAGGGTGGGGCAGGTCCATCTGGTGTCAAGGTTAATGAATATGATGCTTTTGAAGCTGGTGTATTTGGTGAATTTACTTCTGATTATGAGAATGGAGCTGATATCAACTATGATGACATCATATATGACAGGGCAAAGATAGACTCAGATGATGATGATCAATCTGTGGGGACTGATTCAGAGTTGTCTGATGTAATAATTGATAGTGAAAATGATATGACAGATGATGAAGGAGTGTATGAGGACACTGGGTTTGTTGGAGAAACAGAAAGTCACTGGGCTGGTATTGCCATATCTAGAGAGGTTAATAAATCATCTGATGGATCAAGTGTTGGGGGCACTAGTAGAGCGACATACCTAGGGTTTCCTGTCTTCAATCCAAGGTTGGATATGGCTAATCCAAAGCTTGAGTTAGAGCTTTGTTTTGAGGATGCCAAATATTTCAGAGCTGCTGTTAGGGAATATGCAATCAAGGTGCGCAGGGATATCTATTTTGAGAAGAATGACAGAGATAGGGTGAGAGTTAAGTGTAAGAATGAAAAATGCCCCTACCATGTATATGCTGCAGAGATTGGCCATTGTAGCACTTTGCAAATAAATACATACAATGGGAAGCACAACTACAACACAGTTGATAAGGTTTCACATGCCAATTCCACATGGTTGGCCAAAAAATATCAGCACATGATCAAGAACAACTTGAAATGGCATGTAGAAGCTATGAAGGATAGCTTCAGAACAGAAACCAAGGTACAGTACACTAAGTACCAGATGTACAGAGCCAAGGCAAAGGTTAGAATGTTGTCTATTGGGTCTGAGGCAGAACAGTGCAAGTTATTGTGGAGATATGTTGCAGAGATCATGAGGCATGATAGTGAAAATACTGTAAGGATACAGACAGTTAATACTGATAAGGGGCCAGTGTTCAAAAGGTTTTATGTGAGCTGGGGTGCCTTGAAGAGAGGTTTTTTGGCTGGTTGTAGACCAGTGCTATGTTTTGATGGGTGCCATTTGAAGTCATTATGTGGTGGGATCCTTTTAACTGCTATTGGGATAGATGCAAATGATAGCATGTATCCCATAGCATATGTTGTGGTGGAGAAAGAGATGAAGGACAGTTGTATGTGGTTCATGCAGCTTTTAGTAAGTGACTTGAAGATTAGTGAAGATGGTAGTGAGGGTTGGGTAGTGATGTCTGATAAACAAAAAGGGCTAATTGATTCAGTTGAGAAGTACTTGCCTTACAGTGCACACAGATTTTGTGTGATGCACATGTATAGCAACTTCAAACAGTTGCACAGAGGATTGCCTCTAAAATGTCTTGTGTGGAAAGCAGTTAGAGCAACAACAGTAAGGGGTTTTGAATATGCCATGAAGGAAATCAGGAAGAGAAAACTTGATGCTTTCACATGGTTAACAAAAAGGCATGCATCTAATTGGAGTAGAGCTTTCTTCACCTCCAATGTGAAGTGCGATGTTCTCTTGAACAATATGTGTGAGAGCTTCAATGCACTCATCCTTGAAGCAAGAACAAAGCCCATCATTGACCTGCTTGAGCATATCAGGCTGATATTGATGAAAAGACAATATGTTAAGAGGGACATGACTAAGAAATGGTCAAACAAAGTAGGCCCTAATATTACAAAGTTATTGGAGGCCAACAAAGAAGCTGCTACACAGTGCAAGGCACACTGGAATGGTGAAGATGGATTTGAGATTGAATCTCCAGAAGGACAATGCACAGTTGACTTAGGGAAGAGGAAGTGTAGTTTCAAGAAATGGCAACTTACAAGTATACCATGTGCACATGCATGTTGTGCATTGAAGGAAATAGATAGGGTCCCAGAATTGGGTTGATAAGTGCTACTTGAAAAGCACTTACCTCAAAGCATATAAGCACTGCATGCACACTATGAATGGACCAAAAGATTGGACAACATCCAATTTGACTCCTTGTCTACCTCCTATACCTGAAAGGTTGCCAGGTAGGCCTAAGTTGCAAAAAAGGGCCTCGTCAAAAGAAGAATTGAAGGAGATAAAGGAGAAGAAGAGGGCTGATATTGAGGCAGGAGTTACTCAGAAGGCTGGAAGAAAAGGGCTACTGATGACATGCAGATTGTGTGGTCTGGAAGGGCACAATGTGAGAACCTGCCCAATCAGGAGATATGCTGAGGGTGAAGATGAACCTGGAGTTGAAGTTCCTCCAAGAAATCCTGAAGAACCAGCAGTGGTAATAAAAAATCTATAATTAGAGCTATAAATATTATTGTTTTTTGCCTGAATAACTCTTCTTCTTATTTGACAGGGTACTGCTAAGAATACTAAAACTAACAGAAAGAAGAAGGCTGATAAGGGGAAAGGGAAGATGGAGAAGATTGATGTTGGGGCTGGGAATCAGCATAATGTTGAGGTACAACTTGCTCCTTACTCTGACACTTGTTTGTGATGAACTTCAAATCAAGTATTATCATCATTGCACTAATTGGTAATTCTACTTGTTGCACATGAGACTGCCAAAAACTCCAAGAGTAACAGAAAGAAGAAGGTTGATAAGGGGAAAGGGAAGATGGAGGAGATTGATGTTGGGAATGGGAATCAGCATAATGTTGAGGTACAACTTGCTCCTTACTCTGACACTTGTGATGCATTAACTTCAAATCAAGTATTATCATCATTGCACTAATTGGTAATTCTACTTGTTGCACAGAAGACTGCCAAAAACTCCAAGAGTAACAGAAAGAAGAAGGCTGATAAGGGGAAAGGGAAGATGGAGGAGATTGATGTTGGGGCTGAGAATGAGAATAATAAGGGGAAAGGGAAGATGGAGGATATTGATGTGGGGGCTGAGAATGTGGATAATGGATATGAACCAGATGCTGAGGTACCTGATGACAAGACTGCCAAAAAGAAGAAGAAACCAGTTGTGGTTGATGAATTGAACAATGTTGAGGTATGGATATCTCTTCCCTCTTCTTGTTTTGGCATAACCAGGTTTGTGTAAGGCCTGCATATGGTCATGATTTTGTACCTATCTGTGCAGATGCATGTGAGAGGTAAAGGAAAAAGGAAAATTAATGTTGCTGATAATGATGAAGAAAGAGTACTCCCATGCAAAAAGAAAGGGCCCGTAGGTGGCAAAATTGTTGCTCCAGTTGAGGTAATGGCTGAAAAGCCAGTAAGAACCAAGAAAAATGTAAGCAGATTGGTTGAGGAACTGAGTGGAAAAAAAAACAAATCAAAAAGCAAAAGTTGAAATGAATGACCATGAATCATTGGATGATGCATTGAACAAGGTAATGCAAAACTAATGTTATTTTCTTTTAGTGTTTGCTCCTTACTCATATGATTGAGTAATCTATTTAATGTTGATATGTAGGTGAAGAAGTACAAGTTGCGCAGCGGCGGATTACTTGACAAAGAGGTTACTAGAGTGATCAAGAAATGAAGACCCATGAACATACATTAGTCTAGTTTTTGTTTTGTTAAAAATATGTAAGGCAAAATGCCCAAATATTTTTTGCAATTAAGAAGATGAAATTTACTTCGTGATAAATATGTAAGGCATTTTGCCCTAATACTTAGTATGATCAACTTAATAGAGGCATGCAGCTGCCAAATTTTTGCATAATCGATTAAGAGATGAAACTTTATTTTTGATTATTGTTACTATTGCATCTTGATTATTAAATATACACACGACCAAAATAAACGAAATTAACAATGATCAAAAAAGCCAAAGCGTGAGTTAGACGGTAATTTATGTTGCTCAAACCCATACTTCAGGGGGCAACGTGCTCATAATCTAAAAGGTTAAGGGGGCACATCGCTCATATATAATAGGTTGCTGGGGCAAATCGAACACAAATAGTTCATAATAGGTCAGGGGGCAATGTGCTCATATTACAATAGGTTGAGGGGGCAAGTCGCTCATTATCTAATAGGTTGAGGGGGACATCAGTACAAATAATTCTCCCATAATTTCGGACGAAAATGCCCTTCTGTCAGGCACGTGCGCTTCGCGTGGAGGGAATATTCCGTCAGATTCTCGCCGGAAATCGCCGCTGGGGCAAAACGAACAGACACCTTATAGTTTAAGGGGCAAAGTGGTGATTAAATTAGTTTAAGGGGCATCACGCAAAAGTGGCAATAGGTTGGGGGTTTGATGTTTTTATCCCTTCATATAAATCACCTCATCTAAATCTCCTTGAAGGAATGCATTGTTTACATCAAGTTGATGTAAAAAACAACTCCTAGAAGCAGCAAGATCAAGAAGGATTCTAACAGTGGTTAGTTTAGCAACTGGACTAAAGGTATACAAATAATCTAACCTTTCTTTCTGTGTGTATCCCTTGGCCACTAATCTGGCTTTGTATCTCTCCGTTGTTCCATCAGCTTTGAGCTTCACTTTGTACACCCATTTGCAGCCAATGCAGCGTTGACCTTCTAGTAAGGAAGTGAGCTCTCATGTGTTGGTCTTTTCCAGAGCATCAATCTCATTTCTCATTGCATTTTGCCATTCAGGATGACTCTTAGCTTGAGTATATATCCTGGGCTCAGATATAGCAGAGACATTGCATGTGAAAGCTTTATGTTTATCAGTAAGTCTATTAGTAGAGAGAAATGATTCAATAGGATATTTAGTTAAAGGTTGAGTAGAAGAAGTAGTAAAGTTTGCATTATGAAGTGACTTAGGAAAATTACAATCATAAACCTTCAAATAGGCTGGAGTATTGATGTTTCTGGTGGATCTCCTAGCTGGAGCATGTACTGTAATATCTGGAGCAGAAGGAGCCTCATATACTGTTGGAGTAGTATGATTCCCTCCTTCATGTACTGTTATATGAGTTGACTGAGGAGGTGATGAAGATTGAATAGAATAATTGTTGTCTGCGTCACTAGAGTCATCTTGTGTGCTAGGCAAAGCATTCATGGAGTCAGAAATTGAGAATGCTGGTTGATGAACTATCTGTTCAACATTGGGATTAGCATGAGGAACCTGTATAGAAACTGTAGCAGGGCTAATAAAAGTGTCAGTGCAAAATCTATTTGGAGGTTCAGAATCTATAGCAGGAGAAGCCAATTCAAGAGGCTTATTCTTCAGGGGGAAATGGTTTCATGAAATCTAACATTTCTAGAAATAAAGATCTATTTAGTAATGAGGTTTAAGAGTAGAAAACCTTTAGTCCCTTTAGGTTAGCCAATGAAAATACACTGAATAGCCCTAGGATCAAACTTATGTTTGTTTTTTTGAAGGGTGGAAGCATAGCAAAGGCAACCAAAACTCCTTAACAAGGTATAGTCAGGGGGCTTCTTATATAGCATAAAATAAGGAGTATTATTGTTGATTGTTTTAGAAGGGAGTCTATTAATAAGATAGCTAGCAGTGACAATACAGTTACTCCAGAATTTGAGAGGTAAGCCAGATTGAAATCTAAGGGCTCTTGCAACTTGTAGGAGGTGTTGATGTTTCCTCTTTACAAGTCCATTTTGATGTGGTGTGTTCACACAACTTATGTGATGTTCTATGCCCCTGGACTCATAAAATCCTTTGAGTAAGAACTCAGTGCCATTATCAGTCCTGATGGTTTTAATATTAACCTGAAATTGAGTTAAAACAACACTATGAAATTGAATAAAACATTCTCTAACATTAGATTTGTGCTTCAACAAATATATCCAAGTGCACCTGTTGTAGTCATCTACTATAGTTAAAAAGAACCTATATCCATCATGTGAAATAGTCCTAAAAGGACCCCATACATCACAGTGAATTAAGTCAAATGCAGCAGAAGATTGAGAAGTACTAAGAGAAAAAAGTAATCTCTTCTGTTATGACAAATGGCAAATTTCACAATGACTGTCTTTACATTTAGCTGCAGAAATACAAGGAATAGAATGAAGCTTTTCAGAAGATGGATGGCCTAGCCTGAAATGCCAAATATCATGTTCTGTTCTAGAAGAATTACAAGTAATATCATGAGTACATGAATCAGAAGTGACACAAGAGTAAGCAGCTTTATTGGAGTCTGTTGTTTTATTGAATTTCAGCAGATAGAGATTATGTTGAAGCTCAGCAGAACCAATCATCACTTTGGTGATTGAGTCATGTATAATGCAATAAGTAGAAACAAAGGTTAGAGAAAGTGAAGTACTGCCTGTGAGTTTAGAGACAGATAACAAGCTATGAGAAAAACTAGGAACATAAAGAACATTAGATAAAATTATCACTGATAATAGTTGTACTGAACTTTAAAAGTGGTTGTAGCGATGCTTTTATTTGGCATATATATATAGTGGTGTGTATAGGTATTGGCATGTCAATGAACCAAGATAAATCACAGATCATATGGTCTGTTGCTCCAGTATCAAGTATCCAATGATTAGTCCCTATAAAAGAATTAAATGAGTTTAAGGCTGAGGGATTGATACCAGTGGCTGCAGTTGCAGCATAATGTGGTTCCTCAGGGTGTTTCACTTGTTCCTGGGCCTGTTTGAACGCCAAAAGTTGTTCAAAGAGAGCCTGATTGTGCTGAGTGGTTGAAGAGCTGGCATGAGCTCCATGGGAGGAAGTCATGAGAGGAGCCTCTTGAGTGATGATGCCAGGATCTAAACTAGTGGCATTGACAGAGTGAGATGGGTGAACCCTTTTTCCAGTGGGGCCTCCCGAGCCAGGGGGATATCCAATAAGCTGGAAGCAGCTGTCAACAGTGTGACCTTGCAAGTCTTACGTTCCTCTCATTCTTGAATATGTCGTGCAACAAACTAGTTGGAGGAGTGGGTGGCCAAATGAGCACATTTTTAGCAAGTTCATTTCAAGGAAACGAGGGACTCTGTGGCCTTTCTTTGAACACAAGTTGCACGAGTACTGAAGTTCGACCAGAGAATCAGGCGAAGAGCATGAAAGTTTAGACAATAGAGGCATTTATATAAGTGCTGAATTGAGATTTATTGTGGGTTTAGGTGCCCTTTATGCGCCGTTACTGTTTTCTAGAAGATGGAGAAGATTCTTTATGAAGCTCCTTGACAAGGTCGCATTGTTTATTCTGCGTCGCCAGTAAGATTATATTAGCAGCACTGTAATTTGTGTTTATTGTGTATGTATAATAACTGGTTCAAACCCAATGTGATATATAATATTATAGATTTGACGATTCTTCCAGTTTTGTTGTTTAACTTCACTTTCTCTTGATCATTCTCCAGCAAGGTGTAGGCTTCATATCTTAGAGTTGTTGTTATAATTTCCAAAAAATGTGAATGAATGATCAGTATCATATAACAATCAATTTTTCAGAATATTATTAACAAATGAACGATTAAACATGAAGCTAAGTCAAGAACATGAACAACACACACACACATGAACATAAGGCGTAAATAAAAAGATTTGTTATATTTGGACTCAATTCCAATTTTCATTTGTTGGGAAACCATTGAAATTTCCTATAGTTGTAATAGCTACTTTTTAGCATGAAAATTAATGTATTAAAAGACTAATTTCAGCACTCTTACTATGGTTATAATATTTTGACATCAACAATGAAAACAAATTTGATTATGTAAAAATAGAGAAATAAATTTGAAAAGCGAATTGCATATGAGCTTCTCTTGTTATCTGAAAATAAGAAAATGGAGGGGGCCATAATTAAGTTTCAAGTGTATAAAACCTTGAATCAAACGTTAAATGTTATTTCAATTGTGTAAATTTATACCCAACACTATGAAATATATTTATTTGGAGTTTTCACTTTATTGTAGTACTTCGTTATAATCCATTTATTTTTATCGTTTAAATAGTCACAATAAATACAATTCAGTATATATATATATATAAATATATATATGAAATTCTTTTTGTTAAAAAACTTTTTTTGCTTCATTAAACTTCAGGGGAGGGTCGATGCAAAAATACCACATAATGTACATAAATTGAAAATCAAAATCATATATTCATGTCGTGTACAAGTACAACCCAATGAATCTCTTGAACATCTCTCTGTAACACTCTAAACCAAATTCAAAAGCAGTAACAGGAATACATTGGCATAGCATCTATAGCCAAGCCAAATCCAAAAAGTAAAATTACAACAAAGTAGTAAAACTAGAAAACAACCACTAAATAAAATTAGAAATAATCAAGAAAATACTATAATCTATATTACAAATCAAAAGACATTCATGAATGCTATAAGCTCAACAATAAATTTACCAGTTAAATCAAATCCCTCAAGAAATCAGGACCGCTCACGATCCAAATCATCAGTCGCTTTGATTCTTCAACTGACTGAGCCTCAGATACAGTAAGATATAAATTTCAGTATAACTGATATAAGGTTCCTAGTAGTCACCAGAACGACCTTCTTTTCTAACACGTGTTTTAATTTTAGGTTTTCCTTTTGATACTCGCGAGTCCTCTATATGGTTGTGCCGCGCTATAATCTTAATGGGTTTTGCTTCTGTATTAAATACCCACTCGTTGAGTGAGATGACGGAAGAAGGCGAGAAAAGAAGGTAAAGATAGTTGAGCGTCTCCGCTAGAAAAAAGCTATGCATCATGTCATCTTTCACACCTGTATTAACCTAAAATTACACACGACAAGAAGCAAAAACGTGAGGATATGACGACATAGTTATTTAGGATAGTAACGTCTACAATCTTTGAAGTTTCGTCCATAGATGAAAATTACCCTGAGATTGGAATAATTATGGAAACACCTCTTTAAACTCTAAAAACATGAAAAGTGGGGAACATAGTACTATGCCTTTCAAAACTTAAACGGTAGCTTGGTGATGATTCAAACTTAAGATGCAAGTGAGGAAAATATAACTATCCATAAGATGTTATTCTTTTACCCAAACCCAACACAATAAAACTTTAGAACCAAACGCCAGAGGTAAAAAAGCGACTCAACTGTCTCTGGTCTCAATATGTTCCATGAGGTTCCAACACTCATATCCTGTTGCATTATGACACGTGAATAAGTAATAATTTTTGTTCTTCATTCAAACAAAATAAGAACTTAGATTCTTGAATAAACATCAAAATTGAATCAAAAAGGACTTACCTCGCCTGAACGGAAATAGTAATTCTCTCCAGCTGGTTTTGTTGGAGTCGACTAATAGAAGTTATAGCATGTTCTAGCTAGCTGCACAAAGAAATCAAAAATCAGTAGATGGCTCCCCACTTCATAAGAAGATAAACTCGGGAACTAAAATACACACACCTTTTCAGCCAGAGATAAGAATTTATGAGCTTCATCGCGATCATAACCAGAAGAACCCAGTGCTAACATTCCTGGAGCAAAACATGCAAGTTCATCCATCTGCAAATATTTAAAAATTGAGGGTAACAATTGGTATACAAATAACATATGCTGCACTCAATACTAAATCCACGGACAAAACACCTTGTCGGTTAACGATGTTCCAATCTTCTCACAGAGATAAGCATAGGAAGAAGGCGTAGACCTCCTAACCAAGGTTAGTAGACCTTTCATTGATTTCTCCTACATTTCCCTGATAGGAATATATGATGCAATGGTTTACATGAAAAAGTAGCAATGGACGAACACAATTAGCAGAATTACGTATCAAAATGGTAAATCAAGAAGACAGAGAGCTAATAAAAGTAAAACAGATACTTGACTGAAGTATAATTTTAGAAGCAACACGATGAAGATTGTTGAGTAGAAAACTAAAAGACCAATGACAGAATGAAAAGGAAGCACACTTAGGGGTGGGGAAGGGATGGGATCCCACGAGGTGGGATTCAAAAACTCATTCTCGTTCCCGTCCCTCCAGTTGAAGGGATCCCTCACCAAGGGATCCCTTAATCCCGCCATTTTTTGTCTCGAATTAGTCATTTTTTAACACTGGAAATTGGAGGGATTCTGCTCCGATTTCCATATTGTATCTAGCACAAAAAGTGTTTTTTTCTCCTTCTCCACTTTTCCCCCCGAATATTTCATCTTTAAAAGATGTCTTCTTTTCGACATTAATAACGAGTACCGACCTCTTAACACGAATCACAATCCAATAACTAGCCCAAATCACATTCAAAAATCGCAATCCGCTATCACAAATCCCAAAAAAAAAATCTTCGCAGCTCAAAACTTACAAGACACAAGACACAAGTCAACAATAGTTTAACCATTACCAATAAATAAATATCACAATTTAATTAACTAGCAATAAAAAGTTGTCCAATACCTAATATTTCTCATACGCACTCACATCACATGTGTTTTTTATTTTGCAACTAAACCCCCAATAAACCTAATAATTATTGCTTATAAAAAATGGTGGGATTCCCTCCTCCCGTGGGAATCGGAGAATGACTCCCGTTCTCGTCCCTCGATTGGAGGGAATCCCGTCCCTCGTAGTCCTGTCGTGAAGGAGTGTGTGGGAATTATTGACTTTGGCTCAGTGGTATTTCCATAATTCTACCATCTTGAACGTAGTTGCAACTGGGGTAGCTTGCGTAGCAGTGAAAGCTTGTATAGCTGTTGCAACTGAGTGAGCGACTGTTGCAACTGGGCGACGAGAGTCGGATTAGGGTAGGCAGTTAATTCAGTGGGTCGTGGGCCTCACGCAAGTTAGTTATAACGGCCTCAGTATATATAATCTGTTACGCAGCCAATTTCACAACGGTCATGGCGACAGCAAGATTTGATGCGGAGAAGGTTACAAGGCTAAACGGTTTCGGAGGTGTTTGTTTGAAGCTTGACAGCTTGTATACGACTAAATCGTTGGTAAATCATTTTTATAAATATGTTATGTTTCCTTTTCGTATGCATGATGATAAATCGATCGAGGAACAAATTGATACGTTTAACAAGTTGATTCTGGATCTTGAGCACATTGATGTTGAAATTGATGATGAAGATCGAGTGTTACTGTTGTTAAGTTCATTACCTAGATCTCATGCTAGGAAGGCATTGAAAGAACAATTAGGTGATGTTCTAACAGTAAGTGGACAAAATCTGGAAAGTAGGATAAAGAAGAGGTCCAGGTCGCGGAGTAGGAATGGGAAGAAACCGTTCAATTGTTGCAATTGTCAACAGGAAGGTCACACCAGGAGGTTCTGTCCTAAAAGGCAGAGTGGTGGTGGTGACAGGGCTGAGGAGTCTGTCCATGTTGCAACTGTGCAAGAGGAGTATGAGTCAGCTGATGCTCAAGTAGCTTATGTGAGAGATTCAAAGAATGTGTGGGTGTTCTATTCTGGTTGTATAGGATCTTTGAGGTTGACCTTTCACATTGGATCTCAGAAACTGTTGAGATTGGTGAGATCTGTCCCTAGAAAGTCTGCCATGGATATAGTTGCAACAACACCTGTCCAGAGAGTTGTTTCCAAGTCTGAGTTGGAGCACAAGAGATTAACATATGAGAGTGAAAGAGGTTTGCTAGAGTTGGGGAAGCATTGTCTGTTGGGAGCTAAAAAGCGGGAGAAGATTAGATGTTGTGAACATTGTGGTTATGTTCATACTGATCTGAGACTCTCAAGAACTGCTTCAAACTCTGTTGCAAGGCACTTCTTGTCATTTGTGGATGGTTATTCCAGGAAGATGTGGTTATTTGTGCTGATGACTAAGTACCAGTTGGAACATTCAAGAGTTGGAGGACCAAGATAGAGAAGACTGGATTGCAACTGAAAAGATTGATAACAGACAATGGTTTGGAGTCTTGTTCAGCTAACTTCAGTGAGTGTTGCAGGGTAAATGAGGGCACTTTGGCTGTTAAATGCAATGGTGATTTACTGGGACAAGCTGTTGAGATTAACAATTGTGTTAACTCAGGAAATGAGGAAGATAGTGGTTACCAGCTTGAGGTGGAGCCTATGGATGTTAGGGAACTTGATCATCCTGGTAATTGGTTACTTGAAGAAGAACCAGTTGCAACTGAGCATGTGGATCAGGCTGAATTCAACTACATGCTGACCAGAGAAAGAGTTGCAAGTCAGGGTAAGGGACTAGAGAAGTATGGTTATAAAGACTTGTTTGCATGTTCACTAGTGACAGTAAGGAGTATATTGGGTGACGATCCAAAAGACTACAAGGCTGGCTGATGGCTATGTCTAAAGAGGTGAAGTCTTTGAAGAGTAACAATACTTGGTATCTTAGCGAAAAGCGAAAGGGCTCATGGTTGGTTGGATGTAGATGGATGGAGTTAGAACAAATGGATGTTATAACTATTTCCTTGTATGAGAACTTAGTTGCAATCAAAGGCATGAAGAATCATATGAATAAATCTCTGGATGGCTTGAAGAAATCTCCTAGGTTGTGGAAGATGAGATTTGCCAATGATGATGGTTAGCTATGTGAGGAGTAAGTATGATAGTTGTGTCTACTTTAAGTTCAAGGAAGAAGAGCAGTTGACATATTTGTTTCTAGAAGTTGATGATATTCTGATCATCAGTTATACCAAGATCGAAGTTGCAACTGTGAAGTCCAAACTCAAGGTGGAGTTTGTAATGAAGAATGTAGGAGCAACTGAGAGGATTCTGGGTATGGAGATAAGAAAAGACAGAGTTGAAGGGTTGTTGTACTTGTCTCAGGTGGAGTATCTAAAAAAGATACTGGATAAATTTGGAATGTCTGGAGAACTGGAAGTTGCAACTCTATTGTCTCAAGAATTCAAATTTGGATGTTTGGGCACCAGGGAATCAGTTACTGGGTTTGTCTGTACAGCATTTGGAACTAATGTTAGCTGGAAAGCTAGGTTGCAGAGAGTAGTTGCAACATCAACTACTGCATCAGAGCTTATTGCACTAGCAATTGCAATAGTGAAAAATTCGGCAGATTTGATCAACATGGTTTTGCCCAGAAAGTTTGATCATTGTCTGGATTTGGTTCAACTGAAGAGTTGGTAGTCCTCATGACTAGTTAGAGGAGTTGAGTTGCTGATTTTGTGATTGAGGTAGAGTTACAGAAATAAGGTGGAGAATTGTGAGAATTATTGACTTTGGCTCAGTGGTATTTTCATAATTCTACCATCTTGAACGTAGTTGCAACTGGGGTAGCTTGAGTAGCAGTGGAAGCTTGTATAGCTGTTGCAACTGAGTGAGCGACTGTTGCAACTGGGCGGCGAGAGTCAGATTAGGGTAGGCAGTTAATTCAGTGGGCCGTGGGCCTCACGCGAGTTAGTTATAACGGCCTCAGTATATATAATCTGTTACATAGCCAATTTCACGACGGTTTTTTGACACAACTTTGTACTCTTCAAAATCAATACAAATTGGACATCGATTTCTTCCTTGGATTAGGGTTCTTCATCACATTGGTGCTAGAACGCCGAACCAAGTAAATTGCGTGTGTTGTTCGTGATTGTTTACTTTCTTTGCTGCGATTGTTATTCATATTTTGTTTGTTCGATTTGTGCGATTCAATTGTGATTTGATTCGGTAAATCTTGCGTTCCATTGAGCGATTTCACTACAAATTGGTGCGGAAAATTTTTTCGTGGGAACATTTCTCGTGGGTAGGTACGGGTAAGGAAATTTCCCTTACCCGCTCCCACTTTGAACAAAGAGCATTCATATCACTGTATATGACATTACAGTATTATGAAACACATGTATTGCAAACAGAAAATATTAGAGCTTACCTGTAAAGCTTCATGGCACTGGTTTTCTTTCCTTGTATCCAAACTTTGAGCAAGTATTCATAAAAACCGCATCACAAAATTATGTTTGTTGAGCATTAGAAAATCTCATCTCAAAAGATCCAAGGAGTAACAATTATTATATATAATTCGTGATGTATACTACCCCAGATTCAGGAGAAATATTTAAATGTCCCAAATGCGTAACATGACAATCACCTGTCTCCCATTGCTCCAAAAGTTATGGTCGAGTACGATCTTGACCCCCCACTGGGATTGATATATATGGGAAGCAAAGCATCATCAGGAAATGTTTTGTTAAGCTCCAAAATAACATTTTCCACCTGAAATGTCATGCTTTTGAAATTTATTCCTGAAGGTAGATATCTGATAAACCCACAGAGAAGAGAAACCACGCCCTGATAGTGTGTTGTACTGTGCTAGCTGAAAAGCATTTGTGTGAGTGTGTTTGTTAGGTTGAGTATATTCGTTGCTTCGCCATTGTTGGACTGTTGGCTGAGCTTTATGAGTATGGGAATGTAAAAATGTAAATTTGGTATAATGGTGGGGTAGAATAGGTTAGAAAGTTTCTTTTTATTCTACCATGGACACGACACGACACGTACACATCGACACGAATTTTTTAATACAAACTCTTTTACTGACACGGTGGCGAACACGTTAACACGACACATACACGTGTAATTTCTTGGAGAGTCGATGCATCATATCTAAACCACGACACCCGGGTTAGGATGGGTTAGCGTGTTTAATTTTTTTTTTCCAGTAATATAACTAGGGTTAGATTAATAAGTTGCAAGCTCTTAGCCTTAGGAGATCTTATTTCAAATATTTAAATAAGTTATATTAATATTTATCTGCACACAACTCAATACGTTAGGTGGTACATTTAACCTATCAAAAGATGTGATAAGATGATTTAACGAAAATACCCCGGATCAAAAGTGCAAAAAGTTGTCTTGGGGCAAGTTGCCTATTTCTCCAAACGATACGGGGTTGACCGCTCCAAAACAAACTTAAGAGGGTTGACTGCAAATGGGCCCAAAAGTTGGGGGGTTTGATGTAATTTTCCCTTAGTATTAATATGTACTATAATTTTTTTAGCGAGGGTCTTCTTTCATCTGTAAATTGTTAGGTTCAACAATTGCACGATTGGGTGACATAATTGTTTAGTTATTATTGTTAACAATATGCGATAGTTGGTTATTTATAAATGGAAAAAATGTAGGTACCTATCCAAACTTTGGCCTTTTTGCACTTACCGATCCAACATTTCATTTTTTTGCACCCCAAGGTCCTAACTTTCATTCCGCCCGATCTCCGCCCCAAAACATAACTTTTTGACAAAATGAAGTCACGATGACATCATGCGAGAAGGTATAACTGTAACACGGTGACTGACACGTCAGCACGATACGGACATAACGACACAAATTTTTAAAACAAGCTCTTATCACGGGCGTTTGACACGTTAACACGACACAAATACGTGTAATTTTTTTGAGAGTCGGTAACACATATCAAGATCGTAACACGCGGGTGACGATGGGTTAGAGTGTTTATTTGTATTTCGGTTAATAACTAGGGTAGATTAATAAGTTGCACGCTTTTAGGAGATTTTAAATAATTTGCAATTTAAATAAGTTATATTAGTACTTATCTGGAATAATTTTTTTTGTAGCAAGGGTTGTCTTCGAGCAGTATATTATTTGGTTCAAAAATTGCGCGATGAGTGATACAACCATTTGGATATTATAGCTAACAATACGCGATGGTTGGTTATTTATAAATTTAGGTAGTATGTTCAATCACAATCCTTAGTTATACTCCACGCCAGCGATACAATGGTGCAACATAATTTTTTTTTAAAGACAAGTACATCGTAAATAGTAATTCGACGCTTGGAAGAGTGGTCGTGTACTTGTCTTCTAACTTTGAGCTTGTAGTATTGATTGTACTTTTAAATGATCTAATTGATTGATGTAGTTTTTAAAATACTATGTTTAGTGTGTAGAATTTATTAAAGACGAGTACGACGTAGATAAAGTATCTTGCAAGTTGTTGTGGATGTTCAAGTCTAAAGTATTTCCTCTGAGGTGAGCACCCTTTGTGCTCTTGCAGTAATACCATTATTTTTCTACTATAAGAGCGTGTTTTTGGTTCAAGTTATTAAGTGAAATTAGATATTTATTTTTCCTACTATAACTCGCGTGGTTCATGTGATATAGTTTTTGGTTTGTTTTTCTTGGAAAAAGTGGCAAAACACGACATTGTAGCAGCTAATACCCACTATTATATCGCTACTCTCTATGTTTATATAATTATAATCTCACTTTTAGCACTAAAATCTGACGCGATGAAACGACACAACTACCCTTGAATTTTAAAAATGGTGCATCACGTTTTAAAAGTGTGTTTCACAAATCCAAAGTTGTAAACACGACTTCAGGAAATATCATTACGCCATTCTTTTACGATTCTTCGCCCGATGGAACGACTTATCTGCAACAAATCCGAAACAGAAAAATTTGAAAAGAGGAATATATATCTGGAGGAATTGATGACAATGCCACCAGTCTTTTCCAGCTTGAATTTCTTCAGAATTTGAGTTTAGCTTACAACAACTTCAACTTTGTTCAGTTACCATCCAAGTTTGGTCTGCTGACAAGTTTGAGGTATCTGAATTTGCGTTACTGTAATTTCAGTGGTCAAATTCCAGCTGAATTTTCACATTTAACAAGGTTAGTTGTTCTTGATCTTTCTCCGGACTTTATACACTCTACACTGAAACTCGAGAGCCCTGGTCTGAAAAGATTGATTCAAAACTTCACACAACTACGAGAACTTTATCTTGATGGAGTGAATATTTCTGCTAATGGATATCAGCGGTGCAACGCCATATCATCTTTTCTCCCAAATTTAAGAGTCTTGAGCTTGTCAGCTACATCCATTACAGGCCCCTTTGATCCTTCATTGGCGAAGCTTCGATCTTTATCAGTTATTAGCCTTGATTACAACACTTTTTCTTCTCCTATTCCGATTTTTTTTGCGGATTTCCCTAGCTTGAGGATTTTAACTTTAGATAGTTGTAACTTGTCTGGAGTGGTTCCAAGAAAGTTGTTCCAGATAAGAAGTCTGCACACGATCTGTCTTCGTTCGAATGAGTATCTTGAGGGTTCTTTGCCAGAGTTTCCTGTGAATAGTTCCCTTCAGAATCTGATTCTATCATACACAAAACTTTCAGGAACTCTCCCCGAGTCTATAGGTAATCTTAAAATGTTGTCATATATTGAGCTTAGCTCTTGCGGATTCTCAGGACCGATACCAAACTCCATGTTTGCTTTGCCATCACTAGAGGTTTTACTCCTCGACGGTAATCAATTCAGTGGTTCCTTGGACTTTACTGATTTTAGAAATCTTACAGCTATTGATCTTTCCAACAATAATCTATCTTTATTTATAAACCAAAATGTACATGTGTCGCCGTTTGTACACTTTGGGGTTGGGATCTTCCAATCTCCAGAAATTCCCGCCTTTGTAGGATATGTCATCACTATCTTGGTTGGATATTTCCAACAATAATATTAACGAAAATGTACTTGTGTTGTCGTATCTCACCAAATTAGTGACTATGAACCTGTCATCTTGCAATCTCCAGAAAATCCCGCCTTTGCAGAATATTACATCACTATATTCGTTGGATCTTTCTAAAAATAAACTATGACGTGAAATTCCTAATTGGATATGGGAACTTGTAAATAATGGATCTCTTGATTTTTTGGTTCTTTCCCATAATCAATTCAACAGTGTGTTAGAACCTTATGACATAAGCAGCAGCAACATGAAGTTGCTTGATTTGCATTCAAATATGCTTAGTGGGAGAATCCCAGTTCTACCATCCTCACTTTATTATGTGGACTTCTCTAACAATATTTTTTCATCCTCTCTACCTGAAAATGTTCGCAGCTATTTGAACCTCCGTTTCTTCTCAATTGCAAACAATAACATCGAGGGGACCATTCCACCGTCATTATGCAACACAAGTGAAATTGAAATCCTAGACTTGTCAAATAATAGCTTGCATGGAAAAATACCCTCTTGTTTGGCACCAGGAACTCTAAGGGTGCTGAACTTAGGAAGAAACAATCTAAGTGGTGATATACCTGATACATTCTTAGTTGATTGTGATTTGGAAACTCTGGATCTCGGTTGGAATAATTTATTAGGACAGATTCCTAGATCTTTGTCAAGATGCATAGGGATAAGGATCCTAAACCTCGAACACAATAACTTAAATGATACTTTTCCTTGCTTCATCAAGAACTTGTCCGAATTGCACATCCTAAAGTTACGCTCCAATAAATTTCATGGAAACATTAGCTGCATGCAGGAAGACAATTATACCTGGCCAAATATTAAGATAATCGACCTGGCTTCTAACAACTTCAATGGTATTTCACCTGGTAATTTGTTTCATAACATGAAAGCACTAGCCGTTGATGTGAGTGGCAGACAATCTCAACTTTATTACTTGTATCCCGATTCTCAGTTCGACGAGGTTGACTATCTGTACTCGGTCACATTAACAAACAAGGGACTGGATGTTAAACTGGTTAGGATTCTTACCACTTATACTTTGATCGACTTTTCAAATAACCATTTCGAAGGTGTAATCCCTGAAACAATAGGTGAACTAAAGTCCCTTCATTTCCTCAACTTCTCACGCAATGCTATTTCTGGTCACATCCCATCATCAGTAGAAAATCTACATGCACTTGAATCATTAGACGTCTCGTCTAACCATTTGGAAGGAGAAATTCCACAACAACTTGCAAGTCTTACGTTCCTCTCATTCTTGAATATGTCGTGCAACAAACTAGTTGGGAAAATCCCACTGGGCGGCCAAATGAACACATTTTTAGCAACTTCTTTTCAAGGAAACGAGGGACTCTGTGGTCTTCCTTTGAACACAAGTTGCACGAGTACTGAAGTTCGACCGAGAGAATCAGGCGAAGAGCATGAAAGTTTAGACTATAGAGGCATATACATAAGTGCTGAATTGGGATTTATTGTGGGTTTAGGTGTCCTTTATGCGCCGCTACTATTTTCTCTAAGATGCAGAAGATTCTTTATGAAGCTCCTTGACAAGGTCGCATTGTTTATTCTGCGTCGCCGGTAAGATAGTCGACTGGAAAAAAGAGGACTTAAACTGGACGTCGATTAGTTCAATGACTCTAGCTTTAATGTGGATGAATCGTTCATGAGATACTATATATTGGTAAGTGCTGGTAGTAGAGTCATGGAGTTAAGATTATATTAGCAGCAGTGTAATTTGTGTTTATTGTGTATGTACAATAAATAGTTCAAATCCAATGTGATATATACTATTAAAGATTTGATACTACTTCCAGTTTTGTTATGTGAAAATAAGAAAAGAATACAGCAATTAGAAGGTGAAATAGAAGAGAAAAGACATGCAGAATCCAGTATCCAGATTCCTTAATGATACAGAATAACCACTTTGAGGCAAGTAAGACCGATCTCGAAAAATATAAGACTTAAATCTCTTCTACGAAATAAGATGTCAATCAAAAAATAGCCAAGAGATTGAAAGGTTCGATTGCGATGATACTAACTGAAATTGTTGAACCGGGACTCTGTACGATTTCTGGACAGAATTTCGCTTAATGGTTACATCAACTCATGACACCAAAGTGCAGCAGCAGAATAAAACAGAAAAGACAAGAAAAAATAATTTTGGCAAATTATATGAAGTATAATAATATTCATTAATAATGAACTTACAAAAACTAAATCACAAAAAGAGTTGTGATTATAAAGAACCCAAGCATGCTAACAAAACCAACTCTTACAACTAGCCTATACTAAAAAAAACTCTTACAACAAGTCTTAATAATTCACGTTACAACAAAGTAGCAATTCCAAAAAAAAAACAATCACTAAATAAAATTAGAAATAATCAAGAAAAAACTATATTCTATATTACAAATCAAAAGACATTCATGAATGCTATAAGCTCAACAATAAATTTTCTAACTAATATAAGGTTCTTAGTAGTCACCAAAACGACCTTCTTTTCTAACACGTGTTTTAATTTTAGGTTTTCCTTTTGATACACGCGAGTCCTCTATCTGGTCGTGTCGGGCTATAATCTTAATGGGGTGTGCTTCTGTATTAAATACCCACTCGTCGAGTGAGATGACGGAAGAAGGCGAGAAAAGAAGGTACATATATTTGAGCGTCTCCGCGAGAAAAAAGCTCTGCATCATGTCGTTTTTCACACATGTATTAACCTGAAAATGAAATTACACACGACAAGAAGCAAAAACATGAGGATATCACAACATAGTTATTTAGGATAGTAACGTCTACAATCTTTGAAGTTTCGTCCATAGATGAAAATTACCCTGAGATTGGAATAATTATGGAAACACCTCTTTAAACACTAAAAACATGAAAAGTGGTACTAAGCCTTTCAAACTTTAACGGTATCTTGGTGATAATTCAAACTTAAGATGCAAGTGAGGAAAAAATAACTATCCATAAGATGTTATTCTTTTACCCAAACCCAACACAATAAAACCTTAGAGCCAAAAATGTTTCACAAGCTAAGAAGTGCTTACATCCTTTAATCAAACATATCCCGTCTCTATCCGGGAGTTTTTCTCAAATGCTTGGAATATATCCCATCCCCAGTCTTTATATGTTGCATTACCAGTCAAACGCCAGAGATAAAAGAGCGACTCAACTATCTCTGGTCTCAATATGTTCCTTGAGGTTCCGACACTCATATCCTGTTGCATTATGACACGTGAGTAAGTAATAGATTTTTTTCTTTATTCAAACAAAATAAGAACCTAGATTCTTGAATAAACATCAAAACTGAATCAAAAAGGACTTACCTCGCCTGAACGGAAATAGTAATTCTCTCGAGCTAATTTTGTTGGAGTCGACTGATAGAAGTTATAGCATGTCCTAGCGAGCTGCACAAAGAAATCAAAAATAGTAGACGGCTCCCCACTTCACAAGAAGATAAACTCGGGAACTTAAATACACACACCTCTTCAGCCAGAGAGAAGAATTTCTGAGCTTCATCGCGATCATAACCAGAAGAACCCAGTGCTAACATTCCTGGAGCAAAACATGCAAGTTCATCCATCTGCAAATATTTTAAAATTGAGGGTAACAATTGTTATACAATTAATATATGCTGCACTCAACACTAAATCCACAGACAAAGCACCTTGTCGGTTAACGATGTTCCAATCTTCTCACAGAGATAAGCATAGGAAGAAGGCGTAGACCTCCTAACCAAGGTTAGTAGACCTTTCATTGATTTCTCCCACATTTCCCGGACATGAATATATGATGCAATGGTTTACATGAGAAAGTAGCAATGGACGAACACAATTAGCAGAATCACGTATCAAAATGGTAAATCAAGAAAACAGAGAGCTAATACAAGTAAAACAGATACTTGACTGAAGTATAATTTTAGAAGTATAATTTTAGAAACAACACGATGAAGATTGTTGAGTAGAAAACTATAAGACTAATGACAGAATGAAAAGGAAGCACACTTGAACAAAGAGCATTCATATCATTGTATGACAATACAGTATTATATGAAACACATGTATTGCAAACAGAAAATATTAGAGCTTACCTGTAAAGCTTCACGGCACTGGTTTTCTTTCCTTGTATCCAAACTTTGAGCAAGTATTCATAAAAAGTGCATCACAAAATTATGTTTGTTGAGCATTAGAAAATCTCATCTCAATAGATCCAAGGAGTAACACTTATTATATATAATTCGTGATGTATACTACCCCAGATTCTCTCTCCTCTATTCTCTTACATATTCTAGTCTATTGTTCCTTAAAAAAAAAAAAAATTAGCCCCCCAATGTTCAAATCCTGGTTACGCCACGGAGGCGACGACAGTGGTAGCAATAAACGAAAAATATCATTAACTTTTTATCAAAATTTTGATAGTTAAAAAAATGTTGTCGTGATGGACGTGAGACGCACAATGACATTTTGCACTTTTCGACAAAACGTTCATGCATGACGTGCAATTGAGGTTTTGATATACGACATGGTTTACTACTAAACTTCTTTTAGTGTATTAGATCCCGATACTTGTACGTGTGTATGTGTATATATGTTGCACAAACCAAACTGGAAAGATTGTCATAATCAGTTCAAACTATGGGCCAAGTCTTTCTGTTTGGTTTAAAATCACACGCAATAGTCCTTTCCAAAGTCGATAAATTCTAACAGATAAAAAAAAGAAAAGGACCAGAGACTTATTGGCACATGGAAAACAAACCAAACCACACGTTGTTTGGTTTACTTAGTTTGAGTCAATTGGTCAAGAAATTTAGTTAAAGTCTTAGACTTAGCTCGATCAACAAACTCACCACGAACGCAAAACGTTTATTTGGTCATAACCGAACTGCCTTACTAACTAACACGCCATCTCATCGATCCGTAAGAACTTAACTTCGCATCCCAACTATTTAGTTTGTGAAGTATACAACTAACTTATTACTTGACAAGCCTTAAAACTTTCTCTTTTATTTGATTTGAAGTCACACACAAAATCTTATGATAGAAAAAAGAGGACCAGGAATGAAAAGCGTGGAATTCTATTATCTGGAAATGAAATACAAACCAATCCACAAGTTGCTTGGTTTACTTTTGAGTCAACCGGTCAATAAGTCAAGACCACTTTACAACCTCTTAGTTCGTTGAATAGTAAGTAAGTGACTGCTATAAATATTACATTACCTGAGAAGTATAAAAAAACCATAAAACACTTTGTAATGCAAATTAAAAAATGGGAGTTCAAATAATGTATTCAACAAGTGCTTTATTCTTGATACTCGTAAATGCCATTTTGTTTGGCATTACTTTCCCCTTTGTTTCATCAGCCCAACATTGTGTACAATCTCAAAGAGACTTGCTGCTTGACCTGAAAAACAACCTCATATATGATTCTTCACTTTCGACTAAGCTAATTCAGTGGTCAGGATCCATTGATTGTTGTCGATGGAGTGGCGTAAGCTGCGACTCTCAAGGTCGTGTTACTGGTCTCGATCTCAACTTTGAATTTATATCCGGAGGAATCGATAATAACACCACCAGTCTTTTCAAGCTTGAATTTCTTCAGAATTTGAATTTAGCTGACAACGACTTCAACTATGTTCAATTACCATCCAAGTTTGGTCTGCTGACACGTTTGAGGTATCTGAATTTGTGTAACACTAGTTTCTCTGGCCAAATTCCAGCTGAATTTTCACATTTAACAAGGTTAGTTGTTCTTGATCTTTCTTGGGACTTTATACTGGAACACTCTACACTGAAACTCGAGAGCCATGATCTGAAAAGATTGATTCACAACTTCACACAGCTAAGAGAACTTTATCTTGATGGAGTGAATATTTCTGCTAATGGATATGAGTGGTGCAACGCTGTATCGTCTTTTCTCCCAAATTTAAGAGTCTTGAGCTTAATTAATACATCCATTACAGGGCCCTTTGATCCTTCATTGGCGAAGCTTCGATCTTTATCAGAAATTCACCTTGATGAGAATACTTTTTCTTCTCCTATTCCGAATTTTCTTGCGGATTTCCCTAGCTTGAGGATTTTAACTTTAAGTAGTTGTAACTTGTCGGGAGAACGATCTTCGTTCGAATGAGTATCTTGAGGGTTCTTTGCCAGAGTTTCATCTGAATAGTTCCCTTCAGTTTCTGATTCTATCACACACAAAACTTTCAGGACCGATACCAAACTCCATGTTTGCTTTGCCATCACTAAAGATTTTACACCTCCGCAATAATCAATTCAGTGGTTCCTTGGACTTTACTCATGATTTTAGAAAACTTACAAATCTTATAGTTCTTGATCTTTCCTACAATAATCTCTCTGTATCCATAAACCAAAATGTACCTGTGTCGTCATATCTCCCCCATTTGAAGGGTTTGGGGTTGGGATCTTGCAATCTCCAGAAATTCCCGCCTTTGCAGAATATTTCGTCACTAGTTATGTTAGATCTTGCCAACAATAAACTATGTGGTGAAATTCCTAATTGGATATGGGAACTTGTAAATAATGGATCTCTTTATTCTCTGAATCTTCCCAATAATCAATTTACCAGTGTGCAAGAACCTTATGACATAAGCAGCAGCAACATGGAGTTGCTTGATTTGCATTCAAATATGCTTAGTGGGAGAATCCCAGTTCTACCATCCTCAGTTTATTATGTGGACTTCTCTAACAATAACTTTTCTTCCTCTCTACCTGAAAATATTGGCAGCTATTTGAACCTCAAGTTCTTCTCAATAGCAAACAATAACATCGAGGGTACCATTCCACCTTCATCAATATGCAACGCAAGTCAAATTGAAATCCTAGACTTGTCAAATAATACCTTGAATGGCAAAATACCCTCTTGTTTGGTACCAGAAACTCTAAGGGTGCTAAACTTAAGAAGAAACAATCTAAGTGGTAATATACCTGATACATTTTCTGTTTATTGTGATTTGGAAACTCTGGATCTCGGTTGGAATAATTTAACAGGACAAATTCCTAGATCTTTGTCAAGATGCACAGAGTTAAAGATCCTAAACGTCGAACATAATAACTTAAATGATACTTTTCCTTGCTTCATCAAGAACTTGTCCGCATTGCACATTCTAAAGTTAAGCTCCAATATATTTCATGGAGACATTAGCTGCATGCAGGAAGACAATTGTACTTGGCCAAATCTTCAGATAATCGACCTGGCTTCTAACAACTTCAATGGTATTTTACCTGGTAATTTGTTTCATAACATGAAAGCACTAGCCGTTGATGTGAATGGCAGACAATCTCAGCTTGATTACTTGCATCCTGATTCTCTCGGTGGGGTTGACTATCAGTACTCGGTCACATTAACAGACAAGGGACTGGAAGTTGTACTGGTTAGGATTCTTACCACTTATACTTTGATCGACTTTTCGAATAACCATTTCGAAGGTGTAATCCCCGAGACAATAGGTGAACTAAAGTCCCTTCATTCCCTCAGCTTCTCACGCAATACTCTCTCTGGTCACATCCCATCATCAGTAGAAAATCTACATGCACTTGAATCATTAGACCTCTCATCTAACCATTTGGAAGGAGAAATCCCACAACAACTTGCAACTCTTACGTTCCTCTCATTCTTGAATGTGTCATGCAACAAACTAGTTGGGAGAATCCCAGTGGGCGGCCAAATGAGTACATTTTCAGCAAGTTATTTTCAAGGAAATGAGGGACTCTGTGGTCTTCCTTTGAACACAAGTTGCACGAGTACTGAAGTTCGACCGAGAGAATCAGGCGAAGAGCATGAAAGTTTAGACAATAGAGGCATTTATATAAGTGCTGAATTGGGATTTATTGTGGGTTTAGGTGTCTTTTATGCGCCGCTGCTGTTTTCTAGAAGATGGAGAAGATTCTTTATGAAGCTCCTTGACAAGGTCGCATTGTTTATTCTGCGTCGCCGGTAAGACTATAATAGCAGCATTGTAATTTGTGTTTATTGTGTACGAACAATAACTGGTTCAAATCCAATGTGATATATATAATATTAAAGATTTGATGATTCTTCCAGTTTTGTTGTTTAACTTCACTTTCTCTTGATCATTCTCCAGCAAGATGCATGCTTCATATCTTAGAGCTGCTTTTATAATTTCCAGCTTTTATAATTTCCAGAAAATGTGAATGAATGATCAGTATCATATAACAATCAAATTTGATTATGTAAAAATAGAGAAATTAACTTGAAGAGCGAATTGCATATGAGCTTCTCTTGTTATCTGAAAATAAGAAAATGGAGGGCGCCATAATTAAGTTTTAAGTGTATAAAACCTTCTAATCAAACGTTAAATGTTATGTCAATTGTGTAAATTTATACCCAACACTACGAAATATATTTGGAGTTTTCACTTTTATTTTAGTACTTTGTAATAATCCATGTATTTTTATCTTTTAAATAATCATAATAAACACTTTTTAGTATATTTGCAATTCTTTTTGTTAAAAATCTTTTTTATTTCCATAAAACTTCAGGGGATGGTCGATGCAAAATACCACATAATGTACATAATTAAGAAATCAAAGTCATATATTCTTGTCGTGTACAAGTACAACCAAATGAATCTCTTGAACATCTCTCTATAATCAGAACACTCTAGACCAAAATCAAAAGCAGTAACAGTAATACATTGGCATTGCATCTATAGCAAAGCCAAATCCAAAAAGTAAAATTACAACGAAGTAGCAATTCCAAAAAGAAAAACAATCACTAAATAAAATTAGAAATAATCAAGAAAACTATAATCTATATTACAAATCAAAAGACATTCATGAATGCTATAAGCTCAACAATAAATTTTACCAGAAAAAATCAAATCCCTCAAGAAACCTCGACCACTCACGATCCAAATCATCAGGCGCTTTGATTCTTCAACTGACTGAGCCTCAGATATAGCAAGATATAAATTTCAGTATAACTAATATAAGTTTCCTAGTACTCACCAAAACGACCTTCTTTTCTAACACGTGTTTTAATTTTAGGTTTTCCTTTTGATACACGCGAGTCCTCTATTTGGTCGTGCCGCGCTATGATCTTAATGGGATGTGATTCTGTGTTAAATACCCACTCATCGAGTGAGATGACAGAAGAAGGCGAGAAAAGAAGATACAAATATTTGAGCGTCTCTGCAAGGAAAAAGCTCTGCATCATGTCGTCTTTCACACCTGTATTAACCTGAAATAACACACGACCCGAAGCAGAATCATGAGAATATAATCCTTGAAGTTTCGTCTACATCAAAAACTACCTTGAGATCAGAATAATCATGGAAACACCTCTTAAAGCTTAAAAACTTGAAAAGTGAGGAACATAGTTGTAACACTATTGGAACTTTAACAGTGGCTTGGCAACAGTTCAAATTTTAAATGCAAGTGAGAAAAAAAAAAACTCTCCATAAGATGTTTCACTTTTACCAACACAACAAAACCTTAGAACCAAAAATATTAAGAAATACTCACATCCTTTAATCCAACATATCCCGTGTCTATCCGGGAGTTTTTCTCAAATGCTTGGAATATATCCCATCCCCAGTCTTTATATGTTGCATTACCAGTCAAACGCCAGAGGTAAAAGAGCGACTCAACAGTTTCTGGTCTCAATATGTTCCATGAGGTTCCGACACTCATATCCTGTTGCATTATGGCGTGAGTAAGTAAACGATTTTATCGAACAAAATAATAACTTAGATCTTGAATAAATATCAAAATTGAATCAAAAGGACTTACCTCGCCTGAACGGAAATAGTAGTTCTCTCCAGCTAATTTTGTTGGAGTCGACTGATAGAAGTTATAACATGTCCCAGCTAGCTGCACAAAGAGAGCAAAGTTATGCCCTTAAATCAGTAGACGGCTCCCCACTACACAAGAAAATAAAAATTGGGAACTTAAATATTCACACCTCTTCAGCCAGAGATAAGAATTTCTGAGCTTCATCGCGATCATAACCAGAATAACCCAGTGCTAACATTCCTGGAGCAAAACATGCAAGTTCATCCATCTGCAAATATTTTAAAATTGAGGGTAACAATTGTTATGCAAATAATATATGCTGCACTCAACACTGAAACCACAGATAAAGCACCTTGTCAGTTAACGATGTTCCAATCTTCTCACAAAGATAAGCATAGGAAGAAGGCGTAGACCTCCTAACCAAGGTTAGTAGACCTTTCATTGATTTCTCCCACATTTCCCTGAAAGGAATATATGATGGAATGGTTTACGTGAAAAAGTAGCAATGGACGAACACAATTAGCAGAATAACGTATCAAAATGGTAAATCAGGAAAACAGAGAGCTAATACAAGTAAAACAGATACTTGACTGATGTATAATTTCAGAAAAACGATGAAGATTGTTGAGTAGAAAACTAGAAGACCAATGAAATGACAGGAAGCACACTTGAGCAACACTTGAACAAAGAAGGAATGTCATGAAAGAAGCAAACCATCATCAGGAAATGTTTTGTTAAGCTCCAAAATAACATTTTCCACCTGAAATGTCATGCTTTTGTTTATTCCCGAAGGTAGATATCTCATAAACCCACAGAGAAGGAAAATCACGCCCTGATACCACATCAGGGGGATCCAGGGCTCTAGATAACATTTAAAGTCCAGGACATATTGTATGCCTATCTTGTTAATGATGCCTCAACTGAAGTTAAATGTAGTCTAGCTTCCTTGCAAATATTCATATTGATACAAACGTAGAAAGTGAATCAAAGGACTACCTTCTGCTGATATTTGGAGTCCCCCGTCCTTTGTGAAAGAGCAATAAATTCCAGCTGCTCTGTGCCAGAATCAGCGAGGATGCTGTCACCCTAACAGGGAAGACCATCATGAATGTTTATCCAGTTTAAATGAGGAAATAATTGATAACTTTCGCTTTCATTAAAACAAGACTGATCAACCTCTCAGAAACATTGATATGTTGGCAAAACTAAAAAAAGATAGGGAGATAGATTAAAGGTGCATTCAGCTAATCTAAGTTAGTTCATATGCTATTTGTACAAATATATGTTGATCTGGTCCATCATAGGAAGCGAAAACAATGATGTGCCATTACTTTAACAAAAACGCAGGACTCCAATGCTTTGATCTCTTTGCCTAATGTATATTAATAACTACAACCCATCTATATGGATTTATTCTGAAAGAGGAAAAATATGAACTAGATATTACAGATTGTAATTGAAAAGGTAACCATTATATTCTTAAGCTATTGTATCCTGCTCAGTGGGTACACGAGTACGAATAAATTGTGCCTCGTGATCAAAGAGGCACTCTTAATAGACTTAGAATTGCTCGACATTGACTTACTAAATCACTACTCGCAAACTTAAATCAAAAATCAGGGAGACGGTTCAGTGCACAAGAAAGCAACAATTTTACCTTAATATGCTAAGGTATAATAAAGAAAAATAGACCATTATGCACACAGTCAGATAAGGACTACAGTTTTGTACAAGAAGTAAAGCCAAATTGCTAATCAAGACAGCTTACCCCTGTCCACCCTGGATTATGAGGGTTCCCGTGAGCCAAGTTAATAATATTATATGGGATGCCTGAAGGAGTATCCCATGCAGGCAACAGCCTGTCAGCAATGTCTTTAGCCTTTTCAAGGAAAATTTTATCTCCAGAGAGATCATAAGTGCTGAGAAGTCCCCCAACAACCCTGGAAAGTTACCAACATATGTGAACTATAAGCAATGTAGTTAAGCTGTTTCTTTTATTCCTTACAGAAACCATGGAGCCGTATCAGGATATCTATATAAACAACTCAGACGAGCAAAATAATTAAAGCACTGTAAAAGACATATTAAACCTTATAAAGAAACCTTATGGTTGTCTCAAAGACGCTGGCATCATAATCCTTGTTAAAGTCTAAAGACTCTGCAACCCACCTGCCATGAACAATTTTTTATGCCTCAGTAAACAATTGGAGGAGCACATACGTTACCACTTGTTTTTAAACACCAAAGTTTTTAGCAAAAGAAACACGGAGAAAGGGAAAACTCTTAATCTCTTCCATTTCTCTCAACTAATTATGGCGTTCAAATCCATATTGTAAAGCCTTTGACACAAGCTTGAAAGCAGCATGAAGTCTAAGTAACTGAAAGGTCGCTTTAAGCAAGGAAAAAAAAACAATCAGGAATGTAGTGCTGACATTCAGGAATATTTGACTAATTTTCTCAATCAGATTTGTATAGATGCAGACTGGCCGCCCCTCACATGCACCCCAAGATCGGAAACAGTGAAACTTCTAGACCAAGTGATACTGGCAGGGTGAGAGAAATCTATTACTATTATTTATTACTCAACAACAAGGCCACAACTAACATATATACAAGACAAATGGAAATGGGAGTAAACAATCCATAGAAGGAGCGACAAACTCACGATCTGGCCTTTTTGAACTGCTCATCCAATCCCATTATATACAGCGTGTCAAGACCGTCAATTAAAGTTGCTCCAAGACCCCCAAAGCTATTAACACCACTCTTCGACTGAGGCTGGTACCAACAAATTATGGAACGTCCATACATTAAAAAGCAATCTTAGAGCAATGACACACTTTTTCTACCATTAAACAATTAGAAGATGAAAGGACATGCATTAACATATACATGGAATCAATTGAGAACTCGTGATACTCACGCTACCAGAATCTAGTATTAAGAACCGAAACCAAATGAAAAAACATATATAGTGAAAAGATAAGTAAGTATTGTGGCGACCATGAGGGTGTATCAGAAACTACCAAGTTAAGCTTTAGATATCTTATTGTATAAGTTTATTATATAACTATAAATGAAGGTAAGCTTTAGATACATGTCTTATTGTATAAGTTGACGAATATATAACTCTCTGAGATCATTGGCAGTTATATTCCTAGAACAGTGTGACATCTCTCAGACATCCATATAAGTCAAATAAGAGATTAAGTACTTGAATAGCTGAGACTACGTTTATCTCCCACAACATGAAGGAAGAACCCCAGAACCAAAGTCATTAAGTGAATTGTTAAGCTAATTGAACTTTGATCTCTTCAGTTTAATAACCAAATAGACTTTTTTCCTGAGACTAGCAAATTAAGAGTAACTTTTTTTAATCGGCTATCTAAAGCACTTGTAAACAAAGGAATGCTATTATGAAGGCAACACAAGCATAAAGCACATGACTAATACTGAAGAAAGGCCAAGGACTTGAGCTTAAAGTGGTCATAGCATAGCCAAACAAAGAATAGATTATAGCTTGAAAGTGCGACAATATTCAAGTGAGGCAATATTAAGGCCAAAGCTAGATGGGAATTAGGCATAGTAACAATTGATCCAATAGAGCTAGATGACAAAAACTAAGTTTCAACTTAAATGCTTTGTGATACTCCCACAATCTTCGATGGACACCAAAAAGATCACAGACCCCAGTAATTAGGTAATACTATGAAAAAGTAAACTCCAATATTGTGCAAAAGAAGTAAGAATTCTTACCTGGAGTTCATCATTGCCCCAAGCATATTTTTCATATGAGCTCCATGCATGAATCATAGCATCTTTGACTTTTTCTCTCCGTTGAATATCTATTGGGTCCTCTGAAACATCTGAAGTCTTGATTCCGTCATAACTTTTGCCGCTAATGTTAGTCTCCGCTGTACCACTTTGACCACCCTTTATTTCTTCTACCTGAAAATATCAAATGATTTTAAGGAACCGTGCTAATTACGCATGAATTTACAAGAAAATATCTAGACATTTAGAGGCTTATCATCACAATCAATTTTCACTTCTTTCCTGAAAAATAATAGAAATGGACTTTTTTATTTACTTTTTTTAAAACTACAAACCATATGGAACCTGTGTAGCCAAAAACTAACGGTAACCTACAAATAATACTGCAGTAATACCAGCTCACACTAAATCATGCAATCAACCTTGTGAAAATAAAACAAAATAAATATCAGAGCTTCCAATACCAATTTAAATACAGTTAAAGAAAAATAGCCCCTAAAAGAACCAAAATCAGCTGGTAATTCGCAATCTCAAATAGAAAATGGCACTGACAAAGAAAAGGAGGATAAAACCGCTAAATTAAGCATCTCACCAGATTCTTCAACCGTGCGACTTCCTCGTTCAATTTAGACAAGTCTTCCTGCAGATTCGTATAATCTCTTGTCAATACCAACAGAAACATAATTTATTCATGAAAGTTGGTACAATAAATCCTGCAGCAATCTATTCTCCAGACAGGGAAAATTAGCTTCATACATCATGTTATAGTGTTCGACTAATCAGCAAAAAAGTAAAACATGGGCATCAATTGCACATTACATGGCATAAAATGGTTAACAGTTCAAGTGACACTGAAATACTGTTGACACATGGTAATGTGTGTTATTATACACATACCAACTATTATTTTGCTTCTAACACCGGCGTAATACAGTACGATACATCAGAGGCATTTATTAAGACGAATAGATGATCTGGTTCTGATAAAATTAATGCCAACCGTATAGCGAGAATCTTCTGATAGCTAATTTCACGGAATACACGAAGCTTCGGGATATTATTTTTCGATTCGCACCAATCCAGCTCTACATCAGATCAATGACATAAGTGAATCATTCCCCATTTACGCGGTGTAGTGATTCACAAAAAAAAAAAAAAAATTATCATTGGTACAATACATCAACTGGAGTGATTCAGTACAATACATCAACCGCATTTATTTAGACGATCTACTTCCCGTCAAACTACTAGCAACCGTACCAAATCTTATCTTTTGAGAGCTAATCAATCAATACCTAAGTTCACCAAATGCATGAATCTTCCGGTTTACTAACTTTTTGTATTTCACTACCAATCCAGCTCTACACCAGATCACTGACAATTTACGCGCGTCATAACATATTTCCATATCTCGACTAAAAATAAATAACTAACTAACATTACTGCTGTGGATGATTGTACTGTACGGATAGTGTGTTGTACTAGCTGAAAAGCATTTTTGTGTGAGTGTTTTTGTTAGGTTGAGTATATTCGTTGCTTCTCCATTGTTGGACTGTTGGCTGAGCTTTATGACTATGGGAATGTAAAAATGTAAATTTGGTATAATGGTGGGGTAGAATAGGTTAGAAAGTTTCTTTTTATTCTACACATCGACACAAATTTTTAATACAAACTCTTTTTACTGACACGGTGGCGAACACGTTAACACGACACATACACGTGTAATTTCTTGGAGAGTCGATGCATCATATCTAAACCACGACACCCGAGTTAGGATGGGTTAGCGTGTTTATTTTTTATTTCAGTAATAATAACTAAGGTTAGATTAATAAGTTGCAAGCTATTAGGAGATCTTATTTCAAATATTTAAATAAGTTATATTAATATTTATACGTTAGGGGGTACATTTAACCTATCAAAAGATGGGATAAGATGATTTAACGAAAATACCCTGGATTAAAAGTGCAAAAAGTTGTCTTGGGGCAAGTTGCTTATTTCTCCAAACGATACGGGGTTGACCGCTCCAAAACAAACTTAAGGGGTTGACTGCAAATGGGCCCAAAAGTTGGGGGTTTGATGTAATTTCCCCTTAGTATTAATATGTACTATAATTGTTTTTAGCGAGGGTCTTCTTTCAGCTGTAAATTGTTAGGTTCAACAATTGCACGATTGGGTGACACAACTGTTTAGTTATTATTGTTAACAACACGCGATAGTTGGTTATTTATAAATGGAAAAAATGTAGATATCTATCTAAACTTTGACCTTTACCGATCCAACGTTTCATTTTTTTGCACCCCAAGGTCCCAACTTTCATTCCGCCCGATCTCTTCCCCAAACATCACTTTTTTGGCAAAATGACGTCACGATGACATCATGCGAGAAGGTATAACTATGACACGATGACAAACACGTCATCACGATACGGACACAGCGACACAAATTCTTAAAACAAACTCTTAATATGGGCGTTTGACACGTGAACACGACACAAATACATGTAATTTTTATGAGAGTCGGTACACATATCAAAACCGTAACACGCGGGTGACGATGGGTTAGAGTGTTTATTTGTATTTCGGTCATAATAACTAGGGTAGATTAATAAGTTGCAAGCTTTTAGGAGATTTTAAATAATTTGCAATTTAAATAAGTTATATTAGTATTTATCTGGAATAATTTTTTTTGTAGCAAAGGTTGTTTTCGAGGAGTATATTATTTGGTTCAACAATTGCGCGATGATTGATACAACCATTTGGATATTACAGCTAACAATACGCGATGGTTGGTTATTTATAAATTTAGGAAGTATGTTCAATCACAATCTTTAGTTATACTCCACGCCATCGATACAATGGTGCAACATAATATTTTTCTTTAAAGACAAGTAGATCGTAAATAGTAATTCGACGCTTGGAAGCGAGGTCGTGTACTTGTCTTCTAACTTTGAGCTTGTAGTATCGATTGTACTTTTAAATGATCTAATTGATTGATGTAGTTTTTAAAATACTAGTGTGTAGAATTTATTAAAGACGAGTACGACGTAAATAAAGTACCTTGCAAGTTGTTGTGGATGTTCAAGTCTAAAGTATTTCCTATGAGGTGAGCACCCTTTGTGCTCTTGCAGTAATACCATTATTTTTCTACTATAAGAGTGTGTTTTTGGTTCAAGTTATTAAGTGAAATTAGCGGTTTATTTTTTCTACTATAACTTGCGTGGTTCATGTGATATAGTTTTTGGTTTTTTTTTTTTTTGGAAAAAGTGGCAAAACCCGACACTGTAGCAGCTAATACCCACTATTATATCGCTACGCTCTATGTTTATATAATTTCACTTTTAGCACTAAAATCTGACGCGATGAAACGACACAACTACCCTTGAATTTTAAAAATGGTGCATCACGTTTTAAAAGTGTGTTTCACAAATCCAAAGTTGTAAAACGACTACATAATATCATTACGCCATTCTCTTTACGATTCTTCGCCCGATGGAACGACTTATCTGCAACAAATCCGAAACAGGAAAATTCTAAAAGATTGACACGCAAGTCCAGTGAATCTGGGATCTAAAGTCTAAACAAAATCAATATACCTACTACAAGTCTGAGATCTCACTGTAGCTCAAAGCAATGCAAAACATAACAGAAGTATTGCCTCAAAGATGAGAATTCTCTTATGCATTTATCGATCGAACAATGTTAGGCAAATCTTAAGACGAAAAAAATGTGAACTTAGAAGCATTGAAGCCCCCCATTTTTTTTGAATATTTTTTCTACCTAGGTATATATATATATATATATATATATATATATATATATATATATATATGGGTATGTGGAGTTTTTTCTACAACTTTTGGGTTTTAGTGAAATATATATAAAGTATAAACTCTAAACAAATTACACAGAAGAATTAAAGGAGAACTGGAGCAGACGCTTACTTTTGTAATTAAGCTGGGATCCGGAAATTGCAAAAGCTGCACATGCATTATGTCTAATTAGGAAGTCGCCTCTTATGTTATTTAAATTAACAAACAACCCTTCTTGGTTTAAAAAAGGCCAAAAAAATCCCTTTCATTTAATTAATTGAAATCTAATATGAGTCAAAAGCTTGATTTTTAGTCGTTATATTTGATACATAAAGAATCATTGTTGCTTAAATTTAAATATATGCATATTAATTTCTTTATCATCTTTTTAAGATATTAGTTCTAGATCTATAAAAACATAAACTTAGTATAGATTAGTTTTATGATGTATTTAATTAATTTCAAACAAATTTAAAGGAGTTCTAGCATAATTTATAAATCTTTTATTATAATAAATATATGTTTGATAAAATTGTAATCTAAAAACAAAATAAAAGCCTTGGTTATCGATATAGTCATGGCGTAAAACTTATTATCAAAAGGTCTTTGCTAGGAACTTTGAACCAAAACATAGACCTTCATGAGCATTAATCTTTCTTAATTAGAAGCCAGAAAGACCGATTCAATTTTTTTTCCTTGGAGTATTGTTTTGATTCTCTCTCCTCTATTCTCTTACATATTCTAGTCTATAGGTCTTTAAAAAAAATAAAAATTAGCCCCCCCCACCCCAATGTTCAAATATTGGTTACGCCACGGAAGGCGACGACAGTGGTAGCAATAAACGAAAAATATCATTAACTTTTTATCAAAATTTCGATAGTAAAAAAAATGTTGTCGTGATGGACGTGAGACGCACAATGACATTTTACACTTTTCGACAAAACGTTCATGCATGACGTGCAATTGAGGTTTTGATAAACGGCATGGTTTACTACTAAACTTCTTTTAGCGTATTAGATCCGGATACTTGTACGTGTGTGTGTATATATATATGTTGCATAAACCAAACTGGAAAGATTGTCATAATCAGTTCAAACTACGGGCCAAGTCTTTTTGTTTGGTTTAAAATCACACGCAATAGTCCTTTCCAAAGTCGATAAATTCTAACAGATAAAAAGAAGAAAGGGACCAGAGACTTATTGGCAGATGGAAAACAAACCAAACCACACGTTTGAGTCAATTGGTCAAGAAATTTAGTTAAAGACTTAGACTTAGCTTGATCAACTAACTCACCACGAACGCAAAACGTTTATTTGGTCATAACCGAACTGCCTTACTAACTAACACGCCATCTCATCGATCCGTAAGAACTTAATTTCGCATCCCAACTATTTAGTTTGTGAAGTATACAACTAACATATTACTTGACAAGCCTTGAAACTTTCTCTTTTATTTGATTTGAGGTCACACACAAAATCTTATAATATAAATAAGAGGACCAGACATAAAGTGTGGAATTCTATTATGTGGAAATGAAATACAAACCAATCCACAAGTTGCTTGGTTTACTTTTGAGTCAACCGGTCAATAAGTCAAGACCACTGTACAACCTCTCAGTTCGTTGAACAGTAAGCAAGTGACTGATAAAAATATTATTACCTTACCTGAGAAGTATAAAAAAGCACAAAACACTTTGTAAATGCAATACAAAAATGGGAGTTCAAATAATGTATTCAACAAGTGCTTTATTCTTGATACTCGTAAATGCCATTTTGTTTGGCATTAATCACCCTTTTGTTTCAGCCCAACATTGTGTACAATCTCAAAAAGACTTGCTGCTTGACCTGAAAAACAACCTCATATATAATTCTTCATTTTCGACTAAGCTAATCCAGTGGTCAGGATCCATTGATTGTTGTCGATGGCGTGGCGTAAGCTGCGACTCTCAAGGACGTGTTACTGATCTCGATCTCAGCTTTGAATTTATATCCGGAGGGATCGATAATAACACCACCAGTCTTTTCCAGCTCGAATTTCTTCAGAATTTGAATTTAGCTTTCAACAACTTCAACTCTGTTCAGTTACCATCCAAGTTTGGTCTGCTGACAAGTTTGAGGTATCTGAATTTGAGGGACACTAGTTTCTCTGGTCAAATTCCAGCTGAATTTTCACATTTAACAAGGTTAGTTCTTCTTGATCTTTCTTCAGAGTTTAAACGCAGAACTGATCTCGAGAGCCCTGATCTGAAAAGATTGATTCACAACTTCACAAAACTTTCAGGACCGATACCAAACTCCATGTTTGCTTTGCCATCACTAGAGATTTTACGCCTCAACAATAATCAATTTAGTGGTTCTTTGGACTTTACTCATGATTTTAGAAAACTTACAAATCTTACAAAAATTGGACACTTTGGGGTTGGGATCTTGCAATCTCCAGAAATTCCCGCCTTTGCAGAATATTTCATCACTATTTGATTTGGATCTTTCCAACAACAAACTATGTGGTGAAATTCCTAATTGGATATGGGAAGTTGGAAATAGTAGACCTTTTAATTCTCTGAATCTTTCCCATAATCAATTTACCAGTGTGCAAGAACCTTATAACATAAGCAGCAGCAACATCGAGACGCTTGATTTGCATTCAAATATGCTTAGTGGGAGAATCCCAGTTCTACCATCCTCAGTTTATTATGTGGACTTCTCTGACAATAACTTTTCTTCCTCTCTACCTGAAAATATTGGCAACTATACGGACCTCTATTTCTTCTAAATAGCAAACAATAACATTGAGGGTACCATTCCACCTTTATTATGCAACGCAGGAGAAATTGGAGTCCTAGACTTGTCAAATAATAGTAACGCATGCAGGTACCATTCCACCTTTATTATGCAACGCAAAATACCCTCTTGTTTAGAAACTCTAAGGGTGCTGAACTTAGGAAGAAACAATCTAAGTGGTGATATACCTGATACATCTTTAGTTGATTGTGCTTTGGAAACTCTGGATCTCGGTTGGAATAATTTAACAGGACAAATTCCTAGATCTTTCTCAAGATGCACAGACTTAAAGATCCTAAACGTCGAACACAATAACTTAAATGATTCTTTTCCTTGCTTCATCAAGAACATGTCCGCATTGCACATCCTAAAGTTAAGCTCCAATAAATTTCATGGAGATATTAACTGCATGCAGGATGACAATTATACGTGGCCAAATCTTCAGATAATCGACCTGGCTTCTAACAACTTCCATGGTATTTTACCTGGTAATTTGTTTCATAACATGAAAGCACTAGCCGTTGATGTGAATGGGAGACAATCTCAGCTTGATTACTTGCATCCTGATTCTCGGTTCGACGGGCATGACTATCAGTACTCGCTCACATTAACAAACAAGGGAGTGGAAGTTATACTGGTTAGGATTCTTACCACTTATACTTTGATCGACTTTTCGAATAACCATTTCGAAGGTGTCATCCCTGAAACAATAGGTGAACTGAAGTCCCTTTATTTCCTCATCTTCTCACGCAATGCTCTCTCTGGTCACATCCCATCATCAATAGAAAAGCTATATGCACTTGAATCATTAGACCTCTCATCTAACCATTTGGAAGGAGAAATCCCACAACAACTTGCAAGTCTTACGTTCCTCTCGTTCGTGAATGTGTCATGCAACAAACTAGTTGGGAGAATCCCACTCGGCGCCCAAATGAGCACGTTTTCAGCAAGTTCATTTCAAGGAAATGAGGGACTCTGTGGTCTTCAATTGAACACAAGTTGCACGAGTACTGAAGCTCGACCGAGAGAATCAGACCAAGAGCATGAAAGTTTAGACAATAGAGGCATTTACATAAGTGCCGAATTGGGATTTATTGTGGGTTTAGGTATCCTTTATGCGCCGCTACTGTTTTCTAGAAGATGGAGAAGATTCTTTATGAAGCTCCTTGACAAGGTCGCATTGTTTATTCTGCGTCGCCGATAAGATTATATTAGCAGCATTATAATTTGTGTTTATTGTGTACGAACAATAACTGGTTCAAATCCAATGTGATATATATAATATTAAAGATTTGATGATTTTTCCAGTTTTGTTGTTTAACTTCGCTTTCTCTTGATCATTCTCCAGCAAGATGCATGCTTCATATCTTAGAGCTGTTGTTATAATTTTCAGAAAATGTTAATGAATGATCAGTATCATATAACAATCAAATTTTCAGAATATTATTAACAAATGAACAATTAAACATGAACAATGTTGGATCTGAGCCACCCCATTAATTGGGGGTAGTGGATGGTTGGCCAATATATTTATTGGCCAATGGTTTTCCAAAGGAAACCATACACGGTTTTGGCTATGTGAATTGCCTATAAATAGGCATTCTCATAGTTGAAGGAAAGCATCCCAATTCAGAGCTTCTTTCTGTATTCTCTAATTATACAATGTAGTATGTTATATACTTGTGGGGTGTAGATTAGGGAGCGGTGAAAGTGAATAAGCTTTGTGGGGGGTCGTTCGGGTTGAGTGGAAATTATGTAGTTGTACAAATTTTCTACATAGTGTATTTTGCTCGGGTCCCCGTGGTTTTTCTCCGGTTTTGGAGTTTCCACGTTAAATCCTTGTGTTGTTACTATCGTCAATATTTTATTCGTGTTGCTTCGTAATTACCTCATGGGCAAATCCTGGAGGCGGTATTTGAGGTGGTTCAAATACCCAACAAGTGGTATCAGAGCCCGGGTTCTGCTGGAGGTGGAGTTATTGCTAGGGTGGAGTCGTGGTGTGATGTAGTGTGAATATGTACTGGAAAATGCGGTTTTGTCAAAGGTAATTGGTTATTAAGAGGGACCGTTGTGACCCCACCAATTACCGGGGAACCTTGAAATCTTGTCTGGAAAGACGAGCTATCTCTTTCCGGGGGTTTACTTTGTACTATTCTGATCTACTGGAAATTCACCAACTCACCGAGGCAATGTCAGAAGCAGGGGTACGAATATGGTAAAGTTTGGCGTGACGTATGTTGACGGGAAAATCAATTGTGACTTGTGGCGTGTTCAAGTCGGGGAAGTTGATTTGGTCAAGGTTACACGAGGGTTCAACTGGTGGAGTTATTGCTATACGTAGCGGTGTTACTAGCACGGCAGATACTGTTGCTAGTGGAGTGGTGCGGACACTAGGACCACGAAAAAGAAAATTGTCTGGGACGACGAGTTGATGTGGCGAGCAACTCTTAGTCAAACACTGGTGAAACTAACATTGTCTACTTGCGTGACGTGTTATAAGTGGCGGTACGTTCTGATGGCATGAGACTGCTATGAGACAGGGCGTTGGTGTTAGTGGGTCCCAGTTTTCACACAAGCATGACTTGGCGTAGATGCAAGGTGTGGTAGTAATGTCGAGGGCTGATGACTTCCGGAGGAGCCAAGTTGGGAGTTGCACCATACTTATCAGCATGGTTTATTTTCGACGTTGGGCCGATTATGCTTTTATGGTGGAGCATGGTACTTCTGAAATGAGGTATGATTGTGTTGCAGTGATAGCGAGAGCTATGGAAATCTTCTTAGGCGGAGTGGGCGTGCGATCGTCCAAGGGCCGGAGTGAAGATATTTTTGAAGATCTGATTGAGTCACGAATCAAATCTTCAAGGTGGAGATTGTTGGATCTGAGTCACCCCATTAATTGGGGGTAGTGGATGGTTGGCCAATATATTTATTGGCCAATGGTTTTCCAAAGGAAACCATACACGGTTTTGGCTATGTGAATTGCCTATAAATAGGCATTCTCATAGTTGAAGGAAAGCATCCCAATTCAGAGCTTCTTCCTGTATTCTCTAATTATACAATGTAGTATGTTATATACTTGTGGGGTGTAGATTAGGGAGCGGTGAAAGTGAATAAGCTTTGTGGGGGGTCGTTCGAGTTGAGTGGAAATTATGTAGTTGTACAAATTTTCTACATAGTGTATTTTGCTCGGGTCCCCGTGGTTTTTCTCCGGTTTTGGAGTTTCCACGTTAAATCCTTGTGTTGTTACTATCGTCAATATTTTATTCGTGTTGCTTCGTAATTACCTCATTGGCAAATCCTGGAGGCGGTATTTGAGGTGGTTCAAATACCCAACAAACAACACACACACACACGAACATAAGGCGTAAATAAAAAGATTTGTTATATTTGGACTCAATTCCAATTTTCATTTGTAGGGACACCATTTCTTATAGTTGTAATGGCTTCTTTTTAGCATGAAAATTAATGTACTAAAAGACTAATTTCAGCACTCTTACTATGGTTACAATATTTTGACATCAACAATGAAAACAAATTTTATTATGTAAAAATAGAGAAATAAACTTGAAGGGTGAATTGCATATGATCTTCTCTTATCTGAAAATAAGAAAATGGAGGGGGGCCATAACTAAGTTTCAAGTGTATAAAACCTTCTAATCAAACGTTAAATGTTATGTCAATTGTGTAAATTTATACCCAACACTATGAAATATATTTGGAGTTTTCACTTGATTTTAGTACTTTGTCATAATCCATTTATTTTTATCTTTTAAATAATCATAATAAACACTATTTAGTATATTCGCAATTCTTTTTGTTAAAAATCTTTTTTATTTCCATAAAACTTCAGGGGATGGTCGATGCAAAATACCACATAATGTACATAATTTAGAAATCAAAGTCATATATATTCTTGTCGTGTACAAGTACAACCAAATGGATCTCTTGAACATCTCTCTATAATCAGAACACTCTAAACCAAAATCAAAAGCAGTAACAGTAATACATTGGCATTGCATCTCTAGCAAAGCCAAATCCAAAAAGTAAAATTACAACGAAGTAGCAATTCCAAAAAGAAAAACAATCACTAAATAAAATTAGAAATAATCAAGAAAACTATAATCTATATTACAAATCAAAAGACATTCATGAATGCTATAAGCTCAACAATAAATTTTACCAGAAAAAATCAAATCCCTCAAGAAACTTGGACCACTCACGATCCAAATCATCAGGCGCTTTGATTCTTCAACTGACCGAGCCTCAGATATAGCAAGATATAAATTTCAGTATAACTAATATAAGTTTCCTAGTAGTCACCAAAACGACCTTCTTTTCTAACACGTGTTTTAATTTTAGGTTTTCCTTTTGATACACGCGAGTCCTCTATCTGGTCGTGCCGCGCTATGATCTTAATGGGATGTGCTTCTGTGTTAAATACCCACTCATCGAGTGAGATGACAGAAGAAGGCGAGAAAAGAAGATACAAATATTTGAGCGTCTCTGCAAGGAAAAAGCTCTGCATCATGTCGTCTTTCACACCTGTATTAACCTGAAATAACACACGACCCGAAGCAGAATCATGAGAATATAATCCTTGAAGTTTCGTCTACATCAAAAACTACCTTGAGATCAGAATAATCATGGAAACACCTCTTAAAGCTTAAAAACTTGAAAAGTGAGGAACATAGTTGTAACACTATTCGAACTCTAACAGTGGCTTGGCAACAGTTCAGATTTTAAATGCAAGTGAGAAAAAAAAACTCTCCATAAGATGTTTCACTTTTACCAACACAACAAAACCTTAGAACCAAAAATATTAAGAAATACTCACATCCTTTAATCCAACATATCCCGTGTCTATCGGGGAGTTTTTCTCAAATGCTTGGAATATATCCCATCCCCAGTCTTATATGTTGCATTACCAGTCAAACGCCAGAGGTAAAAGAGCGACTCAACATTTTCTGGTCTCAATATGTTCCATGAGGTTCCGACACTCGTATCCTGTTGCATTATGACGTGAGTAAGTAAACGATTTTATCGAACAAAATAATAACTTAGATCTTGAATAAATATCAAAATTGAATCAAAAGGACTTACCTCGCCTGAACGGAAATAGTAGTTCTCTCCAGCTAATTTTGTTGGAGTCGACTGATAGAAGTTATAACATGTCCTAGCTAGCTGCACAAAGAGAGCAAAGTTATGCCCTTAAATCAGTAGACGGCTCCCCACTACACAAGAAAAAAAAAATTGGGAACTTAAATATTCACACCTCTTCAGCCAGAGATAAGAATTTCTGAGCTTCATCGCTATCATAACCAGAAGAACCCAGTGCTAACATTCCTGGAGCAAAACATGCAAGTTCATCCATCTGCAAATATTTTAAAATTGAGGGTAACAATTGTTATGCAAATAATATATGTTGCACTCAACACTGAAACCACAGATAAAGCACCTTGTCAGTTAACGATGTTCCAATCTTCTCACAAAGATAAGCATAGGAAGAAGGCGTAGACCTCCTAACCAAGGTTAGTAGACCTTTCATTGATTTCTCCCACATTTCCCTGAAAGGAATATATGATGCAATGGTTTACGTGAAAAAGTAGCAATGGACGAACACAATTAGCAGAATGACGTATCAAAATGGTAAATCAGGAAAACAGAGAGCTAATACAAGTAAAACAGATACTTGACTGAAGTATAATTTCAAAAAAACGATGAAGATTGTTGAGTAGAAAACTAGAAGACCAATGAAATGACAAGAAGCACATTTGAGCAACACTTGAACAAAGAGCATTCATATAATTGAATGACAATACCGTATTATGAAACACATGTATCGCAAACAGAAAATGTTAGAGCTTACCTGTAATGCTTCACAGCACTGGTTTTCTTTCCTTGTATCCAAACTTTGAGCAAGTATTCATAAAAACTGCATCACAAAATTACATTTGTTGAGTATTAGAAAATTTCATCTCAATAGATCCAAGGAGTTAGCCATTTCTCTCAACTAATTATGGCGTTCAAATCCATATTGTAAAGCCTTTGACACAAGCTTGAAAGCAGCATGAAGTCTAAGTAACTGAAAGGTCGCTTTAAGCAAGAAAAAAAAAACAATCAGGAATGTAGTGCTGACATTCAGAAATATTTGACTAATTTTCTCAATCAGATTTGTATAGATGCACCCCAAGATCGGAAACAGTGAAACTTCTAGACCAAGTCATACTGGCAGGGTGAGAGAAATCTATTACTATTATTTATTACTACAAGGCCACAACTAACATATATACAAGACAAATGGAAATGGGAGTAAACAATCCATAGAAGGAGCGACAAACTCACGATCTGGCCTTTTTGAACTACTCATCCAATCCCATTATATACAGCGTGTCAAGACCGTCAATTAAAGTTGCTCCAAGACCCCCAAAGCTATTAACACCACTCTTCGACTGAGGCTGGTACCAATAAATTATGGAACGTCCATACATTAAAACGCAATCTTAGAGCAATGACACACTTTTCTACCATTAAACAATTAGAAGATGAAAAGACATGAATTAACATATACATGGAATCAATTGAGAACTCGTGATACTCACGCTACGAGAATCTAGTATTAAGAACCGAAACCAAATGAAAAAACATATATAGTGAAAAGATAAGTAAGTATTGTGGCGACCATGAGGGTGTATCAGAAACTACCAAGTTAAGCTTTAGATATCTTATTGTATAAGTTGATTATATAACTATAAATGAAGGTAAGCTTTAGATACATGTCTTATTATATAAGTTGACGAATATATAACTCTCTGAGATCATTGGCAGTTATATTCCTAGAACAGTCTGACATCTCTCAGACATCCATATAAGTCAAATAAGAAATTAAGTACTTGAATAGCTCAGACTACGTTTATCTCCCACAACATGACCTAATTGAGAACTGCAATCACACGAAAGGGATCAAATTTTTGCTCCCCTTTTGGTACTCTGAAAATTTCAATTTAGTTAAAATTCCAAATAGTACAATAAATAAAGTGAGATACTTCTACTTTGTTAAATACCCCCTATGGCTATAGTCAATTAAATTTTGATAGAAAATAATATTTTCGGGATTTGTAATAATAGTGAAATTACATTTAATTCGATAATTGGTTTGTAAAAAAGCTTTTCATGGTTATTGTTTACGATGTGAAAATTAAATTAAGACGAAAAGAGGTAAGATTTAGTTTCAAATATTTGAAGTTTTTAGTATGACGTGTCGCGACATCGTAATAAAATACGTTACCGAGAAAGGATTCAGTTTGAGTCGAAATCACGAGTAATTATAGTTGTTGTCAACATTGATCGGTCAAAGCTGTCGATTTTCAGTTTGATTGTGACATGTCATCCATTTCAAGAGTAATTAAACATTCATTCGACTACAGTTCCATAACTGGAACATGTATATTTTGTTGCGGGTTCCAATCGCAAAACCAACCTATGTAATTATCATTTAAAACATCAACGAAGACATGTCATTTTGACTCCTCACATCTCATCCCTTCATAGTTCGACAATTACCTAATTTGATAGCTCTTGTCTAATTCGACAACCATCGATTAACTCAACAAATAAGCTTCGTGTCGAAAGGGAGCACTCTGGTTAAGTTGAAGCACAAATGCAATGTCTCTTGATATACGTCACCCAACTTAAACAACGGAGAAATACGTTGACTCACCTCAGACATAGCTCAGCTGTCGTGCTTGACTACAAAATTACTCTAACAAACGTTTATCGACGAATCTAAAAGGGAATGATCAATCCAACTTGAGTATCAAGTCTATTAGCAAACATACGTACCATTAATGGAACTACCACGAAAGTGCATTCTTTGAATATTGAAAGACCAATTGTTCAAAAAAATTTATAATGAGAAACACCTCGAAGGACCACTGATTTATTGAAGTATTTGCCCGGTCGTTTTATGCATGATACCTCATCCACGACCTAAAGTAGCAGCAACTTTCACAATACTAATTAATTTGCATCCACTGCACTTATTGCAAGCTCAACTCTTGTGGAAGCCGCGAAGCATATATTTACCATAACATTTGACTCATGACCCTATTTCACCTAATCAACCAGAAGAGATCAAAAGCTATAACATACAAATGATAGAGACGAAAAGAAAAATATCGCCCTACCAGATAGTGCGTTTTAGGCTATGACTAAAATTTTGTTATTTAAAAATTACTTTTCAACTCTTACTGCAACACTTTGAATTATATTTCAATTGCTTTTGAGAGATTTGTAAATACACTCTTTCTTGAACTTAAGTAACTTGAAGCAAAACTGAATAACAAGCCCCTTCTATATTTATAAGCTATATATATATATATATATATATATATATATATTGCAAACGTCCATGATCCATGTGGTGTTTGACACGTCAACACGACACAAATACGTGTAATTTTTTTAAGAGTCGGTACACATATCAAAACCGTAACACGCGTGTGACGATGGGTTAGAGTGTTTATTTGTATTTCAGTCATAATAACTAGGGTAGATTAATAAGTTACAAGCTTTTAGGAGAATTTAAATAATTTGCAATTTGAATAAGTTATATTAGTATTTATCTGGCATAATTTTTTTTTTGTAGCAAGGGTTGTTTTCGAGCAATATATTATTTGGTTCAACAATTGCGTGATGATTGATACAACCATTTGGATATTACAGCTAACAATACGCGATGGTTGGTTATTTATAAATTTAGGAAGTATGTTCAATCACAATCCTTAGTTATACTCCACGCCATCGATACAATGGTGCAACATAATATTTTCCTTTAAAGACAAGTAGATCGTAAAATAGTAATTCGACGCTTGGAAGCGAGGTTGTGTACTTGTCTTCTAACTTTGAGCTTGTAGTATCGATTGTACTTTTAAATGATCTAATTGATTGATGTGGTTTTTAAAATACTATGTTTAGTGTGTAGAATTTATTAAAGACGAGTACGACGTAAATAAAGTATCTTGCTAGTTGTTGTGGATGTTCAAGTCTAAAGTATTTCCTATGAGGTGAGCACCCTTTGTGCTCTTGCAGTAATACCATTATTTTTCTACTATAAGAGCGTGGTTTTGGTTTAGGTTATTAAGTGAAATTAATTAGTGGTTTATTTTTTCTACTATAACTCGCGTGGTTCATGTGATATAGTTTTTTTTTTTTTTTTTTTGGGAAAAGTGGCAGCTAATACCCACTATATTATATCGCTACTCTCTATGTTTATATAATCTCACTTTTAGACTAAAATCTGACGCGATGAAACGACACAACTACCCTTGAATTTTAAAAATAGTGCATCACGTTTTAAAAGTGTGTTTCACAAATCCGAAGTTGTAAACGACTTCACGAAATATCATTACGCCATTCTCTTATGATTCTTCGCCCGATGGAACGACTTATCTGCAACAAATCCGAAACAGAAAAAATCGAAAAGATTGACACGCAAAATGAGAGGGATGTCTTTTCTTATATTAGTAATAGATATTTCCATTTCTCAAGGCTCATTTTAAACTTTCGTTTTTTCAAATCAAATTCTAATTCTAATTTCTGATTCAATCAAAGTTCTCCTTCACGAATTTCCGCATTTACGGTGAGTACATTTGTTGTATGATTGCTAGAAATCTATATTATAAGTTTTTGACTAAATTACTACTTTGTTATTTATTAGATATATTTTACCAAGCGACGGTGGACCAAAGATGAAAAACTGGTGGATATCACTCCCCATGCAAAGTGATTGGCCACATCTTCCCAGTGTTAATGGCTTCAGGTAACTGTTTTTCCTTCATTACAGTTGCTGCAATGTTATGAAATTTTATTCTGTTATTCTTGATGCTATTAGTTCTGCATGAAGTTCGAGTTATCATTAACTTTTTTGAGTTAATTTTCACTTCCTTACTGTGGTTTAGAAGTTTGGTACAAATTGAGAATTGCTCATAATGAAAGCCGATGAAGACAATAAGGTTACATATTATATACTTCTCTTAAATTTTGATATTCGGTCCTTTTTTTTTTGTTTGTTTCATTATGTCTGTATTAACTATTGCTATCTCTTCTAGATTCTATCTCATAATGGTTTCCCTTTCTGATGTAGGAAGTTTAGATGATATGGATATCTTCTATTCTTTTTTTCTTTTATGGGATATCTTCTATATCTTAAAATATGAAATATATTTTAGAGTCATTTTTGTAATTTTTATATTTTAGAATTAACTGCATTATTTGGACAACTATGATGAACCAAAAATGTACGTTATTTGATTTGTAGATAAGCATTAAGAATGTTTTGTGGAAGAAGATTAACTTAAAAGGTAGGTTTTTTCCAATTCCCTTTAATTATAATAAATTCTGTACTTCTTTCTTTATTTTCTTTACTTCTTTAAAATTTCCAAACTTCTTTTCTCGATCCAAAGTAAATAATCATGTTAATAGATAGGCATGAAATGTATTTTAGCATCATGATTATGATTTTTATATTTAAGAATTACTAGCACTTAATTTGTGAATTGCATCTTTTGGACGATGATTAACTAATGTAAATAAGCATTTGTAGTTCTTATATTTTTTGAATTACCGACATTCAAATTTTGAATGGTATTGTAATTTTTTTGTTTTTGTCACTATTACTAAGGTACATTATTTATGTAATAATGTGGGAGGTTTAAATGACGTGGGTATCTTCTATCTAACTCATGTTTTTTTTCTATTTTTATAATTAGAAAATTCTTCTTCTTTCTTAATCATGTAGATAAGCATGAAATACATTTTAGTAACATGTTTTTTCTCTAAATCAATTTGCTCTTTCCTTCAGAGAATCCGACGAATGCGGCTATAGAAGATGTGTTACGGGAAGTTGAGACGCGAGTGAGTCCTGAAGTGAATGAGAGATTGCTCCGCCCATTCACGGCGGATGAGGTACGTAAGGCGCTTAAGGATATGTATCCCTTTAAATCTCCTGGTCCTGATGGTTTCTCTGTCGTCTTTTTTCAAAAGTTTTGGGGGGTGATCGGTGAGGACGTTATTCATTTCGTGCTTTCTTTCCTTAATGAGCGTATTCTTGATCCAAGTGTTAATTTTACTCATATTGTTTTTATTCCTAAATGTGTACTAACACTGATGTGATGATGCAGTTTCAACCAATTAGCCTTAGCAATGTGTGTTTTAAGATTGCATCCAAAGTTGTTGCTAATCGGCTGAAACCTTTCTTATCATCTATTATATCTCCATCTCAGTCAGCATTTGTTCATGGTCGTTTAATCACTGATAATATTTTGGTGGCTTTTGAGGTCAATCACTCTTTGAAAAATAAAAGAACAGGGAAACGATGTCAAATGACGTTGAAGCTGGATATGAGTAAGGCCTATGACCAAGTCGAGTGGCCCATCTTGGAGAAGGTAATGCTTAAGTTAGGTTTCAATTCTCATTTTATTTCTGTTATTATGATGGGTGTTAGAACTGTCTCTTATTCGATTTTACTTAATGGTCGTGCATCCAGTGTTTTTTTCCGCGAAAGGGGTATTAGGCAGGGGGCCCTCTATCCCTCTACTTGTTCTTATTTGTCTTTGAGGTGTTTTCAGCACTTATTGCTAAAGCGGAGGACCTTGGGGAACTTAGGGGGTAAAAATCAGTCGCCATGCACCATCAATGTCGCATCTCCTTTTCGCCGACGACACGCTCCTCTTTTGCACGGTGGATGTGCAATCAGCCGCATGTATCCGCACCATCCTGGAACGTTTCGAAGCGGCTTCGGGGCAGCGTATCAATAGGGAGAAATCCGTTGTGGTGTTTAGCAAAAACATGGACGCATAAACTCGGGAAGAGGTTGGGGCCGCGCTTGGGGTGGCGGTTGCGGAACGACATGATAAATATCTTGGGATGCCGTCTGTGGTGGGAAAGTCAAAAAAAAGAATTATTTGATTTCATTCGTGAAAGAATTTGGAAGCGTGCGCAGGGTACAAAGGTAAGACCTTATCGAGCGCGGGAAAGGAGGTGCTAGTGAAAGCGGTTATGCAATCTATCCCAACTTTTTTGATGAGCTATTTTCGACTATCGAATACTTTGATCAGGGAAATTGAATCAATTATTTGTAACTATTGGTGGAGCAGTGGGGATCAGAACAAAATTCATTGGGTCGTCTGGGAGAAACTGTGTCGACGGAAAACGGAGGGGGGTCTTGGTTTTCGGGACCTTAGGGCATTTAACTTGGCCTTACTTGCTAAGCAAGCATGGAGAATATTGAAGAATCTGGACAGCCTTGTAAGTCGTATCTATAAAGCTAAGTATTTTAACAACACCGAGCTTTGCGATGCGCGACTAGGGGCAGCCCCCTCGTTCTCTTGGAGATGTATTTGGGAGTCTTTACCGGTCTTGAAAAATGGAGTACGTTGGCACGTCGGAAACGGCGAATCTATCTTGGTATGGCATGATGCTTGGATGCAACGGTCTTTATCTTTTCGGCCGATCACATCGGTTAGTGAGGAGGAGTCGTTTCTTAAAGTTAGTAATCTTATTGACAATATCACGGGATGGTGGGACGTTGATTTGCTTCGTACGTTTCTTTGGGAGGTGGATGTCTCGCTCATCTTGACCATTTCGCTTGGTGATGGTAGTCATGAGGATCGGATTGTGTGGCATTATGAGAAGAAAGGAGAGTTTACGGTTCGTAGTGCATATCATGTGATCGTTGCTCAAGGCCTGGTGAAGAACGCGAAGGATAAAGGCTCGGTGTCGGAGGGGCCTGCATATTGGAAGAAGGTTTGGAAAGTGGATTGTGCGAATAAGGTGAAATTATTCTTATGGCGCTGTTGTATGGATATTTTGCCTACACGGTGGAATTTGGCACGAAGGCGTATTTGCGTGGAAACACAGTGTGTCGTGTGTCAAACGGGGGTGGAAACGCTACGTCATAGCTTATTTGAATGCTCCTTCGCAAGGCAGGTGTGGGTTGTGTTCCGTGAGGTTGTGGGTTCGGGAGGGCGAACTGCTAGTGACTGGATGGAAAGAATTTTTCAGTCGGAGTCGCCATACATGGTGAGCTTGATGATTACGACTTGCTGGGCATTATGGTGGAATCGAAACGGGGTACTTGCGGGTGATCGGGCGAAGAAGGCGGACGAGGTAGCTTCTTTTGTGCGTAATTTTACTTCGACATGCATGGGCTGAGTTGAATGGAAGAAAGGGTCGCAAGGATTGTTCCCGTGATGAGGGGTGGTAAGCTCCACGGGGCGACGTTATTAAAGTTAATTTTAATGGCGCTCTCTTTCATAGCGAGTCGGAAATTGGTTTGGGTATGGTTGCGCACGATAAGGATGGAGTTATGGTCGCATGGAGACAAAGGCACCTTATTTCGTGTGTTAGTCCGCTTGGTGTGGAAGTTCTCGTGGCCTTGGAAGCGTAAAGTGGGCGATCGGGAAAGGATGGAATGAAGTTTTGTTTGAAGGCGATTGCCTAACAGTGGTGCACGACATTATTCACAATACAAGGGAGGATATTCATGTGGTTAACGTACTTGATGACATTCGAGGATTTCTTAGGAGGCACGACGGTTTTCTTTTTCGTTGGGTAGGTCGCGAATCCAACTCCGTCGTGCAGTAAGATTTTTGTTTGTCAATTTTTAATAGCACTGCAGTTTGTCTGCTATTTATTTAAATCTTTATTTTCCGGCTTCAAGTTTAACATTCCGTTACATAGATACTTTTCTTTTGACAAAGAAAATATTGTATTCATTGTTATTAGTAAGTTTAGTGCCTCTCAATTATTATAAGTTATTATAAAAAAAAAAATTATTAGTCAAATAAAATTAATTTTCGCCTTTTTTGTTTCTTTTTGTTGGTGTCGAGGCGGCCATATATAGACTCTTCTTTTTGTACTTTACATCCTTTCTTTTCCTTGTGAAATTTATGTATTTAATTTTGATTGGAAATTTAAACTAAAAGTATGCTTTGGAATTTTAGATGTCAAAATATGTTAACATTTTTGTCCATTCATAATGAAGTTATATTTATCAACAAGTGTAGTTAAACAATGTCACTTTAATGAATATACAAAGTTAAATAACATATGCATTAAAATCAAACTACTCTTTATAACAAAAAGGTAAATAAACTTATAAAAGTGCACGTGAACTCATGTCAATATTTTAGGTACTTAAACAATTTTATACTCATGTCTATTATATATATTTTTTATTATCATCACATAAATTACAGTAACAAACGCGTGTTAAAAGAAAATTCTTTACACTAAAGAAAATTTTGCATGCGGTCTCCGCGTGTGCTTTTTTGCTAGTATTTATAAAGTATAAACTCTAAACGAAATTACACATAAGAATTAAAGGAGCACTGGAGCATACGCTTACTTTAGTAATTAAGCTGGGATCCAAAAATTGCAAAAGCTGCCCATGCATTATGTCTAATTAGGAAGTCGCCTCTTATGTTATTTAAATTAACAAACAATCCTTCTTGGTTTAAAGAAAAAGCCAAAAAAATCCCTACCATTTAATTAATTGAAGTCTAATATGAATCAAAAGCTTGATTTTTAGTCGTTATATTTGACAGGTAAAGAATCATTGTTGCTTAAATTTAAATATATGCATATTAATTTCATTATCAGCTTTCTAAGATATTAGTTCTAGATCTATAAAAACATAAACTTAGTATAGATTAGTTTTATGAAGTATTTAATTAATTTCAAACAAATTTAAAAGAGTTCTAGTCAATTTATAAATCTTTTATTATGATAGATGTATGTTTGATAAAATTGTAATCCTAAAATAAGAAATAAAAAAGCCTTGGTTATCGATATAGTCATGGCGTAAAACTTATTATAAAAAGGTCTTTGCTAGCAACTAAAAGTTGAACCAAAACATAGACCTCCATGAGCATTCATCTTTCTTAGAAGCCAAAAAGATCGATTCAAATTTCAAAAAGATCGATTCAAATTTTTTTCCTTGGAGTATTGTTTCTCTTACATATTCTAGTCTATTGTTCTTTAAAAAAAAAAATTGTTTTAGCCCCTCCAATGTTCAAATCCTGGTTACGCCACGGGAGGAGGCGACGACAGTGGTAGCAATAAACGAAAAATATCATTAACTTTTTATCAAAATTTCGATAGTAAAAAAAATGTTGTCGTGATGGACGTGAGACGCACAATGACATTTTGCACTTTTCGACAAAACATTCATGCATGGCGTGCAATTGAGGTTTTGATATACGGCATGGTTTACTACTAAACTTCTTTTAGCATATTAGATCCCGATACTTGTACGTGTGTGTGTATATATGTTGCACAAACCAAACTGGAAAGATTGTCATACTCAGTTCAAACTACGGGCCAAGTCTTTTTGTTTGGCTTAAAATCACATGCAATACTCATTTCCAAAGTCGATAAATTCTAACATATAAAAAGAAGAAAATGACCAGAGATTTATTGGCAGATGGAAAACAAACCAAACCACACGTTGTTTGGTTTACTTAGTTTGAGTCAATTGGTCAAGAAATTTAGTTAAAGACTTAGACTTAGCTCGATCAACAAACTCACCGCGAACGCAAAACGTTATTTAGTCATAACCGAACTGCCTTACTAACTAACACGCCATCTCATCGATCCGTAAGAATTTAACTTCGCATCCCAACTATTTAGTTTGTGAAGTATACAGCTAACTTATTACTTGACAAGCCTTAAAACTTTCTCTTTTATTTGATTTGAAGTCACACACAAAATCTTATAATAGAAAAAAGAGGACCAGAAATGAAAAGCGTGGAATTCTATTATGTGGAAATGAAACACAAACCAATCCACAAGTTGCTTGGTTTACTTTTGAGTCAAACGGTCAATAAGTCAAGACCACTTTACAACCTCATAGTTCGTTGAATAGTCAGTAAGTGACTGATATAAATATTATATTACCTGAGAATATAAAAAAGCATAAAACACTTTGTAAATGCAAATTTAAAAATGGGAGTTCAAATAATGTATTCAACAAGTGCTTTATTCTTGATACTCGTAAATGCCATTTTGTTTGGCATTACTTTCCCCTTTGTTTCATCAGCCCAACATTGTCTACAATCTCAAAAAGACTTGCTGCTTGACCTGAAAAACAGTCTCACAAATTACTCTTCATCTTCGACTAAGCTAATGCAGTGGTCAGGATCCATTGATTGTTGTCGATGGGGCGGCGTAGCCTGCGACTCTCAAGGTCGTGTTACTGGTCTCGATCTCAGCTCTCAATATATATCCGGAGGAATCGATAATAACACCACCAGTCTTTTCCAGCTTGAATATCTTCAGAATTTGAGTTTAGCTTACAACGACTTCAACTTTGTTCAGTTACCATCCAAGTTTGGTCTGCTGACAAGTTTGAGGTATCTGAATTTGGGTTACTCTGGTTTCAGTGGTCAAATTCCAGCCGAATTTTCACATTTAACAAGGTTAGTTGTTCTTGATCTTACTTCGGACACTATGTACTCTGCACTGAAACTCGAGAGCCCTGATCTGAAAAGATTTATTCACAACTTCACACAGCTAAGAGAACTTTATCTTGATGGAGTGAATATTTCTGCTAATGGATATGAGTGGTGCAACACCGTATCGTCTTTTCTCCCAAATTTAAGAGTCTTGAGCTTGTCTAATACATCCATTACAGGCCCCCTTGATTCTTCATTGGCGAAACTTCGATCTTTATCCACTATTCGCCTTAATTACAACACTCTTTCTTCTCCTATTCCATATTTTTTTGCGGATTTCCTTGGCTTGAGGATTTTATCTTTAATTAGTTGTAACTTGTCTGGAGTGGTTCCAGGAAAGTTGTTCCAGATTAGTAGTCTGTACGCAATCGGTCTTAGTTGGAATGAGTATCTTGAGGGTTCTTTGCCAGAGTTTCCTGTGAATAGTTCCCTTCAGAAACTGTTTCTATCAGACACAAAACTTTCAGGACCGATACCAAACTCCATGTTTGCTTCGCCATCACTAGAGCTTTTATACCTCCACAATAATCAATTCAGTGGTTCCTTGGACTTTACTCATGATTTTAGAAAACTTACAAATCTTACAGATCTTGATCTTTCCAACAATAATCTTTCTGTATCCATAAACCAAAATGTACCTGTGTCGTCATATCTCCCCCATTTGCAGGGTTTGGGGTTAGGATCTTGCAATCTCAAGAAGTTCCCGCCGTTGCGGAATATTTCATCACTACTTTCGTTGGATCTTTCCAACAATAAACTATTTGGTGAAATTCCTAATTGGATATGGGAACTTGGAAATAGTGGATCTCTTACCTATCTGAATCTTTCCCATAATCAATTCACCAGTGTGCAAGAACCTTATGACATAAGCAGCATCAACATAGACTTGCTTGATTTGCATTCAAATATGCTTAGTGGGAGAATCCCAGTTCTACCATCCTCAGTTCATTATGTGGACTTCTCTAACAATAACTTTTCTTCCTCTCTACCTGAAAATATTAGCAACTATCCGGAGCTCTATTTCTTCTCAATAGCAAACAATAACATCGAGGGGACCATTCCACCTTCATTATGCAACGCAAGGCAAATTGAAATCCTAGAATTGTCAAATAATAGCTTGCATGGCAAAATACCCTCTTGTTTGGCACCAAAAACTCTAAGGGTGCTGAACTTAGGAAGAAACAATCTAAGTGGTGATATACCTGATACATTCTTAGTTGATTGTGATTTGGAAACTCTGGATCTCGGTTGGAATAATTTATTAGGACAGATTCCTAGATCTTTGTCAAGATGCATAGGGATAAGGATCCTAAACCTCGAACACAATAACTTAAATGATACTTTTCCTTGCTTCATCAAGAACTTGTCCGAATTGCACATCCTAAAGTTACGCTCCAATAAATTTCATGGAGACATTAGCTGCATGCAGGAAGGCAATTATACCTGGCCAAATCTTCAGATACTCGACCTGGCTTCTAACACCTTCAATGGTCTTTTACCTGGTAATTTGTTTCATAACATGAAAGCACTAGCCGTTGATGTGAGTGGCAGACAATCTCAACTTGATTACTTGCATCCTGATTCTCAGTTCGACGAGGTTGACTATCTGTACTCGGTCACATTAACAAACAAGGGACTGGATGTTAAACTGGTTAGGATTCTTACCACTTATACTTTGATCGACTTTTCAAATAACCATTTCGAAGGTGTAATCCCCGAAACAATAGGTGAACTAAAGTCCCTTCATTTCCTCAACTTCTCACGCAATGCTCTTTCTGGTCACATCCCATCATCAGTAGAAAATCTACATGCACTTGAATCATTAGACCTCTCGTCTAACCATTTGGAAGGAGAAATTCCACAACAACTTGCAAGTCTTACGTTCCTCTCATTCTTGAATATGTCGTGCAACAAACTAGTTGGGGAAATCCCACTGGGCGGCCAAATGAACACATTTTTAGCAAGTTCTTTTCAAGGAAACGAGGGACTCTGTGGTCTTCCTTTGAACACAAGTTGCACGAGTACTGAAGTTCGATCGAGAGAATCAGGCGAAGAGCATGAAAGTTTAGACAATAGAGGCATATACATAAGTGCTGAATTGGGATTTATTGTGGGTTTAGGTATCCTTTATGCGCCGCTACTGTTTTCTAGAAGATGGAGAAGATTCTTTATGAAGCTCCTTGACAAGGTCGCATTGTTTATTCTGCGTCGCGGGTAAGATTATATTAGCAGCATTGTAATTTGTGTTTATTGTGTACGTACAATAACTGGTTCAAATCCAATGTGATATATAATATTACAGATTTGATGATTCTTCCAGTTTTGTTGTTTAACTTCACTTTCTCTTGATCATTCTCCAGCAAGATGCATGCTTCATATCTTAGAGTTGTTGTTATAATTTCCAGAAAATGTGAATGAATGATCAGTATCATATAACAATCAATTTTTCAGAATATTATTAACAAATGAACGATTAAACATGAAGCTAAGTCAAGAACATGAACATAAGGCGTAAATAAAAAGATTTGTTATATTTGGACTCAATTCCAATTTTCATTTGTAGGGACACCATTGAAATTTCTTATAGTTTGTAATGGCTACTTTTTAGAATGAAAATTAATGTATTAAAAAACTGATTTCAGCACTCTTATTATGGTTATAATATTTTGACATCAACAATGAAAACAAATTTGATTATGTAAAAATAGAGAAATAAACTTGAAAAGCGAATTGCATATGAGCTTCCCTTGTTATCTGAAAATAAGAAAATGGAGGAATGGAGGGGACCATAATTAAGTTTCAAGTGTATAAAACCTTGAATCAAACGTTAAATGTTGTTATGTCAATTGTGTAAATTTATACCCAACACTATGAAATATATTTGAAGTTTTCACTTTATTGTAGGACTTCGTAATAATCCATTTATTTCTATCGTTTAAATAGTCACAATAAATACAATTCAGTATATATGAAATTCTTTTTGTTAAAAATCTTATTTTTCTTCATAAAACTTCAGGGGAGGGTCGATGCAAAATACCACATAATGTACATAAATTGAAAATCAGAATCATATATTCATGTCGTGTACAACAGTACAAGTACACAACCAAATGAATTTCTTGAACATCTCTCTATAATAATAACACTCTAAACCAAATTCACATGCAGTAACAGTAATACACTGGCATTGCATCTATAACAAAGCCAAATCCATAAAGTAAAATTACAACAAACCAAAAAAAACCACCACTAAATAAAATTAGAAATAATCAAGAAAAAACTATATCTATATTACAAATCAAAAGACATTCATGAATGCTATAAGCTCAACAATAAATTTACCAGTTAAATCAAATCCCTCAAGAAATCAGGACCGCTCACGATCCAAATCATCAGTCGCTTTGATTCTTCAACTGACTGAGCCTCAGATACAAGAAGATATAAATTTCAGTATAACTAATATAAGGTTCCTAGTAGTCACCAAAACGACCTTCTTTTCTAACACGTGTTTTAATTTTAGGTTTTCCTTTTGATACTCGCGAGTCCTCTATATGGTTGTGCCGCGCCATAATCTTAATGGGGTGTGCTTCTGTATTAAATACCCACTCGTCGAGTGAGATGACGGAAGAAGGCGAGAAAAGAAGGTACATATATTTGAGCGTCTCCGCTAGAAAAAAGCTCTGCATCATGTCTTCTTTCACACCTGTATTAACCTGAAATTACACACGACAAGAGGCACAAACATGAGGATAGCAAGACATAGTTATTTAGGATAGTAACGTCTACAATCTTTGAAGTTTCGTCCATATATGAAAATTACCTTGAGATTAGAATAATTATGGAAGTGAGGAAAAAATAACTATTCATAAGATGTTATTTTTTTACCCAAACCCAACACAATAAAACTTTAGAACCAAAAATGTTTCACAAGTTAAGAAGTGCTTACATCCTTTAATCCAACATATCCAGTCTCTATCCGGGACTTTTTCTCAAATGCTTGAAAAATATCCCGTCCCCAGTCTTATATGTTGCATTACCAGTCAAACGCCAGAGGTAAAAGAGCGACACCACTGTCTCTGGTCTCAATATGTTCCATGAGGTTCCGACACTCATATCCTGATGCATTATGACACGTGAGTAAGTAATAGATTTTTTTTCTCTATTCAAACAAAATAAGAACTAAGATTCTTGAATCAACATCAAAATTGAATCAAAAGGACTTACCTCGCCTGAACGGAAATAGTAATTCTCTCCAGCTAATTTTGTTGGTTGGAGTCGACTGATAGAAGTTATAGCATGTCCTAGCTAGCTGCACAAAGAAATCAAAAATCGGTAGACGGCTCCCCACTTCACAAGAAGATAAACTCGGGAACTTATATACACACGCCTCTTCAGCCAGAGATAAGAAATTTCTGAGCTTCATCGCGATCATAACCAGAAGAACCCAGTGCTAACATTCCTGGAGCAAAACATGCAAGTTCATCCATCTGCAAATATTTAAAAATTGAGGGTAACAATTGGTATACAAATAATATATGTTGCACTCAATACTAAATCCACGGACAAAGCACCTTGTCAGTTAACGATGTTCCAATCTTCTCACAGAGATAAGCATAGGAAGAAGGCGTATACCTCCTAACCAAGGTTAGTAGACCTTTCATTGATTTCTCCCACATTTCCTTGAAAGGAATATATGATGCAATGGTGTACGTGAAAAAGTAGCAATGGACGAACACAATTAGCAGAATAACGTATCAAAATGGTAAATCAAGAAAACAGAGAGCTAATACAAGTAAAACAGATACTTGACTGAAGTATCATTTTAGAAACAACACGATGAAGATTGTTGAGTAGAAAACTATAAGACTAATGACAGAATGAATAGGAAGCACACTTGAACAAAGAGCATTCATATAATTGTATGACAATACAGTATTATGAAACACATGTATTGCAAAGAGAAAATGTTAGAGCTTACCTGTAAAGCTTCACGGCACTGGTTTTTCTTTCCTTGTATCCAAACTTTGAGCAAGTATTCATAAAAACTGCATCACGCCCTGATACCACATCACGGGGATCCAAGTGCTCTAGATAACATGTAAAGTACAGAACGTATTGTATGCCTATCTTGTCAATGATGCCTCAACTGAAGTTAAATGTAGTCTATCTTCTTTGCAAATATTCATATTGATACAAACATAGAACGTGAATCGAAGGACTACCTTCTGCTGATATTTGGAGTCTCCCGTCCTTAGCGAAAGAGCAATAAATTTGTTGATAATCTACCATGTTGTTTCCCTCAAAATCTAATACGGGTATTACAAACAATAATGTTAATGTTTCTTCAGTTCAAATAGAAAAAATGATATTCTTACCTATACATAAGGTACAGTTTGTCAATCGATGAATACATAATATAGCAGGCTTACACAAAATCAATCTCTACCTAGGCGGTGATATGGAGAAAGGAACCTTTATCTGTGAAGGATAAAGAATTTGCAAGTATATAATATGCTTCAGATGTTAAGAATACCATCAGATAAAATGCCAAAGTCCTTCATAGTTTTATTCCAGTTATCATCTGTCCAACAAGCATTTACTTCTGAGGAAATCAGCAATCAGGCAGTATACTAAACTCTACTTCGTTCAAATTGGCTAGTACAACCACTCAAGCATCCTAGTGTGTTTTCCGAAGTCATATTGGTTAACTGGTTCAAAAACAGGTTACATGACATAGACTCGAGCATAATAGATCGAACATAATATGTATTAGACAATTTTGTTCTAACTCGTTCAAGAACGTAATCTGTAATAGTGCCAGCGAATCGACTTTTAAACAAATGAAACACAATGGCGATAGCCAAAATACACAAGCTATCACCTCTGTCATGACAGCTACAGCTGTCGGATCATGACCACGCCATACGTAATCTCTCACTTTCATTCCTTCTGCAGCTGCACCTTTTCTAACAGCCTGTATTGCAACAATAAGTGAAGCACCTGAAACAAGTCTACCTTTAATGAGGAAACCTAATATTATAGCCAAGCTTTCACGGTTTGGAATTGAAACTCCAGTGAGAGATACATAATGAGGAATTCCACCTTCTATAATGAATGAGCCACCAATCACGAGAGCAGCATACTCTATATGCTCAGGGGGCTGAAGAGAAAATAACATCAATCAATAAAAAAACTATTACATATCTAGCACAATTACTATGGCTTTAAATTTTAACAAAGAAAATTGTACATGCTAAACTTCAATATCACATTACCTGAGAAGTCCACAGATTTTGAACACCGTGAACAATTGTAGCGCCACAACCAAGACAGAATATGCCAACAGCAGATATCAATGACCATACAAATCTCTCCTTAGAATAACCATATCTGAGATCAAATAAAACACGAGTCAGAACGATAATACCACCAAACGAGCTTCATCATTGTGCATTCTGCAATATAGGATGTTAGAAGTCCATCACTGGTAAAGTAAAAATCTACTTAATAGAAGAATAAGCCTTTTTTCTGCTGGCATAATAACTAACACTACAATCACCATATATTCTTAACCTTAACTAGATTGGCATTGCAAAGTCCAATACAGAAGTAGTATATTAACTAATTCGTATGATCTGAGAGGTTCATGAAAGACACCAACAACAGTTTGAAGCTTCTCAAACAGCAAGTAACTCTATATGGAAAAGTTAAACATGCTTCCTCATGTCAATGTATAAGTTCAAAATACCAATTCATCGGAGACTTACAGATGAAGAGCATCAGGGGCACGTCGCGAACTACTTAAACCATACGCGAGAAGTGCGAATGAAATCGCATATCAATATATAAAGTCAAATCCAACAAAAGGGAACGCTCTTCGAGCAAAGAATACCCCGAAAACAAAAACAAAATCCAAGCTACCTGATTTGCAAAGTCTGCAAGCGAATGCACCATTTCAGCCAAAATAACATGGCTCGAGGTGGACATCCAGACCCCAAATTTAAGAGTAAACACAAGAAAGTTGCACCACAACGCTGTCGTCACAGCTCGCTGGCTACAATAAATAACATTAGGTGAGAACCTAATAACCGCCTTACACAAAACGTTAAAATAACTCTAAACAAGTAACGTAAACGCAAACAGCTCAGAAAGCATTTCTACTCCTCTCAAACTCACCCATGATCAACCACTTCAATCTTCTCGATTTTCTTCGGTCTCGTAATAAAATCTGCACTCAACACACAAAACCAAATCAAACACTAAACTCAATCAAACACAAGCTACAACACACACACAATCCAATAAAACACACGAAACGAACTCACTTCGCGCGAAAGCAAGGCTATAAAGGCATCTATAGATACTAGGTACAACAAAATCAAATCAAATCAAACACCAAACTCCATTAACCACAAGCTACAACACACACAATCCAATAACACACAAAAATCAAACTCACTCCGTGTAAAACCGAGGCGATGCAGGCATCTATAGCCACTCGGTACAACAAATTTAGCAACAGGTACACCTCCCGACGATGCCGAATTCGACGTCAACAGAATCCGATAAGCCGAAAACCCTCGATTATACAAAATATTGTGCCGACGCGTGTTTTCGCAATCGATCGAGTTTTTTTCTCGCAATTGCTGATCATCGGTGTCGGATGAGGTATGAATTTGAGAAATGTGGGAGCTCAATGGAGAGGAGTAGTACCGGTGTCTGCCATGGCGGAGCCGAGAGAGGAGAAGAGAGGTTCGCATTACAGCTGTGGATGATTGTACTGTACGGATAGTGTGTTGTATTGTGCTAGCTGAAAAGCATTTTTGTGCGTGTTAGGTTGAGTATATTCGTTGCTTCGCCATTGTTGGACTGTTGGCTGAGCTTTATGACTATGGGTATGTAAAAATGTAAATTTGGTATAATGGTGGGGTAGAATAGGTTATTAAGTTTCTTTTTATTCTACCACGAACATGGGCACGTACACATCGACACGAATTTTTAATACAAAATCTTTTTACTGACACGGTGGCGAACACGTTAACACGACACATACACGTGTAATTTCTTGGAGAGTCGGTGCATCATATCTAAACCACGACACTCTAGGATGGGTTAGCGTGTTTATTTTTTATTTCAGTAATAATAACTAGGGTTAGATTAATAAGTTGCAAGCTTTTAGAAGAGCTTATTTCAAATATTTTGCAATTTAAATAAGATATATTAGTATTAATATGTAATATGATTATTTTTAGCGAGGGTCTTCTTTCAGCTGTAAATTATTAGGTTGAACAATTACACGATTGGGTGACACAACCGTTTAGTTATTATAGTTAACAATTTATAAATAAAAAATGCAGGTACCAAAATTACGGGACTAAAATTGCGTAGGATGCCAACTTACGGGACTACAATTGCGTGGGGTGCCAACTTACGGGACCACTTTCGTGGGGTGCCAACTTACGGGACTAAAATTGCGTGGGGTGCCAACTTACGGGACCAATTGCGTGGGGTGCCAACTTGCGGGACCAATTGCGTGGGGTGCCAACTTGCGGGACCAAATGCGTGAAGGTGCCAACTTATGGGACCAAACGAACTTTTTTCCCCTTTTTGACAAAAGGTTCATGCATGGCGTGCAATTGAGGTTTTGTTATACGAAATGGTTTACCGCTAATCCTCAAGAAACTCTAGAAGTTTAGTGATAAAAACTTCTTTTACCGTATTAGTCATAATCAGTTCAAACTACAGACCAAGTCTTTCTGCTTGATTTAAAATCACACGCAAGGGTCATTTCCAAAGTCGATAAATTCCAACAAATAAAAAGAAGAAAAGGACCACAGACTTATTGGCAGATGAAAAACAAACCAAACCACACGTTGTTTGGTTTACTTAGTTTGAGTCAATTAATCAACAAAATTAGTTAAAGACTTAGACTTGGCTCGATCTCACGGCGAACGCAAAACGTTTGCTTGGTCATAATCGAACTGCCTAGCTAACACACACACTAACACGCTGGCTCATCGATCTGTAAGAACTTCGCATCCCAACAATTTAGTTTGTGAAGTATACAAACTAACATATTACTTGACAAGCCTTGAAACATTCTCTTTTATTTGATTTGAGGTCACACACAAAATCTTATGATAGAAATAAGAGGACCAGACTTAAAGCGTGAAATACAAACCAATCCACAAGTTGCTTGGTTTCATGGTTTACTTTCAAGTCAACCGGTCAATAAGTCAACACAACTTCACAAAATATCATTTCGCCATTCTCTGACGATTCTTCGCCCGACGAGAACGACTTATCTGCAACAAATCCGAAACAGAAAAATTCGAAAAGATTGACACGCCAAAGTCTGAGATCTCACTGTAGCTCAAAGCAATGCAAAACATAGCAGAAGTATTGCCTCAAGGAAGAGAATTCTCTTATGCATATATTAATCGAACAATGTTAGGCAAATCTTAAGACGAAAAAAATGTGAACTTAGAAGCATTGAAGCCCCCCATTTTTTTGAATATTTTTTCTACCTAGGTATATATATATATATATATATATATATATATATAATATATATATATATGGGTATGTGGAGTTTTTTCTACAACTTTTGGGTTTTTGAAATATAAATATAAAGTATAAACTCTAAACGAAATTACACAGAAGAATTAAAGGAGCACTGGAGCAGACGCTTACTTTAGTAATTAAGCTGGGATCCGGAGATTGCAAAAGCTGCCCATGCATTATGTCTAATTAGGAAGTCGCCTCTTATGTTATTTAAATTAACAAACAATCCTTCTTGGTTTAAAGAAAAAGCCAAAAAAATCCCTACCATTTAATTAATTGAAATCTAATATGAATCAGAAGCTTGATTTTTAGTCGTTATATTTGACACCTAAAGAATCATTGTTGCTTAAATTTAAATATATGCATATTAATTTCTTTATCATCTTTTTAAGATATTAGTTCTAGATCTATAAAAACATAAACTTAGTATAGATTAGTTTTATGATGTATTTAATTAATTTCAAACAAATTTAAAAGAGTTCTAGCACAATTTATAAATCTTTTATTATGATAGATATATGTTTGATAAAATTGTAATCCTAAATAAGAAATAAAAAAGCCTTGGTTATCGATATAGTCATGGCGTAAAACTTATTATCAAAAGGTCTTTGCTAGGAACTAAAAGTTGAACCAAAACATAGACCTTCATGAGCATTCATCTTTCTTAGAAGCCAAAAAGTTCGATTCAATTTTTTTTCCTTGGAGTATTGTTTCGATTCTCTCTCCTCTCTCCTCTTACATATTCTAGTCTAATCTTCTTTAAAAATAAATTTTTTTTAGCTCCCCCAATGTTCAAATCCTGGTTACGCCACGGGAGGCGACGGCAGTGGTAGCAATAAACGAAAATTATCATTAACTTTTTATCAAAATTTCGATAGTAAAACAAATGTTGCCGTGATGGACGTGAGACGCACAATGACATTTTACACTTTTCGACAAAACATTCATGCATGACGTGCAATTGTGGTTTTGATATACGACATGGTTTACTACTAAACTTCTTTTAGCATATTAGATCCCGATACTTGTACGTGTGTGTATATATGTTGCACAAACCAAACTGGAAAGATTGTCATAATCAGTTCAAATTACGGGCCAAGTCTTTTTGTTTGGTTTAAAATCACACGCAATAGTCCTTTCCAAAGTCGATAAATTCTAACATATAAAAAGAAGAAAAGGACCAGAAACTTATTGACAGATGGAAAACAAACCAAACCACACGTTTGAGTCAATTGCTCAAGAAATTTAGTTAAAGACTTAGACTTAGCTAAATCAACAAACTCACCACGAACGCAAAACGTTTATTTGGTCATAACCGAACTGCCTTACTAACTAACACGCCATCTCTTCGATCCGTAAGAACTTAACTTTGCATCCCAACTATTTAGTTTGTGAAGTATACAGCTAACTTATTACTTGACAAGCCTTAAAACTTTCTCTTTTATTTGATTTGAAGTCACCCACAAAATGTTATAATAGAAAAAAGAGGACCAGAAATGAAAAGCGTGGAATTCTATTATGTGGAAATGAAACACAAACCAATCCACAAGTTGCTTGGTTTACTATTGAGTCAACCGGTCAATAAGTCACGACCACTTTACAACCTCATAGTTCGTTGAATAGTCAGTAAGTGACTGATATAAATATTATATTACTTGAGAAGTATAAAAAAAACCATAAAACACACTGTAATGCAAATTTAAAAATAAGAGTTCAAATAATGTATTCAACAAGTGCTTTATTCTTGATACTCGTAAATGCCATTTTGTTTGGTATTACTTTCCCCTTTGTTTCATCAGCCCAACATTGTGTACAATCTCAAAAAGACTTGCTGCTTGACCTGAAAAATAACCTCATTTATAATTCTTCATTTTCGACTAAGCTAATCCAGTGGTCAGGATCCATTGATTGTTGTCGATGGGGTGGCGTAAGCTGCGACTCTCAAGGTCGTGTTACTGAGAACCACTTCAACTCTGTTCAGTTACCATCCAAGTTTGGTATGCTGACAAGTTTGAGGTATCTGGATTTGGGTTTCTCTGGTTTCAGTGGTCAAATTCCAGCTGAATTTTCACAGTTAACAAGGTTAGTTGTTCTTCATCTTTCTACGAACATTTTATATCTTGCACTGAAACTCGAGAGCCCTGATCTGAAAAGATTGATTCACAACTTCACACATCTTTTCTCCCAAATTTAAGAGTCTTGAGCTTGTCTGATACATCCATTACAGGCCCCTTTGATCCTTCATTGGCGAAGCTTCGATCTTTATCAGAAATTTACCTTGGTTACAACACTTTTTCTTCTCCTTTCCCGGAATTCTTTGCGGATTTCCCTAGCTTGAGGATTTTATATTTAATTGGTTGTAACTTGTCTGGAGTGGTTCCAGGAAAGTTGTTCCAGATAAGTAGTCTGCAGTGGATCGATCTTGGTAGGAATGAGTATCTTGAGGGTTCTTTGCCAGAGTTTCCTGTGAATAGTTCCCTTCAGTATCTGTCTCTATCACACACAAAACTTTCTGGAACTCTCCCCGAGTCTATAGGAAATTTTAAAATGTTGTCATGGATTGATCTTAGCTTTTGCGGATTCTCAGGACCGATACCAAACTCCATGTTTGCTTCGCCATCACTAGAGACTTTATACCTCCACAATAATCAATTCAGTGGTTCCTTGGACTTTACTTATGATTTTAGAAAACTTACAAATCTTACATATCTTTATCTTTCCAACAATAATCTATCTGTATCCATAAACCCAAATGTACATGTGTCGTCATATCTTCCCCAATTGAGAATTTTGGGGTTGGGATCTTGCAATCTCCAGAAATTCCCGCCTTTGCAGAATTATTCATCATTGTCAGCGCTCGATCTTTCCAACAACAAACTATGTGGTGAAATTCCTAATTGGATATGGGAAATTGGGTATAATGGATCTCTTAATTCTCTGAATCTTTCCCATAATCAATTTACCAGTGTGCAAGAACCTTATGACATAAGCAGCAGCAACATCGCTTCGCTTGATTTGCATTCAAATATGCTTAGTGGGAGAATCCCAGTTCTACCATCCTCACTTTATTATGTGGACTTCTCTAACAATAATTTTTCTTCCTCTCTACCAGAAAATATTGGCAACTATACGGACCTCCTTTTCTTCTCAATAGCAAACAATAACATCGAGGGGACCATTCCAGCATCATTATGCTACGCAAGTGAAATCCTAGACTTGTCAAATAATAACTTGCATGGCAAAATACCCTCTTGTTTGGTACCAAAAACTCTAAGGGTGCTGAACTTAAGAAGAAACAATCTCAGTGGTGATATACCTGATACATTTTTAGTTGATTGTGCTTTGGAAACTCTGGATCTCGGTTGGAATAATTTAACAGGACAAATTCCTAGATCTTTGTCAAGATGCACAGAGTTAAAGACCCTAAACGTCGAACACAATAACTTAAATGATACTTTTCCTTGCTTCATCAAGAACTGGTCCGCATTGCACATCTTAAAGTTAAGCTCCAATAAATTTCATGGAGACATTAGCTGCATGCAGGAAGACATTTATACGTGGCCAAATCTTCAGATAATCGACATGGCTTCTAACAACTTCAATGGCCTTTTACCTGGTAATTTGTTTCATAACATGAAAGCACTAGCCGTTGATGTGAATGGCAGACAATCTCAGCTTGATTACTTGCATCCTGATTCTTGGTTGAACTGGGATGACTATCAGTACTCGCTCACATTAACAAACAAGGGACAGGAAGTTATACTGGTTAGGATTCTTACCACTTATACTTTGATCGACTTTTCGAATAACCATTTCGAAGGTGTAATCCCTGAAACAATAGGTGAACTGAAGTCCCTTCATTTCCTCGACTTCTCACGCAATGCTCTCTCTGGTCACATCCCATCATCAGTAGAAAAGCTACATGCACTTGAATCATTAGACCTCTCGTCTAACCATTTGGAAGGAGAAATCCCACAACAACTTGCAAGTCTTACGTTCCTCTCATTCTTGAATGTGTCGTGCAACAAACTAGTTGGGAGAATCCCAGTGGGCGGCCAAATGAGCACATTTTCAGCAAGTTCATTTCAAGGAAACGAGGGACTCTGTGGTCTTCCTTTGAACACAAGTTGCACGAGTACTGAAGTTCGACCTAGAGGATCAGGCGAAGAGCATGAAAGTTTAGACAATAGAGGCATATACATAAGTGCTGAATTGGGATTTATTGTGGGTTTAGGTATCCTTTATGCGCCGTTACTGTTTTCTAGAAGATGGAGAAGATTCTTTATGAAGCTCCTTGACAAGGTCGCATTGTTTATTCTGCGTCGCCGGTAAGATTATATTAGCAGCATTGTAATTTGTGTTTATTGTGTACGAACAATAACTGGTTCAAATCCAATGTGATATATATAATATTAAAGATTTGATGATTCTTCCAGTTTTGTTGTTTTACTTCACTTTCTCTTGATCATTCTCCAGCAAGATGCATGCTTCATATCTTAGAGCTGTTGTTATAATTTCCAGAAAATGTGAATGAATGATCAGTATCATATAACAATCAATTTTTCAGAATATTATTAACAAATGAACGATTAAACATGAAGCTAAGTCAAGAACATGAACAATACACACACATGAACATAAGGTGTAAATAAAAAGATTTGTTATATTTGGACTCAATTCCAATTTTCATTTGTAGGGACACCATTGAAATTTCTTATAGTTGTAATGGCTACTTTTTAGCATGAAAATTAATGTATTAAAAGACTGATTTCAGCACTCTTATTATGGTTATAATATTTTGACATCAACAATGAAAACAAATTTGATTATGTTAAAATAGAGAAATAATTAAAATAGAGAAATAAACTTGAAAAGCGAATTGCATATGAGGTTCTCTTGTTATCTGAAAATAAGAAAATGGAGCGGGACCATAATTAAGTTCCAAGTGTATAAAACCTTGAATCAAACGTTAAATGTTATGTCAATTGTGTAAATTTATACCCAACACTATGAAATATATTTGGAGTTTTCACTTAATTGTAGTACTTCGTAATAATCCATTTATTTTTATCGTTTAAATAGTCACAATAAATACTTTTGTTAAAAATCTTTTTTTTCTTCATAAAACTTCAGAATCATATATTCATGTCGCGTACAAGTACAACCAAATGAATCTCTTGAACATCTCTCTATAATCAGAACACTCTAAACCAAATAAATTCAAAAGCAGTAACAGTAATACATTGGCATTGCATCCATAACAAAGCAAAATCCATAAAGTAAAATTACAACAAAGTAGCAATTCCAAAAAAAACAATCACTAAATAAAATTAGAAATAATCAAGAAAAAACTATAATCTATAATACAAATCAAAAGACATTCATGAATGCTATAAGCTCAATAATAAATTTTACCAGAAAAATCAAATCCCTCAAGAAACCTGGACCGCTCACGATCCAAATCATCAGTCGCTTTGATTCTTCAACTGACTGAGCCTTAGATACAGTAAGATATAAATTTCAGTATAACTAGTATAAGGTTCCTAGTAGTCACCAAAACGACCTTCTTTTCTAATACGTGTTTTAATTTTAGGTTTTCCTTTTGATACTCATGAGTCCTCTATATGGTTGTGCCGCGCTATAATCTTAATGGGTGCGCTTCTGTATTAAATACCCACTCGTCGAGTGAGATGACGGAAGAAGGCGAGAAAAGAAGGTACAAATATTTGAGCTCTGCTAGAAAAAAGCTCTGCATCATGTCGTCTTTCACACCTGTATTAACCTGAAATTACACACGACAAGAAGCAAAAACATGAGGATATCACGACATAGTTATTTAGGATAGTAACGTCTACAATCTTTGAAGTTTCGTCCATAGATGAAAATTACCCTGAGATTGGAATAATTATGGAAACACCTCTTTAAACTCTAAAAACATGAAAAGTGGGGAACATAGTACTAAGCCTTTCAAACTTAAAATGTTAAGATGCAAGTGAGGAAAATATAACTATCCATAAGATGTTATTCTTTTACCCAAACCAACACAATAAAACTTTAGAACCAAAAATGTTTCACAAGTTAAGAAGTGCTTACATCCTTTAATCCAACATATCCCGTCTCTATCCGGGAGTTTTTCTCAAATGCTTGAAAAATATCCCATCCCCAGTCAAACGCCAGAGGTAAAAGAGCGACTCAACTGTCTCTGGTCTCAATATGTTCCATGAGGTTCCAACACTCATATCCTGTTGGATTATGACACGTGAGTAAGTAATAATTTTTTTCTTTATTCAAACAAAATAAGAACTTAGATTCTTGAATAAACATCAAAATTGAATCAGAAAGGACTTACCTCGCCTGAACGGAAATAGTAATTCTCTCCAGCTAATATTGTTGGAGTCGACTGATAGAAGTTATAGCATGTTCTAGCTAGTTGCACAAAGAAATCAAAAATCAGTAGACGGCTCCCCACTTCACAAGAAGATAAACTCGGGAACTTAAATACACACACCTCTTCAGCCAGAGATAAGAATTTTTGAGCTTCATCGCGATCATAACCAGAAGAACCCAGTGGAGCAAAATATGCAAGTTCATCCATCTGCAAATATTTAAATATTGAGGGTAACAATTGGTATACAAATAACATATGCTGCACTCAATACTAAATCCACGGACAAAGCACCTTGTCGGTTAACGATGTTCCAATCTTCTCACAGAGATAAAGCATAGGAAGAAGGCGTAGACCTCCTAACCAAGGTTAGTAGACCTTTCATTGATTTCTCCCACATTTCCCTGACAGGAATATTTGATGCAATGGTTTACATGAAAAAGTAGTAATGGACGAACACAATTAGCAGAATTACGTATCAAAATGGTAAATCAAGAAGACAGAGAGTTAATACAAGTAAAACAGATACTTGACTGAAGTATAATTTTAGAAACAACACGATGAAGATTGTTGAGTAGAAAACTATAAGACCAATGACAGAATGAAAAGGAAGCACACTTGAACAAAGAGCATTCATATCATTGTATGACAATACAGTATTATGAAACACATGTATTGCAAACAGAAAATATTAGAGCTTACCTGTAAAGCTTCACGACACTGGTTTTCTTTCCTTGTACCCAAACTTTGAGAAAGTATTCATAAAAACTGCATCACAAAATTATGTTTGTTGAGCATTAGAAAATCTCATCTCAATAGATCCAAGGAGTAACAATTATTATATATAATTCGTGATGTATACTACCCCAGATTCAGGAGAAATATTTAAATGTCCCAAATGCGTAACATGACAATCACCTGTCTCCCATTGCTCCAAAAGTTATGGTCGAGTACGATCTTGACCCCCCACTGGGATTGATATATATGGGAAGCAAACCATCATCAGGAAATGTTTTGTTAAGCTCCAAAATAACATTTTCCACCTGAAATGTCATGCTTTTGAAATTTATTACTGAAGGTAGATATCTGATAAACCCACAGAGAAGAGAAATCACGCCCTGATACCATATCAGGGGGATCCAGTGCTCTAGATAACATTTAAAGCCGAGGACGTATTGTATGCCGACCTTGTTAATGGTGCCTCAACTGAAGTTAAATGCAGTCTAGCTTCTATGCAAATATTCATATTGATACAAACGTAGAAAGTGAATCAAAGGACTACCTTCTGCTGATATTTGAAGTTAAATGCAGTCTAGCTTCTTGGCAAATATACATAACGATACAAACAGAAAGTGAATCAAAGGACTACCTTCTGCTGATATTTGGAGTCCCCAGTCCTTTGCGAAAGAGCAATAAATTCCAGCTGCTCTGTGCCAGAATCAGCGAGGATGCTGTCACCCTAACAGGGAAGACCATCATGAATGTTTACCCAGTTCAAATTTGCAGGAAGATAGATATACATGAAAAATTGTATGACGAGGAACTGATTATAAGTATGTGGGCAAAATGAGGAAATACGTGATAACTTTCGCTTTCATTAAAGCAAGACTGATCAACCTCTCACAAAAATTGATATGTTGGCAAAACTAAAAAAGATAGGGAGATAAATTAAAGGTGCATTCAGCTAAGCTAAGTTAGTTCATATGCTATTCGTACAAATATATGTTGATCAGGTCCATCGTAGGAAGTAGAAAACGATGGTTTTCCATTACTCTAACAAAGACGCAGGACTCGAAGGCTTTGATCTCTTTGCCTAATGTATATTAAAACTTGCAACCCATCTATATGGATTTATTCTGAAAGAGGAGAAATATGAGCTAGATATTACAGATTGTAATTGAAAAGGTAACCATTACGTATTCTTAAAGCTATTGTATCCTACTCAGTGGGTACATGAGTACGAATAAATTGTGACTTATGAACAGAGAGACACTCTTAATAGACTTAGAATTGCTCGACATTGACTCACTAAATCACTACTCGCAAACTAAAATCAAGGAGCCGGTTCAGTGCACAACAAAACAACAACTTCGCCTTAATATGCCAAGGTATAATAAACAAAAATAGACCATTATGCACACAGTGAGGTAAGGACTACAGTTTCGTTCAAGAAGTGAAGCCAAATTGCTAATCAAGAGAGCTTACTCCTGTCCACCCTGGATTATGAGGGTTCCCATGCGCCAAGTTAATAATGTTATATGGGATGCCTGAAGGAGTATCCCATGCAGGCAGCAGTCTGTCAGCAATGTCTTTAGCCTTTTCGAGGAAAATTTTATCTCCAGAGAGATCATACGTGCTGAGAAGTCCCCCAACAACCCTGGAAAGTTACCAACATATAAGAACTAAAAGCAATGTAGTTAAGCTGTTTCTTTTATTCCTTATAGAAACCATGGAGCCGTATCAGGAGATCTGTATAAGCAATTCAGACAAGCAAAATAACTGAAGCATTGTAAAAGACATATTAAACCTTATAAAGCAACCTTATATATGGTTGTCTCAAAGAGGCTGGCATCATAATCTGCAACCCACCTGTCATGAACAATTTTCTATGCATCAAAAAACAATTGGAGAAGCATATATGTTACAAAAGCAAGTAGAGTATGGAATCACTTGTTTTTAAACACCAAAGTTTTTAGCAAAAGAATCACAGAGAAAGGGAAAACTCTTAATCTCTTCCACTTCTCTCTCAACTAATATGGCGTTCAAATCCATATAGCGAACAGCCTTTGACACAAGCTTGAAAGCAGCACGAAGTCTAAGTAACTGAAAGGTCGCTTTAAGCACACACAAAAAAAAAAAAAGGAGATGCTACACTCTCGACATCTATAAGCCCATGAGCATCCATCTTCATATTGTCAATGTAGTGCTGACATTCAGGAATATTTGACTTATTTTCTCAATCAGATTTGTATAGATGCAGACAGGCAGCACCTCACATGCACCCCCAGATCGGAAACAGTGGAACTTCTAGACCGAGTGATACTGGCAGGGTGAGTCAAATCTATTACTATATATTACTCAGCAACAAAGCCACGATTAACATAAAAATAAGAGGAAAAAAATGGGAGTATACAATCCATAAAAGGGGGCCACAAACTCACGCTCTGGCCTTTTTGAACTGCTCGTCCAATCCCATTATATACAGCGTGTCCAGACCGTCAATTAAAGTTGCTCCAAGACCCCCAAAGCTATTAACACCATTCTTCGATTGAGGCTGGTACCAACAAATTATGAAACCATCTATTAAAAAGCAATCTTAGAGCAATGACACAATTTTCTAGTATTAAGAACTGAAACCAAATGGAAAAACATATATAGTGAAAAGATAAGTCAGTATTGTGGGGACCATGAAGGAGTATCAGAAAATACCAAGTTAAGCTTTAGATATCGTATTGTATAAGTTGACGAATATATAACTCTCTGAGATAATTGGCATTTCTGTCCTTCGAACAGTCTGACATCTCTCAGACATCATTAAAAGTCGAATAAGAAATTAAGTACTTGAATAGCTCAGACTACGTTTATCTCCCACAACACGAAGGAAGAACCCCAGAACCAAAGTCGTCAAGTGAATTGTTAAGTTAATTGAACTTTCATCTCTTCAGTTAGATAATTAAATAGACTTCTTTTCCTAAGGAAACTAGCAAACTAAGAGTAATTTTTTTTTATCAGTTACCTAAAGCACTTGTAAACAAAGGAATAGTATTTAGACCAAAGCTAGATGCATGGGACTTAAGCATAGTAACAATAGATTCAATAGAACTAGATGTCAAAAACCATGTTTCAACTTAAATGCTTTGTGATACTTCCACAGTCTGCAATGGACACCAAAAAGATCACAGGCCAGAGTAAGATAATACTATGAAAAAGAAGTAAGAATTCTACCTGGAGTTCATCATTGCCCCAAGCATATTTTTCATACGAGCTCCATGCGTGAATCATAGCATCTTTGACTTTTTCTCTCCGTTGAATATCTATTGGGTCCTCTGAAACATCTGAAGTCTTGATTCCGTCATTGCCTTTGCCGCTAATGTTAGTCTCCACTGTACCACTTTGGCCACCCTTTATTTCTACAACCTGAAAATATCAAATGATTTTAAGGAATCGTGCTAATTACGCATGAATTAACAAGAAAACATCTAGACATTAGAGGGTTATCATCACAAGCATTTTTCACTTCTTTCCTGAAAAATAATAGATTTTTTTTTTTTAAACTACAAAGTACAAACCATATGAAACCTGTGTAGTCCAAAACTATTTGTAACCTACAAACAATACTGCAGTAATACCAGCTCACACTAAACCATGTAATTAAGCAATTTAAATATAGTTAAAGAAAAATTATCCCTAAAAGAACCAAAATCAGCTGGTAATTCGAAATCTCAAATAGAAAGCAGCAATGAAAATGAAAAAGAGGATAAAACCACTATATTGAGCATCTCACCAGATTCTTCAACCGTGTGACTTCCTCGTTCAATTTAGACAAGTCTTCCTGCAGATTCGTATAATCTCATTATTCGGGAACTTGTATAGTTAGTTGCACAGCATATATAATATCAGAAAAGTGTAGCGAATATTTTTGTAGTTATGTAATATTTGTTTCAACAGAAGAGTTGTACGTTGTCCACAAAAGCATATATACACAATCATGGTTACACAATACCATACAAGTTGCCATTGTACTCAGCTGTGAAGTGCCCATAACTAGTGTTTTGTTATGTAAGTAGACTAATAATATAAGAACTCTCCTTGCTTCCCCTGTAAAACTGTATACATACCGAAGAACTGAAGTTAAACAAACAAACAAACTTGTATAGTCTCAACCGAACATATTACACAGGTGAAGCGTGAATGCTCCAAATTATGCTTTTTAAAGTGGCGTATTCATTCCGCCTCCAAGAAGCATCATATCACTCACATACAATGTGTATGAACAATCTGCAGAATGTCTAATTTTTTTTTGTGAGGGCGTTTCATTTTGAGAAGATGGGAAACACCAGCTAATTACATGGTGTCTGGTGTTGGGAACACCAGTTTTGGCAAGCGCATTGCCATGTTTATCGAGTAGAACAAAGCACGGGACATAGTTTACGTCATAGTGAAGGAGCTACATGAACAAAATGTGAGATATGTTAGCTAATAATAAGTGTAGACAAGCATTTAAAATAGAATTAGGAACACCAAAAATATGTCACGAGACTGAGAGCAGCAACGCAACAAGAATTAATTAAAGAGGGTAAACAAGGAAATGACCTCACCTCGGGCAACCATTGATGATTGTCGGCATCGGCCATGACGATGTTAAGCCAATGAGAATTCCTGTTATCAACTTCCATCACAAATGGGAGCAAAGAATTGCAGAGACTACATTTGGGCGAATAAAACTCAAGGACAGTAGCTTCTTTCCCACTGGCTAAAGCAGCAGCAGCAAATGCTCTCTGCTCCTCGGAGTTCCCCAAAGTCTTCTTCCTAGGGGCAACTGCTGATGAATTGACGACGAGATTGAAGGCTGTGATGCCCATGTTTTTGAATGATTTGAAAACCCAAGGGGTTTCCAATGTACATGATGATGGTGTACTAGTAGTAGTGTTCGGCTTATCCCATGGCCATTTTAAGCAGAAGAAAACAGGTTGCTTTCGGGAAGAATTCATCTAAGGGTTTTGGATTTTCGTTTGTCCGATTGTTGGATTTGTGTATGACATCAACTACCACCCATATTGTTGATATGGTGGAAAGGTTGATACAATAAATCCTGCACCAATCTATTCTCCGGACACGGCAAATTAGCTTCGTACATCATGTTATAGTGTGTGACTAATCAGCAAAAAGTAAAACATGGGCTGAATCAATTAAAATGCACATTACATGGCATAAAATGGTTGACAGTTCAAGTGACACCGAAATACGGTTGGCACATGGTAATGTGTATACACATACCAACTATAATTTTGCTTCTAACACCAGCGTAATTCAGTACGATACTGTATCACACAAATTTATTAAAATGAATATATGATCTGGTTCTACTGATAAAATTAATGACAACCGTATCGCGAGAATCTTTTGAGAGCTAATCAATCAATAGCTAATAATTTCACGGAATACACGAAGCTTCGAGGGGAGCTCTAAGTTTTTGATTCATACCAATCCAGCTCTACATCAGATCACTAACATAAACGAACCATCCCAATTTACGAGGTGTAGCAATTTCCAAAATCATCAATTGTAATCTTCGGAAACCGGAGTACTTTAGTACAATGCATACACAAGAAAAAAGGTTTTATAAAGAAATGAAAATGAGGGGTACTACATATGGAGATCGCATATTCTACCCTACCCATGCGACCACAAAAAGACCAGCAAGAGCTTAAGAACCTATTAGCTAAAAACATAAAATTTATTAACTAAGCCAATATAAGAAGTCCATACTAATTTCCTTGAACATTCACAAAAGCCAGATGATACTCAACACATACTTAAACCCGCAAATCTGTTACGGAATTAATAGTACTCAAAATTTTTATTTCTTTTGGCAAGTTGGCATTTCCTATTTCTCGTAGTCATACCCGCAGAAGATCTTTCAATACGATTTTTCTTTGAGCATTCGGAATCCGACAACATACCCATATTATCCGTGGAATCGTTGACAATAATATAATCAATTGATTTGAAATCAATTTGCCTTTGGCATTCTGAGTCCGAGCATTCAGCTTTATTATCAACAATACCCTGAAAAATATCCTCCGCTGAGGGCCTAAAAGCTCCTCCAGTTTCAGCAAAGACATTTTGTTGTCCTTAAAGAACGGGTCTAAATCTGACCGATTTTCTTTTTCCTTCCCTCACTTAATTGCAAACTTCCTCAGTGTACTTAACTACACTTTCGACTTCTTCTAATTTCTCCTCTTCAACAACATTTTGTGCATTGACATGAGCAGCAACCCCTAAATCTATATTATCAAAACTCCCATCTATAGTACAATGCATACACACATTTATTTAGACGATCCACTTCCAGTAAAACTATTACCAACCGTACCGGTCATTTCTATTTACTGTGTACGTACAAAATCATCATTTGTATTTATTGTGTATTGGGAAAACGGGGATACTAGACCAAATCTATTCGCGTTTTTGCGATGTTGTACCCAACCTTTCATTTTTTACAACGCTGTACCCAACCTTTCAATTTTAAAACATGTTGTACCTATACTAAGTTTCCGGCCACAAAACGTCATTAGTCGTCGAATTCACGTCATTTATCAACTGTCCTTTAGGGCAATTTAGTCTTTTCCCACATGGGCGATTTAGGAGGGAACAACAGCACTTTCGCATCATTTTTTCCGCGGCAAAATCGATCAAGAGCCCTAACCCTAGAATCCCGATTTCACGAAATTGCAAAATTCGCCCAAATCACTGCCCGATTCTTCACGATTTCGACCTTTGTTACTGTCATAAGCACGCACACAGCAAATGGGGTGGAAAATTAGAGGCAATAATGACCCGATTTTGGACCTATCCCTCGTACCCGACTACGGTGAGTAATTGCTTTTGAATATCATCATTTTCCCACTTTTTGGTACGAGGTAGATGTTATCCTAGGGTTTATTGTATGATTTTCGACATTTTATGCATAAAGTAGCCAGTTGTATAATTTAGGGTTTATGATATGTTAATAAACTTAAGGTTTATTGTAATTGTTGTGTTTTTCCAGGTAATGACACGGAGTACTTTTCAATCATGATCCATCATTCTGGGAGTTTACTCAATTTTGACAGAATGTGCTACATGGAGGGTCAAGTTACTTATGTGGATTATTGCACTGAGGATGAGATGTCCAGATTGGAGTTGATCAACATGGCAAAGGAGATAGGTATCAGTCATGATTTGCTGGTTTTCTGGAGAGATGAACTTGAGGTTGAATCCCTACAACTGCAGCCTATGACTGATGATTTTGATGCCCTTGAGATGGCAAGGTATGCTACACAACACAGATTGGTAGAAACTTACCTAATGAAGCCAGAAGAACCTGCTGCTGGCACACAAGAGAGTCATGATGAGGTTGAGGTGAATACTGGTGGACATATTGATCCTCTACCTCCTATCTCTGAGCCCTTAAATTATGTTGGTGATGATGAGGGGGGTTCTGAGTTTGGGGGTGAAGAAGATCCTATTGGTTTTGAAGATGAACTTGAGAAGATAACTAGTCAGGTTGAACAAGGGGTAGAAGAAGAGAATCGTGATGGTGATGTTGGGAAAAAAAAAGAGAAGGAGGAGAGCAACTGTCAATGCATTTGGTGAGAGGATTGAGGAAACATTCAATGAAACACCTGAAGTAACTGAAGAAGGAAATTCAGATGGGCAGAATAGGGTAAGGGATTTACCAGCCTTTATCTTGAAGCACTGTGGACCTTTAGTGGCCTCCATGATTGACCTTGTGAACAGTGATGATAGTGAGGGAGAGGTTTCCCTGGGATCTGACTCTGAATACTCAGATGGGTACATTGATCCTGATAATGTAGTTATAGATGATGATGTGCTTGACACTGAAAATGTGGATCTTGACACAAGTGAGATTGCAACTGTTGCAAGTGGGATCGGGAATATGGAAACAAGAGTTGGTACTAGGGCTGAAGAAGCAAATGTAGATGACCTTACTGCTGCTACCACAGGCGATGATGATGGCCCTATTGAGTCTACAATCACAAGAGACAACAGTGTCAGGAGGAAGAAGAAAGCTGTGGTGGCACCAGCTGCAAGGGAGCTCTACAGAAACCATGATGTCTTTGATCCAAGAGTTGACATGACCAAGGTTGAGTTTAAGATAGGTATGTGTTTTCAGCATCCTGATCATCTTAGGGATGCAATTGTCAAGTTCTCAATTGATGAAAAAAGAGAGGTGCGGATGATAAAGAGTAATAAACAAAAGATAAGTGCAAGGTGTGTTGATCCAGAATGCCCTTGGTATATTTATGCATCCAAAATGTCTGGAGAGGAGACCTTTATTGTTAACGGGTTTGGAATTATTCCCTATTTAACAGAAGATATTTATTTGGGTTGGAACGCCGTTATCCGTGGTTCAAAGAAAGTAAATAACTATTATGGAAAATTACGAGTATATCCTTCCTTTATTCACTGAAATCCTTACTCCTGAAGGCAAAATATACGACCTTATGCTTTTTTCCGAGTCAGATTTTTCTCTTTTTTTTCTTGTGTGTTTTTTCTAGTTTTCCCTTATATAGGTATGGGAGGGTGTTGGTGTCACTATGCATGTGTTACAAGTGTAATGTTGCATGTGTTACAAGTGTCTTTTCATAAGATATGGTATATCTTGTTGACAAGGTGCTGACTAGGCTGATCTTTATCTTGTCCGAGGGCTGCGGGGAGTTCCGAGGGGTTGCTTCTTCTGTTTTCTTCTCTCCGAGGGGCTGGATTTCATGAGGGGGCTCACTAGTTGAAGTGAACTGGGTGCCCGAGGGGGTTCTGTTCCGGGGATAGCTATTTTCCTCATCGGCTTCTTTGGTAAGGTTCTCCGAGAGGCGGATTTGTTTCTCTATGCTTGTGAGGTGAGCTCCGAGAGCATCAATATGCATGTAAGGTTGTATTCTTGTATATGGATCCCCGTAGTATGGGTTCCGAGCGTTTCTCGTCGTCGTGAGAGTAGTGGCTCCTTCGGGAATCATTCTCCGAGGGCTTCCTGGCCTTAGCTGAGTAACCTTCTTAGCTTGGGTCTTCGGGGTAAGTGACTTTGGTGATCGGTGCTTTGAGTGGGACGTTGTTTTGTGAATTTTAGCCTTCGGGGTGATGATTCCGAGGGCTTTGGGAGTGTTCAGCAAGGAAGTATTCTCGTACAGTGGTCCCTCTTGGCGTAGTGATGGATATCAGAGTCGCGTGGATCCATCGGGGTTTACTCTTTTTCTGATGCCACGTTGATATCTTATTTTTATTCATCTTGACTTTCCAAGGGACGCTTTGGTGTTCACTCGGATGTCACGTCGTTCCACAATCGGGTATGTGAGATCCGAGGGACTCTATTATCTCTTCGGGTGCCACGTCATACCCTAGTAGGGTATGTGGCATACGAGAGTGTTCGTGACGATAGTATCGCCCTTGGGATTAATCCCTAATTTAAGGGTTAATCTTTTGTTTAACTCGTATAATCCCTTATCTATTATTATTATTTTCTAGGGTTAACATTTATGATCAAGACTCTTGAAGAACCTCATGACTGTGAAGTACAGGATACCAATAGACAAGCTACTTCCACTTGGCTAGCCAAGCTACTACATTGTTGTGATAGGAACCAACTGTTGTTAATGAAGTACCTCCTCCAGTGCAAAATTCTCCAAAAACTGGTTTGGATTCAGACACCCAGACAACTCAAAGGAGTAGGTTTGAACAATGGAGCAGTTCTGCTCAAACAGGGAATGCAGCTGGTACAAGCTCTATAAAGACTAAGCTACCAGTGAGTGTTTAATCTATCTACTCCATTTAACTTCATGTACCTATACTACTAGTTCTAAAACTGTTCTAATCTTTAGGTTAGAAACAAAACTGGTACAAGTGTTGTTAACCAAGATGGAGTAGGGTCTTGTAGACCTGTTACTAGAAGTCAGAAAACTCCAACTAAAGACAAGGAAGATGATGTTGTGCCCACTTCTAGACCAAAAACCAAAGGCAACACTCCTGATAAAAACAAGAAGAGATTGTTTCCTGAACCACCAAGGCCATCAAAGACAAGCAATGCCTCAACAAGTGCAACATGAGGGTTAACACCTCCTGGGAGAAAGAAATTTAAAGCCCCAAGTCCAAGGCCTCAAGTTGGTGTTCCGAAGAGAATTGTTACCAGATCTTTTGTTAGATCGGCGGAGGACAATTTCCAATAGTGGGTCTCTTAATGTATTTTCTATTTTGTTGGTACACTTGGTGATTGTATTTTCTATTTTGTTGGTACACTTTAGTTTGAAGTTTTGTCATGTGAACAATTTAGTTTGATGCAATTGTTCTTTGGCTTATCTTACTTTGTTGTGTTTGGACTTCCGCCTTTTGCATAAGTTCATTCATGTCCGTGACACGATTTCCCATAAGGTATCTGAAGAAGTCCCCCGTTTGGAGTCTTTGAGTCAATATGTCTACCATGATGGTTGGACTACGTTGGGAACATCTAGTGCTTCGTCCGTGAAGCACTTTATATACCCTCGTAAGGGTTCATCCTTTTTTTGTTTAATAGTGAAAAGATCTGTGGCGGACTTGGGATATCTTCGATTGCAAGCAAATTGTCGTACAAATAAATGAGCTAATCGGTCAAAACTCGTAATGGAACAAGGTGGAAGGTGAGTGAACCACGCCTGGGCCCGTCCTCCGAGGGTAACAGGAAACACGCGGCACAACACATGGTCAGGGGCGGAAGATAGGTCCATTCCGACCAGATATTGATGGATATGATCTTGCGGATCCCTTCCGTCAGCTTCTCCGGTATATAGTGGGATATTGATGGGTCGCATCCCCGAGGGAATAGAAGCTAACGCAATTTCGGGAATGAATGGAGAGGTCTTGAATGTGGGATCCTCCTCAGGGGCCATGGTCTTCTTAAGGTCGCCCAATTCTTTTCGTAAGTCATCCATCATTCCCCATAAGGAGTGTTCAACATCTCTCTGATGCTCCGAGGGGCCAATAATTTCTTCTCCCCGACCCCTCTCCGGGGTTCTTTCATGGTTACCATACCTTCGAGATATGTGTCGTGGTTCTTGATGCCAATGGACAGAATTTGGGCTCCCTATCGCATGGGGCATATATCTTTCCGAGGGAGAATTTCTATACTCAGGGGATATAGAGGACCTGTTTCGGAGATTTCCCCCCATCTGGGGTGCTCGTATGGCCGTAGCATCTATAAGCCTTTCATAGACAGATCGTGGAATATTAATAAAATCTCTCGTACCTGACTCATGATTTGATAAAGCTTCTTCCGAGTTGCTATGGGGAATTGCAAAGTTTTCACTTTCGAACAGATCATCCATCCTGGGCGACGCTTGTTGAATTCTCTCGAGGGTAGATATAATGGTGTTCCCACAGACGGCGCCACTTTGTTAACAGGTTTGGAATTATGACCTATATAACTAATTATTTATTTGGGTTGGAACGCCCTACCCGTGATTCAAAAACGATAATTGATGGAGATAATAAAGGGTACAAGAATATTCCTTCCTTTATTCACTGAACTTTTCCTCCTTTCTTCTTTTTGTACCTTTGTATGTGTATGTCTTACTTCCACTTGGTTTTCTTCTATCGGTTACCTCCCTTTATATAGACTTTGGAAGGGGCAGGTGTCACTGTGCATGTGTTTAGAAAAGACATGTGTTGTTATATTGTTACAAGTGTAAAAACTAGGATAAGGTCTATCTTTAATCTGCTAGATGCTGACTAGATCAATCCTTAAGTCGTCCGAGGGCTTCAACGGTCTCGGAGGAGCTATTTTTTGGGATGTTTCTCTTTCGCTTGCTTTTGACAAATAAGCAAGATGTTCTTTCGGGGATATCGTGCTTCGGCATAGGTGTATTTCGGAAGTAGAGACTACTGAATGTGCCCTCCGAGAGGTTTTATCTTTCTTTTCTGTCTCGGATCCGTCCCTTGATGGCTTAGTGTGATCTTCGAGGGATCGATTTGTCCTTCGTGAAATGGTATTTTCTCATCTGTGTCCTCAGATAATATCCTCCAGGTGTTCTGGTGTTTATTTTGGATGTTTCCTCTGAGAATTGGTCCTCGGGTGAGGATCCGAGGGCAAAAGTGTTCACCAAGGAAGTATTCTTGTAAGTTCGTGGGACTCAGGGTCCGTTGTGGTCCCTCTTGGCGCATTGATGGATATCGGAGTCGCGCGGATCCATCGGGGTTCGCTCTTTTTCCGATGCCGCGCTGATATCTATTTTTTTATTCACCATTTGACTTTCCAAGGGACGCTTGTGTATCTCCTCGTGTGTCCCTTCGTGCCTGCTTGGGTCAGTGACCGAGAGGTAGGGCAACATCCGAGGGGCTCTCCTTATTAGGAGTGGGTACATCTCATTGGAGGTACTCGTGACAATTGTATTGTCCATTGATTAATTCGCATAATTAGGATTAACATTTTTTTAGTCTTTTATTTATCTTTACAGTTAACAGTAATCAACTACCAAGGGATCAACAAAATCTTGAAATTTGACGGATACTATATCCCAAGCCAAGAACACCTTATTAAGTGCGTCCAAAACGTGAAGGTCTTCTCAAAGTTCGATTGCAAATCGAACTTTTGCCAAATAAAGATGGAAGAAGAAAGCAAGAAGTATACTGCTTTCTCTACACCGCAAGGACATTATATCTGGAATGTTATGCCAATGGGATTGGCTAACGCACCTCAGATATATCAAAGGAAGATGGATAATCTTTTCAAAGATTAATTTAGCTTCATGTTTGTTTATGTCGATGACATCCTCATCGCCTCAAGAAATGTCATAGATCATATTAAACATCTGGAAATATTCTCAGATGTCTGCAATAATCCTAACAAGGAAAATTGAATTCCTTGGTATTGAGATTGACGAATCAGGTATCATCCTCCAAACGCATTTGATTGAAAAGGTACGTGAATGCCCTGACAGTCTCAAAACGGTTAAACAACTTCAAAGTTTTTTGGGTTTAGTTAATTTTGCAGGAATATTTATTAACAACCTAGCAAGTTACATGAAAGTGTTTAGTCCTCTGCTTAAAAAGGATGCAGAATTTAAATGGACAGAGGAACATACATGAGTAGTCAAACAACTAAAGAAGTTGTGTCAAAATCTACCCAAACTCGCAATACCCACGATGAAGATGATTTGGTCCTATACACAGATGCTAGTGATCATTGGTGGGCAGCTGTTCTAACAAAAATAGAACCAACAAGAGAAGTCCCGTGCAGATATTGCAGTGGATTATTTGCAGATAATAATGCGGCAAGATTGCATATCAACGAGAAGGAATTCTTTGAAGTTCGAAGCGCATTTAAAAAGTGGCCCCTGTTTCTACTCGCAAAGAAATTTATCCTAAAAATTGATAATACAAGTGTTAAAGCTTTTTTAAAAAATAAAATAGAAAGTAAACCCGAGAAAGCCAGACTTTTAAGATGGCAAGTTGAATGTCAATACTATGATTTTAACGTTGTAATTATTAAATCTCATGAAAATGTTCTTGGAGATTTCTTAACACGAGATGGAGCCAAGTGAAGCCAACAACATCCTCACCAGATGGAGGCATCACAACGACAGCCTGGAAGAACTAAACAAGTCAATAGATAGCCTTACGATTAATGCCAAGGCTTCAGGACATGTACAAGAGAAGGATCTTAGCAAGGTCCAGACTGCAATGAAAGCCGCAAGGCTTTGCAGCACCATGTTCTGGGATAGTCTTTATGGCCCCATTATGTGAGATGCCTCATAGTCAAATCTTTTCTATGAACTACGAGCACATGACGTGAAAATTGAGGTTGGTAATTCTAGAACGATGAACCCAAATCCAGGAGAGGGTCCTTATGAATGTGAAGAGGATTCCATGAACAAGAAAGATGCCAAGGTGGAAACATCTAAAGCATCAGGTCAGGATAAAAAATTGAATGTTGACCTTAACGAGCTTAATCTTAGACAAAGAACAGAAAAATCTAAGATTAATGATAACCTTAAACCAACCCCATTGATTGAATACCAAAGAACATGAGAAAGGTTATATACGAGAATGGGACTTATCCCAGGTAAATCTCAGGACGATTGGTCTGGAAAATACCCACGAGTCTGGACTTTACCAGGTGCAAAACCTGAGAATGTTCGAGAGTGGTTTGACTTTGGCTGTCTAGCCTCTGTCTTCGCTACATCCCCAGGGTTTCTTACCAGAATGGATTTACAAGGGAGTGTACGATACATGGAAGAATAATAATACACTCGGTAGAGGAGAAACTCTGGAACTGAAGTTTATTTCAGTAGCTCCAGAAATTTCAGGGAAAGGTTTTTATCCCAGCTTTCATTTCATTAAGCTGCAAAGACCTTACATGAAGGGTTTAGATTATGTAAAGCCACCACCAGAAGAACAACTTCTAGTTGCTCATATATCAGAAGATGATATTACTACAAGAAGAGCTTGGGGACTATGGGTCTGTCTAACTGAGATGGGCAAAGTCAAGTATCCGTTTAAGACATTTCAAAAGGCTGAAAACGGACCGTTCATGCTCAACGCGATGACAAGTACCACTACCCGTTTTGCCGAAATAATATTTGAAAATAAAAGGCAGAAGTTGTGGAAGAACGAGATTTCGACAACCGCAAAAACCAGCCAAAAGTTATGTAACATGAAGCATGCTCGAAAATGGAAAGATCACATTTGTCCAAAATGCCCTGACCAGAAAGAACCACTTTTTGGCAAAGGATTCCCGGTGAAAAAAGACAAATGGGAACACGACAGAGAAGGCTCCACCAGACCAGGAAAGATGCCTCATGTGGGGAAAAGGACAAACTTTTCTGAAAAAGCAAAAGAGGCCATGTGAAGCTGACAAAGACCCCATCCGCTAAGGATAAAGAATGGAGGGACCAGATTCTCATTGACGACGGGATAAGAAGAGCTAGTGGATTAAAACGTAAGCCATGACGAATTAATTTACAAAGGAGAAGTGAAGTCCAGAATTGAAGTCCGGATGAGCCTCTATATATACCCAAGCTGAAGGAAGCAGAAGACATCGAACAACCTCCTCTGTTTCTTACTCTTAAATAAACCGTTATAAGAAAAAAATTCTGAGCTAGTTTGTATTAGTTTTCAATTTTGTAGTTTAAATACGAGTGTATGTGTGAAGGAAACAAGGCTACCATGAGTAGCTAAACAAGTAACTCTGCTCTATAAGGGTTATGATGTTGTAATAAATAAGTTTCCATTTTCATGAATAAAATTCTGGCTTTTACTTGTAACATTGTTTCCCTATTTAAATACCCAATGAATACCACAATAGTATCTTTTACGCCCGGAGTAGGAAACGAACCAGGGTTGTGCTAGTTGCCGTTGAAGGAGTCATTTCAGAACCATCGGTTGTGATCGAGTGGTTGGTTGAGGAAACCGTAACACCTGGTGGAAACCCGACGGTAGTTTGGTCAAAAGGAGGTACTATTTTAATTTTGACAGTTTATTTATATGGACAGAAGCATGTTGGGCCTGAAATGGTCGTTATGGACTATTTCCAAATTTAAGGTTTCGAAAAGAATAATTCTAAAACTTCAGGGGTCAAAATTTTAATTTTTATAAGTTAAAAATGTAATTATCATTCGACACAGGGACTTGAATCAATTTAGCTATTTGCAGGGGCCAATGTGCTATGATTTGTAGAACACGAGGGGTTTCTTGCCTCTTTTATTTTCACAAGGGGGTTTCTTGCCACTTTCATATAACACAAGGGGGTTATTTGCTATCAACTCAACATAGAGAGTAGCGATATAATAGTAGGTATTAGCTGCTATAGTTTCGGGTTTTGCCATTTTTTCCAAAAAAACAAAAAAAAAATATATCACATGAACCACACGAGTTATAGTAGAAAAAATAAACCACTAATTTCACTTAATAACCTGAACAAAAACACGCTCTTATAGTAGAAAAATAATGGTATTACTACAAGAGCACAAAGGGTGCTCACCTCATAGGAAATACTTTAGACTTGAACATCCATAACAACTTGCAAGGTGCTTTATTTACGTCGTACTCGTCTTTAACAAATTCTACACACTAAACATAGTGTTTTAAAAACTACATCAATCAATTAGATCATTTTAAAAGTACAATCGATACTACAAGCTCAAAGTTAGAAGACAAGTACATGACCTCGCTTCCAAGCGTCGAATTACTATTTACGATGTACTCGTCTTTAAAGAAAAATATTATGTTGCATCATTGTATCGATGGCGTGGAGTATAACTAAGGATTGTGATTGAACATACTTCCTAAATTTATAAATAACCAACCATCGCGTATTGTTAGCTGTAATATCCAAATGGTTGTATCACTCATTGCGCAATTGTTGAACCAAATAATATACTGCTCGAAGACAACCCTTGCTACAAAAAAAATTATTCCAGATAAATACTAATATAACTTATTTAAATTGCAAATTATTTAAAATCTCCTAAAAGCTTGCAACTTATTAATCTACCCTAGTTATTATGACCGAAATACAAATACTAACCCATTGTTACCCGTATGTTACGGTTTTGATATGTGTACCGACTCTCAAAAAAATTACATGTATTTGTGTCGTGTTGACGTGTCAAACACCCGTAATAATAATTTGTTTTAAAAATTTGTGTCGTTGTGTCCGTATCGTGCTGACGTGTCTGTCACCGTGTCATGGTTATACGTTCTCGCATGATGTCATCGTGATGTCATTTTGCCAAAAAGTGATGTTTTGGGCGGAGATCGGGCAGAATGAAAGTTGGGACCTTGGGGTGCAAAAAAATGAAACGTTGGATCGGTAAGTGCAAAAAGGCCAAAGTTTGAATAGGTATCTACATTTTTCTCATTTATAAATGACCAATTATCGCGTATTATTAACAATAATAACTAAACAGTTGTGTCACCCAATCGTGCAATTGTTGAACCTAACAATTTACAGCTGAAAGAAGACCCTCGCTAAAAAAAATTATAATACATATTAATACTAAGGGAAAATTACATCAAACCTCCCAACGTTTGGGCCCATTTGCAGTCAACCCCCTTAAGTTTATTTTGGAACGGTCAACCCCCTATCGTTTGGAGAAATAGACAACTTGCCCCAAGACAACTTTTTGCACTTTTGATCTATGGTATTTTCGTTAAATCATCTTATCCCATCTTTTCATAGGTTAAATGTGCCCCCTAACGTATTGAGTTGTGTACATATAAATACTAATATAACTTATTTAAATATTTGAAATAAGATCTCGTAAGACCTTGCAACTTATTAATCTAACCCTAGTTATTATTACTGAAATAAAAAAATAAACATGCTAACCCATCCTAACCCGGGTGTCGTGGTTTAGATATGATGCACCAACTCTCCAAAAAATTACATGTGTATGTGTCGTGTTAACGTGTTCGCCACTGTGTCAATAAAAAGAGTTTGTATTAAAAATTCGTGTCGATTTATACGTGTCGTGTCCGTGTCGTGTCCGTGGTAGAACAAAAAGAAACTTAATAACCTATTATACCCCACCATTATACCAAATTTACATTTTTACATTCTCATAGTCATAAAGCTCAGCCAACAGGCCAACAATGGCGAAGCAACGAATATACTCAACCTAACACACACAAAAATGCTTTTCAGCTAGCACAGGTCAACACACTATCCGTACAGTACAATCATCCACAGCAGTAATGCGAACCTCTTTTCTCCTCTCTCGACTCCGCCATGGCAGGCACCGGTACTACTCCTCTCCATTGAGCTCCCACATTTCTCAAATTCATACCTCATCCGACACCGATGATTAGAAATTGCGAGAAAATAAGCTGACCGATTGCGAAAACACGCCCCGGCACAATATTTTGTATGATCGAGGGTTTTCGGCTTATCGGATTCTGTTGACGTCGAATTCGGCGTCGTCGGGAGGTGTACATGTTGCTAAATTTGTTGTACCGAGTAGCTATAGATGCCTGCATCGCCTCGATTTTTCACGAAGTGAGTTCGTTTCCGTGTGTTATTGGATTGTGTGTGATGTAGCTTGTGGTTAATGGAGTTTGGTGTTTGTTTTGATTTGATTTTGTTGTACCTAGTATCTATAGATGCCTTTATAGCCTTGCTTTCGCGCGAAGTGAGTTCGTTTCGAGTGTTTTATTGGATTGTGTGTGTGTGTGTGTTGTAGCTTTGTGTTTGATTGAGTTTAGTGTTTGATTTGGTTTTGTGTGTTGAGTGCAGATTTTATTACGAGACCGAAGAAAATCGAAAAGATTGAAGTGGTTGATCATGGGTGAGTTTGAGAGGAGTAGAAATGCTTTCTGAGCTGTTTGCGTTTACGTTACTTGTTTAGAGTTATTTTAACGTTTTGTATAAGGCAGTTATTAGGTTCTCACCTAATGTTGTTTGTTGTAGCCAGCGAGCTGTGACGACAGCGTTGTGGTGCAACTTTCTTGTGTTTACTCTTAAATTTGGGGTCTAGATGTCCACCTCGAGCCATGTTATTTTGGCTGAAATGGTGCATATTCTTGCGGACTTTGCAAATCAGGTAGCTTGGAGCTTCTTTTGTCTTAGCGGTGGTCTTTGCTCGGAAAAATATTCCCTTCCGTGGAGTTTGAATTTATCAACTGATGTGATTTCTATGAAGTGAGTTTCTGTTTGAACTGGTACCTGTATTATTAGAACTATTATACGTTTAAGTGGATCTTAATTTGACCAGTGATGACCTTCTAACATCCTTGATTGCTGAACGCACACGGATGAAACTGTTTTGGTGGTATTATCTTTCTGACTCGTGCTTTATTGATCTCAGATATGGTTAGGGATAAATGCATTAAACCCCCTGAACTATGCACGTTTTTGAGCTTTCGTCCTTAAACTAATTTAATAAGCGTTTTCCCTCTAAACTATGCACGTCTGTGCGATTTGCCCCCTGGCCGGGTTTTCAGCTATTTTTGGCCATTCTATGGTCGGAATTTTTCCCCTTACCCGACACATATGTGTTGTACTAGATGTATTTTAGTAGTTGATGACAAAAAGAAGGCGAAAAAACACCTCGAACGGGGCATATTCCGGCCAAAATGTGATTTCGTCTTCAGTTTACTTTAGCCGGAATATGCCCCGTTCGAGGCATTTTTACGCCTACTTTTTGTCATCAACTACTAATATACATCTAGTACAACACATATGTGTCAGGTAAGGGGAAAAATTCCGGCCAAGAATGGCCAAAAATAGTCGAAAATCCGGCCAGGGGGCAAATCGCACAGACGTGCATAGTTTAGGGGGTAAACGCTTATTAAATTAGTTTAAGGACGAAAGCTCAAAAACGTGCATAGTTCAGGGGGTTTAATGCATTTATCCCATATGGTTATTCTAATAAGATATATAATCAACTTATATAATCAACTTCATTTGTAGTTATATAATCAACTTATACAATAAGATATCTAAAGCTTAACTTGGTAGATTCTGATACACCCTCATGGTCGCCACAATACTTACTTATCTTTTCACTATATATGTTTTTTCATTTGGTTTCGGTTCTTAATACTAGATTCTGGTAGCGTGAGTATCACGAGTTCTCAATTGATTCCATGTATATGTTAATGCATGTCCTTTCATCTTCTAATTGTTTAATGGTAGAAAAGTGTGTCATTGCTCTAAGATTGCTTTTTAATGTATGGACGTTCCATAATTTGTTGGTACCAGCCTCAGTCGAAGAGTGGTGTTAATAGCTTTGGGGGTCTTGGAGCAACTTTAATTGACGGTCTTGACACGCTGTATATAATGGGATTGGATGAGCAGTTCAAAAAGGCCAGATCGTGAGTTTGTCGCTCCTTCTATGGATTGTTTACTCCCATTTCCATTTGTCTTGTATATATGTTAGTTGTGGCCTTGTTGTTGAGTAATAAATAATAGTAATAGATTTCTCTCACCCTGCCAGTATCACTTGGTCTAGAAGTTTCACTGTTTCCGATCTTGGGGTGCATGTGAGGGGCGGCCAGTCTGCATCTATACAATTAGTCAATATTCCTGAATGTCAGCACTACATTCCTGATTGTTTTTTTTTTCCTTGCTTAAAGCGACCTTTCAGTTACTTAGACTTCATGCTGCTTTCAAGCTTGTGTCAAAGGCTTTACAATATGGATTTGAACGCCATAATTAGTTGAGAGAAATGGAAGAGATTAAGAGTTTTCCCTTTCTCTGTGTTTCTTTTGCTAAAAACTTTGGTGTTTAAAAACAAGTGATTCCATACTCTACTTGCTTTGGTAACGTATGTGCTTCTCCAATTGTTTATTGATGCATAAGAAATTGTTCATGGTAGGTGGGTTGCAGAGTCTTTAGACTTTAACAAGGATTATGATGCCAGCGTCTTTGATTGTCTTTTACAGTGCTTTAATTATTTTGCTCGTCTGAGTTGTTTATATAGATATCCTTATACGGCTCCATGGTTTCTGTAAGGAATAAAAGAAACAGCTTAACTACATTGCTTATAGTTCACATATGTTGGTAACTTTCCAGGGTTGTTGGGGGACTTCTCAGCACTTATGATCTCTCTGGAGATAAAATCTTCCTTGAAAAGGCTAAAGACATTGCTGACAGGCTGTTGCCTGCATGGGATACTCCTTCAGGCATCCCATATAATATTATTAACTTGGCTCACGGGAACCCTCATAATCCAGGGTGGACAGGGGTAAGCTGTCTTGATTAGCAATTTGGCTTTACTTCTTGTACGAAACTGTAGTCCTTATCTGACTGTGTGCATAGTGGTCTATTTTTCTTTATTATACCTTAGCATATTAAGGCAAAATTGTTGCTTTCTTGTGCACTGAACCGCCTCCCTGATTTTTGATTTAAGTTTGCGAGTAGTGATTTATGTCGAGCAATTCTAAGTCTATTAAGAGTGCCTCTTTGATCACGAGGCACAATTTATTCGTACTCATGTACCCACTGAGCAGGATACAGTAGCTTAAGAATATAATGGTTACCTTTTCAATTACAATCTGTAATATCTAGCTCATATTTTTCCTCTTTCAGAATAAATCCATATAGATGGGTTGTAGTTATTAATATACATTAGGTGATTAGGCAAAGAGATCAAAGCCTTCGAGTCCTGCGTTTTTGTTAAAGTAATGGAACATCATTGTTTTTCGCTTCCGATGATGGACCAGATCAACATATATTTGTACAAATAGCATATGAACTAACTTAGATTAGCTGAATTCACCTTTAATCTATCTCCCTATCTTTTTTTAGTTTTGCCAACATATCAATGTTTCTGAGAGGTTGATCAGTCTTGTTTTAATGAAAGCGAAAGTTATCAATTATTTCCTCATTTAAACTGGATAAACATTCATGATGGTCTTCCCTGTTAGGGTGACAGCATCCTCGCTGATTCTGGCACAGAGCAGCTGGAATTTATTGCTCTTTCACAAAGGACGGGGGACTCCAAATATCAGCAGAAGGTAGTCCTTGGATTCACTTTCTACGTTTGTATCAATATGAATATTTGCAAGGAAGCTAGACTACATTTAACTTCAGTTGAGGCATCATTAACAAGATAGGCATACAATACGTCCTGGACTTTATATGTTATCTAGAGCACTGGATCCCCCTGATGTGGTATCAGGGCGTGATTTCTCTTCTCTGTGGGTTTATCAGATATCTACCTTCAGGAATAAATTTTAAAAGCTTAACAAAACATTTCCTGATGATGGTTTGCTTCCCATATATATCAATCCCAGTGGGGGGTCAAGATCGTACTCGACCATAACTTTTGGAGCAATGGGAGACAGGTGATTGTCATGTTACACCTTTGGAACACTTAAATATTTCTCCTGACTCTGGGCTTAGTATACATCAAAAAATATATATAATAATTGTAACTCCTTGGATCTATTGAGATGAAATTTTCTAATACTCAACAAACGTAATTTTGTGATGCAGTTTTTATGAATACTTGCTCAAAGTTTGGATACAGGTAAGCTCTAACATTTTCTGTTTGCGATACATGTGTTTCATAATACGGTATTGTCATTCAATTATATGAATGCTCTTTGTTCAAGTGTTGCTCAAGTGTGCTTCCTGTCATTTCATTGGTCTTCTAGTTTTCTACTCAACAATCTTCATCGTTTTTCTGAAATTATACTTCAGTCAAGTATCTGTTTTACTTGTATTAGCTCTCTGTTTTCCTGATTTACCATTTTGATACGTTATTCTGCTAATTGTGTTCGTCCATTGCTACTTTTTCACGTAAACTGTTGCATCATATATTCCTTTCAGGGAAATGTGGGAGAAATCAATGAAAGGTCTACTAACCTTGGTTAGGAGGTCTACGCCTTCTTCCTATGCTTATCTCTGTGAGAAGATTGGAACATCGTTAACTGACAAGGTGCTTCGTATGTGGTTTCAGTGTTGAGTGCAGCATATATTAATTGTATAACAATTGTTACCCTCAATTTTAAAATATTTGCAGATGGATGAACTTGCATGTTTTGCTCCAGGAATGTTAGCACTGGGTTCTTCTGGTTTTGATCGCGATGAAGCTCAGAAATTCTTATCTCTGGCTGAAGAGGTGTGAATATTTAAGTTCCCAATTTTATTTTCTTGTGTAGTGGGGAGCCGTCTACTGATTTAAGGGCATAACTTTGCTCTCTTTGTGCAGCTAGCTAGGACATGTTATAACTTCTATCAGTCGACTTCAACAAAATTAGCTGGAGAGAACTACTATTTCCGTTCAGGCGAGGTAAGTCCTTTTGATTCAGTTTTGATATTTATTCAAGGTCTAAGTTATTATTTTGTTCGATAAAATCGTTTACTTACTCACGCCATAATGCAACAGGATATGAGTGTCGGAACCTCATGGAACATATTGAGACCAGAGACTGTTGAGTCGCTCTTTTACCTCTGGCGTTTGACTGGTAATGCAACATATAAAGACTGGGGATGGGATATATTCCAAGCATTTGAGAAAAACTCCCGGATAGACACGGGATATGTTGGATTAAAGGATGTGAGTATTTCTTAATATTTTTGGTTCTAAGGTTTTGTTGTGTTGGTAAAAGTGAAACATCTTATGGAGAGTTTTTTTTTCTTTCTCACTTGCATTTAAAATTTGAACTGTTGCCAAGCCACCGTTAAAGTTCGAATAGTGTTACAACTATGTTCCTCACTTTTCAAGTTTTTAAGCTTTAAGAGGTGTTTCCATGATTATTCTGATCTCAAGGTAGTTTTTGATGTAGACGAAGCTTCAAGGATTATATTCTCATGATTCTGCTACGGGTCGTGTGTTATTTCAGGTTAATACAGGTGTGAAAGACGACATGATGCAGAGCTTTTTCCTTGCAGAGACGCTCAAATATTTGTATCTTCTTTTCTCGCCTTCTTCTGTCATCTCACTCGATGAGTGGGTATTTAACACAGAAGCACATCCCATTAAGATCATAGCGCAGCACGACCAGATAAAGGACTCGCGTGTATCAAAAGGAAAACCTAAAATTAAAACACGTGTTAGAAAAGAAGGTCGTTTTGGTGACTGCTAGGAAACTTATATTAGTTATACTGTAATTTATATCTTGCTATATCTGAGGCTCGGTCAGTTGAAGAATCAAAGCGCCTGATGATTTGGATCGTGGGATTTGATTTTTTCTGGTAAAATTCATTGTTGAGCTTATAGCATTCATGAATGCCTTTTGATTTGTAATATAGATTATAGTTTTCTTGATTATTTCTAATTTTATTTAGTGATTGTTTTTCTTTTTGGAATTGCTACTTCGTTGTAATTTTACTTTTTGGATTTGGCTTTGCTATAGATGCAATGCCAATGTATTACTGTTCTTGCTTTTGATTTTGGTCTAGAGTGTTATTATAGAGAGATGTTCAAGAGATTCATTTGGTTGTACTTGTACACGACAAGAATATATGACTTTGATTTCTAAATTATGTACATTATTTGGTATTTTACATCGACCCTGAAGTTTTATGGAAATAAAAAAGATTTTTAACAAAAAGAATTGCGTATATACTAAATCGTGTTTATTATGATTATTTAAAAGATAAAAATAAATGGATTATTACAAAGTACTAAAATAAAAGTGAAAACTCCAAATATATTTCATAGTGTTGGGTATAAATTTACACAATTGACATAACATTGAACGTTTGATTAGAAGGTTTTATACACTTGAAACTTAATTATGGCGCCCTCCATTTTCTTATTTTCAGATAACAAGAGAAGCTCATATGCAATTCGCTCTTCAAGTTAATTTCTCTATTTTTACATAATCAAATTTGTTTTCATTATGTCAAAATATTGTAACCATAGTAAGAGTGCTGAAATTAGTCTTTTGATAAGTTAATTTTCATGCTAAAAAGAAGCCATTACAACTATAAGAAATTTGAATGATGTCCCTACAAATGAAAATTGGAATTGAGTTCAAATATAACAAATCTTTTTATTTACGCCTTATGTTCATGTGTGCGTGTGTGTTGTTCATGTTCTTGACTTAGCTTCACGTTTAATCGTTCATTGTTATTCATTAACATTTTCTGGAAATTATAACAACAACACTAAGATATGAAGCATACATATTGCTGGCGAATGATCAAGAGAAAGTGAAGTTAAACAACAAAACTGGAAGAGTCATCAAATCTTTAATATTATATATAGGGATAATTCTATCAAACCCCCCAAACTATGGGGTCATTTACCGCACAGGGTCAGAACTTTAGTTTTAGCGGCAGTGCCCCCTGAACTTTGGTCGTTTGTGCGATTTACTTTTGTGCGTTTTCCGAACATATTTTTACCGGAACAGTAAGCCACGTGCACAACACATGTTATAGTTTAAGGGCATTTTTGTCCAAAAAAATTCTTTTAAACTTTGTCGCACCCCAAACTATACTAAGTGTGCGTTTTGCCCCCTGAACTATGAAGTGTGCGATTTGCCCCCTGAACTATTGTTTCTTTTGAAGTTATACCCTTTAACTATATTTTAATTTTCTGAAACGCCCCCTTAACTATATTTTCCATTTCTAATTTAGGCCCTGAATTTTATTAGTTTGGTCATTTATATACACTAAAAAAAAACATCATATACCATAAAAAAGGATGACTAAATACACAAATTATACACCATTAGAACATAAAAAATTCAACATCAAAATAACAAAACATCTCAAGCCATAACATCAATTGTTCATACTCCTACATTACAAGAAAAATAAGAACTGTTCATAACAAAATGCAAAACATTGTTATCCCTCCCAAAATAGATGCTCATAAGGGCTGATTGCCCTTCAAAATCCTGCTCACTCTATTGTGAAGTGCCTTTTGAAGTGTTGTGTCAACTATTCTCTCCACAACACTTGCAGGGATAACAATCAGCATCAAAACACCATCAAAACACCAAAAAATCAGCATCAAAACACCCAAAAATCAACCTCAAAAAACCAAAAAAATATTCATAATGATAATTCACAACCCCATCATCACCATAATATGATGATATGGTGCACTTGTATACTACACATTAAATTAGAACATTTTTAGCAAAATTGAGATTTCACATGCAATGGCTAAATCAAAATTAAGTCATTACAAAATCTTCGAATAATGACTGGTTATGATATGTTGGCATTCTTAAGAGACTAGCTGGTAACAACCCCGGCTGATGTTCGCATAAGAGTGAGCACCTAGAAGTGCAGCCGCACCGAACTCATCTGTCTTCAGGTGGGGTTGGATAAATTCCCAGATATTTTTCTTCTGAATCTGCATATATATTCAATACAAAACTAGATTAACTCACACCCCACATCAGTAAAGAAAAAGACAAGCATGCTACAATTGGCTATGACATGAATCTTTTACAGAATCCTCATAATTACAAGTCACAAGCAAAACCATCATTGGGTGTCTCAAACAAACTGCTGATTTGAAGAACAAATATGACAGTTGAAATCTCCTAAGTATCATTCAATCCACCTTCCCTATACCACCAGGTCACCTTCAAAACGTCTTCTGGGAGTTAAAGCAATGATCAAAGATTGTGCCAAAATGGCCATACTCAAAGATCACTGTGCAATTATGAAATTCTTACAGGTTTCCTCATTCCTTGAAAACGTAAACGCTTAAGAATAGGTTGTCAATCATCAGCCGATGCTCCCCCATTCCTCCTCTAACAAGATTAGCAAAAATTGATACTACTATTATTATTGTCAAAGACATAGAAGCGGGATGTCAGTGTCATATTTCTATGGCTAATTTGTTTTCCTTAATACGTCCATATCATCCTCATATGTGAAGTGAAGTGAAAATAAGTCAAAGACACAAACTACTATATTATTAGCTAACATGTCCAAATATGTGAAGTGAAAATCCAGCAGCCACGTCCCTCTTGACGTTTATTCCCATCCTCATAAGTCGTAATGATACAATCAGAACTTAATGAAATCCTAAATCACCATTATCCCAAACTTCAATAGGCACTAATCAACAAGTAACATTAAGAAAGACAAACACGGTTAAGTAAATAAACTAATAATCATCGCAACCTGCATACGATCAAGCGGAATGTAGTTAACAAGGCCGCTGCAAATGGTCCTCCGCTCGGGTTCACCAACATCCACCTCCTCCACGTACAGCGAATCTGCTTCTTGATGCCGCCACGCCTTCAGAATCCTCCCCACTCTGATTTCCAGAAGGTTCGCCGCCTCTCTAATCTTCGATTCCTCCGACGATTCACCTGCACCTTCTTCCGTTACTGTTGTCGTTGCCGTGTTCTGACTACTCTGCGCCTCGGTGCAGTAGCACGAGAGGATCTGCAACATTCGTCCTCTTCCTGTTGCTAATGTACTGGTACGATTAGCGAATTTTGAAAGTACGAGAGGTGTGGTCTTAGGGTTGTGAATAACAGCACTATTTTCACGGTTGTTGGTCAATCGGGTAACGGCGGTGCGGTAGCGGCAGCGGCGGCGTGAAAGAATGAGGAGTGGAGAGGCGGCGCTAATAGTGGTGGTACCTTTGAAGAGTAATTGAGTGTTGTCGATGTACAACCGCTTAAAGCTGCCGCCATTGTTGATGAAAATTCACAACTGATTTCAGCCAGTTTTTTTTTAGATTTTTATTATTTTAAGTGACAGGTCTATTTTACCCCTTACGGGTCACGTGAGTCATGCACGTGAGAGAATATTCTAAGAATATTCCGGTAAAAATGTGACCGGAACACGCACTAAACCAACTCGCACAAACGACCAAAGTTCAGGGGGCACTGCCGCTAAAACTAAAGTTCTGACCCTGTGCGGTAAATGACCCCATAGTTTGGGGGGTTTGATAGAATTATCCCTTATATATATATCACATTGGATTTGAACCGGTTATTGTACGTACACAATAAACACAAATTATGATGCTGCTAATATAATCTTACCAGCGACGCAGAATAAACAATGCGACCTTGTCAAGGAGCTTCATAAAGAATCTTCTCCATCTTCTAGAAAACAGTAGCGGCGCATAAAGGATACCTAAACCCACAATAAATCCCAATTCAGCACTTATGTATATGCCTCTATAGTCTAAACTTTCATGCTCTTCGCCTGATTCTCTCGGTCGAACTTCAGTACTCGTGCAACTTGTGTTCAAAGGAAGACCACAGAGTCCTTCATTTCCTTGAAAATAACTTGCTGAAAATGTACTCATTTGGCCGCCCACTGGGATTCTCCCAACTAGTTTGTTGCATGACACATTCAAGATTGAGAGGAACGTAAGACTTGCAAGTTGTTGTGGGATTTCTCCTTCCAAATGGTTAGATGAGAGGTCTAATGATTCAAGTTCATGTAGCTTTTCTACTGATGATGGGATGTGACCAGAGAGAGCATTGCGTGAGAAGTTGAGGGAACGAAGGGACTTTAGTTCACCTATTGTCTCGGGGATTACACCCTCGAAATGGTTATTCGAAAAGTCGATCAAAGTATAAGTGGTAAGAATCCTAACCAGTATAACTTCCAGTCCCTTGTTTGTTAATGTGACCGAGTACTCATAGTCATCAGGACGCAAGTAACCAACCTGAGATTGTCTGTCATTCACATCAACGGCTAGTGCTTTCATGTTATGAAACAAATTACCAGGTAAAAGGCCATTGAAGTTGTTAGAAGCTATGTCGATTATCTGAAGATTTGGCCATGTATAATTGTCTTCATGCATGCAGCTAATGTCTCCACGAAATTTATTGGAGCTTAACTTTAGGATGTGCAATGCAGACCAGTTCTTGATGAAGCAAGGAAAAGTATCATTTAAGTTATTGTGTTCGATGTTTAGGATCTTTAACTCTGTGCATCTTGACAAAGATCTAGGAATTTGTCCTGTTAAATTATTCCAACCCATTCCAACCGAGATCCAGAGTTTCAAAAGCACAATCAACTAAAAATGTATCAGGTATATCACCACTTAGATTGTTTCTTCCTAAGTTCAGCACCCTTAGAGTTTCTGGTGCCAAACAAGAGGGTATTTTGTTATGCAAGCTATTATTTGACAAGTCTAGGATTTCAATTTGACTTGCGTTGCATAGTGATGCTGGAATGGTCCCCTCGATGTTATTGTTTGCTATTGAGAAGAAACGGAGGTACAAATAGCTGCTAATATTTTCTGGTAGAGAGGAAGAAAAATTATTGTTAGAGAAGTCCGCATAATTAACTGAGGATGGTAGAATGGGGATTCTCCCACTAAGCATACTTGAATGCAAATCAAGACTCTCGATGTTGCTGCTGCTTATGTCATAAGGTTCTTGCACACTGGTAAATTGATTATGGGAAATATTCAGAGAATAAAGAGATCCATTATTTACAAGTTTCCATATCCAATTAGGAATTTCACCACATAGTTTGTTGTTGGAAAAATCGAGCCATGACAATGATGAATAATTCTGCAAAGGCGGGAATTTCCGGAGATTGCAAGATCCCAACCCCAAAAACCTCAATTTGGGGAGATATGACGGCACTGGTACATTTTGATTTATGGATACAGATAGATTATTGTTGGAAAGATCAAGATATGTAAGATTTGTAAGTTTTCTAAAATCATGAGTAAAGTCCAAGGAACCACTGAATTGATTATCGTTGAGAAATAAAACCTCTAGTGATGGCAAAGCAAAGATGGAGTTTGGTATCGGTCCTGAAAGTTTTGTGCCTAGTAGAGACAGATCCCGAAGGGAACTATTCACAGGAAACTCTGGCAAAGAACCCTCAAGATACTCATTCAAACTAAGATCGATCTCGTGCAGACTACTTATCTGGAACAACTTTCCTGGAACCACTCCAGACAAGTTACAATTTCTTAAAGTTAAAATCCTCAAGCTAGGGAAATCTGCAAAAAAATCCGGCAAATGAGAAGAAAAAGTGTTTTCATCAAGGTAAATAACTGATAAAGATCGAAGCTTCGCCAGTGAAGGATCAAGGGGGCCTGTAATGGATGTATTAGGCAAGCCCAAGACTCTTAAATTTGGGAGAAAAGACGATACGGCGTTGCACCACTCATATCCACTAGCAGAAATATTCACTCCATCAAGACGAAGTTCTCTTAGCTGTGTGAAGTTGTGAATCAATCTCTTCAGATCAGGGCTCTCGAGTTTCAGTGTAGAGTGTGTAAAGTACGAAGAAATATCAAGAACAACTAACCTTGTTAACTGTGAGAATTCAGATGGAATTTGACCACTGAAACCAGTGTCCCTCAAATTCAGATACCTCAAACTTGTCAGCAAACCAAACTTGGATGGTAACTGAACAGGGTTGAAGTGGTTGTAAGCTAAACTCAAATTCTGAAGAAATTCAAGCTGGAAAAGACTGGTGGTGTTATTATCGATTCCTCCGGATATATATTCATTGGTGAGATCGAGACCAGTAACACGACCTTGAGAGTCGCAGCTTACGCCACCCCATCGACAACAATCAATGGATCCTGACCACTGAATTAGCTTAGTTGAATATGAAGAATCATATATGAGGTTGTTTTTCAGCTCAAGAAGCAAGTCTTTTTGAGATTGTACACAATGTTGGGCTGAAACAAAGGGGAGATTAATGCCAAACAAAATGGCATTTACGAGTATCAAGGATAAAGCACTTGTTGAATACATTATTTGAACTCCCATTTTTAAATTTGCAAAGTGTTTTATGGTTTTTTTATACTTCTCAGGTAATGTAATATTTATATCAGTCACTTACTTAGTATTCAACGAACCAACTAATATATATTCTTGGTCTCCTTTCCCATTAGGTGAAGGGGTTGTAAAGTAACGTGTGGTTTGGTTTATTTTCTTTTTCTCTGTTAGATTTTATCGACTTTGGAACCAAGCACAAAGACTTGGCCGGTAGTTTGAACTAGTTTATTTTCTTTATCTTTACTACTATATAAGAACAGATAAAACGATTCCTCGTTTTTTTTCTTTCAATTTTGTCCGTATTATATGCAACTATTTACTTTACGAAAAATGGAAAAGAGGCAGCCGCATTTTTTGGCTAAAACGAAAATGAGAAGAGAAAGTGAGGGAAAAAGAAGGGGTGTCGCCAGCCGCATATTTAACTTTATGTTGGAAAAAAAAAATGAGAAGAGAAAGAGAGGAAGAAAAAAGGGACAGTTATGTTGACAAAAAAAAAAAAAAGTAGGAGGCAGCCCAATTTAACTTAGGCCAAGCAAAAGAATGAAGGAAAAGGAAAAAGGGAGAAGGTCGCAACGACAAATTACTCCGTCCAACCTGTATTACAAACGTGACACTATCAATACATGGTTAGAACTTAGAATGAAGGTAATAGACAATGCATATCCAGGATTCTACAATTGGGAGGCTTTTTTTTTTTTTTTTTAAGAACGGCAGGGATGAAATAAGAGATGAATAACTAAAATAATAAATGAAAAAAACATTATTACTTTGAATGGATACCTTTTCAGGGATTTTAAAGAAGATGAATGCGTATAACAGTTTTTATTTCAAATTTTAGTTTTTAAAGGAAAACTTTTGCTAATTTACGTGATGGTACCAATAGCAAAATATATACATCGCACTTTCTTATCAAATACGTATATTTATCAAAGTAATTATTGTGTTCTATGTTATAAATTTTTAGATTTATTTAAACAATATAAAAGCAAATAAAAGTAGTCCACATTGTATTTATGTTAGTCCATATTATATTTATATTTCTACATATGTAGAAACTATTGTTTTCTTCACAAATATGATAAAGAATATGCATTTATGTGATTATAATAAGTTTGTTTGCAATTTTTATCATCGTAAGGGGTTTTTTCTAATTTAAAATAACAAATCTTACCAGATATAAGGAGAGTTTTTGCAATTTACTTCAAGTAATTATACATAAGGTAATGCCATTAATTACTAAGATATGATTTGCTCCTTATCTTTCATTAGATATTAGAGTTTTGAAGTTAGGTAATTGTATATAAGCTAATGCGTTAATTGCTAAGATAAGATTTGTTCATATCCCCCTTTTATTAGATCATATATTCTTTAAATATATTTCTTCTTTTCCTTTTACCGTTGATTATATATATGTAGAGATCTTTCTTTTTTTTAAATAGAGGTGATTATTTTCTAAATTCAATGAGGACCTAAATCTGTATTAAATCTGGAACGTTGCGCACTACGTCACTAATGCAATAATTGCTTAAAATAATTTCATTATTTTCGGATTTTGTGGTAGCATAATTTACTTCTTACTTTCCTCCTACTTGCAAGTTGCAACCATATTTATCGGGTTCAACATTAATACATTATGTTATATTATAGTTCTAGGTTAAGAGTTTACAACTTACTCGTTACCTTTACAAAAATATTAGCTGCCTATGGGGTTTTACACCCCCCCCCCCCTTTTTCCTTACGCTTTTCAATCTAGCATTTATGAGACTGTGCTCAAGCATAGAAAATTTGAGAACTTTTGTGACAAGAAAATGAAAATTTGGATCTTGAAATTTAAGTAAATAAAAGTCAAAGAAAAAGAAATAATAGAATGAATGATTAATTAGTATTTTGACGCAATTCGAAAAGTCGCGATGAGAAAGACATGAGGTTTCGAGACTAAAAAATAAAAAAATCGATATTGGCATTGAAGTAAACGTAAGTCATATGAGTTCTAGTGGATTGCTCACTCAAAGAACAAACGAGTCGGTGCTATAGCAGAGCTGAAGGGTGATTCAGTGGGAGGATCGTGTTTTATGCATAATCCCCAATCTCCAACCGTCTGATGCGCCTGCTTCCCCAACCAATAGATTCTACCTATTAAAGATCGATTTTGGCTGCAATTGTTCACTCAATCGGATCTAGGGTTTACTCTCTCACGTTTTGGTTGGGGAATTTTGTTCCAACTAAAGTGATGATTGAAGATGATTGAAGATAGATACGTTAATGCCAAGGACAAAACGGTAATTCACCTAAAGTGTTTAAAACACTGTAGAAGTCATATTATTGAAAACGGCACGTCACCTCAGTTTCAAATTGCTATTGAAGCCCGGGTTAGTCATATTTAATATGAATGACTCGGTTTATATCCTTGCCAACCAAAGGTGGTACTGATATTGTTCAATCCGGTTTAAATGAGCCTTATAAGACTTAATAGGGCCAACCAAACGGTTTAAATGTAGCTTGTGGTTAATGGAGTTTGGTGTTTGATTTGATTTGATTTTGTTATACCTAGTAGCTATAGATGCCTTTGTCGCGTTGCTTTCGCGCGAAGTGGGTTCCTTTTCGTGTGCTTTATTGGATTTTGTGTGTGTGTGGTGTAGGTTGTGGTTGATTGGGTTTGGTGCTTGATGTGGTTTTGTGGTTTTATTACGAGACCGAAGAAAATTGAGAAGATTGAAGTGGATGATGAGGGGTGAGTTTGAGAAGAGTAAAAATAGTATTTTAAAAATTACGTCAATCAATTAGATCATTCAAAAGCAAAATTGATACCACAAGCTCAAAGGTAGAAGAGAAGTACACGACCTCGCTCCCGTGCATCAAAGTATTATTTACGACTGTAGCGACCAATTTTTCTAAGTCTTTAAAATAAAAGACGAAAAAATAGTTGAACAAATAAAACTTGTAAATTTGATGAATTTATGGAGTAACAATCTATTTGATCATCTGATTCGATTTTACAAGGACAATGAATTTAACTTTAAACAAATCTTGAAGGAAATCTTCACTTCGATCTTCTTCAAAGTACTTGAATATTTGACAAACGTCGATGCGAGGGCTTGGCATCTTGATCTCGGATCGGACGGACTTTTGACTTCAAATTTAATTTGAAGATTGTTGAAGAACGATATGATCTTCGTCTTTAGATCTTTGGATATGTGGACTTTAATCTTCTTTGAAAGGGACTTTGATCTTCAAAAACAGTTTTCGAGGGCCTTACAGCTTGTTCTCGAATCAAACGGACATTTGGCTTGAAGATCGTTGAAGAACGGTATGAACTTGATGTCGAATATGCTGAATTTGTTGAAGCTCAATCTTCCTTGGCAGAAGTATGATCTTCAAAAACAATTATTTGGTGGACTTGAGGCTTGATGATGGATCGAACGGAGGTCTTTGTGAAGAACACCTTGAATGCCACGAAGAACGCTTGAAGATGGATGAACTTGGTGGAGCGAAAAACTTAGACTTTTTTCCTATTCAACTTGTGAAGATTTATGTGTGTTCTTTTTTCTCTAAGGGAGGGCCCATATTTATAGTTGTAGAACCTAGAGCCTCCTTGCTTGTGATTGGTCGGTTTCTCTTCAAGATAAACATAGATTTAATTTGTAATGTTTATCAAGAAATCTCTAGAATACATCATATTTCCACATGTAATAATGTGATCGATTGAAATATATAATCTTTTTCACATGGACTTGTTTGATTGGTTAAAACACACCATCATCTTCCCACATGGCTTTATTTGATTAGTTGCAATACTCCATCTTTTCCACGTGGTTTTATCTGATTGGCCAACAATATATATTTTAGAAAACCAATTAATTAATTTATTTTTAATTAGAATTTAATTTAGTAAAATTCCAAATTAAAAATAAAAATAATCAATTTAATTTCTAATAATTATTTTGGCACTTGTCGAAATTTAATTGGAGGAGACAAAATTAATTTGTCTTGAAGTGAATACGTCGCAAAATATCTTTCTTTTTTTCGAGCCATCAACGAAATTGGTAGAAGATTGTGCACTTTAATATGAGAATCAGAATCTTAGTGGGCCTCTGTGTCAATTTCTGTGAGGACTAAAATAAAATTTGTATTAAACTATTTCTTTTTTTGGATATACACGTGACATTAGTTTTTCTGTTTACCACTTGGTCCATGTAGACCATCACATAGGATAAAATCTCTTTCCCATCTTCTTCACGGCAAATGCACAAGAACAGGAATCTCTGCTGCTATTTCTCATTCCTTTTGCAATTCGAACACCTCCCATTCAATTTCCCAACAAGATCAACACTCTTAATTATACACGAATCGATTTACGGATTTTGAAGTTTCAAGGGCATTCAAAAATCGTACAAATTAAATTTCCTTATAAACTAGGAAATCAGATTCCTAATTGAACACAATCTGATCATCTGAATTCACTGAAATTCTACTCGAACTGAAACTTCTCTTGAAGAATCTCTATATATAGCGCCAACCCCACGGTTTTTTTTTTCATCACCACAATCCTAATTCACTCTCTGTTTTGAAAAGGGAAAAAAAAGAAATATATGTTTTCTTCTAAATTCTGTTCCGTCATCGGCAGAGACAAATATAGAATCGATCGAAATTCGACAGACAAGTTTGAAGAAAACTCGAAGCGTCTGTTCTCTTATGCTTCTCTTTTTTCTCCTTTCTCTTCTTCTTTTCTTTTTTTTTTCGTTGTTGATCTCACTTCAGTTTTTTTTTCTTTCTTTATTGGCAGGTTGCAGCAGGTTTTTCTCTCTCTCTCTCTCTCTTTTTTTTTTTTCTTCTCTTCAGCAGCCCCTTTTTTTTCCGAGCAAAAGAAGACTTACTTTTATTACAATTTGAACGAGAGACATTGTCTTCGAGTATAAATAAATACACAAGGGAAAAGGGGATACTAGACCCAATCTATTCGCGTTTTTGCGATGTTGTACCCAACCTTTCATTTTTTACAACGCTGTACCCAACCTTTCAATTTTAAAAACTGTTGTACCTAAACTAAGTTTCCGGCCAAAAATTTGAAAATCGAGGGTTAAAATCGTCTAATCACTGTAGCCAACGGATAGTTCAGTCTTCCACGAATTATTTAAATGACGATTCTTTCCCCCAAATTCTAATTTCTGAAACCCTAAATTCCATACTCCTAAATTCATTAAATTCTTTCGATTAATCATGCAATACGCGGAATTGTGCCATTGTGGTATCAAGGCTTCGAATGAAACATCCTGGACGAACTTAAATCCTGGGCGAAGATTCTCCCAATGCACCAAACCGCGGGTGAGTCTCGGTTTTTAAAAGTATTGAATTTTTTTTCAAATTTCTGCTTTTTATTTGATTAAATTTTGCAATTGGCAGGGTAGGGATAGGTGCAACTACTGGGTTTGGATTGATCCACCAATGTGCGAACGTTCGAGGCAAATTATACCCGGTTTGTTACGTAGGGTAGGAGCCATTGAAGAAGAACTTGCTCGGGTGAAGAAAAGGGAGAAGGTGCTTCGGGTTGTATTGTTTATTTCTCTTTTGTATGTTATTTGGTCACTGTTCTAGCCTATTAATGTTAGGGTTGTAATGTTGTGTTAGTTTAAGGTTGTAATGTTGTATTAGTTTAAGGTTGTAATGTTGCGTTAGTTTAAGATTGTAAGTTTGTAAGGTTTCATTGGGAAGTGTTGGTTTTCATGTTGGTGGTTTTTGTAGGATTGGCTGATAATTCTGTTGCTTTGACCGAAGAGACACAAAGAATGTGAAGAGTCACCAATTATGCCTATAAATACTCTAGTCTTGTGTTCATTGTTCATTCACCTTCTTTAAGCCTATTTACATCTCTGTTTTAACATAAGCCTCAATATGATTCGCAATGAAAACGACGTGCATCTGTTGTACACCGATTTCGAATTCAACCAATATTTTGAGGTTGAACTGCTCCGCCGCCTGTCGACTTATGCAAGTGTTTATGAACTTGACTATCTCCCGTCTCTGGAGCGAGCTTTGCGCCTGATCAAGCCGGAGCTTGACGCCTTACGTTGGGGAGGAGGGCATCACAAGATGTCCAAGATATATTCAAAGATAGAAGAACTGCGGGAGAAGTGGATCTCCTTCACTGCCTTCCTTACCCTCCCTGGTGTTCGCATAAACCGGGACGTCAAGACTGTCACCATCTCCGCCCCATACTGGGACATCGATCGTGAAGTAAGTGGCCGAAAACGTTTATTATTGTTTGTAGGAAAATGACCAAAATAATTGTGTGTCATTGTTAACATTTATTATTTTTTGTAGGAAACTGATCAGGAAAAATATTTTCGACTCTATGGCTGCGAGAACCTTGTTCTCCTCACCGACTTGTTTGTGGTGCGCTGCTTGGCAAGGCTACCGGAGTATCTGGACGACTAGGGTGGTGACGAAGAGAGGGGAGTGGCAGGGGCGGTGAAGAGTCTTTTTACTGCTGTTGTTTTTATGAGTTTGTTTAAGAATGTTGTTTTTATGAGTTTGTTTTAGAATGGTGTTTTTATGATTGTGGTTAAGAATGTTGTTTTTATGACTGTTTTTATGAGTTTGGTTTATTGATGGTTGTCCATTTGATTCTCAGACGTTTTATATGCCTTCTGTCTTTTGAATATCTTATGATGTTTATGGATTTTGAATCGTGTATTCTGATGGAGGAAGCCGAAGGAACAAAGAAGCAGATAGAGCAAGAGGATAACGAACATCTAGAGCGTGCCGAGAGAGAGGCCAAAGCGAAAGAAAAGAGTAAGGAAGGGAAACCTCCTCAACGCAAAGATGAGGGCGGAGTGGTTAAGAAATTCCTCCGGCCCGTGCACTTACCTCCGATGACTATAACTCCTCTGGAGGTACTTACTATAATGAGGGGCAACAACGAGTTGCACTGGCCCACACCAGCTAAATTTCCTGACCGAGATAAGAATACTGGAAAATATTGTAAGTACCATAAAACTTACGGGCACACTACGGAAGAATGTACTACCCTTCGTAGAGAAGTACTTCGCCTTCTAGAGATAGGGTACTTGAAGAATTACCTCAAGGAAAATAACCTCGAGGAGCCCAAGGCCAATGTATGGAAAAGGTCGCGAAGAGGGGAGGAGGAACAAGAAGAGGAAGAAAGGCCGCCTAGTCGGAGGACACGAGAGAGGACAGTTGAACGCCTACGATCCCAATAGAGAACCAAAGATCGTCGGCAGAATTCACGAGAGAAAATGACAGGGTATCGGAGTATGCCTCCTCCACCTAACTCTTATAAAAACAATCCCCCGACGAGACGAACCATCAATATGATTGAGGGAGGAGAAATCTCAATAATCCCCCAAGGTAAGAAGAAGAAATACTTGAAAGAAGTCCGACGAGCAGAGCAAGGATTTCCTGTCTGCTCTATTCAAGGGTTAAGGTTACCTAGCATCACCTTCGGGCTCGAGGATCTCACAGGAATAATATACCCTCACGAGGACCCATTAGTTATTTCAGCCGTTATTTATGGATGTGAGATCCAACGGATCCTAATAGATACGGGTAGCTCAGTGAATGTGCTCTTCCTGCCTACCTATCTGGCTATGGGGCTGAACAAGGAAAAGCTGGAAGTAGCGGAAGTCCCTTTGGTAGGATTCTCTGGGGAAGCTTGCCATACCCTTGGAACTGTGACCCTTCCGATGTCATGGGGAAAGGGAGCCCTTCGAAGAACGGAACCCACCAAATTTTGGGTAGTGGAAGCTTCTTCACGAACGTATAACGCCATATGCGAAAGACCGTCCATTCGAACCTTCGAAGCTATCCCATCCACCTTACATCTTAAAGTTAAATTCCCCACCCCCTCAGGTGTCGGAGAAGTTCGAGGAAGTCAATCTAAGGCCAGAGAGTGCCGCATGAATGCCCTTCCCTCGGAAGAAGATGAACCTTCCCTCGGAAATAATAAAAAACGTAAAACCGAAGAAGCCCGAGTCCAACCAGTGGAAGAATTGAAGATGATAGAGTTAGTAGAAGGGAGTCCCGAGAAGGTGATCAAAATAGGTACTCACATGGAACCCGCAGTAGAGGTTCAACTGATTTCCCTCCTCAAACAATTCCATCACCTCTTTGCGTGGGAAGGGGGACCACCCGGGCGAATCAGCAACAAGGTATGCCAGCACTTCCTTAATGTAAAACCCGGGGTTAAACCTGTACAACAGAAGAAAAAAAATGGGACCCGAACGCAACAAAATCATCCGCTCGGAAATACAACGTCTTCTCAACTTGAAGCAAATTCGAGAAGTTATCTATCCCGAGTGGTTAGCTAATGTCGTATTGGTTCCCAAACACGGAGGAAGGTGGCGGATGTGTGTTGACTTTACTAACCTCAATGATGCATGCCCAAAAGACTGTTACCCCCTACCGAGTATAGATCAGTTAGTTGATTCCACCGCTGGATGCGCACTATTGTCCACCCTAGATGGAGATCAAGGATACAACCAAATCCCGATGGCTGCAGCGGACCAGGATAAAACTAGCTTCATTACGGACGCAGGCACAATCTGTTACCTAGTCATGCCCTTCGGACTAAAAAATGTTGGGGCTACCTACCAAAGGTTAGTAAGTCTTATGTTCGCAGGACTTATTGGGAAGTCAGTAGAAGTCTACGTGGACGACACGGTAGTCAAAAGCAACACTGATGAGGAGCATCCCGAGGACCTACGGAAGGCGTTGGTCATTATCGACAACTTTGGCATGAAAGTTAACCCTAGGAAATGTTCTTTTGGTATCCGAGGAGGAAAGTTTTTGGGGTTTATGGTTACGGAGAAGGGAATAGAAGTAAATCCCGAGAAAGCGGAGGCCATCATGGAATTACCCACCCCGAAAACGGTGAAAGATGTCCAAAAACTGACTGGTAGGATGGCCTCGTTGAGTCGGTTCGTGTCCAAGTCAGCAGAAAAAGGACTCCCCTTCTTCAAGGTACTTCGAAACGTCAAGGAATTTTAGTGGACCCCCCAGTGCGAGGAAGCCCTCGGAGAACTAAAAAGGTACATGCTGAAACCACCTTTGCTGGTAAAACCTTCGCCTCAAGAAGAGTTATTTCTATACCTATCGGTCGGAGAAGAGGCCATTAGCGCCGTCTTAGTCAAAGAACATGATGGAGAACACCATCCGGTATATTATGTTAGTAAAACTCTCCTCGGAGCCGAAACCAGGTATACCCTAACTGAAAAACTCGTCCTAGCATTGGTTACTACGGCCCGCAAGTTACGCCCCTACTTTCTTTCCCACCCGATTACAGTGCTAACAAAACATCCCTTAAGGGCAATTCTTAATAAGCCTGAGTCATTGGGAAGATTAATAAAATGGGCCGTAGAACTCACCGAGTATGACATTTCCTACGCTCCGAGACCCTCCATTAAAGCACAAGTTCTGGCGGACTTTGTAATGGAACTTACGGGCATCGGATCCGAGGAGAAAGAACCGTTGTGGTACGCATATGTAGATGGATCCTCAGTGAGCACACATGGGGGGGCTGGAATAGTTTTTGTAAATTAGGAAGGGGAGGAAGAAAGACTCCATTTTGCAGTCAGAATTGATTACCCCGTCTCCAATAACGAAGCTGAATATGAAGCCCTCCTCATTGGCATGAAACTGGCAAAAGAAGAAGGAATGAAGAGAATACTCCTTCATAGTGATTCTCAATTGATTGTCCAGCAAGTCAAAGGATCATATGAAGCAAAAGAAGAAAGAATGCAAGAGTACCTCCGGGTTGTCCGTCAAAGGCTCGAATGGTTCGAGGAATATGATATAGTTCAAATTCCCCGAAAAGAAAACCAAGAGGTGGACGCTTTATCTAAAATGGCTACTCAAACAGCCGCCATACGCACTCGGAAAATTACTCTACTCCATGTCAACGAATCTGAAAAAAGTGGAGGCAAAGAGATAAAAATACCATCTCAGATCCTTCGTCTAGCTGGGTGACTCCTATCAAAGCCTATTTACAGGATCCTGAGGGATACTCCTCGGACAAGAGTGTCCAGCGGATGATGTCCAGAAAAACCATTCGGTACTTCCTCAAAGATGAAGTACTTTTTCGAAGAACATACTCATGTCCCCATGCTCGATGCCTTAATGAAGAAGAAGCCCAACTAGCTTTAGCAGAAACTCACGAAGGGGCATGTGGGAGCCATACTAGCGGCGCAAGCATGGTCGGACGCTTGATTCGACAAGGCTACTACTGGCCCACGATGGCTAAAGATAGTAAAAGCCATGCCGAAAGGTGTAAACCGTGCCAAGCTTACGCCCCTCGGATTCATCAACCCGCGGCCCCGTGGGAACCCCATACCCATTTTCCAAATGGGGCATTGATGTAGTGGGACCCCTCATACCTGACGCCGGTCAGAAGAAATTTCTACTAGTAGTCGTTGACTACTTCACCAAATGGGTGGAAGCGGAACCCCTAGTTAGGATAACCGCGGGTGCCGTTATCAACTTTCTTTGGAGAAATATCATTTGTCGCTTTGGGGTCCCTCGGAGGCTGGTAAGTGATAATGGTCTGCAATTTACGGACCAAGGGTTACAAAAATGGTGCGATCATTGGGAAATAAAACATCGTTTTGCTTCGGTGGGATACCCGCAAGCAAACGGACAAGTAGAAAGGACCAACAGAACCCTTTTGAAAAACATGAAGGCCCGACTCTATTGGCATAAAGCCAAGTGGGTTGAGGAAATACCCGGGATACTATGGGCCTATCGGACCATGCAAAGTGCCGCTACGGGCGAAACCCCTTTCAGTCTATCCTACGGATATGAAGCTGTTTTGCCCTCGGAGGTGTCCATAGAAAGTTGGCGAGTCAGGGAATACGAGGAAGTGGCCAATGGCTCAAATCTTGCCCTCGCCCTTGATCTACTTGAAGAAAAAAGAATTCGAGTAGCTCTCCGAACGGAAGAATACAGGGCCCGAATGTCACGATACTAGAATACCAAGGTAAAGCCCCGAAGTTTTCAAGTTGGAGATTTGGTGATGAAACGAGTCGGTGCTTCCAAGAATGTGGGCAAACTTGACCCACGATGGGAAGGACCCTATAAGATAGCGGAAATCGTGGGACCTGTGACTTATCTTCTTGCCAATTCCGAGGGAATAGTGCTTCGCAATACCTGGAACTCAATCAACCTTAGAAGATATTATGCATAATGTAACAGTCCTGCATAAATAAAAGAAGGCATTCATACACGAAGGATTCTAGTACAAGAGAAAGTAGAATTGCCCGACAAAAGGATAACTCTACACGAGTCATCTTGGCAATCCAACAAAAAACTCCCTCGTGTTATGAACTAAACTACACAATATCCTTCCATAAGCTAGGCATCTCATATAGGACGTTTTCCTTCTCGGATAAATCGCCGGCGTTGCTCCTCGGAAAGAGAGGCAGGATCATCATCGAGCATAGTCGGAGCTGCAGAATTCCTAGTGGCTGAGGAAGGAAGTTCCTCGAAAATCTGACAAATGCTAAGTTCTGGAATGATCAAATCCAAGGGAAACCCTGGCAAAGTTTGAACGACATCTTGACACAATTGGTATTCTATATGAACCAAGTCACGTATCTCGCCATGAAGAGACTCACGAAGGCTAGATGGGCCCACTACTTCCAACACCGCTTGAACCCGAGCCATCACCAGCGCCACTGCCTGAGAGCGAGTCATCCCTAACAGTTGTTGACTCAAGGCATCTTTCTCCTTCGTAGCATGCGTCAAGTGTTCCTCCAAAGACCGTATGTGGACTCGTAACTCCTCTATTCTCTTCTCCAAGTTCAATACCCGAGCTCTCTCAAGCATCAGTTGGCGCTCCAATTCCCACGCTTTATTCTTCTCGGATTGTAACACGCTATTATGGGTTTCCTGAGTGGACTCGTGAACTTCCCTCAATTGAGTTATCTCCGCTTGAGCCTCCAAGAGACCTTGCTCTAACTCATCCCGACGGCGATATACTAAACCAGGATCAGAAGAAGAACTCCCGTAAGATCCGAGGGCATCTAACACCATGTAAATCTGCCCAACAACAGAGCAAATTACATCAAACCGGGGTGACAGGTTAGTATTGAATAAACTAGATAAAATAGTGGAATACCTCACACAGGTCCTTGTAAGCTAAGTCCTGAAGAACGGACACCGGAAGGGTTTTCATCAGCCCGCAATCCGTCATGTTCAATAAACCACTAAGAAAGTTTCGACAAAATCCCACTGCTGATCCGAGGGGAGAAATATCATGATTATTCCCAAGGGGAGGGTTCTCCTCAAGCGGTGGGGCAGGAACACGAGCGGGGCTATCTTCGAACGGCTGCAACTCCCCTCTAACAGGAGAAAGAAGGGATTCATCTAACGCATTCACCCCAACCGATTCGCGAGGCCAAGGCTGTGACACCACGGGAGTAGTATGAAGAACTATCCGGGAAGAGTTCGCTATCGAACCCGACACCCCGGGGGGAATTATAAAGCTCACAGGAGGGGCTGCCACAGGCGCAACATCTTGCCCCTCCTCCTCGGAGGAAATATTAATCATCACCTCATTCACGGGTGGATCAGGACCACTGACCCCCGACATCCTAGGACCACCATGCAATGCTCGCCCGAAGAAAACTTCATTAGAAGTCCCAAAGGAGAATGCTCCCATCTCTGCGCCTACAAAAGAAAACAGTGCGCAAACAGTCCGAGGGCACTCAGATAACTTATAAGTTAAACAGAGGGAAAATGGTAGAAAATGCTTACGGAAGTAGAAGTTACAATGAAGAGGACGAGATGGGGGGTACACCCCTCCACCCCCTCCTGCAAACCCGTTAAAATCAGAGCCTCAGGAAAATACAATAGCCCGATCATGTCATAGGAACTAGAAACAAATCCCGAGCGAATCAACACCTCCCTTTCATAACCTCGTATTTCAGCGTTAGGAGCAATATATCCCAGACCCCATCGGAGGGGCACCCCCCACGACCTGGCTGATTGACCTCTCGGACGGACAAAGAAAAACATCCGCCTTCAGTCCCCTCTACCAGAGCGGATATTGGATACACGAGTGAAGGTATCTTCCTTGTCTCGATAGGACAAGCTAAAAAAGGGAGTCCCCTCTGAACAAGGCCGAATGGCAAATATTGCTCCCACTCGATGAGGGGACATCGGAAGGTTTAGAAGCTCGCACTGCAAAACATATCCCACCAAATGACTATATGAGCTCGGTATTAGTTGACTCGGGCATATCTGCCAATACCGAAAGAGTGTTTGGAAAAAAGGGTGAAAAAACACTCGTAAGCCGCCACGCATTTGTTCACTATAGACAGTCAAGTAACCCGAGGGAGGCGCATAAGCTCTCTGGCCCACGGAAGGCACTATCACATCATACTCTTCAAAATCCAAATTATATCCAGCAAAAAGAGTCCTTATTGAGCTCCCACACTCTGCACTCGTAGTGGATCCCACACGTCCCCTCCCTATCAATCTGGTCGGGCTAAGAGGAATCAAATCAAATTTCGAAGATTCATCAGCCAAAGGATATGGGTCCCTTTCCATAAATACTTCTCTAATATGGTTCACTCGGTGAGAATTCGCAGATGAAAGCCTATGAGTTACCCCTAAAGAAGAACTCGCGCTGAGCGTCATTTGATTGCTCGACAAACTATCCCTCAGCCCAGGAGAAGAACTTTCCGAGGGGCCAGGAGGAGCCCTTGACGGTCCGAAAAGACTCCGAGTGGTATCTTGAGAAGAACCGCAAGATAAAACTGATCTACCCCGCCTATAATAAGGTGGCATCATTCCCTCAAGTAAGTATTATTTTCGAACTTACAATTATTGAAATTTAAAGAGGTAAGAGATAATTGTGATAGCAAGAGAATTAGTAAGCATAATTGTCCAATAGACAAGATATATATATTCTCTATCCTTTAATTAGAGGAAGGAGATTAATTCTCCATTACATAAAGCAAAGTACACGCGTCAAAAATCCTCTTAATTAAGAGTGACACATATTTATAGTCTCCATGCAAGACAACACCTCCTACTTTGGAGAAAAACCCAGTCAGCCACCTTAAGTACTCCATCATTATCTTCTTTAATTAGATTTGAGTGGTAAGAGATAGAAAAGAAAAAGATAAAGGAAAAGATGAATAAAACTATTATTTATTCAAAGACCAAGAAATCCTAGGAAGAGATTTACATAACAGAATACTAAAAGGCATAAAATAAAGAGTACATAATAAACAAGCAAAAGAAACCCTATTCTAAGATCCCGTACTCGGAGGAGGCGGGGGCGGAATGATAAGAGACTCATCGGGAGCTCCAACAGGTTGATTCAGTGGCGGGCGTAGACCCGAACTGCTGGTACCAAGAGTAGACGTAGTCGGAGGGGGAGCAGGAGAAGCCCTCGGCGTCATCATATTGTCAAACATCTCTAGAATATTTTGAACGTCATCGGGAGATGGCCTGGCAAGTTTCTTGACATCAAACAGGCGGCCGAAATTCACCCCCGAAGGCACCACCTCTCGGGCCAAGGTAGCACACTCCAGATATCCCCATAACATGTGCCCGAGGGTATCCCGAGCGGATGAGGAAATAAATTGACGCTCTTCCTCTGCTACCGCACACTTAACGGCCTCATCCACCCGAGCCTGCACATCTTTCAGCGGCATCACATCCACTAACCTTAATTCCACCAGCTCATGCACCCGTGATTGAAGCCCCTTCTCCCTCTCTAAACCCTAGGACTTCTCCTTCTCCAGAGCCTCTATCCGGGCAAGAAGAGATCTCTCGGACTCCGCCTTTTCCTTTTCCAGGCGAGATAATTGTGCTCGGACAGCCCCGTCCAACGCTTCCATCTGGTCATAAGCTGATTGCACTCGCTGCAGCGTGAGACGCATCACCTCTTTTATCTCCTGGTCCTCCTTCCATTTGAAGTCGTAAGCCTCCAACTTGGTGTGAAGGACCGCGTTCATGGACTCAACCTCATGGAGTCGGGCCTGAAGAGAAGTCACTTGTTCCCTAAGGGGACCCACTTCCGCCACCTCCCTTAAGTGACGTTGCTCAACAGAGGTAATAACCTCCCGAGTCTTCTTAGACTATATAAACAGGAAGAATAATATCAGTAAGGACACGAAAAGAACCACGGCAAAAGAGGATTAAGAAATAGTATATGCTTACGATGGCCTCTATCCAAACAGTGCTAGCACGCAGATATTGATATCCCTCTGCGGGCGCGGAAAGGGTAGACCCGAAAAAGTGAAGCATTTCGCGGTAAGCTTCCCCCACGGTCGGAGGCTCTTTTTCGGGTACCTGGGAGGAAAAATCTCCCTCGGAAGCAGACCTTCGCAGTGTCGCCCCCTTTGAAGGATCATTCGTCGGAAGCGGGACAGTCGCGGTGGGCGAAACAGTTACGGTCTCCGTCATCACCACCTTGGGAACCCCCGTAGCGGCCGAAGAACCTTCTCCCCTGAGCAGAGTGCCCAACACCTCCTTCTTCACCTCTAGACCCCTCAGCGGGTCAACCGAACCCTTGAACAACCCCCTGGGACCTTCCGATAGCTCCTCCGGATCGGGTTGGAGTAACTGGGCAGATAGATCAGCGCCCGAAAACATGGGGGCCTTCCCCTTGTTAATCACTGCTGTATGAACAGATACATGAGTAACTATGCGAGACAAAAGTGAATATAATAACATAGGCAGAATCCGAGAACTAGCTAAATAGAGAGAAAGAACTTACGAGGAGACGGGGAAGGATCCCGAGAAGAAATATGCACAATATCTGGCCCCGGAGACGAGAGCTCCTCTCCTTCCCCCCTCGGAGATAGTACTCCCTTAGAGCTCCTCGGAGAGCTACCAGTGTGAGACTCGGAAGTAGATCTCCAAGTCAAAGCAGACAAGGGAGCCACCTACCGCAATGGAATAGCCTCCAGGGGTGCTCCCTCGGCATCCTCGGAGGGAGACGGGATGTTTTCGTGAACTTTCTCGGTCTCCGTATCCATCCCATCCTTCTCCGGAGACTGTACTTCTGCTCCCTCGTGGTCTCCCCCCTCGGAAGCTTCGCTATGCCCACTAGGGGCTACCTCCTCGACACCTGGTCCTAAGTAATATCTGGCCATAACCTCCTCTGCACCACATGAAGGCGAGTCAGTGTAAACAATGGAAAATACGAAAAACCCACTCGGAGGGGATAAATACAAAAGGGAAAGTATAAAAGAGGAAAAACTTACTGAAGGCTGTTATATGCCACTCCCCGACAGAAAGTGGTTAATCGCCGCACTCATAATCCTTTTCATAGAATTCTTCGAGTTGTCCCGATGATGGACGTAATGAAAGGGATATCCCCCGAGCGACACTCCCACGTCGAAAATCGAGAGAAAATGGTCTACACTACACTCGTACCCCTTGACATGGCACCAGAACACATAAATACACAAAGTCGCGTACCCGTTAGGCACCAACTGACTCGGACAGATGCCGCAGGTCTTGAATACCTCACAAAAGAAAGGTGACATAAAGGAGCGCCACCCGTAGTTCACCTGTGCAAAAAACACCGTGAGCATACCCGCGGGAGGGTAGCAAGCACTTTGACCCTCGGTGGGAATGTGGACAGTCACATTCTTCATAGCAGTCCCCGTGGCCCGAAACAAATCCATAACCTGCTCGTATGTGACAATGGACCGAACCCCTTCAATTTTTGAGAAATCACGAGTGGGGGTTTTCTTCGATTTGGAAGCCTTAGCTTTCTTAGTCGAAGCGGCGCCGCTCCCCTCAGCAACAGTCGCTTTTCTCTTGCGAGTAGCAGCAGCGGGTTCCCCGAGGGAAGCAGTAGCTACAGCAGTAACTGGAATATCGGTAGAGGAAGTGTTAGCAGAAGAAGCCATTTTTCTCCTTTTTTGAAAAAAGAAGTTCTGCAAATCAGTCAAAGAAGAGATAACGAAAGAAATTGCGAAATATACTAGTCGATTTCTTAAGAAATTGAGAGAAATTGAGGGAATTTGAGAGAAATTGAGAAAAATCGAAGAAGAGTAAAGTGAAGGGGGGTACGGACGGACCTATTTATAGGAATAAACAATTAAGTCGTGCCCCGTTTTCCACGCCCCACGTCTCCACCTTGAAGCGACGTGTCTTTCCACGCACTAGTCGTTGCTAAAGATCAACGGACGGATGAGTAAATGCCATTTAAAGGCATCCAACGGACAAAAAAGAACCGTTACAAATTATCTGAACCGTTGCTTCCCAAGGACAAAAAGGTAACTTTCTCACAGTATTTTAAATATATATTTATATTCATCCTAAACCCCTCGGAAGAGAAGGAAACCTATCGCAATGTACCAGAAAATTTTGAAAGAAAGAAAAATGCACAAAGCCCCTCGGAGTACAAGAACCTTAAGCTTAAAATTTCTCTCACCCCTATAATGGCGATCGAAATTTGGGGGGGCTAGTGTTAACTGTAAAGAAAAATAAAAGACTAAAAAGAATGTTAATCCTAATTATGGGAATTAATTAATGGACAATACAATTGTCACGAGTACCTCCGATGAGATGTACCCACTCCTAATAAGGAGAGCCCCTCGGGTGTTGCCCTACCTCTCGGTCACTGACCCAAGCAGGCACGAAGGGACACACAAGGAGATACGCAAGCGTCCCTTGGAAAGTCAAATGGTGAATAAAAAATAGATATCAACGCGGCATCAGAAAAAGAGCAAACCCCGATGGATCCGCGCGACTCCGATATCCATCAATGCGCCAAGAGGGACCACAACGGACCCCGAGTCCCACGAACTTACAAGAATACTTCCTTGCTGAACACTCTTGCCCTCGGATCCTCACCCGAGGACCAATTCTCAGAGGAAACATCCAAAATAAACACCAGAACACCTGGAGGATATTTTCCGAGGACTCAGATGAGAAAATACCATTTCACGAAGGACAAATCACACTAAGCCATCAAGGGACGGATCCGAGACAGAAAAGAAAGATAAAACCCCTCGGAGGGCACATTCAGTAGTCTCTACTTCCGAAATACACCTATGCCGAAGCATGATATCCCCGAAAGAACATCTTGCTTATTCGTCAAAAGCAAGCGGAAGAGAAACATCCCAAAAAATAGCTCCTCCGAGACCGTTGAAGCCCTCGGACGACTTAAGGATTGATCTGGTCAGCATCTAGCAGATTAAAGATAGACCTTGTCCTAGTTTTTACACTTGTAACAATATAACAACACCTGTCTTTTCTAAACACATGCACAGTGATACCTGCCCCTTCCAAAGTCTATATAAAGGGAGGTAACCGATAGAAGAAAACTAAGTGGAAGTAAGACATACACATACAAAGGTACAAAAAGAAGAAAGGATGAACAGTTCAGTGAATAAAGGAAGGAATATTCGTGTACCCTTTATTATCTCCATGAATTATCGTTTTTGAATCACGGGTAGGGCGTTCCAACCCAAATAAATAATTAGTTATATAGGTCATAATTACAAACCTGTTAACAATTACCAATCTTGGTTTTCCTCTTTTGATTTCACTATGGTTCCTGACTAGGAATCTGTGACTGCTATATGGCGAGACCCCTGATGAGATTAACTTAAGGTCAAGATGCTCCTTAAGAATCTTATGCATATCCTTTCGATCGTTCTGATTCATCAGGATGGGCTTGTATCTAACAAACTCATTCTCCTTTCCCTTTTGGACTTTTAAGGATGTTGTGAGCTCGTTCTTGTTCCACCACGCCAAAGGATCCTGTTCGTAGTTTCTCTGAATCTTTGCTTTGACATCCTCTATCGAAATTTGTTCTTCGTTAGTGATGTCCAAGTGAGGACTTGGTTCCAAGCTGCCCTTCATGACCTCGATTGTTTTGGTTCTGATCCTTTTGGTTTTCAGGCCACCTAGGCTGTCAATCCTAAGTTGAAGGATTGCATTACCATATTTCCTTTGGTCTCTCATTTTTGGGTGTCGAAGTTTCCCTTCATCACCACGCTTGCTGCGAAATTGAATTGGCAATTTTCTGTAGAATGCTTTCCTCAATCTTTGCACCAAGATCTTATGATCACATGGGGTTGTGAGAATAAGACGTTTTGTTTCATTATCCTGAGTAAAACGCTTAAATATTTGCAAAACATTGTTGTCGAGTAGGATGTCGGCTCCGGTATCGTGGAAATATATAGGGGCCATCTTAACTTTGTACCATGGGGTACCATCTGCTCCACCAATCAATATTTCCACATGTTTTATCCCTCTTCTGAAGATGATTATCTTCTTTGAGAAATCCCTTCCTGCAATTGCTGGTAAATCTTTACCGATTTCTTCGGGGAACACTCCTGGTTTTGCTGTACAAAGACCCGCTCCTGAGTCGATATACGCTGAGACGTATTCGGCTCGGTATTTCTCATACAACATCCCTACTGAGATGTAGATTGAGAACAGACTGGTGGTCATCGGAATCTATATCTTTTTCCTTCCTCCATGAACTCCATTCCTTCTGGTAGTCTTTCCCAAGGTTTATGGTCCTCAAGAAATTCAATCCCAAGAACTAATTGTTCTGGGATCTTCCCTACTCGCCCGTTGATGATGAAATCCATTCCACCAATTTTTAGGTTTCCTTGATATCTTCCAACAAGGGGCTGCTTCAGATAATACAGTGTATCACATGGAAGAGTATTATCCTTTTGAGTAATGTTGAAGATTACCTCGACTTCACAACATCCTCCTGGACATTGGAGTTCTCCTTTAGTAGTGAATCATTTGGGTTCGATTACCACTTCGACTATCGGCTTCTTTCTCCATGTAAGGCTATGCATTCTGTTTTCATGGAAAGAAATTTTCCTCTGGTCGAACATTTGATTGGTGTTCTGATTAAACACTGGTTGGTCTCGAATGATCATATCCATCTCATGGATATGGGGCAGATCTAAAATCTTCGGTTTGACGGCATGGGCTACCTTGTCAAAGATTTCAGGTATTTCAACGAACTTTTTTCTTTGGAACATATCTGAATGATGAGTGTTGGATAGGGCATAGGAAATACTGTAGGTGATGGAGTATGGCCTATTTCCTTCCTTCATTAACTCCTTATTTTTGAAGTCTTGATGCAGGGTAAGGACCCTATTGAAATCTCGATCGACAAGATTATAGGCAATCTTTGGATAGACGAACGTTGCCACCTTTCCAGCAAATAGATTTCCTGATAATCCTCCAAGACATGCGTCTCGTTGGTTTTGAATTCTCCTATCAAAGATAGCAATATCAATTGGCGAATTGATACATTCTTTGAATGTTGCCTTGATCAAGATCCTTATGGCTCCAATATGGATCCATGACATCTTCTAGGCAACCTCTGAATTGAGTTGGCTTAGTTCCTCCTTAATTTCGTTCATAGGAACAAGTTGCATTTCCATCACATTATTGGTTAGCTCCATTGGGATAACTATTTCTCCCGCAGTAACCTTATAGATGATGTGATGCTTTTGTTATTAGAGGCTGAGTTGGGCTAAAGGCTCTCTCCATTTTTCCGATAGTGAATCCATCGTAAACTCGTAAATTTGGATCTTCTCGCATAATCCTCATCAATGCCTTGTGGGATATGCTTGTTTGAGAGAAGAATCCTGACAGATCTTCTTGAACTTCCTGGTGGAAGATCTCCTCGTCTTCAGTTTGATTCTGATTCAGATTCCGAAGACTCATCTTGTCTTTCCTCTTCTTCATAGATACTTTCGTCTGAAGGAATGTCTTCAAACTGGTATACTTGAACGAGTTCTTGGAAATAGACAGCTTCTTCGAACTCTGGCGTAGCTTCAAACTGTTGTACTCCACTTTTCTGGTTCTCCGGGCAGTCTGTTGAGATGTGTCCTTTGGCAGCACATGTACAACAGTTGCAATCTTTGAAACTTTCATTTGCTCGTGTATGGGCTCTTCTGAAAGTTCTCCTTGTTGGTGATCTTGAACTTCCTTGACTGGAAGTTGACCTGCCTCTGTTGGGTCCCGATCTTTGCCCGGATTTGTAACTTCGGGCCTTTTGTTTTGACTAGAATCTCATTGGCTTCCATGAAGACCTTTTGGAAAAATCGCTTCTTCGTTCATAGGGGTGGTCCCTATGTTTCTTTTTCTTGTGACTTTCAGGTGTGCCTATGACCATTGGAATGTCATTATCGTCGCAGCAAAGACAGACTGATTTGTTGATTCTTTCCAGTCTCTTGAAATTATTTTGAATTGCTCCCTTCTGGCACCATTCGCTCAACTTGACTTTGAGAAAGGACATCCTTTGGGAAACTGTATCAATCCCTACAGGTATGTATTCCCGTAGTAACATTTCTCGCCATGGGCTTGGTATTTTGGCAAGAACAAAGGGATAGCCGTGTCTTCATTTATTCGGCTTTTCCATTTGTACTCGATGAACATCTTGATGTATAAGTCGACTCTACAAATGTCATGTAGTTCCAAGCTATACAATGCTTGCTCGTATCTTTTGACCTTTTCATGGTCTCCTCCTCCTGTTTGGGGATCAACGAAGTATCCTTCTCCGATGAAGTATATTTTGAACAGTCTTGCCATCCTGTCAACAATGTCTTTGAGGGCATCGCCGGATAGAACTCCATCTCTGATTTCTGGAGTGGCATGTTCCCATCCGATTTTAACTGATCCCTCGAGGCTCATTTGTAACATCATAATGAACCCTTCTTTGTTGAGTTCCAGCGTTGCCGCTGCAATTCTCATTGCTGAAGCCCATTCATCTATCAGAGCTTCTCGATTTTTGAAATCCAAAATATCCTGATTGAGCATAAGCCCATAAGGATGTATCGGATCCAGTTGGGATCTTCCGTAAGGTGTCCCATGGACATCTGGCCTCCTTGCTCTTGATCTGGTTGGTACCGCCCTGTACATAGATCCCGCAACAAAATCATGCTGGTGCGGCATAGGCTCATCTTGGATTGGGTTTGGATTAGAGGCAAAGCTCTCGGTAACCGTTGACTGCTCCTGGGGAGGATTTTGTCTTGGTACAATCGCGTCATCTAATCCTCGGACGTTAACAAGATTTAAACCCGAAAATGATTCTGCTAGATCGGAGAGATCTTGCAGGTCTCCGTAATTGATCTTGTCAAGGTTGATTCTAGACATGATCTTACGAAGTACTGGGTTTTCCTCGTATCAAGGCCTCAAGCTTCTCGTTCCTGGTCAATTCCTTCTTGACCTCAACTGCTTTACCCTTTTGATGTAATAAGGGTTCCTTTCCGAAAGATGGTGGTAACCATCCTCCTCGCCTTCTTTCAAATGATATTGGCAAAGACTCCAAGTTCTGCATTCTCTGTTGGATGTCTTGAAGATTTTCCAAGATCTCCTTCTGTCTTCGGGACATGGTTTCGAGTTTATCCTGAATTTCCTGTATCTGCTCGGGCATATGGTATTGATGATTGCCATATAATTGAACCGTCCTTTGGATTTCTCTAAGGTCTTGTGATAACTTAGAGCCATCAGTCTCAAGCTCGTTGAAATTTGGTAAGACCAAATTAGTCATCTATTATTTCTTTCGACAATTAATCTGGTTATCCTAGTTATTTCGGCTGAGAGACCATTGATAGCTAGGAACTTGTCTCTGATACCAGAGATATTGTCAGGTCTATGACTAGCTAGAAGTAATAGCTTAGTCTTCAAGAGTTGGAGATCCTGTTCTAGTGTGATACCAGACATTATTAAAGGCTTAGTATCGAACTTTGCTTATTAGCCTTTTTAAAACTAATTTTTATCTGCTCGACTATTTCTAGTCTAGCTTTCTTGATAGGACAAACTTTTCCTCGTTCTTCTCGGTCACAACACAAGACATCATGGTGTTTGATTCTTGTTTTATGCAACTCAATGTATCTTGTTAAAGCAACGATTTGCTTTTTAATACTTGCACATTTATGTCCTATGAAAGAGAACTGGACCGGGGGATACCAAATGTCATCCATTACTGGATTATTCATGTTTATAAATTACTCTACTCATAAAGGGATGAGGTATAATAAAATAAGTTTCCATATTAATAAATAAATAACCTGGCTCTGATACCATTATTATGATTTCGAAAAGGATTTAACAAAATATGACTTTATTGGGTCAAAAATGTAATTTTTTAAAGTTAAAGACAAAAGTATCAAATGACTTGAAATGGTTCTGGTCCAAAAAGAATCTCACACTCATCTCTTGGCAAGTGTATCCCACTTTCGCAAGGAAGGAGGTATTTTGCTATGTTTTCTAGAACACAAGGGTTGTTCTTGCTTCTTTTTATTACACATGGGGGTTTCCTGTCTGTTTCACAGAACACATGGAGGCTGCTTGCCAAAAACCTTTATATGTTTATATAATCTCACTTTTAGCACAAAAATATGACGCACTGAAACGACACTACTACCCTTGAATTTTAAAAATGGTGCATCGCATTTTAAAAGTGAGTTTCACAAATCCAAAGTTGTAAACACGGCTTCACGAAATATCATTACGCCATTCTCTTATGATTCTTCGCCCGATGGAACGACTTATCTGCAACATATCCGAAACAAAAAAATTCGAAAAGATTGACACGCAAGTCCAGTGAATCTGGGATCTAAACAAAATCAATTTACCTGCATGTCTGAGATCTCACTGTAGCTCAAATCAATGCAAAACATACCAGAAGTATTGGCTCAAGGAAGAGAATTCTCTTATGCATTTATTAATCGAACAATGTTAGGCAAATCTTAAGACGAAAAAAATGTGAACTTAGAAGCATTGAAGCCCCCCATTTTTTTGAATATCTTTTCTACCTAGGTATATATATATATATATATATATATGGGTATGTGGAGATTTTTCTACAACTTTTGGGTTTTAGTGAAATATATATAAAGTATAAACTCTAAACAAAATTACACAGAAGAATTAAATGAGCACTGGAGCATACTATCACGGGCTTATCCCTTTTCTATCGACCGACGTCCCTTTGAGTCGACGATGCATCTGTGTGGCCTAGCAAGTGCGGTCTCGTCGGCTCACTAGTAAGCCTAATTTTCCCAAGGAGGTTGCGAAACTCGGAAGAAGGTGATGGAACGGAAGAAAAGAGTTTAAGTGAGCATACGTATTTTGAAATAATGTTACAACTCTTTAATTCAACGCTTAAGACCGTTTACAAGTGATTGTTGACAAGGTTGCAAGCTTACAAATGACCACAAGGGTGCCCTCCTATATATAGACTTCCTGGTGGGCTCCGCATAAGCAGTTAGCAGAGTTTATAACATTATTGTTGGTAGGATTGCCGAATCCCTTGTTATAACAGTAAGGCGGTGCTGACTGTAAAACCCACATTTTTTTACTTGTATTTCTTTCTTACTAAAACTGAAAATTTCGTTAAGCATTTTGTTTTAATTTTCTTAAGGTTCTTAAAGGTTTAAGTATTTCAGTTCTTATTAGGAGAAGGGGAAATATTATATATATTTGGAGAATGTTCTATTAGCAGCCGCATATCTTTTTAGAACTTTTAAGTGTATTAGGTCTCTTAATTAAGTCATATTAATTAACAATAAGTACAATTTTAGTTTAAATAGGAATCGTGTGTTTAATATCAGTAATTATCTTAGACTTAAATAATAGACCATTATATATAAATAGTCATGATAGAACTTGAGGGTTAAGAGTATTCTTCAGAATTTGCGCAGCCGCAATTTATTTCTTCCTATTGTTCATTAACTACATATCATTCTTTCCGCTGATCCAAGGTAGATAACATTTCTCCTTCTATAATATTCTTTCTCTTGATTAATGACCATGAATAGAATAGCTTGAGTAGTTTAATCAATATAATTCAAATGAGGCCACGATTGTTCATTAAGCATGAAATTCATAGTATATTGCATGCATCAAGTGGAGCCATCGTGCATCAGAATATATACGATTTGCATCCATCATAGTTGATTGTGACTTATGATAATTAATAGAAGTATCAGTTTGTAGCAAACACCTTTTCCAATAATCTGATTAATAAATTGGTGTTCTGTCAAATCAAGCATACAATAGGTGTAATCTAATACAAAGGCTACGGTTTACATGCTTGGGGGAATTATATTATTGTATAGAATTTATCTTCCTAATCATAAGTAAAAATCTAACTAATTATTAAATCCCTTTATGAACTCGCTATGAATTTGTTGATTAAGTTGTACGGCAGGTGGATCTGATTGTAACAAGTGTGATTAGAGTCTTTATAATTTATTAGCCAATTGATGCTCATGCACCGAATGTAAAAAGAATTATGATATACACTGGTACTTATAAATCGTGAATAGAACATAGTACGATAAGTAAACTAGGATTAGTACGTGGTACTCAGTAGGGTAGAATAGACTTAAATTATGGATTTAATGCAAATAGCATCCCTTGATATTTTTATGATCAAATAGGAAATTAAACCGATTGTTGGCGTTGGCGCTTACTCTCCTCTAGTTGTATATCAGGTGCGTGCTCCAAGACTATATTATTTTCAATGAAAGGGAGTCTGTGCCTACATGTATCTTAATAGTAAATATATACACGTATACATATTTTTAACATGATCTGAAGTGCATTGTGATAATTTGGTTTCTTAAATGATTGTTGGTTTGTTGGTAACTTGTACTGTGGATTATTTGCGTTGTTGATCGAATGCTTCTAATGCTACATGATTACTTGGACTGTTAATTGAGTATTTGTACTGTTGATCGATTACTTGTTTTGTTGAGTGATTATGTGTACTAATCGACGAGCATGTCTTCTTTTGACGTGTGGTATTGATGAGCATGTCTTATTTGACATGTGGTGATTCCGAGCATGTATATCTATACATGTGGTATTCTGAGCATGCATTTATGCGTGTGGTATTCCGAGCATGCGCTCTCTGCATGTGGTATTCTGAGCATGTATATATTCTATACATGTGGTGATTGATGATCATGAGTATTTCTGTGATTGACGAGCATGTATATTCTTATACGTGTGGTGATTGACGAGCATGCATATTCTTATGCGTGTGGTGAATGAAGATAATGTATTCTATACATGTGAAACTGACTGATTAGTATATTCTTTTCGTGTGGAACATTTGATAAGTTTGTATTCTTTACATGTGGAACGATTGATAAGTTTTGTATACTTCTTTGTTCTATCTCGGTTGATTGTCTGATTGCCTGACTGTGTGACTACCTGAATGATTAATTGATCAATGTGCCTATTTGTTGTGTTTCAATTGTTTTCAAAATAAAAGTGCATGCCATTCACTCTGCACACAAACGCACAAACACCACTGAGATTTTTATCTCACGCATGCATGTTTTTCCCTCATCCTTTCAGCTTTAGGTCAACCAGGACGAGACTTGAAGAACGTGGAGAGTGGGTTCCGTCGGGTAGTTAGTTAATGTTTGTATTAAGTTCACATTTTTCTTTATTGTAAAAGTTGTAATTGTCTCGTTTTTGCACAATTAGTTTTTTTTGAAATGTCATTCTTGTTATGATATTGTACTGTTTAGCCTCAAAATTCTGGGGCGTTACAGTTGGTATCAGAGCTTGGGTAATTAGTACCCAGGCTAACGCCAGGATAAGTTCTTCGGACCAAAGAGTTTTAGAACCGATAGGAGCAAACTGTACCACTTAGAATTGACCTTAAGAATTAAGTATTAGGTTTCTCGTTCCTTAAGTTGTTACGCATTACTGTTGGGCGGCCGACCAATCGTAATTCGATACATACTAAAGCATTGAGTAGTGGGTTGGGGATGAGTGAGCGTGTTGTTTACCTCTTGTTTGCCATAGTGTTGTTCTATAATGACTCATGTTGTCGTCATACGTGTGTCTGATTCTCTATGCCAAAATACATATGCATCTTATTCTCTATTTTACTCTTTGCCCATCTTTAAAATATTATAATCAGCTGCTTCCGCTACAATCTTTCTAAAATCGTCCATACTGCACTTTTGCCTTATTTCTTTCTAAATGATCAAGGACTTTTGAAAAACTCATTGTATCTGCCTCATTACATTATTTATGTGATAATGCTTGTTTTACTAATCCTCTTTGATGTTGCTGAAGTCCTTTTTGATTTTTAACATTCACATTTTTCAAATATTTACTTGAGATAACTTTTACGGTTGTTTTTTTTTTCAACACTCGTTCTCGTAAACTGTTGATTTGATATTACGCATTTTCGAATGTCTTGAGAGATAAGATGACAATATAAGATATTACATAGGTTAATTATTTTGAACTTGTAATAAATTAGACTTGATTTTTCGTCTCGCGTGACTTATTATTTGTCTATATGTGCGTTTATGCCTAATATGATTTCTCTATCCGTTCTATTTATATATGTTTTGACTTTTGAGCGAAAGATTTATTTTATGAAGTACCCACAACCACATGAAAGGATGTTAAGAGCGTTAATGAAAGATATGATATGAAACTGACTTATAAACTCTTTATCTTAACTAATATTGGAATTTGGGGACCAAATTCCTTTAAGGGGGTTAGAATGTAAAACCCACATTTTTTTACTTGTATTTCTTTCTTACTAAAACTGAAAATTTCGTTAAGCATTTTGTTTTAATTTTCTTAAGGTTCTTAAAGGTTTAAGTATTTCAGTTCTTATTAGGAGAAGGGGAAATATTATATATATTTGGAGAATGTTCTATTAGCAGCCGCATATCTTTTTAGAACTTTTAAGTGTATTAGGTCTCTTAATTAAGTCATATTAATTAACAATAAGTACAATTTTAGTTTAAATAGGAATCGTGTGTTTAATATCAGTAATTATCTTAGACTTAAATAATAGACCATTATATATAAATAGTCATGATAGAACTTGAGGGTTAAGAGTATTCTTCAGAATTTGCGCAGCCGCAATTTATTTCTTCCTATTGTTCATTAACTACATATCATTCTTTCCGCTGATCCAAGGTAGATAACATTTCTCCTTCTATAATATTCTTTCTCTTGATTAATGACCATGAATAGAATAGCTTGAGTAGTTTAATCAATATAATTCAAATGAGGCCACGATTGTTCATTAAGCATGAAATTCATAGTATATTGCATGCATCAAGTGGAGCCATCGTGCATCAGAATATATACGATTTGCATCCATCATAGTTGATTGTGACTTATGATAATTAATAGAAGTATCAGTTTGTAGCAAACACCTTTTCCAATAATCTGATTAATAAATTGGTGTTCTGTCAAATCAAGCATACAATAGGTGTAATCTAATACAAAGGCTACGGTTTACATGCTTGGGGGAATTATATTATTGTATAGAATTTATCTTCCTAATCATAAGTAAAAATCTAACTAATTATTAAATCCCTTTATGAACTCGCTATGAATTTGTTGATTAAGTTGTACGGCAGGTGGATCTGATTGTAACAAGTGTGATTAGAGTCTTTATAATTTATTAGCCAATTGATGCTCATGCACCGAATGTAAAAAGAATTATGATATACACTGGTACTTATAAATCGTGAATAGAACATAGTACGATAAGTAAACTAGGATTAGTACGTGGTACTCAGTAGGGTAGAATAGACTTAAATTATGGATTTAATGCAAATAGCATCCCTTGATATTTTTATGATCAAATAGGAAATTAAACCGATTGTTGGCGTTGGCGCTTACTCTCCTCTAGTTGTATATCAGGTGCGTGCTCCAAGACTATATTATTTTCAATGAAAGGGAGTCTGTGCCTACATGTATCTTAATAGTAAATATATACACGTATACATATTTTTAACATGATCTGAAGTGCATTGTGATAATTTGGTTTCTTAAATGATTGTTGGTTTGTTGGTAACTTGTACTGTGGATTATTTGCGTTGTTGATCGAATGCTTCTAATGCTACATGATTACTTGGACTGTTAATTGAGTATTTGTACTGTTGATCGATTACTTGTTTTGTTGAGTGATTATGTGTACTAATCGACGAGCATGTCTTCTTTTGACGTGTGGTATTGATGAGCATGTCTTATTTGACATGTGGTGATTCCGAGCATGTATATCTATACATGTGGTATTCTGAGCATGCATTTATGCGTGTGGTATTCCGAGCATGCGCTCTCTGCATGTGGTATTCTGAGCATGTATATATTCTATACATGTGGTGATTGATGATCATGAGTATTTCTGTGATTGACGAGCATGTATATTCTTATACGTGTGGTGATTGACGAGCATGCATATTCTTATGCGTGTGGTGAATGAAGATAATGTATTCTATACATGTGAAACTGACTGATTAGTATATTCTTTTCGTGTGGAACATTTGATAAGTTTGTATTCTTTACATGTGGAACGATTGATAAGTTTTGTATACTTCTTTGTTCTATCTCGGTTGATTGTCTGATTGCCTGACTGTGTGACTACCTGAATGATTAATTGATCAATGTGCCTATTTGTTGTGTTTCAATTGTTTTCAAAATAAAAGTGCATGCCATTCACTCTGCACACAAACGCACAAACACCACTGAGATTTTTATCTCACGCATGCATGTTTTTCCCTCATCCTTTCAGCTTTAGGTCAACCAGGACGAGACTTGAAGAACGTGGAGAGTGGGTTCCGTCGGGTAGTTAGTTAATGTTTGTATTAAGTTCACATTTTTCTTTATTGTAAAAGTTGTAATTGTCTCGTTTTTGCACAATTAGTTTTTTTTGAAATGTCATTCTTGTTATGATATTGTACTGTTTAGCCTCAAAATTCTGGGGCGTTACACTGACTCTAGTCCCGTCCGGCTAACTTTAGACCCTTCTAGATCCGGACTAATTACAACACGTCCCTACACTATTAGTAATCACAAAGTAACCCCAAAACTTTGTATTTACATCGCAAGTTGGGCCTACCCGCGGCCTGCCCAACTTGCCCGGCACGTGCGACCGTCCCACACGTGACCGACTTCTGGATCCTTCGAGAGAACTCCCGTGTCTTCTCGCAAGTTCCAGTAAGTCGGTGCGCCGCACGTCCATTGTCGGTTTTTAGAAGCCTCTCGGTCCTTCTCGTAAGGCAGCGTCCGCGCTCTTTCGTGTTTTGTCTCGAGTGCTCTAGAACCTTCATCAAACTTCTCGGACAATCGTGCTCACCCCGCGGCACGACCCTTCCTCGCATCGAACAGTTTGGACGCCCCGCGTCCTTGTGCCCATGTCGCAAGCCCGTCCCTAACGCCACGTCCCCTTCGCTCGTTAGCTGACTACTGCGCCCATGGTCGACTATCCCTGCGCACAAGTGTGCCGGCCCCGTCCGGCCTTTGCGTCCTTGAAACTAGCCGGTCGTGACAATATGCTTACTTTAGTAATTAACCATCATTTTGTGTAAGTTGTCATTTTTACATGTGTTCACCGAGTGCGCGCGATTTACACACTCACTGTGTGGGTTTTTCACACACTAATTTGGGGGAAATCTAGAAAAACCCTTTGCTCTGCCCCGCGGCTGTCTCCTCCCCCCCCCCCCCCCCCCAACCACCGCCATCGCCCACCGGAATGGAAGCTGTCTAATTGACCCGAGCTTCTCATGGGGGCGCCACTGCCTATGGCGGCAGAATCTGCTTCGCCACCAAAATAACCGGAAATGACGAACTCTTCTGAATGGTCATATGCTACGGTAGCTCGTGCCCAATCTGGACTCACGATTTTGAAGTTGTGTGTCGATGACCCATCTTTACAGATCGCGAATCGAAGAATCAAACCTAAAAGGTTGAGATTTACAAGGGGAAGCGCTCGATTTTTATCCCCGATGATGAAGTGCGAGTGTTGTTGCAACCATTCAAGCTAGCTTTAGTTGGAAAATTCTCCCATGGATGCCCTAAACTCAATAAATTAGCCCAAGGTTTCAGATTGTTGGGATTACGGGAAATATATTCGATCGGGCATCTCGATCCAAAGCATGTGTTGATTACATGTACGTTGGAAGAGGATTACTCCATGTTGTGGGTGCGCCGTGATTGGAAGATATGGGGTTTCCCAATGAGGGTGCTTAAATGGACAAAGTCATTCAAGATCGAGGAAGAATCACCAATCGTTCCAGTGTGGATTACGATTCCGATGCCGCCGGAGTATTTGTTATCGAAGGATATATTGATTGAGATTGCAAAGATGATCGAAAAACTACTTCGACTCGATGAAGCGATGGCGTGTTGCACCAAGCCTGGTATTGCTCGGATTTGCGTCAAAATTAATCTGTTGGAGAAATCTCAAGACTCGGTGGTGGTAAGGATGGGTGACGAAGAGGTGTTGTTGAATATAGCATATGAAAACATTCCCAAGTATTGTACCGAGTGTAAGCATTTGGGGGAAAAAATTGAAATTGGTCTTTTATTGTGTCATAGTCACAGTTTTCGTTCTTTATTGTGTCCTTGTTTTATTTTGGTCATTTATTGTGTGTTTCACTACGATTTTGGTCATTCGGATGGAATCTCAGCCGAAAATGTCATGTAGGAGCACGTGCCGCCCTAAATTCATTTTTTTTGAATTTTTCACAAGCAAATTCGCATGTTGGAACAACAATTTTAATTTTTTATTTTAAATTTCGACCCGTCCGATCCGGATAACCCGGTCAAATTGGGTTGGTCGGGTCAGAATTTTAAATAAATAAAAATTTAAAAAATTTGAAACCAGCGTTTTCACATGTGAATTTGCACGTGGGAGTAAAAAAAAATTATTTTGGCCAGCAAGTGTTCCTACATTATATTTTTCGACTCAGACTTCTTCCTAATGACCAAAATCGTAATGAAATACACAATAAAGGACCAAAATAAAACAAGGACACAATAAAGGACGAAAATTGTAACTAGGACACAATAAATGACTAGTTTCGATGTTTTCCCGCATTTGGGTCATGAGAAAACAAGCTGCTTGATGAATGGAGATGGGCATAAGGTTGCCTATGAAACTAGAAAAAGAAGTGACCCAAAAATGCTCGACGAAATGCTGAAACGAGGAGCACCAAAAGAAACAAATAACCCGACATTATCGGCGGCAGCTCCAGTGAAGAATACGTCGCCGAGGTTAGTTTGTGAACCTTCTAATAAGTTTGGGGTATTAGCCGAGTTAGTCGATAATGAAAGTGACATGATTTCTGGAATGCTACGTGTTGATGGGGGTAATGAGATTTAATAGGTGCTATTGATTACAATGATTTAACTGTTGCAAAGCTTAGGTTGATGGCGAGGTTGAGATTTTAAAATCTGTTGATTTGGTGGCTGTCGGTTAAGGAAATGGATATGTGAATGGGACTTTAAATGTAGATAATGGAGGAGGGAATTCAAATATGGAGGATGGAGATGGGAGTTTTGATAATAGAGATTTAGGGGTTGATGGTCATGTCAATGCACAAAAGGTTGTTGAAGAGGAGAAATTAGAAGAAGGTGAAATTGTAGTTAAGTACACTGAGGAGGTTTGCAATCAAGAGTACCAAATTGTAGAATATGTTCAACAAGTGAGGGAGGGAAACAAAGAAAACTGGTCTGATTTAGACCCGTTCTTTAAGGACAACGGAAATGATGTTTTTGCTGAAACTGGAGGAGCTTTTAGGTCCTCAACGGAGGATATTTTTCAGGGTATTGTTGATAATAGAGCTGAATGCTTGAACTCAGAATGCCAAAGGCAAATTGACTTCGAATGAATTGATAATATTATTATCAACGATTCCACGGATGACATTGGTATGTTGTCGAATTCCGAATCCTCAAAGAAAGCTCGATTTGGCTGTAGTGATGCTGAAATCACGAGCAAAAGATCTTATGCGGGTATGACAACGAGAAATAGGAAACGCCAACTTGTCAAAAGAAATAAAGATTTTGAGTACTATTAATTCCGTAACAAATTTGCAGGTTTAAGTATGTGTTGAGTATCATCTGGTTTTTGTGAGTGTTAAGGAATTAGTTTGGCCTTCTTATATTGGCTCAGTTAATATATTTTATGTTTTTAGCTAATGGGTTTTTAAGCTCTTGCTGGTCTTTTTATGGTCGCATGGGTAGGTTACACTATGGGATCTCCATATGTAGTACCCCTCATTTTTCTTTCTTTATAAAACATTTTTTCTTCTTCTTACTTTAGTAATTAAGCTGGGATCCGGAAATTGCTAAAGCTTCCCATGCATTATGTCTAATTAGGAAATCGCCTCTTATGTTATTTAAATTAACAAACAATCATTCTTGGTTTTAAAAAAAACCAAAAAAAATAATTGAAATCTAATATGAATCAAAAGCTTGATTTTTAGTCGTTATATTTGACACCTAAAGAATCATTGTTGCTTAAATTTAAATATATGCATATTAATTTCTTTATCATCTTTTTAAGATATTAGTTCTAGATCTATAAAAACGTAAACTTAGTATAGATTAGTTTTATGATGTATTTAATTAATTTCAAACAAATTTAAAAGAGTTCTAGTACAATTTATAATTCTTTTATTATGATAGATGTATGTTTGATAAAATTGTAATCCTAAAATAATAAATAAAAAAGCCTTGGTTATCGATATAGTCATGGCGTAAAACTTATTATCAAAAGGTCTTTGCTAGGAACTAAAAGTTGAACCAAAACATAGACCTTCATGAGCATTCATCTTTCTTAGAAGCCAAAAAGATCGATTCAAATTTTTTTCCTTGGAGTATTGTTTCGATTCTCTCTCCTCTATTCTCTTACATATTCTAGTCTATTGTTCTTTAAAAAAAAAAAAAATTAGCCCCCCTAATGTTCAAATCCTGGTTACGCCACGGTAGGCGACGACAATGGTAGTAATAAACGAAAAATATCATTAACTTTTTATCAAAATTTCGATAGTAAAAAAAATGTTGTCGTGATGGACGTGAGACGCACAATGACATTTTGCACTTTTCGACAAAACGTTCATGCATGACGTGCAATTGAGGTTTTGATATACGGCATGGTTTACTACTAAACTTCTTTTAGCGTATTAGATCCCGATACTTGTACGTGTGTGTGTGTATATATATTGCACAAACCAAACTGGAAAGATTGTCATAATCAGTTCAACTTTCGACTAAGCTAATTCAGTGGTCAGGATCCATCGATTGTTGTCGATGGGGTGGCGCAAGCTGCGACTCTAGAGGTCGTATTACTGGTCCCGATCTGGAGGAATCGATAATAACACCACCAGTCTTTTCCAGCTTGAATTTCTTCAGAATTTGAATTTAGCTGACAACGACTTCAACTTTGTTCAACTACCATCCAAGTTTGGTCTGCTGACAAGTTTGAGGTATCTGGTTTCGGTGGTCAAATTCCAGCTGAATTTTCACATTTAACAAGGTTAGTTGTTCTTGATCTTTCTTGGGACTTTATACACTCTACACTGAAACTCGAGAGCCCTGATCTGAAAAGATTGATTCACAACTTCACACAGCTAAGAGAGCTTTATCTTGATCGAGTGAATATTTCTGCTAATGGATATCAGTGGTGCAACGCCGTATCGTCTTTTCTCCCAAATTTAAGAGTCTTCAGCCTGTCTGATACATCCATTACAGGCCCCTTTGATCCTTCATTGGCGAAGCTTCGATCTTTATCAGTTATTTACCTTGGTGGCAACACTTTTTCTTCTCCTATTCCAGATTTTTTTACGGATTTCCCTAGCTTGAGGATTTTAACTTTAAGTAAATGTAATTTGTCTGGAGTGGTTCCAGATAAGTAGTCTGCAGATGATCGGTCTTAGTTTTAATGAGTATCTTGAGGGTTCTTTGCCCGAGTTTCCTGTGAATAGTTCCCTTCAGCGTTTGTTTCTATTAGACACAAAACTTTCAGAACCGATACCAAACTCCATGTTTGCTTTGCCATCACTAGAGAGTTTATTACTCAACAATAATCAATTCAGTGGTTACTTGGACTTTACTCATGATTTTAGAAAACTTACAAATCTTACAGATCTTGATCTTTCCGACAATAATCTATTTGTATCCATAAACCAAAACGTACCTGTGTCGTCGTATCTCCCCCAATTGAACAGTTTGATGTTGAGATCTTGCAATCTCCAGAAATTCCCGCCTTTGCAGAATATTTCATCACTATTTAGGTTGAATCTTGCCAACAACAAACTATGTGGTGAAATTCCTAATTGGATATGGAAACTTGTAAATAATGGATCTCTTGATACTCTTAATCTTTCCCATAATCAGTTCACCGGGGTGTTAGAACCTTATGACATAAGCATTAGCAACATAGAGTGGCTTGATTTGCATTCAAATATGCTTAGTGGGAGAATCTCAGTTCTACCATCCTCAGTTTCTTATGTGGACTTCTCTAACAATAATTTTTCTTCCTCTCTACCTGAAAATATTGGCAACTGTCTGGACCTCGGGTACTTCTCAATAGCAAACAATAACATCGAGGGGACCATTCCACCTTCATTATGCAACGCAAGTCAAATCCAAATACTAGACTTGTCAAATAATAACTTGCATGGCAAAATACCCTCTTGTTTGGTACCAGAAACTCTAACGGTGCTAAACTTAAGAAGTAACAATCTAAGTGGTGATATACCTGATACATTTTTAATTGATTGTGCTTTGGAAACTCTGGATCTCGGTTGGAATAATTTAACAGGACAAATTCCTAGATCTTTGTCAAGATGCACAGAGTTAAAGATCCTAAACGTCGAACACAATAACTTAAATGATACTTTTCCTTGCTTCATCAAGAACTGGTCCGCATTGCACATCCTAAAGTTAAGCTCCAATAAATTTCATGGAGACATTAGCTGCATGCAGGAAGACAATTATATGTGGCCAAATTTTCAGATAATCGACCTGGCTTCTAACAACTTCAATGGCCTTTTACCTGGTAATTTGTTTCATAACATGAAAGCACTAGCCATTGATGTGAATGGCAGACAATCTCAGCTTGATTACTTGCGTTCTGATTCTCGGAGCAGGTTTGAGTATCAGTACTCGGTCACATTAACAGACAAGGGACAGGAAGTTGTACTGGTTAGGATTCTTACCACGTATACTTCGATCGACTTTTCGAATAACCATTTCGAAGGTGTCATCCCTGAAATAATAGGTGAACTGAAGTCCCTTTATTTCCTCAACTTCTCACGCAATGCTCTCTCTGGTCACATCCCATCATCAATAGAAAAGCTACATACACTTGAATCATTAGACCTCTCATCTAACCATTTGGAAGGAGAAATTCCACAACAACTTGCAAGTCTTACGTTCCTCTCATTCTTGAATATGTCGTGCAACAATCTTGTTTGGAGAATCCCAGTGGGCGGCCAAATGAGCACATTTTCAGCAAGTTCTTTTCAAGGAAATGAAGGACTCTGTGGCTTTCTTTTGAAAACAAGTTGCACAAGTACTGAAGTTCGACCGAGAGAATCAGGCGAAGAGCATGAAAGTTTAGACAATAGAGGCATATATATAAGTGCTGAATTGGGATTTATTGTGGGTTTAGGTATCCTTTATGCGCCGCTACTGTTTTCTAGAAGATGGAGAAGATTCTTTATGAAGCTCCTTAACAAGGTCGCATTGTTTATTCTGCGTCGCGGGTAAGATTATAATAGCAGCATTGTAATTTGTGTTTATTGTGTACGAACAATAACTGGTTCAAATCCAATGTGATATATATAATATTAAAGATTTGATGATTCTTCCAGTTTTGTTGTTTAACTTCACTTTCTCTTTATCATTCTCCAGCAAGATGCATGCTTCATATCTTAGAGCTGCTTTTATAATTTCCAGAAAATGTGAATGAATGATCAGTATCATATAACAATCAAATTTTCAGAATATTATTAACAAATGAACGATTAAACATGAAGCTATGTCAAGAACATGAACAACACACACACACACACACACATGAACATAAGGCGTAAATATTAAAAATTAGATGATTCTTTCAGTAGCATTATAATATGCATGCTTCATAATAATATGCATGCTTCATATCTTAGAGCAGCATTATAATAGCAGCATTATAATATGCATGCTTCATATCTTAGAGCTGTTGTCATAATTTCCAGAAAATGTTAATGAATAACAATCAAATTTTCAGAATATTATAACAAATGAACGATTAAACATGAAGCTAAGTCAAGAACATGAACAACACACACACGAACATGAACATAAGGCGTAAATAAAAAGATTTGTTATATTTGAACTCAATTCCAATTTTCATTTGTAGGGACACCATTCAAATTTCTTATAGTTGTAATGGCTTCTTTTTAGCATGAAAATTAACTTATTAAAAGACTAATTTCAGCACTCTTACTATGGTTACAATATTTTGACATCAACAATGAAAACAAATTTGATTATTGAAAAATAGAGAAATTAACTTGAAGAGCGTATTGCATATGAGCTTCTCTTGTTATCTGAAAATAAGAAACTGGAGGGCGACATAATTAAGTTTCAAGTGTATAAAACCTTCTAATCAAACGTTAAATGTTATGTCAATTGTGTAAATTTATACCCAACACTATGAAATATATTTGGAGTTTTCACTTTTATTTTCGTACTTTGTAATAATCCATTTATTTTTATCTTTTAAATAATCATAATAAACACTATTTAGTATATACGCAATTCTTTTTGTTATTTTTTTTTTTATTTCCATAAAACTTCAAGGGAGGGTCGATGCAACGCATAATGTACATAATTTAGAAATCAAAGTCATATATTCTTGTCGTGTATAAGTACAACCAAATGAATCTCTTGAACATCTCTCTATAATCAGAACACTCTAAACCAAATTCAAAAGCAGTAACAGTAATACATTGGCATTGCATCTATAGCAAAGCCAAATCCAAAAAGTAAAATTACAACGAAGTAGCAATTCCAAAAAGAAAAACAATCACTAAATAAAATTAGAAATGATCAAGAAAACTATAATCTATATTACAAATCAAAAGACATTCATGAATGCTATAAGCATAACAATATATTTTACCAGAAAAATCAAATCCCTCAAGAAACCTGGACCACTCACGATCCAAATCATCAGGCGCTTTGATTCTTCAACTGACTGAGCCTCAGATATAGCAAGATATAAATTTCAGTATAACTAATATAAGTTTCCTAGTAGTCACCAAAACGACCTTCTTTTCTAACACGTGTTTTAATTTTAGGTTTTCCTTTTGATACACGCGAGTCCTCTATCTGGTCGTGCCGCGCTATGATCTTAATGGGATGTGCTTCTGTGTTAAATACCCACTCATCGAGTGAGATGACAGAAGAAGGCGAGAAAAGAAGATACAAATATTTGGGCGTCTCTGCAAGGAAAAAGCTCTGCATCATGTCGTCTTTCACACCTGTATTAACCTGAAATAACACACGACCCGAAGCAGAATCATGAGAATATAATCCTTGAAGCTTCGTCTACATCAAAAACTACCTTGAGATCAGAATAATCATGGAAACACCTCTTAAAGCTTAAAAACTTGAAAAGTGAGGAACATAGTTGTAACACTATTCGAACTTTAACGGTGGCTTGGCAACAGTTCAAATTTTAAATGCAAGTGAGAAAGAAAAAAAAAACTCTCCATAAGATGTTTCACTTTTACCAACACAACAAAACCTTAGAACCAAAAATATTAAGAAATACTCACATCCTTTAATCCAACATATCCCGTGTCTATCCGGGAGTTTTTCTCAAATGCTTGGAATATATCCCATCCCCAGTCTTTATATGTTGCATTACCAGTCAAACGCCAGAGGTAAAAGAGCGACTCAACAGTTTCTGGTCTCAATATGTTCCATGAGGTTCCGACACTCATATCCTGTTGCATTATGGCGTGAGTAAGTAAACGATTTTATCGAACAAAATAATAACTTAGATCTTGAATAAATATCAAAACTGAATCAAAAGGACTTACCTCGCCTGAACGGAAATAGTAGTTCTCTCCAGCTAATTTTGTTGAAGTCGACTGATAGAAGTTATAACATGTCCTAGCTAGCTGCACAAAGAGAGCAAAGTTATGCCCTTAAATCAGTAGACGGCTCCCCACTACACAAGAAAATAAAATTGGGAACTTAAATATTCACACCTCTTCAGCCAGAGATAAGAATTTCTGAGCTTCATCGCGATCAAAACCAGAAGAACCCAGTGCTAACATTCCTGGAGCAAAACATGCAAGTTCATCCATCTGCAAATATTTTAAAATTGAGGGTAACAATTGTTATACAATTAATATATGCTGCACTCAACACTGAAACCACAGACGAAGCACCTTGTCAGTTAACGATGTTCCAATCTTCTCACAGAGATAAGCATAGGAAGAAGGCGTAGACCTCCTAACCAAGGTTAGTAGACCTTTCATTGATTTCTCCCACATTTCCCTGAAAGGAATATATGATGCAACAGTTTACGTGAAAAAGTAGCAATGGACGAACACAATTAGCAGAATAACGTATCAAAATGGTAAATCAGGAAAACAGAGAGCTAATACAAGTAAAACAGATACTTGACTGAAGTATAATTTCAGAAAAACGATGAAGATTGTTGAGTAGAAAACTAGAAGACCAATGAAATGACAGGAAGCACACTTGAGCAACACTTGAACAAAGAGCATTCATATAATTGAATGACAATACCGTATTATGAAACACATGTATCGCAAACAGAAAATGTTAGAGCTTACCTGTATCCAAACTTTGAGCAAGTATTCATAAAAACTGCATCACAAAATTACGTTTGTTGAGTATTAGAAAATTTCATCTCAATAGATCCAAGGAGTTACAATTATTATATATATTTTTTGATGTATACTAAGCCCAGAGTCAGGAGAAATATTTAAGTGTCCCAAAGGTGTAACATGACAATCACCTGTCTCCCATTGCTCCAAAAGTTATGGTCGAGTACGATCTTGACCCCCCACTGGGATTGATATATATGGGAAGCAAACCATCATCAGGAAATGTTTTGTTAAGCTCCAAAATAACATTTTCCACCTGAAATGTCATGCTTTTAAAATTTATTCCTGAAGGTAGATATCTGATAAACCCACAGAGAAGAGAAATCACGCCCTGATACCACATCAGGGGGATCCAGTGCTCTAGATAACATATAAAGTCCAGGACGTATTGTATGCCTATCTTGTTAATGATGCCTCAACTGAAGTTAAATGTAGTCTAGCTTCCTTGCAAATATTCATATTGATACAAACGTAGAAAGTGAATCAAAGGACTACCTTCTGCTGATATTTGGAGTCCCCCGTCCTTTGTGAAAGAGCAATAAATTCCAGCTGCTCTGTGCCAGAATCAGCGAGGATGCTGTCACCCTAACAGGGAAGACCATCATGAATGTTTATCCAGTTTAAATGAGGAAATAATTGATAACTTTCGCTTTCATTAAAACAAGACTGATCAACCTCTCAGAAACATTGATATGTTGGCAAAACTAAAAAAAGATAGGGAGATAGATTAAAGGTGAATTCAGCTAATCTAAGTTAGTTCATATGCTATTTGTACAAATATATGTTGATCTGGTCCATTATAGGAAGCGAAAAACAATGGTGTGCCATCACTTTAACAAAAATGCAGGACTCCAATGCTTTGATCTCTTGGCCTAATGTATATTAATAACTACAACCCATCTATATGGATTTATTCTGAAAGAGGAAAAATATGAGCTAGATATTACAGATTGTAATTCGAAAGGTAACCATTATATTCTTAAGCTATTGTATCCTGCTCAGTGGGTACATGAGTACGAATAAATTGTGCCTCGTGATCAAAGAGGCACTCTTAATAGACTTAGAATTGTTCGACATTGACTTACTAAATCACTACTCGCAAACTTAAATCAAAAATCAGGGAGACGGTTCAGTGCACAAGAAAGCAACAATTTTACCTTAATATGCTAAGGTATAATAAAGAAAAATAGACCACTATGCACACAGTCAGATAAGGACTACAGTTTCGTACAAGAAGTAAAGCCAAATTGCTAATCAAGACAGCTTACCCCTGTCCACCCTGGATTATGAGGGTTCCCGTGAGCCAAGTTAATAATATTATATGGGATGCCTGAAGGAGTATCCCATGCAGGCAACAGCCTGTCAGCAATGTCTTTAGCCTTTTCAAGGAAAATTTTATCTCCAGAGAGATCATAAGTGCTGAGAAGTCCCCCAACAACCCTGGAAAGTTACCAACATATGTGAACTATAAGCAATGTAGTTAAGCTGTTTCTTTTATTCCTTACAGAAACCATGGAGCCGTATCAGGATATCTATATAAACAACTCAGACGAGCAAAATAATTAAAGCACTGTAAAAGACATATTAAACCTTATAAAGCAACCTTATGGTTGTCTCAAAGACGCTGGCATCATAATCCTTGTTAAAGTCTAAAGACTCTGCATACCCACCTGCCATGAACAATTTTTTATGCCTCAGTAAACAATTGGAGGAGCACATACGTTACCAAAGCAAGTAGAGTATGGAAACACTTGTTTTTAAACACCAAAGTTTTTAGCAAAAGAAACACAGAGAAAGGGAAAACTCTTAATCTCTTCCATTTCTCTCAACTAATTATAGCGTTCAAATCCATATTGTAAAGCCTTTGACACAAGCTTGAAAGCAGCATGAAGTCTAAGTAACTGAAAGGTCGCTTTAAGCAAGGAAAAAAAAACAATCAGGAATGTAGTGCTGACATTCAGGAATATTTGACTAATTTTCTCAGTTAGATTTGTATAGATGCAGACTGGCCGCCCCTCACATGCACCCAAAGATCGGAAACAGTGAAACTTCTAGACCAAGTGATACTGGCAGGGTGAGAGAAATCTATTACTATTATTTATTACTCAACAACAAGGCCACAACTAACATATATACAAGACAAATGGAAATGGGAGTAAACAATCCATAGAAGGAGCGACAAACTCACGATCTGGCCTTTTTGAACTGCTCATCCAATCCCATTATATACAGCGTGTCAAGACCGTCAATTAAAGTTGCTCCAAGACCCCCAAAGCTATTAACACCACTCTTCGACTGAGGCTGGTACCAACAAATTATGGAACGTCCATACATTAAAAAGCAATCTTAGAGCAATGACACACTTTTCTAGTATTAAGAACTGAAACCAAATGGAAAAACATATATAGTGAAAAGATAAGTCAGTATTGTGGGGACATGAAGGATTATCAGAAAATACCAAGTTAAGCTTTAGATATCTTATTGTATAAGTTGACGAATATATAACTCTCTGAGATAATTGGCATTTCTGTCCTTCGAACAGTCTGACATCTCTCAGACATCATTAAAAGTTGAATAAGAAATTAAGTACTTGAATAGCTCAGACTACGTTTATCTCCCACAACACGAAGGAAAAACCCCAGAACCAAAGTCGTCAAGTGCATTCTTAAGTTAATTGAACTTTGATCTCTTCAGTTAGATAATTAAATAGACTTCTTTTCCTAAGGAAACTAGCAAACTAAGAGTATTTTTTTTTATCAGTTACCTAAAGCACTTGTAAACAAAGGAATAGTATTAAGACCATAGCTAGATGCATGGGACTTAAGCCTAGTAACAACAGATTCAATAGAACTAGATGTCAAAAACTATGTTTCAACTTAAATGCTTTGTGATACTTCCACAATCTTCAATGGACACCAAAAAGATCACAGGCCAGAGTAAGATAATACTATGAAAAAGAAGTAAGAATTCTACCTGGAGTTCATCATTGCCCCAAGCATATTTTTCATACGAGCTCCATGCGTGAATCATAGCATCTTTGACTTTTTCTGACGTAGCGGAAGCTTATAGGAAAGATAGGAACGAGACACAAAAATCAAAAAATTGTTGATTCACGAAGAATACCAAGAAATTGATGTAAAAAGAGAGAAACTCTCAAAAATTTATTCAATAATCAACTGAATGTCTTCTTAGGGTTTACATAGAATATATACCCTAAAAGCATAACTAAAATAGGAAATAACGTTTTTTTTCCAAAAAAGGAAAAAATCGAAATAAAAGCATAAACTAAAAGTGCTACTCATAAGGAACACGCTCCAACAAACGGAATGCAATTTCGAGTTCTAGAAATAAAGATATAACTGAAACGAAAATTACTAAAAACGGCAAAAACGGCATTTTCGAGGCCTAAACGACGGAATTTGGCTAAAATCCGCTCCCTTAATGATCTTTAGATCATTATTATGGTTCGTTGGCCCGTTTCGGATAAAATTTGACTATTCGCATGTCAAAAACAGACCGAGCCAAAATCAACCTCTCATCTTGGGATGATCCCGTTTCACCATAAACTCCAACGCTTTCTCGACTGCATCATTCCCGCCGGGGTGGGAAAAATTCGCCCTCGAATTTGGCACAGGCAGATCCCCATCATCATCATCATCAGAATTATCTCCCCGAAACGGCACCAAGTGTTTGACATTAAAAACATCAGAAGTACGAATATGACTAGGCAGCTTCAACCGATAAGCAGTGGGATTGATCTTCTCAACAATCTCTACTGGACCAAGCTTCTTTGCCGAGAGTTTGTTATACTCATGTGCTGGAATATGATCCCGAGTCAGCACTGCCCATACAAAGTCACCCACCTCAAACTCAACATTGCGCCTCTTTGTATCAGCAGCACGCTTGTAATCCAAGGCAGCATCTTGCAAGTGGTCATGAGCCTGGGAGTGCACCTGTACTGCTGGATAAAATCCTCCGCCTTGCCATGCATCTTGACCGAGGCAGTCACCGGAACTAAATCAAGGAGACCCCTAGGAACGAGGCCATACACCACTTGAAAAGGACTGAACCCAGAACTGCGGTTGACAGCGTGATTATGAGCAAACTCAGTTTGGCACAACTTCTGATCCCAAGACTTAAGATTATCACCCACAAGGCAACGCAACAGATCACCCAAAGAACGATTCACAACCTCGGTTTGACCATCTGTTTGTGGATGATAAACACTACTGAAATCCAGCCGTGTATTCACCATGCGCCACAAGCTACGCCAGAAGTAACTAAGAAAACGAGTGTCCCGATCAGACACAATTGACGTGGGCAGCCCATGCAAACGATAAACCTCACGAAAGTACAGCAAGGCAACATTAACAGCATCAATAGTCTTCTTGCAAGGGATAAAATGCACCATCTTTGAGAAACGATCCACCACCACATAAATAGAATCAAATCCACGCTGAGTTCGTGGTAACCCCACAACAAAATCCATGCTCACATCAGTCCACGGCTGTGTCGGGATAGGCAGTGGCATGTACAACCCAGCATTCGTAGCTTTACCCTTAGATAGCTGACAAACCCGACAACGCTCCACAAACTTACCCACGTCCCTACGCAAAGATGGCCAAAAATATGAAGCCGTTGCGAGCTGGAGGGTCCTATCACGACCCACATGACCCTCATTATGCAACTCCTGAATAATTTTCACGCGCAAACTACCCTCTGGAATGCACAACTGAGTACCCCGAAACAGAAAACCATCCACCCATGCAAATTCTGATTGTACCCCACTCTGCATATCCCGAATCACGCCAGAAAAGTATGGATCAACAGAATACAAATCACGCAGGCTGTCAAATCCCAGAACCTCGACGCACATCTCCAAGAGCATGTTATGACGCCTACTCAACGCATCTGCAATCTTGTTCAAAGCACCAGCCTTATGCTTTATCACGAAAGTGAACTGCTGCAAGTAAGCAATCCATGAAGCATGCCGAGCAGACACTTTATCCTGAGTTCCAAGGTGTTTAAGGGCATCATGATCAGTATATAAGATGAACTCCTTGTGAAAAAGGTACTGACGCCAGTGTCGTATAGACTGAACAATAGCATAGAATTCAACATCATAAGTGCTATATCGAGACTTGGAACCAGATAACTTCTCACTAAAAAAGGCCACGAGGCGATTACCCTGACTCAACACACCCCCAATACCAACCTTTGATGCATCACAGTGTAACTCAAACGGGCGATTGAAATCAGGTAAGACCAATACGGGAGCAGTGGTCAATTTCTCCTTGATTAACTGGAAAGACATATCAGCCTCGTCGGTCCACTGAAACTTACTACCCTTCATGCAATCCGTGATTGGCGCCATGATACTACTAAAGTGAGGGATAAAACGACGATAAAAAGATGCCAAACCATGAAAACTTCTAACCTCAGTGATAGTTGTGGGCCGAGGCCACTGGCTTATTGCCTCCACTTTAGATGTATCAACTGCTAACCCATCCTTCGAGACCACATATCCCAAAAACACTACACTATCAGTGAGAAACGAGCACTTCTTCACTGCAGCATAAAACTCATCCCTACGAAGCACGTTAAGAACTTCCCGAAGGTGCTGAACATGATCAACATCGTTAGCACTATAAATCAGAATATCATCGAAATAAACTACAACGAATTTACCGATGAAGGGACGAAGGGCCTGATTCATGACGCGCATGAATGTGCTTGGTGCGTTTGAGAGACCAAAAGGCATAACCAGCCACTCATATAACCCCTCCCTAGTCTTAAACGCTATCTTCCATTCGTCACCTTGTCTGATTCGGATCTGATGGTACCCACTCTTCAAATCCAGTTTGCTAAACACACACGCACCAGTAAGTTGGTCCAATAGATCATCCAATCGGGGAATAGGAAAGCGATAACGTACAGTGATTTTGTTAACCGCTCTACTATCCACGCACATACGCCATGTCCCATCTTTCTTTGGAGTCAGAAGGGCAGGAACAGCACAAGGACTCAAGCTCTCCCTCACGTACCCCTTAGCCAATAGTTCCTCCACTTGCCTACGCAACTCCTCATGTTCTGTGGGACTCATCCGATAGTGTGCACGATTAGGTAAAGCTGCACCAGGCACCAAGTCGATTTGGTGCTGTATATCACGCAAAGGTGGTAATCCGTCCGGCAACTCGTCTGGGAAAACATCACAAAACTCCTGCAACAAAGGTTGAACTGCCAGCGGGACTTCGTGATCATCTTCTACCAGTTTTCCCACCATCACATACACAATTCCCGACTCTTCCATCTCTGCCTCAAATCTCTTTCTAGTCAAGAAGTTGGTACCCTTCCCGCTTGACTGTGGCCCTTTATCAGGCAGCAACACAATCTTCTTCCCGCCAAACAGAAAGCTATGAGTATTCGCGAACCCATCATGGACTGAACGCCTATCAAATTGCCACGGCCTGCCTAACAGTAGGTGGCACGCATCCATCTCTACGACATCACACAAAACCTGATCCTTGTAAGTATGTCCAATCGAAAAACTGATCCGAGCACGTTGAGATACCTCGACATCGTTTCCTCTCTTTAACCATGCCAATTTATAAGGTTTGGGATGCTTCTCAGTCTGTAAACCCAACTTCTTAATAACCTCCTCAGCCACTACATTCTCACAACTGCCAGAATCAATAACCATTCGACATACCTTTCCCTCTACTGTGCATGTTGTCTGAAATATGTTGTTGCGTAGCCAGTCAGTCTTGTTTTCCGTGGGAGTAATGAGGCTGCGCCTCACCACTAAAGCTTGGCCAACATCCCCAGCAACAAATTCTTCATCATCTACTGCCTCTTCTTCGAATTCCTCATCAAAAACAGGCGGACCATCATACTCACCATTAGTTTCATCAACAAATAGTCCTCTACGCGGATTCTTAGGACACTCAGACTGCCTATGACCCGTAACTCCACAACCAAAACAACGGATACCAGCCCCTGGGCGTGTTGGCTGTTGGATAGTGCCCGTAACTCCAAGGCAACATTGCGCCTGAAAATATCAAATGATTTTAAGGTATCGTGCTAATTACGCATGAATTAACAAGAAAACATCTAGACATTAGAGGGTTATCATCACAAGCATTTTTCACTTATTTCCTGAAAAATAATAGAAAAAACGTTAAAATGATCTTGAAATATTCATGAAATATGTGTATGACATCAACTACCACCCATATTGTTGATATGGTGGAAAAGTTGGTACAATAAATCCTGCAGCAATCTATTCTCCGGACATGGCAAATTAGCTTCGTACATCATGTTATAGTGTTTGACTAATCAGCAAAAATTAAAACATGGGCATCAATTGCACATTACATGGCATAAAATGGTTGACAGTTCAAGTGACACCGAAGTACGGTTGGCACATGGTAAATGTGTATACACATACCAACTATAATTTTGCTTCTAACACCAGCGTAATTCATCACATAAATTTATTAAGATGAATATATGATCTGGTTCTGATAAAATATATGACAACGATATCGCGAGAATCTTTTGAGAGCTAATCAATCAATAGCTAATTTCACGGAATACACGAAGCTTCGAGGGGAGCTCTAAGTTTTTGATTCATACCAATCCAGCTCTACATCAGATCACTAACATAAACGAACCATCCCAATTTACGAGGTGTAGCAATTTCCAAAATCATCAATTGTAATCTTCGGAAACCGGAGTAATTTAGTACAATGCATACACACATTTATTTACACGATCCACTTCCAGTAAAACTATTACCAACCGTACCGATCATTTGTATTTATTGTGTACGTACAAAAACTGGTTCAAATCCAATGTGATAATTAATATTAAAGATTTAATGATTCTTCCAGTTTTGTTGTTATAATTTCGAGAAAATGTGAATGCTCAGTATCATATGATTAAACACGAAGCTAAGTTCAAGACATATTTTTAAGAAATATATATCTATCTATATATATCAATGAAAATTCCATGAATACTTCTTCTATTTACATTTATATTCAAGTTAACAAATAGCAACAGAAGTGATTCGTAAAAACATTGTTGGTAAAAGATATAAGGGAGATTATTCGTTCAATTTAAATAAATAAATATGTGGTTGTCTTAAAATTGGTTGAAATGAAAGTGCAAAGTGCAAATTAAGTTGACTTCCAGGAGACCGAATGTAATTGACTACAAACATAGTGGGAGACTTAGATTAGTCAAGTCTCTTAGGATGTGGCGCACTGACATACAACTCAAGTCTCAATATGATATTGCTGGTTGAATTGGTTATTCTTAAAATATTGTATTAGTATTTATTTGTGCTATAAAAATCTTTTGGTAAGGATGGTCTTGAAGTAGACAAATTATAAGGTTCAACCGTGGCATGATAAGGTGGCACACAGCTAGTTGATTATTGCTACCACCAATACATGGTGGGTGATTATTTTAAAATTTTGAAACGTATTTTTAGACACACTTTTTAGTTACACTACAAAATCAGTATATCAGTTGTACTTGTACATAATAGTCTTGCTTTAGTGCATAAGGGTTCTTTACTTTTTTTTTTTTTTATATAGATTTGATGCTAAGAAGCGACGTCATGTACTTGCTTTTTGTTATAGATTTGTTATGGATTTGATGATTTAATGAGCTTGTCGTATCAATTTTACTTTTAAATGATCGAGCTAATTGATTGACGTAATTTTTAGTTTGAGTCATAATCAGTTCAAACTACATGCCATGTCTTTCTGTTTGATTTAAAATCACACACAAACACAATAGTCCTTTCCAAAGTCGATAAACTCAAACAGAGAAAAAGAAAAAAAGGACCAGAGAGTTATTTTATTGGCATTTTATTGGCAGATGCAAAACCAAGTTTACTTAGTTTGAGTCAATTAGTCAAGAAGTTTAGTTAGAGACTTAGACTTAGCTAGATTAATACAACTCACTCTCAACACGTAGAGGAATCACACGTACACAAATGTAATCGACACAGAATCAGGCGTTACAAATTAAACTTGTGAGCTAACGAAGCAGAGTCATAGAATCAGAGAATACAATGCAGAATCGTCACAATTAATCACAAAGGCGAACGCAAGACATTTACTAGGTCATAACGAACTGCCTAGCTAACTAACTAACACGCCAGCTCATCGATTTGTGAAGTATCGGAGCAATGGTACACGTCATGTACTTATCCCTTGGGACTCGATTAGACCAAAAAACAAAGTCGCCTCAGCACACTGGAGACACATGGTGCCAGAACCCGAAGGCCGTGACATTCGGAAGCTATGTCAGCTCCTTCGGAGACAGTTGTCCGCGCTAGAAACAAGTACTTGATACCCCCCCCCCCTCAAACATCGGACACATGTTTAAAAAGGAGACCCCACCTGCATAAAGATCTGCATAAAGATCAGCCTTTATAAAAAGAGAAACGAAAGTAGAGAATAAGGATATACTTTTTAGGACTCTATTTTTTGTGAAAGGGACTTCTTAACAGGTTTTGCACCCCTCAATTTTGGCCAGCACTGAGTTATTAATTTATTATTTCCTTACCGTCTTCTACTACAATTTTTAAGTGTTTGTATTAGTTTTTAAGTCCATTAAGTTACTGGACGAAAAGAAAAAGTGGATAATGTGATAGCTACATGATTTCCCTGTGGCGCAACATAGTTACAGATTGGACACGGCGCAACATAGTTACAGATTGGACACTGATAAATTTAACTTCTATATTTCTCGTTAATATTGCATAATATTTTGATGCAAAATTTATATTAGTGTATAAAAAATTATGTTAGTTCATTTTGATATGCTTTGTTTTCAAAAAATTACTTATAAACAATTTTGCATAGTAGATAAATGATATTGTGAACGAGATTCTATAAAAAGAAGTCAAAACATATGACATTTGTTGCATTAATAATATTAGAAATAACTCGTCAAAAGTTTATTATTTATTTAATATCATCATAAAGAAAGCTGATTAGAAATATCTAACTAAATACAAGCTACGAAAAAGCCTATCCAATACATTAGACATTATATATGTTTATACATGCAGCATGGAAAAATGTACTTTCGTAAGAAAAAATGGCAAAAGGTAAACTTTATACTCGTTTTTTTTTCAGTGAATAAAAAGTTATTTAAAAAAAAAAAAGCAACTCGTTTTTGCCCCCAGGCTTTTTTTCTTGGCTTAGCCCCTGGACATCACCACTCTTTTTTGGTCGAGGGCAAAATAGACATTTCACTTATAATATCCAAAAAAAATAAAAAAAACACCAAATTTGTAATTTTTATTATTGAAATCCAAAAAAAAATTAAAAAATACCAAAAAATTGTAATTTAAAGTGTATAGTTTTCATTATTGAAATCCAAAAAAAAAAAACACCAAAGAAATTGTAATTTAAAATATATAGTTTTTATTATTGAAATCCAAAAATATAATTTAAGAAAAACACCAAAAAATTGTAATTTAAAATATATAGCTTTTATTATTGAAATCCAAAACAAATGTAAAAAAAACCAAAAATTTGTAATTTAAAATATATAGTTCTTATTATTGAAAACCATTTTTTTTTCAAAAAACACCAGAAATTTGTAATTTAAAATAAATAATTTTTATATTGAAATCCAAAGAATTGTAATTTAAAATATATTATTTTTATTAATGAAATCCAAAAAAAAAAGAAAATGACCAAAAAATTGTAATTTAAAATATATAATTTTTATTACTGAAATTAAAAAAAATATTGCATGGCACCCCAACGGAACGGACCAGAAAAACCACCACCACTACGAATCGTGACGACGCGATTTGTAGTGATGGTGGCGTCAAATCGCGCCGGTGCGATCTGGTGGGTCAAATCGAACAACGAGTCGGTGGAGGAGTCTCTCTCTCTATATATATACTTACACTACCTCCGATTCGGTGATGAATTGCCAGTCCGTTGGGGGGGGGGAGTGTCGGGGAGGAAGACGAGGCAATTTTTTTAAAAAAATTCAATAAAATATATATATATATATATTAAAAGTTACTAAAAAATAATTAAAAATAAATTGGTGAAGTGAAATAATGATCTTTATATATATATATATATATAAATTGAAAGTGTAGTACCGATTTTGCCCCAGTAAAAATTCAAATTTGGCCAGAATGAAAGTTGGGGTATAGTTTTTCCCGAAATACAAAGTTCAGATATAGTTTTGTAAAACTTCAAAGGATGAGTATAGTTTTGCAAAAACGTGAAAAGGATAGGGTTACTTTGTCTTTTTTCCCTTACCTATATTACATGTGGGTCTTATGCTATATGCATGCATATATAGGTGTGCTTTCCCAAAAAAAATTAACATAGAGGTCGAGTGTAATTATAAATACAAATTTGAGTATGTCAAATTTGTTGTAAAGAAAACACCACCTCAGGAAATATAGCATATACACCTTTAGGAATGTTCTTTTCTTTAATAATCATTTATAGTATTTGGAGTCTTCGACACTTTAACATATTGATTTAATTATGATAAGAAATACAGAGTTCTAAGTGGTAGATGTTTACAAGAAGAATCTAAATCATACTATTTAAGTGATACAAATTTTAATTATTTTTGTTAATTAATGACAACAGGGGAAATTTAAAAATAGGCCCACTATTTGAGTCATTTACAACTTTACATATTACAGGGAACTCAATCACCACTGAAGTATCGCTTCTCCCTGCTTTAGCATATATTATAATAACTTTTACATATATGTTATATATACATGATTTATAAAACTTGGTGCACTACAAGAAAAAGGGGTCATTATGGACTGCCTGGGCGGTCCCTAATGACCCCCCCTGCGGTCGCTATTGGTCAATAGCGACTGTCTAGCGGTCGCTATTGACAGTGATCGCTTGCCAATAGCGACCGTTAAGCAGTCCCTATTGAGGTCATTAGGGACCGCACAATAGCGATTGTTAAACGGTCCCTAATGACCTCAATAGGACTGCAATATACCGACCGATAGACAGTCGCCATACTTTTGAATAATAGGGACCGTATGGGCGGTCCCTAATGTAGAATAATAGGGACCGACCAGACGGTCCCTAATTTTTACAATAAGGACCGCTCAGACGGTCCCTAATTTCTACAATAGGGACCGTTTGAGCGGTCCCTATTTTATTTCAGAAAGTAGCAACCGTTTGACAGTCGCTACATTTTGAAAAAAATTAGGGACCGTTAGACGGTCCTTAATTTTACAATAGGGACCGTTTAACAGTCCCTACTAATATTCATACTTAAAAATCGATTTTTCTATTGATGTTGTTGTGTTTGTGATTGTAAGCAACCAAACTCATTGTAATATGTAAATTGAAGTAATAAATGATTGCAAAACCAACCTTATAGTAGATTAGTTGTGAAATAATAGATTAATTGAGATCGATCGAGTTATTAACGTTCAAGATATATTTTACAAATGTACAACTAATTAATTATCATTAGTTAGTTGTAATTGTTATCCGTGTTTATGATTTACTTCACAAACGTTAGCATAGATACGATTATGAGGCATAATCATTAGATCAAGTATTCATTAATTATACGTATATATGTAGATCGAATTAATTTGTCATTATGTCATTCGTCGTACAAAACAGTAGGAGAATCTTCAAAGCGGCCCGTTCTCCTTGTATAATGTTTGGATGTACAATGTGTCGTTGTACTTATTGTTATTTTAACTATTCCAATGGTTATTATGAACTAAACATACAACGCGGCACCTCGAACCATCGAAAAATTCATGATTTTGATGTATGAATATTAGTATGGACTGCCAAGCGGTCCCTAAATTAACAATAGAGACTGCCAAGCGGTCCCTAATTTGACAATAGGGACCGTTTGGCAGTCCCTATTGTAAAATTAGGGACCGTTTGGCAGTCCCTACTAATATTCATACTTTAAAATATATTTTTTTATTGATGTTGGTGTGTTTGTGATTCTAAGCAACCAAACTCATTGTAATATGTAAATTGAAGTAATAAATGATTGCAAAACCAACCTTATAGTAGATTAGTTGTGAAATAATAGATTAATTGAGATCGATCGAGTTATTAACGTTTAAGATATATTTCACAAATGTACAACTAATTAATTATCATTAGTTAGTTGTAATTGTTATCTGTGTTTATGATTTACTTCACAAACGTTAGCATAGATACGATTATGAGGCATAATCATTAGATCAAGTATTCATTAATTATACGTATATATGTAGATCGAATTAATTTGTCATTATGTCATTCGTCATACAAAACAGCAGGAGAATCTTCAAAGTGGCCCGTTCTCCTTGTATAATGTTTGGATATACAATGTGTCGTTGTACTTATTGTTATTTTAACTATTCCAATGGTTATTATGAACTAAACATACAACGCGGCACCTCGAACCATCGAAAAATTCATAATTTTGATGTATGAATATTAGTAGGGACTGCCAAGCGGTCCTTAAATTAACAATAGGGACTACCAAGCGGTCCCTAATTTGACAATAAGGACCGTTTGGCAGTCCCTATTGTAAAATTAGGGACCGTTTGGCAGTCCCTACTAATATTCATACTTTGTGATTCTAAGCAACCAAACTCATTGTAATATGTAAATTGAAGTAATAAATGATTGCAAAACCAACCTTATAGAGATTAGTTGTGAAATAATAGATTAATTGATATCGACCGAGTTATTAAACTTATAGGGACCGTTTAACGGTCCCTATTAAACATATAATGAAGACATATAGTTACTTTTCTAATAATGAATCGGGTTTATACTTATTTATTATGGGTTTATACTTATTCATTTATTGCATCACCATAATCTATACATCTCATCTAGGTTCTCCTCACCATAAGTTGATGACTTCGGGATCTTCATCACCAACAACACCATCACAATCACTATACCACTCATCAGCCTCAAAATCATCAACATACTGAGAGGCGGTAGAAGTACCTGGAGCAAAAGGATCTGCTCTCTGACGGACCTTTCTCGGAACCCTGAATGCGTTTCCGGTCTTAATAGCACCCCCCATGAACAACTCACTAGGAAGCTCTCGCACTGTTCGGCCCTCTGCAATCTGGTCCCCGACAAAGCCATGTGCCCATGTCGTCAGTGCGTCGACTCTCGGGTCCGGTGTCGTCCTCAGCTCTAGGTTCTCGGACTAGACCTGCCTGAGCAAATCCCGATCCCAGTTTCTCGCCCGCGCCATCTCAATGTCCCAGTCACGTGGATCGGCCTAAGTCGGTAAACCCTTCGCCTTCCCCTTGCTGATCGTCCATATGGCCTTCTTCCACGCCTCGGCGTCCCATTCATCCAAATTCTTGTCCTCCACGGCGTCGGGATTTTTCCTCCTCAACTCCCTCTTGTATAATTTTTGTTGAATTATCAAAAATGTGATTAAAAAGATGAATTAGTTCGAAATATAATTTAAAATTAAATTAGAATTCATAAGCGGTAAACAAGTACAAAAGTCGAAACACTTACGTAAATCAGTCTCGTCGCCTCTGACTTCCACATTCGCCTCAAGGGTTGGTTGGTACCTCTCCCAGTCCTCGACACCTTCTTAGTATGTCCCGCCTTGTATATCTCGTCGTGCCTGATAGGGTGCGTGCGACCGGGCTGATTCCTCATCTTCAAATTGAAAATAAAAGTGGGGTTAAAATTATCTTAAAAATACTAATCAATGGATTTCTTTTTAAGAACAATAATTTTAAAAAATTAACATCTTAAAATATATAACTTAAGAACAATTAAAAATATATAATTTCAAAAAAAAATACCAGGCGCTGCCGGATCTCCTCGTAATCAATAGAACCACCGTAAAAGGTGGCGGGCGTCGGGCCATTCTCCTTACCGCCTCTCCTAGCTTTCTTTCCCTTGACAGATTTCTTCTTAAATTCTTCCGTCGCCCAATGTTTTGCCGCCGCCTTCTCAATACTCTTGCTCATCCACGGCGTCTTTCTCTTGTTGCGATACTTCTCCATATCCTTCCTCTCCATGTAATAGCCATGCGCCTTGTTCATCGCTCGTTTGTAAAGCTCCTTCGCCTTCTCCTGGTATGCCCTGTGTACTGCAGCCCTATCGGAGTAACGAATCCAAACCTATTTTGCAAAAAAGAAATTTAATATTCAACAATTAATTACGACAATAAATTAATAAACTAAATTCAGCATAATTTTTTTAAAAAAGCCCTAATTTAATAAACTAAATTATGAGATATTAAACAATAAATTAAAAACTCACCGGAAATCGAGCATACATCTCCTCCCGTATCTCGAGGGGAATCTTTGTGTAGGAGGGCCAAAACTCAGTCATAAACTGACGAATGAGGCCAGTGATCACCTTCGCGATCTCACGACTAGGGGGCTTGGAAAAACAACCGCAATGCATTTCTATAAGCGGAATCTTCTGTCCCGCAGGGATCGTCGTACATGGTGCATTTGGTCCCCTCGGTGGGCGAGACTGGCTCGGTAGTGGTGACTCACTCGACCTCTGACTCTGTCCAGCTCCGATGTCGTGTACATGTGATGGAGTCTGAAGTCTGGTAGACTCGGCAGATGGGGGCACGTGAGTCCCTACTGAAGCTGAAGTATGTGGTCGTGGCACCTCGGACCTGGTGGACTCTGATGATCGGGGTAGTGGCACCTCTGGCACCTCGGCGGTCTCAAACTCTGCTAATAACTGCAGTTGCAACACTGGTGTCCTCGACGTAGAGACGTCACCTGACCCTAGTGTCGAGACGGATGGCTCGGCTGGATGGCCATCTGATGCACGAGTCGCTGATCGGACAATCCGTACAGGTCTGAACCTACCTCGACCCCCCCCCCCCCTGACTGCTACTATCACCACGGCCAACACCTTTACCACCTACTCCGCCACTAGCATTGGCACCAACCCCACCACGGCCAACACCACCACGACCAACACCACCACGACCTACACTGCCACTACCAATGGCACCAACCCCGCCACTAGCACTGGCACCAACCCCATCACGGCCAACACCACCACGGCCAACACTACTCGTGACTCGTCCACCGCTACGAGTACCCGACACCCCAATACGACCTCGAACTCCAATACCGCTAGTGGTCTTACGTGACGTCATGCCGAAAATATGTATATACTGTAAAAATGAAAATATAACATTTAGAAAATCAAATCAACATTTGAATCTAATTTAACAATTTAACAATCTAACACAAAACTATTTCAAATTTAACAATTCAATTTTTACAATCTATTTAAAGAATCTAAGTATAAACTTAATCTCATTTTTACAATATAATTAAAGAATCTAAGTATATAAACTTAATCTCATTTTCAAGATCTAATTAAAGAATCTAAGTATAAACTAATCTAATTTAACAATTTAACAAATCTAACGATTCAATTTTTACAATATATTTAAAGAATCTAAGTATAAACTTAATCTCATTTTTACAATCTAATTAAAGAATCTAAGTAAAAACTAATCTAATTTAATCTAATATATAATCTAATTTTCACAAATCCATTTCTATTTTTTTCCTTTAATTATTCATTAATCAATTTCACAAATCTATTTCTTTTTTTTTTCTCCTTAATCTCATTTCTAATCTATTTCTATTTTTTTTACCTTAATCTCATTTCTAATCTATTACTATTTTTTTCCTTAATCTAATCTCTAATCTATTGCTAATCTATTTCTATTTTTTTTTCCTTAATCTAATTTCTAATCTATTTCAAATTTCACAATTTCACAATAATCTATTTCTAATCTATTTCTAATTTCACAATTTAACAGTAATCTATTTCTAATCTATTTCTAATTTCACAATTTCACAATAATATATTTCTAATCTATTTCTAATTTCACAATAATCTATTTCTATTTCTATTTCAAATCTAACAACAAATCTAACAATCATACAACAAATCTAACAATCTAACAATACCAATTTTCGGATTTAAATTAAGCAATTTTCGGATTTAAATTAAAATATTAGTAAAACACAAAAAAAAGGAAAAACTAATAGGAGCTTTTCATTACCGGCGGTGAGAGGCAGAAATGGGCAAAGGAGGCGGCGCAAGGAGGTGTTTCGAATGGCAAAGGAGGCGGCGCAAGGAAGATTTGAGGCGGAGCTTAAAATTACCGACAATTTTTGGAGGGGAAAAGGATGTTATGAGTTAGAGACCGTTTTTTGGTCGCAACTTGAGCTCGACAGTCGCTAATGGCTGAAATCGGCTGAAATCGGGTATTGGGGTCGCTGATTTGGGGAAGAAGATGAGGAAATAAAAAAAAGATTTTTTTTTATTTATTTATACACCTAAATCAGCGACCGCTTAACGGTCGCTGATTTGTTTAGGGTCGAGTTAGGGTAAATTCGGCCCTAAAATTGGCCCACATTTTGGCCCAACTCGGGCCAAAATGTGTGGCCCAGTAATTTTTAAATGAGTAGCGACTGCTAAGCAGTCGCTGATTGTCCATAAGGACAATAATGACTGCTTGGCAGTCGCAAATTTTCTCAGTGAATGTTAGCGACTGCGTTCAATGAAAAATTTAGCGACTGTTGCTGAAGACAACCAACTGCTTGGCAGTCGCTAATGGGCGGTCCCTAATGACTGCCCATTCTTGTAGTGGTGGAGCTTGGGAGGCAACTGCCTCTACATGCCTCCCTTGGCTCCACCACTGTTCTCGAGGACCACATGTCAAAGAATGTATACTATTATATAAAGGAAGGCATGTAAAGCCACGTTAACACTGATCTTTTGATTTTCATGTTTACCTTAGATACACTATTAAATTTGTCAATAGTTGGGATATAATTGTAGTTTAATTTAGTTTTATCATTATTTAAATATTTTCATTAATAAAACAATTATTATCTAATTCCCCCTCACATAAAAAGAAGGTTAAGATTATAAATCCATATTTAAGTTATAATCTTCACAATAAAAATTAATTATATTAAAAATAAAATTTAATCACGCAAGGGCCACGTGCCAACGTTTATAGTATAAGCTAATGTATTATTTATAATTTGTCCTTCCCATCACGCCCTTTTAAACTGGGGCAGAAAATTTAGTAACCACTTCACTCTTATTTTTCTTCTTTGTCTTTTTTGTTTTTTGAAACAGAAAGGGAATTAAAGCCAAAAGGCCAAAGTCTGCTGGAAGGCTACAAACAACTAAATAATATAGATGAGGGTGGGGGGGGGGTGATGCATAAAACACGTTCTCCGACTAAATCATCCTTGAGCTTTGTTATAGCATCGGCAAGTTTGTTCTTTGAGTGACCAATATATTGGAACTCATGTCTTTTTTTGGTCTCGAAACTTCATGTCTTTCTCATCGCGACATTTCGAATTTTGTCAGAATATTTATTAACCATTCATTCTCTTATTTCTTTTTCTTTGACTTTCATTTACTTCAATTTCAAGATCCAAGTTTTTATTTTCTTGTCACAAAAATTCTCGAATTTTCTATGCATGGGCACAGTCTCATAAATACTAACTTGAAAGAAAAAAAAAACAGATTGGAAAAACCCCATAGGCACCTAATATTTTATTTAAGGTAATGAGGAAGTTGTAAACTCTCAACCTGGAAATATAATATAACATAATATTGAACTCGGTAAATATGGCATGGCGTGCAATTGAGGTTTTGTTATACGAAATGGTTTACCGCTAATCCTCAAGAAACACTAGAAGTTTAGTGATAAAAACTTCTTTTACTGTATTATTAGATCCCAATACTTTTATATATATATATATATACACACATAAATATGTTGCACAAACCAAACTGGAAATTGATTGTCATAATCAGTTCAAACCACAGGCCAAGTCTTTCTGCTTGATTTAAAATCACACGCAAGAGTCCTTTCCAAAGTCTATAATTTCCAACAGATAAAAAGAAGAAAAGAACCAGAGACTTATTGGCAGATGGAATACAAACCAAACCACACGTTGTTTGGTTTACTTGGCTCGATCTCACGGTGAACGCAAAACGTTTACTTGGTCATAACCGAACTGCCTAACTAACTAACACACACACTAACACGCTGGCTCATCGATCTGTGAGAACTTCGCATCCCAATAATTTACTTGACAAGCCTTGAAACTTTCTCTTTTATTTGATTTGAGGTCACACACAAAATCTTATAATAGAAATAAGAGGACCAGACTTAAAGCGTGAAATACAAACCAATCCACAAGTTGCTTGGTTTACTTTCAAGTCAACCGGTCAATAAGTCAAGACCACTTTACAACCTCTTAGTTCGTTGTACAGTAAACAAGTGACTGATATAAATATTATATTACATGAGAAGTATAAAAAAGCACAAAACACTTTGTAATGCAATACAAAAATGGGAGTTCAAATAATGTATTCATGTGCTTTATTCTTGATACTCGTAAAGGCCATTTTGTTTGGCATTAATCTCCCCTTTGTTTCATCAGCCCAACATTGTGTACAATCTCAAAAAGACTTGCTGCTTGACCTGAAAAACAACCTCATATATAATTCTTCATTTTCGACTAAGCTAATCCAGTGGGCAGGATCCATTGATTGTTGTCGATGGGGTGGCGTAACCTGCGACTCTCAAGGTCATGTTATTGGTCTCGATCTCAGCGATGAATTTATATCCGGAGGAATCGATGACAATGCCACCAGTCTTTTCCAGCTTGAATTTCTTCAGAATTTGAGTTTAGCTGACAACGACTTCAACTTTGTTCAGTTACCATCCAAGTTTGGTCTGCTGACAAATTTGAGGTATCTGAATTTGCGTTACTCTGGTTTCAGTGGTCAAATTCCAGCCGAATTCTCACATTTGACAAAGGTTAGTTGTTCTTGATCTTTCTTCGGACAGTATAGAATCTACACTGAAACTCGAGAGCCCTGATCTGAAAAGATTGATTCACAACTTCACACAGCTAAGAGAACTTATTCTTGATGGAGTGAATATTTCTGCTAATGGATATCAGTTCCCAAATTTAAGAGTCTTGAGCTTGCCTTATACATCCATTACAGGGCCCTTTGATCCTTCATTGGCAAAGCTTCGATCTTTATCAGTTATTCACCTGGATTGCAACACTTTTTCTTCTCCTATTCCGGAATTTTTTGCGGATTTTTCTAGCTTGAGGATTTTAACTTTAAGTGGTTGTAACTTGTCTGGAGTGGTTCCAGGAAAGTTGTTCCAGATAAGTAGTCTGCAGATGATCGATCTTAGTTTTAATGAGTATCTTGAGGGTTCTTTGCCCGAGTTTCCTGTGAATAGTTCCCTTCAGCGTCTGTTTCTATCAGACACAAAACTTTCAGGACCGATACCAAACTCCATGTTGCTTTGCCATCACTATAGAGTTTATTACTCAACAATAATCAATTCAATGGTTACTTGGACTTTACTCATGATTTTAGAAAACTTACAAATCTTACAGATCTTGATCTTTCCGACAATAATCTATTTGTATCCATAAACCAAAATGTACCTGTGTCGTCGTATCTCCCCCAATTGAACAGTTTGATGTTGAGATCTTGCAATCTCCAGCAATTCCCGCCTTTGCAGAATATTTCATCACTATTTAGGCTGAATCTTGCCAACAACAAACTATGTGGTGAAATTCCTAATTGGATATGGAAACTTGTAAATAATGGATCTCTTGATACTCTGAATCTTTCCCATAATCAGTTCACCGGGGTGTTAGAACCTTATGACATAAGCAGTAGCAACATAGAGTGGCTTGATTTGCATTCAAATATGCTTAGTGGGAGAATCCCAGTTCTACCATCCTCAGTTTCTTATGTGGACTTCTCTGACAATAACTTTTCTTCCTCTCTACCTGAAAATATTGGCAACTATACGAACCTCATTTTCTTCTCAATAGCAAACAATAACATCGAGGGGACCATTCCAGCATCATTATGCTACACAAGTGAAATCCTAGACTTGTCAAATAATAGCTTGCATGGCAAAATACCCTCTTGTTTGGCACCAGAAACTCTAAGGGTGCTGAACTTAGGAAGAAACAATCTAAGTGGTGATATACCTGATACATTTCCTGTTTATTGTGAATTGGAAACTCTTGATCTCGGTTGGAATAATTTAACAGGACAAATTCCTAGATCTTTGTCAAGATGCACAGAGTTAAAGATCCTAAACGTCGAACACAATAACTTAAATGATACTTTTCCTTGCTTCATCAAGAACTTGTCCGCATTGCACATCCTAAAGTTAAGCTCCAATATATTTCATGGAGACATTAGCTGCATGCAGGAAGACAATTATACTTGGCCAAATCTTTAGATAATCGACCTGGCTTCTAACAACTTCAATGGTATTTTACCTGGTAATTTGTTTCATAACATGAAAGCACTAGCCGTTGATGTGAATGGCAGACAATCTCAGCTTGATTACTTGCATCCTGATTCTCAGTTGGGCAGGGTCGACTATCAGTACTCGTTCACATTAACAGACAAGGGACTGGAAGTTATACTGGTTAGGATTTTTACAACTTATACTTTGATCGACTTTTCGAATAACCATTTCGAGGGTGTAATCCCCGAGACAATAGGTGAACTAAAGTCCCTTCGTTCCCTCAACTTCTCACACAATGCTCTCTCTGGTCACATCCCATCATCAGTAGAAAAGCTACATGCACTTGAATCATTAGACCTCTCATCTAACCATTTGGAAGGAGAAATCCCGCAACAACTTGCAAGTCTTACGTTCCTCTCATTCTTGAATATGTCGTGCAACAAACTAATTGGGAGAATCCCAGTGGGCGGCCAAATGAGCACATTTTCAGCAAGCTATTTTCAAGGAAACGAGGGACTCTGTGGTCTTCCTTTGAACACAAGTTGCACGAGTACTGAAGTTCGACCGAAAGTATCAGGCGAAGAGCATGACAGTTTAGACTATAGAGTCATATACATAAGTGCTGAATTGGGATTTATTGTGGGTTTAGGTATCCTTTATGCGCCGCTACTGTTTTCTAGAAGATGGAGAAGATTCTTTATGAAGCTCCTTGACAAGGTCGCATTGTTTATTCTGCGTCGCCGATAAGATTATATTAGCAGCATTATAATTTGTGTTTATTGTTTAAGTACAATAACTGGTTCAAATCCAATGTGATATATATAATATTAAAGATTTGATGACTCTTCCAGTTTTGTTGTTTAACTTCACTTTCTCTTGATCATTCGCCAGCAATATGTATGCTTCATATCTTAGAGCTGTTGTTATAATTTCCAGAAAATGTTAATGAATAACAATCAAATTTTCAAAATATTATTAACAAATGAACGATTAAACATGAAGCTAAGTCAAGAACATGAACAACACACACACACACACAGGAACATAAGGCGTAAATAAAAAGATTTGTTATATTTGAACTCAATTCCAATTTGTAGGGACACCATTCAAATTTTTTATAGTTGTAATGGCTTCTTTTTAGCATGAAAATTAACTTATTAAAAGACTAATTTCAGCACTCTTATTATGGTTACAATATTTTGACGTCAACAATGAAAACAAATTTGATTATGTAAAAATAGAGAAATTAACTTGAAGAGCGAATTCCATATGAGCTTCTCTTGTTATCTGAAAATAAGAAAATTGAGGGCACCATAATTAAGTTTCTAGTGTATAAAACCTTCTAATCAAACGTTAAATGTTATGTCAATTGTGTAAATTTATACCCAACACTATGAAATATATTTAAAGTTTTCACTTTTATTTTAAGTACTTTGTAATAATCCATTTTGCTATCTTAGACTTCGCCCTCTCCTATGATTTGCTTGTAGCAAATACTTGGTTTAAGAAGAGAGAATCTCATTTGGTCACTTATAGCTAGGAGTGAGTCAAATAAGAGTCAGATAGATTTCTTCTTAGCTAGGAGGGCAGATAGAAGTCGTTGCTTAGATTGCAAGGTTATCCCCGGAGAAAGTGTGGTTACGCAACATAGGCTTTTGGTGTTGGATATTAGAATGCGGCAAGGAGTGAAGAGGAGTAGGCGTCGGGTGGAACCTAGAATTAAGTGGTGGCGGCTTAAGGAGTCTACCCAAAAGGCCTTCGTGGAGCGAGTGGTTCAAGAGGTAGACTGGAAGACTGAGGACGATGCAGATGCAACTTGGACCAAAATGGCTTGTTGTATCAAGAAGGTAGCTAAGGACCTCTTAGGTGAATTCTGAGGTAGTAGCCTGGCAGGTAAAGACACGTCATGGTGGAATGAAGAAGTGAAGGCGACAATCAAGGCCAAACGGGATTGCTACATGGATTTGAAGAAGAACTATGATGGAGCAAGCTTTGAAAAGTATAAGCTAACCAGGAAAGAAGCAAAGAAAGATGTTCGACTAGCGCGAGAGGCTGTGTACAAGGAAATTTATGAGAAGGGGGATAGCAAGGAGGCCGAGAATGATATATACAAAATTGCTCGCATAAGAGAGAGGAAGACTAGAGACCTAGGTGCAGTGAAATGCATCAAAGATGAAGGTCAGTCTGTCTTAGTGCGTGAGGATCAGGTCAAAGCACGGTGGATGGAGTACTTCGAGGGTCTGTTCAATGGAGGCCCCACCCAAGCAGTGGGTGACATCTCGCAGTCCCTTCAGGATCTGAACCGTAATTTTATGCGTCGTATTAGAAGGTCGGAAGTCAAAGATGCTCTGAAGAGGATGAAGACTCAAAAAGTTGTTGGCCCAGATGGTATCCCTATCGAGGCTTGGAGAAGCATGAGAGAGATAGGGGTGAACTGGTTGACGGACCTCTTTAACAAAATATGGCGAACAAATAAAATACCAGAAGAGTGGAGGAAGAGTATGCTAATACCTCTATATAAGAACAAGGGCAATGTCCAAAACTGTTCTAACTATCGTGGGATAAAGCTTATGTCTCATACCATGAAGCTATGGGAGAGGGTGATCGAACACCGATTGAGACAAATTGTTCCCATATCTGAGAACCAATTTGGATTTATGCCGGGAAGGTAGACCATAGAGGCCATCCATTTGATTCGTCAGCTCATTAAACGCTTTCGAGAAAAGAGTAGAGATTTACATATGGTCTTTATCGACTTAGAAAAGGCATATGACAAGTGCCTGGAGAGGTGTTATGGTGGACCTTGGTGAAGAAGGGAGTACCCATTAAATATATCAACATCATAAAAGATATGTATGAGAATGTGGTGACAAGTGTCCGAACTTGTGGCGGTTTAACAGACGCATTTCCAATTACAATTGGCTTACATCAGGGGTCAGCTTTGAGCCTATTTTTGTTTGCCATTGTAATTGATGAAATTACCAGAACCATCCAAGATCGAGTCCCATGGTGTATGTTGTTTGCAGACGATATTGCCCTCATCGATGAGACGAGAACGGGAGTTAACGCTAAATTAGAACGATTGAGACAAACATTAGAAGCACGAGGATTTCGACTAAGTCGAACAAAAAAAGAGTACCTCGAATGCAAGTTTAGCAAACAACGTAGAAACAACGATTGCACGGTTCAGTTGGATGGCCAAGAGATACCGAGAAGTGTGCATTTTCGGTATTTAGGCTTCATACTGCAGATGGATGGAGAGTTAGACGGAGATGTCAACCACCACATCCAAGCTGGATGGACAAAATGGAAGAGTGCAACATGGATCCTGTGCGACCGTAACTTTCCTATAAAGCTTAAAGGAAAGTTCTATCGTACGGCTATTAGACCTGCTTTGTTTTATGGCTCCGAGTGCTGGGCTATTAAGAAAAGTCATGCACAAAAAATGAACGTTACAGAGATGCGCATGCTTCGGTGGATGTGCGGTAACACAAGGAGAGATAAGGTGCGCAATGAAGATATTCGCCATAAATTGGGTGTGGCGGCCATCGACGAGAAAATCGTTTAAGATGGTTTGGGCATGTTAAACGCAGACCCATAGATGCACCGGTACGACGAGTTGAAGATCTCGACCTAGGACAGACGACTAGAGCTCATGGAAGATCGAAAAAGACGTGGATGAAAGTCATACGGAACGACATGAAGCTAAAAGATCTAAATGAAGACATGCTAGCCAATCAAAACTTATGGAGGCAGAAAATTCATGTTCACGACTCGACGTGATTCACACATGGTTCATATAACTTACCCCAATTTAATTGGAATTACAGGCTTGGTTGTTGTTGTTGTTGTGTAATAATCCATTTATTTTTATCTATTAAATAATCATAATAAACACTATTTAGTATATACGCAATTCTTTTTGTTAAAAATCTTTTTTATTTCCATAAAACTTCAGGGGAGGGTCGATGCAAAATACCACATAATGTACATAATTTAGAAATCAAAGTCATATATTCTTGTCGTGTACAAGTACAACCAAATGAATCTCTTGAACATCTCTCTATAATCAGAACACTCTAGACCAAAATCAAAAGCAGTAACAGTAATACAATGGCATTGCATCTATAGCAAAGCCAAATCCAAAAAGTAAAATTACAACGAATTAGCAATTCCAAAAAGAAAAACAATCACTAAATAAAATTAGAAATAATCAAGAAAACTATAATCTATATTACAAATCAAAAGACATTCACGAATGCTATAAGCTCAACAATAAATTTTACCAGAAAAAATCAAATCCCTCAAGAAACTTGGACCACTCGCGATCCAAATCATCAGGCTCTTTGATTCTTCAACTGACCGAGCCTCAGATATAGCAAGATATAAATTTCAGTATAACTAATATAAGTTTCCTAGTAGTCACCAAAACGACCTTCTTTTCTAACACGTGTTTTAATTTTAGGTTTTCCTTTTGATACACGCGAGTCCTCTATCTGGTCATGCCGCGCTATGATCTTAATGGGACGTGCTTCTGTGTTAAATACCCACTCATCGAGTGAGATGACAGAAGAAGGCGAGAAAAGAAGATACAAATATTTGAGCGTCTCTGCAAGGAAAAAGCTCTGCATCATGTCGTCTTTCACACCTGTATTAACCTGAAATAACACACGACCCGAAGCAGAATCATGAGAATATAATCCTTGAAGCTTCGTCTACATCAAAAACTACCTTGAGATCAGAAGAATCATGGAAACACCTCTTAAAGCTTAAAAACTTGAAAAGTGAGGAACATAGTTGTAACACTATTCGAACTTTAACGGTGGCTTGGCAACAGTTCAAATTTTAAATGCAAGTGAGAAAGAAAAAAAAAAACTCCCAATAAGATGTTTCACTTTTACCAACACAACAAAACCTTAGAACCAAAAATATTAAGAAATACTCACATCCTTTAATCCAACATATCCCGTGTCTATCCGGCAGTTTTTCTCAAATGCTTGGAATATATCCCATCCCCAGTCCTTATATGTTGCATTACCAGTCAAACGCCAGAGGTAAAAGAGCGATTCAACAGTTTCTGGTCTCAATATGTTCCATGAGGTTCCGACACTCATATCCTGTTGCATTATGGCGTGAGTAAGTAAACGATTTTATCGAACAAAATAATAACTTAGATCTTGAATAAATATCAAAATTGAATCAAAAGGACTTACCTCGCCTGAACGGAAATAGTAGTTCTCTCCAGCTAATTTTGTTGGAGTCGACCGATAGAAGTTATAACATGTCCTAGCTAGCTGCACAAAGAGAGTAAAGTTATGCCCTAAAATCAGTAGACGGCTCCCCACTACACAAGAAAATAAAAATTGGGAACTTTAATATTCACACCTCTTCAGCCAGCGATAAGAATTTCTGAGCTTCATCGCGATCATAACCAGAAGAACCCAGTGCTAACATTCCTGGAGCAAAACATGCAAGTTCATCCATCTGCAAATATTTTAAAATTGAGGGTAACAATTGTTATGCAAATAATATATGCTGCACTCAACACTGAAACCACAGACAAAGCACCTTGTCAGTTAACGATGTTCCAATCTTCTCACAAAGATAAGCATAGGAAGAAGGCGTAGACCTCCTAACCAAGGTTAGTAGACCTTTCATTGATTTCTCCCACATTTCCCTGAAAGGAATATATGATGCAACGGTTTACGTGAAAAAGTAGCAATGGACGAACACAATTAGCAGAATAACGTATCAAAATGGTAAATCAGGATAACAGAGAGCTAATACAAGTAAAACAGATACTTGACTGAAGTATAATTTCAGAAAAACGATGAAGATTGTTGAGTAGAAAACTAGAAGACCAATGAAATGACAGGAAGCACACTTGAGCAACACTTGAACAAAGAGCATTCATATAATTGAATGACAATACCGTATTATGAAACACATGTATCGCAAACAGAAAATGTTAGAGCTTACCTGTAATGCTTCACAGCACTGGTTTTCTTTCCTTGTATCCAAACTTTGAGCAAGTATTCATAAAAACTGCATCACAAAATTACGTTTGTTGAGTATTAGAAAATTTCATCTCAATAGATCCAAGGAGTTACAATTATTATATATAATTTTTGATGTATACTAAGCCCGGAGTCAGGAGAATTATTTAAGTGTCCCAAAGGTGTAACATGACAATCACCTGTCTCCCATTGCTCCAAAAGTTATGGTCGAGTACGATCTCGAGTCTCGACCCCCCACTGGGATTGATATATATGGGAAGCAAACCATCATCAGGAAATGTTTTGTTAAGCTCCAAAATAACATTTTCCACCTGAAATGTCATGCTTTTGTTTATTCCCGAAGGTAGATATCTCATAAACCCACAGAGAAGGAAAATCACGCCCTGATACCACATCAGGGGGATCCAGTGCTCTAGATAACATTTAAACTCCAGGACGTATTGTATGCCTATCTTGTTAATGATGCCTCAACTGAAGTTAAATGTAGTCTAGCTTCCTTGCAAATATTCATATTCATACAAACGTAGAAAGTGAATCAAAGGACTACCTTCTGCTGATATTTGGAGTCCCCCGTCCTTTGTGAAAGAGCAATAAATTCCAGCTGCTCTGTGCCTGAATCAGCGAGGAAGCTGTCACCCTAACAGGGAAGACCATCATGAATGTTTATCCAGTTTAAATGAGGAAATAATTGATAACTAGACTGATCAACCTCTCAGAAACATTGATATGTTGGCAAAACTAAAAAAAGATAGGGAGATAGATTATATTGTATCCATTATATTCTTAAGCTATTGTATCCTGCTCAGTGGGTACATGAGTACGAATAAATTGTGCCTCGTGATCAAAGAGGCACTCTTAATAGACTTAGAATTGCTCGACATTGACTTACTAAATCACTACTCGCAAACTTAAATCAAAAATCAGGGAGACGGTTCAGCGCACAAGAAAGCAACAATTTTGCCTTAATATGCTAAGGTATAATAAAGAAAAATAGACCACTATGCACACAGTCAGATAAGGACTACAGTTTCGTACAAGAAGTAAAGCCAAATTGCTAATCAAGACAGCTTACCCCTGTCCACCCTGGATTATGAGGGTTCCCGTGAGCCAAGTTAATAATATTATATGGGATGCCTGAAGGAGTATCCCATGCAGGCAACAGCCTGTCAGCAATGTCTTTAGCCTTTTCAAGGAAATTTTTATCTCCAGAGAGATCATAAGTGCTGAGAAGTCCCCCAACAACCCTGGAAAGTTACCAACATATGTGAACTATAAGCAATGTAGTTAAGCTGTTTCTTTTATTCTTTGTGCAAAAGAAGTAAGAATTCTTACCTGGAGTTCATCATTGCCCCAAGCATATTTTTCATATGAGCTCCAAGCGTGAATCATAGCATCTTTGACTTTTTCTCTCCGTTGAATATCTATTGGGTCCTCTGAAATATCTGAAGTCTTGATTCCATCATTACTTTTGCCGCTAATGTTAGTCTCCGCTGTACCACTTTGACCACCCTTGATTTCTTCTACCTGAAAATATCAAATGATTTTAAGGAACCGTGCTAATTACGCATGAATTTACAAGAAAATATCTAGACATTTAGAGGCTTATCATCACAAGCAATTTTCACTTCTTCCCTGAAAAATAATAGAAATGGACTTTTTTATTTACTTATGGAACCTGTGTAGCCAAAAACTAACGGTAACCTATAAATAATACTGCAGTAATACCAGCTCACACTAATCATGAAATCAACCTTGTGAAAATAAAACAAAATAAATATCAGAGCTTCCAATACCAATTTAAATACAGTTAGAGAAAAATAGCCCCTAAAAGAACCAAAATCAGCTGGTAATTCGCAATCTCAAATAGAAAATGGCACTAACAAAGAAAAGGAGGATAAAACCACTAAATTAAGCATCTCACCAGATTCTTCAACCGTGCGACTTCCTCGTTCAATTTAGACAAGACTTCCTGCACATTCGTATAATCTCTTGTCAATACCAACAGAAACATAATTTATTCATGAAATATGTGTATGACATCAACTACCACCCATATTATTGATATGGTGGAAAAGTTGGTACAATAAATCCTGCAGCAATCTATTCTCCGGACAGGGGAAATTAGCTTCATACATCATGTTATAGTGTTCGACTAATCAGCAAAAAACTAAAATACGGGCATCAGTTGCACATTACATGGCATAAAATGGTTAACAGTTCAAGTGACACCGAAATACTGTTGACACATGGTAATGTGTATACACATACCAACTATTATTTTGCTTCTAACACCAGCGTAATACAGTACGGTACATCAGAGGCATTTATTAAGACGAATAGATGATCTGGTTCTGATAAAATTAATGCCAACCGTTTAGCGAGAATCTTCTGATAGCTAATTTCACGGAATACACGAAGCTTCGGGATATTATTTTTCGATTCGCACCAATCCAGCTCTACATCAGATCAATGACATAAGTGAATCATTCCCATTTACGCGGTGTAGTGATTCACAAAAAATAAATATCATTGGTAGAATACATCAACCGGAGTGATTCAGTACAATACATCAACCGCATTTATTTAGACGATCCACTTCCCGTCAAACTACTACCAACCGTACCAAATCGTATCTTTTGAGAGCTAATCAATCAATACCTAAGTTCACCAAATGCATGAATCTGTTGGGGCGGTTCATATTAAAATCATTGTGCAGGAAGCCAAAGTTTTTGGGGCGGTGACTAAAATATTCATGGTGCAAGACATTGTGGGGCGGTACACTCATTGGAATATAAAATTCTTTTGGTTGCCAACTGAATTGATATTTACTCGGTTTTGATCTTGTTTTTGCACTATAAATAGCAGCTCATTCTAGCCATGAAATTCATCCCAAGATATAACAATTCTTCTCTTATAATTAAGTGTAATTATTAAAAAAGAGTGTTGTAAGTGTGAGGTAAAAATAGAGAGTTTGTGCGACTTTACTACGGTAAAAGTCGGAGAGTTGTAATTCCTATTTTACACTCATAGTGAAATTCTTCTACCTTGCCCGTGGTTTTTTACCCTAAATTAATTTGGGGTTTTCCACGTAAAATATGTGTGTCGTATTTTTCCGTCTTTCAATTATTGTCGTGTTTTCGCTCTATCGAGAAGGGTCCAATTTACAACAAGTCGTATCAGAGCCTCGGTTCATATCCGGGGTCTCGGTGATATCTGTGGGTATCGTACTGAAATTATTTTTCAGTGACGGTGGTACGTGATAGAAGCAATGACGGCGAAATTCGAGATCGAGAAATTCAACGGGAGTAATTTCTCGTTGTGGAAGCTGAAGATCAAAGCCATCTTGCGGAAAGATGGGTGTCTCGCGGCGATCGGCGACAGGCCGGTGGAAATCACAGATGATACGAAATGGAACGAAATGGACGGCAACGCTATCGCAAATATTCACCTGGCGTTAGGTGATGGTGTGTTGTCGAGCGTTGAGGAGAAGAGGACAGCTAAGGAGATATGGGATCATCTCAACAAGCTGTATGAGGCAAAGTCCCTACACAACAAAATTTTCCTTAAACGGAAATTGTACACTCTGAGGATGGCGGAATCTACCCCGGTAACTGAGCACCTCAATGTTCTAAATACTCTATTTTCTCAACTGACGTCGTTGAGTCATAAAATAGAAGTGGTTAAACGTGCTGAAATTCTGCTGCAAAGTCTGCCCGATTCGTATGACCAGCTTGTCATCAACTTAACAAATAATGTCCTCACGGATTATTTGGTCTTCGACGAAATTGCAGCCGCTATTCTGGAAGAAGAGAGTCGGCGCAAAAACAGAGAAGACAGGGAGGCAAGTTCGCAACAAGCAGGTGCCTTGTCGGTGACAAGAGGGAGAACGACGGAGCGCGGTGCAAGTGGGAGTAAGAAACAGGGGAGATCCAAGTCAAGGACCAAGGGCAGTTGTTGGCACTGTGGCAAGAAAGGTCACTTGAAGAAGGACTGTTGGAATCTTAAGGATTCAAACCATAAGAGTTCTAATCCTCAGGGGAACGTTGCTAGCACTTCGGATGATGGTGATGTACTATGCTGTGAAGCAGCAACAGCTATTCGAGGTATGCGTGGCTTCGATGATGTATGGCTTATTGATTCAGGAGCCAGTTTTCATATGACTCCCCGGAGGGAGTGGTTTCATGAGTATACACCGATCGCTGGAGGATCTGTGTATAGCTGTAAAAATGAACCTTTGAAAGTTGTTGTTGTTGGTACGATCAAGCTGGAGATGCATGACGGGATTGTTCGGACCATTCGAGATGTCCGACACGTGGAGGGATTATGCAAGAATTTGTTGTCTCATGGACAACTGGATGATCTTGGTTGTGAGATTGGTTCGCGAAACAAGATCATGAAAGTTAAAAGGGGTGCGCTTGTACTGATGAAGGCGGACAAGATTGCCAGAAACTTATACAAGGTACAGGGGAGGGCTCTGCAAGTGGGAGAAGCGTCAGTGGCTTCATCCGAGTCGATTGAGAAATCATCAATGATTTGGCATCAGCGGCTCGGGCATATGTCGGAACAAGGCATGAAGGTTCTTGCAGAGAAGAAACTACTTCCGGGCCTCACAAAGGTATCTTTAGCTTTTTGTGAGCATTGTGTTGTTGGCAAGCAACATCGTATAAAGTTTCTTAGTTCAGATTCTAGAAGTAAAGTCATTCTAGAATTGATTCACTCTGACGTGTGGCAAGCACCAGTACTATCCCTGGGAGGTGCAAAGTATTTTGTGTCTTTTATAGATGATTATTCCAGGAGATGTTGGGTGTACATGATCAAGAGTAAGGCCGAGGTGTTCTCGATGTTCAAGACGTACAAAGCGCTGGTGGAACTTGAATCTGGGAAAAAGATCAAGTGCCTGAGATCTGACAATGGAGGGGAATATACTGGTAAGGAGTTTGACGACTTCTGTAAAGATGCTGGGATTAAGAGGCAGTTTACTACGGCATACACTCCGCAGCAGAATGGGGTGGCAGAGCGGATGAACAGGACCTTGTTGGATAAAACAAGAGCCATGATGCAGGCTGCAGGCTTAGAAAAGCCGTTCTAGGCAGAAGCAATCAATACCGCCTGTTATGTGGTGAACCGATCGCCGTCAACAGCACTGGGGCTGAAAACACCGATGGAGGTGTGGACAGGTAAACCAGTTGATTATTCTAATCTCCATGTATTTGGGAGTCCCGCTTATGTTATGTTTAATACTCAAGAGAAAACGAAGCTGGACCCAAAATCCAGGAAGTGTTTGTTCTTAGAGTATGCTAAAGGAGTTAAGGGGTATCGCTTGTGGGACCCCACTGCCCACAAGATTGTTGTAAGCAGGGATGTTATCTTCACAGAAGATAAGAAAGAAAATGATAGCAGCACAGGGGAAGATCCAGGAACTACGATAGTAGTAGTCGAGAAGGATGCCGAGCAGGAGGGTCCTGCTGAACCAGAGCATGAACCTGAGGAGACAACGGAGTCTGGAGTTTCGGGGATACGTCGATCGACACGTGTCAGGAGACCACCAGGCTGGCACTCAGACTATTCTATGGAGAACAATGTTGCATACTGTCTTTTAACTGAGGATGGGGAGCCATCAACTCTCCAGGAAGCAATGAACAGTTCAGATGCAGCTCAGTGGATGGCAGCAATGCAGGAGGAAATCGAAGCACTCCATAAGAATAAGACGTGGGAACTTGTGTCTCTACCACAAGGGAGGAAACCCATTGGCAACAAATGGGTGTACAAAATCAAACGTAACAGTGATGACCAAGTGGAGAGGTATCGTGCACGATTGGTGGTGAAAGGATATGCTCAGAAGGAGGGGATTGATTTCAACGAAATATTTTCTCCGGTGGTCCGAATGACAACTGTGCGGGTGGTTCTGGCGATGTGTGCTACATTTGATTTACATCTTGAACAGTTAAATGTAAAGACGGCTTTTCTTCATGGTGATCTTGAAGAAGAGATTTATATGCTCCAACCGGAAGGATTTATTGAAGAAGGAAAAGATAACTTGGTTTGCAGGTTGACCAAATCTTTGTACGGTCTCAAACAGGCGCCGAGGTGTTGGTACAAAAGATTTGATTCATTCATAATGAGCCTTGGATACAACAGACTGAATGCAGATCCTTGTGCATATTTCAAGATATCTGGTGATGACTTTGTTATTTTGCTGTTGTATGTTGATGACATGTTGGTTTCAGGCCCCAACAAAGCTCGTATTGAAGAATTGAAGGCTGAACTGGCTAGGGAATTTGAAATGAAGGACTTAGGACCAGCAAACAAGATTCTAGGGATGCAAATCCACCGAGACAGAAATAGCAGGAAGATTTGGTTTTCTCAGAGGAACTATCTGTTGAAGATTTTGCGGCGGTTCAGTATGCAAAATTGTAAGCCAATCTCTACTCCTCTTCCTGTTAATTTCAAGTTATCCTCAAGTATGTGTCCTAGCAGTGAAGAAGAGAGGAGGGAGATGTCTCGAGTACCGTATGCATCAGCAGTGGGAAGTTTAATGTTTGCTATGATCTGTACTAGACCAGACATTGCACATGCAGTGGGAGTGGTTAGTATATACATGGCGAATCCGGGAAGAGAGCATTGGAATACAGTAAAGAGAGTTCTGAGATACATTCAGGGAACCTCAGATGTTGCATTATGTTATGGAGGATCGAGTTTTTCAGTCAGGGGCTATGTTGATTCTGACTATGCAGGTGATCTTGACAAAAGCAAGTCCACGACAGGATATGTGTTTTCTCTTGCTGGAGGTGCAGTGAGTTGGGTTTCAAAGTTACAGTCAGTTGTTGCGACATCAACAACGGAGGCTGAATATGTGGCAGCTACGCAGGCCAGTAAAGAGGCGATTTGGTTGAAAATGGTTCTGGAGGAACTAGGGCACAAACTAGATAGTATTTCTCTATTCTGTGACAGTCAGAGTGCGTTGCATCTTGCAAGGAATCCAGCGTTTCATTCCAAGACAAAACATATTCGGGTCCAGTATCACTTTGTTCGTGAGAAAGTCGAGGAGGGTACTGTGGATGTGCAGAAGATTCACACAAAAGATAACATAGCAGATTTTTTGACGAAGAGCGTTAATGCTGACAAGTTTGTTCAGTGTCGGTCCTCGTGTGGTCTGGTGAAAACGTAAGCAACATGAATGGCGAGGTAGAAAGAATGGTGTGAAGATCTTATTAGTCCCTAATCAAATCTTCAAGTGGGAGATTGTTGGGGCGGTTCATATTAAAATCATTGTGCAGGAAGCCAAAGTTTTTGGGGCGGTGACTAAAATATTCATGGTGCAAGACATTGTGGGGCGGTACACTCATTGGAATATAAAATTATTTTGGTTGCCAACTGAATTGATATTTACTCGGTTTTGATCTTGTTTTTGCACTATAAATAGCAGCTCATTCTAGCCATGAAATTCATCCCAAGATATAACAATTCTTCTCTTATAATTAAGTGTAATTATTAAAAAAGAGTGTTGTAAGTGTGAGGTAAAAATAGAGAGTTTGTGCGACTTTACTACGGTAAAAGTCGGAGAGTTGTAATTCCTATTTTACACTCATAGTGAAATTCTTCTACCTTGCCCGTGGTTTTTTACCCTAAATTAATTTGGGGTTTTCCACGTAAAATCTGTGTGTCGTATTTTTCCGTCTTTCAATTATTGCCGTGTTTTCGCTCTATCGAGAAGGGTCCAATTTACAACAGAATCTTCCGGTTTACTAACTTTTAGTATTTCACTACCAATCCAGCTCTACACCAGATCACTGACAATTTACGCGCGTCATAACAGATTTCCATATCTCGACTACAAATAAATAACTAACTATCATTACTGCTGTGGTTGATTGTACTGTACGGATAGTGTGTTATACTAACTGAAAGGTATTTTTGTGTGAGTGTTTGTTAGGTTGAGTATATTCGTTGCTTCGCCATTGTTGGACTGTTGGCTGAACTTTATGACTATGGGAATGTAAAAATGTAAATTTGGTATAATGGTGGGAGTAGAATAGGTTATTAATTTCTTTTTATTCTACACATCGACACGAATTTTTAATTCAAACTCTTTTTACTGACACGGTGGCGAACACGTTAACACAAGACATACACGTGTAATTTCTTGGAGAGTCAGTGCATCATATCTAAACCACGACACCCGAGTTAGGATGGGTTAGCGTGTTTATTTTTTATTTCAGTAATAGTTGCAAGCTCTTAGAAGATCTTATTTCAAATATTTAAATAAGTTATATTAGTATTTATCTGCACACAACTCAATACATTAAGGGGCACATTTAACCATTCAAAAGATGGGATAAGATGATTTAACGAAAATACTCCGGATCAAAAGTGCAAAAAGTTGTCTTGGGCAAGTTGCCTATTTCTCCAAAAGATTGGGGGTTGACCGCTCCAAAACAAACTTAAGGGGGTTGAATGCAAATGGATCCAAAAGTTGGGGGTTTGATGTAATTTTCCCTTAGTAGTAATATGTACTATAAATTTTTTTAGCGAGGGTCTTCTTTCAGCTTTAAATTGGTAGGTTCAACAATTGCACGATTGGGTGACACAAATGTTTAGTTATTATTGTTAACAATACGCGATAGTTGGTTATTTATAAATGGGAAAAATGTAGATACCTATCTAAACTTTGACCTTTTTGCACTTACCGATCCAACGTTTCATTTTTTTGCACCCCAAGGTCCCAACTTTCATTTCGCCCGATCTCCGCCCCAAAACATCACTTTTGGGGAAAATGACATCACGATGACATCATGCGAGAAAGTATAACTGGGACACGGTGACAGACACGTCAGCACGATACAGACACAACGACACAAATTTTTAAAACAAACTCTTATTATGGGCGTTTGACACGTCAACACGACACAAATACGTGTAATTTTTTTGAGAGTCGGTACACATATCAAAACCGTAACACGCGGGTGACGATGGGTTAGAGTGTTTATTTGTATTTCGGTCATAATAACTATAGTAGATTAATAAGTTGCAAGCTTTTAGGAGATTTTAAATAATTTACAATTTAAATAAGTTATATTAGTATTTATCTGGAATAATTTCTTTTGTAGCAAGGGTTGTCTTAAAGCAGTATATTATTTGGTTCAACAATTGCGCGATGATTGATACAACCATTTGAATATTACAGCTAACAATACGCGATGGTTGGTTATTTATAAATTTAGGAAGTATGTTCAATCACAATCCTTAGTTATACTCCACGCCATTGATACAATGGTGCAACATAATATTTTTCTTTAAAGACAAGTAGATCATAAATAGTAATTCGACGCTTGGAAGCGAGGTCATGTACTTGTCTTCTAACTTTGAGCTTGTAGTATCGATTGTACTTTTAAATGATCTAATTGATTGATGTAGTTTTTAAAATACCAGTGTGTAGAATTTATTAAAGACGAGTATGACGTAAATAAAGTACCTTGCAAGTTGTTGTGGATGTTCAAGTCTAAAGTACTTCCTATGAGGTGCACCCTTTGTGCTCTTGCAGTAATACCATTATTTTTCTACTATAAGAGCATGTTTTTGGTTCAAGTTATTAAGTGAAATTAGCGGTTTATTTTTTCTACTATAACTCGCGTGGTTCATGTGATATAGTTTTTGTTTGTTTTTTTTTTTTGGAAAAAGTGGCAAAACCCGACACTGTAGCAGCTAATACCCACTATTATCTCGCTACGCTCTATGTTTATATAATTTCACTTTTAGCACTAAAATCTGACGCGATGAAACGACGCAACTACCCTTGAATTTTAAAAATGGTGCATCACGTTTTAAAAGTGTGTTTCACAAATCCAAAGTTGTAAAACGACTATGAAATATCATTACGCCATTCTCTTTACAATTCTTCGCCCGATGGAACGACTTATCTGCAACAAATCCGAAACAGAAAAATTCGAAAAGATTGACACGCAAGTCCAGTGAATATGGGATCTAAAGTCTAAACAAAATCAATTTACCTACTACAAGTCTGAGATCTCTTATGCAAAACGCCAAAACATAACAGAAGTATTGCCTCAAGGAAGAGAATTCTCTTATGCATTTATCAATCGAACAATGTTAGGCAAATCTTAAGACGAAAAAAATGTGAACTTAGAAGCATTGAAGCCCCCCATTTTTTTGAATATTTTTTCTACCTAGGTATATATATATATGGGTATGTGGAGTTTTTTCTACAACTTTTGGGTTTTAGTGAAATATATATAAACTATAAACTCTAAACGAAATTACACAGAAGAATTAAAGGAGAACTGGAGCAGACGCTTACTTTTGTAATTAAGCTGGGATCCGGAAATTGCAAAAGCTGCACATGCATTATGTCTAATTAGGAAGTCGCCTCTTATGTTATTTAAATTAACACACAATCCTTCTTGGTTTAAAAAAAGGCAAAAAAATGCCTTTCATTTAATTAATTGAAATCTAATATGAGTCAAAAGCTTGATTTTTAGTCGTTATATTTGATACATAAAGAATCATTGTTGCTTAAATTTAAATATATGCATATTAATTTCTTTATCATCTTTTTAAGATATTAGTTCTAGATCTATAAAAACATAAACTTAGTATAGATTAGTTTTATGATGTATTTAATTAATTTCAAAAAAATTTAAAGGAGTTCTAGCATAATTTATAAATCTTTTATCATAATAGATATATGTTTGATAAAATTGTAATCTAAAAACAAAATAAAAGCCTTGGTTATCGATATAGTCATGGCGTAAAACTTATTATCAAAAGGTCTTTGCTAGGAACTTTGAACCAAAACATAGACCTTCATGAGCATTAATCTTTCTTAGAAGCCAGAAAGATGATTCAATTTTTTTTCCTTGGAGTATTGTTTCGATTCTCTCTCCTCTATTCCCTTACATGCATATTCTAGTCTATTGGTCTTTAAAAAAAAAAATACCCCCCCCCCCACCCCCCCCCCCCCCAATGTTCAAATCTTGGTTACGCACGGGAGGTGACGACAGTGGTAGCAATAAACGAAAAATATCATTAACTTTTTATCAAAATTTCGATAGTAAAAAAAATGTTGTCGTGATGGACGTGAGACGCACAATGACATTTTGCACTTTTGGACAAAACGTTCATGCATGACGTGCAATTGAGGTTTTGATAAACGGCATGATTTACTACTAAACTTCTTTTAGCGTATTAGATCCGGATACTTGTACGTGTGTGTGTATATATGTTGCACAAACCAAACTGGAAAGATTGTCATAATCAGTTCAAACTACGGGCCAAGTCTTTTTGTTTGGTTTAAAATCACACGCAATAGTCCTTTCCAAAGTTGATAAATTCTAACAGATAAAAATAAGAAAAGGACCAGAGACTTATTGGCAGATGGAAAACAAACCAAACCACACGTTGTTTGGTTTACTTAGTTTGAGTCAATTGGTCAAGAAATTTAGTTAAAGAAGACTTAGCTCGATCAACAAACTCACCGCGAACGCAAAACGTTTATTTGGTCATAATCGAATTGCCTTACTAACTAACACGCCATCTCATCGATCCGTAAGAACTTAACTTCGCATCCCAACTATTTAGTTTGTGAAGTATACAACTAACTTATTACTTGACAAGCCTTAAAACTTTCTCTTTTATTTGATTTGAGGTCACACACAAAATCTTATAACATAAATAATAGGACCAGACATAAAGTGTGGAATTCTATTATGTGGAAATGAAATACAAACCAATCCACAAGTTGCTTGGTTTACTTTTGAGTCAACCGGTCAATAAGTCAAGACCACTGTACAACCTCTCAGTTCGTTGAACAGTAAGCAAGTGACTGATATAAATATTATTATATTACCTGAGAAGTATAAAAAAGCACAAAACACTTTGTAAATGCAAATTTAAAAATGGGAGTTCAAATAATGTATTCAACAAGTGCTTTATTCTTGATACTCGTAAATGCCATTTTGTTTGGCATTACTTTCCCCTTTGTTTCATCAGCCCAACATTGTGTACAATCTCAAAAAGACTTGCTGCTTGACCTGAAAAACAACCTCATATATAATTCTTCACTTTCGACTAAGCTAATTCAGTGGTCAGGATCCATTGATTGTTGTCGATGGGGTGGCGTAAAATGTGACTCTCGAGGTCGTGTTACTGGTCTTGATATCAACAATGAAACAATATCCGGAGGAATCGATGACAATGCCACCAGTCTTTTCAAGCTTGAATTTCTTCAGGATTTGAATTTAGCTGAAAACGACTTCAACTCTGTTCAGTTACCATCCAAGTTTGGTATGCTGACAAGTTTGAGGTATCTGGATTTGGGTGTCTCTGGTTTCAGTGGTCAAATTCCAGCTGAATTTTCACATTTAACAAGGTTAGTTGTTCTTCATCTTTCTTCGGACTCTACACTGAAACTCGAGAGCCCTGATCTGAAAAGATTGATTCATCTTGATGGAGTGAATATTTCTGCTAATGGATATGAGTGGTGCAACGCCGTATCGTCTTTCCTCCCAAATTTAAGGGTCTTGAGCTTGTCTAATACATCCATTACAGGCCCATTTGATCCTTCATTGGCGAAGCTTCGATCTTTATCAGAAATTTACCTTCATGACAACACTTTTTCTTCTCCTTTTCCTGATTTCTTTGCGGATTTCCCTAGCTTGAGGAGTTTAAGTTTATATAGTTGTAACTAGTCTGCAGAGGATCGATCTTAGTTGGAATGAGTATCTTGAGGGTTTTTTGCCAGAGTTTCATGTGAATAGTTCCCTTCTGTATCTGTCTCTATCAGACACAAAACTTTCAGGACCGATACCAAACTCCATGTTTGCTTTGCCATCACTAGAGGTTTTATACCTCGACAATAATCAATTCAGTGGTTCCTTGGACTTTACTCATGATTTTAGAAAACTTACAAATCTTACAGATCTTAATCTTTCCAACAATAATCTCTCTGTATCCATAAACCCAAATGTACCTGTGGCGTCATATCTCCCCCAATTACAGAATTATTCATCATTTTCAGAGCTCGATCTTTCCAACAACAAACTATGTGGTGAAATTCCTAATTGGATATGGAAACTTGTAAATAATGGATCTCTTAACTATCTGAATATTTCCCATAATCAATTTACCAGTGTGCAAGAACCTTATGACATAAGCAGCAGCAACATCGAGAGTCTTGATTTGCATTCAAGTATGCTTAGTGGGAGAATCCCCGTTCTACCATCCCCAGTTCGTTATGTGGACTTCTCTAACAATAATTTTTCTTCCTCTCTACCAGAAAATATTAGCAGCTATTTGTACCTCCATTTCTTCTCAATAGCAAACAATAACATCGAGGGGACCATTCCAGCATCACTATGCAACGCAAGTCAAATTGAAACCCTAGACTTGTCAAATAATAGCTTGCATGGCAAAATACCCTCTTGTTTGGTACCAGAAACTCTAAGGGTGCTAAACTTAAGAAGTAACAATCTAAGTGGTGATACACCTGATACATTTTTAGTTGATTGTGTTTTGGAGCTTCTGGATCTCAGTTGGAATAATTTAATAGGACAGATTCCTAGATCTTTGTCAAGATGCACAGAGTTAAAGACCCTAAACGTCGAACACAATAACTTAAATGATACTTTTCCTTGCTTCATCAAGAACTGGTCCGCATTGCACATCCTAAAGTTAAGCTCCAATAAATTTCATGGAGACATTAGCTGCATGCAGGAAGACAATTATACGTTGACAAATCTTCAGATAATCGACCTGGCTTCTAACAACTTCAATGGCATTTTACCTGGTAATTTGTTTCATAACATGAAAGCACTAGCCATTGATGTGAATGGCAGACAATCTCAGCTTGATTACTTGAATCCTGATTCTTTGTACAGTTCGATTGACTATCAGTACTCGGTCACATTAACCAACAAGGGACTGGAAGTTAAACTGGTTAGGATTCTTACCACTTATACTTTGATCGACTTTTCGAATAACCATTTCGAGGGTGTAATCCCCGAGACAATAGGTGAACTAAAGTCCCTTCGTTCCCTCAACTTCTCACGCAATGCTCTCTCTGGTCACATCCCATCATCAGTAGAAAAGCTACATGAACTTGAATCATTAGACCTCTCATCTAACCATTTGGAAGGAGAAATCCCACAACAACTTGCAAGTCTTACGTTCCTCTCAATCTTGAATGTGTCATGCAACAAACTAGTTGGGAGAATCCCAGTGGGCGGCCAAATGAGTACATTTTCAGCAAGTTATTTTCAAGGAAATGAAGGACTCTGTGGTCGTCCTTTGAACACAAGTTGCACGAGTACTGAAGTTCGACCGAGAGAATCAGGCAAAGAGCATGAAAGTTTAGACTATAGAGGCATTTATAAAGTCATATATTCTTGTCGTGTACAAGTACAACCCAATGAATCTCTTGAACATCTCTCTATAATCAGAACACTCTAAACCAAATTCAAAAGCAGTAACAGTAATACATTGGCATTGCATATATAACAAAGCAAAATCCATAAAGTAAAATTACAACAAAGTAGCAATTCCAAAAAAAACAATCACTAAATAAAATTAGAAATAATCAAGAAAAAACTATAATCTATAATACAAATCAAAAGACATTCATGAATGCTATAAGCTCAACAATAAATTTTACCAGAAAAAATCAAATCCCTCAAGACACCTGGACCACTCACGATCCAAATCATCAGGCGCTTTGATTCTTCAACTGACCGAGCCTCAGATATAGCAAGATATAAATTTCAGTATAACTAATATAAGTTTCCTAGTAGTCACCAAAACGACCTTCTTTTCTGACACGTGTTTTAATTTTAGGTTTTTCTTTTGATACACGCGAGTCCTCTATCTGGTCGTGCCGCGCTATGATCTTAATGGGATGTGCTTCTGTGTTAAATACAGACTCATCGAGTGAGATGACAGAAGAAGGAGAGAAAAGAAGATACAAATATTTGAGCGTCTCTGCAAGGAAAAAGCTCTGCATCATGTCGTCTTTCACACCTGTATTAACCTGAAATAACACACGACCCGAAGCAGAATCATGAGAATATAATCCTTGAAGCTTCGTCTACATCAAAAACTACCTTGAGATCAGAATAATCATGGAAACACCTCTTAAAGCTTAAAAACTTGAAAAGTGAGGAATATAGTTGTAACACTATTCGAACTTTTAACGGTGGCTTGACAACAGTTCAAATTTTAAATGCAAGTGAGAAAGAAAAAAAACTTTCGATAAGATGTTTCACTTTTACCAACACAACAAAACCTTAGAACCAAAAATATTAAGAAATACTCACATCCTTTAATCCAACATATCATGTGTCTATCCGGGAGTTTTTCTCAAATGCTTGGAATATATCCCATCCCCAGTCTTTATATGTTGCATTACCAGTCAAACGCCAGAGGTAAAAGAGCGACTTAACAGTCTCTGGTCTCAATATGTTCCATGAGGTTCCGACACTCATATCCTGTTGCATTATGGCGTGAGTAAGTAAACGATTTTATCGAACAAAATAATAACTTAGATCTTGAATAAATATCAAAATTGAATCAAAAGGACTTACCTCGCCTGAACGGAAATAGTAGTTCTCTCCAGCTAATTTTGTTGGAGTCGGCTGATAGAAGTTATAACATGTCCTAGCTAGCTGCACAAAGAGAGCAAAGTTATGCCCTTAAATCAGTAGACGGCTCCCCACTACACAAGAAAATAAAATTGGGAACTTAAATATTCACACCTCTTCAGCCAGAGATAAGAATTTCTGAGCTTCATCGCGATCAAAACCAGAAGAACCCAGTGCTAACATTCCTGGAGCAAAACATGCAAGTTCATCCATCTGCAAATATTTTACAATGGAAGGTAACAATTGTTATACAAATAATATATGCTGCACTCAACACTGAAACCACAGACAAAGCACCTTGTCAGTTAACGATGTTCCAATCTTCTCACAGAGATAAGCATAGGAAGAAGGCGTAGACCTCCTAACCAAGGTTAGTAGACCTTTCATTGATTTCTCCCACATTTCCCTGAAAGGAATATATGATGCAACGGTTTACGTGAAAAAGTAGCAATGGACGAACACAATTAGCAGAATAACGTATCAAAATGGTAAATCAGGAAAACAGAGAGCTAATACAAGTAAAACAGATACTTGACTAAGTATAATTTCAGAAAAACGATGAAGATTGTTGAGTAGAAAACTAGAAGACCAATGAAATGACAGGAAGCACACTTGAGCAACACTTGAACAAAGAGCATTCATATAATTGAATGACAATACCGTATTATGAAACACATGTATCGCAAACAGAAAATGTTAGAGCTTACCTGTAATGCTTCACAGCACTGGTTTTCTTTCCTTGTATCCAAACTTTGAGCAAGTATTCATAAAAACTGCATCACAAAATTACGTTTGTTGAGTATTAGAAAATTTCATTTCAATAGATCCAAGGAGTTACAATTATTATATATAATTTTTGATGTATACTAAGCCCAGAGTCAGGAGAAATATTTAAGTGTCCCAAAGGTGTAACATGACAATCACCTGTCTCCCATTGCTCCAAAAGTTATGGTCGAGTACGATCTTGACCCCCCACTGGGATTGATATATATGGGAAGCAAACCATCATCAGGAAATGTTTTGTTAAGCTCCAAAATAATATTTTCCACCTGAAATGTCATGCTTTTGTTTATTCCCGAAGGTAGATATCTCATAAACCCACAGAGAAGGAAATCACGCCCTGATACCACATCAGGGGGATCCAGTGCTCTAGATAACATATAAAGTCCAGGACGTATTGTATGCCTATCTTGTTAATGATGCCTCAACTGAAGTTAAATGTAGTCTAGCTTCCTTGCAAATATTCATATTGATACAAATTCCAGCTGAAATTCCAACGGACTACCTTCTGCTGATATTTGGAGTCCCCCGTCCTTTGTGAAAGAGCAATAAATTCCAGCTGCTCTGTGCCAGAATCAGCGAGGATGCTGTCACCCTAACAGGGAAGACCATCATGAATGTTTATCCAGTTTAAATGAGGAAATAATTGATAACTTTCGCTTTCATTAAAACAACACTGATCAACCTCTCAGAAACATTGATATTTTGGCAAAACTAAAAAAAGATAGGGAGATAGATTAAAGGTGCATTCAGCTAATCTAAGTTAGTTCATATGCTATTTGTACAGATATATGTTGATCTGGTTCATCATAGGAAGCGAAAAACAATGATGTTACATTACTTTAACAAAAACGCAGGACTCATCTATATGGATTTATTCTTAAGCTATTGTATCCTGCTCAGTGGGTACATGAGTACGAATAAATTGTGCCTCGTGATCAAAGAGGCACTCTTAATAGACTTAGAATTGCTCGACATAAATCAATACTCGCAAACTTAAATCAAAAATCAGGGAGGCGGTTCGGTGCACAAGAAAGCAACAATTTTGCCTTAATATGCTAAGGTATAATAAAGAAAAATTGACCACTATGCACACAGTCAGATAAGGACTACAGTTTCGTACAAGAAGTAAAGCCAAATTGCTAATCAAGACAGCTTACCCCTGTCCACCCTGGATTATGAGGGTTCCCGTGAGCCAAGTTAATAATATTATATGGGATGCCTGAAGGAGTATCCCATGCAGGCAACAGCCTGTCAGCAATGTCTTTAGCCTTTTCAAGGAAAATTTTATCTCCAGAGAGATCAGATCATAAGTGCTGAGAAGTCCCCCAACAACCCTGGAAAGTTACCAACATATGTGAACTATAAGCAATGTAGTTAAGCTGTTTCTTTTATTCCTTATAGAAACCATGGAGCCGTATTAAAGCAAAATAATCAAAGCACTGTAAAAGACATATTAAACCTTATAAAGCAACCTTATGGTTGTCTCAAAGACGCTGGCATCATAATCCTTGTTAAAGTCTAAAGACTCTGCAACCCACCTGCCATGAACAATTTTTTATGCATCAGTAAACAATTGGAGAAGCACATACGTTACCAAAGCAAGTAGAGTATGGAATCACTTGTTTTTAAACACCAAAGTTTTTTGCAAAAGAAACACAATAGAAAAGGGAAAACTCTTAATCTCTTCCATTTCTCTCAACTAATTATGGCGTTCAAATCCATTCCTTTGACAAAAGCTTGAAAGCAGCATGAAGTCTAAGTAACTGAAAGGTCGCTTTAAGCAAGAAAAAAAAAAATCAGGAATGTAGTGCTGACATTCAGGAATATTGACTAATTTTCTCAATCAGATTTGTATAGATGCAAACTGGCCGCCCCTCTCATGCACCCCAAGATCGGAAACAGTGAAACTTCTAGACCAAGTGATACTGGCAGGGTGAGAGAAATCTATTACTATTAGTCCCCCAACAACCCTGGAAAGTTACCAACATATGTGAACTATAAGATCCATATGGATCCTGTTTAGACAAGTCTTCCTGCAGATTCGTATAATCTCTTGTCAATACCAACAGAAACATAATTTATTCATGAAATATGTGTATGACATCAACTACCACCCATATTATTGATATGGTGGAAAAGTTGGTACAATAAATCCAGCAGCAATCTATTCTCCGGACAGGGAAAATTAGCTTCATACATCATGTTATAGTGTTCGACTAATCAGCAAAAAAATAAAACACGGGCATCAATTGCACATTACATGGCATAAAATGGTTAACAGTTCAAGTGACACCGAAATACTGTTGACACATGGTAATGTGTATACACATACCAACTATTATTTTGCTTCTAACACCAGCGTAATACAGTACGACACATCAGAGGCATTTATTAAGACGAATAGATGAACTGGTTCTGATAAAATTAATGCCAACCGTATAGCGAGAATCTTCTGATAGCTAATTTCACGGAATACACGAAGCTTGGGGATATTATTTTTCGATTCGCACCAATCCAGCTCTACATCAGATCAATGACATAAGTGAATCATTCCCATTTACGCGGTGTAGTGATTCACAAAAAATAAATATCATTGGTACAATACATCAACCGGAGTGATTCAGTACAATACATCAACCGCATTTATTTAGACGATCCACTTCCCGTCAAACTACTACCAACCGTACCAAATCGTATCTTTTGAGAGCTAATCAATCAATACCTAAGTTCACCAAATGCATGAATCTTCCGGTTTACTAACTTTTCGTATTTCACTACCAATCGAGCTCTACACCAGATCACTGACAATTTACACGCGTCATAACAGATTTCCATATCTCGACTACAAATAAATAACTAACTAACAGAACCAAAATGTACCTTTTTCAATTCAGTGACCTAATTGAGAACTGCAATCACACGAAAGGGATCAAATTTTTGCCCCCCACCCCTTTTGTTACTCTGAAAATTTCAATTTAGTTAAAATTCCACATAGTACAATAAGTAAAGTGAGATACTTCTACTTTGTTAAATATCCCCTATGGCTATACTCAATTAAATTTTGATAGAAAATAATCTTTTGGGGATTTGTAATAATAGTGAAATTACATTTAATTCGATTTTTGGTTTGTAAAAAAGCTTTTCATGGTTATTATTTACGATGTGAAAATTAAATTAAGACGAAAAGAGGTAAGATTTAGTTTCAAATATTTGAAGTTTTTAGTATGACGCGTCGCGACATCGTAATGAAATACGTTACCGAGAAAGGATTCAGTTTGAGTCGGAATCACGAGTAATTATAGTTGTTGTCAACATTGATCGGTGATTGCTATCGATTTTCAGTTCGATTGTGACATGGCATACATTTCAAGAGTAATTAAACATTCATTCGACTACAGTTACACAACTGGAACATGTATATTTTGGTGCGGGTTCCAATCGCAAAATCAACCTATATAATTATCATTTAAAACATCAACGAAGACATGTCATTTTGACTCCTCACATCTCGTCCCTTCATAGTTCGACAATTACCTAATTTGATAGCTCTTGTCTAATTCGACAACCATCGATTACCTCTGCAAAGAAGCCTCGTGTCGAAAGGGAGCACTCTTGTTAAGTTGAAGCACAAATGCAATGTCTCTTGATATACGTCACCCAACTTAAACAATGGAGAAATACGTTGACTCACCTCGGACATAGCTCAGCTGTCGTGCTTGACTACAAAATTCAGGAGAATATATTGGTAAGTGCTGGTAGTAGAGTCATGGAGTTAAGTTATATTAGCAGCATTATAACTTGTCTTTATTGTGTACGTACAATAACGGGTTCAAATCCAATGTGATAAATAATATTACAGATTTGATGATTCTTCCAGTTTTGTTGTTTAACTTCACTTTCTCTTGATCATTCTCCAGCAAGGTGTATGCTTCATATCTTAGAGCCGTTGTTATAATTTCCAGAAAAATATGAATGATCAGTATCATAAATAACAAGAATAAAAGCAGAAGACTGATTATTAGTGAAGAATTGCAAAGAATAGATTATAACTTAAATGTGTGACAGTATTCAAATGAAGCAGTATTAAGGACAAAGCTAGATGGCAATTAGGCATCGTAACAATAAATTCAATAGAACTAAACATCAAAAACTATTTTTCAACTTAAATGCTTTGTGAAAAATTTAACCTCCCAGGAATCGTTGATCTGTTCTTATATAGTAGTAGAAGAAAATATATGTTACACAAACCAAACTGGAAATTGATTGTCATAATCAGTTCAAACTACCGGCCAAGTCTTTCTAACAGAGAAAAACAAAATCTAACAGAGGGAAAGAGAATAACGACCAGAGACTTATTGGCAGATGGAAAACAAATCAATCCACAAGTTACTTCACCTAATGGGAAAGGAGACCAAGAATATATATTAGTTGGTTCGTTGAATGCTAAGTGACTGATGATATAAATATTACATTACCTGAGAAGTATAAAAAACCATAAAACACTTTGTAAATGCCATACAAAAATGGGAGTTCAAATGTATTCATGTGCTTCGTTCTTGATACTAGTAAATGCCAAGTTGTTTGACATTAATCTCCACTTTGTTTCAGCCCAACATTGTGTACAATCTCAAAAAGAATTGCTGCTTGAGCTGAAAAACAACCTCATATATAATTCTTCACTTTCGACTAAGCTAATTCAGTGGTCAGGATCCATTGATTGTTGTCGATGGGATGGCGTAATCTGCGACTCTCAAAGTCGTGTTACTGGTCTCGATCTCAGCGATGAATCTATATCCGGAGGAATCGATGACAATGCCACCAGTCTTTTCAAGCTTGAATTTCTTCAGAATTTGAATTTAGCTTACAACCACTTCAACTCTTCTCAATTACAATCCAAGTTTGGTCTGCTGACAAGTTTGAGGTATCTGAATTTGAGTGAATCTGGTTTCAGTGGTCAAATTCCAGCTGAATTTTCACATTTAACAAGGTTAGTTGTTCTTGATCTTTCTTCGAACAATAGACTCGAGAGCCCCGATCTGAAAAGATTGATTCACAACTTCAGACAGCTAAGAGAACTTTATCTTGATGGAGGTGAATATTTCTGCTAATGGACATCAGTGGTGCAATGCCGTATCACCTTTTCTCCCAAATTTAAGAGTCTTGAGCTTGTCGGATACATTCATTACAGGCCCCTTTGATCCTTCATTGGCGAAGCTTCGATCTTTATCAGTTATTCTCCTTGACAACACTTTTTCTTCTCCTTTTCCGGAATTTTTTTCGGATTTCCCTAGCTTGTGGATTTTAGATTTAAGTAGTTGTAACTTGTCTGGAGTTGTTCCAGGAAAGTGATAAGTAGTCTGCATACGATCGATCTTAGTTTGAATGAGTATCTTGAGGGTTCTTTGCCAGAGTTTCCTATGAATAGTTCCCTTCAGTATCTGTTTCTATCAGGCACAAAACTTTCAGGGCCGATACCGAACTCCATCTTTGCTTTGCCATCACTTCTTATTCCTCGACAATAATCAATTCAGTGGTTCCTTGGACTTTACTCATGATTTTAGAAAACTTACAAACCTTACAGATCTTGATCTTTCCAACAATAATCTATCTGTATCCATAAACCAAAATGTACCTGTGTCGTCATATCTCCCCCAGTTGGAGAATTTGGCGTTGGGATCTTGCAATCTCCAGAAATTCCAGTTTTGTTATGTGAAAATAAGAAAAGAATACAAGAATTAGAAGGTGAAGTTGAGGAAAAAAGGTATGCATAATCCAGTATGGCAGATTCCTTAATGATACAGAATAAACAGTTTGAGGCAACGAAGACCGAACTCGAAAAATATAAGACTTTAATCTCTTCTTTACGAAATAAGATGTCAATCGAAAAATTGCCAAGAGATTGAAGGGTTCGATTGCAATGATACTAACTGAAATTGTTGAGTAGGATTCCTGGACGGAGTTTCGGTGTAATGGTTACACCAACTCGCGACACCAAAGTGCAGCAGCGGATAAAACAGAAAACACGAGAAAATTTTTATTTTGGCAGATATCAATGACCAGACAAATCTTTAACTTAGAATACCCATTTCTGCGATCAATAAAGCACGAGTCAGAAAGATAATACCACCAAAACAGTTTCATCAGTGTGCGTTCAGCAATCAAGGATGTTAGAAGGTCATCACTGGTAAAATTAAGATCCACTTAAAGGTATAATAGTTCTAATAATACAGGTACCAGTTCAAACAGAGACTCACTTCATAGAAATCACATCAGTTGATAAATTCAAACTCCACGGAAGAGAATATTTTTCCGAGCAAAGACAACCACTAAGACAAAAGAAGCTCCAAGCTACCTGATTTGCAAAGTCCGCAAGCGAATGCACCATTTCAGCCAAAATAACATGGCTCGAGGTGGACATCCAGACCCCAAATTTAAGAGTAAACACAAGAAAGTTACACCACAACGCTGTCGTCACAGCTCGCTGGCTACAATAAACAACATTAGGTGAGAACCTAATAATCGCCTTACACAAAACGTTAAAATAACTCTAAACAAGTAACGTAAACGCAAACTGCTCAGAAAGCATTTCTACTCCTCTCAAACTCACCCATGATCTACCACTTCAATCTTCTCGATTTTCTTCGGTCTCGTAATAAAATCTGCACTCAACACACAAAACCAAATCAAACACTAAACTCAATCAAACACAAGCTACAACACACACACACACACACACAATCCAATCCAATAGGTTGAGTATATTCGTTGCTTCGCCATTGTTGGACTGTTGGCGGAGCTTTATGATTATGTAAATGTAAAATTGTAAATTTGGTATAATTTTGGGGTAGAATAGGTTAAAAAGTTTCTTTTTTATTATACGCCGGACAGATAGACAGAGACACGATGACGCGAATTTTTAATACAAATTCTTGTTACAAAGTGTCTGACACGTGTGATTTTTTTGAGATTCGGTACACATATCTAAACTGTAGCATGCGAGTTGTATTTCGGTCATAATAACTAGGGTAGATTAATAAGTTGCAAGATTTTATGAGATCTTATTTCAAATAGTTTGCAATTTAAATAAGTGATACAATTGCGACAAGGGTTGTCTTCCAGCAGTATATTATTTGGTTCAACAATTGCGCGATGAGTGATACAACCATTTGGATAACACTGCTAACAATACGCGATGGTTGGTTATCTATAAATTTAGGAAGTATGTTCAATATACTCCACGCCATCGATACAATGGTGCAACATAATATTTTTCTTTAAAGACATCGTAAATAGTGTTTCGACACTTGGAAGTGAGGTCGTGTACTTGTCTTCTAAGTTTGAGCTTGTAGTATCGACGAATTTTTAATACAAATTCATTTTACAGGTGTCTGACACGATAGTGGGCATGTTAACACGACACATACACATGTAATTTTTTAGAGAGTCGGTGCATCGTATCTTAAACCACAATACGAGAGTTAGGATTGGGTTAGGGTGTTTATTTTTTATTTCAGGAATAAAAACTAGGGTTAGATTAATAAGTTGAAAGCTCTTAATTTAAATAAGTTATAATAGTATTAATATGTACTATAATTTTTTTTAGCAATGGTCTTCTTTTAGCTGTATATTATTAGGTTTAACAATTGCACGATTGAGTGACACAACCGTTTAGTTATTATTGTTAACAATACGCGATAGTTGGTTATTTATTAACTCAGGAAGTATTTTAATCACAATCCTTAGTTGTACTCTATGTAATCGACACATTGGTGCAACATAATTTTTTTCTTTAAAGACGAGTACGTCATAAATAATAATTCAATGCTCAGAAGCGAGGTCATGTACTTCTCTTCTACCTTTGAGCTCGTGGTATCAATTTTGTTTTTGAATGATCTAATTGATTGACGTAGTTTTTAAAATACTATTTTTAGTGTGTAGAATTTATAAAAGACGAGTACGTCGTAAATAAAGTACCTCGCACAAGTACACTTGCAAGTTGTTGTGGATGTTCAAGTCTAAATTCTAAACTATTTCCTAAACCATTATTTTTCTACTACTAGAGCTTGTGTAGTTCGGGTTATTAAGTGAAGTTATCTGTTTAATTCGACTTACTAACTCGCGTGGTTCATGTGATATAGTTTTTACTTTTTTTTTGGAAAAAGTCAAAAGCCCGACTCCGTAACAGCTAATATCCACTATTATAATCACTACCCCTCTATAATTATATACTCTTATTTTTGGCACTTTTTAAAAGCGTGTTGTCACAAATCCAAAGTTGTAAACACAACTTCACGAAATATCATTACACCATTCTCTTACAATTCTTGGCCAGTTATCATGGTCCAACTACAAAATTCTAATTGTGTTCCTTTAAGATTCAGCAGCTCTAATGAAACAAAATTTCATGAAAATCAACTGCAACACCAAGTCCAGTGAATCTGAGATATAAACAAAATCAATTACATACAAGTCTGATCACTGTAGCTCAAGCAATGCAAAACATAACACAAGTATGGCTCAAGGCAGAGAATTCCCTATGCGTTTATTAATCGAATAATGTTAGGCAAATCCAAGACGAAAAAATATGAACTTAGAAACAATGAAGATCTAGCCAAACTAAACCTGAAGCGACGACAGTGGTACGTAGCAATAAACGAAAAATATCATAAACTTTTTATCAATGTTTCGTTAGTGAAAAAAAAATGTTGTCTGGTGTAAGTGGGACGAACACATTCCTTAAATAATGATATTTTGCACTTTTCGACAAAAGGTTCATGCATGGCGTGCAATTGAGGTTTTGTTATACGAAATGGATTACCACTAATCCTCAAGAAACACTAGAAGTTTAGTGATAAAAACCTCTTTTACCGTATTAGATCCCAATACTTATATATGTGTATATATATATATATATATATATATATATATATATATATATATACACACGTGCATAAATATGTTGCACAAACCAAACTGGAAATTGATTGTCATAATCAGTTCAAACTACAGGCCAAGTCTTTCTGCTTGCTTGATTTAAAATCACACGCAAAAGTCCTTTCCAAAGTCGATAAATTCCAACAGATAAAAAGAAGAAAAGGACCAGGGCAGATGGAAAACAAACCAAACCACACGTTGTTTGGTTTACTTAGTTTGAGTCAATAGGTCAAGAAATTTAGTTAAAGACTTAGACTTAGCTCGATCAACAAACTCACGGCGAACGCAAAACGTTTATTTGGTCATAACCGAATTGCCTTACTAACTAACACGCCATCTCATCGATCCGTAAGAACTTAACTTTGCATCCCAACTATTTAGTTTGTGAAGTATACAGCTAAGTTATTACTTGACAAGCCTTAAAACTTTCTCTTTTATTTGATTTGAAGTCACACACAAAATCTTATAATAGAAAAAAGAGGACCACAAATGAAAAGCGTTGAATTCTATTATGTGGAAATGAAACACAAACCAATCCACAAGTTGCTTGGTTTACTTTTGAGTCAACCGGAATAAGTCAAGACTACTTTACAACCTCATAGTTCGTTGAATAGTCAGTAAGTGACAGATATAAATATTATATTACCTGAGAATATAAAAAAGCATAAAACACTTTGTAAATGCAAATTTAAAAGTGGGAGTTCAAATAATGTATTCAACAAGTGCTTTATTCTTGATACTCGTAAATGCCATTTTGTTTGGCATTACTTTCCCCTTTGTTTCATCAGCCCAACATTGTGTACAATCTCAAAAAGACTTGTTGCTTGACCTGAAAAACAACCTCATATATAACTCTTCTCTTTCGACTAAGCTAATTCAGTGGTCAGGATCCATTGATTGTTGTCGATGGGGTGGCGTAAGCTGCGACTCTCGAGGTCGTGTTACTGGTCTTGATCTCAGTTTTGAATCTATATCTGGAGGAATCGATAATAACACCACCAGTCTTTTCCAGCTTGAATTTCTTCAGAATTTGAATTTATTTGCCAACGTCTTCAACTCTGTTCAGTTACCATCCAAGTTTGGTCTGCTGAAAAGTTTGAGGTATCTGAATTTGGGTTGCTGTAATTTCAGTGGTCAAATTCCAGCTGAATTTTCACATTTAACAAGGTTAGTTGTTCTCGATCTTTCTACGTCCGATATATATCATCCTTCATTGAAACTCGAGAGCCCTGATCTGAAAAGATTGATTCACAACTTCACACAGCTAAGAGAACTTAATCTTGATGGAGTGAATATTTCTGCTAATGGATATGAGTGGTGCAACGCCGTATCGTCTTTTCTCCCAAATTTAAGAGTCTTGAGCTTGTTTAATACATCCATAACAGGCCCCCTTGATCCTTCATTGGCAAAGCTTCGATCTTTATCAGTTATTGACCTTCATGGCAACACTTTTTCCTCTCCTATTCCGGATTTTTTTTTGGATTTCCCTAGCTTGAGGAGTTTAGATTTAAGTAGTTGTAACTTGTCTGGAGTGGTTCCAGGAAAGTTGTTCCAGATAGGTAGTCTGCACAAGATCGATCTTAGTTTTAATGAGTATCTTGAGGGTTCTTTGCCAGAGTTTCCTGTGAATAATTCCCTTCGGTATCTGTCTCTACAATACACAAAACTTTCCGGAACTCTCCCCGAGTCTATAGGTAATCTTAAAATGTTGTCATGGATTGATCTTAACTCTTGCCGATTCTCAGGACCGATACCAAACTCCATGTTTGCTTCGCCATCACTAGAGATTTTATACCTCCACAATAATCAATTCAGTGGTTCCTTGGACTTTACTCATGATTTTAGAAAACTTACAAATCTTACAGATCTTTATCTTTCCAACAATAATCTATCTGTATCCATAAACCCAAATGTACCTGTGTCGTCATATCTCCCCAAATTAGAGTTTTTGGGGTTGGGATCTTGCAATCTCCAGAAGTTCCCGCCTTTGCAGAATATTTCATCACTATATAGGTTGGATCTTGACAACAATAAACTATCTGGTGAAATTCCTAATTGGATATGGAAACTTGTAAATAATGGATCTCTTCACTATCTGAATATTTCCCATAATCAATTTACCAGTGTGCAAGAACCTTATGACATAAGCAACAGCCACATGGAGTTTCTTGATTTGCATTCAAATATGCTTACTGGGAGAATCCCAGTTCTACCATCCTCAGCTTATCATGTGGACTTCTCTAACAATAACTTTTCTTCCTCTCTACCAGAAAATATTAGTAGCTATTTGTACCTCCGTTTCTTCTCAATAGCAAACAATAACATCGAGGGGACCATTCCAGCATCATTATGCTACGCAAGTGAACTTTTAGACTTGTCAAATAATAGTTTGCATGGCAAAATACCCTCTTGTTTGGTACCAAAAACTCTAAGGGTGCTGAACTTAGGAAGAAACAATCTAAGTGGTGATATACCTGATACATTTTTAGTTGATTGTGCTTTTGAAACTCTGGATCTCGGTTGGAATAATTTAACAGGACAAATTCCTAGATCTTTGTCAAGATGCACAGAGTTAAAGATCCTAAACGTCGAACACAATAACTTAAATGATTCTTTTCCTTGCTTCATCAAGAACATGTCTGTATTGCACATCCTAAAGTTAAGCTCCAATAAATTTCATGGAGACATTAGCTGCATGCAGGAAGACAATTATATGTGGCCAAATCTTCAGATAATCGACCTGGCTTCTAACAACTTCAATGGTATTTTACCTGGTAATTTGTTTCATAACATGAAAGCACTAGCCGTTGATGTGAATGGCAGACAATCTCAGCTTGATTACTTGCATCCTGATTCTCTCCGTGGGGTTGACTATCAGTACTCGATCACATTAACAGACAAGGGACTGGAAGTTGTACTGGTTAGGATTCTTACCACTTATACTTTGATCGACTTTTCGAATAACCATTTCGAAGGTGTAATCCCCGAGACAATAGGTGAACTAAAGTCCCTTCATTCCCTCAGCTTCTCACGCAATACTCTCTCTGGTCACATCCCATCATCAGTAGAAAATCTACATGCACTTGAATCATTAGACCTCTCATCTAACCATTTGGAAGGAGAAATCCCACAACAACTTGCAAGTCTTACGTTCCTCTCATTCTTGAATGTGTCATGCAACAAACTAGTTGGGAGAATCCCAGTGGGCGGCCAAATGAGTACATTTTCAGCAAGTTATTTTCAAGGAAATGAGGGACTCTGTGGTCTTCCTTTGAACACAAGTTGCACGAGTACTGAAGTTCGACCGAGAGAATCAGGCGAAGAGCATGAAAGTTTAGACAATAGAGGCATATACATAAGTGCTGAATTGGGATTTATTGTGGGTTTAGGTATCCTTTATGCGCCGTTACTGTTTTCTAGAAGATGGAGAAGATTCTTTATGAAGCTTCTTGACAAGGTCGCATTGTTTATTCTGCGTCGCCAGTAAGATTATATTAGCAGCACTGTAATTTGTGTTTATTGTGTATGTACAATAACTGGTTCAAACCCAATGTGATATATAATATTATAGATTTGACGATTCTTCCAGTTTTGTTGTTTAACTTCACTTTCTCTTGATCATTCTCCAGCAAGGTGTATGCTTCCTATCTTAGAGCTGTTGTAATAATTTCCAGAAAATGTGAATGAATGATCAGTATCATATAACAATCAATTTTTCATAATATTATTAACAAATGAACGATTAAACATGAAGCTATGTCAAGAACATGAACAACACACACACACATGAACATAAGGCGTAAATAAAAAGATTTGTTATATTTGGACTCAATTCCAATTTTCATTTGTTGGGAAACCATTGAAATTTCCTATAGTTGTAATGGCTACTTTTTAGCATGAAAATTAATGTATTAAAAGACTAATTTCAGCACTCTTACTATGGTTATAATATTTTGACATCAACAATGAAAACAAATTTGATTATGTAAAAATAGAGAAATAAATTTGAAAAGCGAATTGCATATGAGCTTCTCTTGTTATATGAAAATAAGAAAATGGAGGGGACCATAATTAAGTTTCAAGTGTATAAAACCTTGAATCAAACGTTAAAAGTTATGTCAATTGTGTAAATTTATACCCATCACTATGAAATATATTTATTTGGAGTTTTCACTTTATTGTAGTACTTCGTAATAATCCATTTATTTTTATCGTTTAAATAGTCACAATAAATACAATTCAGTATATATATATATATATATATATATATATATGAAATTCTTTTTGTTAAAAATCTTTTTTTTCTTCATTAAACTTCAGGGGAGGGTCGATGCAAAATACCACATAATGTACATAAATTGAAAATCAGAATCATATATTCATGTCGTGTACAAGTACAACCCAATGAATCTCTTGAACATCTCTCTATAATCATAACACTCTAAACCAAATTCAAAAGCAGTAACAGTAATACATTGGCATTGCATCTATAACAAAGCAAAATCCAAAAAGTAAAATTACAACAAAGTAGCAATTCCAAAAAAAACAATCACTAAATAAAATTAGAAATAATCAAGAAAAAACTATAATCTATAATACAAATCAAAAGACATTCATGAATGCTATAAGCTCAATAATAAATTTTACCAGAAAAATCAAATCCCTCAAGAAACCTGGACCGCTCACGATCCAAATCATCAGTCGCTTTGATTCTTCAACTGACTGAGCCTCAGATACAGTAAGAGATAAATTTCAGTATAACTAGTATAAGGTTCCTAGTAGTCACCAAAACGACCTTCTTTTCTAACACGTGTTTTAATTTTAGGTTTTCCTTTTGATACTCGCGAGTCCTCTATCTGGTCGTGCCGCGCTATAATCTTAATGGGGTGTGCTTCTGTATTAAATACCCACTCGTTGAGTGAGATGACGGAAGAAGGCGAGAAAAGAAGGTACAGATATTTGAGCGTCTCCGCTAGAAAAAAGCTCTGCATCATGTCGTCTTTCACACCTGTATTAACCTGAAATTACACACGACAAGAAGCAAAAACATGAGGATATCACGACATAGTTATTTAGGATAGTACCGTCTACAATCTTTGAAGTTTCGTCCATAGATGAAAATTACCCTGAGATTGGAATAATTATGGAAACACCTCTTTAAACTCTAAAAACATGAAAAGTGGGGAACATGGTACTAAGCCTTTCAAAACTTAAACGGTAGCTTGGTGATAATTCAAACTTAAGATGCAAGTGAGAAAAATATAACTATCCATAAGATGTTATTCTTTTACCCAAACCCAACACAATAAAACTTTAGAACCAAAAATGTTTCACAAGTTAAGAAGTGCTTACATCCTTTAATCCAACATATCCCGTCTCTATCCGGGAGTTTTTCTCAAATGCTTGAAAAATATCCCATCCCCAGTCTTTATATGTTGCATTACCAGTCAAACGCCAGAGGTAAAAGAGCGACTCAACTGTCTCAGGTCTCAATATGTTCCATGAGGTTCCGACACTCATATCCTGTTGCATTATGACACGTGAGTAAGTAATAATTTTTTTCTTTATTCAAACAAAATAAGAACTTAGATTCTTGAATAAACATCAAAATTAAATCAAAAAGGACTTACCTCGCCTGAACGGAAATAGTAATTCTCTCCAGCTAATTTTGTTGGAGTCGACTGATAGAAGTTATAGCATGTCCTAGCTAGCTGCACAAAGAAATCAAAAATCAGTAGACGGCTCCCCACTTCACAAGAAGATAAACTCGGGAACTTAAATACACACACCTCTTCAGCCAGAGATAAGAATTTCTGAGCTTCATCGCGATCATAACCAGAAGAACCCAGTGCTAACATTCCTGGAGCAAAACATGCAAGTTCATCCATCTGCAAATATTTAAATATTGAGGGTAACAATTGGTATACAAATAACATATGCTGCACTCAATACTAAATCCACGGACAAAGCACCTTGTCAGTTAACGATGTTCCAATCTTCTCACAGAGATAAGCATAGGAAGAAGGCGTAGACCTCCTAACCAAGGTTAGTAGACCTTTCATTGATTTCTCCCACATTTCCCTGACAGGTATGTGATGCAATGGTTTACATGAAAAAGTAGCAATGGACGAACACAATTAGCAGAATTACGTATCAAAATGGTAAATCAAGAAAACAGAGAGCTAATACAAGTAAAACAGATACTTGACTGAAGTATAATTTTAGAAACAACACGATGAAGATTGTTGAGTAGAAAACTATAAGACCAATGACAGAATGAAAAGGAAGCACACTTGAACAAAGAGCATTCATATAATTGTATGACAATACAGTATTATGAAACACATGTATTGCAAACAGAAAATGTTAGAGCTTACCTGTAAAGCTTCACGGCACTGGTTTTCTTTCCTTGTATCCAAACTTTGAGCAAGTATTCATAAAAACTGCATCACAAAATTATGTTTGTTGAGCATTAGAAAATCTCATCTCAATAGATCCAAGGAGTAACAATTATAATATATAATTCGTGATGTATACTACCCCAGATTCAGGAGAAATATTTAAATGTCCCAAATGCGTAACATGGCAATCACCTGTCTCCCATTGCTCCAAAAGTTATGGTCGAGTACGATCTTGACCCCCCACTGGGATTGATATATATGGGAAGCAAACCATCATCAGGAAATGTTTTGTTAAGCTCCAAAATAACATTTTCCACCTGAAACGTCATGCTTTTAAAATTTATTACTGAAGGTAGATATCTGATAAACCCACAGAGAAGAGAAATCACGCCCTGATACCACATCAGGGGGATCCAGTGCTCTAGATAACATTTAAAGCCGAGGACGTATTGTATGCCTACCTTGTTAATGGTGCCTCAACTGAAGTTAAATGCAGTCTAGCTTCTATGCAAATATTCATATTGATACAAACGTAGAAAGTGAATCAAAGGACTACCTTCTGCTGATATTTGAAGTTAAATGCAGTCTAACTTCTTGGCAAATATACATATTGATACAAACAGAAAGTGAATCAAAGGACTACCTTCTGCTGATATTTGGAGTCCCCAGTCCTTTGCGAAAGAGCAATAAATTCCAGCTGCTCTGTGCCAGAATCAGCGAGGATGCTGTCACCCTAACAGGGAAGACCATCATGAATGTTTACCCAGTTCAAATTTGCAGGAAGATAGATATGCATGAAAAATTGCATGACGAGGAACTGATTATAAGTATGTGGGCAAAATGAGGAAATACGTGATAACTTTCGCTTTCATTAAAGCAAGATTGATCAACCTCTCACAAAAATTGATATGTTGGCAAAACTAAAAAAAGATAGGGAGATAAATTAAAGGTGCATTCAGCTAAGCTAAGTTAGTTCATATGCTATTGGTACAAATACATGTTGATCAGGTCCATCGTAGGAAGCAGAAAACAATGGTTTTCCATTACTCTAACAAAGACGCAGACTCGAAGGCTTTGATCTCTTTGCCTAATGTATATTAAAACTTGCAACCCATCTATATGGATTTATTCTGAAAGAGGAAAAATATGAGCTAGATATTACAGATTGTAATTGAAAAGGTAACCATTACGTATTCTTAAAGCTATTGTATCCTACTCAGTGGGTACATGAGTACGAATAAATTGTGACTCATGAACAGAGAGACACTCTTAATAGACTTAGAATTGCTCGACATTGACTCACTAAATCACTACTCGCAAACTGAAATCAAAAATCAAGGATCCGGTTCAGTCCACAACGAAACAACAATTTCGCCTTAATATGCTATGGTATAATAAACAAAAATAGACCATTATGCACATAGTGAGGTAAGGACTGCAGTTTCGTACAAGAAGTGAAGCCAAATTGCTAATCAAGAGAGCTTACCCCTGTCCACCCTGGATTATGAGGGTTCCCATGAGCCAAGTTAATAATGTTATATGGGATGCCTGAAGGAGTATCCCATGCAGGCAGCAGTCTGTCAGCAATGTCTTTAGCCTTTTCGAGGAAAATTTTATCTCCAGAGAGATCATACGTGCTGAGAAGTCCCCCAACAACCCTAGAAAGTTACAAACATATGAGACCTAAAGCAATGTAGTTAAGCTGTTTCTTCTTTTATTCGTTATAGAAACCATGGAGCCGTATCAAGAGATCTGTATAAGCAACTCAGACGAGCAAAATAACTGAAGCACTGTAAAAGACATATTAAACCTTATAAAGCAACCTTATGGTTGTCTCAAAGACGCTGGCATCATAATCCTTGTTAAAGTCTAAAGACTCTGCAATCCACCTGCCATGAACAATTTTCTATGCATCAACAGACAATTGGAGAAGAAGCATATACGTTACAAAAGCAAGTAGAGTATGGAATCACTCGTTTTTAAACACCAAAGTTTTTAGCAAAAGAATCACAGAGAAAGGGAAAACTCTTCATCTCTTCCATTTCTCTCTCAACTAATATGGCATTCAAATCCATATAGTGAACATCCTTTGACACAAGCTTGAAAGCAGCATGAAGTCTAAGTAACTGAAAGGTCGCTTTAAGCAAAAAAAAAAAAAGGGGGGGGGGGGGGGGGGAGGGGAGGAAAGAAAAGAGATTCTACACTTCTCGGCATCTGTTAGCCCATGACCATCCATCTTCATATTGTCAATGTAGTGCTGACATTCAGGAATATTTGACTTATTTTCTCAATCAGATTTGTATAGATGCAGACAGGTAGCCCCTCACATGCACCCCCAGATCGGAAATAGTGAAACTTCTAGACCAAGTGATACTGGCAGGGTGATTGAAATCTATTACTATTATTTATTACTCAACAACACAACTAACAAAAAAATATAAGACAAATGGAAATCGGAGTAAACAATCCATAGAAGGAGCGACAAACTCACGCTCTGGCCTTTTTGAACTGCTCATCCAATCCCATTATATACAGCGTGTCAAGACCGTCAATTAAAGTTGCTCCAAGACCCCCAAAGCTATTAACACCACTCTTCGACTGAGGCTGGTACAAACAAATTATGAAACCATTCATTAAAAAGCAATCTTAGAGCAATGACACACTTTCTACCATTGAAACAATTCGAAGATGAAAGGCAATGCATTAATATATACATGGAATCAATTGAGAACTCGTGATACTTACGCTACCAGAATCTAGTATTAAGAACTGAAACCAAATGAAGAAACATATATAGTGAAAAGATAAAGCGTCAGTATTGTGGGGACCATGAAGGAGTATCAGAAAATACATATGAAGTTAAGCTTTAGATATTTTATTGTATTAGTTGATTATATAACTACATATGAAGTTAAGCTTTAGATGTCTTATTGTATATGTTGACGAATCTATAACTCTCTGAGATCATTGGCAGTTATGTCCTTCAAACAGTCTGACATCTCTCAGCCATCCATGCAAGTCAAATCAAGAAATTAGGTACTTGAATAGAGCAAACTACGATTATCTACCCACAACATAAAGGAAGAACCCCAGAACCAAAGACGTTAAGTGAATTGTTAAGCTCATTGAACTTCGACCTCTTCAGTTTGATAACCAGATAGACTTTTTTTCCTGAGAAAACTAGTAAATTAAGAGTAATTTTTTAATTGGTTATCTAAAGCACTTGTAAACAAAGGAATGTTATCATGAAGGCAACACAAGAATAAAGCGCAAGAGTAATAGTGAAGAAAGACCAAGGATTTGAGCTTAAGCGGTTATAGCATAGCCAAACAAAGAATAGATTATAGCTTGAAAGGGCGACAATATTCCAGTGAGGCAGTATTAAGGCCCAAGCAATAACTATGTTTTAACTTAAATGCTTTGTGATACTACCACAATCTTCGATGGACACCAAAAAAATCATAGACCTCCCAGAATATTAACCTTACTCCAATATTGTGCAAAAGAAGTAAGAACTCTTACCTGGAGTTCATCGTTGCCCCAAGCATATTTTTCATATGAGCTCCATGCGTGAATCATAGCATCTTTGACTTTTTCTCTCCGTTGAATATCTATTGGGTCCTCTGAAACATCAGAAGTCTTGACTCCGTCATTGCCTTTGCCGCTAATGTTAGTCTCCGCTGTACCACTTTGACCACCCTTTATTTCTTCAACCTGAAAATATCAAATGATTTTGACGAATCGTGCTAATTACGCATGAATTAACAAGAAAAGATCTAGACATTAGAGGCTTATCATCAGAAGCAATTTTCACTCCTTTCCTGAAAAACAATAGAAATGGGTCTATTTTATGATTTTAAAACTACAAACTACATGAAAAGTTGTAGCCAAAAACAGTAACCTACAAATGATACTGTAGTAAAACAGCTCGCACCAAACCATGCAAACAGCCTTGTGAAGATGAAAGGAAAAATTAAAATATGAGCTTCCAATACCAATTTAAAGACAGTAAAGGAAAAATAACCACTAAAAAACCAAAATCTGCTAGAAATTGACAGTCTCAAATAAAAAGCGGCAATGAAAAAGAAAAGGAGGATAAAACCACTATATTAAGCATCTCACCAAATTCTTCAACCTTGCGACTTCCTCGTTCAATTTAGACAAGTCTTCCTGCAGAATCATATAATCTTTTGTCAATACCAACGGTACCATAATTTATTCACAAAATATATGTCTGACATCACCTACCACCCGAATGAATATCGAGGGAAGTTGATACAATAATTACTACAACCGTCTATCCTCCCGACATGCAACTAGCTTTATTCATTTCAATACGGTATTCAACTTATCAGCAGAAAAGTAAGACATCGGCTGCCACTGCACACGACGCAACAAAAACTGGTTAACAATTCCAGTGCAACCGACTTATCGTTGCTAATATTCATACAAGTCCTGCTATAATTTTGCTTCTAACACCCGCGTAATTCAGTAGAATACATCACAGACATTATTGAGATGAATAGATGATTCACTTCCTATAATAAATACCCAACCGTATCACGGGAATCTTTTGAGAGCTAATCAATCATGCCTAGTTTCACGGAGTACACGAAGCTTCCAGTTATTAAATTTTGATTCACACCAATCCAGCTCTACATCAGATCACATAACATAAATGAACCATTCCCCAATTACGCGGTGTAGCAATTTCCAAAATATCATTGGCGATCTTAAAACACCAGCGTGATTCAGTACAATACATCAAACACATTTATTCAGACGATCCACTTCCCGTCAAACTACTACCAACCGTACCAAATCGTATCTTTTGAGAGCTAATCAATCAATACCTAAGTACTCCAAATGCATGAATCTTCCGGTTTACTAACTTTTCGTATTTCACTACCAATCCAGCTCTACACCAGATCACTGACAATTTACGCGCGTCATAACAGATTTCCATATCTCGACTACAAATAAATAACTAACTAACTAACAGAACCAAAATGTACCTCGTGATCTCGAACTAGGGTTTGCCGATCCCAAACGAGTAAAGTGGCCGCAACAAAGAATATGAACAGCAGAGCCAAACGCTTCGGCCTCCGCAAATAATACGCCGGATTTACGTACTTCCACCTGTTCGACGACGACGACGATCTGCTCCTCGCCATTTCTCACCAACCGTAACAAAATACGAACTTTTTTCTCTGCATATACAAATTGAAATCTGCTTGCAATCGAAAATCGGAGTTGAATCAACCGATGAAATGGAAATCGGATCGATTCCTTTTTCAATTCAGTGACCTAATTGAGAACTGCAATCACACGAAAGGGATCAAATTTTTGCCCCCCACCCCTTTTGGTACTCTGAAAATTTCAATTTTTAGTTAAAATTCCAAATAGTACAATAAATAAAGTGAGATACTTCTCCTTTGTTAAATACCCCTTATGAGTTATGGCTATAGTCAATTAAATTTTGATAGAAAATAATATTTTGGGGATTTGTAATAATAGTGAAATTACATTTAATTCGATTTTTGGTTTGTAAAAAAGCTTTTCATGGTTATTATTTACGATGTGAAAATGAAATTAAGACGAAAAGAGGTCAGATTTAGTTTCAAATATTTGAAGTTTTTAGTATGACGTGTCGCGACATTGTAATGAAATACGTTACCGAGAAATGATTCAATTTGAGTCGGAATCACGAGTAATTATAGTTGTTGTCAACATTGATCGGTGATTGTTATCGATTTCAGTTCGATTGTGACATGGCATCCATTTCAAGAGTAATTAAACATTTATTCGACTACAGTTCCACAATTGGAACATGTATATTTTTGTGGGGGTTCCAATCGCTAAACCAACCTATGTAACATGTCATTTTGACTCCTCACATCTCGTCCCTTCATAGTTCGACAATTACCTAATTTGATAGCTCTTGTCTAATTCGACAACCATCGGTTAACTCAACAAAGAAGCCTCGTGTCGAAAGGGAGCACTCTGGTTAAGTTGAAGCACAAATGCAATGTCTCTTGATAAACGTCACCCAACTTAAACAACGAATAAATACGTTGACTCACCTCGAGGACATAGCTCAGCTGAATTACTCTAACAAATGTTTGTAGACGAATCTAAAAGGGAAGGATCAATCCAACATTGAGTATCAAGTCGATTAACAAACATACGTACCATTAATGGAACTACCACGAAAGTGCATTCTTTGAATATTGAAAGACCAATTGTTCAAAAAAATTGTATAATGAGAAACACCTCGAAGGACCACTGGTTTATTGAAGTATTTGCACCGGTCGTTTTATGCATGATACCTCATCCACGACCTAAAGTAGCAGCAATTTTCACAATACCAATTAGTTCAAATCATGTCACTTTGGCAAATACATGTGCATCGACTGCACTTATTGCAAGCTCAACTCTTGTGGAAGCCGCAAAACATATATTTACCATAACGTTTGACTCATGACCCAATTTCACCTAAATCAACCAGAAGAAATCAAAAGCCATAACATACAAATGATAGAGACAAAAAGAAAAATATCGCCATACCAGACAGTGCGTTTTAGGCTATGACTAAATTTTTGTTATTTAAAAATAGCTTTTCAACTCTTACCGCAACACTTTGAATTATATTTCAATTGCTTTTGAGAGATTTGTAAATACACTCTTTCTTGAACTTAAGTAACTTGAAGCAAAAATGAATAACAAGCCCCTTCTATATTTATTATAAGCTATATATATATATATATATATATATATATATATATATATATATATATATACACGTCCATGATCCATGTGGTGTTTTTCAAATAGCTTTGTAATTACGATATTTTTTGAATTTTTTGGCAGAAATGTAAAAAATGCTCATTATCTTTTGCCAACTTTACTTTTTGCCCGTTATCTTTTTAAGCTGCCGAAAATGTCTGATTCACTGTTCATTGCCATTTGTCCCCAAATCATAAAATCGTGTTCTACGTGGCAAAATCGCGTCCAACGTGGCAAATTTTTTTATTACACCTGTAATCTAAAAATAAAAAATAAAAAATTAACAATTAAAAAACTAAAAAAAAATAGAAAAAATTAAAAAGTTATAAAAACAGAAAAATTAAAAACAGAAAAAACTTAAAAATAAAAACAGAAAAATGTAAAACTTTATTCATTTAAATTATAAAAACTTTATACTTAATTTTTTAACAATTAAAAAACTTAAAAAAAAAACTTGAAAAATTAATAATAAAATAAAATTGGTCGTCTCTTCCAACCAACCCCCCCCCCCCCCCCCCCCCCCAAATCCCGTCGCCGTCACATCCACCCCACACCCACAGCCGTCGTCACCTCCACCCCACAACCGTCGTCACTTCCACCCCACAGCTGCCGGCGCACCCCCTCAAAATCCCATCGGCGATCAGCTCTGTACAATACGAAAAGTACGACGATCCTCTGAGAGTAATGAATTCAAGTACGAAAAGCATCAAGTTCTTCTACAGTTACGGCGGCAAAATCGTTCCTCGCTCTACAGACGGTGAGCTCCGTTACCCACCGATTCCGATTTCGATTTCCGATTTCTGTTCGCTTTAACTCGTTAATTTCCCCTAAAATAAATTGTTCGAGTATTGATTATTTTCTCCTGTACAGAGCTGATGGTTAGTTAAATTCGGTGGAGGAGGCCGGCGGGATTTTGGGGGTGGGGGGGGGGGGAGGGGGATTGGAAAAAACGACCCTTTTTCTGTTTTTTATTTTTCTATTTTTATAACTTTTTTATTATAATTTTTTTAAAGTTTTTTAATTGTTAATTTTTTAAGTTTTTTTAATTTTTTTTTTTTTTTAGATTGCAGGTGTAATAAAAAAATGTGCCACGTTGGATGCGATTTTGCCACGTAGGACACGATTTTATGATTTGGCGGACAAATGTCAATGAAGCGGGCATTTTTGGCAAAGATAGCGGGCATTTTCGGCAGCTTAAAAAGATAACGGACAAAAAGTAAAGTTGGCAAAAGATAATGGGCATTTTTGACATTTCTGCTAATTTTTTTTCTATATAAATAAAAAAGTTACTTAAACATTGTCAGCAGTCAACACCTAATTAATTAATAATGCTTTAATAGGAAAGTAAAATTATTTTATTTTTAAACACAAGTCAGATAAAATAAAGAAAATTACACGAGGTGAACATTTTTAGCTCAGCCGCTTATGTGAACACACCAACTAATTTACCCTTCTTTCAGGTCAAATTCAAAATATGCGATCACCGGCGTTTAAATTCCTCCGCCGCTACCAACGGTCGCCGGCGCCGCATCTCCTCCACTTCTCCAACCAATACTCTTCCTATTCATATTCCTCAAATTCACTGCTCGCCAGCTCACTCCACCACAATAATCACCACGATTACAACAACAATAACAACAATTGGCGCTCGTCGAAGCCGCTGTTGCTAAATTCTCACGGATTCGTTACCTCACATCGCCGATTCTCGACCGGCCCGGAGCTCTCCGATTCGGATGATCCGGCTCTTCCGGTGCGAGCGCTGATATCGTTGCTCGATTCGTACCACGATGTTACTGGATTGCCATGGTAAGAGTATAGCTCAGAGATAGTAATGCGTAGCTATACGTGCCGTGTTGTGTTTCGTGCTTATAGTTTTTGGTGTGCTGTTCAGCTATTGGAACTGGTTTTTGAGTGATTTCGTGTTCATTAGTACTGAATTGATTGATAAGACGAGGTTATAGCGCACGGAGATTAATGCGTAGAGAATCATGTATTGCGTTAGGTGCTTCAAAGTTATCGTTGAGGTGAGGTGAGAATCCCGATACTATTTGTTGCTTGATTGATTTGAGAAAAATGGCTGATGTCTCGAGTTAGATTCGTACTACGATGTTACTGGATTCCCGTGGTAAGCGTAGGTTATAGGTATTAATGCATAGTCAGCATTTATTGTGTTTTGTGCTTACAATATTTGGTGTTCTGTTTTTGTGTGACGATTAATTTATCAAGTCTCATTTTGTGTTCATTAGTACTGAATTCATTGATTAGATGCATAGAGAATAATAGTGCTGGAAGATTAATGCATAGATAATACGTAGATTGCGTTAATTACGTCTAAACTGTCATCGAGGTGAGAGTGGCAATGGTATTAGTTTATCATGTCCAATTCTGTGATTCTGAGTACTCAATTGAATGAGAAATGGCTTTTGCTCAAGTTAAATTGTCACTAATAGAACTGGAAATTGAAGTTGATTACTCAAGTCTGATTTGGTGTTCATTAGTACTGAATTGATTGGCTAGATTAGGTAAGCATAGCGCACAGAATAATGCGTATAGAATTATATATTGCGTTTGGCGCTTCAAAGTTATCATCGAGGCGAGAATCGCGATAATTGTTGTCAAGGATTTGGACTGTTTTTTCGGTTCATTAACTTATCGTGTCCGATTCTGTGGTTCTTACTGCCCGAGTGAGAAATTGCTTCAGTCTCAAGTTAGATTTTTTGCTAATTGTGGAATGGAAATTGTTCACTGATGCTGTTTTTAAGCTGGCGGAAGCTTTTGTTATCGAGTTGACGGAGTTGTGTTTGTAGTCTACTTAATGGAAAGTAACTTAGCTGGTCTGTCTTTTGTAGGTGGCTTATAATATCATCTTCCACACTGGCAATGAGGCTTTCTCTACTTCCGTTAACCGTAGTGCAGCTTAAGAAGATGAAGCGGATAGGGGAGATGTTACCCAAATGTGAGTATTTATGCTCCATTGCTTTAGAAAGGGATAAGAGTTTTAATTAAAGGAACATGGTGTTCAGCTCTTATAGTATCAGATCATATTGTTTGATAGGAAGTGAACGAGGCACCCCACTTGATAAAACTCTATTCACCTCATTATAATTCAGAAGTGCTAAAGATGCTCGATCCAGTTGTTACATGACTTCAAATGTAATATTTAAATGCATTTCCTTTCATCAAAGGTGATATCTATAGTTAATCTTATTTTTTTGATTCCTTCTAATTACCCCTTTCTACCCTTTACGTTTTTGCATCTTGGCACTTTATATCTGATAATTGCCCTGTCATTCTCCGAGTGGATGCATATTATGTGTAAGTCATCTAAAATTACAATTTCTATGGTGCTGTCATTACCCTGGAAATTCCATATTTTAATTATCCTACTACAGTTGGTGGTCCAAGTTTCCAGTTCCCTCATTTCTTTCATATGCCTATCTGAGTTTCATGCATCCTTCCTTACGGGTACATTATTATTGAAATCGTTCGATTGTATTGGTAGGTACCACCTATATCTGTTATGTTTTCTTTATCCTAGAAAAAATTGTTATTGTAGTTTCTGAGTAAAGCTTGATCCCATTTTATCTTATAAACTTTTACAAACACCTTTGTTTGTTGTTTGTACTAACTATCTCTGATATGTTTTAGATATCTTAAATTTAGGTGTAGTTTCTAGTAAGGCTTAATCCCTTATACTCTTTATGCTACTTTGGTTAGTTATAATACGTACGGAGTACACCCTTTTTTGACAATGTAACTTATTACCTTTCTGTCTTGGCATTTCTAATAGTACCTCCACCATTTCCACCACCTCTGTCAGGAAGAAGTTACAGGGACCAATTTTCCCTTTTCTTGAAGGAAAAGAAGGCTGCCGGATGCCCTTCAGGTCTTTGGTTCTTTGCATCATTTGTTGTCCAGGTCATATTCCTAAATATATGTGATTATACTTTGTGTATATGTTATTTATATCTTCAAGATAGTACCGTATAAATTCACTTTAGTGCAGCCAAAGGTACTAGTAAATCTATTAGAACCGTGTAGATTCTACCATATTCTTATCTTGAAAAAACTAGCCCAAAGAGGTTCTTCTTCTTTGGGGAAACGCAGGTCAAGGCTGTTACTTGCTTGGGCTATGCCCGTTTGCAAAAGGACACCCGTTATCCTTTTTATAAGTAATGTGATGTTATGAACAACTAGAAAATTCTACACAAGTGTTGTGTGGTCCACGGTCTTAGTTATTCTGTTGATAAAACATTCCCAATGAAACTGCTATTACCATTGTCATCCTTCTGCGTTGGAACAATTCTAACTTGTTGGTAGTTTCCCGTCCAATCAAGTTCAATGACGTCGCTTCATGCTTTATTTCTTGTGAATAATTTGCAGGTCCCGTGCTTTTTCTTATGGATTATGAGCATCCGGACAATGTCTTTGAGTCATCACTCTGGTTTTGATTGTGTAAGCCAATGTTCCACTGCTAACAGCACTGTGCATGTTTTTTTGAAGTTATAGCATACTTGTCCCTTTTCAACACCGTTTTTTCTTCCCCTCCCCCCCCCCCCTTTTCCTCTCAGGAAAACAGTTCTCGTGTTTACCTTTTATTTTACTACTAAGTGTAATCAATAAGCAAGTTTCTAACATTTAGCATTCTATTTGCATGTTCTTGCCCTGCTGTGAAGCTTAAGTGTATGTATGCTTAATGATATCCCTCTCATCGTACGGCTTTGTGATACTTATAGGTATTCAGACTCTTTGATTTGTAATGTAAACATTGACCCCCCACCCCTCCTTACTTTATAAGGTTTTAGTGTATGAACCCCTTTAGTGCATGGAGTGCAAACATGAAATTAGCTGGCTATCTGTGCTAAGCCTTGGTATTATCTCTCTCTGTATGCTATGATATTTGCAGCTTCAGCCATAATATTATCATGCTGTATGGATTCACTTCAAGCTGAGCTGTGATTTACAGCATGTGGTTTCTTTTGTTTTACTGATGAATGACTATGTGAAGTTTCCTCTAAATTTTTTACAGGGAGGAACATTATGGTTCCAAAATTTGACTGAGTATCCAAACGGAATGCTGGGACCTATTCTCCCTTTACTTGTTGCTGGTTTGCATTTCACTAATGTTCAGGTATAAAGACATTAACTTGTTGGATTACAGAACTGATAGCAACTTAAGCATTAATCTTATTTGAGATTTAAACTGGTGGGTGCTCATTTTAAATCGTCATTTTCACCTAGCATTTTTGGTTTAATTTTTAGTTAAATGTTTTTATTTTTGATTTGTTTAATGTTTACTGGACAGATTGTGACACACAGTTTCTCAATTTTGCAGGTATCTTTTAGATCATCACTTGGACAGTTGCCTGGTACATTAGGACTACTAGCCAAAGTGAGTTCCTCAGAAGTTATGCAAGTGCCTTTTCAAGTGCTACTGTGTTTTAATCCATTGTGTGAAACCGCAGTTGGAACTTTTATTTGTTTGATAAGTTAAAACTGAAATTTATAGACTCCTGATTTTGTACATATATTGCGAAGTATCTGTTCGAATATATCAACTTGTCGTATTCCTGGCCCTTGGTTCAACCTTTATAGATCCAAGTTCGACGCAGGTGTGATTTGATCGACAATATCAAGACGTTAAGTTTTTGGTCAGTTCAAACTTAAAAGTAATCACTTTTTTATGAATTACATGTAACAATAAGTTGGGCGTTTTTTGTTTTTTGTTTTTTTTTTTTTTTAATGCTTGTGTTCGTTAGAATTTTAATTTTTAAAGAAGAGCTGATTTTCAAACCCTTACTTTGCTTACAGTGGTACAAGAATTATTTGCAACTGCTGACCCTGCCGATTTTATTTGCTGCCTTCAATGTTCCTCAGGTAAATAAAAACTATATTTTTGCCTTTATTGGTGAGGTAAATTAAAATATATATGATGTCGGGATGAAGGGAACAAGTAAAAGAAAATAAAAGAATAACTATAATTGCGTGGAATTTCTCAGCCGATACTTTATGGTTTTGTTAGATTCTGTTGTAACCAAGTGATTGTTCAATTCAATTTTATGTTTAGTGTCTTATACTGTTATATCTTGGAAACAGTATCTCCTGAATCAGTATTCTCGTTCGTGGGTTGTTCTATTTGTTTTTAAACTTTACTTTCTTCTCTTACTTTGCAGGGGAGTCTAGTATACTGGGTTACAAATAGTTCATTGTCTCTAATACAGGTCAGTAGTCGTGATGTGTCTAATAAGTAGTAAAAAATTGCTTCAAATTTCCAATGATATTTTGATATAAGATTGGCCCTTGTATTCCATTTGTCATAGACCATTGGCTTTTTGATTGACTGATGTTTAATTGTGTGATCTTCGTCTTGCTTTCTTTTTACATGACTTTGCATAAACACCTCTATGTAAAATTCTCGGACTCCTTAAACGTTGTGATGTTGATTCGAAACTGCTGATTAACTTGTCACTTGGCAGCACATAATTGTAAAACTATCTTACCCCGAACTTGCCAATTTATTTATTCCTGCTGTTATTACTACCGGCTTCTTTCAATACCACAGTCACTGTCTTTTGAGTTCATCTTTGGTTGAATAAAGTTGATTTCAGGTTTGGTCATTATCTTCTTACTTTGTTGCTTTAGGTGTTTCTCATGTCCTATATGCTTATTGATTTGATCAGTCCCGTGGTGTGAGAACTATGGGCATCAACTTGAGATATCTTTACTTCCTTCCAAGATGGTCAGGGGTTGGTGTGAACTGTAAAACTTTAATATACCTTAAAGCTTCAGCAGATGCCCTAAGATTTTAGAGGCCTATTAGCTATTTAGAGTTTGAAAATTGGAAACTTTGAAGTTTACTGATCGACTGGAGGAAGAATGCATGAGCATATGTCATAGAAATTTAGTTCTGGGTTGTCGCCTCATTTGAAAATGGCAAGGAGGGTTCAGGTGGTAGCAGTCTGATGACGAACAAATTGGCTGTTCTCTCTTTCTCACGTATTCTATTCATTACTTACTTTTCTTTATTTTGAGCTATGGCACGGGAATTCGACGATCTACTTCTTTGATGTCATTTAGTCAGTGGCTTAAAAACACATGCCTTTAATGATATCTGATCTTGCTTTCCTTTTCTTGTCAATTTTCAGCAAGTATGTCTCAGAAATCCTGGAGTTGTCGAGTATTTAGGGCTTCCCAAGAGGGATGCTCCTCCAGCAGCTCCAGTTAGTGAAGAAAAAGGCAACATGGGAGTACCTAGTACTATTATTCGGACAAAGCAGGGACATATCTCTGCACATAGTCTATCACCCGCGGAGTTGGTTTCTGTAAGTGAACTTGTTCTGCGTTATTCTTTGTGAGGATTTATATCTTCTTTCAAGTATTTATCTTATTCATGACATAGAAACTTACTTCAAGACATTTCCTACAGTATTCAGTCAAAGTCTTAACCGATGGCCGACCTGATACTGCCATTGATTTGCTAAGGTGACATTTATTTCTGAGATGAATTTGCTGCTTCGTCCATGTTCATGCTTTATTAAATAAATTATGAATTGCAGACTTGCTCTTGCAAAGGATCCTGGGCATGCAAGAGCTTCGATTATTCTTGGCCAGACACTGTTACAAAAGAAGCAATTTACAGAGGCTATTGAATGCTTAGAAGGTGCCGTTTCAAAGGTTTGATTCAGTTTTTCACTACAAACTGCTGAGATTCTTTGCGACAAAGCTTTGTCAATAGATTTTATGACGTGCTTTACTTACGAGATTTATATGTCTATTTAATGTAAGCTAATGCATCTAGCTACTTCGTGTGGAACTTCACAAATTAAAGTGAATAGTTTTACTTCATCATATGTTGCCTGCATTGTTTAATTGTTAATAAGTTTTAGCTGGTAATATTTGTATCGTATTTTGTATCTTCTCTGATGGAGTATTTGCTCGATTTTGCTTAGCTTCTTTTGGCTGGCCATCCGTTGGAAGTAGAAGATGTTGATCTATTAATTCTTTCATCTCAATGGGCTGGTATCGCTAATATGAAACAGGTACGATTCACACGACCAAATCAACTTTGTACTTGCTTACTAAAAGAAATTTATCTAGATGAAATTGTCTACTCTGTCGTTGCAGCTTCTCCAGCTCTTAAGAATTTTGCATAAATTTGTACAATTTATGAATGGGAATACTGTGACATGTACTTTGCTGTCCTTTGAAATGAATTCTCAATCATGCGCAGGGAAAGACAGTCGAGGGTCTTCTGCATCTAGAAAGAATAGCTCAACTGGATGAACCTGTGGATTCGAAGTGCAAGGCGCACTACTATGACTGTTTATTTATGCTTTCAAGGTATGCAATTATGCATCAACTCATCTTGACTGGAGTTGCAATCTGTTTCTTTTGGGACTGCAATGCACGTTTTTGTCTCATATATAATAAGATCAATTGAATCATAGGATAAACATATAAACGCGCGCACACACACAGATCTATAAATTAATATATATGCGTATGTATATGTGCATGCTGCTCTTATATTCTATATTTAAAATAATTTAAGAATATGATATGTATAATGACGTACCGCCCTTTTTCTCGTTGCAATGCCACTATTGTATAAGTGGTCCCATATTATTTATTTTCAGCATACACCAATCTACTAAATATCTGAATTACATTTACTAAATAGTAATTACATAGTTTATCTAAAGCTCAACATAAATATAACTTGTATTAGCTTTTCACCCATTAATTAGAAGGATTTTTCATATGCTATTCTTTTCTGTCGGAGACACTTCGACTTACCCGAATTGGTCCAAGTAGCCCTTTGCCTTTGGAAAGTCAATCTATTATCTTGAAGAATTCCTTGTTATCGAATTTGAAGCTCTTCATGTTATTTAGTTGTTGAGAACCTACATAATGATGTGTTTTGTTTTTCTAGTGCTTTACTAAGCGTGGACCGGAAAAACGACGCATTGAAGTACTTGCAGAAAGTTGTTGCTTACGATCCTGCGTACAAAGTTTATTTTAAACATTTGGAAACCGATTTGGAGGATTTTTCAAGTGATCTAGCTAGCAGCAGAAGAGATTTTTGAGGCGATTTTGAGACTTAAATTATTATTATTTTATTTGTACTACGTTATTTGTTGATCTTAGGTTGTATTATGCCATTCGCTGTGTTTGTATTTAGATCACTCCAATAAGCAATGGAAGAAATTTTTCTTTACACATTAGAGTTGTTATCCAACTTGGGGATTGTCTAATTTGTGGGAGGCTGTTGTGCCTCCCCCTCTCACAGAGCATGGGGCCAACATGGAAAAGATGAACATGATTGTTTTTTTCACTTGCCTAATCACTAGGTGGTTGGAGAAGATACATTTGAAGTGTTGTTTAAAAACGTGACTTCCAATTGTCTACAAGTTTAATCACGAAAAAAGTTTACAAATACTGATATTTTTATTTTTATTTACTCAGAAGATACAAAGCTGACAATTTCACTAATTCGAAAAAAGCAGCCAAACGAGAGAATCATTTTGCTAAAAGTATAATGCATAATTTTTACGTTCTATAGTTCAATATGAAACTTACCATCTATAGACGTTGGTAGAAAGTATCTATCCCAGCAACAGTTTAAGATGTCATGTGAACTTAACGAACACAAAATTACACGAAGTCTCTTATATAGCACTAATCTTTATATGGCACAAATTTACTTTAAAATTTCAATCAAAAGCTCAATTAGTTATGATAGCATTAATCCCGATAACAAGCTAACATATCATGTTAATAATACCACATGAAAAGTAGCTACTCGAAAGTCAAAACACACCACAATTAAAAGCTAACACTTCTCCGTTGATTACTCACATAACCTTGCTTCTCGCAGCCAATACACGTAATCAGACAACATCTGTTCCTTCAACTCCTTCCTCTTACAATTATATATATAAAAAAAAAAAGTGTAGATGCTTGCGATCCAGCTTAAAGTGGATCAGAAGTCATCATTTCCAGTGACCTAACGCACATTGAGAAGTTGGATCAATACAAAATCTATGTAAAAATCAATGTCCAACATTAAAAAATCTTTCAGCTTGCTTGCTTGGCTCTCGTTACTCTTTAGTCTCGTTTTAGAGTCAAGCTGATCACTTAATGTATCGTGACAATTTGGGTGATAAAAGCTCAAGTTCGCGTCACGTGGGCGATCTACAGCCTCATCGTGTTGGTGAGCAGGGGCGAAGCCAGGAAAAAAGTGTGGGGGGAGGGGGGGCGAAAACGCGTTGCGATTTTTTTTTAATCAAAATGTATAATATAAATAATCAATAACCTTTTATTCACGGGAAAAAAACAGTATTATAACTTTTTATTCACTGAAAAAAAACCATGTATAAAAGTTTACCTTTTTTTTAATCAAAATGTATAATATAAATAATCAATAACTTTTTATTCATGGGAAAAATCAATATAGAAAAGTAGTATTATAACTTTTTATTCGCTGAAAAAAAAACGAGTATAAAAGCTCACCTTTTGCCATTTTTTCTTCATCAAAGCATATTTTTTCATGTTGCATGTATACACATATAGCTTTTTCGTAGCTTGTATTTAGTTAGATATTTTTAATCAGCTTTCTTTATGATGGTATTAATAAAATAATAAATTGTAGTAGATCTGTAGTAAATCTGTAAGCCAATAATAAATTAATAACTGAGTGCTGGCCAAAATTCAGGGGTGCAAAACCTACTAAAAAGTCCCTTTCAACAAAATAGAATCCTAAAAACATCTACTACTAAAAAAAATTGGAAAGTGGGGGGTGCAAGTGCACCCACATGCACCCCTCGTGGCTTCGTCCCTGTTGGTGAGGCAGTTCACCGTCCACAATCACGAATTAGTATTGCAATCATATTCGACCTTTGGAATCTCAATGTGCGATGCAGACCTCATACTGTGGTGTAGTGAGAGTTAGGCTGCACAAAACAAAAAAGAGTTCAATCTGATACAAAGTAAGCTAAATCATCAGATCAACCACCGCGATATATATATATATATATATATATATATATATATATATATATTTGAGATGACAACCCAAAAAGATGTATTCATTCACGAAACTCTGTGAAAATTACGATCAATAAAGACTGTATATGAGACCAACTTTAAGATGTTTCAACATGTGCACTTCACTCCAAAGAAATATATATATATATATATATATATATATATATATATATATATATATATATAAGATGTGTGTCAATTTAGAGCTGCACACAATCAACCTATCATATCCCTATAATTCTGCCGTGTAATATGTGATCAATCAACCCTATAATTAAGCTCCTACAGAATATCTACTTCCTATATTTACAACACTCCCCCTCAAGTGGAGCATAGATGTTAACCATGCCTAACGTGTTACAAATATACTTTATTCTTGGACCATTCAATGCTTTTGTCAAAATATCTCCCAACTGATCACCGGTCCTAACATGACTTGTGGAAATAAGATTTTGCTGAATCTTTTCACGTATGAAGTGACAATCAATTTCAATATGCTTAGTTTTCTCGTGAAAAACAGGATTCGATGCAATGTGAAGTGCAGTCTGATTGTCACACCATAACTTCATAGGCATTGTAGTGTTGATGCCAATCTCCTTTAGCAACTGGTGTATCCAGATAAGTTCACACGTAGATTGTGCCATAGCCCTGTACTCCGATTCTGCACTGGACAGAGATACAACATTTTGCATTTTTTCTTTTCCATTATATCACATTTCCTCCAACAAAAGTACAATAGCCTGTAGTAGATCTTCTATCAATTATAGAACCTGCCCAATTCGCATATGAAAAGCATTCTACATGAGAGTGGCCATGATTACTATAATAAATACCACGTCCATGAGATCCCTTAAGATAACAAAGTATATGCTCTAAAGCTGCCCAATGGTTAACTCGAGGTGAAGCCATAAATTGACTCAGAATGCTAACGGCATATGCAATGTCGGGACGAGTAACTGTAAGGTAGTTCAATTTCCCAACAAATTCAGATGGCATGCCTGCAAGAAAACTCATAACAGCCATCTGCTCACGTTGCAGCTGTTGGGTTTTCACATCAGAACTAAAAGGAAGAAGGGAGTTCAACTCCTCATACACTCTTTTGAAATTCATAAAATATTATGTGAGGGATTTGTCTTGTTTTTCTGGACGATAAAACTCCTTACAAACATCATAAATATGTGACATGTTTCCCTTACCAGAATATAGAAAAGCCAAATAGTCCATAAGATCTTTAACAAACTCACATTGGTTAACCCACCCAATTACCTCCGTGTCGATGAAGTTTCGAATCTGCAAAAATAATTTGGCATCTCCTTCTTTGTTGCATCTAACGGTGGGTCATCAACAAGATGATTATCTTTATCAAGATTGCGAAGGTAAATTCTTATTGTTTTACTCCAGTCCAAATAATTTCTGCCTAGTTTGTTATCAGTGATCTTTGTTGTCATAGGAATGACATCAGAAATCACTACCTTCGTACTTGTGTTGCTAGTCGCTGGATCTTCAGACATAATGTAAAGTATAAAAAATTCTTCCTCAAAAAAGAAAAAGTGGCTCAACAGGGCACTACTTTAGAAAGTGAATAAAAAAAAAAAGAACAGAAAGTGACACTAAAAAAAAAATGGAACCTAAGTTGCTCTGATACTATGTAGAAGATTAAAGAAAGCTTTTCATTATCTGTGAGTCTTCGTCTAAAGAACAAACTGTGCAACATATATATATATATATATATATATATATATATATAAGATGTGTGTCAATTTAGAGCCTAAAAAACTGCACACAATCAGCCTATCATATCCCTACAAATCTGCCGTGTAATCTGTGATCAATCATAAGCAAGTACTTTGTGTTGTTGTTTCTATCTAAGTTTAGTGACGCACTAGAAAAACAAAGTACATCATTCCTTCGTGTTAGGATTTGACTATTTTGGAACAAAGTTCCAAGTGGCTTTTTGAAGTGATTAAAATTGAATTTGAGGAAAGACACTTTTTAATTTTTGGTTGCATCCTTGTGACAATTGTCAAATAGACAATGCCAATGTGGTATATGCAATATTCGTCTTATCTCCACGTATTTTTTTTTAAAATTTGTTTGGTGTCATTGAAACAGTTGATTGTGATCGAGCTGCAGTTTTTCATTATTCTGTTTAAAAACAACATTAAAAGAACTATCCATATGTCCTAACAACATTCTTTCATGCAAAACACCGAAGGTGACAAAACATGTTCAAGGCGGTGGCGGAACGGTGTAATACTTTCACACTTCACCCAAATTATGACTCACATTGGGGGAGAAGTAAGCATTAAAATAATATAACTAATTCTCTTTTGAAGATGTTCAAAAGTTTTGAGACTTGCGGCTCACAAAGTGCTATGGTATACTAAGTAGTCAACTTGATTTTAAAACACTAAGTGATCTTATAGAGAGAAGAAGACAAAACAATGTTGAAATAAAGGTAAGTGAGTTGCAAGATTTCTTGATGGTGAGAACATTACAAGCAACGAGAAGAGTATATGTACAAGTAGCTAAGCTCAAGGAACGATCCAGATCTCTTTGAACTGACAATCCTAGTTAAAAATTGGGGACTACGACTACAAAAAATTATAATTTTTCTTAATTGCAAATCCCCACTATTTATTTAGGAAGACATGTATATTACTAACTATCTAACAAAATTTGTACTACACCAAGGGTGCCTCTCGTAGAAGTTTACTTGGGCGGTCTATTATGGAGCGAACAAAGTGAAATATTGGAATTTAGAAGCCATACTCTTATTATAATTCACTTTACGAAGAAAAGTTTCCTTGCTAAGAATATGCAATGCATGACAAATATTTATTTGTTAGAAGATTAGGCACTAAGATTTTTCATGTTGGCTAATAATTCCAATTGTGAGGAAAAGAGATAAAACATGAACACGATGTTCCTTTCTTTTTCTTTTTTTTTTTCTTTCTTTTCCCCACTGACCAAACCACTAGATGGTTGAAGAAGTTACTTTTCCAAGGGTCGTTTACAACATCAAAATGTGGCTTCCAACTGTCTGCAAATTTAACCTCACAAGTTAGGTCACCTAATCCTTCACATCGTCAGATTTTTCGGCACACCGGTCTCGCACTGGCGCATTCAGTGCCCGTATTTCGCACTGAGACGCATTATAAATTCTTAGTTATCGCACTAAGGTTTTTTAGTTCTTTTATTCAAATTTAATGAATAATCGTAGAAATTTGGTAAAAAATGAAACAAATGAATGATAATAAAGAAGAGTCGAAGCATATGGAGAACAAAACTTGGTTGAAAATAAAATAAATATAAAATATTGAAAGTAATTTAAGACTTATACCTTTGTCTATCTACCATAATAATTTAGAAAATATTATATAAAATTAATTTCATGAGTAGTTATTAAACAATTCTCAAATATATACGAAATTATATTTCAATATTCGATATTTAATTATTTTTAATAAACGCATTAAGGCGCATTGAAATTATGTATTTTTAAATTTGGCGAACTTGTGCATCCGCACCCGCATCCGCCTTATGTGACCTAGCTCACAAGAAGTTTATAAACATTTATTAAAAAAATTAACCACCAACAACCTTTCTCATTCGGTTCTATCAATCATCCTTTTTCACATCACCAACAACCAAATATAGCAATTCTTTTCAAAAATAAAAAAAAGGAAAACTCAAAATAGCAATGGCTCATTCCTATATGTCCACGTCACAAGACTTTTAGTGACGTAGCAATGACAATTTTAGATTTTTGTGAGGTTCATAAGAATACTCTTGATAATTTTTTATAAATAACATAACAAGAGTATGATATCATATTTCATACGATACATCAATATAACACGAGCCATCTCAATCTTTCGAACGTTCTTCTAAAATTCTACCTCATAATATGTGCTAAGTCCTTTCATAGTAGTTCACGCTTGCATGCCAGTACGATTGTTTTCAAGGCAACAACACAATGCCTGTTGTTGGAGATAATATATAAATATTAAATACCTACCATCTCTAACATCTTAAACTTTTAGATGATATGCCAATTCAATATGGTATCAGAGCTCATGCCAATGAGGAGGTCCTGAGTTCGAATTCCACCACCACCCAATAATAAAAAAAGTGACACGTGACAGACGTAACAAAAAAAATTACAGCATGCATGTGAGGGGGCGTGTTGGTGATAATATATAAATATTAAATGCATAGTACCGTTTCTAACAGCTTAAGCTTTTAAATGAGATGACAATTCAATACATGCTTACGAACAAACCACCATCACGATGGTTTATCGAATAATAGAAATCGATTAACAACATGGTAGCGTGGTCGCTTACCAATACATTATCGATGTTTGTAAGATCCTATTATGGGCCATTATCCATGAACCGAGTCTATCGGTCGATCAAATCCTTATGAAACCCCACTTAGAGTTTTGTAACATCTATATTATTCTCATGTTTTACATTCTCTCTCTAGGAACGTTAAAACTTTACCATATACTATGAAACTTAAACACTAAAGACTTTTTAGTTGAAGACCAACTGACAAGTTTAAATATTTTATTTATATTTAGATTTCTTTGATTAAGAAATTAATCACGCACTATCACTTACCAGTTTGACGACTTATACATCTAGCGTAATTTTCATGTAGTTGATAAAATAGCCCCTCGTCGAAGTATATGAAGTACAACTGTACAAGGTTAGAAAACGATGACTTCGGCCAGCAGTTTTCTAATATTTTGGCACATAAAAATCTTAAACTACTAACCGTAAAATAGATATATTAAATTACTCAGAACTTCAAGTGACTAGCTAGTTACTGTTTTCACTTTTACCTCTTATAGTTCAAGCCAAGTAAATGGAAAGTTAAATGAGATTTTGTGCACCACAAGTCCTCAACTTTGCGGTAAAGCTAGCTTAAGCACACGATAATGACGTTGGACTTTCAACAGACATGCTGTTAGACGACACAACTAGATTATTAGTACTAGACAATACGAACAAATTATATGTCATTACCAACATAATTTGTTATATATATATATATATTCTTTAAAATTGGAGAAGAAGTCTTCTTAATTAAATTCCTATCACTACAAGTTTTTCTCTAACACGTGGTATTCGACTGAAGAAGCATTTATTTTTATTTTTATTTTTTATATTAGATAGAAAATTGCGTCACTTTCACAAATCACAATCACATAATTTATACACTAATTGACCTAGAGATACGTAAAATCACATGCCTCGCTAATTTTATTTTATGGAACAGTTTGCTAGTATCTATTATCTAATAAACTTTTAATTGGAAAGTAATTAAGAAGCTCAAAATCTTTGATTTGACATGCTATTGGTGATTTTTGTAATGATCGTTTAATAGTTTCCGATGTCAAGGCTTGTCATAATAACGAGTTGGCCAAAATTACGTCGACGCCAATATTTTTTATGTTATTCTAAAGATAAGTAATCACGCGTGCACAACATATCAACATTTCTAGTAATCTATAAAATATATAAAAGAGATTACAACATAAATAAACTATGTTATCAAACAATAGTACATAAGCATACACACAAAACATTATAATCTCTAGTTATAAGTTTATATTAAATCTCATCTTCGCCATCAAATATCCCTATTTAGTGTAGAACAATACTGTTAATAACTAATTACTCGAATTTAAGGTACAATCAGAAAAATTAAACCACAGAAACTTCTAAATTATTACATTGAGTACAACTCTTTCATGTGTCACCGATCTGGTGTTGCAACAACCACACGAAGCCTCGTGGTCTCTCTTAAGCCGCCAGCAACCAACCACCACCGTCGCTTCCGCCACGTGGCAAAACATTATTGCATTCTGTTTACTTTACTTTCGTGGTTGCTCATGATCGAATCATGTTAATGGTTGATATTGCGACACTTTGTGATTCGTCAGAAGTGGGGCCCGGTTATTTAAAAATTCACGCAATTGATCCTGTCCATTGAATGATGCATCCACGTCACAATTAATTCTTACTTAAATTGAATTTTAACAACTCAGTTAGGTTAATGTAAATTACTATCTCATTAAATGTGTAGTTAGTTATGATAATGAACTCCATGTTTTAAAAGAAATTTTCATCTTTTTTTTTTTATTCTTCCGAATGAAATTTGGTTTACTCAACTACTAGTAATACGTTTTGACATTTAGTTTATGTTACTTGGAAACTGGTTTGTGTTCGATTAATGGGTCAAAAAGTTTAAAGATCTTAAAAGTATACAATTGTTTCCATTCTTGACTGAATTGAAACGATAATTTTCACGTTCACTGCAACAATTATTTGACTTTTCGACAACATATTGAAAAGGCCACCACATATTTGTAAGATAATTTTTAAGTATTTCGCCAAACGCAACTCTGATCTACGAATCGAGCCTTAATTAAATATGTTCTTATGTGTCATGATTCTTTTTTGATGAATTGTGTTTCTATGTATGATGATTCTTTCTGAATGTTTAGGTGAATTGTGTGTTTTTATAAATTAATTTTTATATACATAACATAATATGGATTAAGTTGATTAGGCAAATGAAAAGATAAACTAGCATTTAGTATTTCTCGTTTTTACGCATAGCACAATTCCATTTCTCATTGAAGTGTAAAACCCAAAATTCACATTAAAAGCAAAAAGAAAATGGTAGAGAAAGGTTGTTTGTCTATATATAAAAGCAACCACAGATTTGATGAAAAAGTAAAGGAATCAAAGCTCTATAGATATTTAAATTTCAAAAACGAATTTCAGGTGATGAAAAGGTCAAATTTTGGCCACGTGTTGGCCGTAACAAGCTCCAACTAATTCATGGTGTATATAGGCTTCGTCTTGTTATGCAATCAAAATCATGAGTTGGTATAACATCCAGATATTTTGGACAGCAACCACCACACAAAATTTGTCCACGCCTCAAAATTTCTCATTATTCCTCACGAGCCTCCAACTTATGATATATACCATTTTGACACCATAAATTTTGGTTGTTTGCTTTATTACATCAATAGTCTATTGAAGTCGATAATAGGAAAGCAAATATGCAATTCATGAAAATGATAGTCATGCCAATTCTAGTGATTCTATTGGATTTTCTCAACCAAGCTACCTCTTTGAGTAGATTGGTTCATTCTTCGTTAAGTTTGGAATTCAAAAGCCAACTCCTCTTCTTCCTAGAGCTTGTGTTTCTCGTTTTTCGTTTTGATGTGAAACTAAGTAGAATTAGTGTAGTAGTATCATATGCACATGCATCCAAAGTGATATTATGTACTGGAATCGTGAGTAGAAAGAAGTTTAAATCCAAACGTAGTGTCTTCTTTTACTTTCATCTGAAAGTTTGGTGATAGTAATAGATATTCAACTACCGTTAAAAAAGACTTTATCGTTAAAATATTCACGTCAAATATCATAAAATCAATCGTTTTATTTTAATATCTGATTTTGATTAAACATTTTTTTTTGTCTTCTTCGTCGGTGTGAGTTATCATTACCAATAATAGTGTGTAATAACGTAATGGTCAAATTATATCAACCAACTATTTATTAACTAATAACTATTAGTTATAACTTATAACCACGATAAAACCTCGTCTTGAAAAGATTTAATGGACGCTTGTCCTAAATTAAAGTTCATTTAATCCATATTGAAAAATCTCACACACACATATATATATATATATATATATATATATAAGTATGTATACACACACAAGAGTAAGAAAATTAATTTCTATGCTTTTAACTCTGTCAAATTGTATTTGCCTAAGGTGATATGATTGTCTGGTGTGTTTTGCAGATTGTTGCATATAGTTTGAACTCTGCATATATATCAAGTGCATACTATAAAAGTAGTGGCTACAATTTTATGTCCTGAAAAGGAAGAAGAAAGAAGGCAAATGGTATCTAATGTCTAGTAAATAAATTTGTTGGATGGAGTAGATTACACACCAAAGTGAATTTCAAGGGTATATTTTTGCAAATAAAAAGTAAAGAAAGTGACTTGGGAGAGTTGGAGTTATTTGGGTGGAACGAGGTTTTTGTGGACATAGATTGATGAAAGAAAGAGAGATTCAAAGATAGTTTGCGTGTAACTTTCAAAAGTAAAAAACAAATATAATTTGTATGTGTGTTGAATAATAAAGAATCAAATGGTCAAATACCACTCCTCCAAAATAAACATAACATAACATGTGTGTGGTCTATTTTTTCCCTCGTGATTTTCTCTTTCCATTTCATTCCACAAATTAAAACACACACATATAGACACGTTTATATAATAAAATACACAACATAGGAATATTCAAACACCGTCCTTTGTGTTATTTCAAATTAGCAAAAAGAACATGCACTATTCTTTGTTTGCAATCCCCCCTTTTAGTTCATCATTAATCAGCAAAAAAACCCCATCGTACTTATTCAGTTATTCCGATGGTAAATTACTAAATTGTATTTTATCGTGCATAAGACCTGAACTACCATTACACTATAAGAGTTTCTAGTTAATTATTTTGTACAATCTAAAAGAATGATAGTTTTTGTCAATTGAATTAAACTTTTAACGACACAATATTCATTTTGGTCTTTTATCTTTTTTTTTTCAAGACATTCTATATATGCATAGAGGTGTTTGACCAATAAGTTATTAACTTGAGGGTCGTGATTAGAGTTTCGTTTTTTGGTGTATGTTTTGATATGCTAAATATTAGATACTTTTTGGTAAAGTTACGCGGTCTTTCCATCACGTTTCAAAAGTATTGTGAAAAATAGTTGATATAGCGGCCGCAAAAATTACGCATAATTGAAATATTTCTAACTTTTGAGAAGAAGTTTAAGTTTTTATTTTTAGATGATGTGACTGATAGCGGCTACCCTTTGCAGCTGCGCACTAAATAACCTCCATGTTGACACAACAACATGAACATTTACCAAACCGAGCAAATAGCACTAGATTACCATGTATGACAAGCATAAACTTTAGATGGCACAAACTCAACTTGCTCCATTGCAATCAAGGAGATGTTTTTCTTTTTTAACTAACTAGGCCACTCTTACTCGTAAAATTAAAAAGTCCACAAATTTTAGAAAATGCCAAATCATAAATAATGATCCAATATTTGGCATTTTTCTAATAAAAATAACAAATGTCCGTCTCTTGGCAATTAAACACAACATAGGGATACTCTTTGCAATATAACCCATGCACATCTACACTACATTCACAATCACACACCTATACATACACATAAAATGTATGTATATATATTGAAGCGTATTTATAGGTTCAATGTTGCAGATTCTCCACATTCCCAATCCTCTGCATATCTCTCCGCCATTATCGCCTCTCTGATCAATTCCTTCTCTCTCTAAAACAAAATCCTAGATCCTTTTTTTCCTCTCTTTTTCTCTCTCACACACTAAAACACGCACAACACCACACACACCAAATACCTTTGATTGATTCAGATTCTTGACCAATAGTACTTTTACTTTCTCTCTCTAACCCCCCAAACTTCACTCCACACCGTACACCATTACTACTTATATTTAACCGTACTGTTAAAAACCACTTCATTACTTCACTAAGTCAACAAATTTATAATACCAAACCTCTCTAACTATGATAAGGAATTGCGAGCTTTGCAACGGAAGCGCCGCCGTGTTTTGTCCCTCAGACGCGGCTTTCCTGTGCTGGAGCTGTGACGCGAAGGTGCACGAGGCGAATTTCCTCGTCGCCCGCCACGTTCGACAGGCGATCTGTGTAAATTGCGATAATTTCGCTGGAGATGCGATCTCCGGCGCCGGCGCCGGCGCCGGAGGATTTTGTCAGTTTCCGGTGACCTGCGAGTCGTGCGGTGCGACAGAAGATCTTCGTTGCGATTCCGATTCGGATTGCATTTCCAGCACGACGAAGGAATATTCCGGCGGGAGGAGTGCGCGGGAGGTGACTTCGAAGTCGAGTGTAAATTATTGCAAAGCGGAGGGTGTTTTGGTCAATTGGAGTGCGAGGTTAGGGCTGGAGGAGAATGCTGACGTGGATGTGGATGTGGCTGTACAGACGGCGCTAAGGGCGTGTTTGGAGGTTAGGTCGAGAATGGTTTTGCCTTTTCGTGTTTTGTTGGCGGCTTCGATGTGGCTCGGCTTGAAGTCGGCTTTAAAGCCCACTTCGCGGGTGCTTAAGCGGCTTGAGGAGGTGTCGGGAGTGGCGGCTAAGATTATATTAGTCGCGGAGTCGAAGATTGCTCGTGATTTAAAAGCCGAGAGGAGGGAGGCTCGGCTCAGGCTTCAGCTGGAGGAAGGATGGGCTGAGTGCTGAGCTGGATTTTTTGTTATAGATATATTTGTTGATCGACGACCTATGATTTTATTTTTCGGTCCAACTTAATTATCTATGGAAATAGGTTGTTTTTTTTTTTATTTTGTTATTATCTTGGGAGATAGGGTGTTTGGTTTTTTCTTTTCCAATGGAATTGAATATATTTGTGAGTAGAAAGAGATTTGTGGCTAAATTATGGAAATGCTTGTTTAGATATCTCTTTTACGGGCGGTTTACATTCATGATTGTAAGACGCTATTGATTGTGAATTTGTGAATTGTGATTAGCATTTTCTATACCGTGCTCTGTAGTAGTGAATCTATTGTTTCATTTTCTCTTTGTTAAATAAATTAAGAGGAATTGAAATTTCTTAGCATTTCGTGATTATGATGAGCGAGCTAAGGGAGCTCAAGTTCAAGTATGAATTATGTGATCTTGGCCTTTTGCGACTCTATTAGGTATGATACTAGTCTCGCCGCACAGTACAAGATAGCTAGGCACTCTTAGCTTATCTCGGCGGATTGAATACATTCTTGCAATTATAAAGTATACTCATGCGTTTGCTCTTGTCTATGAACCACTTCAAGGGGTTGTTTAAGCTCTACATTGCGGCTAACACAAAACAAGTGAGCTAGAGACTCCTAGCTTACGCTAGCCGACTAAATATATTCTTGTGATTGTCAAGTCTACTCATGCGTATGCTCTTGTATAACAACCATTTCAAGGGTGATAGGTTCTTCATTGGAGCTAACACGAAAAATGAGAGCTAGACACCCTTAGCGTAGACGACCGACTGAATAATATTCTTGTGATGATTGTAAAGTCTACTCATACGACTTTCTCTTGTCTATTAACTACTTTATGGGGGGTTTAGGTTGTCCATTGGGGCTACGAGATAGTAAAAGAAGCGACACATTTAAGTTAAGTGAGTATTCGTTTGGAGCTATTGTCATTATATTCGTAGTTAAATTGAAAGTAATTCTTTCTCGAGTGAAAACAAAACATAATAGTAAGATTGAATTTATTTTCTTAATTAATAATATTAAGGTTGCTATAGCTTCTAAGCGCTAATCGATAGGATTAACATCATGTTCGACAAATCGTAAATGCTATGATTTTGCATAGAATGAAATATTGCATCTAGATACATGCAAAAGAGATAGTTTTTTCATTAAATTATGTTATCCAAAAATCATTGGATCGGACTAAAATAATAGAAGATATTGTACAATTTAATGTCACTGCAAGCAAGTGTTGTGTATTTTAGTTGTGAACAATGTAGTATCCCACATTGGTAGAAGATAAGAGTTTTGAACATCTTATTTAGAATTGGACTCTTAAAGAGTTAATTCTAGTATTTGTACATTGTGTTGGGCTAGGTCTATTTGGGCGTGATATATATAATATATATTATAAGTCTATGATAGGCACTTGGGGCAATAATAAAGTTCAAGACTTATATATACTTATAATAATTTATTTTCGAATTTTATTTTGTCTTAATTCGAAATAAATTGGTGAAGAGTTGCAACCCATAGTATTTATTTTTCAGATTTTGTTATATTTGAAATCTGAATTATTTGGTGAAATTGTGCAAATCTATCCTACGGGACATAACCTTTATGAAAAAATATGTCTGTTCATATATAACTTTTCGTGTTATATAAACATAATGTTACAGATTCGTTTTTATTTACTTAGCCATTTTCTGCATCTCATAAATACTCCTAAATTTCTTGTTGTATCCTGAAAAGCAGATTTTCTTATTATATAGTGAAAATATTGCTTTTAGGAAAGTGTTCAAAGTTCACGCCCTCAAGAAAATTCTCATTCAGTGTAATATTCTTTTCTGTTTTTTCCATTTTTAACAGCAAGCACATGGAACTATTTATGGTTTTTGAGAAACACTAAACATGTGAGCTAGATTTAGAATCCCTAAAATTATAGCTCGTAAATTGAAATATTTATCGTACGATTATCTATCCGATTTAATTAATCTATGATGTATGATTTAATATACCCATTTTAAGCTCCAGAATCAAAATTGTGGTTAGCGTTTCGATACAAAAAGTACTAGTCCTTTTGTGTGGTTATTATTCTATTATAACATGAGATCAAGTGGTGTTTAATAAATGAGTTTTTCGGTTTGGGTCATCCTAATTGCATTTAATTAATCCATGTCAATAGCCTAATGATAATAAAGCAATTAAAATAGGCCTCACATATCATTGTGGTGCAAGTGCAATACACATAAAATAATTGAAGCCCTTCGCTCCGAGACACAAGTCAAATAAAAGAATAAATTTTGTGTGGTCTGTTCAAGCTAGAGTATTAGTTAATGGTTCCCATGCACGATTTCATTTGCCACCCTTATTGTATAATATTTGTAAACCTATGGTCTAAAAAAGGGCTCATATAAGCCATAAATTTTGTCTAAACAAATCGTTAGGTACTTCTACTTGTGTTTCCATAACGTTATGCAAGATCGTATTTGGCTTCTAATGACTCATAACTCCGGTAACAATCTAGTAAAAAATTAATTAATTACTGTTATGCAAAGATGTGTTCGTCACACTATCTATGTTTGGCGAGCGCAATCCAGGATTTGTAAGCCATAAATTTTGTCTAAACAAATCTGTAGGTACTTATACTTGTGTTTCCATAACGTTATGCAAGAGTATTTGGCTTCTAATGACTCATAATTCCGGTAGCAATATAATAATAAATTAATTAATTACTGTTATGCAACTATGTGTTCGTCACACTAACTATGTTTGGCGATTGTTGCAATCTTCTACTATATACAACTAATAGGCGATCTACTTTTACAATGAGAAATTATTTTATGCAATCATTGCATTGTTGACGTGATGCAACTACTATCAATATACAATTGAGACGGGGTGATGAGTTGATGGGGTAGTTATTTTTTATATTTTACAAAAAGTTAAATCATTACTAAATTTAGATCTTCGATTGTACCACGCAGACAATGCATCGATTAGATAGAATAACTTTACTTTTCATTAGAGACTTCGATTGTACCACATCGACAATGCAACAATTGTAGAAAATAATTTTACTTTTTATTAGAGGCCCAATTTTAGTTATGGTTTTATATAAACTATATGTCTACAATATGTACAAGTCGGATCATGTTGTTTGGAATGTTATGTACGTACAATACTTCATACCACCATTAATACAATTCGTAATGGACTCATGGTCAATATCAACTTACGTAGGTTTGGTCTAAAACAATAGTCAATGTTAGTATTTTGTAATATAGCGGCATGCTAACTAATAATCCTATAAAAAAAGAAAAAGAAAAAGACATGCTAACAACTATTAAGTCTTTAAATATTATAAAGAGGATTGGAATAAATATCCCTTCACTCCACATAAAATGAATCTATTGCTCCACAACAAATTAATACCTAATATCTTTGCAAGCTCAAAAAATAAAATAAAATTATAGGTGTTATTTCTTTCTTTCCTGCTGCACGACATGACTTTGACACAATTGACTTACTGATTTATTCTCTTCAACAATTTTTAACAAATACTTTTGAAGCTCCGTCCCTTTAACTCCATGCTCAACGCCATCAATATTGCCCGAAACTGAACAGTAATCATTACTACTATTAAAGCTCGACATTGTCTCGTTTACAGCTAACGCCTTTTCGCACCATTTCCCAAGAACGACCTTGTCCTGATCCCGTTTCAAGATACGAGCATCAATCTCTTGAAGCTCAGGATCATTTTCTTCGAAAGGGCCAGCAAAAATCGCCCAACTTGCCATAAGTTCGCCCAAACGCGACATGTTTGTTGCACGGTGACCAGAATCTTGGAAAGTGTACATTAAATTATCGTTCATCGTGGTGTTTTGGAACTCGGGCGTGTTGCATAAAATAGTATGGAAGTATGATTCTAGTGGATACGGTACATTGTTGAAGTACATTAGTAGCTTCCTAGGAAGATTGTCCAATCCTTCAACACAATGGTCCAAGAATCCTCTGCTTAGTATCATTGAAGATGAACCTGTTGATTTTTTTGTCAATGTCACAAATATTTAGTGAAAAAATAGACGTGTAATATAATTTAGTACATGAAATATTTTATTTACTATTATTAATACTTATATGTACGTAAGTAAATTACCTCCGAATATCTCGAATGCATCTGGTTTTTCTCTAGTTTCTTCAGCATAGAAAATAGGATTACTTTCTGTAAGATAGAGGTTGGGATCTATAGCAATCTTGCTAGCATTTTGCTGTCTGTAAAAATTACATTTGTTAAATTGAATCTTCATCTAAACACATTAACATACACAATAACATTACTCCATAATTTTAAGAAATGGAATAGAGGTCATATACAACGACATACAGCTTATAGATGAAGATTTCTTTTCAGCCGTGACAAATGAAGACGAAAAATTTATATACTCGACTTGACGTGATATATTCAAATAACCTACCCCAATCTATTGAAATTATAGACTTGATTGTTGTTGACTTGTTGTATAAAAATTGTATAATTTTAAGGGGGTCCAAATTTCTAGTTTCTTGAAATCTCGACCGTATGGGGTTATCATTGTATCCTACCGTAAACCAACGATGAAGATCCCCTTAGACATTACGGACAAAACCTCGTGTGAAAGCAAATAGACAAAGAATTCCTATGTGATCTTAAGACAGCAGCAAAAATACTACTACTATTTTTTTTAATATATATACATGCATGGGGCTTTTTGTCTATTTTTCTATTTTAGGGGGGATATGTAGCTAATTAAGTAAAATACACACTCACTGTGGGCTGTACTGTGCTTACTTCTGCCAAGTGGTCTCATTTGTGTAGCCAACAAAATTCAGATCTCTAGGCATGGAAGTAAAAGCATACAATATATCTGCAAAAATTAGATAAAATTAATTACTGGACATAACAAAAACATGTCACATATCCAATTTCACTAGCTCGCTTAAATCTCCCATTTCAAAATCAGGACAAAAAATAAAGAATTTGTAGAAGCCTAGTCACTTAAATACCAAACTAATTTTGAAAACAAAATAAAGTTTCAAAGAACAGGAGAATAAAAGACAGGTCAGTTTTTACTGTTCTGAGACAAGATTAAGTCATCAGACCTACTCAATGCAACAAACCAATCCCAATATGTACTATATTTCAAAAATAAAGTAAATTTTTGGAATCTCATTTAAAAGACAGGTTAATTTTACCATTCTGAGATGAGATGTGATAATCCGTACTACTCAATACAACAAACTAATTCCAATACTAATTTTAAAAACAAAATAAAGTTTCGAAAACTCGAACTAAAAGACAGGTTAGTTTTACCATACCGTCCTGAGACGAGATGGGATAGTCCGAGCTACTCAACGTAACAAACCAATCCCAATCCGCACTAATCTTCAGCAGCAACGCCGCGGCGTGTAGCGCGGCAGCAAGGCCCGATGCACCCAACGGATTCACACCATAGCTTTTTCCAACAACATTAACGTTCCCAAATTCTTTAAACACTTTATGATCATGAACCAAAATTGCTAACTCCAGTCTCTCATGATCAGATGAAGCTGAATCAATCTGCAAAAGGTACTGATTCCTTGGGTGGTATATTGCATTTAGCACCCTCAAGATCCTCGTATTTTCGCCACTTGAACCTAGAATCCAGTAGGCTAGTATTGGAGGCGAATTAGGCCCTTTTAGAGGGATCTTTTTTGTAATGTGAAGCTCATGTTTTTTTGTTGAGAATTTGCTTAGGTGATGAGTGAGATCAGATGGCTGTGAACATAATAATAAAATTGTTAAAATGAATGCAAATAGCATAAGCCATAATCTGTAATTTGGGATCATTAAAACAAGCTTTGTTAATCCCATTTAGAGAAGAAAAAAAAATCATTCAAAAGAGAGTGTTGATGTTTGGAAGAAAAAATGGGATTTGAGGGAGCAAACTAATATAGCAAAATAGGAAAAAGAAAAAAAAAAGAAAAAAAGAATGAGAGATGAAGATTATTAGGTAGAGTAGAAAGATGGCAAACTACTGATTCAACAACTTAGGTTGAAAAGCTATAGTAAATGAGAAAGACGTTAAGGAAATTGCTAAGAATAATATTAAATGCGCGCGTTTTTGGAAATAATTATTAAATAGGTAACGTCTATATAAAGTAGACAAGTGCAATAATTTTTTGGTATGGGACAACAATGTTTAGTAAAATATTTGCTCTTGATGTTGGGAGTGAGAGAGGGTTTGTCCCCCCTTGGAGTTTGGTAATGTAATTTGAATGTAATAAAAGTGTTGCATGTGCTTGGATTTAGAAAAATCTGAAATTTACAGTTTTTAATCATGATTGATTGGTACTTGAATTATATAAGTTGTTGGTTTTCAGGACTTCACGAGTCTTTGAAAGAAAAATCTGAAATTTAGAATTTTAAATTTGACTTGTTAGGTATACCGCGACAAAAATATAATTTGCAACACGTGTTGGACAAAACTTGTAACTTTTAGCCAATAAAGAAAAGTCATATAGTACGATATAATCTTGAAAATTCATCAACAAACAACCCTACGAGTATTTTTTTTTTTCTGAGATAAGTATCTGATACATTGCTTGAGCATTTTTTAAACTCTATTAATATATATAAATTATTTGATGCGTAATAGAATACCTTTGATTTATAACAAACTTAATCATTCAATTAAATAGATTAATATTACTATCAAAATAAATAATTGTATCATTGTATCAATATTTGCATCGATACAGTAAAAGGGGAGAAATAGAATAAATTTTGACATATCGCTTGAATACAAACTAAAATATTTTCATTAAAAAAATTTAAAATATGCGTTCACGACATCAATACGTTCCATAAAATAGACAAGCACAACATATGCACATACGAGAAATCTGCATCATTCACTCTATCAGTGTACAAATAATGACATACATATTTTGTATACTAAGTAGTTCTGGTACTAATCAAGTTACAGAACTAAATAATTTGGTTAAGAATATGAAAAAAAAAATGGGGTAAATGATAAATAATGTACTGCAATAGATTATAACGTTGTATCTGTAATGTTAGAATTTTATCAACCTATTGAATACGAAAAGGAATAGATCACAACATAAGCTTTGTTCTCCACATTTCTCCCAAGACCTTTCTTGGTGCTGGATCATCCGGTCCTCTGTCGCGTTGCCCCGATGTGAAATACAGCATTCCGTCCCAAAAACCAACTAACGTAGTTTTAACACGGTACGGTAGCTTTCCGACAACAGACCATTTCTGTTATGGTTCAAAAAGAGTAAAAGAGACGGATAAGACGATGATACGAGAATCAGTCAATAGTTGATTTACATCTTACGGAACAATTTTCACCATAAGTGGCATGGTGAAGTGCAAAATCATCATATGGTTGTTACATTAGCAGTAAAGATCCTGACTATAATAACATGCTCAATAATAAGTAGCAGTAACAACAGTAGATTGAAATGTCCCGAATAAAACACTTGAAGCCATAGCTTACGAGAATCAGTTAATATTTCTAGAAAAATTAAAATCCACAATATAACAGTGAAAGTGTTGAAAAAATCACCTAATGCATTTATATCACCAAATTATCAAGAGCCAATAAGTACGAGAACAGAGTTGGACCAATTATTTCATAAACGCCACGTAATAGAATACTACCCATCAGGAGCAAACAACATGAAGGAAAAAGAAAACAGAGTAACTTCAGATACTCCAAAGATCAGCAAATGATACCTGTGTGTCGAACTGAAACTGGAATATTTCTCCAACTAATATCATCTTTTTGGTAATAGGATGCTTGTCTGTGGTACCTCCAACAATGACAACAGAGTTATTAACAATTGCCCAAGCAAACTCAATATGAGAATCAGGCTTTGGCATAGGAGGTAGCACTTTCCACTTCATGTCATCATCCAGCATGTACACATTATCATACACAACCTGTAAAAAACAAATGCACCAAAATCAAACACTCTCTTTCAGATGAAAGGCGTGTGTATTCTATTTCCGCCAAAAAGTTTACTTTTATCTATACACATTTTAACTTCAGTTAATAATTGCATCAAGCAATCAGATGCTTAGTTTAACTTTCAAATAAGGGGCGGAATAGGATACCTCATTCCGGCGAGAGCATTTGAAAATTGGAGATCCAGGTTTAGCCATGAAATCGCCCTCTTGACCACCCATAACATATAAATGGTCATTGTAAACAATACAAGCCCTACATGGAACAATATGAGTTACTAAAAACACGGAACAATTACTACAAAATAATCATGTTCAATAAGATAAAACCTCAAACTGCCACAAAAGTTATGGTTCACAACAAAAACCATATTAAGATAAAAACTCTCACGGCAAAGGTTTACTCACTGGAAAAGTTGCAGTCATGTGACTTTTTTGAGGTAACATCATGAATATACAACCAAAACTAATAGATCAAAAACCAAATCATAGATCAAGGTAGCTTTTGCTGGCAAACACAAACTCTCAGGCATTTGCTTTCATGCTTCTCAACTATAGAAGTGAAAATTGCCAACCAAGATTTGAGAAAAAGCCTCTTGCGATGAATGTACAGGTTTTAAGATGACAAAACTCCTGACAAGTGCTTCTGCTTAAGAATTGTTGGGTTTTTAATTCACATTTTGAGAATAGTTTTAATTAATGAATAAACATAAGCGGTGGGGCAGCTGATAGTTCAATTCTCTTACTTCTATACCTGTGGTAAACTTTAAGATTACACTCAGTCTACAAGTCCAGATTTTGTCATCGCACAATAACTGAAAAACATTATAATTTGTTGTTGAGATAATTTATGATCAACCAGATGCCTGGTTATAGTAGTCCATATTCCAATCCGATAAACAGGAAAAAAAAAAAAAAAAAAAAAAGACCATCTTAAAGTAATTGTACAATCAAAGCTCACTCCCATAGATTATCCTGGCACTAGCCCTTGTACGCAAAAACGAAGGAAATGACAAAAAGGTAGCAAGTGCTGACAGGAGAGCAATAAAAAGTTTGTTCATAAATATCAACATGATTTTACTACAAATAAGCAAGTAAATTCAAGTGGGGTGACTGGAATAACCTGTGAGGTCCACCACGAGGAATGGGGACTTCAGATCGCCATTCCTTCTCTAAAACCTTTCCATCCTTTACAGCAATGCTCCAATGCTCCACTGCAGGGATGTAGCGGTTCTCTTTGCTGCCACCCATGACATGAAGCCGGCCTCTCCAAAGTTGAGTTGCAGGGGCATATCTGAAAAAGACCAAGATTGTAAAATTTCATTGAAATGTGCCTCTGAAGTAAGCAAGTTCATTCACTGACGTCCAAACATACGCTTCTATTGCAGCTTAATTTTATGGAACGTCTAACCCTTACAATTCTATACTGCCATTGTTTGTGGAAAGAAACCCTGGGTTCTACCTTATGAATGGATTAAGAAGCTGACCTTGGTCAAAAATCTCAGTAGGCTCTACATAAATCAACAAATAAGAAAAAGCCTGGGGTGGCGTGGGGTGTTTAGGGTATCTTTTCAGTAAAACAAGGGTTTTTCATGAATTAGAATTTTCAACAGCTATGTAGAGTATGACAATATTCAGTGCCTCGAAATCCAAAATACTTCGTACAACTAAGGATAACAGACAAGAAGTCTGAACCATGTTGCAAAGATCAAGTTACTTATTAGAGGAGGCGTCAACATTCGAGTTACTTGCATATATTAAGAAAAAATACAAAACCACATAAACTCTTCTTCACCCAATCAATAAAACTAGCACTAAGCTTCAGAAAGGGTTAAATTAGCTCTTACACTTAAGAGATTACAGGATTTAACATCAGGGCTAAGAACTGGTAAATACTATAAAAAAATTCATAACTAGGGACTGGTAAATACTACAACAAATCGATACACTTTGTACAAGCACACAAAAACTTCTTACCTAGGAACTGGCAACGGTGGCATGCTCTTCCATTTCTTTGTCTCTGTATCCAGTACGAATGTTTGCGCTGTAGGCCCTCTGCATTGAGGTCCATATTGTCCAGTAACTACATAAATGTATCTTCCATCAGTCACCATTCCTAAATGAGAATGCGCCATTTCTTTCGGCATATCAAACCTTCCTCCCCATGTGTTATCAGTGAAGTTGTAAATATCAACATGAGAGTGCACCTTTCAAAGGAAACAAAGCTATCAACGCATCAGTTTTTTTCCTTACATATCTAGCTGCAGCAAATGGACCTGCTAGATGTAACACACATATATACACGGCTTATTATGTTATCCATTTCTTGAAGCTTCCAGGTATTATGTCTGGTCCAAAGTCATTACTGAATGCAAAATATTAGACATGCAGTGCATAGTCCTAGCATGTCATAGGCAATCAGAGCTAATAGACTCGCATGTCATCAATATGATTTTTGGTATATCACGTGAAGCAACACCTGGAGTCATTTAGTTTTTAGATTCTTTTTATTCAGATCTAGGTCAACCAAAATGATCCGGCAAGTTTCCTCGTGTCCTAAAATGTATTTTCTTCTACATACCTATCCATTATGTGCTTCCATTGACTTACATCAGGTTGTATCAAACTGATGCAATGCCAGCCCCATATTGTGTGGAAATAGTATATTTAAAAACAAATCAGACTTCTAAAACAAATATCCTAAACACAAAACATCTCAAGCATTTAAGTGAAGTTTAAAGTCCTCACATAATCAATGGTTCCATATCCAGCAAACACAAATAGTTGATCCTTGATTTGTATCGCCGCGCCGTCAAGACGAGGCACTGGTGCTGTCGTCATCTTCTCCCAGTCTAACTCGGGAGCAGGCAAATCAGTATAAGTAGCTGACAAAACCCTCCCATCCTTACTTTTCTTAACTGACTCCTGTAAGAGCCAAAATACTAAATTACAACCAAAACAAATAAGCATCTCGGAACATACAGAACTACTACCACGTACTAGATCCGATCTCCTCTCAGTAAAAGCACCAAAATACTAAATCACTCACTCAAATTAGCAGAACATAACAAGCACGCATTTTAACATATATCACCACTACCAACGAATACTAGACTAGTAAGTACAGATCAGCAGCCTATTATCAAAAAAAAAAAAAAGTACAGATCAGCAGAGCATATAAAGTGAGCCTTTCAACATATATTAGTGATATTAACACATACTAGATCCGATCTCCTCTCGCTAAAAGAACGAAAATACTGAAAACACTCACTTAAAATTAGCAAAACATAACAAGCACGCTTTCGAACACATATCTCACTATTAAAGCATACTAGACTACTGAGTAAAAGGTCAGCAGAACATATGTAGTCAGCATTTCAACATATCGTACTGATATTAACACACACTAACCAGATCTCCTCTACCGAATCACTCATGTAACCATTCGAACATACATCACCACGAACTCACTTTATCTAAACAATCCGATTCACGAACTCACTTCATTATACTAGTAACATTAACGCATACTACATCATATCACCTCTCAGTAAAAGCACCAAACACTAAATCACTCACTCAAAATTACCACAACACAACAAGCACGCATTCGAACACACATCACCGCCACTACTAACAAATACTAGATCCTTCGAGCACAACTACCACACACACTAAATTCGACAAATCCAAGCCTATGACAGCTCTTCACGAATATCAACAAACAGTCGCATTGAATCATCACGAATTCACATTACCTTGCTCGGATTGTTGAATGTGGTGTTGCGATGCGGAATAACGAACGATTCGGTATCTGAAATAATCCAATTCGAAGCAGTAGAAGAAGAGGAAGAGGACGCCCAAAGTAGATCTGCGATTAAAAACGCCGCCAAAAGCGCCACCAATACGAGCGCGAATCTGGTGGTTTTAGGCTTTCCGGCGGCAGCTGCTCTCACCATCGCTCATTCCGTTCGCCGATTCAGATTCGGAGTGATGAAAGGAGAGCAAGTTTCAGTAATGGCGGTTCTGTAGCTGCGTGTTTGTTTTTTAATTTACCAACAACTAAAACGAAAAGTTTATATATATAGTCTTCTTTTTTTTAGTCCTCTTCTATTTATATGTCTATTTTATATATGTATATTCTATACCTCCTTAAGCCTCCTAACATAAATCACCTTTTTACGATTGTATCGTAAAATTTGAAAATATGCTAAATAGTCTTTCAATAACAAAATACAAACATATATCCAAAATAAAATGGGGATTCACTGTATAGGAACTTAGGGGGTGTTTGGTTCGGTATATAGCCATGGATAGGGTGCTTTATCCATTGATGCATCCCATTTGTTTTGAATGTTATTGCGTCCGGGCTCTTATCTAAGCCCGTTGAAGCCCAGTCAAAAATTCCTATTCATTCTCCCTCTAAAAATTTAGGGTTCTTCACTTAGCCCCATTTCGCAAATACGATGGAGCAGAGCACGGTTAGTGGCGATACTCGCAAACCTCGTACTCTGGTAATTTTTTCAAACTCAAACGTTGTATATTGAAATGGTCATGTAATTTTCTAGGTTTTTAACGAGTGACTCTTTCACTTTGTCAGAATTCGTGCGAAGCAGACCGTATTTGCTTAACCCTACCCCTAATCTGAATGTTTACAGGTATAATCTCACTCTTGACACATAGATTTATGAAGAAATAGAACACACTTGTTAGCTTCCATGCCACTTAACCAGGAAAGATTGATTAAATGTTAATGCATGTGTCAGGTTACCATGTATCTATGTGCAAATGTGTTTGTAGTTGATATATCAGTGGTTATTTTTATGATTTTGTGCTTGTGCCTACTTAAAAAATCATATTTTTAATAGTAAAACCAGGTTAATTAAGATGAACATGACTATTAGGGATAGTATTTGGTGTTGATTATGATCTTGTCAGAGATAAGGTTTGTTTAAACCCGAAAGGGTCGAACTCCCCCACTGACTGGAGTTAGCAAACTGAGCATTTGACCCATTGAGCTTTAATTTTTGGATGAAATTGTGTTGTTTGGCCATCAGATGGATCATCATCAGAGGCGTATGCTAGTGTTAGTGCTATTGCAGATTATATTGTTGAGGGTTCGGGCTTTTTTGTTTATGAGCATGATGCACCAACGACGGATTAAGTTACGTAATCTAAGGAGAAGAGAAGATGTACGATATAGCCTACTCATTAAGATTCCTAGTATAAGGAAACACATTGTCAAGCTAACCCTTAAGAATGATATAGATTCAATTAGAAATTTGAGGATGGGCCGTGAGCGTTTTGATAAGCTTTGTTGGGTTCTTCGAGAGGTTGGGGCTTTGCGCGATGAGAAGTACGTGAGCTTGAGGGAGAAAGTGGCACTTTTCATAAAGATAATGGCGCAGCACAATACAAATCATGTAATGGGGTTCTACTGGTGGCGGTCGGGGCAAATGATCAGTCGGTACTTTGGTAAAGCTTTAAATGCGTTGTTGAAGGCTAGTGAGCTTTTTTTGGTTAACCCAACACCTGTAGCTGAAGAAAACGACAACTATCATGAGCCTTGGGCTTACTTCAAGGTCTGTGACATTGATTAGATGTTTTTTAGTGAAATCTTTGTCGATTTTAAATATCAACTTTTAATCAGTGTGTATTGTTTGTTTTGCATCATAGGATTGCCTGGGAGCACTGGATGGCACCTTAATTGACGTAACAGTGCATGTGGGTGATCAACCAAGATACAGATCACGGAAGGGTCGAATCATCGTTAACGTTCTTAGGTATGTGATATTAACATGAAATTTGTATACATGCTTTGTGGTTGGGAGGGTTCTGCCGCTGACGGTAGAGTATTGAGAGATGCGATCTTCCGGCCTGTCCCAAATGGATTAAAGGTTCCAAAAGGTAAGACTATATCGTTGTCCATGCAAAGTTCAACCATATACTGGCTTGTAAAATGTTATATTACAAATTCAAATCTGACATTTACTTTTATGTGTAAGGTAACTACTACCTGGTAGACTCTGGCTAAGCAAACTGCGAAGGTTTCCTTGCTCCTTATCGTGGCAGACGTTATCACCTGAAAGAGTGGGAGACTGGTAGAGCAGCGCCGCAGGACCACAAGGAATTTTTTAACATGAAGCACTCCAGGGCTCGCAAGGTAATTGAACGGTCATTCGCTAAGCTAAAAAATCGGTGGAAGATTTTGAAGCGGCCCTCCAATTACCCGATAAAGATTCAGAACCGTATAATAATGGCATGTGCCATGCTCAACAACTTCATCAAGAGGCAAATGCCACATGATCCCATTATAAATCAAGTGATGATGAGGATGATTCATCCGACGTTAACGACAACGGTGGCGATGGCCCCCCTTCAGAATGCATTAATGGACTTGGAAATTCTGTAGAATAGAACTAGTTCAGGGATCAGATTGCTATGGAGATGTGGAAGACTACCGTGCGCGTCGACGGAAGCCGTTAGAGGGTTTGGGGATTGGGTTCTGGGATTAGGCTTGTGGGTTTAAGAGGATGGGTGCCTGTGTGGTGGCAGTCTGTTAGGGTGGTGAACCGATATGTGCTTCGATCAATCTTAAATTGCATTAAGTAGTATTCTTATACTGTATGAACCTCTATGTTTCAATGAATTGTTTTCTTGTTGGTGTTAATTGCTGATATGGTATTTCTGGTGCTATTACATATGTGTTGTTTCTATGTTTATTGTGTTATTTGCTTGATGAACTCATTGAAGTAAATACTGTACTTGTGTATAACAGGTACAATGATCCACTATAAGGCAACTTTTTGTTTACTATTCATTCTTATTCTACTTGATTAACTTTCTTTTGACATGTTTTCTGGTTATGTATTGTAGAAACCTTAGATTTGAGATGGAGGCATCAAGTGCAAGCTCAGTGCCAGTATCAATGAAGAAGGGCAAGGGCAAAGCAAAGGGAGACGACGACAAAGATTCACGGCAGGTGTAGACCATCGAGGAAGAGAAATCGTTGATCAATGCTCTCTATGAGTACAAGGCATCTGGGAATAAGGTTGACAACAATTTCAAAGCTGGTTACTTGAGGGACCTTGAGGATTTCATAAGGAAGGAGTTTCCAGACACCGACATTGTAACGCCCCTGAAATTTGAACGAAAATATAATTTTACAGTATAGTTCTCAAACTTTTGGAAATAGCATTTTTGACCCCAAACGTTTGAGAAAAATTGCATTTTAGTCCTTGAACGAAAATTAACCATTTTTTATTATCTTATATGCTTCAGATATCTTTAAGAAATATATTTTACATGGACATATTGATCTTGGAGTTTTTTTTATCTAGAAAAACTTACATAAGTAAATATGTGTAAAAATGTCTATTTATTCATTTTTTTATATAAACAACAAGAATAATATCACACCATAGGTGAATGGTTTTAAAATCAGCCACATCACTCTTATGACAATTGAAATCAGATTTTGGTGATTAGTTGTTAAAGAAAGTAAGGTGGGACCTTAGTAAAATTATTTTAACGGGTATAAATAAATAAATATGTATTTATATGTATATTGTTTGAATTAGACATATCATATTTTAAGTTATGGAATAAAAATCAGCCATATCTCCCTATTATCAGATTAGAGTCTTCATTAGGTGGCGAAGAATAAAGAATTAAAGTGGGACATTAATCAAAAGTATTTTATTTTTATTTTTTGGCTTTAAATAGTAGGCTTTGTCCAACAATTTTCACACCCAAAATCATTTCGGTTTTTCCTTCTTTTTTCCTCTGAATCTCTAAGTTAGTAAGTCTACTTTCAGGGAAAATTCATCCCAAGTTCTTATTTCATAATTTTCTACCCGAAAATACCCCAAAAATTTTATTGCGCAGAAATTATCCATTCGACCCTGCACCTTAGAAATATCATAACTAATTGTAGAAAAATTCCTTTTGATCAAAGTCAATGGCCGAATGCTTCTCATGATGTCCTCTAACTTTTATATGAAGAAATATTTCTCAAATAATGTGATTTAGAATGTCGAAATTCCTGAACTGTAGACTGGTGTCTGAAAATCCAAAAATATGTTTTATGTTTTCAAAAATGATTTAGCAGAGCAAACTTTTGGATTTTCCTTCCCATTTGGAACACATGTTCCTAGTGATGTTATGGATCAAATGCGATAAAATTATTTGGAAACAAAGTTCATTTGAATATCCGATCAAATGTAAACTCAAAACTACGACAATTTTTAGCTTATTTTACATACTTTAAGTTCTTTGTTTATGATTGAAAATAATCCTCATAATTCCATGATTGATCACTCACACATGACTCTTATAAGATATAACAATCATTAGAATCACTTTAATATGATTTGTATTCACGAATTAATATTTTTGAGATTTTTCAATAGTATATAAATAGTATATTTATCATGTTTAACATATCCTTACATAAGTTTACTAATATTATCATATATACTTTTGAGGTCTAATTCTCTAATATGATTATGTATAGTAACTTAAACATCGTTTGATCATTTAACTTGATTAGGTTTACGTATTAATATATTTATAAGATATAAATACAAGGTTATGTAATTTAAGATAATCTTGAAACAACATAATACTAACTAAGTTATACAAATTACTGGATTGGTTCATAAGGTAATTGTTTGATGCCATGATTCCTGAAGTTTTTGGATGTGCTAGAGACTTAAAGAACGATGTTCCATAATCAGTTAAGTAATATACTTTAAAGATTTATTATGCATCAAATTAAAAGAGTTTATCATACTCTACTTGATATTATTGTATACTTCCCATTTGAAATGATTTTCTTACATTAGAAAATTATAATTACAATTATAATTATAAATATAAATATATGGTTGCTTAAGATAAATCCTGAGATATAAATCACGTATACAAAGTATATTTGATATTTAACTTAAACTTACGACATCAAATTTTATCGCGTAAGATTTTCATCAATGATACGTGTTATTTACTTAAATTAGTATCCTCAAATTTTATCAACACGAAAGTTGAATAGTACATATGTTTATAGTGAGTTATGATTATTCAGTTAACTGATATTATCTTAATATTATTAAAGGTTTGACAAATTAATCAACGACACACAAGATTCTCCGTACAAATAAAGGTGGGGTTCAATTTTGATTTTGTTCTGGCCCAGTTTGGCATCCGGTCTAAGGAACTTGGACAAAAAAGACATTACACCGTTACCAAATCACGAACAACCTATTATTCACCGTATTTCTATTTTTGCATCTTATCTCGTCTCGTAACATGATTTCCTTACTCATCGTTAAATCATACTCGCCCATTAATTATTTATCACATATTAATTCATAATTATGGTAATTCGTCAAGTATCTCGTATGTTGGTTCTTGAACTGTGCAAATAGCAACGAACTATTTCGGGTCATGTAGCTCAACATCCGGTTTACTAGCTTATTTGATTATCACCCATTGGGACGCCTTTGGAAAGTTGGGCCCAGCGATTGAGTCGATTTACTGTTGGGCAGTAAGGACTGTAATTTACTTGTTTTACCTAGTAAGCTTGTATTAGGTGTTCCGGACCAAGCTAGTACGATTATTAATTGATTAGCATTATTTTGGCTATTTGTACTCCAATTATATCATTTTACAGTGTTCTGTTAACTCGGACGAAATAAGACCAAAATAGTGTGTTTCTTATTACTAGCTAGATCAATGCGCATTCTCTCGCATGTATGCTGCAACTCATTGTGTTATAATAAGGTACAAACAACAACTATACGATTTAACGCTGTATACGTTATATTTAACTTTTAATTAAAAGTGCAGCGATTTTCGTGAAGGTAAAGAATACAGAAAAGTGATTGAAGAGAAAGTAGAAGTACAACAGTAACTTTAACTTTAGTTCTTCAAATTTTGCTGATATTGATCACTACTCCATCGACTGGTTTTCTATGGGAAAGACTTAATATATCCGCATCAGGATTTACCAGCTCCCACCTGAAATAAAATTGAATTTCACATATGACTATTGTCTATTGGACATATATAACACAAGATATTAAATAATTAATTAACTCTAAATTTTACCATATCAAAATCGTAAGCACAAAGTTTATCATGTCACCCATGAGAAAGTATAATTCACTTGGCATATATATAGACGAAGAATGATCATACCATGCATGGATTAAAGTTTCTTAATATTTTTCGAAAAGGACCCAAACTTTTTGCAAGTTTAATTTATTTCCACAAATATTGTACTACTCTTTCGAAACCCCCTCGAGAGGACAAGCGGAAAAGGTTTCGATGAGTATATGTATTATTTAACATACTGAAACATATACAATGAAATCGCAAATGTTGTTCGTGGATCGGTCGTTATACCTGTATCGAACCACAAGGTGATGAAGTAAAACAGAAACTTGCAATCGAGCTAGCATATTCCCTGCGCATATTCTTGATCCGCCTCCGAATACTGCGTATGATCCTGGCTTTGGTGATTGCTGAATAAATCATAATAAAAAGTAGAAATTACATATATATTAATTTAACTGAAGTTTCAATAAAAAATGTGTAGTGAATTATCTTTATGTATATATTTATATATATATTTAATTAATTAATTAGCCTTACGTTCCATCGATCTGGATTAAAGCACATAGGATCTTCAAAATTTTGAGGGTCTGTGTGGAGATATCGAAGCCAACACACAACTTGCCAACCTTTTGGAATTATGTGACCTATTTGAAAGAAAAAGAAATATCTTGTAATATAATATATATAAAAAAAGTAAAGATGTTTACATAAAATTAATCATGATCAAGGTTTTATGAAGTTTTCTCAAAACATACAAAAAATACTAATAAATTCTAATAAGTGGAAAGCGAAACATAAACTTTTGTTCGAGTCCGTTGCAACTTCTATTTTCACATGAGTTTTTGCAAAATATCTCGAAACATTAGAAAATTTTAAACTTTTATGGATTAAACTCTTGATTTCGGGCCACACTTTTATATATACGTGCTAAATATTAGAAACTTGTTGTATTCTTATTAAAAATCTCTTGATTTATTTTGGAAAGATCATCTAATCGTGATTGTAATAATAAACTTAAAACTACTTTTAATTAAAATAACAATATATTTCAAACAAAACATTTAGAATTTAGAGCCGTGCTAATAATAATTTCCATATATACCACAACGTTGCTCTCTATGATCACATGTAATCATTTTCCGAGAAGAAAAAATAAAATAACAATGACCAAGCATGTTATGGACTTATGATAGCTACGAATGATGTGACAAATACGGTATTTAATTAATGCAAATAACTTTTAAAGTTGTTGATAATTAATTGATTACCTTTGTACTCGATATCATCTTTGCTGGTCCTGAAAACAAATGGTGCAATATTTCCCAATCTAATTATTTCTTCCACCACCTATATTAAATAGAAATGGCACATATATGTCAGACATACATATTATTAGAAAGACTATACAACATTTAATAATAATTTGGATCTCATGAGGTCTCGATTCTCGAATACTTTCAACTTATTCGTTTCTGTTGTTCAAATAGTTCTACCTAATATATTTTAGGGACAATTACATCAAACACCCCACCGTCTAACTCCATTTTGACTTTGCACTCATAAGTTTATTACGGAGCGTTTTGCCACAAAAAAAGGTCGTGTTTGTTCTTTTGCCCCACATGCACTTTTCGGCCAAAAATGAAACTTAGCTCCGCCATTTTTGGTCGAGAAATGGCAGGAATTAAACTGAATTGTCGATTTTTTTCTTTTACCGGTCACGTGACCTAATTATGTAAAAAATCAAAACAAAATATTTCGGCCATTTTTGGCCGAAAAATGCATCTGGGGCAAATCAAACAGATAAAATCTTACCTTGGGACAAACCGCTGCAAAACAAACTTATGGCTGCAAAGCCAAAATTAGGATCATACGTTGGGGTGTTTGATATAATTATCTCCTATCTTTTATTACTTAAGAATAATCCTTAAGAATCGCCGTCGCTACCCTTAAGTAAATTCTTGTACATACGGTTCGTTGACTAATTAAACCACTTTTATGGATCTCGTAAATTTTATATGTACCTTATTCGTGTAATTGCACGCGAAAATTTCATCGTACGTGACAAATTGTCCACTCTTTTTCTTGTTTAACTCCAAATGCTCTTCCTGCAATATAAGTGTAGATGAGAATAAATAATCATAAACTAATTAAAACAACTTTTGAATTAATTTAATCTTACCCTAAGCTTTTGGAGAACATTTGGGTATTTGGCAAGATAGTAGAAAGCCCACATGATAGCAAGGGAAGTGGAGGTGTATCCAGCTACAATGAAGCTCACAATATTATCAAGCACTTCCATATCACTTAATTTGTTGCCATCATCATCCTTCATTTGCATTAGCCCCTCCATCAAATCATTTTTGGCACTTGATGATGATTTGTCTTCTTTCTTCCTCCTCTCCATTTCTTCTCTAAATGTAGATATTACCTTTTTGCGACACTGCAATCGTACGTGGATCAAATGAGTTTGAGCACACGTTTGTATTTGATTTTTGTAAAGTACAAATAAAAAACGAATAGTACTTTTCAAGAAAACGTCTAATATGTTACCTGGAGCGCGCGGTGAAAAGCAGTACCGGGGAAATTGAGAGGATAGGCTCGAACTCCATCAAGTAGACCATTGAACAACACATCAAGGCCATCTAAAACAGGACCAGACTCAAAGCTAGCAAAATACTTGCCAATGTTTGCAAATGTGACCTATATTGCATATTAAAACCCATTAACACATAAAATCTTGTTATAACAAACATAACCAAGGAATTTGTACTTGTCTTAGAAAGCTTCTCCTTCATGCCAGAAATTAGTATATATAGTTACATAGACAACTATTGAGACTAGTATCAGTGAGCTTTTCAAAAGAAGGACAATATTCTCATGAACTTATTATAAATCTTTAAATCATGAAAATTACAAAAGGTGTAAACTACCATTGGCAAATAGGTCGGTTCATTCGGTCAAGTTAACCTTGTTAATAGTTAGATATAATAAATTAGAAAAACAGTTAAAGATATACATTATTTTCACAAACATCTCAATACTTAAAGGAAATGTTACCTTTCTGGCTTCTCTATACGCAGTGATTCGGCCCTTCTCCGCCCATGACTCCAGCGCAGTGACTATCCGCGGCTGCACCATGAGCAAGATTACACGGAGCGCGTCAGGCTGATTTATGGCCCTAACCACAAAGCTTCTGATCCTTGTGTGTGACTCTCCATTCACTGCAACTATAGATGTGGCTCCAACAATCTCCACAGTGGGCCACTCCAAGGGGAAATTCGATTCCTTTTGCAACACAAATTTGGAGGCACTTGCTGTGCATGCTATGATGGTTGGCGAGCCAAATAAGTGTGTCCTATATAGTCCTACTCCATCACCATATCTAATAAAAAGAAGCCATAATTAAAAAAAAAACAATTCTTTTTTGTAATACTTTCTATTTAAAATGTAAGAGTTAGCTAATAACATTTTGCTAATATACTTCCGGTTGACTGTATCACTATATTATCATACATACAATTATATATACTATTTGTATAATAAAGGGTCTTTGTTAGTTAAAAATAGTTCTAAGAATGATTCTATTAATTTACCCATAATATGAGTCTTTAAGTTAGTATATAACAAGAAAAATAAATTAGGAATCATACCTGCGGCGTTTATCATTGATGTATTCATCAGGTTGTCGAATAACATTAAAATACCAAAGAAACTTCAACATTTCTCCAAAAAGTGGCAATCCCATGTGCCCCGGAGGAAGCGTTGGGCCGCCGGTGCTCGACTGGCGGAGAGTGATCGGAAAAGCATACCAATAATCATTCCACCACCACATACATAATCCCAATAATGGTAAAATCCCAACCACTAATCCCACCCATAATCCTGTTTCCATTTCCATTTTACTTAAAGAGAATATTAAATAAAGTTCTTAGCACAATTTTTAGTCAAGGATACTATCATATTTATATATGAATACCAGATATGCTGACCAATTGCATGGTAGATACCAGACAGATTATTCCATAAAATTGTGGTTAACTAGAGACAAGCCTGGTTTATTGTGGTTGGGGTCAGTGAGAGTCAGATTATTCCATCAAATTCATTAGCTAGACATGAAAGGTGTACCGATAGGCAGATCATCGCATAGCGTATTTGGTGCAACCAATGGAATAATTTATTTATTTTTGTGCAACCAACGGTCTAGATTAACACAGACTCAACTTTTTCTACAATTGTAAGAAATAACTAACCCACGTCCCCACGATGTATTGGTAGTGTTTGCATTACGTCAGCAATACAATAGTTGCATGAATACTTTCTCTCGGAAAATTTGTTATTATTTGTTAGACTATGCTTTGAAGAATATACCTAAATTTGGTTTGTTAGCTGAAAAAAACATATTGCAGACTGATTTTTTGTTAACGTAAAGATGTTTACAGTACTTAATATACTTCTAGCAAGTCATTTTCAACATGTGAAGGGGGTAGGATTTGAAGTTAGACCACTTCTGTGATTTGGACATTGATACTATATTAAGGAAGTGATTTGGACAATGATACTATATTAAGCTGCTGTCTCATCAAAAAATCTAAATTCTGTAGAGAAAAATAGTAAGAAGAGAAGATGGTGAAATTATTTATCCGCTATATGATTATGTAGCACAGCTTCTTTCATCCAAAAATACAAGTAGACAAATATGTAAGAATTTCCAGTTAAAATAGTACCATAACATTACAAAACCCATCATAATCCAAGAAAACAAATCAATACTAAAATTTAAATTCAGACAATTACAAAACCCTACATAACCCAAGAACAAACAGACAAGCCATAAAACTAAAAAAGAAAAACAAAAAGAAACACGACGAAAAAAGAAAAAACACACTCAAAACAATTACAGAGCCCTACAAACTTTACATAAAAACCGAAAAAAAAAAAGAATAAAAAAAAGAACTAGTCAGCCTCAAACATAATTTCCAATGCTGTATCCCAACAGAACAAACTTCCTATAAGACGACCAAAAAAGCGTCTTAACACCACGCTTCTTATACGGGTATTACGTCAGCCTTCGAAGAATCTTCACACCAGAGAACAACACCGTCAAAGCTAGCTGGGAATATGCATTTGGCCCACTGGCATCCCGTTGTGAAGGGTTCAGGCGGAGGAACTATCATAAGAACATTTTCATTTCTTTGGACGACACCCATGACACTAACCGTGCTGCCTTCCTTGATATATCTACCACAAATTAAAATAATATTAAGTGAACGGATGAAAATTACACTCGGTATTTCATTTATCTTCAACATTTTGAAGAAATCCTAGTAAGGGTAAAAGATAAAGATTTTACCCTTCCTTCAATCGCATTACACGATCATCACTTGACAGATTCCTCTCTCCCAACCATCGAATAAAGTCCGAAGAAGATTCTCTGTCTTGAAGATTAACATCAATGACTACACTTTCATCCACATAAGGTGTCACCCTAGCACCAGAGCCAGCTTTAACCAATGCTCTCAGCCCAGATTGGAAATCAGAGATGTAAAAGTCAACAACGTGCTTCTACATTCATCACGGAAAAGGAAATCCAGTTAGCAAAAGTGGCCTCAAAGTCGGTCATAGCACACTTGAGAATGTATTGAATCTGAGTTACCAAGCAAAGATCTTATTTGCACAAAAATGCCTGGTATCTTGTCAAAATTAGATGGGGAGCAGAAAATTTTGTGGTCTTTAATTGTTCTAGAGAAACTTAGCATCAAATAATTTCTATTGGCTGACAGAGAACTTGTGAATGCAGATAAAAGAGAAAAAGAAAAGAAGCAAAACAAGAAAAGCAGAAAATAAACTACAAAAACCATAAGTAAACTATACGCCAACAAGGACATAAGTGTCTTCATGCTATCTTAAAAATTGCTGTTATGCAACGAAATGCGGGAAGTTTTCCGGGTGGATGCCTTAGGGGTAGAAATTTGATAGAGAAACAAAGTCCAAGTTACTAAAATTTCTTATGTGCAACCAAAGTTGAATTAGGAGAACACAGATTCTCATAACAAGTGCTTTAAAATCCACAAATTTAATAGGCGGCACAACAGCTTATTAAGGAATCAAATAAATTGCAAAATTTAACTAAATCGAGCAAATCACCTCTGAAGACCTAAGCCCCCAAGTAAAGCGACGGTGTGTAGGATTTGCTGCCTTGGAGTCCCACCCACGATACTCATGTAGACTTGTAGATGTGTAGACGCATCTAGGGACCTTTTGAAAGGATGACTTGAGGGGAACATTTCCACAGGTCACCACCTTTCAAATATCATCAAGCATAAGGTGAATATAAAATCGTGTCACTTGCATCCATCAAAATAACACATGTGCCAAAATTGTAAGAGTCACATGGTAAAAGAAAGAATACAAATTCATCTGGTAGTTTTTAAGCCGAATATCCAGGCAAAAAGACCAAAGATTTCCGTTAAGCAACTTTTTCTTCGCTTATATGGTTTCACACATTTGATGAACAGAATAAAGCTTGCCCATCAACAACATTTGCATATGATTAAGTTCTAACAGAATCAGTAGTAAAGACATGACTGTCCGTCAAGCATAGAAAATAATATTTATACATGGATGTACAGATTCACATACCCCAGAGACTTTGACGTATTGCCCATTTTTAGCCGTTCTTAGTTCAGAATCCGGATACCGAGCAATGTATCCAACGACAGCATTTCTCCCCCAACAAGAATTCCACATGAAGAGAGCACCAACAATGCAGAATAAGACAGTAACAACTACAAGTAGAAGAAAATTGTGAACTGCTCCCAGAATAAAACCGCCAGCAATGAAGCCCATCACAAAAAGCAGAATAACAGCCCACAAGATAGGTTTAGGAATATTCTTTGTGAAGGAGTACTCATCCTCCGGATTAAGAGTTGTCACAGCCTGGTTGTTACTGACTGATGAGCCATGTTGTTTGAATGATCCAGTTGCGTCCAAAGGTCCAGAAACCTTTCTTGGGGCCCCAGTTGAAGTTAGTGGACCAGATGTAATGAGACCTGTTGCAGGAAGAATTGGGGGTTGAGGACCTGAGTTTTGGCGACCATTTGGTGTCGCAGTCCCAGATTGAGGTCCAGACGACCTTTTAATAGGTTCCCCATGTTTACTAAGTGGCCCGGAATTTGATTTTTTCATTGATCCAGACACCCCTAAGGATGATACAGGACCAGAAGTAGAGTAGCTAGACCTGGCCACAGCATTTGGGTTGATGGGTCCAGAATGTGAAGCAGCTCCGCCAAAAGATCCAGTCCTAGACGGAGCATTGGTAATAGGTCCAGACTTCCTTTTTGAGCCATCGACCGGAATATCAAACATCTTCCCAAGCTCACCTGACTTCTTGATGTCCCCGCCAGTATAGGGCATTGCCACTGAGCTCATAGTTGGCAATTTTTCTTTCGGTGGCTCTGGACGACCAGAAACGTAGAGGCCACTGCTAAGCTGATGAGACGGGAATCTAGACCCCATCACTTTTCCTTATGGAGGGAGTATAAGAGCACGCAGAGTCGATAGTACCTCGGTTATAATTGTTCCAGTTTAGGCCGCTGAGATCAAAATAAATGCACTTCATGAAACACGTGTTTTATGAAAAAGAAAAACGAGATATATCTCTAACAGTAAATATTTTCTATAGAATTATCAAAGGAAAGAATAAATTAATTCGTAATGCAGGATAAAAAGGCCATTAATGATTTCTTACGTGGCTGGCCAGCAGTTTCTTTTTTTCCTTAACTACCATGAGTGGAGCAAAGACTTATAAAATGTCACTATTGCAATAAAAAGATTTTATTAACCAATAAATAAGGAAGGGGAAAAAAAAAATTTGACGACCCAATTTGGTACAAGCAATCCATTGGTCAATTGCGAGTAAAGCATCAACCACCCAATGAATGCTTGTACTTTTTTCTACTTTTATTGGTGCATGACAAGTAAACACGTGTCCATGGCGGAGCGTAAGGTGCAGAAACTGCGAACAGCACATAAATTTTCACCAAGATGGAACATGATCTATATTCTTACGAATTTACTCCGATTTATTTCGTTGTATTACAAATTAATGACATTCAACAATGAGCTGCGATCATATAACTTACTAAATTTATGTACGAATATTCATGTGATTAATTTATTTTGCATGACAGCCATGCTGCAATGCAAAAAACGCGTGACATGAACTTCGGTCACACTTAGATGCATTTAAACCACTCTTTATTGTCAGCAGCTAACAAGGAAATTTACAGGTCCAGGCTCCAGACACGAGAATTGCGTTGATCCAAACTGATGTAGAAACATGCCGTCCATAGGGGTGCGAGGGATGGGGTGATGGGGGTGGGGTGGATTAGCAGGATCAAAACTACATAGCGAGCTTCCTATCATTACGACTATAAACACGTGAGCTGTGTAGCCGTGGTAGATAGAACATGTGATCAAATGACGAACAACAGCCGTCAAAATCTTTCACAACATAAGAATAACTAATCAACGGGTTCGCGAACAAAGACTCACTCAATGCAAATGATCACAAGGAGGAACAGAATCGCACGCAGTTATAGCTCTGATAAAAGTTGGTAGCCATAGTTTCAACTTTCAAGAAAGTAGAAACTTCCAAAAACTGACACCTAAATATTAAATACAACCAACAAATCCCCATCAGAAAGTAAGAAAAAACAATATTTCCTCAACCTCTTTCAACTTTTTACAGCACTCCACTCCTAAAGAGATAAAACCTGAAGAAAGTTGGTGGCGAAAGGTAGTGGAAACAAACCAACACCGCACAAACAGATACACAAAACGCAAACAAAGTTCTTAGAAAACTCCACATCTCACAACATACCAGTCATTTGACCAACACCAAGTAATTTTAACAGCACATCGAATCCAGAACTCTACGAAAACGAATCCAAACTTAGCCATTAATCTTCGAGAAATCGGTCATTTACAACGAACAAATCCAATCACACTCAACCAAACACATCTAAAACACCTCTTCAATGAAGAACCAAACAACACTAGGATTTAGGTCACACGCTTAACCAAATATCTGGATTTAGCTCAAAATTACTTAAATATAACTGAAAATTAACAACAGAACAAAATCTGGTGCTTAACAACATCATTAGAACTAAGATCCCTTCACTGCAAATCTCATTTAACCCCAAAATCAATATACAAATCACCTTCACAAATCCAAATCCTCAACAAATCCTTCATTTCCAACACACATTGTAACAACAACAACAATAGCACAAAAAATCAACAACAACAAAAATAGCAAAAAAATCAACAACACTGAAAGTAATAAAAAAGTACCTGAAGCTGAAATCCGAAGGAGATTGAGCGACATAATGGCGGCTGTATGTAACGAGTGCTAGGGATTCTGTTAGTGTGAGATCCAAATTTTTGTACTACTTTCTCTCTCTAAAACAAAATTGAAAATGAGTCTTTGCAGGGCCGCAACGACTGGTTGTTTGTCTGCTTCGTCTCTCTCTCTCTCTACTATCCAAATGCAGAGATTTTTACAGTAGAGATATAAATATATATATATATATGTGTGTATGTATATGTTGTATATATATAATTAATGATAATGAAATAAAAGACAGACTTTTTTTGCTCACATTTGTAGTGGACAGCAACCCATTTTTCTCTTTGAGTAAATTGCAAAAGTGCCCCTAGGTTCGATCTAATTGGTAAGATTGACTCTATAAAACTTTTTATTATATACAACTTTTGTGAAAAGGCTTGAGACAAGACAATGAGGCTTTTAGCTTGTTAAGTCGTGGGCGACTCTACCGTCTACACGTTCACTAGTAATTTTGCAGGTTTAGCCCGTTTCAAATTTTCAGCACACTACACTGAGGTGTCACAATCAGTCGGTTATTACCATCAATACTCAGTGTGGATGGAGTGTTAAAAGGTTATTTTCTATAATTTAAAAAATTCTTTTGATCTCCATATTCATTTGTACTATGTCATTTATACTGTCGTTGTACATCTTAAGTTTTTCCTACTTTGACATATACACTAGCTTGGTACTTGCACAACTCCACTTGAGAGATACAAGGCAATGCCAGTCTTGAATTAGGTCACGAAAGAAATGCTTTCTTCTCTCGCTACTTTACTTGGTGGCGTTTTAGTGTATTATAATATACGAGTTAAAACAAATATTTCATGATGTTTTTAAATAATTTTTAAAGAGTATTTTTAAAAGTTACGAAAAGTTCATAGTATTTTGATTACGAGCATTTAGTATTAAACCTTAATGCATAAATTGATCATACAATCAACGTTAATCGCTAAGTTTATAATTTCTTATGAAATATTTGCTAAAGAAAAGCTACAAAAGGGTCATTTTGTCAATTATATCACAAGTGTACTTATATATATATATATATATATATATATATATATATATATATATATATATATATATATGAGAGAGAGAGAGAGAGAGAGAGAGAGAGAGTGTGTGTATAATATATAGTATAGCATCTCAGCACATTCAGGTTTTGGTCTGGTCTCCTCTATCTGTAAGCATTTGCACTAGGTTTTAACATGTCAAAAAATATAATAGTATTTTTTTTGTGTTTTTCTGTCGTTTGCAAAGAGGTCCTCACACTCCTCCAAATTAAAGACTTGCCCATAATGTGCGTTATTTTACATTTATTATTTGTATGTACTATTTCTTTCCCTGCATCTCGCACGTGGATCTCTAGTTTTGTGCTTGGTTGAAAAATCAGAATTTGATTATTCTATACATGGTTTAAAACTTTAAATTGACATTATTTCTATTTATTTGAGACAACAATTAATATAATTAAGTTCTTTATTATAAAATTTACAAGGTAAAATCAATTTTGAATTTAACTTAGAGTTGGTGTATTCTTCGCATGAGCTTAACAACTGTCTTCATTTAATGTGCATGTCCTTTTCATACTAACAAAATCTACACGAGAAAGGTGTTCGAAAGTCATAGAATTTTTTATTGACAATATAGAGATTTGTCTTTTAAAATATTATAACATTTAACCCTTGAGGTTTTCGGTGTGTTTAGTAACCTATCGTAATCTTTGGTGAGACAATTATGCAATTCGAAAAGTCTAACGTGAAAATAATAAAGAATTGACACTACTAACAAATAATGGAGAAGATAAGATTTTTTGATGAGTAAAATTGATTTAGATTCCAGTTGAGTAGAGATTCCATCAATTAGACTTTTAAAGAATAGTTCTTATAATGATAAGAAAAAAAGTACCCTCAACAACAACATTCTTCCCTCTAATATTCTTGCTCTTTCGATTAGCGTTGATGCGACGGGGTCTCATGCAAGCGAATTACGACAGTTATGGCGCACAATGAAATACATATTTAATCGATTGTAGGTCTTTGAACCCACACGATTATATTTTAAGTAATTCGATGGATGAAAGATAGTTTATAGTCTTGTGTGGTTAGATAGACAACTGTTGGCTAGGACATTTCTAGATAGATTAAAGGTAACCGTAGGATTCAAATGATTCTTGTCGTTCATTAACAAGAAAGAGCTTTTCAAACACTTGTGTCTTGAAAAACCGTGATTATGGAGAAGAATACAGTAACCACTCAAACTGACTATTCAACTATATTACGTTGAGCACCATATATCTTGAATAAGTTGTTGATGGTGTAAGTTATCAATATCAACTTTACCAAGCAGATTAACTCAGTAATAAGCAATAAGGCTCGTTCGCTCTAATATTTTGTTCTTTAAATTTGCATTGTTGCGACGAGGTCTCGTGCAACCTAATCACGGTAACCACGCGGTCATGGTGACGCACAACCAAATAGACATTCGATCAATTGTAAGCCTTTGCACGTACAAGATCTTATTGTTAGTGTTACGATAGACTAAAAATAATTTAAGTTTCGTGTGATTAGATGAACAATATGTTGTTCCCATGTTCATATATTCACAATATTTAAAAGGAACAAATAAATTTTTATCCCACAAATTAGCATAACATTGGTTCTCGTTTCTCTATTAATTAATTAATCACAAAAATAAAATGGATAAACAAGTAAGAAAATATTACCTCATGCGCGAATCGAATGAATGTTACCTCAAGTGTTGATACATTACCAACCATAATAAAATAAAATTAGGATAAGACACAGACTAAGTCACAACTCTCTTTTAGACGATTTGCGCCCCTATTCACGAAGAATATGCAGTAGGCCGGTCACATCATGCACGTTCGCCTCCAGGATACAACAACACAATATGTTGTTAATTTCTTTAAGTATGCACTACTAGAGAAGTTTGAAGCGTAACCTAACACTTTTTCTTGCCCATAATATTATATTCACATCATATATTGTATGTATAATATATTTGTATATAAAGAGAAGAGGGCATGTATATTGAAGAAATATAATTTTCTCTTGTTATCTTGTAAAATAGAAGTGCATCTCCCTTTATATACATGACTAAAACACATGATTGTATTATAACTTCCTCATAATGTCAAAGTTTAATGCTTAGTGTAAATAGCTATTTTATTAATTATACCACATAAATATGATGTTATTACATATAATAAGTATGGGAATTTATTTTGTACAGTAGTGGGGTAGTAATTGTGTAGTGGGGTAGTAATTGTGTAGGTTATGGCGTCTCACCTCTTAATTCTCAATAATTCACACACTTAGCTTATAACATACAAGACTTTTGACCTCCACTAACCAAAGAAATCATGTCTTGTAAATAATATCAAAATAATTAATACCCTCTTATTTTCTTTACTTTTTGATCTTTTAAGTCACACGAAATAACAATAAACATCCTACTGACTTAGAAACGAATACAAATTCCCTAGCTATATCAATTCAAACATCATAAAATGAACAAACAGATTGTCGTGTAATTGTTGCTTTTCCTACATAACACCTCCCATCCTTCAAAAGTTTTAACTTGTTTTCACATAGCTAGTAATAAGCCGTTTGTGCTTCTAATTAATGAAAACAAACACACATCAAAATATTAAGCCATGATATTCATTAATCAAAATATTAGTTTTGGTATACATTTATCTTTGATTGAATATTAGACATCTTTTGCAGTATACTTAGATTTTTTTTTCGAGACAATTTCAAACAACTATTAAAATTAACTATTTGTAGGCCCATGGGCCCATGAAATAGCTTTTTATGAGTTGAGGATGGTTGCATAATATTTGAACAAATTGTGAAATGATATATAGCCCAATTAAAATCAAACCGCCACACCTCCGCTCGCCACGAATCTTAGGTAACGTGACAAAGTACTCAAACGTGTCAATTACTAGTCTCAAAACGTGTCATACCTCAAATAAAACAAAAAAACATACATCTTAACTTTTTACAATTTAATAATTTCATACACATGTACACAATTTTGAAGAGAAGATGAAGGTGACAAGCTCCAAATACTACATAATGAGATTTGTTGCTATTTTGTGCTTTTTAATGGTTATTTTAGTACCATTCCACGTGTGTGAAGGAGTTGGTAGTACGAGGAATAATAATGATGATGAAAATGAGGTTCCAGTGTCGGAGAGACAAGGTGCGTCGAAGGTGATTGATGCTGTAAGAGCTTATATGTTTTCAGTTCCAACAGGTTGGGGTTATTGGGCTTTTAAAGCCAAGGATTTCTTGTTGCCAGATTATTTTTCGACTCCGAATAATGTTGAGTAAGTAATTAATTAGAAGCTTTACTGTTCTTTCGTTTTTTTTTTTTTTTGTTATTTGTATCTTGATCACCTCGTATTTCTTCTTGAAATCCTTAATTATTGTAGGAAATTATTAGTATATGGAAGGTCATACTAGTTTTCAAGCAACTTCTAATACAGTAATAGAACATGACTCCGACATGTGTGATTTTGAATATTGGATTTTATAATTCACGTGTAGGCCAGATTTAACATCATCAAACCGGAGATTAACATGGGGTAGCAAGTATAGGCCAGATGGTTATATAACAATTAGGCTAACGCGTGGATAAACAATTAACAAGTAGCCAAACTTGTCATTGACATATTTAACACTGTTTCGAAAATTTAGTACGCCTCGCATGTCCTACTAAAAGATTTTATGCCACGGGAAATTTTATTTCAAGTGGAGGACAATTTTACTACGTGCTAGTTAAAGGACAATTTAATATTTTCAGAGGATTAAAGGACAATTTAATATTTTCGTCGACCTCGATGAGAGGAGAATCCCAAATTACACGCGCTAGTTAATTCAATATATAGTCTGTGCTTGGACAGTTAGTACGATTTAGTAAGTACTTATGCTTTTCAGCTTTCGCAAGGGAGGTGAATGTGAAGGTGAAGGGGCGGCAGAGAAGGTGAAAGACGCGGTGGTGAAAAGCCTTGACGAGAGCAAGGAAACGGTACAAGACTCCGCCAAGTCCGCTGCGAGGCTGGCGGAGGAGGCGGTGGAGAAGTTGAAGAGAACTTTTTCGGGGAAAAAATCAGATGACGAGACGGAACTTTGATGTAATAATCGACGCAAATTTCCTCAGTTTATTTATTATCTTCACGTATTCTGAAAGTTTTTTTGTACATTATTTCAAAAATTCTATATAAGTAAAGAATTTTAGCTTTTGAATGGAGTGGTTACAAATACAATTCAGGATTATGGTACATCGAACTTAGCTGGTTTAAGATAATAATTATACATGCATTGTACGTAATGCGGGAATTTGGGATCACGAGTAAAATGATATATTAATAAGGTGTCGATTAAATTGGGTCACCTTAAAGCAGAACCCTCCTTTTGTAGGATCATTCGAACTTGGAGTACAACCAAAAATAATAATCGTGATCACTATATTTATCACGAGCTATTTTTAAGGGGTAAAAAGCATTTTGCACTCCTAAAATGAAATGATTGCACCCCTAAAATGGATTTGTTGACACGTTGCACCTCTTTAGTGTGTGTATGTGTATTAACAGGGGCAAAAAAGACATTTTATATATTTTAATAAATAAATCAAATTCTGATTTATTTTAAAACCAATTAAAATCTGAAATTGAAAAATGGAAAATAAGAAACCCTATTCTATTTAGAAATAAAACCAAAATTACATTAAATCTCCACCACCACCGCTACGGTTAGTAATCTCCACCGTGCACCATCGCCGCCGCACACCGCCATGTCACGCGCCACCACATCTCCAACACAAAAATAATAGAATCGGTAACAGAATCACTACTCTTCTCACTCAACCCAATTTCCCCTCACAAGCAATCGCAAAGCCAATCGCCGCCGAAAAATCCGATCGGCTCCTACTTCCTCCGCCTGTGGAAGAATTCCAGAAACCTAGAGGCGGACGGTGACGAATCTCCGAAGGCGCTCGATTCGGTGAACAGCTCCGGTGGATTCGCCTTTGTCGACTCCGACAAGCTCTCGATGTCGGAGTTGTGCAGGCCGATCGCCTTGCGCCGTACAAAAGACAGATTGCGATTGGATTCACTACCTCTGCGTTCAAGCTCCGACGTGATTCGTAATCGGAATAAGATCTAGTTCGATCAGAATATCTTGTTCTTCCTTTTATATGTTTATGTGCTGGTGTTCCGAGTATAATGTGTCGTTCGTGGCAGAGAACAAATCGACATGGATGGATATGCAGTGCACATCGGCCGATTGAGATTGGAGGAGAGATGAAGAAGATGATCGTTCCTTTCTTTTTTTAATTCTTTTTTTTTCTCTTTTATTTAATAATTAGCTCTAAAAGAATTAAAATCCAAGTCTAAGTTCCAGTTCACTAATTTTAATTATTAAACATAAGGCTTACAAGCATGATATTTACTACAAAATATATTTGTCGTTTTTAATGAGCTAATGATAGTCTCTGTAAGTTTTATTAGCATAAAAAAAAATTAAAGACTTTATACAAGGGAAAATATTTTGCCTTATACACGTTTATTAGCTTTAAATTTCTGATTTTTTGTTTTTTTTAATAGTGGAAATGTCTTTTTTGCTCCTATAAAAATACCTACACACTAAGGGGGTGCAATGTGTCAACAAATCCATTTTAGGGGTGCAAAGTGGTGTCATTTTATTTTAGGGGTGCAAAGTGTCAAAATATACCATTTTAGGGGTGCAAAATGCTTTTTACCCATTTTTAAGTGTATCCGTATATCATAGTTTCATGAGATTCAGAGGTTGCTCATATGTTATATCGTTAATCATGATCACTATTTGCCACAATTCACAACACATCAAATTATCGCTACCTGAGCAAAGGCGACGAAAGTCTAATGTTCCGCGTATATTCTAATAGTTACAAACCATTTTGGTTCTGGAAGACCTCAATTGCGCTATTCAACTCATCTTACCTTATCAATTTCGACCTCAATTGCACTATTCAACTCATCTTACCTAATCTAAAATTGATATAGTTCAAATTTTGCAAAAGCAAATGAAATGTAGTCACAACTAGTGCTTAGATTTCACCATTAAAAAGCTAAAACTCATATTCAACATCCAAACTATTCACGAGTTTACTTCACAACAACAGCAAAATCAAATGAAACAATCCAAACTTTTTCAGCTTTACACAAGTAGTATTAAGAAGTTCTACACACTTTAGCATGGCATAGTAAAATCTCAAGTTCTAGCCATTCTAGGACTTTGGTTCAAGCTGTTGCATTTCTTCAACGAGATCTTGTGAAAGGACTTCGTATCCAATATCCAGCTCATCAAGAATGCTCTTCACCCCAAGTACGTACTAGTTTTGCTATGCACCTGCACTTCTCTTTATATAGTCTGGGAAGTTCATTGCATGATTGACTAGGAGACACGTCTTAACACATTTCACATCTCTAGTCTCCCTTGCAATCAAATCATTAGCATTCCAGTGATTTTTTGATCGAAAAATTGTCATGGGGTAAATCGAACAGTTTGGCGAAGATTAAGGGTCAAGTGCTTATTTACAAAGTTTAGGTAATGATGCCCAAAAGTCGTTATAGTTCAAGATGTTTGGTGCTTTTATTCCTTTTTTATATTTCATAACATATAAAGCAAAGTCAAGAGACGTTTTGAAATCAAATATTTGTGCGTCATGTAACTAAAATTTAAAATACCATATAATAGCCGACATCCATAATCATTTAAACTCTACCAAGACAATAAAAACGTCATCATATAATTTACTCAATTTTGAAAAGATAATATGGTACCAAAAAATAATAATAGTTTATTTAATTACATGAATGTTAATTATAAAATATATAATTTTACTAAAATATGTCATGTTACTTGAGATCAATTATTGATATACTAGTATATACGCCTATACACTGAAATTATTGAAAAATGCGCGGTACTTATACTGGGGCAAGAAATCGGCAAATATTATCTATTTTCGTTTTTGTTTTGCAAATTAAACTGCAACGACATGCGTTAAGAGTACTCATTCTCACTTTATCGGCTCTGAACGGAAATTTTCGAAACGGAAGTGGGACGGGAGCGGGTACCCGCTTCAAATATCTACACCCAACCAATGAAATAAACATATGGTAAACATAGTAACCTATATATATATATACACTATATATACATATATTATATACATATATACCAGTATATAAGGAAAGCATTGATATATTAAACATTTTGGTTTCTATATCTAACCTTGTAATTTAAATTATATATTTAACTAATTATTTAATTTAATTTTAAGCTAAACCACTACAACTACATTAACTCCACCCAAACTTATATATATGCCAATGAGACGAAATTTAATCTCTTTTTTTTTATGATTTTAGATGAAACAACAACTCAATATGTTCTGTGTTGGTGAATTAGTTACTCATTTGTGCATGTTCCATTATTTTTTGGGATAGTTGTGGCAACGAAGAACGCGGGTTGGACTTTGGAGAAGGTGAAAGACGCGATGGTGAAGAGCTTTGACGAGAGCAAGGAGACTCTACAAGGCTTGGCCAAGTCCGTCGTAGGGTTTGTGGAGAACTGGTACATGAAATTCACGTGGTTTTACGATAATTGTGTAACGAGGTTGAAACGTGAAACAGTGAAAGTAAGGTGACTGCATAAGACGTATTGTGGTACGTTAATTGTTGCACAACTTGAAGATGTATGCGAAGAATTATCTAAATTAGACATATTCAGAAAAAGAAAAGAAATTAAATTGAACTTGCTATCATAAACGAGTATTTTTTCAATCATGCCACTTTCTTTCTTTCGCTTTGATTCCCAACTTCTACCAGTATCGGTTGTACATTACGAGTACATCTCATCAACCCTTAAATCTGGTACTGGATAAAGGATTGGAAGATCTCGATTTGCGAGCCTGGCTGACTATATAATCCAAAGATGAGGTAAGGTCGCTAACCTTCTTCATCCACATCGTAATTGAATGGTTTTTTTTTTTTTTGTATATAAAGCTCTTTATTATTACCTCATTTACTACTCATTCAATCTAATATTATTTTTTTGAGATTTTAGATGAAACAACAATTTAATAGTTTTGGTGTTGATAATATAGTATTTATTTGCAAGTGTATCATCAAATTTCATGGACGGTGGCGGTGGCGACAAAGAATGCGCAACGGAGAAGGCGAAAGACACGGTGGGCAAAGCTTTGAGGAGAGCAAGGAGACTGCATAAGGTTCGGCCAAGTCCGAAGTCTGCCGAGGTGGAGTGAAGAGATTTTTCTCGGGGCAAAAAAAATCAGATAATAATTTGATTTTGCTTTTTCTTTTGGGTTGATAAAGCTAAACTTATTCATTTCATCTTCACGTTTCCTCAAGTTTTTATACCTTCAAACAATTCTCTCTCATATCTGTATTAAATATAAATAATGGAACGTGGCTTCTGAATGAAGTAATTACATTATAGGATTATGGCACATAAAATGTAGGTGGTTTATATAATTATGTGATAGGGTTGATACATTAAAGTAAGGTGGTTACGTAAGTTTCTGCATGAAAGTTGTGGGTTACGCTAACTGTATTAACTCGAAAGATGTATGCAACTAATTATTAAAGAAACAAGAGTAATTAAACTAATTCGAAATTTAGCTAGTATGAAAAATCCCCGAGTACTTTTGTCATTCATTTCATGTTATGTAGTCGTTTATTCTAATTTTTCTTTTTCGACGTACCTTATAAAGAGGTACTAGTTCCTAACTGACATTTAAGATTTTTAATGTATAACATGATTAAACGCTCAAAAAACCAGCATAGTTAAGCCTAGTAGGTATAAAAACATTTCCAAACGTAATTTTGCGATAAAAACATTTTGCAGGCTTTTCGTGCGTGATACAGTACAAGATGCGGAAATATTTCCGATCACCGTATGTTACAATCGACGTCGCCTAACACGACAGGTTCTAACTATACAAATATTACAAATAGTACACACTATACAAAATATGTAAGCTAAATGGTGGAAACAAGAAAATGGGAAAATAACTTGTAATAACTCATTGGACATAATTTATGTGATCGTGGTAATGTACAGAACAGCAAAAAATATATATTTAAGATGATTTTTTTCAATTTATTTTTGGAACAATGGTGTAACGAACTCTGTATAAGACAACAAAACAAGTACCTCATGGCTTCCTTGTTCAAAATCTTCATTACGTGCTTCCAAATTTGTGAAACTGCAATCCCCGGAAAACATGCTTGTTTTCATCAGATGCATATTAACAAATCCACCACGGAGATTATATAGAATCCTGAAATTGCGGTATTGATTTAAGAAAGTATCTGAAGCTTTTCTAAGATAACATGACAGAAACGCCATGTTCATGTTAGATCTTCACACAAGGATAAACAGGTGAAAGGCAAATTCATATCAGCATATCACGAGAGGATGAACCGCAGAACAATAATATGGAGCTAAGAATGAAAAAGAGGATGCCAATTTTCCATTTTATTGGAAAACAACAATGTAGCACTCACTGGACTTAATAGAGTCCAAGCATTCTTAGTTCAGTCACGTGGCTGGGATCAAGTTCCGGTACGTCCTTGTTGGATTCTCGGTCTTCTACCACATACTCCTGCAAAATCAATTTGAAAGGGGAATCACAACGAGAACTGCCAGCAGGAAAACAAAGGAGTAGACACAAACCATTCACCGCAAAGAGGGTCTCTAAAAGATTGCTTTAACGCTCTCATGTTGCAAGAATCTCGTGAATAAAGTAGGATTCCCTCTTTATTTGGGTGTGGGGGGGGGGGGGGGGGGGTTATCAACTTATATTTAAAAACTATACACTATAGTTGACTTTGACCGAAAAAGAGAATAATTGCCACCTTGGATGCTAAGGTATACAACCTACTTTTCTGGATGGAGAATGTGCTCTATCTATTTGAAAATTAATGCATGAGTAAAGCAGAGTGGATTCATCAAACATGTACACTATAAAACTCCAAACCTTTGTCAATTCTTGCTTGGCAAGAACATGGTAGTGGCGTTCATTGATCCTCTGCCCACATATTATTGCAATGAAGAAACCATAGAGCAAACCCACCAACACAATTGCCAAAACTGAAAAACATCAAGGTGTTAAGATAAGAATGTCTCAAATGATGGTAAATAAAGTGTACCGGCTACAAAATTACAATTTGGGTCAATTTTTGATTGATCTTTGATAGAGGACAGGTTAGTAACTCAAATAGTTAATCAACTTAATTCGATGTAGGCATGTTGTTGGGTTTTCCTCTATCCTCGAGCTAGCGAAGCTTGAATCCAAAGATTATCAAGAGACCATAATATCAGACAATCAATGTAGTGAAGGAGTCTGGACTGCTAAGGTATACTGTTAATAGTACAACAGGAACAGAAGGATTCCAACCCTCCAGTTATAAGAGAATGCAAGAGAAGAAACAGTGATGAGTTCCTTAACGTTGGAAGAGTTAACAGCCCTACGTGTGTTAGGGTAGTAGCATCGGGTAGCTAGTTTAGCTTATAATCCAGTTCTATGCAGGATGTGCACAGGGATTGAAGTTTACTGAATCCTTAAGATTGGTACCTCTATTTTTCTTAGCATTCTATCAGCATTATCTTTCAAATTCCTCTGCATACCCAACCATATGTAGGTAAATAAACTGTCAAGCCAAATCTTTAGATGCTTAACTCTGATGATTATGAGATTAATAATAACAATCTCCTAGTAAAGACGTTTTCCAACGTCCAACAATAGAAATAGCATGATGGTGTACGAGACAGAGAAGGGTGCATTTACCTGCCATAGTATAAAATCCGTATGGGTGTTCTTCATAACCAAACATTTCTCTAAGTTCTTCTCCATAAAATTTGTACACCAGCACACCTAGAAATGCAACAATCTAAAGGAAGTTTTAGTACAAAACTTTTAATAACTGACAACTCATGCATGCTCCCTACTGAGAGCTCTTCCAAGTAAGAGCATGAAGAGCAAAAGTAACTTCAGGCTTCTAAGCAGTTCAGAATAGAATTTATTCAAAAAAATATTAACATGTAAACTTCCATATATCCGGGAGAATAGTTCTTCAATGCACAGGCATCATGGGTTGCATAGATGTGATGCTTAAATCATCAGACTTTGACTTGAAAATTATCCATTTTAACACATTAAACCATGCTATGAGAGCAAGCAGACACGATTTTTAGAAGCGTAAAAAATCAGACTATGTTCCCATTTTTGTTTCAATATCAGTAACTAAAAATGCAAATGTGCTGATAAAGTTCCATAGAAAAGACGGATTCCATACCAGCTGGACAATAACAAAAATGACTGCATGATCCCTTGCAACAAGAAATTGGAACTTTAGCCTCAACCACCAACGATCAGGAGGGACATTTGCACGGAGTATAAACTTCGCTCTACATTCTGTACAGTGAGCAAAAGCAAAGCCCTCCTGGATTATAGAAGGCACGTAAAACACATCACGAATAAGAACGCTTCAATCAAGATAAGAATATTCCAGATATATAAAGTCCTCAACCATGAGTCCATTCATTTCGGAAATTTTGGGAAATGAAAGTTTACATTCAAGAAGTCCATTCAATAGATGAGGAGCTGCATGCACACACATCGGGTGCACTGGTGTAATTGTGGTGGAGGGGAAATCTGTCATTATTTATGATGAACTATCACAATCCTATTAGTATCAAGATGGACTTCGAATAGCTAAGATTATTAACATTTTCAGTTGAATAATGACAATCTCACAAAAATGTCAAGCTAAGCTGGAACATGAATTCAACAAAAATTAGCTGGTGAAAGACTATCAGCTTTCGCCCTTCGAGTTTTGATAGCATACCGGTCAGTTTGACAATTGATGATAAGAAAACCTAGCAAGCCACTCATATATAAACGTCAAACTTTTCACGGAAGATTGTGCCAAAGAATAAGCATACCTTTGTTGACCTCCAATTATCGAGACATGATCTGTGGACATACTTCTGGGTGCCCTTACAATGGCATGGTGCAATTAATTCTTCTTCTGGATTTTTACAAAAAAAATTAAAATTAAAGCATTAACAACCTTGTCAAAAACATATCTAAGGTTATCAGTTTACACGCATATCCTTTATAACTGAGTAATAAAGATGCATATCTTTTCCCACAACGGATACTATCTGAACCAAAATCAGTAAGTCTGAAAAAGAATAATATAACTGAAAAGTACCTTCAGTGTCAAGGCATATGCGGCACTGTGGTTGATCTCCACGCACTAGAACAACATGCTCATTAGAATCAGGACCTGATGATTCACCAACAGCAACAGAAGAATCAGCTCCCACAGTTATTTCAATTGAGCTCAACGATTCTTCTGATATCCTCGGTATCTGGGGCTGCGGAAGAATGGGCTCAGTTTCTGAACTATCCTCAGTTCGAATATCATGCAGAACTAATTGCATCGCTCGGGGCTTTGAAATACAATCACAGGAAATGAAACATTACAACAACAAGTATCTCCGTGGACCATTTCAACAGAGAGCTCCCTGCAGGGGAGATTGAATAAAGTCCCAAAATCAGACAAAACAGGTCCATAGTAACATTAGACAGGAAAGAAAAATTATGAACAATAGGTTCAAACTCCAATCATGATCAACGAAAATACAAGCTATCGGTAAACTACAATTGTACTTGAGCTTCAGTAAATTTAAAGACAGCTATTAGCATTTTAGCAAGGCATATGGATCAACTTCAACTCATTATTATATACTTCGAATCACAGCTAGCTTCATCTTCCCTCAAACAACATTAACTCCGATACGCAATTGCCTTGAATCTCATCACTAACATCTCTTAATCACTAACTATTTCGATTGAAACACGAGAATCTCAGGCTCTAGCTCAGCCTCTTAATATCCCAAATTAGCACCAAACACAACAACAACAACGTAAATCAATACACACCAACATCTAATGAGCACACCAAAACGGTACATTGACCTCTATTTCAATGCTAGCTTAGACTTCACAAATCTTACAGCTAGATTGCAAGTTTATAACTCGATTTAAGATTTCAAGGTCATACACAGTACAACTTCAGCTCATTAACAAATGACTTCCCTCCAACAACACTATTTCCGATCGTAACCGCAGCGTATATCGTTACTAACATCTCCTAATTACCAATTTACAGTTTCTAAACAAAGATTGGAACAAAAAAAACTAGCTGTTGTTAATATCACAAATTAACACCAAACACATCAACAATGCAAAATCAATAACAACCAGCATTTCAAAATTCATGACTTAGCAAATCATCACAATACGAATACAAATCGATAACGAATTGAAGCTCAACCAAAATCGATTAACTGACCTGTTGAATTCATCAGATTTCGTGATCCGCCAATTGAATCAAACGCATTAAATTTGTTGACAAATCGATAAAATTAGGGTTTATGAATCGGAGCTGAAAATGAAGCGGAGAATTCGAGGAAATTTTATTAATTTTTTTTAATTTTATTTTATTAATTTGCAAATGAACAAAAGCTTCGACCTCAGAGAGGACTTGGAACCTACCGGAAATTTTGACGTTGACATTTTTTTTTTAAACTTTCTCAAAATTCAATAATTTAGGTTTTTAACTATCTTCTAATTTAATTTGTTACACAATAAAAATCATTTGGTTTTTGTGATGTATCAAAGGTTCTCTTACATTCGTCAAAAAGTATCATAACATTTGATTATAAAAAAATTAAATGTTTCGTAACATTTCTATTTGTGGCTTGTCGTAAAGAAAAACATATATTTTTCTTTATATTTGTAACTGCGATTCTTTTGAGATTTTCAAATAAGTTGGAGAAAATCAAAACATACAAAAAAATTCTAGCTTTCAAGTGACATAATGCTTTAATTTTAATGATATGTGTTAAAATTAGAAATCATAAATTTGGTATAGTATGTATGACACACATACAACACGTCTCACACTTGTAAATTCAAAAATTGCGTACTGCAATTGACCACGTGCAAGATACATGACTAAAAAATTTCCACGTCTTCTGCGTCGAAAACGTCGAAAACTAAAATTGGACGTTTTCAACGTTATAAGCCTAAACTTTGCAAAATCTCAATATGGGACAGATACTAGGATAATTTATTTCCCCTTTTCAACACATGGTGCTTCCATGAATCAACTCAAGTTTTGTTTTTTTTTTTTTTTTTGTGGCACGAGTCAACTCAAGTTTGAGATGTAAAAAAGAACAACTTCATAATAAAATAAATAAACAACAAATTTCTTCATTTCTAAATCAGCCTTTTTATGTGTCCAACTTTTTTTTTTTTTGATAACAACGTGTCCTCCTTTTTAAAACCTTCACGGAGTAGAGTGTGAAGTAGAGTAATGTATGTTGCTATTTATACTTTATAGTACTAAATACGTCACTATTCTACATAATACAAGAGACGAAGTGTCCATGTATCATTAGGACACTAATTTACTTTTTAAGATCCATATCTAACCACGTAACCTCACACGTGAACTCGCACATGCTTTGTCTGAATCACAAATCAAGTCTAACTATTGAAAATTTGTCTAAAAATCTGGGCCACTAACAAGTGAGTAGTACATGCATACTTCTTGCAACAATTCCAATTGATTTTACAAGTTGGTATGTCTTATCTTTATATCTACAATAATAGTCTTGCTTAAAAACATTAGAGTAACAAGAAGGAAAAATCGTGTATTCGACTCAACGTGATTCTAGTCAGTTTCATATATCCTACACTGATGAAATGATTACAGGCTCTCTCGGATTTTCCACGAGTCACCCAATGAAACCATAGACTTTCTTGGCTTTCTTTTCTATCGCGACTCTAGTGGTCCAAGAAATGCACGACCCTTTCTATATTCACAAGATGCTTCACGATGTCCACTGCATCACTTCACTTCCTCGTTGGGGTCACTAATCCTCATTGATTAGCTCATTGTCATCCAGAGAGAACTGAGTTGCATGGGAACCTGAAAGATTCGCAAAATCAGTCCTCAACTGGACTGCAAATCATGCCGATAAATGCCACATCACTCGTTCAACAACTTATCAGAGGATCATATTGACTTTTGGGGTCGAAAATAAGCCCATAATCCACAATGAGAAAACATACCTCGTTCGTCTGGAAAGACCAGATACTGGAAAAACCAGGTATCTTTGGCTCAATGCCCCATGCCTTTCTACGGGAGAGCGAAAACAATCATTAAAATTAATAAATAAATAAATAAATCTGAAAAATAATTCAAAGTTCTAATAAGAAACTAAGCCTATAATTATTAAGCCATGTAAACTTGTATAACAACTCACCTGCAGATTCAATGTAACTCAAAGCGCGAGTACCCAAAGGTAAGCTACATCATCAAAGTATGACGTCCACAAAGGTGCATGACTGCACGCAACCATTTGAGTCCCGAGAATGGTAAAATAAAAAATATATCATTTAGCTAAGAAGTCAATGCGAAACACGTGTATCCAAAAAACATGATTATGCTTCTTATTTTACAATGATACTTCTACTATTCAAGTAGCACGAGGCAAGTAAAAGTTCATGGAATATGAGATAGTGCTCAAATTTCAATGTTATTTTTCAATAAGTACGATAATACTGCATTACGTTCGCTGTGTGAATATCCTGTGATAGATATAAGCTGGCATTTGCACATGTAGATGGGTCAAAACAAAAGATTGAAAGGATCAACATTCAAATCTAATTATAGTCTCATTATTACTACTTCGAAAGACAAGTGAGCTGAAATATTTTCGAAGGGAAATAAAATAAAGAATCAAGGGCTTGAGGCGACGTTAACTTCCACAGATCGATTACGTGGTTTCTCAGAATGGCAGAAATAGAGCAATGTAGTAAAAAAATTGATCACTAAATCTTCATGATGATGACTATCCAATCATATAAACCTAGACGAAGTTACGCTCCACTTACTTGAAACATATTTATCTTTTATCAGCATTTACAAGTGACAGTAACCAATTGATGCCAGATTTGTACCGATCAATGTTCTCAAAGCCTAAACTCATCCTGATTCATGTTTTTTTTTTTTTTTTTAAAAAGGTAAGTGATGAGATAGTACCTTTTACAAAAGGGCTTCAAACTTGCCCCGACTCTGGAAAAGAATTCTTCCAATATGAGCTCGGAACTTCACAGGGAGGAACTGAAATATTGTGTTTCATCACCTATATTTAACCCACAGAAACAGCAGCATCTGAAAGTTCGTCAGAGCTGCTGGATGTGCCAATGCTTACAGTATCCCGAGCACCACTATAATATCCAAAACTCGAATAGGCACCATCATCACGGCCATCCATCACGAAAGCCTGCTCTTCCCCAGGGAGCATTCTTGAATTTCTCGACTGAACATAGAGCTTAAAATCTAAAAGGCAGTCCGGAAAGTCACAAATAATGTTTTTCAACAATCTATATGTGTTGCTATCGAACTCAATGTTTATATCAATCATTTCTTGCAGCAAACTTATAACCTTGTCTACGTCTCTATCCTTACAGAAACCAGATAAAATCAAGTCGTATGAATGCTTATTCGGAGCAATTTCCATCTTCTTCATTTGCGTAAATAACTCATACGCCTTTTGAACTCGACCATCTCTAATAAGTCCACCAATCACAACATTATACGACACGACATCAAGTAAGATCTTTTCTCCATCAGCTTGCTTGAATAATCTAATAGCTTTCTGAATGCTACCTGATTTTATGAGCCCGTTTACAATTATAGTATGGATGCAAACATCAATATCCATATCTGTAAGCATCATCCCATTATACCTCTTAACTGCATCATTTATTCTTCCTGATCTGCACAAAGCAGCTAAAACTCCAGCATAAGTATATTTATCCGCCACAAACCCTCTGTCTATCATGTCGTCATAAAATTCGACAGCTTCCTTTGGAAGACCAGCTTTGCAGAAATAACTTACCAAACAATTGATAGCTACCAAATCAGGTTGAATCACAAGTCCACTAATTAACCCAGGTAGATGAACGTACTGCCTCGACAAACATACGGTCGAAACTAAAGAAGAAAACGTATACTCATCCGGCATTAGCTTCCGATCTCTCAAACTCGAGAAAACCTTGAACGCAACATCACAATGCCCCATTTTCGCGAGACAGTCAATCAACACATTACAAAGAACGATATCAGGAAAACAACCCTTCGATTCGAGCAATCGCTGAATCTCGTAAGCCTTCTCTGGCATACTAGATTCCAGGAACCCCTTAATCAACGACGTGCAAGTCACTATATTAGGCGAACACCCAGTCTCCATCATCTTCTCAAGCAAATAAGCCGCAATCTCAATCTTCCCCGCCTTGCAAAACCCGTCTATCAAAATACTCCACACATTCACAGATACCGGCGCACCAACAACAACCATCATCCCCAGTAACTGCATTGCCTCGACCAAGCTACCACTTTTACAAAAACAATTCAAAACCGACAAATACGTATTACAATTCAGATAAAACCCCTTCATCAACATACACCTCAACACGACTTTCAATCTACCCACATCACCAATCTTGCACAAATTACACACAACAGTACTAAAACTCAAAAAGTTCGGAACTTTCGTCTCCTCCAACACCTTCAACCCCAAATCAACACGCCCAGTTCGAAACAACACATCCATCCAGATGTTCCTAGCATACGTATTCGGGACGTAACCGTGAATACCCATCTCGGTATAAGCCACTTCAACCATGTCATACATGCCCCCACACCAGTAAATCCTCATCAAAAGCAAAAAAGATTGCGCCTTTGTGTTACAACCCACTTTTTCTAACTCACCCAGAATGCTTTTAACAGTCCCATATTGTTGTGTGAGGTTGGAAAGGACAATTACCATGTGATGGAAAGTGGGCTTGTCGTGAAAATAGTTGTACTGCCTTGCACTTAATAGGAAGAATTTGAGAGCGGTTAAATCGGAGGGGCAGTTTCGTAATTTGGCCTGCACGAATTGGGGGTTTAGGGAGGTAGGTTTGTGGTTGTTATTGAGGTTTTGTTGTTGGTGATGATTGTTGAGAGATTTGATTAATGGGGCTGATTTTTGAGCTGAAAAGAAATGGGATTTCAAGTAGTGAGAAGGGATTTTTGACGGGAAGTTGTGTCGCCATCGGCATAACATTTCACGGTTGTTAAACCGCCGTGGAGGTGGTGGCGGACGGCGGGAAGGTGGCGGAGGTGTTTGAGCTGGATGGAGCTGATTGAAGTAAAATTCGGACACATTTGGCGGCCCTACTTTGTTTAAACCACATTCAGATGGAATTGGACCTAGGCCCAATAGTCCAAAAGCGTTATCCACGTGTGATTTTTTCCATGGAGGTCGGGATCGTTTGTCTGATTGTGTGTAGCACTCTGCGTAGTTCGTGAAATGATCGAAATTTCACGACAAAGTGACTACGCAACACAAACACTGCGACAACCATGTGTTACGACTTTTCGTGAAACATTATGAAACGTTTTTAAGTATCTGTGAACCGAAATATATATATCAAGAGCGAAAATTTTGTTTTTGGATAACACTTGACGACGTGTTTCAGATGTCTTGATTTTGTTTTTACAACAACAACAACCAAGCCTGTAATCCAATTAAATTGGGGTAGGCTATATGAACCATGAATGAATCACGTCGAGTCGTGAACATGAATCTTATATCTCCATAGGTTTCGGTTTGCGAGCATGTCTTCATTTATATCTTTTAGCTTCATGTCGTTCCGTATGACCTCCATCCACGTCTTTTTCGGGCTCCCACGACCTCTAGTCGTCTGTCCTAAGTCGAGATTTTCAACTCGTCGTACCGGTGCGTCTATGGGTCTGCGTTTAACATGATCAAACCATCTTAAACGATTTTCTCACATTTTCTCGTCGATGGCTGCCACACCCAATTTATGCCGGATATCTTCATTGCGCACCTTATCTCTCATTGTGTTACCACACATCCACCGAAACATGCGCATCTCTGTAACGTTTATTTTATGTGCATGACTTTGCTTAATAGCCCAGCACTCGGAGCCATAAAGCAAAGCAGGTCTAATAGACGTACGATAGAACTTTCCTTTAAGCTTTAGAGGAAAGTTACGATCGCACAGGATTCCTGTTGCACTCTTCCACTTTGCCCATCCAGCTTGGATGCGGTGGTTGACATCTCCGTCTAACTCTCCATCCATCTGCAGTATGGAGCCTAAATACCGAAAATGTGCACTTCTCGGTATCTCTTGGCCATCCAACTGAACCGTGCCATCGTTGTTTCTTCATTGTTTGCTAAACTTGCATTCGAGGTACTCGGTTTTTGTTCGACTTAGTCGAAATCCTCGTGCTTCTAATGTTTGTCTCCATCGTTCTAATTTAGCGTTAACTCCCATCCTCGTCTCATCGATGAGGACAATATCGTTTGCAAACAACATACACCATGTGACTCGGTCTTGGATGGTTCTGGTGATTTCATCAATTACAATGGCAAACAAAAATGGGCTCAAAGCTGACCCCTGATGTAAGCTCATTGTAATTGGAAAGGCGTCTGTTAAACCGCCACAAGTTCGGACACTTGTCACCACATTCTCATACATATCTTTTATGATGTTGATATATTTAATGGGTACCCCCTTCTTCACCAAGGTCCACCATAATACCTCTTGAGGTACTTTGTCATATGCCTTTTCTAAGTCGATAAAGACCATATGTAAATCTCTACTCTTTTCTCGAAAGCGCTCAATGAGCTGACGAATCAAATGGATGGCCTCTATGGTCGACCTTCCCAGCATAAATCCAAATTGATTCTCAGATATGGGAACAATTTGTCTCAATCGGTGTTCGATCACCCTCTCCCATAGCTTCATGGTATGAGACATAAGCTTTATCCCACGATAGTTAGAACAGTTTTGGACATCGCCCTTGTTCTTATATAGAGGTATTAGCGTACTCTTCCTCCACTCTTCTGGTATTTTATTTGTTCGCCATATTTTGTTAAAGAGGTCCGTCAACCAGGTCACCCCTATCTCTACCATGCTTCTCCAAGCCTCGATAGGGATACCATCTGGGCCAATAGCTTTTCGAGTCTTCATCCTCTTCAAAGCATCTTTGACTTCCGACCTTCTAATACGGCACATGAAATTACGGTTCAGATCCTGAGGGTACTGCGAGATGTCACCCACTTCTTGGGTGGGGCCTCCATTGAACAGACCCTCGAAGTACTCTCTCCACCGTGCTTTGACCTGATCCTCACGCACTAAGACAGACTGACCTTCATCTTTGATGCATTTCACTGCACCTAGGTCTCTAGTCTTCCTCTCTCTAATGCGGGCAATTTTGTAAATCCTTCTCGGCCTCCTTGCTATCCCTCTTCTCATAAATTTCCTTGTACACAGCCTCTCGCGCTAGTCGAACAGCTTTCTTTGCTTCTCTCCTGGCTAGCTTATACTTTTCAAAGCTTGTCCCATCATAGTTCTTCTTCAAATCCCTGTAGCAATCCCGTTTGGCCTTGATTGCCGCCTTTACTTCTTCATTCCACCATGACGTGTCTTTACCTGTCAGGCTACTACCTCGGGATTCACCTAAGAGGTCTTTAGCTACCTTCTTGATACAACAAGCCATTTTGGTCCAAGTTGCATCTGCATCGTCCTCAGTCTTCTAATCTACCTCTTGAACCACTTGCTCCACGAAGGCCTTTTGGGTAGACTCCTTAAGCCGCCACCACTTAATTCTAGGTTCCACCCGGTGCCTACTCCTCTTCACTCCTTGCCGCAGTCTAATATCCAACACCAAAAGCCTATGTTGCGTAACCACACTTTCTCCGGGGATGACCTTGCAATCTAAGCAACGACTTCTATCTGCCCTCCTATCTAAGAAGAAATCTATCTGGCTCTTATTTGACCCACTCCTATAAGTGACCAAATGAGATTCTCTCTTCTTAAACCAAGTATTTGCTACAAGCAAATCATAGGAGAGAGCGAAGTCTAAGATAGCGTTGCCCGGCTCATTGCGATCCCCAAAGCTATACCCGCCGTGGATGTCCTCGAACCCATCACGGCTAGATCCTACATGACCATTAAAGTCACCTCCAATGAAGAGTTTCTCGCTACTAGGGATCCTTTGTACCATCTCGTCCAAATCTTCCCAAAACTTACGTTTCACAACTTCGTCTAGTCCTATTTGTGGTGCATAGGCACTAATGACATTCAAAATATCCTCGCCTATGACCAACTTGACCAGTAAGATCCTGTCACCCTTCCTTCTGACCTCCACCACGTCTTCGAGCCAAAGCTTATCTATGATGATCCCAACACCATTTCGGTTCTTCTCTGTCCCGGTATACCAAAGCTTACAACCCCAAGGGTCTACTACTTTGGCCTTTTCACCAACCCACTTGGTCTCTTGCACGCACAAGATGTTGATCCTCCTCCTGGACATTGCCTCCGCTAGCTCGGCCAATCTTCCTGTGAGTGACCCCACATTCCACGATGCAAGGTGAACTCGTCGTTCCTGGACTAACTTCTTTACCCTCACCCGTCCTAGAAGGTGAGGGAACCCTTGCTCATTTGACACCACACCCGGGCGTCGATGTGGCGCGTCGCTTCCGGGCGACGAACTAGCAATCCTTGCCCATTTATCACTACACCCGGGGTCCGATGTAGCGCGTCGCTGCATCAGACTTTGTTTTTAAATTGCCCAAAAGGATGATCCACGTGTGATTTTTTTATGAGCACAACAGAATCGTTCCTCGAAAAGCATTGAAATGCTTATTTTTAGAATGTGATGAGATGAAATAAAGGAGTACTTCACATGTCCATTGCAATTACAATTTTGATGGCTTTTTTAGTCATGCAAAATGTCTTAAAAATATTTTATGGGCGGAAACATATAACATAAACAAAACTTTTGATCATTTGTGTATTGATTTAGGGTTTAGGGTTAACACCACACAAGGTGCTTTGTGGTTGTGATTATCTTTCATTTGGTTATGTGACTACATCAACACATGAAGTAGAGCTAAAAATCCTATAGGAGCCGCTTGATAGGAAGATAAGGATTAAGTATGGATTGTGATAATATAATATACCAATTGCACAATTAAATTAATATTTAGTAAGTACTTGTATAATTCAACCTCGATAGATTATGTAATCCACCGATGATGTGCATATTGTAGTATGCCACAAAATAAGACAGGTGAGATTACATCCATTCGACCCGTATTATTTTAAGGCAATATATTAGGATTTTTTTTTATCAATATTAGGATTATTGTATCAGCTTCCTCAATGACATAGGTGTTAATTCACTTAATAATATAGAAATATTGCTAAAATGTAGGTTATTCAAAGTTACCAAAAAACTCATTCATCAAAATGAAAATTATTATATAAAAAAATGTAGGTAGGTAGGCAGTTGGAGATACTTTTTGACCTTCCAACTTTTATATTTTTTTTTTGTTGTCGATGGAATAATTCAATAAAAGTGCGAGCTCATTAACTTATAAATTATAATTATATTTTTAGTCCACTATACAAACTAAAAAGCCGCCTTTTTGTCACAAATTAATTAAATAAGAACACTATTTATATATATTTAACACAAAACACTAAAAAGGACAATCACAAAGTCACGTGAGGCTGACACAACGGCACGTGCCACGATCCCATTTTTTCCAATCAGATTTTCAGTATAAGTCATCATCGTCAACCTCACTACTCAAAATTCAAGAAGAAAAAAAGAAAAAAAAAAAGAAAAGAAAAACAGAGCACAAAAAAATGGGGGCAGAATCGAAAATGGTACACTCACCAATGGTGACGTATGCTTCAATGCTTTCACTCCTCTCTATGTGCCCTCCATTTGTTATTCTTCTGTAAGTCTTTTGATTCGATCTACTTTTTGTTTAATTTTTGAATTAGTTAATATTATGTAACATTGTAAAGAACCCATTTTTTTAGTAATAAAATCCCAGTAATTAAAGTTATGAATCTTGTATTTAGGCTAATATTATATCTGGGATCTTTTTGTGCTATGCTATTATTGAACAAATTTTGTAATTTTTCAATAAATTAGTGTGCATTGTAAAGATCCAATTTTTAGTTAATGTGTGTAAATCCATGTAACCAAAAGTTGTGAATCTTGTATTAAAGCTAAAAGGCATATCTGGGGTCTTTTTATTTTATGCTATTATTGAACGAAAGTCTTTCAGTTAATTGGTGTGCATAGTAAAGATCCAGTTTTTAGTCGAGGTGTATGAATCCCAGTAATAAAAGTTACGAATCATGTAATTAGTCCAAAATTATATCTGGGATACTTATCTTTTATGACGTTATTGAACAAATTGTATATTTTGTGTACTTTTAGTTGGTGTGCATTGTAAAGAACCCATTTTTGGTTGATGTGTATTAATCCATGTAATCAAAGTTATGAATCTGGTATTAAGGCGTACCTGGGATCTTTTTATTCTATGCTATTATTGAACAAATTCTGTGGGATCTTTTTGTGCTGTTGTTGTTTGGATAGTTATACCTACTAAAAGATTTTCTGTTAATGTGTATAAATCATGGTATTCAAAGTGTTAAGGTTATTTGTCGACTTATCTTAATTTGTACTGGATTAGTAATGAATCATTATTTTTTTTGATAATTAGATTAGTAATGAATCATGCATTAAGGTTAAAAGAACAATGCATATTTGGGATCTCTTAGGGCTATGTTCTAGATTGGGATGAGATTTGTGTAATTGGGTTTTGACAGGGATTTAAGTAAACTAATATACTTGCCAACAATTTTTAGTGTCCCCTCAGTACCATTTGTTAGTGCTTTTTATTGTAGGGTTAGTTACATCTACACGGTGTAGTCGCCGACACTTCTTCTACTCTCTGAACAATCACAACGAGACCCCCTGAAGCTCAAAAGCTTGTGAGACTAGAGGGGCTATTTGTAATAATTGTCAACATAATGAGGTGTCTTTGGAATCAGTCAATCTCCAGTGTAATAATTCTCAAACTCAAGGGGTGTTGCTGTAATTAGTCAAATTAAGTATTGTAATGTAAAGAACCAATGTTTTAATTAATGTGTATAAATATTTAATTTCAAAGTAATTAAAATTGTTTGTGAATTTACTTGTGTACAATTTTATATTATTTTAATTCATGCATCAAAGCTCCAACGGATCTGTCTGCATCGTTTTTTATTCAAAGCGGTGTTTGTGTAATTACCTTTATAATTATTATGATGAAGTCATGAATCTCATTTGGTTTTATATATGATTAAACTGCACCTCAGATGGTATACTATGGTACATGCCGATGGATCAGTGTTGCAAACATGGGATTACTTTAGGCAGAATGGCCTTCAGGGGCTCGTCGACATCTGGCCTAGACCTACTGCAACTGCATGGAAGATCATTGCTGGTTATGCGGCATTTGAGGCAGCACTTCAGCTTTGGTTACCCGGGAAAAGGGTCGAGGGCCCTATTTCGCCTGCTGGAAATAAGCCCGTCTACAAGGTTGTAACTTTCATAGTCTGGTGGAGAAGTTGAGCTCTGCCTTTTCTGTTGTTTTCTTCATGTATAACTATAATTCATATTCCGAGAGCTTTAGTAGCTACTAGGAAGCAACTTTCGATAATGTCCTTTATCCCATAAAAGAATGTTTAGGACGAGGGCTGAATAAAGATTTTGTGGCTTCAATTGTAGGCTCATGGAAAATTGTTCTATTTCTCTTATTGCAGGCTAATGGTCTTTTAGCTTATGCGGTGACATTGATTACATATATCGGCCTCTGGTGGTAAGATTCTCTTCAGTACCATTGGTCGTAACTGCTGGTGTTCACTTCCTTTAGAACTTTCTTTATGTATTTCAATAGAGCTATCTTCCGCTTGCTGTGAAAACAAAGAGGATCAAAGTTTTGAATTTCTTTTAGATCGACATTATGGTACATATCTCGCTGGACATGTCAAATCAAGAATGATTTAGAATCCATTTTTTTTTTTTGGAAATCATCTCGAAAAATGATAAAGAGTCAAAAAAGCGGTGATTCAAAAAGTCTTTTAGTTAACCACTATATTGCATTAGTTTTGACCGGTAGGTAGGAATTCATGAGAAGTTAATATATCTTGGCTGCTATTTCTTTTGCCGGCTCATAATAAGTAAATGTGTTGCTGTTCATCAGGTTTGGCATTTTCAACCCAACAATTGTTTATGACCATTTGGGAGAGATATTTTCAGCATTAATTTTTGGAAGCTTCGTCTTTTGTATATTATTGTACATCAAAGTAAGTGACATGGCAGTATTCATGTAATTTTTAATCTCTTCTTGTTCTCAGGCGTATACATAATTTTCTGATAATTGTGTTTTTCCATTGAAGGGTAAAGTTGCACCATCGTCGACTGACTCTGGGTCAGCAGGAAATATAATTATTGATTTCTACTGGGTGAGCATTGTGCCAGTTTCTATATCGCGATTTTACTTTCGACATCCTAAGAATCTATCTACTAATGAATATATGTCTCATTAGAGAGAGAGAGAGCACTAGTAAAAATCGTATTGATTTGGAACGGTAGAATCTGAAAAAAAAATGCCCAAAATTTTAGATCTGATCTTTGTATATATGCAGGGAATGGAACTGTATCCTCGTATTGGTAAGAACTTTGATATCAAAGTTTTTACAAACTGCAGATTTGGGATGATGTCCTGGGCTGTTCTTGCCGTAACCTATTGCATAAAGCAGGTAAATGCCGTTAAAAGTTCTTAGGCCGCAGTTCATATAACCTGTAAGGTGACACCTTTTCTGCGTACCTACTTTTGTGGTCTCCCTCGTGTTACTGATTGGCAATATTACATTTGTCAGTCTCCCAAATGGTTAATATCCATTTAATTGGGATAGCTAGAAACTTGTAATAAGACCAAACCTCGTGGATGTACACGTGGTTATCCCTTTTTTTTTTTCAGTTTTATAATATTCCATAAAAAGAACGTATTATCATTCTGATTACTTATTTTTTCTATTTTCTTTTTATATATGTCCTCTATTTATCATCTTTAAATGTCAAAAAAGTTCAGCCATGATGATGATTCAAATTTCGCTTTACTACAGTATGAAACAAACGGAAAGGTAGCTGATTCAATGCTTGTAAACACTATATTAATGTTGGTGTATGTAACAAAATTCTTTTGGTGGGAAGCCGGATACTGGAACACAATGGATATTGCTCACGATAGAGGTTTGTTCCATTTTAGTTCTCAAGGAGTCCTTGTTATTGTCACATATTTTCTCCAATTACATTGGTGGTTAATTTTTCCATATTCCGGGAATTTCCGTATGCGTTTACAGCTGGCTTTTATATATGTTGGGGATGCTTGGTGTGGGTCCCATCTGTGTATACTTCTCCCGGCATGTACCTTGTCAATCATCCAGTGAATCTTGGAGTTCAGGTAATTGGACCATTGGTGATAAGTATCTTCCAATGTGACCGTTAAAATATAGTTTTTTAACAAGACCTTGTTTATTCCATTGTGCAGCTCTCTTTATATATTCTTGTAGCAGGGGTTCTTTGCATCTATATAAACTATGACTGTGATAGGCAAAGACAAGAGTTCCGACGGACAAACGGGAAATGTGTAGTTTGGGGGAAAGCACCCTCCAAGGTATAAGCGATGGAATCAAAAACTTTCCCTATTTTACGGTCCCAAATTGCGATTTCATTGTAATTTCTCTCCTGAATTCTTCTCTCTGTTGGCCGATGAATGAACTTTTTCAAATTTTTTCTCTAGATTGTTGCCTCATACACAACTACAACGGGTGAAACAAAAACCAGCATCTTACTGACGTCAGGATGGTAATTTTCGTCAATCTTTTCAGTATTTCACAGCCAGTAATTATTCACACTAACTATTATGAAAAGGTTAATCTTGGAAGTGGTTGAGCATTATTATCCGAGGTTCAGAATATGAGATGTCTCCTGATTTTGTGGTTAACACAGGTGGGGCTTAGCTCGCCACTTCCATTATGTACCAGAGATTATGGGCGCCTTTTTCTGGACTCTGCCAGCTCTATTTGATCATGTAAGCTGTTATAACTGTGTTTTAGGTTACTTTTTCTTCTACTCATTCTTCTCTCTTGCAGACAAAGAATAAGATTCTTTTGTGTTTGATTTTTATTTGTCTTCCGAATTTGCTTGCAGTTCCTTCCCTACTTTTATGTGGTCTTCCTTACTATTCTTCTTCTTGATCGAGCTAAGAGGGATGATGATCGATGCAGGTCAAAGTAAGCCTCTCAGTTTCTTAGCATCTGTCATGAGTTCCACAGATATGAACATTTAGTTCAAAATCAATTACTCGCGTAGACACTTCACGATTTCTACAAATGTGTGTTTACTTCTTTATTTTATTTTCACGGTTATCGTACAAATGTGAGGTTTACTAATATTTTTAGCACATGCTCAATACTTTCTCTCTTTGTCCTTAATGTTGTGCAAAAAGGACAGTAACTTGCCTATGGCCTTCTGTTTTCACTGACCATTTACTTTCGAGAGATAATACCTTTACACCCCCTTGGTTTGTTGTAATTACAACAGCACCGCTTACTGCTTCAAAAAGACATTAACAACTCTTGAAACTTGAAATATATGACAGAGGTTGCCTTGATGTTTGAAAAATTACAGTGAAGTTTACAGAACTTTACATGTAGCTATTGCATTTTTTCATGTTTGTGGAGTTTCAGGACTGTTTCTGCAATTATTTCAATTTTAGGAGAGGTTTTCGTGTTAGACCGAACTTTAGGACTATAAATATAACTTTCCAAATTACTGTTTAACCATGATCTTATTATGTTGGTCACGATTTTGCTTCAAACTTCCTGCCCCTGGAGAATTTGATTGTTGTTTTTTTTTTGCTAGGTATGGCAAGTACTGGAAGCTATACTGCGACAAGGTTCCATACAGAGTTGTACCCGGAATTCACTGAGACGATGCACACTTTGAACCCCGTGTTTCTTTAGAATCGTTTGTATCATTAGCCTTGAAGGCAAACTAACATGTTGTCAGTTCTATGTTTTGTTGGCGAATGACAGCAGAATGTTGTAACTGATCTGTTCAAGCATGATATTTATGGTTGTAAATTTTGTTTTTGTATTGATTGATCTGATGATGAAGATGCACATTTTGTGTTGTGCAATAGACTTTCACACAAGTTAGTTGAGCACGTTTTGCACTTTTTTTGTGCTGATAATCAAATTACCTTCAGCTTCTCTGCTCTGGCTGTCTTAGCTATATATAAATTTGACGACATTTTGAAGGGTTCGTTTTGAAGATTACGACCATGGTGGTGGACGACTCCTCAATGGCTGAGATCTTCCAATTGGAGGGAACGTGTCATCGCGAAGATCTCCCAATTGTGATCAATGTTACAATTTTGGACAAAATCTCAAAATCCTCTTGGCAAAATTCAAGAAATCCATGGAAAAATTGATTGTTGCAATATACATAAAAGGTGATATTATGTTTCGTTCCAACGGAATAAAAAATTTAAGCGTCAAAACTCTACAAAGAATTACTCAAAATCTTTGATCCATGGGGCACTATTCTAGTGATTTTGTACCCTTAGCGTATTGTCATTTTGTTCATCTCTATCTCTTGTGTTTGATAGTGACCGAGTAACAAACCGAAAAGGGAGGAAACGAAATCGATATATTGAAAATACCTCCTAAAAGCTCAATGAGCGTTTCAGGTAAAATAGCAACTTTAAACATGGGTTATGGGACAGACAAATTACAAATAGAGGTCATATAACTTAATACTCGTACGTGTTAAGTCATCGAAAGACAATAATTTACATCTGAATGTTCATTATTGCATTAAAACCTACAAAATAATGCACCCACCTCTTATTACTGAACAAAAACATGGGGGCATTGCATTCACAATACACGAAGATAAATACACAGCTAACCAAACAAACATCAAACATAAACATATCTGTCGTCTCACCAAGAAAGAACTCGTACCCGTGCCACAAACAACACGAACGAGCAATGCCCATTTGCGATCCGTAAGAGATTATACATGCAGTATACAAGGAAGACGATATTCATCACCGTGATTCGTCTTCAAGGTTCCGGAACCCAGCAGATAAATCGTCGAAGAGTTTCTTAAATTTGGTAACAAGGGCATCTTCTCCTTCTGCTGGGTCCTCAAATTTTTGGGAACTGCATTGTTGCAAAAGATTTTTGATAAATACACGGTATAAACATAAAAATAATTGTGTAAGAAGGTTCTTGTCAGTGATTTCACTTACACTAATCGGTAAAACAAATCTCCTAGACGTTGTTTAATGAGCGAATATGTTATTTTCTGGCCGTCCATACCCGCCCCTCTTTCCACTGCCTGTAAACACAAAATAACCATAAATAAGTTCCGTCTTGTTAAACAATATCTATAGGAGATAGAAAGAATTCTCAGATAAAACAAAAAACAAGAATAAGCAATAGCAAAAAAGAAAGATGTGCTGACTATTTCACCTGATTGGCCAAATCGTAGAAATGAATAATGTTGCGCATCATCCAAACAGACTTGTAGAATGGGCAATACTTATCGTATCTGATGCAAAAAACACAGTAACACTTAAGAAATTTGAGCAGAGGAGGGATTAAAGTCAAAGTAGTTTAACAGCAAGCACTAACGGGGTAAAGGCATTCTGGGCAAGATAGTCCTCTCGCAAGAGCTTTGCAGTTTCCAGAACAATTTTATCTGTTTCAGCTAAAGCATCTTTCCCGACAAGCTGCAAGAAGCAAAAAAGCAGTACGTCAAATGATAATCATTTCCATAATCTATTTCTCATACATAAAGTCTAACCTTAGGCATTCTGAGTTAGTAGCTTACTCTGTGGTCCTCTCAACCATCGACAACGTGCATATGCTTAAAAGGCTAAAAAAATAATCCCTAGTACATGACATATGGAAATGAAGGTAGTTTATATACCTGCACAATCTCATTCAAATCATCTTCCCTCTGCAATACTTCACGAGCTTTTGTCCTTATATCGATAAAATCTGAATCAAACTTCTCGTAATAGGATTCCAGTGCCTGTGGACAATAAGAGTATCAGAAAAATGCAAATAGTACTTGACAAAAGCATAAAAGTATCCACAAAGCCAGAAAAAACTTGACATCCTTTTACAAGCAAAAAAAGACGGAATAAAGAATTATTTAGTAGAACACATACCCCTGAATACTTAGAGTAAGAAATAAGCCAGTTAACAGAAGGAAAATGTTTCCTCTGAGCCAATTTTTTGTCTAGACCCCAGAAGACCTGAAACAGGATATTGGAGTTAGTATAGGTTGGTGCTCAGAAAAAGAACGTAGGAGCTGTAATATGCGAAATTTCACCTGAACTATACTGAGTGTTGCAGATGTAACAGGATCAGAGAAATCTCCTCCTGGAGGAGAAACAGCGCCAACAATTGTTACACTTCCAGTTCTTTCAGGTCCACCAAGGCATTTCACTTTACCGGCACGCTCGTAGAAGGATGCCAGACGTGCTGCTAAATATGCAGGATAACCACTGTCCGCAGGCATCTCAGCCTGCATAGCAAGAAACGCTCATCTCGGGAAAAACATAAATAAGGCATATATAAGTACAATAGAGTGGCAACTGAGTAACAGAGGCTTCTGCACTGTGTTAAATTAAACAAAACTTACAGCACGCCAATAGTTTTTTACAACCCATAAGTGGTTGTCTAAGCTCGGTACTAACACTAATAAGAATTATAACACAGAATATCATATCTTTATCCCTCAACTGTAAACACATAAGGTAATTTGTTTCCATTTTGCAGTCCTCATTAAATTAGCGACGTATTGGTATAATCACTAGATCACCACAGAAGCAGTTTTTATTAGAAAACAATAAGGACAATCTCAGTACAGAAGATAAAAGCAACGGGGTCCGCTACAAGCAAAGTGATAGTCCAATAAGCTAATGATTTAGTTCATAATGAAGGCTTGAAGCTATCCAGTGATACATACCAGTCGTCCAGAAATCTCACGCAACGCCTCTGCCCAACGAGATGTTGAGTCTGCCATCATGCTAACATTGTAGCCCATATCTCTAAAGTATTCAGCAATAGTGATTCCTGTATATCAAAAATCACGCTTAAGAACTACTGTACAGTATAAAGCAAGCACCGTTTTGTTTCCAAGCAAAAGACTGTGGAAATGGAACACAGAAATTCTGGAAAATGGATATATCAGAAACATGCTAACTATATAAAAACTAAAAGGCGACTATAATTGATTCAATAATCGTAAATAACAGGAAATGTGCGTCTCGGTGTCATCTTAATGATAGGCACGCTGTGCATCCAGATACCGGTGCACTGGTGAAAGAGGGCGAATGTATACTGTAGCTTGAAAATCTATAGTTTTATTCCAGTAAGATAATTGATACTTTCCGCCAGTATAAAAGAACACTTCATTGTGTTGCACATCAAATTACATATAGCCAAACATGACAACAGAGAACGGTTACTAGCAACAGGGCAAGAATATAGGGATGGCAATGCAGGTGGCCTGTTTGAGGATGGTAGCTTTTTTAAATCTTAAATGCGCATTAACTATTAAACCATTCACACCCCACCCATCCCCCAAATATATATATATATATATATATTGTGAAATATTATATGTATATATTAAATATATATATATATATATATAGCTGATAGCCTTTTGACTAACAATGGTAGTCACGGGAGTGAGGAGGATTTTTTATATCCAACTTGTATCAGAATTCATGTATATATATGCCCATATCAGATGAATAAAATTACATCTTTCTATTCTCTATATTCACTTTCACTTTCACATATATATATATATATATATATATATATATATATATATATATTACCAAAAAAGAAAAGAAATGGTTCAGCATAGGACTTAATTACCCCTAATGATGACCTCTTGAGCCCTTCAGGCTATAACTAGTACTCCAGAAGCAGTTTCCGTTCTAGATATATTAAGACAATGATTACAAAAATGAGACGTCATTACCTGTGTAAATAGAAGCCTCACGAGCAGCCACAGGCATATTTGAGGTGTTAGCTACTAGTGTAGTACGCTTCATGACAGATTCCTCACGTCCATCAGGTAGGGTCATTGTTAGTTGAGGGAAATCCATAAGCACCTGAGGTTGATACCTAAGATAAATAATTTGGCAATGGAAAGCAGCTTATTAAACACAAAAACAAACCAGTGTACCTCTGCCATTTCATTTCCTCTTTCTCCACAACCAACATAAACAACTGTGTCAGAGTTGGAGTACTGCATTAATTAAGAGAAAAAAAGTTTGGATCAGAATAAGTTATAGATTTAAAATACTTAATTATAAACAATATGCTAAAGGCAAAGAAAATTCACCTTGGAAAGGGCTTGACTGATGACTGTTTTTCCACAACCAAATGCACCAGGAATAGCACAAGTACCACCGAGCACCGATGGGAAGAGAGCATCAAGAACACGCTGCACAAAAAACGTATCAGCTATATCCATAACCATTTCAAAGCTAATTGAGCACTACCCTTTCAGAAACAAAATTTACAAATATAACAAAATTTTATGTTTAAGTAAATAAAATAAAAAATATAGTAATTTGAAGAAATAGTTTCATACCTCTTTTATGGATCTTTTTTTTTGGTAAATGCCCTCTTTTATGAATCTTATATGAATGAAAAAGGATTATCGTGCCGTATCTGTTGTTTGTCGATGAATTACAAATGAAATAAGTTATACCTTATTGCAATTTCCTAAATTTTCTCTCTATTTACGACGATAATACATAGCAAAAATCTGTCAAAAAGTGTAGAGCTAATTAAGGTTATCGAAACAAAATGGATGAGAACAAGTCGATATTTTATTTACTTGATTTATGTTGCTACTAATATAATATTTCCGAATATTATGAAATTAACTGGTCAAATAAATATGGAAAAGAATTCCACTTGAAAAAAATAAAAGAAATCTCTCTCCGTATTAGGATCTTTTGTCCCAATATATGACTGTAACGAGAAACATCATCGAGAAACAAATAAAAAAATTATGTTCGTAGAAAGTCACCTGCCCAGTCAAGAGAGGAGTATCAGCCGCAAGTTTTGATGCTACGGGACGAGGTGTACGCACAGGCCATGTCTGCAAATAAGTAGGATATCATGTTCAGCCTTTGGTTCATTGCAAGACAGAGGTTAAGCATCCTTCACCCATGATAGAAAAAGGAAAGAAAAAAAAAGCTCACCTGAAGCATGGTAAATTTCTTTTTGACACCTTGAAACTCAAGCTCAAGGACAGTGTCCTGCAAAATATTACAGATATCATTGCTCACCAGCCATTTTTAGCTTAAAAAATGAAATGATTATATATACAAGTAGGTCTTCTACTGGTGTTAACACAAACCTTCAACGAGTAATGACCAGGTGGAGCAATGTATGTAACCTTCCCCATAGCATCAGGTGGAAGACCAACACGGTGTTCCATTAAACTGTTCTCGAATACAGTCTACATAAGAAACCACACAAGAAGAACAAGAAAAAGAATGATTATGAGTGAAGAATAGAGTTTGCTAATGAATACTGAATTAAAAATATTGGAGTATTCGGTCAAACATACCGCATATAAACCACCACCTGTCAGAAGATCTCCCTCTCCTGCCATTCCAAATAATTGAAAGATTGGTAAGGAACGTCAAGACTTTTTAACTGTTTGGGCCTAGATCAAATCACAAAACGCTATATATTCAGATAGCATGGTTTTCAGGCACCTATTTTTGTCGGCTGAAATTCCCACAGAATGTCTTTGTCAAGGGCAGGAACAGATACACCACGTGGAATATAGACATCACCAGATTTAACTGCAATTGTTTTTAGAGGCCTCTGCATTAAATATTTAACATATAAGACAAAAACAACCACAATCAAACAAATAGGCGTTACATTAAAAGCCAGAGAAAAAAAATTATTGCCTGCTCAACCTGTTAAAATAATAATAAAAATAAACACACCTAACGAACCTGAATACCATCAAAGATATTTCCCAGAATTCCAGGACCCAATTCCACTGATAGAGGCTGCAAATTTCAGCAGACCAGAATTGGTACAGGTCTTTTAAATCAGTAGAAAAACAATAACGACACTCGAGATCTACAAGCATGGTACCTTGTGCGTCCGAAGAACAGGATCATTCACCATCAGACCAGCTGTTTCCTCGTACACTGCAAAATGAATGCTCAACTCTTGTCATCCACATCCACATCATACATTCATATGCCTTTTTGATTTAGACTCAGAGAATACAAAGAGGTACTGTTTTTTCTTTATTGCTACCCTCTTATTAGCTAGGGAGACAAGGTCAGGGGTGTAAGAGCTAAGCAGTGACGCTGAAGTCTGGAAAGATACAGCACCTGGACAGGAACAACTCGATTTATAAGAGTCTCATCCTTGAAGGATTTAAGACACTAACCTTGAATTGTGGCAGAATTTCCTTCCAAACGAATAATTTCACCAATAAGATTATCGTGCCCAACACGAACTAGTTCATACATGGCAGCTCCTCCCATTCCATCAGCAATAACCACCGGTCCCGACACCTGTCGCAATGGAAAATATGCAAAGGACTGTAAGAAACAATGCTCTTTCAGCACAAAAATAAATCCCCTGCTCTCGGTGCATATACAAGGCCCGAAAAGTCTATACTAAAAATCTGGTCTTAATAAGAAAAGGCGACTGAATAAATCATCAACTTGATATAACAACGAAACAAGATTAAGCCACACTGAGGCGACAGGAAAAACACTTAGTCGTAGCTATAATCAACAGAACGGATTCACAGTCTCTTAAGTAAGTAAGACACTCAGTATCAATGTGCATCGATAATCACTAAAACAAAGAGACGACAAATCGTAGCTCGAAGTTCCAATGCAATCACTTCCACAAACGCAAGTCAAACCTCATATTCTCAAAACCAGAACAAAATAACTAAGATCCCAACGTAGTAGCATAGCAGCTGAATCCGGACAGAATCAACTAAAACTCATACTGGCACCACAAAAATCCAGCAATTCAAACTTCCATAAACGAACAACTAAGTTATCAATAGAACCAAAATAACTGAGGCCACACGAGAAACAGTTAATCGTAACTATAATCAACGACACACATTCATAGTCACTAAAGTAACACAGGACACTTATCAACAATATCAAAACTACAGCGCATCGATAATCAACAAAACACATAAACAACACAACACAACTCCGAAAGTCCAACGCAATCAATTCCGCAAACGCAACAAATTACAATCCCAACGTAGTCGCATAGCAGCAGAATCTCAACCAAACTCACACATTAACACCACAAAATCCAGCAATTCAAACTTCAATAAACTCACCAACAACTAAATTATCAATAACAGAGAACAAAATCAACTACACAAAACTGAACAACTGCTCGAAAACGAAACGCATCGAAACGACAACGTACCTTGCGAACATATCCGTACTCGCTTTCCTTCTCTGCATCCTCGAAGGTCGTCACCGGTCCTCCGTACTCATGCGGCATCTCTCCCAATCAAAATTAACCGCCAAAAACACGAAACGAATCTCAGCTAACGAGATCCGATCAACAATCCAACCCTTTCCACTTCAAATTTCGCTCCGATGTGTGTGTGTGTGTGTGAGAGAGAGGGGAACGTGAGGGGTCGATGGGAGGGTAGTTTAGTAAATTCATGCACTCGAGAGGGTTACGTGAGAGATACTTCTTTCTGAAAGATGGCTAATTGCTTTCTGCCACGTGTTTTCGCGATATTTTTTCTTGGCGGGATTTGATCTGGTGGAGACTAAATGTTTATTGGCAATTGATTTTTTTTTTTGGTAACCAAGATATAATGAACGCCATTAGGCTACATCGTTATTTGAAATAGAGACTAAAGCACGGGGATTTGGTACAAAACAAAATTCGCGCTCTGTCAAGTCGTCGTATTTGACGATAGCATCAGCAAGTTGATTGCATTCTCGGGAGATCCATTTGAATTCCATGTCCCATGGTTTGTAGAGTAAAGTGCGGCATTTCTCAATCTCATGGAAAAGATTGTGTTCACTTGTCGTTTCATTCTTGATCAGTTCTCGGGAAGTTGGTTGTTGATAACTTAATATAATTATAATTATACAAGAAACTGTTGTTTATATAAAAAAAAAGTTTAAAATTATAAATATTTTAAAATCGATTCTTTTTTATGATAATTTTTAGGTTCATATATGTCTAATACTTGAATTTATTTAAAAGCGTTCAATTCATGCTAATTTATGATCAATACAACTTATACAAGATTGTTTTTTTTCTTTTCTACACCTAAGTTTATTTTCAGAAGCCAAAATAACTAGGCCAATTATAAGGTTTAATTCAGAAGCTTTGCAACTAACTTTAACTACCAATCTTAACTTGACTTTATAAAGAACTTTTCAAATATGTGGTGCCCATTCAAGAAAGGAACTTTCAATATATTCATAGTATATAGGAAGCCACAAAAATGGTTATCAACAGATCAGTTATTTTCTTGATCAATCGAGATGAGTAAGAACTACGATAATTGGGAGAGACTGGTTCGCGCCGTGCTGTTAAGAGACAAACTCAGGCAACTCGCTCTTTGTCATTCGAGGGAACCGAGCAGCAATAACTTCATTAGTCCATCAGATGCTCAAGAACTTTTCTACTTCGATAGGATCGAGATCGTGAATGAGCGCTTATTGGGACTTAGCATCATTGATGATGAAGTGCAGACGACTCATCAGTCGTTAGAGGACGAAATCCACGACTGGATTAAGGCTGCCAATGCAACGATTTGGATACTTTTTCAGAACAAATGGGGATTATGCGATTACGGGGATAATTCTTCCTTGGAGGTCGTCAGGGCTTCGATTATTCAGCTATTGAGCTTTGCCAATGCGGTGGCCAGAGGTAGCCGGAACCCTGAGAGGCTTTTCAAGTTACTCAATGTTTATGAAACATTACAAGATTTGATTCCTAGATTTGAGCTGATCGTTTCTGATCAATACTGTGAGTCGTTGAGGAACAAAGCTATTACGATTCGTGAAAGGCTAAGGGAGGAAATTAAAGCAATATTTACGGAGTTGGAGCATTTGATCTGTAAGCATCCTGTCGAGGCCCCAGTTCCTCCTGGTGGCGGATTGCATCCCATTACTGGATACGTTATGAATTATCTCCGTGCTGCCTGACTGTCCCGAATAACGCTACAACAGGTTTGTGAGGAAAATGTTGTGCTTCCCGATGACTTAGCTTGTAGACATGAGTTTTTCCTGGTTAGCGGTTTACATGGCTTGGTTTATGGAGTAGTTGAAGAGTAATTTGGAGGCTAAGTCGAAGGCTTACAAGGACCCTGCCTTGTGTGCCGTGTTTATGCTAAACAATGTAGCATTTATTCTGGAAAAGGCGAAAGAGGACGAGTTGGAGACCCTTTTCGGCAAAAAATGGATCATGAAACGCACGGATAACGTAAGGGAGTATTGTGTCAGTTATCAAAGGAATTCGTGGAATAAAGTATTGAGTGTTCTACAAGTTGATAATTTTACTTTTAAAGACCAAAGTTTGAAGGAGAAGCTTTGCCTTTTTAATTCCTACTTTGAGGAGATATGCAGGACTCAGACCTCATAGGTGGTCTTCAAAGAGCAGTTAAGAGAGGATTTGAGGTTTTTGGTTTCATTAACTTTACGTCCCGCCTATCGCAGCTTCATTAAAAGAGTGAAGCTTTCGTGGTATATCGGGAAGCCTGCAGATAGGTATACAAAATACAGCATGGAGGATGTTGAGGCTCGGATCAGTGAATTGTTTCAAGGGGCGTCAACAAAGTCTAAATAGATTGAAACAAGTGAGCAGCATGTTGTCTATTAGGCTCGGTTTGCCACTGCTTGTTCAAGTTTTTGATATTTTGTTATGTTTAGTTTCTTGTCTTATGTCTGCAAATATTATGATGTTATGTCTGTAATCTAATACGACATTGAAATCTCGAGAAGCAGAGAAAACTGGCGCTTAACATAGAGCTTATTCCTACTGCGCCATGATAAACTGGAAAATAACCAACTAAATAGAGTACTAGAAAAGATAGAAATGAATCATATCTAATAATCTCTAATGACTGATTCTGCATTTGAGGACATGTTGCAGGTTTAATGGATGTGGTGATGTTGATTAGCTTAATGCCCTTAGTAGTTGCCAACTTTGCTTTTCTTCGTTCTTCCTTCGTAAGGTTGAGTTCAGGTTTTAGCCCATAACAACAAATCACCAACGACGTCAAAAATGTTCCCACCCTATTTTCTTCATGCTCTAGTATTTGGCATCATCGAGTTTCTTCTTCTGTACTCATGTCGCTCGCACAAGGGACCAGAAACACATACATTAATACCATTTCCAGAACTTCTCTCCTTTCCCTGGTACCACACTATCACTTTGAATGCAACGTGTCACCGCTTTTTCACACCCAAGGCTTGTTCTAACCAAATATATATCCCCAACACGAACGTGTTAGTATGCTTCCAGGTACTACCATTCAATCAGCAATAACCACTACAGTTTCAGATACAAGTAGCAATGCAGATCATAGAAAGGATTTTGAGCTAGGCACCAAAAGCCTACCAAACTCATAATTGACTCCCACGAGCTAACACAGAATGTTCTAAATAAAAAGGGGAGCTAATGTTCAGTAATCATCATCATGTATTCAATGAAACGAGATAAAACATACAGATTGTTAGTCACTTAAGTAACATACGAGACTTAGCAACAATATTCAAATCGAATAGGCATCGATAACCAGCAAAACACAGAGATAACATAATATATGTGACGACCGCGCCCCACGAGCCATGCTCCGATCCAAGTTGGTTCAGTAGTGGCCAGCCACTTTACCCAATCCAGACTAAAGCGCAACTCATAGAAAGGGGTCTCACTTGTTCATGATCAAAACCATATACGTTTTATAAATTATATTTTGATATATACAAGGGAAGTCTTGGTATTACCAATAATGTGACTATTTTAATGGTTATGCACTAATGACAAAACATAAATATTCTAAAATGCACGCCTGAACAATTATTCACTTGGTCCATGTTGTCATGTTTATTTTATCCTGAGGAATGGACAGAAGAAACGGGCAATAAGTCTTTAATGACTTAGTGAGATTCATATAAAAGAACTGGTAATGCAAGAATTAACTGTGACCTACTGGATACATTTCGAGGAGTGATCTTACCGGTAGAAACAGTTCAACTAGACAATTTGATGTAGCAATAGTACTTGAATTTTCATAGAATAGTTAAAGATTTTGTGCTTAACAATAAACAAATCCAGCCTTATGACTTCTACTATTTTACGTTATACCTCCCGACGAGGAGCGACCTCGCAAACAATCAAGAGACATGCTCGAGTACATGTCGATCCAGCACGCGGGTTACAGCCAACTCCTGACTGCAAGCGGCGCCTAGATAGATGGGTATCAAGCGAAATTACTTAAACTGACAGTCTTTACTACCCGACAGTAACTCGACTCAATCCCTGGGCTCAACTTCCCAAAGGCGTCCCAATGGGTATAACAAATAAACAAACAAGCTAGTAAACCGGATAATATTCGTTGCTTCTTGAGCTACATGTCCCGAACATAGTTCATTGCTCTTCCCACAATTCAAGAACCAGCAGATGAGATTATAATATTGGAGAATTATCATGATTATGAATAGATATGATAAATAATAAATGATTGAATATGATTTAACGATGAGTAAGAAAATCATGTTATGAGATGAGACGTCAAACAAGATTATGATGAAATATTGGTTGTTCGAGGTTTGGTAATGGAGTAGTGATTTTTCTGTCCAAGTTCCTCAGGGGCGAATGCCAAACGGGGCTAGAACAAATCAGAAATGGAACCTCACCTTAACTCGTACAGGGGAACCTTGATGACGTTAATTAGTTCGTCAAACCTTTAACAAATTTAAATAATATTAATCAACTGAATTTATAATTCACCACAACAAATATTAGTACTTTTTCTACAATTCTCATGTTGGTGAAATTGAGAACGTTCTTGTTAAGAATGCTAGTTACAATGTAAATCTTAGTAAATAACACATAAGCTTAATTTATGTCATTACACAAAACATGAAAATCTTAGATTATGAATTTAATGAAAAACATATTACTTAACTAACTCTAAAACTCATCTTTTTAGTTTTTAATCAATTCCAAACTTTTAATAACCACACACCAAATAAGTATCATACGAAATAACACCTTAAAAGGTATAGCTTAGTCATTTATTACTTTATTTTACATAGTAAGTTTAAAAATGCATATACTTGTTTTATAACTTAAATATAAAGATATAAACATGAGAGGTTTATCAAAATATGTGATAAGGGATGATAAATAATCTTATTTGATGGTTAGGTCATGAAGTGGCAAGAACAATCTTATAAGACTTATGAAAATAATATGTTAAACATGATAAATTTACCATTTAAATGCTATAAATAAGATCACAAAAATGTCAATTCATGATTATAAATTATAATAATCTAATTATAACTAATACTATATCATGTTAAATTTATGCGTGTGATAAATACATTGAATTATGATGGCGATTAAACTTATAAATTAAGAAAACAAAGGTTGTGCCAAATAAACTGAAAAATCACCGTAGTTTTGGTTTTACCTTTGATCGGTTTATGATTAGTTATAACTTGGTTTATCAAGCTATAAATCGGTTGGTAAAACCAAGCTATAAATCGGTTTATGAAAGATTTTCAAATATTTTTATGCTTTATGGTTTCTAGCATCATGAGAGATGTGGAAATCCAAGATTTTGTGAAACCACAATGGTTTGCTATGCTAAATAATTCTTGCAACATAAGAATTGCTATCGGATTTCTTGGCAGCAGTTTACGATTTATGAATTATGCCCTCCTAGATCATATTATTTGAGAAAGATGTCTTCATACAAAAGATAGAAGACACCAAGGAGAGTATTCAGCCGTTGGCCTTGATCAAAAATGATTTTTCTACAATTAGTTATGATTTTTCTAAGGTGCAAAATCGGAATTTCCTGCGCAGTAAAAGTTTTGGCGTCTTTTTGGGTAGAAAGTGGCAAAATAAAAATCTGGAAAAATTATTTTCCGAACGAAAACACAAAAGAAACAACTTTTATTTCTTCTTACTTTTACATAATCGGATTATTTTGGGCTGTAAAAACTGGTGAAGAAGGGTGAATATTTATAGGCGAAAATAGTAGTTTAATCATACTTATTTAGGTCCCACCTTGATTATTTTATAATAAATCACAAAAAATCTGAATTTAATCATGCTCTTAAGGATGTCATAGCTTACCTCATCAAAAATATGTCATGACTTACTTCATCAATTAGTTAATTGCATATCAAGTCCCTCAATTATTTATAATTAAAATTCAAATAGGTATAATTAGATTTCTTTGTTACATACATATTTACTTATGTAATTTTTCTATGTAATTCAATCAACTTGGTTAATATTTGAAATTGAAATATATATTTTAGGATTAGAGACCTATAAAAATAATAAAAGACTAACTTTTAAGTTTAGGGACTAAAATGCAATTTTTTTTAAATATTTAGGGTCAAAAATAGAAATTTTCAAAAGTTTAAGGCTAAAGTATAAATTAATTTTCTTTCTAATTTTTGAGGCGTTACAATCAGTGTTTTGAAACCCGGACCGGACCGGCTAGTCCGATCGGTTCGACCGGGAACCGGTGGCCATACCGGTCGGGGTCTCACACAAAAACGGGCTACTGAGCCTCACTGGATGGACCGCATAACTCGGCCGGTTCACCCGGCCACTCGGTTGCCCAGTTCGGCTTAAGAACCGACCGAGTTCCTTTTTTTTTTTGTAAATGATGGATCTGGCTGCTGCTACCTCCATTTTAACAAAAAAAAAAAAATTTGTGAGCACTGCCTTGAATCGACCGAAATTGAAAAGGAAAAAAAAGAGAGAAGAAATATAACTCTAACTCCAATCTCCAATCTAACAAAGTGATGTTATTAACTTTTACATGAGTAACTCTCTTGGACTAGAAAAGAAGAAACTAATAAAATTGAAAGATAAAAAATGAAGAAAGAAAGACAAAGATGAAAGAAAAAAAAAAAGAAAAAAAAAAGGGAAGAAGAAGAAGAACTGAAGAAGAGTGGCGACTGGGAAAGTGGGATGTGGGAAGAAAGAAAAAAAATCTAAGATGACCTATTTTACTTGTGGGCTTTGTTTCTTTAATGGGCCAATCTTTATTTTTTTGTTCTTTGTATATTTAATATTTTAAAAAAGGATGATACATAGATAAATATATAAATTTGTTAGTTTCCTACTAAGATTTTATTAAATTGAGAGTTTACTTATTTATTAAAAATCTCATTAAGACATAGACATAGCGTTTAAGTCCAATTCATAAAAAGATACTTTAATTTTATTTATCAATAATGAGAAATAATATAACATACATAAATATTTATAATGTTTATAATTATGAAACACCAATATATCCAATTTATTTATTAGAATTTTAACATGTTATTTAAGTTTTGAACTTTTGATAGTTATTAGGTTAGTGGAAAGTAGTTATATTACTTAGTCGCGATCACATATATTTTATAAAGACCAAAAGTTGAAAAATGTGAAATATATATATTCCAAATATATAATTGAATATAAATAACCTTTATGTTTATCGATTCACCAGTGGAGTTGTTTAATATTTTGTTTGCTTATTTAGTTATTAGTTGTGATAATATAATAGCACAATATATTTATTTAGAGATTTTGTAGTTGAGAAATTAAGTATTTTATTATGACATTTTTATACATTGAAGTTTGAAACTTTGAATAAGATAGTTTATTGAACGTTGACTAATGTCATAAAGTCAACAAACCGGTCCAACCAGTGGTCCGACCGGTCCGACCTGTTGACCCACTAACCAGTAGTCTCACCGGTTCTGTGACCGGGTCGGGTCTGAGAACACTGGTTACAATATAACTCTGAAGGTCCAACACAATCATTTCGCACAATTTAGCATTCCTTAATCTCATCTTAAGTATTTACGTCACTAGACAGTCTACTCTTAACTCCTCATTACGTAATGATCAAAATAAATTTAGAGGAGGTTTGGGGATTAGTTGCTAAAATAAATTAAAATAAGGGTAGTATAAGGAGATAAATAAAACATTGGGGTATAATCCTTAGACAATCCTTTGACATTTGAGTCGCGAAGTTTTTTTTTTTTGTGTGATAGTGAATAGCGATTGTGATTCACTGTGAATGTGATTCATATTGAACTATGATTCGTGTTAATAGATTGTTACTCGTTAATGTCGAAAAGAAGACACTTTTTTCTTACGAAGTATTTGGACATGTCGATTGTCGAAGGGAAAAAAAGTGAGGAAACATTTTTTCCCACCTTTTCCCCAATTTGTGTTCTGAAAATTGGCGGGATTCCCGCGGAAATCCCACCAACGACAAGATATTGTCCCGTTAATCCCGCCAATGACGGGATCCCGCGTAGACCGGATCCCGTCCACAACGGGACGGGAACGAAATTGGATTTTCCATTCCCGTGTACACGGGATCCCGTGGGATGGGATTCCGTCCCGTTCCCACCCCTACCTAGAATGCATCGCCTTCTCCATACCCGTCTACTCCTCACGCACCGCGTCCACCTGCTTCTCAGAGCCCCCACATCCTTGGCATGTGGCTCGCGCAAGCCTACTACTCGGATCAAACCGTGCAGCCGCAACCTTATGTACTCACAGACATAGCTGCTTCTTTGCACACGCTCTCTCTCACCCCTATGGATGAGCCGTGGTATATGGACTCCAGCGCATCCTCTCATATGACATCCCAACAAGGTACTCTCTCATCCTATTTTAATACGAGCACCAAACATGGAATAACTGTTGTTAGTGGTGAATCAATCCCAATTCGTGGTTACGGTAATACGGCTCTTACCCTTCGTTTCACACTCCTTGCCCTAAATAATGTCTTACATGCACCGAATCTAATCAAGAATCTTGTGTCAGTTCGAAATTTTACTGTTGATAACTATGTGCCTGTGGAATTTAATCCTTTGGTTTCTCTGTGAAGGATCTATGGACGGGCACCCAACTTATGAACTGCAATAGCACTGATGACCTCTAGCTCATCTCCACTTTGGCCTCAGTCCCTTCCACTGCTCTACCCTCCGCTTTTGCCGCTTTATCTCCTACTCTATGGCATGCAGGCCTCGGCCATCCGGGAACCTCAATCCTTGATTACTTACGGCGTACAAAGTCTATCCATTGTCATAAAGAGTCCAAGTCCATGTGTCTGTCTTGTCCTCTTGGCAAGCATATTAGATTACCGTTTACATCTTCTTTATCTATTACTCATTTTCCTTTTGATATTGTTCATAGTGACTTATGGTCGCCACCCGTTTTGAGTTTGTCTGGATATTGTTTTTATGTGTTATTTTTCGATAATTTTTCAGATTTCTTATGGACTTTCCCCCTCTCCCATAAATCTCAAGTTTTTCCACTTTTACATTATTTAGTAACTTTGTTAAAACTCAATTTGAACGAAATATCAAATCGTTTCAGTGTGACTATGGTACTGAATTTAATAACTAATTATTTCATAAATTTTCTGTGAATTATGGCATGCAATTTCGATTTTCTTGTCCTTACAAGTCTTTACAAAATGGAAAATTCGAAAGAAAAATACGAACAATAAATAACATGATTCGCACACTACTTGCCCGTGCATCCGTCCTTCCCTCGTTTTGGCACCACGCACTACAAATGGTCACATATTTACTAAATATTCTTCCCTCTAAACGAATGGGCAATAAATCTCCTCTACAACTCTTATATCAAAAACATCCATCTTATACGCACCTTCGGGTGTTTGGATGTTTGTGTTATTTCCTCGTCCCTTCCCCTCTCATAAATAAACTACAACCCCGCTCCACTCCTTATGGCTTTCTAGGTTTTCTATCCAACCATCTGCCGTACAAGTGCTATGACATCTCAAGTCAGAAAATCATTGTGTGCCGCCATGTCCTCTTTGATGAAGGTAAATTTCTGTTCTCGACACTCCATAACCCCTCCCCTCATAATTTGGATTTCTTGATATGGATTTATCACCCCTACTAACATCTCAGCTCCTTGACCCTCCCACCGTCATAAATCCGGTTACCATACACTCGCCCTCTATCTCGGCCGCCCCAACCCTCATGGCCTCGACGCCTCCACCATCACCTCCTTCTCCACATCATATATCTTCCGCCGTCCCGGCAGTCTCACCTCCACCAACTCCTTCTCATCCCATGACCACACGTAGCCAACGTGGTATCTTTAAACCTAAATAGTTAGTGAACTTATTAGCCACACACTCGCCCTCTCCTCTTCCCCGAAACCCTGCGGCCGCCTTATATGACCCGAATTGAAAGTTGACTATGGTTGACGAGTTTGATGCTCTTATTAAAAATAAGATGTGGGAGTTAGTTCCTCGTCCTTGGGATGTTAATATGATTAGGTCTTTGTGGATTTTTCGTTATAAATTTAATTCTTATGGTTTCTTTGAGCGGTATAAGGCTCGTCTTGTTGGTGATGACATGTCTCAACAGGTTGGAGTGGATTGTGCTGAGACTTTCAGCCCCGTTGTGAAACCCGCGAGTATCTGGACCGTCCTTAGTATTGTCGTTTCCAAGTCTTGGTCTATTCATCAGTTGGACGTGAAAAATGCCTTTCTTCATGGTCATCTCAACGAGACCGTGTAGATGCACCAATCCCTCGGGCTTTGGGATTCTTCAAGGCCTGATCATGTATGCCTCTTGAAGAAATCTCTTTATGGCTTAGCAAGATCCTTGTGCATGGTACCAGCATTTTATCGATTATGTTTGCACTCTCGGGTTCTCTCACAGCACGTCCGACCACTCTTTCTTTATTTATAGGCGCGGGAACGACATTGCCTATCTTATTTTGTATGTGGATGCATTCTCTTGATCACCTCGACCGATGCCTTGTGCTATACTATTATGGCCTCTCTCAACTCGGAATTGGCTATGAAGGATGAAAGTGCACGTTTTCTGGAATCAATGTTAGACAGTGAAATGTTAGACGATGTTGAGATAACATTGAGGATAACATTGAAAGCCGAAAGCTTGAGCGAAAACTGTTCTTTAGTTGCCAAAAATAAGTTTTGCCTTTATTCACTTATTAATCAAGTTCCACGGTTTTGGTTGTTTATGTTTATGTCCAGGAAAGTATCTTAAACACAGGGAAGAGCTTTGAAAGATTCCTTGCTTGAAGATTCCGTTTTTCAAGCAAAGTTGAATAGTCAACTCACACGCTTTCAAAAGAAGGAAACAATATTGGATTCTCTGCAACTGTGATTCTTTCCAGGATTCTGCGAATTGAAGAAGATGTGTTACCTTGTTAGATTGGTAATAAAGGAAACACATATTCAGGAAAGATTTGAAGTTCACAAAGAAGGCAATATTCAACAAGGAAACAACAAGAGTTACCAAAACTGTGAACAACACATCTTGGCGTTCAAGACTCAAGAAATCTATAAAAGATGTGAAGTTCATCAAAATGAAGACAAGACAATCGTGCTACATAATCTAAGAGATTAATTATTCTTTGTATTGTCTTCGTTTTGTTTTGCGAAGTTTTTGTATCAACTGCTTAAGTCTAGTTCATAGAAGTTAAGTAGTTCTTACTTGTCTGCTTCGTTGAGTCCGATCAACAAAGAGCGTGAGTGAATTGTTGTGAGGAACGTTTTTGATAAAACCTTTATGGTTATTTGGCCTAAGGCTCGGAATTTTTTAATAATATTGAAAACTTCTTAAAATTATATCTTCTTGTGTTCTTACTTCCGTTGCACATTATTATTATCAAGAAGATCAAAATAGAGTTAAGGCAATTCCAGCTTAACTCTCAAAAAGTGTTGTGTCAATCCACGGTCCTACAATTTCATAGGATTTAGGTCTTTTAAGTTTTTTCTTGGGGATTTCTATCACTCGCAACTCTAACGGGTTATTTCTCTCTCAAATGAAGTATTCTATGGAGATTCTTGAATGGGCCAACAAGTTTTCTTACAAACCAAGCCTTACTCTCGTTGACACGAAATCCAAGCTTGGTGCGGCTCTGAACAGCGCTCCATGTCCCAATCCGACTCTCTTTCGTTCTCTTGCGGAAGCTCTTCAATATTTAACCTTCACACGACCGAATATTTCTTATGCAGTCCAACAAATTTGTCTCTATATGCACAATCCTCGCGTAGCTCATATGCAAACACTGAAACGTGTCTTGCGTTATATTCAAGGGACTCTTGCTCTAGGCTTATACATTCGTCCGTTCTTGCTTACGACCCTTAAGGCGTTCTCTGACGCCGATTGGGGAGGCTGCCCCGACACGCACCACTCCACCTCAGGTTATTGTGTATTTCTTGGGGATAATCTTCTCTCTTGGTCGGCTAAAAGACAACCTACTCTTTCTCGTTCTAGTGCTGAAGTCGAATACCGTGGTGTTGCCAACGTAGTTTCGATGTCTTGTTGGCTTCGCAATTTGCCTTTGGAGCTTCACTTTCCTATTCCACGGGCCACACTTGTCTATTGTGATAATGTAATTGCTATTATCTTTCTCGCAACCCGGTCTAACATCAACGCACCAAACATATTGAGATGAATATTCACTTTGTCCGTGAAAAAGTGTCTCGCGGGGATGTTCGTATTCTTCATGTGCATTCCCGTGTCAAATTGCTGATATCCTCACCAAAGGTCTCCCTCGCATACTTTTGGATGATTTCCGGGACAATCTCAATGTTCGTCATCCTGATTACAGTCTTAATATATTAGGGACACATTCTTTAAATTCTAGTACGATGTCAACTAGTCTTAGTAAAATCCATAGGAAAAACTATAAATTTGACACTTAAAATTATTCTCTATATTATAATATTGAATGTACTATAGGTTCAAATAGATCAATCTAAGTTTTTATGCTAGCTAATTGATGTATTTTTAGGATAGTACGTTTCCTGATTGTAGTCTAATATTTGGGCCACGTTTTTGAAATTTTAGTTATAATCATTTGAAATACATTAAAGCGCACCCGAGTTTGTATATTTTCTCAATTTTTAGTTTCAAACTGAAACCTCCGTATAAAATATCATACGATAATTGCATCAATAACTATTATGTTTTGTAGTATGGGACTATTATGTTTTTTTTTTTTTTTTGATTTCTTGAAATTGTATAAGAGCATAATAAAACTATCATCGTTTGTAGATCTACAAATTAATGTTTTTAAAAACACTTGAAAATAAATATGCATATAACTCAATTTGAATAATATCCATTTTGTGCATTTTAAAATCAAAATGAATTAAGGTTGAGTTTTTTTATGATATGTTTCAGTACACTACAAGAATTCAGGTGTTTTCCCGACCGGAAAATCACGACCGAAAATCGGTCGGGAGCATTTCCGACTGCGGTTCGGTCGGGAATTAGGGGTATTGGCGACCGATTTTCGGTAGGAAATAATATTCATATTTTTAATTTCATAATTTCGCTCTCCATTTTAGATAAATCGTTGATTTAATGATCAAGTACATCAATATTAGTTATGTATTACTGAAAAAATAAAAAAAATAAAAAAATTAGTTGCACGTTGATGAATCGTTTGCAGCGTCGATACATATTGTCACTTATAAATAGATTGGTATATGTAGCTGCTAATAACGTAACTATTTACGATTATGTTAAACATATGTTAATATATATCACAATTAGCCTCTTTATACTAACGTTTGTAACAAATGTTAATCGCCAATTGGGAATACTCTATACTACGTATGATTAATATATATGTGAAACTCCAAACTAACTTAACTTATATGTTAATCTATACTAATTTCATAATTAAAAGAGCATTAAACTAACTAAATGTTAGTGCAATTCATGTATTTAGTGAGATTCTATAGTTATACTTAACAAACACATCAAGATTTTCCAAAAGATCGAAAAAAAGTAAAATTTACTCTTTTTCCCGACCGAATTTCGGTCGGAAATAATATTCATAGGTATTCCCGACCGAAATTCGGTAGGGAATTAGGGGTATTGGCGACCGATTTTCGGTAGGGAATAATATTCATATTTTTAATTTCACAATTTCGCTCTCCATTTTAGATAAATCGTTGATTTAATGATCAAGTACATCAATATTAGTTATATATTATTGAAAAAAAAAATATTAGTTGCACTGTTTTGGTCTTATTTCGTCACGGTAATAGAACACAATAAATTATACAAACTGAGATCAAACAATGCTATCCAATATTATTAACGGACTAGCTTGGTCCGGAACACTTAATACAAGCTTTCTAGACAGAATAACTAAATTACAATGTTATTAAAACGTGTCGAATTTCAAGTATTCGATATTGACGTGTCGAATGAGGGTCAATTCGATGCGGTACAGGTATCACTGAATGAAAATCAATCTGGAAGGTATCAAATTCGATACGTGTTGTAGATGTCGAATTCGATACGTATTTAGGTATCGAACAGAGATACGGTGTTTCTGTACGTATCGAACTGGGGTTGATTCGATATGGGTCGTATCGAATGGGGCTGGTTCGATGCTGACTGTACTGAGCTGGTTCAGATCTCGAAAAGTCCCTCTGAATACAAGGGGACGGGCTATTTATAGAACCCGTCCCGTGGAACCCACAATCCAATATAGAAAGCCGTATCGAATCATGGTTGTTCGATACGCGCATCGAATCAGGCGTATTCGATGCGCTGTTGGGCTGGCCCAGTAGAGAGAGCTTATACTGCTGATTCGATGTGCGCCTCGAATTCTCCCTATTCGATGCGCTGTTGGGCCGGCCCAATAACGTTATATTGGGCCAATCCTCAATTACACCCATCATATAGTCCCCCCAGTTTGGGAGACGATATCAATTTAGAGACCGTCTTCCAAACTTTGCAAAATATAATTGTACTGATTTGAGATATTTCTAATCATAGTAAAATCGGATCAGCTCACCGTTCTTGTAATAAAAAGATAATTTTCGACGCATCGAATAGTTCGCTATTCGATGCGTGAAATAGCGCGCATCGAATTCCAGCTATTCGATGCGGTTATTCAATGCGGCAGGTTAACTGGGCCTGATGGGCCTCTCGTCCCCTATATAAGGGGGTGCTGCAGCGGCTCAATCATTATTCTGCTAACAGACGCTGCTCTTCAGGTAATACGCATCGAATTCGTGTCATTCGATGTGTCTCGCATCGAATGATAAGTGATTCGATACGATCAGCATCGAATTGTATAAATTCGATGCGTTAAATTTTTTGGTTATCCTCGTTATGATCCTATCGTTACGTGCTTTTGATTTGCTGTTTTACTTTGTGTAGGATATAAGCAACCAAGCAAAACTTTCCTTTACCGAGAATATACTTAAGGTGAATTTTTTTTTTGTTTTTATTGTATCTTATCATTTAGTTTTTTAACACGTTCGGTATTGTATATATATGAGTGATATACGAGAGTGTGTAGTGACGTATGCGTCCTTAGCCAGTCTCGTTTTTTAAATATATTTCAGTTAATTCTTTACCAAAGATGGTGAGCATTGGGACCCAATCCGGGAGTGATTCGAGTTCAGGCTCTAGCTCCAGTTCGATTAACAAAGAGAATCTTTCAAACGCACCCGCAGTTCCGACCACAGGCGATGCAGATGTCTATGATTTAATAGACAGTATATCCATCGATTCCCCGGCGGATAATAATCCTGTTCCAGAATTGAATCCGACAACTGAGGTCAATAGTAATGAATCTTCGCCCTATAGAGATAATCGTGCTGCGAGCGAGGGTGAGGAAGATGTAGATTACATTAATAGGGAATTTGACGATCATATCGAGGTCCCAGGAATGACCTATGACGAATACGTGTCTCGTCTCCAGCATAATCGTAGGGGATTGCGCGAAAAATTTAATATTCCTGACAAGTATAAAATCGTCATTCCTGGCCCAAATGATCGGATGCATACTCCACCACCCGGTCACATCACTGTGTTTGTCGGACAACTTTTAAATGGATTGCGCTTTCCAATTCCTTATGAGCTGAAATGGCTTCTGCGGAAGATAAATGTCGTTCCCGCTCAACTCACGCCAAACTCTTATGGGAGCATGATTGGTTTCATCATAGTGATGAAGGCTCTGGGCGAACGACACAGTCCTAATGAATTCTACGCGTTATTCGAGATTGCGAGACGCGAAGAAGGCTTCTACCATGTAAAGGCTCAAACTAACCGAAAGTTTTTAAATGGTGGGGCAACCGGGTACGGAAAGGATTGGAAAAGAAGATATTTCTTCATTAAGGAGAGTTATCAAAACGAGTTTTTGGGATTCCGCCGGGAGTGGTTCACCGGTTCAAGGGTAACAATTCCCAGTGGAGTTGCCATAACCCTGTGGAATCGCGAGTTTATTCCCACTCTAGTTAGAGAACATCAATTTGATGTTAAAAAACTTGTTGAAAATCGAGTCCTTTCTTTGGCTGGGTTGTCACCAGTGAAGTACAAGGGAAAAATGACCCTTGGTATATATCTGATCTTTCTGATATTCTTGTTTACGTTTATTATGCATTCTAACGATTTGTCTTTGTTGCAGAAAAATACTTCATGAGTCGACACGCAAGGATGAACCGGGTTCTAGATGCGGATATGGAAAGTTCCCAGACCGAGACTGCGCGTACAATTCCTCCTCCTCGGAAGAGAAAGAGTAAGGGTAAGAAGAAGGTTTCTGAACCCTCAACTGCTACTGCAGCTGCTGCTGCTAGTGTTCAGCCAGTTGATGCTTTCGAGGACTTATTGGGGAGTAATCCTGAGGATAATCCAGGCGGTGGCGAAGAGTTGGAAAGCAGAGCAACCGAGACTGGCGAGGATGCCGGCAATCTCATTCAACGTAAAAGACGAAGAATGCCGCAAAATTTATCACAGACCGCAGGGGTTACTGCTACGATTGGCCAAACTGCCAGGCCAAGTGCCTCTAACCCTCCTGTCGGTGCATCCGGTCCAAGTCACGCGGCCGGACCTAGCCAGGGTCCTCGAGCTCGAGTCGCTGGATACCAACTATCGGATGCCGAAACCATCGAGCATTTGAAGGCAATATTGCCTGGTTTATCCGTCCCTCTTCCAATTTCTGACGAAGAGAGGAAAAGATTGGAGCGAAATACATTGCATCTGCTGACAGCGGTAATGACGTCTTGTTTGACTTACATTTTCTGTGATTTTGCTTTGCAAATTTTTATCTAATCGTACGTTTGTTGTTAGGCGGGCGGTTTCGTAGATGTTATGGCCTCAGCCTTAATGGATTTCAAGGAGACTGCTAGTAACGCTGATAACTCTGCACTTGAAGCTGCCCTCGATGCCAAAGAAAAAGCTCTGCAAACGGCCAAAGAAGCTCGAGAGCAAGCTAAAAAAGTCAAAGAAGATCTCAATCAGCAAATTTCTGTGCTGAAGATGGAGGTTGCTGCAGCCAAAGAGGAAGCTCACAATGCTGACATCAACGGCTACATTAGAGGCCTCAAAGATGTAAGATATATTATTCCTACAATTTGACATCTATTCTCTTATTTTCAATCTTATTAATATCTTTTTATCCTTCTAAAAGGTTTCCTCCGAGCAAACATTGGAAATTGTTGAAAAGTTTCTCCGGGGCAATACGTTTCAAAAGCTGTGCACTCGTCGAGATGATCATGTGGCTCGAAATGCTCAAGCTCTTACGGTGCATCAGTTCTATACTTCTGGCTATGTTCGTGGCAAATTTGAACCAGAATGGTTAGACCTGTCCCTGGGGCCAGATTTGAAGAAACGTCCACCTCGTCAAACTTCGGAGGCTACAAAATCTGATGAGTTTGCCCCTCTGCTGGATAGGGAGGATCTCGTTCTCGGAGGGTTATCACCGCCGTTAGAAATGCCCGAACCATATCCCTCATCAGAAGATGAAGAATAAGACTGGTCGTTACTCAGGCTGTCTATTATTTCTGCGTTTATAAACAATTTTCATTTGTAACTTAATTTGTGTAGGGCGCTGCGTCGCCCTAATGTGCTTGAAACAATTTAATATCCGTTGCTTAATTTGTGGGATATTGACTGTTGTCTTTTCTTTCAATTTCTTATCTTAGTCTTTTACTTTATTTTGACAACCTGCTGGTTCATTATTTTTCATTGAAAATTTTTTATCAATATTTTTCGTAGTATCTGCCTTCTACTTCACTGACCTTAGTCATTTTGGGGCAAAATGTTTGTTTCAATTTGTTGGTCGTGATTTTCCGAGTTTGTCGCAATATAGCACGTCCCTTCCTTATTTTGTTTTAGGGGTTTATGGTACCTCATGCCACTTTGGGCAGGTTCTCATCCTTATTGTCTTGAACTTTTATCGGTATCTCGTGCCGCTTTGGGACAGAGTATCCGTTTTCTTGATTGATTTAGGGATTTTCGGTATCTCTTGCCACTTTGGGGCAGAGTTTCCGTCCCTTTGTTGCCTCTGGCTTCTTTCGGTATCTCTTGCCACTTTGGGGAAGAGTTTCCGTCCCTTTGTTGCCTCTGGCTTCTTTCGGTATCTCTTGCCACTTTGGGGCAGAGTTTCCGTTCTTCTGATTTTCTAGACCTGCACTGATTACATTATGCAAAGTATACAAAATTTATGTAAATCAAATAATTCGACATAATCTTCTTTGAATAATTCAAATTAGATTATGTAAATTGAACTGAGCTTTGATCATTGCTCATTTGCATGACTTCCAGTGCTGTCCTTCAGATCCAGGATTTGTGGTACCTGTTTTAAGTTCATACATTCTTGTCCCTCATGCGTGTTATAGCAGAGAGAACGAATAAAAACTTGTTCAAAATATTCAAAATGCTAAAAATGCTTGTAAATTTAAACAGAATATTTATTCAATATGCTCCATACGCCCCGGAACCAAGGCTATTGCTGCGTTTTCTTCTGGTTGCGGTCGCTTCCGGAGCGAGTTAACATAGCACTTCCAACCTTCAATGTGATCTGCAATGACTTCTCCCGTGCCAGCAATGGTGGGGAATTTTATCATCTGATGGTAGGTTGATGGTAGCGCTCGAAATGCATTCAATGCCGGTCTTCCTATGATTCCGTTGTATGCGAAGTGCATGTCAACGATTACATAGTTCTCCCAAATTGTCGTTCTCTTTGGAGCTGTCCCCAATGAAGTTGGGAGCTTGATCATTCCTAGCGGTACTATCGCTGGACCTCCAAAACCATGAAGCGACGTTCTCACCGGTTCCAGTGCCTGGTTGTTCAATCCCATTTTGAGCAACGTAGAGTTGAATAGTACATTTACGGAACTCCCGTGGTCCACAAGCATTTTGGTGACTCCAAAATTAGCTATATCAACAGTTACCACCAAAGGGCAATTTAAATCTGACATCTGTATAGCTTGTGCACTTAGTTTCCGTAGGTCTGCAGTGGAGAATGTGATCTCTTCATGTGGCATTTCTTCGATTCTTAGCATATTAGCCATATGAACATAATTATCTGCTTCAATAAACCTTGTGACCTTTCTACGACCGTTGGTAGAATCTGCTCCTCCTGGTCCTCCTGCTATCATATTGATGATGCCTCTCCTGGTGTTTCCGTCCTCAATCTGGGGGTATTGAAAAAGTTGCGGTTCATCGATTGCCCTCTGCTTATCTTTTCTAGGAGATGGAGTTCTCTTACGGTTGGAATTGTTTTCTTGTTCTTGCACCTTCTTGACAAACTCTACCAATTTGCCATCCTTTATCAACCGCTCAATCTCATCTTTCAAATTTATGCATTCCTCTGTATTATTCCCCTTCTGATTGTGGTATTGGCAGAATTGATTTGAGTACATTGTAGCCTTGGACTCTCTCATCGGTCTGGGATCCTTTAACCATCCTTTTTTCTTTGCTGCCCCAAATACTGCCATAATGTGAGCGTTTAGTGGGGTGTACCTTCGAGGCGAACTATCCCTTTTGTAATTTTTGTTCCTGTTGCTGCTGTTGTGGCGATTTTGATCTTCTCTGCCTCTCTCTCTATCTCTTACGGCCACATTGTTAGGAACTTTGGTTGCCATCATTTCCTCGAAATGAACCACATCTCGAGCTATCTTGTTTATTTCTTCAACTGTGGTGGGTTTTCGTTTCAGTAACTCACTGCCAAACATGGTGTTGGTAGTTGCACGAAAAACTATGCTTGCAACCATTTCTCCCGTCGGACTATCAATTATTAATAGCTCTGTATTGAAGCGTTTCATGAAGTCCTTTAGACTTTCATTAACTTCCTGTTTCATCGTGTATAAGTGGGAGTGATCCAAAACCAGTCTAGACTGACTAGAAAACTGATCCTCAAACATCTTTCTCAACTGGGCATAACTTTCAATGTGTCCATGAGGAATTCGATTAAACCAGTCAGCAGCCACTTCTGATAGAGTCGTTGCAAATATCCTGGCTTGCATATTGTCCCTGAAACCGTAGAGGGACAGTTTTCTGTCTAACTGGAAGAGGTGATCTCGGGGATCAGATTTCCCGTTGTATGTTTTTAATTCCGGGATTTTATCTCCTTGCCCTAGAATTTCCGACTCTATCTCTCGGCAAAAAGGACTGCGATTTACAGAATTGTCCTCCCTTGCCGTTTGAGTCTCGGCTATTGCTTTCCCCTTTTCCAATCTTCCAACGTTTCTGCTTATTGTGTTATGCTTGTTATGCAAATCAAGACCTTCTGGCTGTCTTCGGTCATCTCTACGTTTTCTTCTCCGCGATTCCTCTCTTTGATCCTTTCCCTCATCCTTATCTTTTCTGGAATCACGACTCTCCGACCGTCTTCTGTCTTCTCTTCTATTTCGTTAAGCAGTACAATCAGTCTCTCTTTCCTTTTGCAACTTCTCATGAGGCCTTTTCGATTGTATCTCAACAGATACTAGCTTCTTTCCTCGCTCTCCCTGAACTGATTTCCCTTTGCTGTTTATCCTTTCCGAAGTATGTTTACTTCTTCGGTCGTCTTGCTGTGATTTTTCCTTTTCTTTTCCTTTCTGCTTTCGGATAGCTGAGCCTTGTTCTCTCAAGTTCTCAGAATATTCCACAGGAGATGGTATCATAGCGGGAAACGCGGTAGGGAGCACCTCAGCCACGACCGCTTTTATCATTGCGAATAATTCATTCTTGAGTTTATCTGGAATTGCTGCATCTGTCGCTGAAGCTCTAGTCGCCTCGGCTTCATTGATGGGTACCTTCTCAGCTTGAGGTCCTTGGTTTTCTTTCCTAACCGGAGTCGGTACCGCCGGTGGTAATGTTGATGGTCCAACTATATCTGGCATACCCTGTTCAGGTGTACCCGATCGTTCTTCTCCTGTATTACCTTCTAGAGCTCTACTCTTGGATCGAGTTATTCTAGTCATACTGCCTATGAAGCTAATATAATTTGTGTTCCCACAGACGGCGCCAATGTTTTGGTCTTATTTCGTCACGGTAATAGAACACAATAAATTATACAAAATGAGATCAAACAATGCTATCCAATATTATTAACGGACTAGCTTGGTCTGGAACACTTAATACAAGCTTTCTAGACAGAATAACTAAATTACAATGTTATTAAAACGTGTCGAATTTCAAGTATTCGATATTGACGTGTCGAATGAGGGTCAATTCGATGCGGTACAGGTATCACTGAATGAAAATCAATCTGGAAGGTATCGAATTCGATACGTGTTGTAGATGTCGAATTCGATACGTATTTAGGTATCGAACAGAGATACGGTGTTTCTGTACGTATCGAACTGGGGTTGATTCGATATGGGTCGTATCGAATGGGGCTGGTTCGATGCTGACTGTACTGAGCTGGTTCAGATCTCGAAAAGTCCCTCTGAATACAAGGGGACGGGCTATTTATAGAACCCGTCCCGTGGAACCCACAATCCAATATAGAAAGCCGTATCGAATCATGGTTGTTCGATACGCGCATCGAATCAGGCGTATTCGATGCGCTGTTGGGCTGGCCCAGTAGAGAGAGCTTATACTGCTGATTCGATGTGCGCCTCGAATTCTCCCTATTCGATGCGCTGTTGGGCCGGCCCAATAACGTTATATTGGGCCAATCCTCAATTACACCCATCATGCACGTTGATGAATCGTTTGAAGCGTCGATTCATATTGTCACTTATAAATAGATTGGTAGATGTAGCTGCTAATAACATAACTACTTACGATTATGTTAAACATATATTAATATATATCACAATTAGCCTCTTTATACTAATGTTTGTAACAAATGTTAATCGCCAATTGGGAATACTCTATACTACGTATGATTAATATATATGTGAAACTCCAAACTAACTTAACTTATATGTTAATCTATACTAATTTCATAATTAAAAGAGCATTAAACTAACTAAATGTTAGTGCAATTCATGCATTTAGTGAGATTCTATAGTTATACTTAATAAACACATCAAGATTTTCCAAAAGATCGAAAAAAGTAAAATTTACTCTTTTTCCCGACCGAATTTCGGTCGGGAATAATATTCATAGGTATTCCCGACCGAAATTCGGTAGGGAATTAGGGGTATTGGCGACCGATTTTCGGTAGGGAATAATATTCATATTTTTAATTTTACAATTTCGCTCTCCATTTTAGATAAATCGTTGATTTAATGATCAAGTACATCAATATTAGTTATATATTACTGAAAAAATAAAAAAATATTAGTTGCACGTTGATGAATCGTTTGAAGCGTCGATTCATATTGCCACTTATAAATAGATTGGTAGATGTAGCTGCTAATAACATAACTACTTACGATTATGTTAAACATATGTTAATATATATCACAATTAGCCTCTTTATACTAACTATTGTAACAAATGTTAATCGCCAATTGGCAATACTCTATACTATGTATGATTACTATATATACAAAACTCCAAACTAACTTAACTTATATGTTAATCTATATTAATTTTATAATTAAAAGAACAATAACCTAACTAGTTGTTAGTGCAATTCATGTATTTATGAGATTATATAGTTATACTTAACAAACACATCAAGATTTTTTCAAAAAATCGATTTTTTTTTTACTCTTTTTCCTTACCGAAATTCGGTCGGGAATAATATTCATAAGTATTCCGACCGAAATTCGGTCGGGAATAATATTCATAGGTATTCCCGACCGAAATTCGATCGGGAATTTGGCCGTTTCTGGGCATAAATAATTTGCTGACCGAAATTCGGTCGGTAAATGTTGAAAATTTGGCGGGTTGGCTAAATTTTCAAATTTCAAACTTTTTCCGACCGAAATTCGGTCGGGAATACTCGAAAAAATTGGCGGGACTTGGGGGGAAATTCAAAATTTTTAACTTTTCCCTATAAATACACTTCATTATTCTCCTCATTTTTTCATCTACATTACATTATTTCTTCAACTTTCTCTTTATTCCAAGAATTTTTTTCTACAAACACAATTTATTCTTTCATCTTCAAACAATTTTTTCCACAAAACAAATTATTTCTCTTCTTTCTTCAACTTGAAACAAGCATTTTCTTCTATTTTAAATAAACACTTATTTAATTTTTTTGTGCTTTAGATTGAGCAATAAATCCAAAATTTAATTGCCCATCTACAACACAAAAAAAGCTAAAGAATGTTTTAGATTGGGTAATAAATCGAAAATATTTCAAAATATTAAAAATAATAATATTTCGGTAATTATTACCGAAATATGTTTTTTTTTTTTATTCTGGCGAGTTTTATTCCCGACCGAAATTCGGTCGGGAATAGTTTAAATATTATTCCCGACCGAATTTCGGTTGGAAATAATATAAATATTACTCCCAACCGAAATTCGGTCGAAAATAATTTTATATTATTCGCGACCGAAATTCGGTCGGGAATAATATTTATATTATTCGCGACCGAAATTCGGTCGGGAATAACATTTAAACTATTCCCGACCGAATTTCGGTCGGGAAACTCCCGACTGATTTTCGGTCCGGATTGGGCGGTCGGAAAAAACCTGGGACGACCGAACTTCGGTCGGGAAAATATTCCCGACCGAAGCAATGCCGACCGGCACATCCCGACCGATTTTCGGTCGGGAAAGGGTCATCATTCCCGACTGGAAAAGGTTAGGCGGTCGGAAATGACCCAAAATTCTTGTAGTGGTACGTGCAATACAATTTACTTAAGTAATATGGGACTTTTTGCTAACTTTTCAATGTTAAACGCTGTTTTTTGCTCACTAAAATAATGTGTATTGGGTTATTTGTCAATTATATATATATATATATATATATAACTAATACGTCATCTTTATCTAGTATATATATTTTTAATATTTATTTTTCAAAAAAATTGGGGCTTATCCATATGCTAGATATGTCCATTTACACAAATATAGATAAAACTGAAAACACGTTAAACGACTAAACCCAAGCTAATCGGTTTCTATTTTTTTTTTTTAAACACTGCACATATATACATTTAGACCTAAATATAAACGGATTACTAATGTAAAAATATTATATATATACATACTACATTACTACGTACCCTAATAATGCATTAACAATTACAACACATAATAAGATCGACTTATTAGGCAGCTGAAAACTCTTGAGCCACAGTATCAAATTCTTTGGAGCAAATTATTTTTTTTACCCTTTAATTTTGGCTATATTTGCCTTTTGCCCTTTAACTTTTCGGGCTCCAATTTCGCCCTTTAACTCCTATTTTTTTGACCAAAAATGCCCAATGGGCTTTTTTATAGGCTTTTTACCAAAAATACCCTTTAATTTATTTATTTTAATTAAATTTAGTTTTGAAAATAAATTTAAAATAGTTTAATTAAATTAAATTAAATTTTCTGATAAATTAAAAATTAAAAAAAAAACAAAAAAGTTTTAAAATAGATCACCCCCTTCCCCTTCCCCCTCCCCCGTCACTGTTCGGAACAGTCGCCCCCCGCCCCGGTTCCCCGTCGTCCCCGTCGCCCCCCTCCCCTTCCCCCTTCACTGTTCCCCGTCGCCCCCCCCCCGCTTCCCCGTCGTCCCCGTCCCCCCCCCCCCCCCCACCGCGATTTGCAGCCACCCCGCTGCAACTCGCGGTGAATCACCGCGATTCGCAGCGGTGTTGCTGCAAATCGCGGTGATGACCGCGATTTGCAGCCGTGGTGGCTGCAAATCGCATCGCCACCGCGATGGTCGCGATTTGCAGCCGTGGTGGCTGCAAATCGGCGGTGGGGGGTGGGGGGGCGGGGACTACGGGGAAGGGGGGGCGACGGGGAAGGGGAGGGGGGGGTGACGGGGACGACGGGGTTTAGGGGGAGGGGGGGGGCGACAGGGACGACGGGGAAGGAGGGGGGGGGGGGGTGGGGGCGACGGCGAAGGGGGGGGGGGGGGGGGCGCGAACGGGGAAAAGGGGGGGGGGGGGTGGGGTCTGTTTTTTTTATTTTATTTTTGTTTTTTTATAATTTTTATTATTAATAAATAAAATTACTATTTTACCCTCGTGCAAAAGCCCATTGGGCATTTTTGGTCAAAAAAATAGAAGTTAAAGGGCAAAATTGGAGCTCGAAAAGTTAAAGGGCAAAAGGCAAATATAGCCAAAATTAAAGGGCAGAAAAAATAATTTGCTCAATTCTTTGCAATATTTGGTGTTCGTTTATGCACTCTTGATTCTTTTTCGTGAAGATGGAGACTTATCAACAGTCGCACTTTCGATACTACCACCAAGATCATCAACATACTACCATCGAAGATATTCCACTCGGTTGTAGCTTCGACCCCGACGATGGAGAACTCATTGTCAACTTTCTAAACAAGAAGATCAAGAACGAGGCGATGTCGCGTAACACGATAAAGGACGTTAACGTTTATAGTCACAGCCCATAAATCTTGTCAGGTTTGATTTCACGTTCAACTCTTTCTTGAGTGATTTTAAGTAGTGATTGTTATTATTATCTTCGTTTCATGCATGTTTTTCTTAATAATATTTAAGATATTTTTCTTCGTTTTGTAAATGTTTTTACTAATCGTTTAATCTTATTTCTCGAATCGTTTTACTAGCGTTCATGGTCCAATTCTTCGTTCTCGAATGGTTCTATTGTGTTTGTTACTTATGTTTATTCGTTTCAATCCTTATTTCTTTAAGGTCTTATAATTAATTTAGTTTTCTTATTTTGATGTGTGAGTTCAGGTGAAAAAATACTTTAATTTGTTACGCTTTCTATAATATACAGCTAGGTCACCTTTTTTGGATAGGTCGTCTATCAATATTACATCATTGCAACAATAAAAATAAAAGATAAAAAATAGCAACATATATATGGGCTATGGCGAGATAAGTAAAATAAATAAATAAATAAATCTATACACGTACGTTCAAAGAATTACCTCAAGCCAAAGTTTTTCCTAACGCTTATTTGAAAACACAAAATTTTCGAGTTTTTCCTAACGCTTATTTGACATTCCACAGTGGCATGTACTCGTCCTTTGGGACAAAAAAAGTTGTATGCTTTTACAACGAGAGCTCGAAGGTCTCAAAATGGATCGCGTCCTAGTCGCGTGACAGAGGACAATTCGGGCTATTGGAAGTCCACAAGCGGCGATAAAGACGTGAAGTACAACGATGAAGTAGTCGGATCCAAAAACACGTTGGTGTTTTATGAAGGAAAGTCTGGAGACGCGAAGAAGACCAACTGGATCATGCACGAGTATAAGATTTTAAAGCGCAACGACGTAAAGGTACTCATATATTGAACTGTCTCTTTTATTTATTTTTAGAAGACTCGATAAGATTCTAACATTTTTTGTTAAACCGTATTTGCAGTTTGATGAACTGGTGTTGTGTAGCATTTACAATAGAGACGCTACTTCTTCAAGAAATCGACAGGAGGCTTCGATGGGGGAATACGCTCAATTCGAACAACAAAACCGCTACGTAACATTTGAAAATACCATCGAAATGGCCACAAATGAGTTGCAGTTCAACAATCAACATATTCCCATTGATAGCTTACCGCCAGGGTATTGTTTCACCCCCACGGATGTGCAACTCAGTTGCCTACTGGATAAGAAAGTGAAAAACGAGTATGTGCCGGATAATAGAATACAAGAGGTCAACGTTTACGGTGACTGTCCCCAATTCTTGACAGGTACGCGATCAAGTCTTTGTTTTTCAAATGATGTTATTAAAGTTTCCTATTCTTGGAAGTTGCACAATTTGTTGATGTTAACGACGTGTTTTGCTTAGTTTCTTGCGTTGTTTAATTCTCATTGATTTCTGTTTCTCTAATGTTTATTTTATGTTGTGCAGAAACATATCCTCCCCTAGGGAAAAATAAATGGTATTTTTTCACTCCAAGATATCAAAAATAACAAAATGGATCACGTCCTAGTCGACTAGCGGGGAACATGGGCTATTGGAAGGCCACGAGTGGCGACAAGCCGGTGATCAAACAAAATGGCGAAACAGTTGGACTCAAACTCGCGTTGGTGTTTTACGAAAAGAAAAACGGAAAAGGGGTGAAGACCAATTGGATTATGCATGAATTTAAGCTAAAAAGGCGAGATGATGTAAAGGTAACTATCTACTTAATTATATATTCCTAGCAGATCATCCTAGTGATCAAAAGCAGTATGCATGTTTAACATTTCTTTACGAATGTATGCAGTTCGACGAATTGGTCGTGTGTAGCATTTACCATAGAGACGTAAAGTCTTCTAGAATGCAAGAAGAGGCTAGTCCTGTTACTGTGTTAGATGACATCAATGTTGGCCAGGAAAACATGACAACCGAAGATATTGAGAGTAGGAATCGTATAAACCAGTCGGACGTGGGTGAACTTATGGAAGATTTCTCCTGTATTGATGATGCTGAAGGAACGCGTGCTGACAATAACGAGACAGCACCATTGGTGAGTGAATTTGAACGACTTATGCTCGACTAGATCTCTCAAATGGAAGCTTAGCTTTTCGTTACTTACCGAAGTTTCCTCTTTTGCTATATATATATATATATATATATATCAGGAAGAAAATCAAGATCAGGAGATTGTTCCAACTAATTTCTCAAATGGGAACGCCATCCTTTCGCTGCTTGACAACATGGATTTTAACGATGAAGGCATATCCGGTGGAGCTCTTGAAGATTACGCTCGAGCCCTTGAGTCGTTATTACACTCTGATGATGTTCCTGAAGTTCCTCACCCTTTATTAATGGAACCACCTGCTACGAACACACTGGAGATCAGTACTACTTCCACGAGCAACGAGGCGTGCACTAACAAAGACCAAGAAGACGAAGAGCTTATGGACTTCTCAAACTTCCCCAAAGTTCCAGAATATGTCATTGATCAATTAAATGGCGGAGTGATTCCTGATGATGAAGATAACTTGGATGAGCTATTTAGTCTTTTCTAGAGCTCTATCAACTAACCTGAAATGTAAAACCCCAAACCTTTTAACAATAAAATTATGAAAGTTTAGAATTTGTTATTGATCACATATTGTACAGTTTTAAAATAGTGTCATCAAATTAGTTTTTATATTTTGTTTCATGTAGTGAAGCATCTATAAACTTATTTATATAATTGTTTTCTTTTCGAAGTGTAAATTTATTTTATTATTTAAAGCCCAATAATCTGTAGTCCCAATTATTGTCGGCCTCCTATAACTTTTCTTCACTTTACGTAATGCTCTGTAATTTTTTAAAATTTGACTTTTTATGCCTGACCTCAATTTTTCCGCCATGTGGCTGCCGCCATGTCACCGAAGCGTGTCATATGTCATATGCGATTCCATCTTGGCTACCCGGTGTTCAATACACTGTGGGCCCTCAATAGTGACATGTGGGAAGAATTAAATACCGTTCCTTCTCATTTGTTAGGAAACCATGGTTAAAAAAGAAGAGGGAACAAAAAAAGATAAAAAATTGAGACTCTTCTCAAATTAGCGGCAGATTTAAAAAATTTCAATTTCAAATTTTGTACTGAATCAACTATTCCCTCTTTAAACTATATCATCTTACATTTAGTTTCTCATTTGTGAATCAGGTATTTTCTTTCTTCTTTATTTTTGCAAATTTATAAGCAGCCATGTTATAGAAACTAAGTTAATTATTCAATAAAGTGCATTATTCCTCTCGTTTTATTCAGATTTCTGGTGTCTTATGGTGATTTTAAAACAAGAACATGTTTCAAGGAAGATCATTAGCTCTTCTCATGTTTTAATTTTGCTGTGGAGTTCATTTTACAATACATTTCCAGCAATGCTTTCCAATTAAACTTTCGTATTAGTAGACTTCTCATAATAAATCACTGCTATTGGGGTATCTTTTTTTTTTTTTTTTAGATTGCTGACCCTTGTTAAAATAACTTGACTTCTTATTTCAGTTGGAGGATATTCTGCAAAATTTATGCTTTGTTGGAGAACTATTTTGACAATTTCCCAAAAAATTAAGTGCCAAAGTTCAATTTAAGTTTGTATCTATATCATGCTATATTGAGTTGCTCTCAGAACATTTATAATGGCTCTCTATTTATAAGGTCGCAAGTAGAAACAAAAGCGCTGAAGAAGTGAAGCAACATTGCTGCGAGGACAAAGTTGCTAAGAGTCTATTAGTGTTAATTACTTGAGCAACTTTAAAGACCTGTCTAATGAAGACATGTTTGATGTCTGACTATGAAGACATGTAGACCTTTTTGATGTCTTTCATATGGTGTATATAGAAGAAAAGATACATATAGAAGCAGTGTACTCAATATTAAAGTGTTATAATATGGTTAAATATCTTTGACATTAGTACTTTTTTCTTGAATTTGACATGGTGCAAAGACAAACACATAATTATTGGTAATGTTGTCTTTTGATTAACTGAGAGATGGTAAAAAGACTGTAAATGCATCCAATACTTTGATTATCATTCAACTGATTACAGTTTTCATCCAAAATATCATTCCACAATACAAGAGTTTATATTCAAAACCATAATCACTGAATATCCAAAAGCTACTAAACTTCCATTCAAAATGCCTCCTCCACAATAATGAGAAAGTCTACATTCAAAATATAATCAAGGAATACCAAGAAGCTACCCAGCGTTAAAGTTTTGCTGATACAATGACCAAGACCTCAAGTACATTTGTAATATCAAAAATTCCTTGCCATTTCTATAGTAGTTCAGCACTACTCCATTGAGATCAAACAATTGCATCTTTTGACTCTTAGATTCTCTTGTGGATACTGTTTGTAACATAGCCAGCCATATTAGAGTTTTCCCCAACTCCCTAGGCAACCAAAAAGATTGTTAATTACTGATCAATGTCAAAATTAAATAAGAAAATGATGTGCACAAGTTAGATTTCTTACAGGATTCTCTACTGAAAATGGATGTGCATAATTCCATGGATTTTGGTTTGTGATAACTGGATTGGTAAACTGTGCAGCTTGTAATTGATGAGTAGGAGCTTGCAAAGGTTGGGATCCACCTGCTTCGTTCACTAAAAACGCATGTTGAGATGGATAATAGTACGCATATTGTGAGTGCTGAGGGAAAGATTGATGGACAGCTGTTGCTCCATGCTGCAAATATCCTTGTGAAGCCTGGACATGGTTATTCAGAGAGCCAAATGTGTTCTCAATTGATTGTAAAACATGGCCATTTTTCCTTTTGCTTTTTGTCTGCTTCTCTGCTTACAAAGATTTTTGACAAAAAAACTATGTAACTATATAATCTTAATAATATTATCAATTATTAAATGAGAAGATGTGATTAGACTTACTTGGAACTTCAGCTCTTTTTTTTGCCTTTTTTCCTTTGGCGTCCCAATGTCGCATGTGAATATCAGTAATACCTCTTGATTTAACTCGTGGTGGATCGAGTACAAGGATTTCACTTATCTGTGGATTCTCTTCATCATCGACATCAACACCTTCAGTGACATTCAAGCCATTTAATTCAAAATTCTCAAACCATGAGTCCAATCTTTGCTTAGCACCTTCAAGTGCTTCTAACCAGATAATTCTCGTCTCTTTATGGAACTGAGCTCTAGCAGCAAGATTAAAGCTTCCTCTCGCCGTCTCATGAACAAAAGCAATACAAGGTACTCCACTAGCTCCACTATTCTTGACTTGTCGTATATCCCATACTCGATTTTTTACATTTTTGGTCCACCTCCTTTTAATATATCTCTCTGGAATATAATTCACATTAAACCTGTCAAGGACTTTTAACGCATGGCTGCACAGGATACCAAAAGTTTCAAACTTGTGACAACTACAACTCACAAATGATGTACGGATATCAAAATGAACAACAAAGTTCTTTGAAACTTTCTCACGAGGTTCCACTACCAAGCGCATTAGTGAAGTTTCAACTACTTCGTGTTGTTGTGTAATGGCAAAGTCCATGGACTTAGACACTTCCTGCTGAAATAGAACAAGTATTTCCATTGTATATGTCTCTGATGCCTTTTTCAACCATGTGCTATGACCCAATGGAAGTTTACCATGATGACTACGAGTATCTTTTTCTTTTTCATTCATGCGCCAACATTCTTGAACCTTTTCATAAGAAATAACACAATCATGAAGAGAAGAGGTTGCTCCACCGAATTTTTTTTTTAGTGCTGAATTTGTCCCTTCACTTCTTGATGAAGCCTTTAGCCCAGCGCTAAACTTGTGACAACTGAAAACTGTAGCCCATTTATGACGTAATTCATACATGCCAGTGAACCAGTCATTCTCATCAATTTTATACCCATCTACCATTTGTTTCCAAGTCTGTTCAAACTCTTCCTCTTCATCACAACCAGACATACACTTATGCCATAAGTACCAAAAGAGTTTATCACCATTTATTGTTCCCATATGCTCTGGTGCATTGCGATTGATGTGAGCCAGTGACACAACCGATGGTGTGATTGCGGGAACACTGTTTTGATGGCATTCATCATTGCTTGGCATTGATCAGTGAAGATTGTTTCGGGTTGTTTGCCACCCATAGAATGCAGAAATGTTCGAAATAGCCATTCAAAAGAACTTTCAGTTTCATTGGACATGAACGCAAACTCAAACATAACATTCTGTAGATGGTGATTGATGCCAATAAGTGGACAACAAATCATGTTAAACTTATTAGTCCTATAGGTTGTGTCAAATGAAAGTACGTCTCCAAAGTACTCATAGTCAATACTACATCGGTAATCCCTACAAAATAGATTCATCAACCTCTTATTTTCATCCCTCTCGACATTCCAGTAAAAGTTATGCTCATCATTTGACTTTTCTATGAAGTGTTGAACTAGTTGAGCCGCATCTCCAGATTCAACTCTACTTAGAGTTTTTGTACGTGAAAGAGAGTTGTGTATGTCTTTCATCGTAAATCCGACATTTTCCCTTCCATTTGAGGATGACTGTAAGTAATCATAAGCTTTTGCAACAGGTATTCCACATGTAACCATTGTTTCAATGGCTTTTTCCATACTAGAGCTTAAATTTCTCGCCGATCTTAGCAAATGAGTTTGATCGGCAGGATACATATCATGAGTGTGTTCTTTGTTGAAGCCCGTAATCCTCCAACTTTGTCCTTTCAAACGTGCAACTCTAAGTTTCGCTTTACATCCACATCTGTATGTACGCCTTACATAAGCTGGCACGTTAAGCTTAGACCGCTTCTCATCTTTTTTACCCTCACAAGAACATAAGAAATCTCGTGCTCTTATTCCAGAGCCGTCATTAAAATGCTCAACATTACCCTTTCAAGCACTGAAACCTTTAGTTCGTGCATAGATAGAGTATAACCCAAATGCAACAGACTCGTTTAGCATTGGCTGACTAACTCCTAGTCTAGTTTCCATTTCTTCGACAGTTAGACTTACAAACTCTATCTCAGTGTCTGTAGGCAAGGTCTGTACATCTTCAACTTCGTCACCAAAATGTACATCTGGTAGGAAAAGAACACACATATTAATAATGCTAATATTCATAAGTAAATAAAAGACAAAAAATAATAAGAGTAGCTAGCACATGCCTTGATCAGATTGCAAATTTTTCTGAGAACTTTGTTCCATGATGTGATAAAAGGAAAATCTGCAAAAGGAAAAGGAATATCCGCTGATGAATAAGAGTTCTAATTAAATAATGGCAGATATGAACTATAAATTATATGAACATTGAGATAATATCAAAAAGATTCATATGCAATACAACAAAAAAGAGCAGACTCTATCAGTGTTGTGAATCTTTTTTAGCAAGAGAATTTTTTGGCGCTTTCTTTTTTGAAGTGACTGTATATGTACATATTTTAGGGTTTTTGGCACAATACCCCCCTGTAATATAGGAAAGAGGCGCATTACCCCCCTGTAAAAAAAGAAAGGGCATATTATCCCCCTGTGATATACGAAATAGGCGCATTACCCCCTGTAAAAAATAAATAGGCAAATTACCCCCCTGTAATATATGAAAGAGGTACATTACCCCTCTATAATTTTAAAAAAGTTGCACATTATCCCCTTAGTACATGTGTATAAAAAGGAGGTATTTTGCACCGTATAAAAATACACAAGGGGGTAATGTGCCTATTAAACATAACACAGGGGGTAATCTGCCTATTTTATTATTACAAGGGGGTAATATGCCTATTTCGTATATCATAGGGGGGTAATATGCCCTTTCTTTTTTTACAGGGGGGTAATACGCCTATTTCTCATATTACAGGGGGGTATTATGCCAAAAACTCCATATTTTATAAGATGTTATATCTCAGAAGGAAGTTGACTGACCAAAATAAAAAAACAACATAAATTGATTTGTTAGCTTTAAAGAAATGAGTAGTTTTTGAGAAAATAAAGAGTGTTATACCACATATGGAACACCATATTATCCACCATCACAAATCAGTATATGTAATTTTTGTTGTTTTAAAACAATTAATATACCAGTGCAAACAGATAGACAGAAGCATAGGTCGCAACATTTCGCAAAAATACTCTCCATTTCTTAAATAAATAAAAAATGCAGCTAATCTCTTCAACGATTTTAATAATAGAAAAGCAAATATAAAATGCTGAAAACTCAACTTTCTAATACCAGCAATAATAAACACATATATTACTTTATCTGTATTAGTAAAAAATCTTACATTATATCAATATTTACCTAGTAGAAAGTTGGGAGTAACTTTACCAATGATGAACGGTTTAGAGAGGGGGCAATGTTTGAGCGAAAAGCCCAGAAAAATAGTCACCAACACCAGTGATTTTGTTTGCTTCTAAGATTTCGCCGGCTTTGTCATTTTGCTGTGGAAGGTTTTAATCTCACTGCCAATAATTTTTTTGGAGTTATTCACTACTATTTTGTGAATAAAGGTCTTTGTTGGAATCTGTGTCTAACCATGGCATTTACCCGAGTTAAACAATGGGACTCCTGGTAAGTTGAATACAACTGGTGGAGGGTACGTGTCCTCTTTTCATTGGAGACAAATTTCATTGCTGCATATTTTAATTTGGTGATCCCTAAGTGACACATGTCACGATTTAAGGCCACAGTGTATTGAACACCGGGTAGCCAAGATGGAATCGTCATATGCGGCTAAATCGCATTCTTACGTGGCCAAATCGTTTTTACGTGGCTTTAAATGATCATTATATTTTATTCTATTTTAAAAATATCAAAATGACGTTTAAAGTAACGTTACACAGCTGATGTTTTGCACACATCAAAAGTTAACGACCGAAAAAACCCTAATTGGCGAAATGAAGAACCCTAAATCAATTCGACCAAATCGAGTCATCGCCTTCAAAATCAATTAGTCTAATTGATACGAAGCTTGAGGAGGAGGATTGAATCGTTGGAAGTCTAATTGAGGGAATTCCGAAATTAGAGCTCACAAACAGAGATGCAGATGAAGAACTTGGAGTTGGAAAAGTTGAATACGAAGCTAGCTAAGTAGAACAAGAAGCTTGAATTGATGGCTGCTAGTTTGGAACTGGGGATGGGATATTTTATTATTTTTCAAGCATTTGAGAAGAACTCCCGTATAGAGACGGGATATGTTGGATTAAAGGATGTAAGCACTTCTTAACTTGTGAAACATTTTTGGTTCTAAGGGATTTGAGAAAAATATTAAAATGACATTTAAAGTAACGTTACACGGCTGATGTTTGGACACATCAAAAGTTAACGACCGAAAAACCCTAATTGGCGAAATGAAGAACCCTAAATCAATTCGACCAAATCGAGCCATCGCCTTCAAAATCAATTAGTCTAAATATACAATGTATGAAACTAGTTATGCCGTTGACATCGGTTGCAGGTTTGGAAGAGCGGCGGTGACAAGGTTGTCTATCGGGTCGTCGATTTACTCATTGTTACAAAGGTACATGAAGCTTTATGTGAGCGAGCGAGAGTTGTGATACCAAGCTTGAGGAGGTAGATTGAATCGTTGGAAGTCTAATTGAGGGAATTCCGAAATTAGAGCTCACAAACAGAGATGCAGATTAGGAACTTGGAGTTGGAGAAGTTGAATACGAAGCTAGCTAAGTAGAACAAGAAGCTTGAATTGATGGCTGCTAGTTTGGAACTGGGGATGGGATATGTTGGATTAAAGGATGTAGGCACTTCTTAACTTATGAAACATTTTTGGTTCTAAAGTTTTATTGTGTTGTGTTTGGGTAAAAGAATAACATCTTATGGATAGTTATATTTTCCTCACTTGCATCTTAAGCTACCGTTGAAGTTTGAAAGGCTTAGTACTATGTTCCCCACTTTTCATGTTTTTAGAGTTTAAAGAGGTGTTTCCATAATTATTCCAATCTCAGGGTAATTTTCATCTATGGACGAAACTTCAAAGATTGTAGACGTTACTATCCTAAATAACTATGTCGTGATGATATCCTCATGTTTTTGCTTCTTGTCGTGTGTAATTTCAGGTTAATACAGGTGTGAAAGACGACATGATGCAGAGCTTTTTTCTAGCGGAGACGCTCAAATATCTGTACCTTCTTTTCTCGCCTTCTCCCGTCATCTCACTCGACGAGTGGGTATTTAATACAGAAGCACACCCCATTAAGATAATAGCGCGCCACGACCAGATAGAGGACTCGCGAGTATCAAAAGGAAAACCTAAAATTAAAACACATGTTAGAAAAGAAGGTCGTTTTGGTGACTACTAGGAACCTTATACTAGTTATACTGAAATTTATATCTTACTGGCTCAGTCAGTTGAAGAATCAAAGCGACTCAGTCAGTTGAAGAATCAAAGCGACTGATGATTTGGATCGTGAGCGGTCCAGGTTTCTTGAGGGATTTGATTTTTCTGGTAAAATTTATTATTGAGCTTATAGCATTCATGAATGTCTTTTGATTTGTATTATAGATTATAGTTTTTTCTTGATTATTTCTAATTTTATTTAGTGATTGTTTTTCTTTTTGGAATTGCTACTTTGTTGTAATTTTATTTTATGGATTTTGCTTTGTTATAGATGCAATGCCAATGTATTACTGTTACTGCTTTTGAATTTGGTTTAGAGTGTTCTGATTATAGAGAGATGTTCAAGACATTCATTTGGTTGTACTTGTACACGACATGAATATGTGATTCTGATTTTCAATTTATGTACATTATGTGGTATTTTGCATCGACCCTCCCCTGAAGTTTTATGAAGAAAAAAAAGATTTTTAACAAAAAGAATTTCATATATACTGAATTGTATTTATTGTGACTATTTAAACGATACAAATAATTGGATTATTACGAAGTACTACAATAAAGTGAAAACTCCAAATAAATATATTTCATAGTGTTGGGTATAAATTTGCACAATTGACATAACATTTAACGTTTGATTCCCCTCCATTGACATAAATTATACACTTGAAACTTAATTATTGTCCCCTCCATTTTCTTATTTTCAGATAAGAGAAGCTCATATGCAATTCGCTTTTCAAGTTTATTTCTCCATTTTTACATAATCAAATTTGTTTTCATTGTTGATGTCAAAATATTATAACCACAGTAAGAGTGCTGAAATTAGTCTTTTAATACATTAATTTTCATGCTAAAATGTAGCCATTACAACTATAAGAAATTTCAATGGCTTCCCAACAAATGAAAATTGGAATTGAGTCCAAATATAACAAATCTTTTTATTTACGCCTTATGTTCATGTGTGTGTGTGTTGTTCATGTTCTTGACTTAGCTTCATGTTTATTCGTTCATTTGTTAATAATATTCTAAAAAATTGATTGTTATATGATATTGATCATTCATTCACATTTTCTGGAAATTATAACAACAACTCTAAGATATGAAGCATGCATCTTGCTGGAGAATGATCAAGAGAAAGTGAAGTTAAACAACAAAACTGGAAGAATCATCAAATCTTTAATATTATATATATCACACTGGATTTGAACCAGTTATTGTTCGTACACAATAAACACAAATTACAATGCTGCTATTATAATCTTACCGGCGACGTAGAATAAACAATGCGACCTTCTAGAAAACAGTACCGGCGCATAAAGGATACCTAAACCCACAATAAATCCCAATTCAGCACTTATATATATGCCTCTATTGTCTAAATTTTCATGCTCTTCGCCTGTTTCTCTCTGTCGAACTTCAATACTTGTGCAACTTGTGTTCAAAAGAAAGCCACAGAGTCCTTCATTTCCTTGAAAAGAACTTGCTGAAAATGTGCTCATTTGGGCGCCGAGTGGGATTCTCCCAACTAGTTTGTTGCATGACACATTCAAGAATGAGAGGAACGTAAGACTTGCAAGTTGTTGTGGGATTTCTCCTTCCAAATGGTTAGATGAGAGGTCTAATGATTCAAGTGCATATAGCTTTTCTACTGATGATGGGATGCGACCAGAGAGAGCATTGCGTGAGAAGTTGAGGAAATAAAGGGACTTCAGTTCACCTATTGTTGGAGGGATGACACCTTCGAAATGGTTATTCGGAAAGTCGATCAAAGTATAAGTGATAAGAATCCTAACCAGTATAACTTCCTGTCCCTTGTTTGTTAATGTGAGGAGTACTGATAGTTATCCCTGTCCTCAGGATGCAAGTAATCAAGCTGAGATTGTCTGCCATTCACATCAACGGCTAGTGCTTTCATGTTATGAAACAAATTACCAGGTAAAATACCATTGAAGTTGTTAGAAGCCAGGTCGATTATCTGAAGATTTGGCCACGTATAATTGTCATCCTGCATGCAGTTAATATCTCCATGAAATTTATTGGAGCTTAACTTTAGGATGTGCAATGCGGACCAGTTCTTGATGAAGCAAGGGAAAGAATCATTTAAGTTATTGTGTTCTACGTTTAGGATCTTTAACTCTGTGCATCTTGACAAAGATCTAGGAATTTGTCCTGTTAAATTATTCCAACCGAGATACAGAGTTTCAAAAGCACAATCAACTAAAAATGTATCAGGTATATCACCACTTAGATTGTTTCTTCGTAAGTTCAGCACCCTTAGAGTTTCTGGTGCGAAACAAGAGGGTATTTTGCCATGCAAGCTATTATTTGACAAGTCTAGGATTTCAATTTGACTTGCGTTGCATAGTGATGCTGGAATGGTCCCCTCGATGTTATTGTTTGCTATTGAGAAGAAATGGAGGTACAAATAGCTGCTAATATTTTCTGGTAGAGAGGAAGAAAAATTATTGTTAGAGAAGTCCACATAACGAACTGAGGATGGTAGAACGGGGATTCTCCCACTAAGCATACTTGAATGCAAATCAAGACTCTCGATGTTGTTGCTGCTTATGTCATAAGGTTCTTGCACACTGGTAAATTGATTATGGGAAATATTCAGATAGGTAAGAGATCCATTATTTACAAGTTTCCATATCCAATTAGGAATTTCACCACATAGTTTGTTGTTGGGAAGATGCAACGAATATAGTGATGAAATATTCCGCAACGGCGGGAACTTCTGGAGATTGCAAGATCCCAACCCAAAAAGCTCCAATTTGGGGAGATATTCGTGACCGCCCAGCGGTCGCGGATGCCACTAGGGTCATTCGTGACCGCTGAGCGGTCGCGGATGCCACTAGGGTCATTCGTGACCGCTGGACGGTCACGAATGAGGGTCATTCGTGACCGCCCGGCGGTCACGAATAATATTCATAAAAAAAATTAATTTTATGGATTCATCTTGATGTGTTTATGATTTTTAACAATAAGTCTCAATACTACATGTGAATTGAAGTAATAAATTAGTACAACATTAGTAATTAACATATTAAAATACCGAATTAGATGTGATTAGGCGAGTTATGAACGAATAACATATTTGATGTTCTACAACTAATTCATCACATACACCAAGTTGTTTTAGATGTAATGTGTCATTTTGTGATGATATCTATTTTAATTTACTTAGTAGTAACTATTTTATCAATTTAACAAACATCGAACCTTAATTAAACAAACGAAAATTAAAATTATCGAATGAGACTCTTTCGTGACCGCTGGGCGGTCACGAAAGAGTGTCATTCGTGACCGCCCAGCGGTCACGAAGTAGGTTCGTGACCGCTGGGCGGTCACGAAGAAGGTTCGTGACCGCTGGGCGGTCACGAATGAGGGGTCATTCGTGACCGCCCGGCGGTCACGAATAATATTCATAAAAAAAAAATTGATTTTATGGATTCTTCTTGATGTGTTTATGATTTTTAACAATAAGTCTCAATACTACATGTGAATTGAAGTAATAAATTAGTACAACATTAGTAATTAACATATTAAAATACCGAATTAGATGTGATTAGGCGAGTTATGAACGAATAACATATTTTATGTTCTACAACTAATTCATCACATACACCAAGTTGTTTTAGATGTAATGTGTCATTTTGTGATAAAATTTATTTTAATTTACTTGGTAGCAACTATTTTATCAATTTAACAAACATCGAACCTTAATTAAACAAACGAAAATCAAAATTATCGAATGAGACTCTTTCGTGACCGCTGGGCGGTCACGAAAGAGGGTCATTCGTGACCGCCCAGCGGTCACGAAGTAGGTTCGTGACCGCTGGGCGGTCACGAAGAAGGTTCGTGACCGCTGGGCGGTCACGAATGAGGGGTCATTCGTGACCGCCCGGCGGTCACGAATAATATTCATAAAAAAAAAATTGATTTTATGGATTCTTCTTGATGTGTTTATGATTTTTAACAATAAGTCTCAATACTACATGTGAATTGAAGTAATAAATTAGTACAACATTAGTAATTAACATATTAAAATACCGAATTAGATGTGATTAGGCGAGTTATGAACGAATAACATATTTTATGTTCTACAACTAATTCATCACATACACCAAGTTGTTTTAGATGTAATGTGTCATTTTGTGATAAAATCTATTTTAATTTACTTGGTAGCAACTATTTTATCAATTTAACAAACATCGAACCTTAATTAAACAAACGAAAATCAAAATTATCGAATGAGACTCTTTCGTGACCGCTGGGCGGTCACGAAAGAGGGTCATTCGTGACCGTCCAGCGGTCACGAAGTAGGTTCGTGACCGCTGGGCGGTCACGAATGAGGGGTCATTCGTGACCGCCCGGCGGTCACGAATAATATTCATAAAAAAAAATTGATTTTATGGATTCTTCTTGATGTGTTTATGATTTTTAACAATAAGTCTCAATACTACATGTGAATTGAAGTAATAAATTAGTACAACATTAGTAATTAACATATTAAAATACCGAATTAGATGTGATTAGGCGAGTTATGAACGAATAACATATTTTATGTTCTACAACTAATTCATCACATACACCAAGTTGTTTTAGATGTAATGTGTCATTTTGTGATAAAATCTATTTTAATTTACATAGTAGTAACTATTTAATCAATTTAACAAACATCGAACTTTAATTAAACAAACAAAAATCAAAACTATCGAATGAGACTCTTTCGTGACCGCTGGGCGGTCACGAAAGAGGGTCATCCGTGACCGCCCAGCGGTCACGAATAATTTTCATGGTGAAAATTTTAAATTTTCAAAAAATTTGAATTTCCCCCCAATTCCAAGGTCTTTCGCGACCGCCCAGCGGTCACGAAAGGGTCTCTCGTGACGGCCGGGCGGTCGCGAAAGACCTTGGAATTGGGGGGAAATTCAAATTTTTTGAAAATTCAAAATTTTCACCAAAATTCTATATATACCCACCATTCTACCCATTAATTTTCATTACATTCAAATTATCTTCTCTAAAAAACCCAACACTTTCTCCTCCTTTCCTCATTTCCTCATTTCCCAATCCAAAACATAAACACCAACATTTTTTCTTCTCCTCTTTTCTTATATCTTCAAAAAAAAAACACCAACAATTTTTCTTCTCCTCTTTCTTTATATCTCCAAAAAACAAAACATCAAACTCTTATTTTCTTCTTTTCTTTACTTATAACACAAATCATTCTCTTAAATGATGTTTATATAAAAAAATCGTCCAACCATACATTATATTCGCAAAAAACAAATATTTATTCCGGTATTTTACCGGAATATATTTTTTTTATTTCGTTGAATGTCATCTGTGACCGCCGGGCGGTCACGGATGACTTGAATATTATCCGTGACCGCTTGGCGGTCGCGGATGACCGTCGAGGTCATCCGTGACCGCCAGGCGGTCGCTGGGTTGCCCGCGACCGCTGGGCCGTCGCGGATGACCCCGGGGTCATCCGTGACCGCCAGGCGGTCGCGGTGTCGCCCGTGACCGCTGGGCCATCGCGGATGACCCCGGGGTCATCCGTGACCGCCGGGCCGTCGCGGATGACCCCGGGGTCATCCGTGACCGCCGAGCGGTCACGGATGACTGCCGTGACCGCTGGGCGGTCGCGGATGACCCTGGGGTCATCCGTGACCGCCAGGCGGTCGCGGATGACTGCCGTGACCGCCCAGCGGTCACGGATGACCTCCACGACCGAGGGCATCCGCGACCGGGCATCCGCGACCGCTGGGCGGTCGCGGATGACCATTCGCGACCGGAAATGGGTCATTCGCGACCGCCCGGGCGGTCGCGAATGACCCTTTTTTCTTGTAGTGAATAAACGAGAATGTTTCAAGGGTTGTCAAGTAATATGTTAGTTGTATACTTCACAAACTACATTGTTGGGATGCGAAGTTCTTATAGATCGATGAGCCAGCGTGTTAGTGTGTGTGTGTTAGTTATATTAGACTGTTCGGTTATGACCAAGTAAACGTTTTGCGTGTGGTTTGGTTTTGTTGATTAATTGACTCAAACTAAGTAAACCAAACAACGTGTGGTTTGGTTTGTTTTCCATCTGCCATTAAGTCTCTGGTCCTTTTCTTCTTTTTATCTGTTGGAATTTATAGACTTTGGAAAGGACTCTTGCGTTTGATTTTAAATCAAGCAGAAAGACTTGGCCTGTAGTTTGAACGGATTATGACAATCAATTTCCAGTTTGGTTTGTGCAACATATTTATGTGTATATATATATACAAGTATTGGGATCTAATACAGTAAAAGAAGTTTTTATCACTAAACTTCTAGTGTTTCTTGAGGATTAGCTGTAAACCATTTCGTATAACACAACCTCAATTGCACGTCATGCATGAACCTTTTGTCGAAAAGTGCAAAATATCATTATTTAGGGAATGTGTTCGTCCCACGTACACCAGACAACATTTTTTTTTTCACTAACGAAACATTGATAAAAAGTTTATGATATTTTTCGTTTATTGCTACGTACCACTGTCGTCGCTTCAGGTTTACTTTGGCTAGATCTTCATTGTTTCTAAGTTCATATTTTTTCGTCTTGGATGTTGGAGATATTTGGAATTGAGTCCAAATATTTTGTGTGTGAATTAAAATTTGCTTAATGAGAAGCAAGTGGGATTAATCCCAAAATTATGATAGAATTTTATTTAATCAAATAAATAAAATTCATGGTTAAATATTCATATTTATTTTGAATATGTGAATTAAGTCACACACTTAATGTGGTCAAAAACATTTGATGAATTCAAATGGTTTGAATGACAAGAGTAAATTATCCCCTTAATGACTTGTGGTGGCTTCATGTTTTTTCAACTATAAATAGGGGCCCCTCTAGTCTTGTGAAAATCATCAAATAAGCATCTAAAAAAAAGGAAAAATCTTTTTCATACATATCATACATATTTTCTGAGTTCTGCAAATACGATTCGAGTCCGATTTGAGAAGGTAGTATTGTCCTTCACTTACTACCTTATTGTGTGAGGACGTTGTACCTTGGGAGGTCGTTTCCCACGGAGGGCTTGAAGGGTAGCCGGGAAAATTGATCTTAAGGGGAGAGGGCTAAGCCTTCGACTCGTCCTATGCTTCAACGGGATTTTTCTGACTCGTCTAATCCACTCCAAGGATTTTCCTACAGTTGCTGAGAGGTCAAATTTTATCTTATTGTCTATATGTTAATTGTTTACGTGTTCTTGAAAAGTAATAATATGTTTATGTGTATGTTTATATTTATGGATTCAATGTTTATGTGCAGCACGTACCCAACATTGGATTTGCCTAACATTGTTCGATTAATAAACGCATAGGGAATTCTCTGCCTTGAGCCATACTTGTGTTATGTTTTTCATTGCTTGAGCTACAGTGAGATCTCAGACTTGTATGTAATTGATTTTGTTTATATCTCAGATTAATTGGACTTGGTGTTGCAGTTGATTTTCATGAAATTTTGTTTCATTAGAGCTGCTGAATCTTAAAGTAGCACAATTAGAATTTTGTAGTTGGACCATGATAACTGGCCAAGAATTGTAAGAGAATGGTGTAATGATATTTCGTGAAGTTGTGTTTACAACTTTGGATTTGTGACAACACGCTTTTAAAAATTGCCAAAAATAAGAGTATATAATTATAGAGGGGTAGTGATTATAATAGTGGATATTAGCTGTTACGGAGTCGGGCTTTTGACTTTTTCCAAAAATAAAAACTAAAAGCTATATCACATGAACCACGCGAGTTACTAAGTCGAATTAAACAGATAACTTCACTTAATAACCCGAACTACACAAGCTCTAGTAGTAGAAAAATAATGGTTTAGGAAATAGTTTAGAATTTAGACTTGAACATCCACAACAACTTGCAAGTGTACTTGTGAGAGGTACTTTATTTATGACGTACTTGTCTTTTATAAATTCAACACACTAAAAATAGTATTTTAAAAACTATGTCAATCAATTAGATCATTCAAAAGCAAAATTGATACCACAAGCTCAATGGTAGAAGAGAAGTACATGACCTCGCTTCTGAGCATCGAATTATTATTTACGACGTACTCGTCTTTAAAGAAAAAAATTATGTTGCACAAATGTGTCGATGACGTGGAGTATAACTAAGGATTGTGATTAAAATGCTTCCTAAGTTAATAAATAACCAACTGTTGCGTATTGTTAACAATAATAACTAAACGGTTGTGTCACCCAATCGTGCAATTGTTAAACGTAATAATATGCTGCTAAAGGAAGACCATTGCTAAAAAACATTATAGTACATATTAATAGAGTAAAATGCAAAAAACTACCATGTGTTATTTCTAATTGGCAAAAAAGCCCCAGTGTTTTTTTATTAGCAAAAAACCCCCTGTGTTATTATTTCTTTAGCAAACCGCCCCAAAATCACATTTAGCATTGACTTGTTGTGTAATGTCATTTTTGCCCTTATTAGAAACCTACAATTATTTTCAGTTTGTATTTTTGGTTTTTCTTTTTAATAAAAGTCTCTTTTATTATTCAGTACTTTATTGAATAGGTTTAATTATTTTGAATAATTAATTTTTTATTTTTCATTTTTTTTTTGTCTTACATTTTTATTTTATTTTCTTAAACAGATTTGAGGGTAGAGTAGTAATTTCCAGTGAAAAAACCTAACTCAATTCGCATGTGCAGCGCGTGTGTTACAATTTTGGCTCATAGGGTTTTTTTTGCCTTTGACCAAATAACACAGGGAGGTTTTTGCTAATAAAAAAACACAGGGGCTTTTTTGCCAATTAGAAATAACACAGGGCAGTTTTTTGCATTTTACTCCATATTGATACTATTATAACTTATTTAAATTAAGAGCTTGCAACTTATTAATCTAACCCTAGTTTTTATTAATGAAATAAAATATAAACACTCTAACCCAATCCTAACTCTCGTATTGTGGTTTAAGATATGATGCACCGACTCTCTTAAAAACTACATGTGAATGAATCGTGTTAACATGCCCGCCATCGTGTGAGACACCTATAAAATGAATTTGTATTAAAAATTCGTCGATAGTACAAGCTCAAAGTTATAAGACAAGTACACGACCTCACTTCCAAGCGTCGAAATACTATTTACGATGTCTTTAAAGAAAAATATTATGTTGCACCATTGTATCGATGGCGTGGAGTATAACTAAGGATTGTGATTGAACATACTTCCTAAATTTATAAATAACCAACCATCGCGTATTGTTAGCTAGCAGTGTTATCCAAATGGTTGTATCACTTCAAATATCAGCAGAAGGTAGTCCTTTGATTCACTTTCTACGTTTGTATCAATATGAATATTTGCAAGGAAGCTAGACTACATTTAACTTCAGTTGAGGCATCATTAACAAGATAGGCATACAATACGTCCTGGACTTTAAATGTTATCTAGAGCACTGGATCCCCCTGATGTGGTATCAGGGCGTGATTTTCCTTCTCTGTGGGTTTATGAGATATCTACCTTCGGGAATAAACAAAAGCATGACATTTCAGGTGGAAAATGTTATTTTGGAGCTTAACAAAACATTTCCTGATGATGGTTTGCTTCCCATATATATCAATCCTAGTGGGGGGTCAAGATCGTACTCGACCATAACTTTTGGAGCAATGGGAGACAGGTGATTGTCATGTTACACCTTTGGGACACTTAAATATTTCTCCTGACTCTGGGCTTAGTATACATCAAAAATTATATATAATAATTGTAACTCCTTGGATCTATTGAAATGAAATTTTCTAATACTCAACAAACGTAATTTTGTGATGCAGTTTTTATGAATACTTGCTCAAAGTTTGGATACAAGGAAAGAAAACCAGTGCTGTGAAGCATTACATGTAAGCTCTAACATTTTCTGTTTGCGATACATGTGTTTCATAATACGGTATTGTCATTCAATTATATGAATGCTCTTTGTTCAAGTGTTGCTCAAGTGTGCTTCCTGTCATTTCATTGGTCTTCTAGTTTTCTACTCAACAATCTTCATCGTTTTTCTGAAATTATACTTAGTCAAGTATCTGTTTTACTTGTATTAGCTCTCTGTTTTCCTGATTTACCATTTTGATACGTTATTCTGCTAATTGTGTTCGTCCATTGCTACTTTTTCACGTAAACCGTTGCATCATATATTCCTTTCAGGGAAATGTGGGAGAAATCAATGAAAGGTCTACTAACCTTGGTTAGGAGGTCTACGCCTTCTTCCTATGCTTACCTCTGTGAGAAGATTGGAACATAGTTAACTGACAAGGTGCTTTGTCTGTGGTTTCAGTGTTTGAGTGCAGCATATATTATTTGTATAACAATTGTTACCCTCAATTTTAAAATATTTGCAGATGGATGAACTTGCATGTTTTGCTCCAGGAATGTTAGCACTGGGTTCTTCTGGTTTTGATCGCGATGAAGCTCAGAAATTCTTATCTCTGGCTGAAGAGGTGTGAATATTTAAGTTCCCAATTTTATTTTCTTGTGTAGTGGGGAGCCGTCTACTGATTTAAGGGCATAACTTTGCTCTCTTTGTGCAGCTAGCTAGGACATGTTATAACTTCTATCAGTCGACTCCAACAAAATTAGCTGGAGAGAACTACTATTTCCGTTCAGGCGAGGTAAGTCCTTTTGATTCAATTTTGATATTTATTCAAGATCTAAGTTATTATTTTGTTGGACGAATTATTAGTTATGCCCTGTAAGTTTCCACTTTTTTTGAAAATGCCCGTTATGTTACCAATTATATGAAATGCCCTGTAACTATGCCTTTTTTTGTAGAAACTGTCATTTGAGTGCCACATGTGTATTTCGGGCGACGTGGCATCCACGTGGAAAAAACGTCTAGCCACATCATTTTTTTAAAATTGAAAGAACGATTTTGGCTCCTCAATAAAATTAAAACACATATATAAAAACTTAAATCTTAATAAATTTAAAACATAAATATATTTATATATTTAAAAAACAAAAAAAATAGAACCCCCTCCCCCCCACCCCGCAACGCCCCCCCCCCACCCCGCAACGCACCCCCCCCCCCCCACTGCAACTCGCGGTTGCAGTGGTGACGGCGTCGAGGGGGGGAGGGGGCGATCCCGGTTGCGGGGTGGGGGGGGGGGGGAAAGGGGCAGGGGGCGATCCGGTTGCAGGGGGGTTCCGACGCGGGGGGGGGGGTGGGGGGTGGGGGGTGGTCGGTGAAGAAGATGATGAATTTTTATTTTTCTTTTATTTTTTTATTGTTAAAATGTTTATTATTATTATATATATATTTATTATTTATAAAAAATAGTTATATATGTTTATATGTTTATTATTATTAAAGATATAAACATATATAACATGTGGCACGCATGTGGATGCCACGTCGTCCGAAATGGATGCCAACTCATTCGAAATGGATGTCACGTCGCCCGAAATACACATGTGGCACTCAAAGGGCAATTTCTACAAAAAAAAGGCATAGTTACATGGCATATTCATATAATTGGTAACATAACGGGCATTTTCAAAAAAAGGGAAACTTACAGGGCATAACTAATAATTCGTCCTATTTTGTTCGATAAAATCGTTTACTTACTCACGCCATAATGCAACAGGATATGAGTGTCGGAACCTCATGGAACATATTGAGACCAGAGACTGTTGAGTCGCTCTTTTACCTCTGGCGTTTGACTGGTAATGCAACATATAAAGACTGGGGATGGGATATATTCCAAGCATTTGAGAAAAACTCCCGGATAGACACGGGATATGTTGGATTAAAGGATGTGAGTATTTCTTAATATTTTTGGTTCTAAGGTTTTGTTGTGTTGGTAAAAGTGAAACATCTTATGGAGAGTTTTTTTTTTCTCACTTGCATTTAAAATTTGAACTGTTGCCAAGCCACCGTTAAAGTTCGAACAGTGTTACAACTATGTTCCTCACTTTTCAAGTTTTTAAGCTTTAAGAGGCGTTTCCATGATTATTCTGATCTCAAGGTAGTTTTTGATGTAGACGAAGCTTCAAGGATTATATTCTCATGATTCTGCTACGGGTCGTGTGTTATTTCAGGTTAATACAGGTGTGAAAGACGACATGATGCAGAGCTTTTTCCTTGCAGAGACGCTCAAATATTTGTATCTTCTTTTCTCGCCTTCTTCTGTCATCTCACTCGATGAGTGGGTATTTGACACAGAAGCACATCCCATTAAGATCATAGCGCGGCACGACCAAATAGAGGACTCGCGTGTATCAAAAGGAAAACCTAAAATTAAAACACGTGTTAGAAAAGAAGGTCGTTTTGGTGAGTACTAGGAAACTTATATTAGTTATACTGAAATTTATATCTTGCTATATCTGAGGCTCAGTCAGTTGAAGAATCAAAGCGCCTGATGATTTGGATCGTGAGTGGTCCAGGTTTCTTGTGGGATTTGATTTTTTCTGGTAAAATTTATTGTTGAGCTTATAGCATTCATGAATGTCTTTTGATTTGTAATATAGATTATAGTTTTCTTGATTATTTCTAATTTTATTAGTGATTGTTTTTCTTTTTGGAATTGCTACTTCGTTGTAATTTTACTTTTTGGATTTGGCTTTGATATAGATGCAATGCCAATGTATTACTGTTACTGCTTTTGCTTTTGGTTTAGAGTGTTCTGATTATAGAGAGATGTTCAAGAGATTCATTTGGTTGTACTTGTACACGACAAGAATATATGAATTTGATTTCTAAATTATGTACATTATGTGGTATTTTGCATCGACCCTCCCCTGAAGTTTTATGGAAATAAAAAAGATTTTAACAAAAGGAATTGCGTATATACTAAATAGTGTTTATTATGATTATTTAAAAGATAAAAATAAATGGATTATTACAAAGTACTAAAATAAAGTGAAAACTCCAAATATATTTCATAGTGTTGGGTATAAATTTACACAATTGACATAACATTTAACGTTTGATTAGAAGGTTTTATACACTTGAAACTTAGTTATGGCCCCCTCCATTTTCTTATTTTCAGATAAGAGAAGCTCATATGCAATTCACTCTTCAAGTTTATTTCTCTATTTTTACATAATCAAATTTGTTTTCATTGTTGATGTCAAAATATTGTAACCATAGTAAGAGTGCTGAAATTAGTCTTTTAATACATTAATTTCCATGCTAAAAAGAAGCCATTACAACTATAAGAAATGGTGTCCCTACAAATGAAAATTGGAATTGAGTCCAAATATAACAAATCTTTTTATTTACGCCTTATGTTCGTGTGTGTGTTTTTCATGTTTAATTGTTCATTTGTTAATAATATTCTAAAAATTTGATTGTTATATGATACTGATCATTCATTAACATTGGATTTGAAGCATACATATTGCTGGCGAATGATCAAGAGAAAGTGAAGTTAAACAACAAAACTGGAAGAGTCATCAAATCTTTAATATTATATATATCACATTGGATTTGAACCAGTTATTGTACGTACACAATAAACACAAATTATAATGCTGCTAATATAATCTTATCGGCGACGCAGAATAAACAATGCGACCTTGTCAAGGAGCTTCATAAAGAATCTTCTCCATCTTCTAGAAAACAGTAGCAGCGCATAAAGGATACCTAAACCCACAATAAATCCCAATTCAGCACTTATGTAAATGCCTCTATTGTCTAAACTTTCATGCTCTTGGTCTGATTCTCTCGGTCGAGCTTCAGTACTCGTGCAACTTGTGTTCAATTGAAGACCACAGAGTCCCTCGTTTCCTTGAAATGAACTTGCTGAAAATGTGCTCATTTGGGCGCCGAGTGGGATTCTCCCAACTAGTTTGTTGCATGACACATTCAAGAATGAGAGGAACGTAAGACTTGCAAGTTGTTGTGGGATTTCTCCTTCCAAATGGTTAGATGAGAGGTCTAATGATTCAAGTGCATATAGCTTTTCTACTGATGATGGGATGCGACCAGAGAGAGCATTGCGTGAGAAGTTGAGGAAATAAAGGGACTTCAGTTCACCTATTGTTTCAGGGATGACACCTTCGAAATGGTTATTCGAATAGTCGATCAAAGTATAAGTGGTAAGAATCCTAACCAGTATAACTTCCAGTCCCTTGTTTATTAATGTGAGCGAGTACTGATAGATATCCCTGACCAACCGAGAATCGGGATGCAAGTAACCAACCTGAGATTGTCTGCCATTCACATCAACGGCTAGTGCTTTCATGTTATGAAACAAATTACCAGGTAAAATACCATTGAAGTTGTTAGAAGCTAGGTCGATTATCTGAAGATTTGGCCACGTATAATTGTCATCCTGCATGCAGTTAATATCTCCATGAAATTTATTGGAGCTTAACTTTAGGATGTGCAATGCGGACATGTTCTTGATGAAGCAAGGAAAATAATCATTTAAGTTATTGTGTTCGACGTTTAGGATCTTTAACTCTGTGCATCTTGACAAAGATCTAGGAATTTGTCCTGTTAAATTATTCCAACCGAGATCCAGAGTTTCCAAATCACAATAAACAGGAAATGAATCAGGTATATCACCACTTAGATTGTTACTTCTTAAGTTTAGCACCGTTAGAGTTTCTGGTACCAAACAAGAGGGTATTTTGCCATGCAAGCTATTATTTGACAAGTCTAGGATTTCAATACTTGTGTTGCATATTGATGAAGGTGGAATGGTACCCTCGATGTTATTGTTTGCTATTGAGAAGAAACGGAGGTACAAATAGCTACTAATATTTTCTGGTAGAGAGGAAGAAAAATTATTGTTAGAGAAGTCCACATATGAAACTAAGGATGGTAGAACTGGGATTCTCCCAGTAAGCATATTTGAATGCAAATCAAGAAACGCCATGTGGCTGTTGCTTATGTCACAAGGTTCTTGCACACTGGTGAATTGATTATGGGAAAGATTCAGATAGATAATAGATCCACTATTTACAAGTTCCCATATCCAATTAGGAATTTCACCACATAGTTTGTTGTTGGAAAGACCGAGCTCTGAAAATGATGAATAATTCTGCAAAGGCGGGAATTTCTGGAGATTGCAAGATCCCAACCTCAAAGTGTGCAATTGGGGGAGATATGACGACACAGGTACATTTGGGTTTATGGATACAAATAGATTATTGTTGGAAAGATCAATATCTGTAAGATTTGTAAGTTTTCTAAAATCATGAGTAAAGTCCAAAGAACCACTGAATTGATTATTGTCGAGGAATAAAATCTCTAGTGATGGCAAAGCAAACATGGAGTTTGGTATCGGTCCTGAAAGTTTTGTGTCTGATAGGAACAGTTTCTGAAGGGAACTATTCACATGAAACTCTGGCAAAGAACCCTCAAGATACTCATTCGAACTAAGATCGATTGCGTACAGACTACTAATCTGGAACAACTTTCCTGGAACCACTCCAGACAAGTTACAACCACTTAAAGATAAAATCCTCAAGCTAGGGAAATCCGCAAAAAATTCAGGAATTGGAGAAGAAAAAGTGTTGTAATCAAGGCGAATAACTGATAAAGATCGAAGCTTCGCCAATGAAGGATCAAAGGGGCCTGTAATGGATGTATTAGACAAGCTCAAGACTCTTAAATTTGGGAGAAAAGACGATACGGCGTTGCACCACTGATATCCATTAGCAGAAATATTCACTAGATCAAGATAAAGTTCTCTTAGCTGTGTGAAGTTGTGAATCAATCTTTTCAGATCAGGGCTCTCGAGTTTCAATGTAGGATGATATATATCGTACGAAGAAAGATCGAGAACAACTAACCTTGTTAAATGTGAAAATTCAGCTGGAATTTGACCACTGAAATTACAGTAACCCAAATTCAGATACCTCAAACTTGTCAGCAGACCAAACTTGGATGGTAACTGAACAGAGTTGAAGTCGTTGGAAGCTAAACTCAAATTCTGAAGAAATTCAAGCTGGAAAAGACTGGTGGTGTTATTATCGATTCCTCCGGATATAAATTCAAAGCTGAGATCGAGACCAGTCACACGACCTCGAGAGTCGCAGGTTACGCCACCCCATCGACAACAATCAATGGATCCTGACCACTGAATTAGCTTAGTCGAAAGAGAAGAGTTATATATGAGGTTGTTTTTCAGGTCAAGCAGCAAGTCTTTTTGAGATTGTACACAATGTTGGGCTGATGAAACAAAGGGGAAAGTAATGCCAAACAAAATGGCATTTACGAGTATCAAGAATAAAGCACTTGTTGAATACATTATTTGAACTCCCATTTTTAAATTTGCATTACAAAGTGTTTTGTGTTTTTTTATACTTCTCAGGTAAGGTAATAATATTTATATCAGTCACTTGCTTACTGTTCAACGAACTGAGAGGTTGTACAGTAGTCTTGACTTATTGACCGGTTGACTCAAAAGTAAACCAAGCAACTTGTGGATTGGTTTGTGTTTCATTTCCACATAATAGAATTCCACGCTTTTCATTTCTGGTCCTCTTTTTCGATTATAAGATTTTGTGTGTGACTTCAAATCAAATAAAAGATAAAGTCTTAAGGCTTGTCAAGTAATAAGTTAGTTGTATACTTCACAAACTAAATAGTTGGGATGCGAAGTTAAGTTCTTACGGATCGATGAGATGGCGTGTTAGTTAGTAAGGCAATTTGGTTATGACCAAATAAACGTTTTGCGTTCGCGGTGAGTTTGTTGATCGAGCTAAGTCTAAGACTTTAACTAAATTTCTTGACCAATTGACTCAAACTAAGTAAACCAAACAACGTGTGGTTTGGTTTGTTTTCCATCTGCCAATAAGTCTCTGGTCCTTTTCTTCTTTTTATCTGTTAGAATTTATCGACTTTGAAAAGGACTATTGCGTGTGATTTTAAACCAAACAAAAAGACTTGGCCCGTAGTTTGAACTGATTATGACAATCTTTCCATTTTGGTTTGTGCAACATATATACACACACGTACAAGTATCACGTACAAGTATCGGGATCTAATACGCTAAAAGAAGTTTAGTAGTAAACCATGCCGTATATCAAAACCTCAATTACACGTCATGCATGAACGTTTTGTCGAAAAGTGCAAAATGTCATTGTGCGTCTCACGTCCATCACGACACATTTTTTTCTATCGAAATTTTGATAAAAAGTTAATGATTTTTTCGTTTATTGCTACCAATGTCGTCGCCTCCCGTGGCGTAACCAGGATTTGAACATTGGGGGACTAAAAAAAATTTTTTTTTTAAAGAACAATAGACTAGAATATGTAAGAGAATAGAGGAGAAAGAATCGAAACAATACTCCAAGGAAAAAATTTTGAATCGATCTTTTTGGCTTCTAAGAAAGATGAATGCTCATGAAGGTCTATGTTTTGGTTCAACTTTTAGTTCCTAGCAAAGACCTTTTGATAATAAGTTTTACGCCATGACTATATCGATAACCAAGGGTTTTTTATTTCTTATTTTAGGATTACAATTTTATCAAACATATATTTGTCATAACACTACAAGATTTTCGCTTATTAGCTACCGTATTTTCGGTAGCTAATGACCCAAATGCGGTCGCTAATGATCATTACCTACCGCAATTCCATAGGTAACTTTCAGTAGGTACTAATCGCGTCGCTAATGACTCGCTACCGATTTTCGGTAGGTAATAACATAATTTCCTACCGGATTTCCGTCGCTAGAATTACGAACCGAAGTGTCGTCGCCATTTCCGTCGCCACAACTTTGACAATTAGCTACCGAATTTCGGTAGCTACTGTGGAGTTAGCTACCGAAATTCGGTCACTAACTTACCGATTTAGCTTGCCCATTTTAGCCCGCATTTGCTACCGAATTTTGGTAGCTAATATTATGAATATTAGTAGCTACCCATTTTCGGTAGCTAACTTTATGAATATTAGTAGCTACCGACATGCGGTAGCTAATAATATTTAAAACCTTGAGTATTATTACCTACCGATTGGCGGTAGCTAATAATATTTAAAGCCATGAATATTATTAGCTACCGCATTGCGGTAGGTAATAACATTTACAGATCTAAAAAAAAATCCGAAAATTTTCCGAAAATTTATTAGTTTATTGTTTCACCAATATGAAAATCAATGTTGATTGGTTAATTTAACACTATCAAGCATTTAAATAAACAAAGAAAGTTTATTTAACAAAATGATTGTAAAATAAAAAAAGTTTAGAGTTTGAAGATATGAAAAAAATGTTGAGAAATGAGAAACATTTTGAAGATTTGAAGAGAGTGTGGGATTTGATTAATTGAAAAAAATTGGAAGATATGAAGAAATAAAGAAATGATATGGATAGTTTTTAGATTGGAAAAATGAAGAGAGTGTTGGGATGATTTTATAGATTTGATAAATAAAGAAATGGTAGGGATAGTTTTTAGATTGGAGAAGTGTTGGGATTATTTTGTAGATTGAAGAATTGAGGGGTATTTATAATATGAGATTGAAAATTTTGAATTTTCGGAAAATTTGAATTTCCCTCCCTTGGTTGCCCAAATTTTCGACGTTTAGCTACCGAAAATCGGTAGCTAATGGTCAAATTTTTAGAATTTTTCGAAAATTTGAATCTCCCGCACATGGGCTCCCGAAAATTTTCAAAATTTAGCTACCGAAAATCGGTAGCTAATTGCCAATTTTCTGGGTTCTATCAAGATGAATATTTGTAGCTACCGACTTTCGGTAGCTAATGTTCGTTGAACATTAGTAGCTACCGAATTCTGGTAGCTAATATCTGTTGAATATTAGTAGCTACCGACTAGCGGTAGCTAATGTCCGTTGAATATTAGTAGCTACCGCTTGGCCGTAGCTAATGTTAATTTTATTTTATTTTTATATTTCTTTGTGTGATTTTGATTTCTTTATGTTTTCAGTTTAGTAATATTACCAATAATAAGTAATAATTAACTTATTTGTTAGTAATTGATTTGTTATTACGATTGATGTATTGTTGTGTGTTGTATATATTAGTTTTATGTACCTCTACACTTAATCATGTCTCATGTATGTGATTGAAATATCGTTGTGACGTGTTGATTGATGTATCGATAAAATGTGATTATTGGTTATGATGTGAAGTTACATTCTTTATTTAACGTTCTATTGGGATATACATACATATCTATAGTATTGACAAACAAACGACATTATGTATCATTGTTATTATGAACCGGCATTAGTAATGTCATTTGATTGTGCAATGAAATCATCATTTTATGTTTATTTAGTTAATTATTACTTGTTATTGACGTAATTGATAACAAACAACCAATTATATTTAAAATAATCGTCGAAAATCACAATTTAAGCACTTGAATATTAGTAGCTACCGACTTGCGGTAGCTGATTTAGTCAGTAGCTACGGACTGGCGGTAGGTACTGTTAGGGTATAAATATTAGCTACCGCCATTTGGTCGCTATTGTTAGGGTTTGGGTAACGGGTTTAATCAAATTTTCAAATTAGCTACCGCCATTCCGTAGCTAGTCATTAGCTACCAAAAATTAGCTACCGAAATTCCGTAGCTAGTCATTAGCTACCGCAAATTAGCTACCGAAATTCCGTAGCTAGTCATTAGCTACCGATTTTCCGTAGCTAGTCATTCGCTACCGCAAATTAGCTACCGAAATTCCGTAGCTAGTCATTACCTACCGAAAATTAGCTACCGAAATTCCGTAGCGATGGAATTACCGACGGAAATTCCGTCGATAATAAGTGTACCTACCGACTGGTTGTCGCCAATAATTTAAGCGACGGAAATTCCGTCGGTAAACGTATTAGCTACGGAAATTCCGTAGCTAATGACTAGCTACCGAATTTCGGTAGCTAATACTGCGAAATCTTGTAGTGTAATAAAAGATTTATAAATTGTGCTAGAACTCTTTTAAATTTGTTTGAAATTAATTAAATACATCACAAAACTAATCTATACTAAGTTTATGTTTTTATAGATCTAGAACTAATATCTTAAAAAGATGATAAAGAAATTAATATGCATATATTTAAATTTAAGCAACAATGATTCTTTACCTGTCAAATATAACGACTAAAAATCAAGCTTTTGATTCATATTAGATTTCAATTAATTAAATGGTAGGGATTTTTTTGGCTTTTTCTTTAAACCAAGAAGGATTGTTTGTTAATTTAAATGACATAAGAGGCGACTTCCTAATTAGACATAATGCATGGGCAGCTTTTGCAATTTTCGGATCCCAACTTAATTACTAAAGTAAGCGTCTGCTCCGGTGCTCCTTTAATTCTTCTGTGTAATTTCGTTTAGAGTTTATACTTTATATATATGCCAGCAAAAAAGCGCACGCGGAGAACGCATGCAAAATTTTCTTTAGTGTAAAGAGTTTTCTTTTAACACGCGTTTGTTACTGTAATTTATGTGATGATAATAAAAAATATATATAATAGACATGAGTATAAAATTGTTTAAGTACCTAAAATATTGCCATGAGTTCATGTGCACTTTTATAAGTTTATTTACCTTTTTGTTATAAAGAGTAGTTTGATTTTAATTAAAGTTACATTGTTTAACTTGCACTTGTTGATAAATATAACTTCAAGTTATGAATGGACAAAAAAAAACAAACATATTTTGACATCTAAAATTCCAAAGCATAATTTTAGTTTTAATTTCCAATCAAAATTAAATGCATAAATTTCACAGGAAAAGAAAGCATGTAAAGTACAAAAAGAAGAGTCTATATATGGTCGCCTCGACACCAACAAAAAGAAACAAAAAAGGCGAAAATTAATTTAATTTGACTAATAATTTGTTTTTTTATAATAACTTACAATAATTGAGAGGCACTAAATGTTGGAGAATTTAATTAAGTTGGCGTTGAGACCAAAATATTAATTAAATTATATTGGAATTGAGTCCAATATAAAGTGTGGCATAATATATTTACATATATTAATAGCCAAGAGTTAGAGGGTGTGAATGGTAATTTGCTCACCTCAAAGTTCTATATATAATCCCTACATAGATGTTTTTGGAAAGAGACATGGTTTTTTTTTAAAAGAAAAGAAGGATGTCTTTAGAGCTCAAGATAAAACCATCCTTCATATCAAAATTCTTTTGTGCATAAAACTCATAGCATAATCATTTGGAGTTCTGCAAGTATCGCTACGGTTCGACTGAGGAGATAGTATAGCGCTTCACTTGCTATCTCGGGAGAAGGACGTTGTACCTTGGGAGGTCAATGCCGCACGAGGGCTTGAAGCGGTAGTTGCGGCATAGTGATCTTAAGGAGAAGAGGCTTGCTTCTGACTCGTCCACTATAAACGATTATTTAATCGTTTGAGGTTTTTCTATCACCCTTGCATATTTTTTAATGAGTGTTCTTTTATGTTTATGTTTTATAAAGTTTATTTATTTGAGTTATATTTGTATGAACATTATCATGTTTATGTTCTTGTTGATAATATATGATTACATGTTTATTTTATTTATGTTATAGAAATCTGGAAATTGTTGCTATGTTACCGAATCCAACAATCTTAAGATCACTATTTCTTGGTGTTTAATTATTTGTATTTCCAGATTTTAAAGTTGTTAGAATTTTGAGTATTAAATGTTCGTCAATATGTTCCAAATGTTTCATAGAAGAATTTCTAGAAATTGTTTGGTGCTAATAGCATGTGCAGGCGTTTTGCTTTATTGACTGAGTTTGTGTTTTGGAACTATAAATTATATTTCGTAAAAGCTTATCGGCCAGTAGATGTTTTATTTTTCTGATTATTGTGTAAGGAGTTGCAGTTGCTATATTTCATTCGTTGAGGGCCATCATGTGTTTTAAGTTTTAAATTAGTTGTTCTTGTAGTTGGATACTTGACAATTTGAAATGTGGAATTTTGTTTTCAATCATTGAGCTACAAGTTTTTCTTTAATCTTATGAGGTATCTTCAAAACCTTTTCCACGAAGTTTTTAAGTTGTTTAGGTTGATCTGTACTTACGCTTTTCTTTAAATCGTTTCCACTTCGCTGGGATAATTACTTGTTGGGAAAAATATTTCTGTAGTTGTTTCGTGCATTTAGTTCGATCGTTTTCACCAGAATGAATGATTTAATATGTTGTTTATTAAAATTAATCTTTGGTACATAATTTCATAAATGAGCAGTAGTGTAAGTTTTAATCTTTGACCGTTTCTTTGATTTTAACTACTGTGGCATTTTTTACGGAAATTAGCTGAACGTGGTTAATTTGCTCTAACTGCTAGAATCCAAAATTGAGTTTCTGGAGGCTTTCCGTTTAATTTTAAATTAAATTGCTTTCTTTGATTTACCATGTTGACCAAGTTATTAATTTCAATTGTCACATGATGGTGTAATTTATTATACGGTCGCATGGCGTAACGGGATTATATTTATGAGGTTATGCGATGTAAATGTTCCGTTATTTTGGCTTTCTGCCTAATTCAATATAGGATTAATTAGCATGCTTAGGCTGATACATGCTTAATTAATTATGTTGACTAATGGAGATTATATTACATGTAATCATGCTTAATTACATGTTTTGTGCGGCAATAATTACTGATATCAATTGTTAATTATTTGCTTTGACTTGAAGAAGTGGTGTTGAGCACTTCATTATATTGCATGCTTTATCATATTATATATGTTACGTGTAACATGGTATAAGTGGAAGCATGTCCATGGGAATTCTTTTAGTCCATAATTTATATTGCGCAATATAATAAATACTTTAGGTTTCTTGAGAAGTTTATATATTTGAGAATTACATGCATGTGCTCCATGTATTTGCGAGTGAAATCCCTAAATAATTGTGACTAAGGATAAAAAAAAATGACCTTTGATGGTGAACCGTGACATATGATAGTCTAATTTTGAGATTAGATGTTTGTAGATCATATACTATAGGTAATTGCACGTGAATCCTTAGAAAGAATTTTATTTAATTCAGAGTATTGAGACTTTTGAATTGAATAGAAGAAAATTCAAACCACAGTGGAAATCGTGAAAATTCCCCAATGGGATGTTTGACACGGAGGTCGTTGCGCCAAAAGATCACGGAATTGAGACCGTAAGCTAGACTACATTTAACTTCAGTTGAGGCATCATTAACAAGATAGGCATACAATACGTCCTGGACTGTAAATGTTATCTAGAGCACTGGATCCCCCTGATGTGGTATCAGGACGTGATTTTTCCTTCTCTGTGGGTTTATGAGATATCTACCTTCGGGAATAAACAAAAGCATGACATTTCAGGTGGAAAATGTTATTTTGGAGCTTAACAAAACATTTCCTGATGATGGTTTGCTTCCCATATATATCAATCCCAGTGGGGGGTCAAGATCGTACTCGACCATAACTTTTGGAGCAATGGGAGACAGGTGATTGTCATGTTACGCCTTTGGGACATTTAAATATTTCTCCTGAGTCTGGGGTAGTATACATCACGAATTATATATAATAATTGTTACTCCTTGGATCGATTGAGATGAGATTTTCTAATGCTCAACAAACATAATTTTGTGATGCAGTTTTTATGAATACTTGCTCAAAGTTTGGATACAAGGAAAGAAAACCAGTGCCGTGAAGCTTTACAGGTAAGCTCTAATATTTTCTGTTTGCAATACATGTGTTTCATAATACTGTATTGTCATACAATGATATGAATGCTCTTTGTTCAAGTGTGCTTCCTTTTCATTCTGTCATTGGTCTTATAGTTTTCTACTCAACAATCTTCATCGCGTTGTTTCTAAAATTATAGTTCAGTCAAGTATCTGTTTTACTTGTATTAGCTTTCTGTTTTCTTGATTTACCATTTTGATACGTTATTCTGCTAATTGTGTTCGTCCATTGCTACTTTTTCACGTACACCATTACATCATATATTCCTTTCAGGGAAATGTGGGAGAAATCAATGAAAGGTCTACTAACCTTGGTTAGGAGGTCTACACCTTCTTCCTATGCTTATCTCTGTGAGAAGATTGGAACGTCGTTAACTGACAAGATGCTTTGTCCGTGGATTTAATACTGAGTGCAGCATATATTATTTGTATATCATTTGTTACCCTCAATTTTAAAATATTTGCAGATGGATGAACTTGCATGTTTTGCTCCAGAAATGTTCTTCTGGTTATGATCGCGATGAAGCTCAGAAATTCTTATCTCTGGCTGAAGAGGTGTGTGTATTTAAGTTCCCGAGTTTATCTTCTTGTGAAGTGGGGAGCCGTCTACTGATTTTTGATTTCTTTGTGCAGCTAGCTAGAACATGCTATAACTTCTATCAGTCGACTCCAACAAAATTAGCTGGAGAGAATTACTATTTCCGTTCAGGCGAGGTAAGTCCTTTTTGATTCAATTTTTAGGTTTATTCAAGAATCTAAGTTCTTATTTTGTTTGAATAAAGAAAAAAAATTATTACTTACTCACGTGTCATAATGCAACAGGATATGAGTGTCGGAACCTCATGGAACATATTGAGACCAGAGACAGTTGAGTCGCTCTTTTACCTCTGGCATTTGACTGGTAATGCAAGAATAAAAACATGTGGAATATGTTAGGTTTTTTGATTTTGGTTGTGCTGTACCGAAGTGTCTTCAAGTAGTTTGTGTTAAGGTTTAGTTTTGGAATGCTGTGTGAAATTGTTATGGTTTATGTTTAAGGTAGTTATTGATGTTGCAGTAAGCGTTTAAGGTTTGTTAGGGATAGTTTATGTTGTTGTATCAAGTGTAAAAGGTTTGTATAAGGTTGTTTGAATGTTGTGTTTAAGGTTGTTGTCTGGTAAAGATTTTTTAAGGTTGAAAGAATTTTTGAGGTTACTGTTGAAGGTTGCTTGTACATGAGTGCTAGGTTGTATCAGGTTAAGAGAAAAAATTTGGTGTTGATGTTGCTAAGGTTAAGACATAACTACTGCTACAGTCGGCTGTTATAATAATTATAAAATCCTGAAATTTCCCGCAACATTTCTCATTAATCCTAATTAACCAAAACATGGGGATGAAGAAAATCTTTGGCAAGAAAAAGAAACCCGACTGTCTCGCGATCAACCCGTTCCACACATGGCCCCCCGTAAAACCACACGACAACGAAAAAAGAGCCGTTAAAATCATCCATACAGAGTACTACTACATGGCCATACCCGCATCCAAAATCATCGAGAAATACCTGTTATTCATCTTGACCCGACCCGAATTCTTTCATGATCCTTGGGACACCGTTATCAGGCCCGAAGAAATTCTTATTCCAGGTAAAAGATACCACGTTGTCCCACGCCGAACCGTGAAGAAGCTCAGACATCGTATGAAGAGATGCAAACCGGGTTTTTCTATCGAATCCAAGTCCGATATGCCTGGCCCGAAAGTGAAGATCCGTAATCTTCATGTTAGTTTTTTTGGTATTCGCACTACTGATCTGAAGTCGGGCCGGGGTTTGGGTTCAAGTCTCTATAGTAAAAAAAATGGAGAGAACGAGAGCTTGAAAAAAAGCAGAAGGATCCGAAATGAAAACGGGTGGGAACCATATATTGAAGCCATTAGTGAGACCTTTAATGAAATTGAAGCTTGATGGATATTTTGGTTCAGTTCAATTAAATTTTCTTGTTATATCTCAAAGAGCTAACCCAAAAAAATTTAAAAAATGTAGAGCTAGTGTAAAAGTTTCAAATAAAATCATCTGTCTTTTTGAACCGTGTTTTCAATTTATGAAGACGTTACTTTTATTCTAAAATTTCTTTTTTCAATCCGTATATATTTATAATTTTGATCTCCAAAAAAAAACAATTAACTTTCTAATACATTTCTTGTAATATAGCAAACGAACTGCTCACTATATAAATTACATGTATATTTTCTTTTTGAGTCATTTAAAAAGATTTAGCTTGTTTATTTTTCCACATGAATTTGTTTTCTATTCGTGCCAATATTAGTTAACGTAAACAAAGAAGATATTACTAAAATAAGAAATCTTAAATAACAAAAATATGTCTTTGTTTCTTGGACAACTGACTTCCACCTTTATTACATTATTCTAGTGGCCACATTAATATTGATTATTGAGAGGTATATCCTTTTTAGTTACAAGGATACGTACAAGTACACGTATCAGGATACAAAAAACTTCCTTTGCAACTGAAAAAATAAATTATCTTGCATGCTTTATGACATTCGACTGGGCATGATTTAACGTCATCACGATAAATAAGATCCATATGGCATTCATCTGCCAAAGCAAACTGACCACCTACAATATGCGACATGCATAAGTCACTATAGGCATTAGAGAATTGATCAAGAAACAAAGAAATAACACAAGAAAAAAACATATTTAAAGCTTTACAAAGTATTTTACCAGAAAATTATAAAAAATACAGACTTTGCACATTTTGAAAATGTCAAATACCAAAAAAAAGTGTCCATGATAAAAGGAAGAATAACACATTCTACATCAAAATAGAGGTATGAGGAAACTTTCTTTAAAATATTACTAAATAATTAGTATCAAAATTTACTATCTATGAACACATTTAATATAGTGCCGTAACAATTTTTAAATGTTGTTGATATTCTTAAAGAACCAGATTTTTACAATACCGCTAAATTTGTTTAATCTGCGTTTTCGTATAATCATATACACTCAAATTGGAACCAAATTGACACGCATATTTTGGTTTAACCAATTATTGAATCAAGTATTATAAATGTGAAACTGAGTTTTCATTCATTTTAGATGACTATGAAGCTTAGATAACAAATCCTTATACTATGTCATTCTTAGGACTCATCACGCAGTTATAGAGATATAATTCGTATGTCATCATATTATTCTTTATAAACGGTACGTAGTTAAAAAAAATTCTGCCTCAGTTAAGTTGAATGAGATGTCACATGCACATATGAGTAGATATGAAATCGTGGAAGAGCACGTTTGCTTGCACCCATTTATTATATGGCAATATATTATAGGGTGAAACTAATCCTATGACATATAATTAATATTATGTTTGCTTGTTATAAAAATACCAATACAATCATACTACTATCTCCAAGTACAAGGTTTGGTTACACCACTTAAAACAAGTATTATGAACATTAAGTTATGTAAAACCTATTATACCCCTCTAATTTCAAAACTTTTTAAACATTATATGAACTCATGCACACAAACATAAGCAAGCATCCATGAAACATTTAAATCATTAAATCCAAGCACCTATGAATATCATAATAGAAGGAGCTCTGTTCTCATTCTTACATTGCTAACAAAGGCAATGAAAGTTTAATCATTTTATGCAATAACACTACTGTAACCTGCTGATGCTATTCAATTAACAACCAAAATAATAACCTGCTGATGCAATTCACAACTAAAATCCATTAGACTAGTACTAATTAAATATGGGCTCGTTTCTTCTAAAAAAATGACAGCATTATACAATAAACCATGCACATAAACACTGATTCAAAGTCTCACCAACATTGCTACAATCAATTGAAAGTCTACCAACATAGACTATAACAACACAATTGTAATTCATATCAACAATCAAATTAAAACCTGCGGATGCAATGAAATACTAAAATTCATAAGCCAAATAATATTATAATCCTGATACAACTCATCACCAATTCAGAATACATATACTTACAACTGTTTTGAAAGGATTAAAGTACTAATCATTAAAAAAATAAAATCTGACAACAGTATAATACTGCCAATTAATATTAAGGCAAAATTGTCAAAAATGTTCGTTATCGTTTGCTCACTTTAATTTTTGATGCCCTGTAACTTTGTCAAAAATGCCTGAAACACTGTTCATTGTCATGTGTCCGCCAAAATCATCAAATCGCGTCATACATGGCTACCATGTCATCAAATTTATAAATTTTATATAATTAACTATATTATAAAAATAAAATAAAAATATATATTATAATTTTGATTTAAAAATATTAACTTTTAATAACTAATAAAACTTATAAAAAACAAAAAAAATACACCCCCCCATTTATATTTTTGTGTTATATATAATTCTAAAGTTTTAAAAAATAATATTTTTTAATAAATAATAAATTAAAAAACATATATTAAAAACCAAATTATTAAAAAAAAATAAAAAATAAATAAAAGAAAAAGAAAAAAGAAAACTCAGGTCGTCACTACCCCTCCCCCCCAATACCCCGCCCACCACCACCAAGTCCGTCACTTTCCACCTCATGGCCCGCGATTCCTCCGACCCCCACTATAGGATTTTCGGGTCATTCCCGACAGCAAAGTCGGTCGGGAATGACCCTTTCTCGACCGAAAATCGGTCGGGAAGGGCCGATCGGAATTTTTTTCAAGTACCGAATTTTGGTCGGCCCGAGTTTTTCCCGACCAGCATTCCCGACCGAAAATTGTTCGGCAGTTTCCCGACCGCACTTCGGTCGGGAATAATATTTAACTTATTCCCGACCGCACTTCGGTCGAGAATAATACTCATCGGAATAAAAAAAATCTGATAATAAATACCGGAATATTATTATTTTTAATATTTTGAAATATTTTCGATTTATTACCCAATCTAAAACATTCTTTAGCTTTTTTTGTGTTTTAGATCGACAATTAAATTTTGGATTTATTGCCCAATCTAAAACACTAAAAAACTAAATAAGTGTCTATTTAAAAGGGAAAAAATGCTTGTTAAAAGTTGAAGAAAGAAATGAAAAAATTAGCTTTTTTGGAAAAAAGTGTTTGAAGATGAAAGAATAAATTGTGTTTGTAGAAAAAAAAAATTGAAATGAAGAGAAAGTTGAAGAAAAAATGTAAAGTAGATGAAAAAATGAGGAGAATAATGAAGTGTATTTATAGAAAAAGTTGAAAATTTTGGAATTTTCGGAAAATTTGAATTTCCCACCAAGTCCCGCCAATTTTTTCGAGTATTCCCAACTGAATTTCGGTCGAAAAAGTTTGAATTTTGGCCTACCCGCCAAATTTTCAACATTTGTCGACCGAATTTCAGTCGACAATTCTTTCATGCCCAGATACGCTATCAATGTCGACCGCATTTTGGTCGGCATTGGCCTTGAATATTATTCCCGACCAATTTTCGGTCGGGAATAAGCTTGAACATTTTTCCCGATCGATTTTCGGTCGGGAATGGGTTTGAATATTTTTTCCGATCGAAAGTCGGTCAGGAAAAAGTGTAAATGCCGACCGATTTTTGGTCGGGAATGAGTTTGAATATTTTTCCCGACCGAAAAAGTGTAAATTTTACTTTTTTCCGATCTTTTGTAAAATCTTGATATGTTTGTTAAGTATAACTATAAAATCTCACTAAATACATGAATTGCACTAATAGTTAGTTAGTTTAATGTACTTTTAATTATGAAATTAGTATAGATTAACATATAAGTAATTAAGTTAGTGTTAACAGGTTGAATATTATAACCTAATTAACGGGGTAATTGAGGGGTTAGAACGCTCTGCCCGAGGTTCAAAGCGTTGATTGTATAAGGATAATAAAGATACGAGAATGTTTCTTCTTTTATTCACTGAATATCACTCCTTTTATATTTCTGTGTTTGTTTCAGGTTATTCAACTTATCTTTCTTCAATGGATAACCTCTCTTTATATAGGGTTTATTAGGGACAGGTGTCGTTATGCATGTGTTTGTAGTAAGTGCAAGTGTTGCAATATGTGTAAAAAGATGAGATAAGATATATTCTTAGTCTAATAGATGCTGACTAGGCTGATCTCTTCCTCTTCCGATAACTTGTGATCTCCGGGGGCCGTGTTTTTTTGGGATACTAGTTTCCGGGGGGTGTTTTCATCTTTTATTTGGTATCTGAGTGGTTGGTCTCCGAGGATTTTTCTTGATCTCCGAGGGCTTTAACTTGATCTCCGAGGAGTTGACTTATTCTCCGAGTGCTTGATTTAGCCTTCGTGGAATGGTATTTTCTTGTCCAAGTCCTCGGGTTGGCTTTCTAGTGATTTTTGTGCTGGGATCCGCCTTTCCCCTGAGATTTGATTTTGGGGGTGATGTTCTGAGGGTTTTTTGTGTTGAGGAGTTTTCAGTAAAGAAGTGTTCTCGTGAGTTTATGGGACTCGGAGTCCTTTGTGGTCCCTCGTGGCGCATTTGATGGATATCCGAGTCGCATGGATTCATCGGGCGTTGTTATTTTCATGATGCCACGTGGATATCTTTTCTTTATTCATCGTTGACTTTCCATGGGACGCTTTGCCTCATCGGGTATTTCTTTACATTGCTTTTAGGTCAGTGGCCATGCAGATTTGTAATTCTCCGAGGGCCTCCTCGTGGGAGGTGGCTACATCTCATCGGAAGCACTCGTAACAATAGTATTGTCCGCATATTAATTCCTATATTTAGGACTAATATGTTCTTTAATCCCGTATTTATTTTTTACGGTTAACAGTTAGTTTGGAGTTTTACATATATTAATCATACGTAGTATAAAGTATTCCCAATTGGCGATTAACATTTGTTACAAACATTAGTATAGAGAGGCTAATTGTGATATATATTAACATATGTTTAACATAATCTTAAGTAGTTACGTTATTAGCAGCTACATATACCAATTTATTTATAAGCGACAATATGAATCGACGCTTCAAACGTATCATCAACGTGCAACTAAATTTAAATTTTATTTTTTATTTTTTCAGTAATATATAACTAATATTGATGTACTTGATCATTAAATCAAAGATTTATCTAAAATGGAGAGCGAAATTGTGAAATTAAGAATATGAATATTATTCTCTACCGAAAATCGGTCGCCAATACCCCTAAACCCTAATATTCCCGACCGAATTTCGGTCGGGAAAAGTATTCCCGACCGAATCGCGGTCGGGAATGGTATTTTAAAAGATCGCGATCGAATATCGGTCGGGATTTTCTGGTCGAGAAAACACCCGAATTCTTGTAGTGCCCAACTACTCCGACGACCCCGCCGGCGACCACTTATTCATTCGGGTCGACAACAATCCCTATAAGTTCGACGCCGATGAAACTCAGCCTTTGCCGACGCCCCTGAAGAAAACTCTGACGCCCCTATAAGTGATGACTTATTATTATTTTTTTTTTTTTATCATTTTTCTGTTTTTTTTGTTTAAGTTTTTTAATTGGTAAGAAATTAATTGAAATTAGATTTATGTATTATTAAATATCTGTTTTTTCTTATTTTTAGAATTAACAGTTATTAGAATTATAAATTTTTTTTATAATTTATACAATAAAACTAATTATAAAGAAATATAAAAATTATTAATTGGATGACATGTAAGCCACTTTTTTCCACATAAGCAAAACTTGATGACATGGGCAGCCACATAGCAATGAAGAGTGTTCGGGGATTTTTGACAAAGTTACAGGGCATAAACTCAGGCTTAAAAAATTAGAGGGCAAAAAATAAAGTGAGCAAAAGATAACGGCCATTTTTGACACTTCTGCCTAATATTAAATAGGCATCCTAGATTAACGTCTCCCCATCGCGGCTTGCTAATCGTTGTACATTTGCAAAGCCATGGTCTCTCGAAAATTTGTCCAAGCTTCCGACGGCTCTACCGCAACAATGTAATTTGTTCAGATTCCATGTTTGATGGCGATCGAGGGTAGTCCTCGTCCAAGAGGGCATTCGACTTGTATGTTCTAATAAAATTGTGTAGAAAAGCACACGCCGAGTACCAAGTAGACTACTGATGTAATCCCAACAAAAGTAAATCAGCCCAACACATGGAAATCTTTTTTGCCTAAATACGACGTCGAGGAAAGTATTCAATACGAGTATTTATCTAGTTCATAATAACACAGAGTCACAGACTTAAACACAAAAACTATAGTTCATTTCTCAATATAATTATGCTCCCTGCAGAATCACACAACTGGTGCATTTCCATGGACACGATGTGCTGCTTCAAATAGCTACACCAGAGTAGAGAGATTTAGTTTACCACCAGCAATTTTACAATAGAACAAACTGAATCCAATCTACAAACACCAAAATTATATACCTAAAAACTAATCTTGAGCAGAACACTATGCAGCTAGATTAATCATATATCCTCACTGTTAAGATCTAAGGTCGACGAGATCCATAATTGTGCTAACAAGTCATTTTCTGGTGAGAATTTGACAAATCGAAGGTGATTTTGCAGCAATAAAAGATCATGCATGTGCTGCTTCAATTAGCTCCAGAGTCGAGAAATTAAGTTTAACTAGGAAGCAATTCTACAATAAAACAAAGTTGAATCTCGTCGATTTTCCAGCAACTTTATCAACTAGGAAGCATTTAAGAAGTGATAAAAAAAACACTTGATGAATAAATATTGCTGAATTACTTATCCCGCATTGGTTGGGGAATACCATGAGCTTATGTTTATTAATAATTTCCCCCTCTCCCTCTAATAAGGCCTTTTAGGGGAAAATATGAGAGGCTCTAATTTCTACAAATATATATTTATGCAAAATCAAAAATCAAATCCAGTAGACTTTTACATACAAGAGATGAATATGGCGGAGATTGATTGATGGAATTCAAAGGAGCTCAAGTTATAGCTTATTACGATGATCATATCCAGTTGTTTTAATTTGTGCTCGAAAATAAATAACGAGAGCTAAAATTGATTGAGAAAGTAATGTGTTGAATTAACGTTGTGGGCGGGGAAAATTGGTGCCTGAGTGGGGGTAATATGGTATATTCGCGTTCAATTTAATCCGCCAACTGAGAGAGTCGGAGGGGGGAGAGGACGACTATAAGTCATGAGATTAAGGCTCCTTGGCCCACTTATCTAGGTTTTTGGGTTAAAGAGTGGGCTGATCCAAACATTATAATAAATCCCTACTAGTAATTAATTTGGCCTTGTTGAACCATCCAAACGTGCTCGAATAAATTTATTACCAAACTGAAAGATAAAAAACTTTTTCTCAGAATAATACTAAATGTTTTAAACCCTCATTCATTGGTAGACCAAATTCAGTTCGAAATATAAGGATTTAAGGAAAAATATCCTAATTACATTTTCTTCAGTTTCTTCATTTTTAGACTGAACTAGTTATCATGAATTGAAATACATGGCATTTATAAATGATGATGAATGGTTACCTTCAATGGCGTAAAGGAAAAGAACAATAAACAAATAACTATATGTGCACTTCATTTTGTTTTCCCTTTCACGCACTATAGAAAGAATTGTGAATTTTAGTTTCAAACTTTATTTCACAATGATATTGAGGTACAAATGAACCATTATTATAGAGTTTTAGAAAGCCATATTAGGCCATTTTGATTTAAAACTTCTAGATTGGAATTTTACTAAATTTAGTTCCAAGGGAAAATAGTTAAATCAATTAATATTATAATATATATTTATTGGCCAATCGAATAAGGCCACATGAAAGAGATAATATGTTTTGGCCGATCATGTTAACACACGTAGAGATTATAATCTGTTTTAGCCAATCAGTAAGAAAGTTGTTACTAAAATCACTTTCATAAGTTTGTATTTTATGCAACAACTTTCTTACTTAAGAGTATCATTATTTGCGTAGGTGAGACGTCATAATTCACGTTGTCTCAAGTAAATAAAGATATATAAAAAAAAATCCCTACTTATTTATTTATTTACAAAACAGGTAGCCTCTTTGAGTCTTAGTATTATAACTTTGTAGCCCTTTAAAGGGCAAGGACTTTTTTTATTTCAAAAAATATACACGAAAGAAACTGCATAAAAATGAATGAAAGCGTAGTATAATTAAATTTAGATTAATTAACGTTGTCGGTCTCTTAACACTCGGGTCACAAACTTTGTGAAGCACTATTATCAACGAATAACAATTAACAACTATAAATCACTACTATACACACTGTACTGACTCAAAATTTCCAAATTTTCTAAAGTTAATCTAATAGCAAAACTACCTCCGTGTTTTTTAGTTTGCAACTAACCACCCACGTGTAATTTTAAATTAGCAAATACCTCCCGTCACATTCTACTGAACAAAGAGTTAATAATATAATACGCGTTGAGACTTGAGATACTTCAAAAGTTATATAATAACAATCTCAGTTAAATAAAAATTTAACATCCTTTTGTTCATCTATATGTGTTTAAAAACAATTTAAGCTATGTGTTTAAAAACAAATCAAATTCAAAACATCATGAAACTATTTGCATATTTTTATAGATCTAGAATTATTATTTTTAAATAATGAAGAAATATGCATAACAACAATAGTTAATAATGTAATCAAACAAAAATTACAGAAAGTTGTGAAAAATTACAAAAATTACAAAAATTCCATTAATTTACAGAACAAATCTGCTACTGCAACTGCAATACAATTACCTATAAATTCAAATTTAAAATTATCCTCAATCTAACTAATGAGGCCTGATCATAATTTAATCCTTTGACTGTTAAAAAAACAAAAAACAAATAAAATACAAAAACTCCCTTTTGCCAATTACTGATCCTGCAGCTGTTTAAACGAAGAACCCTAAATTGAAAAGGGGGAAAGATTCGAAATCCATTGGAATGGGTGGAATTGGAAACCAAATTAAATCAAATCTAGGGATTTGAAAGAGATTATAATCTCAAATTGATTTCCAACCCACCAATCCCAGTCGATTTCGGCATTAATTTATCCCCCATTTCAAATCAAGGGAATATATAGCTACTGAACAAAAGAAAAGAAAAAAAAAAAACTGATCTAATGTCGCTCAATGAAAATCTGTATATATTATATATAGATATATATATACTGGAGTAGGTGTGGCTGCGTTTTCAACTAGGGTTACGTTTTGATTTTTGGGCCTATTTGGGTTGAATTCTTATTGGACCGGTTTCGGAATTGGAGATTTATTAGAAAGTGGGTAACCGTATTGAAAGATTATGTCGTTCTGCTTAGTGGGGAGTATCGATACATAGTTGAGATTAATTAATGAAAGATACTTTTCGAAATATTATTATTATTATTACTGTTGCATCGTCTCATCAATGAGGAGATGGAAAAGAAAATAACTATCGAAGTGAGAAGCAATAGTATTATGTCATTAGGTCTTTTCTGTCACATTGTGCGATCGTCTCATAACTTGGGCCGTTAGTTTATTTTTGAGATCTTATTCATCTCGAAGAGACATATATTTGTTTGCTCCATACTATTGACAAGTGACGACTCGTGCTTTATATATAAATAAATTACACTCTTGAATTCTAAACTAAATAGACAAAATGAAAATTCCAGGCACATTTAGCGTAATTCAAATGCGGCAGCTCATAACTGGCCTCCTGGACCGTTAATTTATTTTATGGTCTAGTTAATCTCGAAGAGGCACAACAGTACAGACAAAATCTTAAAATTACCCATAAAAAGGATACAAACAGTTTTTACGGAGTCTAATAATAAACATACACACACAAAAAAAAAACAACGAACCCTAAAATGAAAAGAGGGGAAAATCTGAAACCCATTAGAATGGATGAAATTGGAAACCAATTGAATCAAATTTTACGGATTTGAAAGAGATTTATAACAATAATAATAATAATAATAATAATAATAATAATAATAATAATAATAATCTCAAATTGATTTCCAACCCATCAATCCTAGTTGATTTCGGCATTAACTTAGCCCCCATTTCAGATCAAGGGAATAACTATTGAGCCGAAAGAGAAAAGACTAATGTAAAATGTACAGTGAAGATGTGTATATATAGGCAGTTGTGGCTGCGTTTCAATCAGGGTTACATTGTATCAAGTTTGATTTTAGGGCTTGTTTGGGTCGAGTTCTTATTGGGCTGGGTTCGGAGTTGTGATTATATTAAAAAGTGCGCAACTCGTTTAAAAGAGAATATTTTATGCAACCGTTGTAAGAGCATTGATGAAGCAAATCATTATACTTAGTCGTGAGTATTAATACATAGTTGAGATTAATTAATGACTCATACTTCACGAATTATTAGTATTCTTGCACTCGTTGTCAACGAGGAGCTGGAAAAAAGAACTATTGAAATCAGAAGCAATAGTGTTATGTCATTAGGTCTTCTCTAGCATGTTGTGTGATCATTGCACAGTGAGGTGTGAGTGTTAAAATAAATAATTTTGGGACACAAAAAAGTAGAGTATTATGATTTTAATTATCGTCATATAATAGTTATACATAAAACCTCTCTCATTTTATGTTATTTCCTTCAAATTTTGTGTTGTATCACCCATATTGATGTCAAAAGTAATTTTGGGCCATCTCAAACTATTAGCAAGTGATAACTCGTGTTTTATATAGAAAACAAGTAAACTCTTTAGCTCTAAACAAGTAATTTGAATATGCCATGTGGTGTGTCCTAATAAAAATAAATAAAAAATAAATAGAGTACGTATCAGACACAATTTTAAGGTGTGCCCGACACGTGTCCTTGGCAAGATATGTCTTTTTTATAGGTTTAAAAATTCTAAGAGGCCAAAAGAAATTATTTTATACGACAAACATGAAAATTCAATTTCCTAAACCATTATTGTCTGATTTCATTGATTCACCTATACAAAATAAATACAAACTAGAAAAAGAGATGGTTTCCTTACGGCGCATACATGCTACTCAATCCAAATCTATTTCTTGATTAAATCTTCTATCTTCAACAAGGTTCAAGTGTTTCATCTTTTTCCGAGATGTTAGATTAATAGCATATTGCATTGTCTTTTTTTTATTTTTATCATTTATGATTATATTTTTTGAATTTTACAAGTGACTTAAGTATTTAATATTTTACATATTTACTTAAATAATATATATAAATATATAATTTTTTAATATTAAATATTCGACGTATACTCGACGTATCTTAATATGTGATTTAAAAAAAAAACTGTATTCTCGTATCCGTATCTTGTCTGATACGTGTCCCCATGTCCGTGCAACATATGCGACACCACATAACTTGGCCTTTTGGGCTATTAATTTATTTTAGGATCCTATTAATCTCGAAGAGACACTTCTTTGGTCACCCCGTTCTATTGACAAGTGGACTCGTGCTTTATATAGAAATAAATTACACTCTTGAGCTCTAAACGAAATGGCTAAAGTGGAAATTTTAGGCACATTTAGCGTAATTCATATGCGGGCGGCTCATAACTTGGTCTCTTGTGCCTTTAATCTATTTTATGGGTGTTCGCGGTCGGGTTTTGGCGGGTTGTCATAAGAAAAGACACCATACCCAATACTTGCGATTTACCAATTTTTTCAACCGGGCGGGTTGATTTATTTTGAAAACCATGAGGGTTGCGGGGTAGGCAAGTGCGGGCGGATTGGCGGGCAGATTGGCGGGTTATGTTATACATCAAACCACAAATTTTGTAAAATAAACTTTCATGTTTTAAAACACACAAATTATATGCCGCAATGATCCTATATTATTCGTATTTAAGAAATATCCTCTCATTCTTTCTTTTTTTTTTTTTTTTCTTTCGTATGTTTATACTATTTACAAGTTCAATTTATGCATTATTATTATCGAGTTTCAACTATATGTATGTAAAGTCTTCCTTTAATACGCATCAAATTATTAATTTTTCACGTCATAAATGAACTAGAGTGTTGTGTAGTTATCTCTATTATTTTGCTAGTACACAATTACTTTATTTTCTCATTGAAGTGTTTAGAGAAATGAACTAATATATTTTTTATTTTCATTCATATGCGGGTGGGCGGATGGCAGGTGGGTGTACGTCTCAACCCGCATCCCACCCGCTCAAGGGCGGGTTGTCATTTTTTCTAACTGTGGCACAAATTTAAAAAAAACAAAAAAAAACATGCGGGTGGCGGATTGTGTGGATCGGGCGGGTGGACGAGTTTATGAACACCCCTAATCTATTTTAGAATCCTATTAATCTTGAAATGACACATCTTTGGTCCGTCCGTACTGTTGACAAATGACGACTCGTGCTTTATATAGAAATAAATCACACTCTTGAACTCTAAATAATATGGCTGAAATGGAAATTTCAGGCACATTTAGCGTAATTCATATGCGGCTTATAAGTTGGCCTCTTGGGCCGTTGTTAATTTATTTTAGGATCCTATTAATATCGGAGAGGTTTAATTTTGGTACTCTACTCTATGTCCCGTTACATATTTACTTTGATGTATTAAGTTTTAGTGGGATATCGAACGAGGAATATAAATGATCATTTCCTAATTAATTTACACTTCATTCCCCTTAGCACATTCTGTAATGGGTGGCACCTTCTAGTAAATCCTTCCTATTTTGTTTAATCACTACAAGAAAAATGGGTCAATAGGGACCAAAATTAGGTCCCTATTGACCCCCTCCCGCGGTCCCTAAAGCTCAATAGCGACCGCACGTAGGTCGCTATTGTGCGGTCCCTATTGACCTCGGTCGCTTTCCATCAGGGACCGCAGTTAGGTCCCTGATGAGGGAAATAGCGACCGGAGTATCAGGGACCGCTTTCCGGTCCCTGACACTTTAAAGAATAGCGACCTAACGCCGGTCGCTATTGTGTTTTTGGGTCACTATTTTTTTCAAACAATAGGGACCGTCATTAAGTCCCTAATGTCGCAAAAACAATAGCGACTTGAGAGCGGTCGCTATTATAAATATTAGCGACCTACAGGCGGTCCCTAATAAGACTAATAGCGACGGCAATCAGGTCGCTACAAAATATTCATAGATTCTATGAATATTGTGTAGCGACCTGATTGCGGTCGCTATTATTCTTATTAGGGACCGCAACTAGGTCGCTACTAATATTCATAGAACTCTATGAATATTAGTAGCGACCTAGTTTCGGTCCCTAATAACGGAAATAGGGACCGCAGTTAGGTCCCTACTAATATTCAAAGGGTACTCTTTGAATATTAGTAGGGACCTAACCGCGGTCCCTATTACTTTTATTAGGGACCGCAATTAGGTCCCTAATAATATTCATAGAGTTCTATGAATATTATTAGGGACCTAACTGCGGTCCCTAATAGTCTGCGACAAAAATAAAAAAAACAATAATATTTCGGAAATATTCCGAAATATTATTGTTTTTTTTGTTGAAATATGGTTATAATAAGATCAATACAATAAAATAATAAAGAAAAATTAATATAATGACATTAAAGTATTAAAATGAATGAAATATGACTAATAATAGAATATAAAATATGAATAATATAAAAACAAAAAGATGAATGAATAAAAAAACAAGTGAAATAAAAGAAATTGTAGATCCAAAAAAATAGAAAAATAAGAAAAGAATGTGTAGATTCAAAATAATAGAAAAGTAAGAAAAAAAGTGTAGATCCAAAATAATAGAAAAGTAAGAAAAGAAAGTGTAGATCCAAAATAATAACAATGAAATATTGAGTAGGTGATTTGTTTTTTATATTGTGTGATTTTTGTTTTGGATTTGTGTTGGTAAAAAGAAGAATTTTTTTTGTGTTTGGAGAAAATAAGATAGTGTTTTGGTGTTGGAAAAGAAGATAGTGTTTTGGTGTTGGGTGTTTTATGAGATTAAGTAATTTTGATGTGTAAGAGTGGTGAGTATATATAGAGAATAGGGTGAAATTTTTAAATTTTCGTAAAATTCAAATTTCCCCCTCAATCCCGCCTAAAATTTTCGCCAAAATTTCAAATTTTTGTTTATTAGTGACCTAAGTGCGGTCCCTAATTATTAATAGTGACCGCAGTTAGGTCACTAATTGTTAATAGTGACCGCACTGCGGTCCCTGTTTCCTTATTAGGGACCTAAGTGCGGTCCCTACTAATAGTCATCCTTGAAACTTGATTTTTTTGTATTGATGTTGGTGTGTTTGTGATTCCTAGCAACCAAACTCATTGCAACATGTGAATTGAAGTAATAAATGATTGCAAAACCAACCTCATAATAGTTTAGTTGTGAAATAATAGATTGAATGAAATTGATCGAGTTATGAACGTTCAACACATATTTCATGTTCTACAACTAATCATCAATAGTTAATTATAGTTATTTGTAGTTATTAACTAATCAAGTTATCATGTTATTTGATGTTGTTAAACAAAAAATTAAACTATGAATAACAACTATAACTAACTATATTGATGATTAGTTGTAGAACATGAAATATACGTTGAACGTTCATAACTCGATCAATTTCATTCAATCTATTATTTCACAACTAAACTATTATGAGGTTGGTTTTGCAATCATTTATTACTTCAATTCACATGTTGCAATGAGTTTGGTTGCTAGGAATCACAAACACACCAACATCAATACAAAAAAATCAAGTTTCAAGGATGAATATTAGTAGGGACCGCACTTAGGTCCCTAATAAGGAAACAGGGACCGCAGTGCGGTCACTATTAACAATTAGTGACCTAACTGCGGTCACTATTAATAATTAGGGACCGCACTTAGGTCACTAATAATTAATAGAGACCGCAGAGCGGTCCCTGTTTAATTATTAGGGACCTATGAGCGGTCCCTACTAATATTTATTCTTGAAATTTGATTTTTTTTAGGAACGAGATGTGTTTGTGATTCCAAACAACCAAACACATTGCAACATGTGAATTGTTGTTATTTTAACTATTATATTATTAATTATGAACTAAACAAACAACGGTGTACTCAAATCATCATAATATAATGATTTTAAAGTTTGAATATTAGTAGCAACCGCAAATAGGTGCCTGTTGGGTCAATAGGGACCTGATCCGCGGTCACTATTGACATATCGGTGACCTACTTGCGGTCGCTATTGACAACGGCTATTGTCAATAGCGACCGCGGTTTGGTCGCTAATAACAACAGCTATTAAATAGGGACCGGATTTTGGTCCCTATTGATAACGGCTATTGTTAATAGTGACCGCAGGTAGGTCGCTATTAACAACGGTTAGTATCAATAGGGACCTAACTGCGGTCGCTATTGAGACTTACTGTTGGCAATAGTGACCTAAGTGCGGTCCCTATTGACTGTTAGTGGCCTATAAAAAGGCCACTCCATTCTCCTCTAAAATTCATTACATCCTTTACTAATCCTTAAGGTATGCACATTTTTTTGCCTTACACTATCCCAAATGTTTATTTTCAATGTAATTTGTTATTTAATTATTCTAACTTAAATTTATTATATTTATTTGGTGATAGGTAATATTATACACACCGAGAGTAATCGTGGTGTACAAAACATTCTTGTGTCGCGTTTTTTCACGCTTCAAGAAGTACGTTGATCATTCTATTTAGCTCTTTAAAATTCTTGTTATATTATTTGTAATTATATGTTTTATATTTTACAACTTATTAGATCATACATCTCCCCTCATCACCAGAACTCTCCGCCAAATCATACATCTCATCCAAGGTCGCCAGTGGATCATCATCAACACCAACCCCACCCTCATCAACGCCAACACCCCCCTCACCCTCACCGAGGTCCTCTGCCTCAACATCCATCAGACCAAGATCATCATCACCCTCCGACTCATCAGTATCAATATCAAGATCATCGACATACTGGGTGGGGTTGGAAGTACCTGGAGCAAAAGGATCTGGTCTCTCACGTATCGGCCTCGGAACCCGAAATGCGCCTCCGCTCCTAATAGCGTTCCCCATGAACAAGTCTGACGGAAGCTCTCGCACTGGTCGACCTGTATCCCTCTGCATGTCCTCTCTAAAAGACTGGAGCCAAGACAACATGGAGTCGACTCTCGGGTCCTTTGTCGACCTCAACTCGTTGTTCTCCTCCTGGAGCTGCCTGAGCAACTCCCGCCTGTAGTCTGGCTCCCTCCCGACCTCCAAGTCGAAGTCTCGAGGATCAGCATAGCTCGGTAACCCCGATGCCTTCCCCTTCTTGATACTCCCTATCGCCTTCTTCCACGAATCGGCGTCCCATTCAGGCAAGTCATTATCTTCCACTGCATCCAGATTTTTCCTCCTCAGTTCCCTCTTATAAGTCTTCTGTTGAATATTCAAATATCATTAAAAAAAAGAAATTAAATTAAAACAAAGATCATTAAAAAAGAGTAGAAAATTTAAAACACTTACGTAAATAAGTCTGGTAATCTCAGACTTCCACTCCCGCCTCAATGGTACGCCTGTACCTCTGCCAGTCCCCGCCACCTTCTTCGTATGTCCTGCCTTATAAATCTCGCCGTGCCTGATAGGGTGGGTGCGGTTGGGCTGATTCCTCTCCTTCAAATTGTAAGTAATAGTTGGTTATAATTCTTTTTTTTTAAATGTTAAAATTACATTGTTTTAAACTAATCAATAAACAATAATCTTAAAATTTAACTACAAATAAAATATATAATTTAACAAAACATACCAGGCGCCGCCAGATCTCCTCGTAGTCAATGGAACCACCGTAAAAGGTGGCGGGCGCATCGCCGTCCAACTTGCCGCCTCGTCGAGCCTTCTTTCCCTTCACGGACTTCGCCTTAAACTCATCAGTGTCCCAGTGTTTTGCCGCCTGATCCTCCAAACTCTGACTCATCCACGGCGTCTTAGGCTTATCTTTAAACTCCTCCTTGTCCTTTTTCTTCATGTACTGCTCCTTCGCCTTGTTAAGCATACGCTTATAAATCCCTCTCGCCTTCAACTGGTATGCCCTATGTACCTGCTCCCTCTCTGACCGCCGAATCCCATAGAACCTCGAGTAAATTAATACATTAAATTAATAAACTAAATTAAACAATATTTTGAACCTCGAGTAAATCAATAAATATTAATAATTCATTTAAAACTCACCGTAAATCTCGAGTACATCTCTCTTCGTACATCCTCAGGAACCTTCAAGTAGGAGGGCCAAAACTCACTCATAAACTGTCGAATGAGGCCAGTGATCGTCTTGGAAATCTCGCGACCGGGGGGTTTAGAAAAACAACTCCTCTTCAACTCAATAAGCTCCCTCTTCTTCCCTTTAGGAAGCGCCGTAAGCCCTACATTGGGTCCCCTACCCGGTCGAGTATCGGTCGGTCGTGGAGTACCGGTCGATCTCTGGCTCGGTCCAGCTCCGGTGTCGACTGTAGGCGGTGGAGTCTGAAGTCTGCTAGACTCGACTGATGGGGGCACGTGAGTCCCAACTGAATCCGCAGTATGTGGTCGTGCCACCTGGGATGCGGTGGACTCTGATGATCGGACACCCGCTCCGGAGATGGCCGCCTCATCGTCTCCAAATAACTGCCGATGTAGTGGAGGTGTCGTCGATGCAGATCCGTCACCTGACCCAGGTAGCGGGACAGACGGCTCGGCTGGATGGCTCGACCCTGCACCACGTCCCGATCGAACAACCCGTATAGGTCGGCAACTACCTCGACCCCCGCTACCACTACCACCACCACGCCCAACGCTACCACTACCACTACCACTACCACCACCAATCCCGCCGCCACTACCACCACCACGTCCAACGCTACCAGTACCACCACGCCCAACGCTACCAGTACCACCACCACGACCTCGACCTCCACTACCTCCAACACCTCCACGAGCAACACTACCACTACCTGAACTCGATACCCCACCACGACCTCGACCTCCAAGACCTCGATCTCCAGTACCGCTAGGGGTCTTACGTGACGACATGCCGAATATATATATGCACTGTAAAAAAAATTTAAATATCAATTCAACATTTACAAATCTACACTAATTACAAAATTTACAAATTATAACCTAAAAAATATAATCTACACTAATTAATATAATCTTACAAATTAACACTAATTAACAAGTTTTACTAATTAAATTTTAATAATCCAATTTTCACAATCTAATTATAAACTAATCTAATCTAATCTAATTTCATTATTCACTAAATTTAACTAAATCTAATTTAATCATTCACTAAATTTAACTAAATCTAATTTAATCATTCACTAAATTTAACTAAATCTAATTTCATCATTCACTAAATTTTTATTTCATCATTCACTAATCTAATTTCACAAATAATTTTTTTTCCTTAATCATACACTAATCTATTCTAACAATCTAACATTATTCACTAATTAACTATCTAATTAACAATATTAACTAATAATTCTTCAAAAATTTAACAAATTAACAATAAAACACAAAATTTACACAAGATTAACACAAGATTAACACAATAATATTAACACAAAATTAACAATATAACATTTTCTTAAAATAATAACACAATTTTCGAATTTAATTCAAAAATGACAAAAACAAATAAAAAAAAAATGAAAACCGAAGCTATACCTTAGCACCGGCGGCGGAAATGGACGGAAATTCAAAGGGGCGGCGATGGAAGCGGAGCACGACGGCGATTGAGGCGGAGCACGACGGATTTGAGGCGGAAATCGGAAGAAACGAGCGGGGTTGGGTTTGGTTGGGTTAGTGACTCGATTTGGGTCGCAACTAAGCTTAATAGGTCGCTAATGGAGGATATCCGAATCGGGTCGGGGCACAAAACGGGTGAAGGAGAGGAATTTCGCGTTTTGTTAAAAATGGTTTTTTTTTTTCAATTTATAGGAAGCAATCAGCGACCGCTTCTGAGTCGCTGATTGCTTCCATGGTAATTAGGGCTGACGCGGCCCACAATTTGGCCCAATTTTGGGCCGAATTGTGTGGCCCATGTAAAAAAAAGGTTTTCAGCGACCCAACCTGGGTCGCTTAACGTCGCGTATTTAGTTCAGTGACCCAACGTGGGTCGCTGAAAGTCGTGAGTTTAGTTCAGCGACCCAACATGGGTCGCTGAAAGTCGTCTGTTTGTTTCAGCGACGCAACGTGGGTCGCTGTTGTTCTCGAAATGATTTGCGACTCAAGGTGAGTCGCTGTTGCCTTCAGAAGTCGCTGAAGGCGAGCGACTCACCTTGAGTCGCTAACTGGGCGGTCCCTATTGACCGCCCAGTCTTGTAGTGAATTCGCAATAACACTATTTGTTTTCCTGCAAAACCAAAGCATGTGCATTGGGTATTATACCAAAGTTGTGAAAGATCCTTTTTGCTAATTTATATATGGAAGTTCTGAAAGATTTATGTCACGTGGAAAATCTTACAAAAATACTTAGAGTAAAATTATAATGTCTTTATTCTTACAGAAAAGGTGTGTTGTCTTTTTCCATAAAAAAAAATGAAGAATGAGCGTAATTTTTCTTTGTCGTTCTCAGAAACTTATCCAACGTTTGTCGGCTTTTGCACTTTCCTATCCAACGTTTCATTTTTTACACTTTGCTATCCAACGTTTCATTCCGGTAACACTTTCCTATCCAACCTTTAATTCCGGCCTTATGACATCACTTTTCAGCATATTGACATCACGCTGACATCATTTGAAGGGGCAATTTAGTAATTTTACATATTAGGGGGTGTAATGCAATATGTATAATTATTTTATACACCCTAAATTTTTATTTTATTATACATTTTACATTTTCCAGTTTTTTTTGTTACTTCAAGAATATTCAAAAAATTTAAAACTAATAAACTTTAACTCATCTAAAATAAAGTAAATTCTTTTTGTTTACAAGTTTAATAGTAAATACTATCAATCTTTTTTTTTTGAAGAAAATGTGTCTTCAAATGAATTATATTTTTAGAAATTAAAACTTTTCAACAAAACTAATTAGTAATTTATACACCCTAAATTTTTATTTTATTATACATTTTATATTTTCCAGTTTTTTTTTTTTGTTACTTCAATAAAATTCAAAAATTTAAAACTAAAGAACTTTAACTTATCTAAAATAAAGTATATTCTTTTTGTTATCAATCTTTTTCTTGAAGAAAATGTGTCTTCAAATGAATTATATTTTTAGAAATTAAATTTTTTTAACAAAACTAATTAGTAATTTTTTAAGCTTGATTTTTTAAGTTTGATTTATTAATTAGTTAATAATTTAAAAACTAAAAAAAAAAAAAAACTTCATCTTCTCCAACACACCCACCCCACCCCACCCCCACGCCCCCACCCCCTCCCCCTCCACAACCATCAAATCCACCACCACCAAACCCCAAATCCACCTCAAATCGACCTAACTCCATCACCCTCACACTTCCATGAAGTCGATTTTCGATTTTATGGGATTTTAAAATGTATAATAAAATAAAAATTGGAAAATGTAAAATGTATAATAAAATAAAAATTTAGGGTGTATAAAATAAATATACATATTGCATTACACCCCCTAATATGTAAAATTACTAAATTGCCCCTTCAAATGATGTCAACGTGATGTCAACGTGCTGAAAAGTGATGTCATAAGGTCGGAATTAAAGGTTGGATAGGAAAGTGTTATCGGAATGAAACGTTGGATAGCAAAGTGTAAAAAATGAAACGTTGGATAGGAAAGTGCAAAAGCGGGCAAACGTTGGATATGTTTTCAAATTTTTCCCTTTTTTAAATAATAATTGGACAAAACAAAATTACTAATGAAAAAGGCGTAGAACGTACGGCTGGCTCTGAATGGGTCAAGGTGTCTCTCGTTCAGTCATTTATTCTTGTATTTCATATCATAAAACATAAATTACAAACTAAATAACAATAAAAGTACTTGATCATGAGATTTAAGTATTTAACACTCCCTAATATATATATATATATATATATATATATATATATGTGTGTGTGTGTGTGTGCGCACGTGCATATATATTATTTTCAATAAGGATGAATGGTCAACTCTCTGATTGTGTTTTGCATGTATCATAATCATAATCATTGCTTCATTATATAACCAAATATAATTGACTCTATATAATATTACAGTTAACGTGATACATCATACATGAAAAAAAAAGGATTCTTGCTTAATCCAATTTCTCAATATTTCACAAATTAAATTGACAATCATTCAAATTTGTCCATCATATCAGCTAAATACCTGTTTATTCAACGGATCCTGAAATGAAAAGAAGGAAAAATCCGAAATCCATTGGGATGGGTGGAATTGGAAACTAATTAAATCAAATTAAAGGGATTTGAAAGAGATTTATTATAATAATAATAATCTCAAATTGATTTCCAACCCACCAATCCCAATCGATTTCGGCGTTAATTTAGCCCCCATTTTAGATCAAGGAAATAGATATTGAGCTGAGCTGAGAGAAGAATGAATTTGATACAAAAGTTATATTGAAGATCAGTATATATAGATACATGTGTGGCTACATTTTAATTAGGGTTACATTGTATCTAGCCTAGGTTTGATGTTAGGGCTTGTGTGAGTTGAGTTCTTATTGGGCCGCGTCGGAATAAGAGATTTATCGATAGTAAGTAACCCGTTTTGAAAGATTATGTCTCATGCAACTATTTTATGATGAATTGATGAGGCAAATTATATTTCTTTAGTCGTGGGTACCGATACATAGTTGAGATTAGCTAATAAAGTTTTGTTATACTTTCGGACATAACTATCATGATTGCACCGCGTCATCAATGTAGATCTAGAAAAAAGAAAATAAAAATGTTAAGATAAAACAATAGTGTTATTATACATTAAGTCTTCTCTAGCACGTTGTGTGATCGTTGCACAATGAGGTGCGCAGTGTTAGATTCAAATGTCTGGGACACAAGAAAAAAAAAATTATTATCATCATCGTGGAACTGTTATACATGAAACGTCTCTAGTTATATGTTATTTCTTTCAGATTTTGTGATGTATCATTTTTGGGCCAATTTGTACTATTAGAAACACGTTTTATATAGAAAAAGTACACATTCGAGCTCTAAACTAAATGGCTAAATTTAGCCACATCTAGTGTAATTCAAATGTGGCGGCTCATAGCTTGGCCTTTTGGGCCATTTGTTAATTTATTTTAAGATCGTATTAATATCAGAGAGGCACATATTTGGTCACTTCATACTATTGACAAGTGGCAACTCGTCCTTCATACAAAAATAAATTACACTCTAGAGCTCTAAACGAAATGGTTGAAATAGAAATTACAGGTACATCTAGCGTAATTCATATGCATGGGCTCATAACTTAGCCTTTTGGGCCTTTGTTAATTATTTTAGGATTCTTTGGTCATTCCGTACTATTAACAAATGACGACTTGTGCTTTATATAGAAATAAATTACAATCATGAGCTCTAATATAAATGGCTAAAATAGAAATTGCAGGCACATTTAGCGTAATTGATATGCGGCAGCTCATAACTTGGACTCTGGCCGTTAATTTATGGAGTCTAATAAATAATAATACTTCTTTTTTAAAAAAAAAAATCGCAACAACTCCATTTTACCATTTACTGCTACTACAACTGTTTTTGAGAAGAACCCTAAAAAGAAAAGAGGGAAAAAAACCCAAAATTCATTGGAATGGATGGAATTGGAAACCAATTGAATCAAATTTTAGGAATTTGAAAGAGATTTCATAAATAATAATCTCAAACTGATTTCCAACTTATCAATCCCAGTCGATTTTGGCATTAATTTAGTCCCCTTAAGATCTAGGGAATAAATAATAATATGTCTTTTTCCAAAAAAAAAATACAACTCCCTTTTACCAATTACTGCTAATGCAACTGTTTTTGCGAAGAACCCTAAAACGAAAAGAGGGAAAACCCAAAATCCATTGGAATAGATGGAATTGGAAATCAATTGAATCAAATTTTAGGGATTTGAAAGAAATTTCATAAATAATAATCTCATATTGATTTCCAACCCATCAATCCCAATCGATTTCGGCTTTCATTTAGCCCCTTTTAAGAATTGGGGAATAACTGCTTAGTTGAGAGAAGAAAAAGTTGATATAAGAGTACAATGAAGATGCGTATCTAGATAGACAGAGGATGCGGCTGTGTTTCAATTAGGGTTACATAGTACCGGTTTCATTTTAGGGCTTGTGTGTGTTGGGTTCTTATTGGGCCGAGTTTGGAGTTGGAGACTTATAAGAAAATGCGTAACCTATTTCATAAGAGAATATTTCACGCAACTGTTATATGATGACTGACGAGGCAAATCATTCCGCTTAGTTGGTAGTATCCGTACATAGTTGAGATTAATTAATGAAATGTATTTTTTGAAGTAATTTTATTGTTGCACCGCCTTGTCAATGAGGAGCTAGAAAAAGAAATATCTATTGAAATGAGAAACAATAGTATTTTTATATCATTAAGCCTCTCTATCATTTTGTGCGATCGTTGCATATGAGGTGTAAATGTTAAATAAAATGTTTGGGACAAAAAAAAAAGTTAAGAGTATTATGATTTTAATCATCATCATATGACAGTTATAAATCAAACCTCTCTAGTTATATGTTTTCTCAATCAATTTTTGTGATGTATCGCTCTATTAATTAAAGTCATTTTGGGCCAATTAGAATTGTTGGCAAGTACGACTCGTCGATTATATAGAAATAAGTTACACTTTTTGAGCTCTAAACTAAATGACCGAAATGGAAATGTAGGCACATTCAACGTAATTCAAAATCCCTCGGCTCATAACTTGGCCTCTTGGCCGTTGTTAACTTATTTATGAATCTATTAATCTTAGAGATCGTACTATTGACGAGTGGCGACTCATGCTTCATATAGGAATTAATTACACTTTTGAGCTCTAAACAAAATGGCTAAAATGAAAATTCCAAGGACATTTAGCGCAATTCATATGCAGCCACCCATAACTTGGCCTCTAGGGTCGTTGTTAATTAATTTTCTTATTCTCGAAGGGGCACATCTCTAATCAGTTCGTACTATTGGCAAGTGGCCACTCGTGCTTTATATAGAAATGAATTACGCTCTTGAGCTCTAAATTAAATGGTCGAAATAGAAATTTCAGGCACATTCAGCGTAAATTCATATGCGGGGGCTCATAACTTGGCCTCTTGGGTTGTTGTTAATTTATTTTAGAATCCTATTAATCTTGAGAGGATCGATCTTCTATTCAATTTTTGGCGTTTCAATTTGTGTCTCATTACGCATTTACATTGATGAATTAAGATTTGAGGACCAAAACACAATAGAAATATAGAAATCAAAGGTGGATACTTAGTGTGACACATAATGAGACACCTAAAATTAGATAAATGATAATTTCCTAATTAATTTATACCCTCTCCCCTTAACACGCTTGTGATGGAGAACACTCTCTAATAAATCCTTCGTATTTTCTTAATTCTTAATAATACGATTTGTTTCCTAAGAAAAAGTATGTGCATTGGGTATACCAAAGTTGTGTAATATCTTTTTATTTTTTATTTCTCTTATAGATGGAAATTGTGAAATGATTATGTCACTTGGAAATTAGAGTATTATGAATTTAATCATCGTTATACAACAATTATACACCGAACTCTCATTATACATTTATCTCCTTCATTTTTTGTGATGTATCACCCGTATTAATTAATGTCAAAAGTCATTTTGGGCCAATTTCTACTCGAGTGACGACTTGTTCATTACATGGAAACAAACACTTTTCAAGCTCTAAACTAAATGGATGCAATAGAAATTTAAGCACGTTCAACGTAATTCAAATGTGGCGGCTCATAACTCTGGCCCTTGGGCCATTGTTAATTTAGCTTGTAACTAGTTATGTCCGGCTTTAATTAATTAGGTAGATTAGTTGGGAAGAAGATTGCTATTTCACCCTCCAGATAAGTTTGCATATAAGGACTATTATGACCATTGTAACAATCACTAATTCATTTCATAATTTTGCAGATGTTTTTCTGTTACAATACACGCTCCCTTCAATTCTACTCTCTCTTCCATTGTTGCTCAATTGAAGAAACTTAACATTATCAACTAACCTGTAACGTTATAGCTTGCTTGTAGCTAGACATTTATATTGTAATAGAACTACGTAATGGCCTGATTCCCATTGCACAATGGATCCGTAGGTAGATTAGCCTGATTATTATACTAAACTATTCATGTTTTTATTCAATCATGTATAATGAATCACATATATGACTATATATGGAGTTTAGAAAATTCTTAATACTATATCATTCTAGGACTCATCGGCAAGTTATAGACATATAATTTCTATGTCATCATGTTGAATCTTTGATAGCTAGTAGTTAAAATATTCGCGAAATACACCGTTGAACTTGTCGGATCCAAAAACACATTGGTGTTTTACGAAGGGAAATATGGAAATGGAAAGAAAACCAATTGAATCATCATGAATATAAGATTCTTAATTGTTGCAATCAAATATGAATAAAGGTGGTATTTTATACAAGCTAATCGCCTCAATAAATGGCGGGGATCATATTGAGCTAATAAGGTTGCGTAAGTGTCTACAATAACCAGATTAGCGATTATGGCCACCTTTATGCCATTGTAGAGAAATCCAAACAAGTGTGGAGAAATCTATAAAATAGAGAATTTGTGACTTATTACGAAATCTTTTAATCATTTCAACAGATTGGAGATTTTACCTTTGTACATTGTTATTAATAGGAATTTATCTAAATTCAAGGAAGAAAGAATCACACAGGCTTTTTTGAAGGTGTGAGGTAATTATGGGGATACCACCTCATGTCTGAGAAGTTACACAAGCATCTCTCTCTTATGATGTGGAAATCCGCAGCCGCTACACTTTGGGTCCCACCATGTAAACTCGCAGGTTGACGCAATGACCTGCAAACCTCGTCAACCGGACAAACCACACTAGACTAGCATGTCTGACAAGCATAGACCTAGAAGGCATGGAATCAAGTCGCTTCTGGTGGATTCAAACTTGAGACCAAGGAGAGAAAGTCATCCTCTTCAAATAATTAAACCACACTAGACACAAGCATCTCTTATTAAAAAAAAAAGTTCAAACAATTAAGACCAATGTTAAATCATATCAAAAATAAATTTGTAAAACAATTTATTATAAATTTTTGAATATTTTATATTTCATATTTTTCTTTATATTTTTAATCAAAATAAATTAGTCTTATTTTCTATTTTCTAAGTAATTTTGGTTTCTTTCTATTTTAAGTGGAAAATAATAAATGACATATATTTACATCCAACAAAATATAATAATTTACAAACAAAATCAGTAATAAGAGGTCTTCATATAATTTCTCATACATAAAGAAGTATATATGATATATCTTCATAATTATTTTGTATATCAGGGATAGTTAGTGTAATTCTTCTTAAATTTAGCGATTTCTTTTGATCAAGGGCAGTGGTGCTTCATTTGTTGCCTTGTTAGTTTTCTCTGAAGCTGATCTGTGAAGTGAAGTCCTTTCTTCACAAGACATTCACCATCAAAGACCCTAGGGAAGCTGAGTACTTCTTAGGTCTTGAATTGTATATATCTTCTTCAGGTTTATTTATCAATCAACGGAAGTATGTGCTTGATATCCTGCTTGATATCATCAGTGACACATGCCTCTTAGGAGCCAAACCTTCCTCCACTGCCCTACATGGCTTAAGTTCACTGGTACTGATACATCTACAGGCGCCTGGTAGGAAGGTTGTTGTATCTCAACCTTACTAGACCTGTTGTGTGCTACATTGTGAATCAGTCAAGCCAATTCACGCATGCTCCTACTAAGGAACAATGGAATGCTGCATTACAAGTGTTGCATTACATATAAGGAACACAATCTATGGGGTTATTAAACTGACAACATTCAATGATGCTGACTGGGCATCTTGTCCCGACTCAAGGCGCTCTCATTGTTTTTTGCAACAGAATTGCGCACCTTTCTTTTATTCCTCTTCTATATTTATATTTCCAGCTCGATTATAATTTGGTCATGTTTCATAATATTGATTTTCACTTTCTCATCAATATCCAACATAAAGTTACATTAATTAAAAAAGGAATTGAATGCACCATGCGATCGATTAGGCGATGCAACAGTTTATTAAACAATTTCTATTAAGTTAAGCACCGTACCACCCAAGTTTAAAGAGAAGTACAAAAACTCGACCTAAGTTATGTTTGCTAACTAATTGATGTATTTTTAAGGATAATATCAAGTACGTTGTCATGACCCCGGCTGAATATTCGGATGATTTCGAAAGAGTCGCCTAAAGTGAAAGAAGTCACGTTTTCTCGTCTCATATTTTAAAGAACGCTTTTTATTAGTAGACCATTGTAATGTAATTTCTTTTAGTTACTTTTGTTTGTCCTTTAGTGAGTCTCTAGGTATAAAAAGGCATTGTCTCAAGCAACTCGGGGTCGATGATTTCCACGTCTAGGTCCTTGGACACCTTCATAGAAACTCCATTAGATAGCGTTATTTCCGTCACAGGCCTTTCATCGAACAGTTGGCAGTCAACAATTTTGTCATCTGTTATTTTTGGCACACTCAGAGACATTTCATCAAACACATGAACTGCATCACGTACCTCTTCTTCATGTTTTGCTGTACCACTCGATTTTTTGTTAATTTATTTGTAGGGCACTGGAACTGTAGGAAGATAATTTGCTGAATGAATACTTTATTAATCTTGAGGTCAATATATATAGTACAACAAGGAGTCTAAGTAATGTAAACTACATAATCTAAATAAGTACAAATCAATTACAAATCAATCAAAGATATATACAATATCAATCAAAGATATACAATATATTTACTAATACAGCCCCGCAATCGAATCGGGAGGTTCACGAACGGTGAGATTGGTGCGAAACTCATCAAAAAGAACTCGTGGAAGCCCCATGGTGAAGATATCGGCCACTTGAAACCTAGAAGGGACGTGATGGACTCGGACTTCGCCACAAGATACTTTTTCCCGAACAAAGTGAATATCGAGTTCAATGTGCTTTGTTCGCTGATGTTGTACCGGATTATTGGTGAGGCGGATGGCGCTAACATTATCACAGAAAACCAATGTTGCTTTAGATAAGTGAACATGTAGTTCCAATAATAGATTTCGTAGCCAGCACGACCCCGAGACAACATTAGCCACGGCGCGATACTCGGCCTCAACACTAGAACGAGATAAGGTAGCTTGGCGCTTAGAAGACCAAGAGATAAGATTATCACCAAGAAACATGCAATAGCCAGAGGTAGAACAACGAGTATCGGGGCAGCCCGCCCAATCGGCATCAGTGTAGGACATGAGAGAAATGACGCGTGAGCGGGAGAGATGAAGACCAAGATGAGACGTCCCTTGAACGTAACGAATGATGCGTTTAAAGGTAGCCATAGCCCATATGATCCGCACGTGGATCGTGCATGTGGAGACAGACTTGTTGCACAACATATGAGATATCCGGACGAGTGAAAGTGAGATATAACAAGGCACCAGCCAAACTGCGAAATATAGTGGGGTTGGGAAAGGAGGGACTCGAGGCGCCGAGTTTGGGCTTGGTGTCCACGGGAGTGGCGGCCGGTTTACAAGAGGACATCCCGGCTCGTTCTATAATTTCTACGGCATATTTACTTTGAGAAAGAAATAGACCACCTGTAGTGTTAGAAACAGCAATGCCCAAAAAATAGTGGAGTGTACCCAAATCTTTCATAGCAAATTCCGCACTAATCTGAGCAATAATATAGCAACGCACGGAGGGAGAGGAGGCAGTGAGAATGATGCCATCCCCATACAGTAATAAGTAGGCAATATAGTTACCCTTATGGAAGATGAATAAGGAGTGGTCGGATTTGCTGTGAGAGAATCCGATGGTAGCGGCAAAATTGGCAAAACGTTGGTACCAAGCACGAGGGGCTTGCTTCAAACCATAAAGATTTTTTTCTGAGCACGGAAACATAGTCAGGATGCTTAGAGTCCCGGAATCCCAAGGGCTGGTGCATATAGACCGTTTCATCCAAATTGCCGTGAAGAAAAGCATTCTTAACGTCCAACTGATGAATGGACCAAGAACGAGAGAGAGCAATGCTGAGGATGGTTCAGATGGTAGCGGGCTTGACAATGGAGCTGAATGTGTCAAGACAGTCGATTCCAACTTGTTGAGACTTGCCATCACCAACAAGTCGAGCCTTATACCGCTCAAAAGAACCGTCAGAGTTAGTCTTATGACGAAAAATCCACAAAGACCGTATAATATTCACATTAGGTGGGCGCGGGACTAGCTCCCACGTCTTATTCTTAATCAAGCATCGCAGATTTCCAATTAGGATCACATAACGCTAAGAGAGGAGATTTAGGGAGTGGAGAGGGAGAGTGAGTAGAGGAGAGATTAAAGTGACGTTTAGGAGTGTGAATCCCGCGCATGCTACGAGTGATAATGGTGCGAGTAGGGAGTGGGGGAGGAGAGGGGGGTCGGGTTGTGTTACCGAATTGGGTTGAGCCGACAGGAGAGGTCGGGTCGGTTCAAGAAGTGCCATGGGCTGGATGTGCAGAGTGGGTTGGGCCGCAGGCACGGGAGCAGATGGAGTGTGGGCCGTGGGCGTAGAGGGCTGCGGAACCGCGGGCGGAGTGGGCTGGATCGTGGGTGGAGGAGGGGCCGGAATGGGCTGGGCCGTAGGTGGAGTAGCAGGCGGAGTGGGCTGGACCGACGATGCGTGAGGCGGAAGATAGTTAGGATAAATATCATGGTCGAGAAAGGAGTAATTTTGTGGAGATGGTTTTTGTAGAGAGGAGAAGAGGAATTTGGTTTCGTCAAAGACGACATGACGAGAGATAATGATTTTATTGTGAGTGAGGTCAAAGCATTTGTACCCTCGGTGGTGTGAGGGATAGCCGAGGAAGACGCAAGGCGAGGACCGTGGTTGTAATTCATTGATAGTGGTGGAGGGGAAGAGAGGGTAGCATAAACACCCAAAAACTCGTAAGTGTGAGTAAGTTAGGTTGCGATTATAGAGGACTTGACATGGAGATAGGTGGTTAAGTATTTTAGTGGGGAGGATATTGAGGAGATATGTGGCAACTTGTAAGGCGTGAGGCCATAAGGAGGGTGGAGCCGAGGATTGGTGAAGGAGAGTGCGGACGATGTTATTGATGGCTCGGATTTTGCGTTCGGCCTTGCCGTTTTGAGTCGAGGTGTAGGGGCAAGAAAAGAGGAGAGACATGCCAGAGTTGTGACACAGTTTCGGAAATTGGTCGTTGTCGAATTCTCTGCCATTATCACATTGTAAATTTTTAATAGTAGTCGAGAATTGAGAATGGACATAATTGGTCAAGGTAGTAAAGATAGAGAAAACATCGGATTTGCGACCAATAGGAAACGTCCATAAGAAATTAGAGTAATTGTCCAAAAACAAGACATAAAATTTATGACCATGAGCACTAACGACCGGCGAGGTCCATAAATCACTATGAATAATGTCAAAAGGACATAAACTCAAAGTAGTAGAAGAGTAAAAAGGAAGTCGAATATGCTTCCCCAAAATATAAGGTTCACAAATAGTAGAAAAACGACTACAAGTAATAAGTTTTTGTGAATTTAAATGTTGCAAGACATAAGATCCCGGGTGCCCCAATCTATGATGCCAAATATCAGGAGAGAAGGCGGCCTGAGGGGTACAAGAGGTGGCGGATGGGATGGATGATGGGGTGATGGTATATAGGTCATCACTGCTATCACATCGCATGAGAGGGGTTCCCGTCTTTAAGTCCTTCACAGAAAAGCCAAACGGATCAAATTCAATAGAAACACGATTATCAGTAGTAAGACGACGAACAAAGATAAGATTTTTAATAACGTTAGGAGCATGTAGGACATTATTTAAGTATAAGGGAGGGGAGGAAAAGGGGAGAGTAGTGTTACCATGACCATTGCCAACGAGAATAGAACGATTCATGCTCGATAAAGAATAAGACGAGAGAGTACCTGAACCCGAGGTCATGTGAGAGGATGCTCCACTGTCCAAATACCATTGCTGATCCGGAGGGTATAAGGACAGTGTATGCATCGATATCAGTGGGTGCATAGGACTCAGACGGGGGTTGGGCTGTGTAGGCCTGTGGGCGTGGGCCGAGGAGTCCGGGCTGATTGGATGGAGGCGGGCGGGTCCAACCACTCGTGGGATATGGGCATGGCGGGTAGGCCCAAGGGGGCATGAGCCACTGCTGATAGGGGGCCCACAGAGTGGAATTCCATGCGCGTGGTGCTGGTGGGCCGACGGATCCATGCAACTGATCGCGGCCGCGGCCGCGACCCTGACTCCCACGACGACCGCGAGTAGCTTGAGACGATCCGCGGGGTGAAGGGAAGGACCCGCGGACTGTGTGCGGTTCATCGGAAGGTGGGGCCGTGTTGAGAAGGGCAGTACCAGCAACGGAGGCGGCGGTCAGGCTTGCTTAGCCTTGCGTGTCTCCTCCAACACGAGGCGGGAGCGTGCCTCATAGAACGGGGGCAATGGATCGCTTTGTTGAATGAAGGTGGCAACGCCATCATAGTTCTCCTTGAGTCCGACAATGAGTTGGAGAACTAGACGGTGATTGGAGATAGGGGCACCAACATTCGACAATTGCCATGACCATTGCCAACGAGAATAGAACGATTCATGCTCGATAAAGAATAAGACGAGAGAGTACCTGAACCCGAGGTCATGTGAGAGGATGCTCCACTGTCCAAATACCATTGCTGATCCGGAGGGTATAAGGACAGTGTATGCATCGATACCAGTGGGTGCATAGGACTCAGACGGGGGTTGGGCTGTGTAGGCCTGTGGGCGTGGGCCGAGGAGTCCGGGCTGATTGGATGGAGGCGGGCGGGTCCAACCACTCGTGGGATATGGGCATGGCGGGTAGGCCCAAGGGGGCATGAGCCACTGCTGATAGGGGGCCCACAGAGTGGAATTCCATGCGCGTGGTGCTGGTGGGCCGACGGATCCATGCAACTGATCGCGGCCGCGGCCGCGACCCTGACTCCCACGACGACCGCGAGTAGCTTGAGACGATCCGCGGGGTGAAGGGAAGGACCCGCGGACTGTGTGCGGTTCATCGGAAGGTGGGGCCGTGTTGAGAAGGGCAGTACCAGCAACGGAGGCGGCGGTCAGGCTTGCTTAGCCTTGCGTGTCTCCTCCAACACGAGGCGGGAGCGTGCCTCATAGAACGGGGGCAATGGATCGCTTTGTTGAATGAAGGTGGCAACGCCATCATAGTTCTCCTTGAGTCCGACAATGAGTTGGAGAACTAGACGGTGATTGGAGATAGGGGCACCAACATTCGACAATTGATCTGCGAGAATTTTACGTTCTTGGCAGTAAGTAGAAATATTCGGAAAATTATCCAATTGTACCTGAGCAAATTGGTTTTCCAAGTAGACGGCCCGTGAGTTTTTGTTGTCTTGAAAGATGTTTTGCAGGCGCTCCCAAGCTTGTTGAGCGGTGGAGTCCTTCTCGAGGATTGTGTGCAAGAGATCGTTAGAGATGGTTCCATAGATCCACTGAAGAACGATGGCGTCAAGTCTAGACCAAAGAGCGGGGTCCGATTCTTGCACGGAGGTGGCCGTGGCTTTGTCGGACCCTTTATCGGCGGCGCTGTCGGCTGAAGAGGAAGGAGGAGTTTTTGGTTTTGATGGTGGTGCAGAAGCGGTGGTGGGGATGATGTGGTCTATTACTTGATACGCGCGACAGTAAATGCGAAAGAGTTCCGCCCAAGAGGAGTATTGACCTTTCTCCATCTCGAGGGTAATAGGAACAAAATTCCAGACATTAGAGACTGCAAGAGCGGGGTGGAATTAGGATTCAGCCATTAGTTGAGAGAGAGAGAGAGAGAGAGAGAGAGAGAGAGAGAGAGAGAGAGAGAGAGAGAGAGAGAGAGAGAGAGAGAGAGAGAGAGAGAGAGAGAGAAGGGGGCGGCTTAGAGGAGAAGAAGGATCACGGCGGCTAGGGCTTAGGCTCTGATACCATGTAGGAAGATAATTTGCTGAATGAATGCTTTATTAATCTTGAGGTCAATATATATAGTACAACAAGGAGTCTAAGTAAGGTAAACTACTTAATCTAAATAAGTACAAATAAATTACAAATCAATCAAAGATATATACAATATATTTACTAATAGGAACTTTGTTGAGATCGTAAGAAGTGTTTATGGCACCATTTGTTGATGATGGTCGAGTTTTGTCCAGCACTTCTTGCAACTTATCGATTGTGTCGAACATTTCTTTCAACTGTTGACTGATATTATGAATCGTATCGCCAAAACCATTGTCATTAGGAACATTCTCTATGGTGTTTTCGAGCAGTTCTCTGGGATCGGAACCGCTCTGATACCAAATGTGATGTTCTTGCTTTCCGATGAAAGAATACGATGAACTCATTATGTGAAAATTATATTTTTTTTGATACTTTTTGATTTTGAATGCATGAAATAAGGTATCTGCAGATAAAAAGAAATAAGAATAAGGTTGGGGAAGAAGAAAGAGAGTAAGGAAAACTAGAGATAAAGAGTGTGGAGATTATTTTTTTCTGATTCCTTCCCAATGTCCAATTACAATGCCTTTATACCTAGGACAAAGGAAAGGAACTAAAAGAAATTAGTTACAATAGTCTACTACTAAAAAGCATTGTTTAAAATATGAGACAAGAAAACGTGACTTCTTTCACTTTAGGCGACTCCTCCGAAATCATCTAAATATTCAGCCGGGGTCATGACATACGTTTCATGATTACAGTCTTAATATATTAGGGACACATTCTTGAAATTCTAGTAATAATGTCAAATAGTCTTAGTTAAAATCCATAACTAAAACTATAAATTTGACACTTAAAATTATTCTTTTCATCATAATATTGAATGCACTATAGGTTCAAATAGATCAATCTAAGTTGTTTACGCTAGCTAATTGATGTATTTTTAGGATAGTACGTTTCCTGATTGTAGTCTAATATTTGGATTGAAATTTTAGTTATAATCATTTGAAATAGATTAAAGCGCACGCGAGTTGGTATATTTTCTCAATTTTTAGTTTCAAACTGAAACCTCCGCATAAAATATCTATCATACGATGATTGTATCAATAACTATTATGTTTTGTAGTATGGGACTATTATGGTTTTTTTTTTTGGATTTCTTGAAATTGTATAAGAGCATAATAAAACTATTATGTTTTATAGATCTAGAAACTAATGTTTTTAGAAATATTTGAAAATAAATATATTATATGCATATAAGTCAATTTGAATAATATCCATTTTGTGCATTTTTTTAAATAAAATAAAGGTTGAGTTTTTTTATGATATATGTTTCAGTACGTGCAATGTAATTTACTTAAGTAATATGGGACTAACTTTTCAATATTAAACGCTGTTTTTTGCTCACTAAAATAATGTGTTTAGGGTTATTTGTCAATTAGAGATATATATATATATATATATATATATATATATAAAATGACGAATTATTAAAAATGCCCCTTATCTTTTTTCAAAAAGTTAAAATGCCTTTTTTTCGGGTCTTGCCAAAATGCCTTATATGTTTAAAAAAAGTTATCAAAAACGCCATCGGCCCTTATTCTGGCCAAAATTGCCTACGTGGCGGTACAAAATTATACTTTACACCCCAAAATATTTTAGGGTACAAAATGCAATTTATTTTAGGGTGCAAAGTACAATTTTGTACCGCTACGTAGGCAATTTTGGCCCGAATAAGGGCATATGACATTTTTAGTAGAACTTTTAAAAGATATGGAGCATAAAAAGAAGGCCCGAAAAAAAAGGCATATTAACTTTAAAAAAAAAAAGTTAAGGGGCAAATTAAATAATTCGTCCTATATATATATAACGTCATCTTTATCTAGTATATATATATATTTTTTATATTTTTTTTTTCAAAAAAATTGGGGGGACTATCCATACGCTAGATACGTCCCTGTACACACATATAGATAAAACTGAAAACACGTAAAGGACTAAACCCCAAGCTAATCGGTTTCTATTTTTTTTTAATTAAACACTGCACATATATACATTTAGGCCTAAATATACACGGATTACTAATTTAATAATTATATATACATACTACCCTAATTCATTAACAAATACCAACACATAATATCGACTTAGGCAGCTGAAAACTCTTGAGCCACAGTATCAAAGTCTTTGCAATATTTGGTGTTCGTTTATGCACTCTTGATTCTTTTTCGTGAAGATGGAGACTTATCAACAGTCGCACTTTCGATACTACCACCACGATCATCAACATACTACCGTCGAAGATATTCCGCTCGGTTGTAGCTTCGATCCCGACGATGGAGAACTCATTGTCAACTTTCTAAACAAGAAGATCAAGAACGAGGCTATGTCGCGTCACACGATAAAGGACGTCAACGTTTATATTCATGGCCCAGAAATCTTGACAGGTTTGATTTCACGTTCAACTCTTTCTTGAGTGATTTTAGTGTTTGCTGTTATTATTATCTTCGTTTCATGCATGTTTTTCTTAATAATATATTTAAGATATTTTTCTTCGTTTTGTAAATGTTTTTACTAACGTTAATATTATTTCTCGAATCATTTTACTAGCGTTCATGTTTATTCGTCTAATTCTTCGTTCTCGAATGGTTCTATCGCGTTTGTTATCTTCATGTTTATTCGTTTCAATCCTTGTTTCTTTAAGCTCTTATGTCAATAATTAATTTAGTTTTCTTATTTTAATGTGTGAGTTCAGGTGAAAAAACACTTTAATTTGTTGCACTTTCTATATTTACTTGTAGGTCTCCTTTTTGGATAGGCCGTCTATCAATATCATATTATTGCAACCATAAAAATAAGAGAAAAAAATAACAACATATTGGCTATGGCGAGATAATTAAGTAAAATAAATTAATTAATTAAATCTATACACGGTTCAAAGAATTACCTCAAGCCAACGTTTTTCCTAACGCTTATTTAACTTTCCACAGTAGCATGTACTCGTCCTTTGGGACAAAAGAAGTCGTATTTTTTTACAACGAGAGCTCGGAAGTCTCAAAATGGATCGCGTCCTAGTCGCGTGACAGAGGACAATTCGGGCTATTGGAAGTCCACGAGCGGTGATAAAGACGTGAAGTACAACGATGAAGTAGTCGGATCCAAAAACACGTTGGTGTTTTACAAAGGAAATTCTGGAAACGCAAAGAAGACCAACTGGATCATGCACGAATACAAGACTTTAAAGCGCAACGACGTAAGCTGTTCAATATTATGCATAGTGAATTGTCTCTTTTATTTTGTTTAGTGTAACTACTAAATAATAATAAGTTGTTTATATTGCAATTATATTTTTAGAAGACTCGACATGACACTAACATTTTTTTTTGTTAAACCGTACGTGCAGTTTGATGAACTGGTTTTGTGTAGCATTTACAATAGAGACGCTACTTCTTCAAGAAATCGACAGGAGGCTGCGATGGGGGAATACGCTCAATTCGAACAACAAAACCGCTACGTAACATTTGAAAATACCATCGAAATGGCCACAAATGAGTTGCAGTTCAACAATCAACATATTCCCATTGATAGCTTACCGTCAGGGTATTGTTTCACCCCCACGGATGTGCAACTCATTTGTCTTCTGGATAAGAAAGTGAAAAACGAGTATGTGCCGGATAATAGAATACAAGAGGTCAACATTTACGGTGACTGTCCCCAATTCCTGACAGGTACGCGATCAAGTCTTTGTTTTTAGAAAGATGTTATTAACGTTACCTATTCTTTGGTAGTTGCACAGTTTGTTGATGTTAACGACATGTTTTGCCTAGTTTCTTGTGTTGTTTAATTCTCATTGATTTCTGTTTCAATAATGTTTATTTCATGTTGTGCAGAAACATATCCTCCCCTAGGGAAAAATAAATGGTATTTTTTCACTCCAAGATATCAAAAATATCAAAATGGATCACGTCCTAGTCGACTAGCGGGGAACACGGGCTATTGGAAGGCCACGAGTGGCGACAAGCCAGTGATCAAACAAAATGGCGAAACAGTTGGACTCAAACTCGCGTTGGTGTTTTACGAAAAGAAAAACGGAAAAGGGGTGAAGACCAATTGGATTATGCATGAATTTAAGCTTAAAAGGCGAGATGGCGTAAAGGTACTTAGTTGTATATTCCTAGTAAATCATCCTAGTGATCAAAAGCAGTATGCATGTTTAACATTTCTTTATGAATGTTTGCAGTTCGACGAATTGGTTGTGTGTAGCATTTACTATAGAGACATAAAGTCTTCTAGAAAGCAAGAAGAGGCTAGTCCTGTTTCGGTATTAGATGACATCAGCATTGGCGAGGAAGGCATGACAAACGCAGATATCGAGAGGTGGAATCGTATAAACCAGTCGGACGTGGGTGACATTATGGAAGATTTCTTCTGTGTTGATGATGCTGAAGGAACAAGTGCCGACAATAACGAGACAGCACCATTGGTGAGTGATTTTGAACGACTTATGCTTGACTAGATCTCTCGAATGGAAGCTTAGATTTTAGTTACTGAAGTTTCCTCTTTTGCTATATCAGGAAGAAAATCAAGATCACGAGATTGAAGTTCCAACTAATTTCTCGAATGGGAGCGCCATCCTTTCGATGCTGGACAACATGGATTATAACGTTGGAGGCATACCCGATGAAGCTGTTGAAGAATACTTTCAATCCCTGGCGTCTTTATTACTGCCTGATGATGTTCCTGAAGTTCCTTGCCCTTTATTAATCGAACCACCTGTTACGAACACACTGGAGATCAGTACTACTTCCACGAGCAACGAGGCGTGCACTAACAAAGACCAAGAAGACGAAGAGCTAATGGACTTCTCCAACTTTCCTAAAGTTCCAGAATACGTCATTGATCAATTAAATGGCGAAGCGTTTCCTGAAGTTCCAGAAAATCTTGATGATCTCCTGAACGAAGATACGATTCCTGATGATGAAGATAACTTCGATGAGCTATCTAGACTTTTGTAGAGCTCTATCAACAAGCCTAACAATCTGTAACGTTACAGCTTCATTAAAAGAGTGAAGCTTCCGTGGTATATCGGGAAGCTTGCAGATAGGTATACAAAGTACAGCATGGAGGATATCAAGGCTCAGATCAACGAGTTGTTTCAAGGGGCGTCAAAAAAATCTAAATAGAGAGAGAAACAAGTGAGCAGCATGTTGTCTATTACGCTCGGTTTGCCACTGCTTGTGCAAGATTTGTTTTTGATCTTTTGTTATGTTTTAGTTTCTTGTCCTATGTCTGCAAATATTATGATGTTATGTATGTAATCTAATACGACATTGAAATCTCGAGAAGCGGAGAAAACTGGCGCCTAACGTAGAGCTTATTCCTACTTTGCCATCATAAAACTGGAAAATAAACAACTAAACAGAGTACTAGAAAAGACAGAAATGAATACAAAGTAATAATCTCTAATGTCTGATTGTATTAGCTTAATTCCCTTAGTAGCTGCCAACTTTACGTTTCTTCGTTCTTGCTTCGTATTAGTTTGCTGAGGAACGTTGAGTTCGGGTACTTTTAGCCCATAACAACAAATCACCAACGTAGAAAATGTTCCCACCCTCTTTTCGTCGTGCTCCAGTATCTGGCATCACCGAGTCTCATCTTCCGTACTCATGTCATTTGCATTTCATAAATTCCATCTCAAAGGACCAGAAACAACATACATTCATACCATTTACAGAACTTCTCTCCTTTCCCTGTGTACCGTGCTATCACTTTGAATGCAACGTAAAACCGCTTTTTTCACACCCGAGCCTTGTTCTAACCAAATATATGCATCCACGTACTGCAATTCAAGTAGCAATGCGCTAAACATAGGGCGTACTAATAGAACGTAGGTTTCATGGATTGCAAGTAATCTCAAGAAACAACATGCACTGAAGATCAAGACTAAACGTAGGGCGTTATGACTCTACGTTAAGCGACAAAAAAAAAAAAAAAAAAAAAAGAAACGCTAACGTATTTGGGTTTCATCTAGATTTTAGACTATATTTAAGTGACTTTCATAGTATTTTCAGTGAAGTATATGATTAGATATTCATGACACTAAAGACAAGCACCGGACTGCAATTCTATTGCAATTTGCAATCGGCTGTTCAAACATTAAAGTACAACAAGTACTAGACTGCAATATCTTTACCAATATACCTTGTTTTCATCAATGTCTAATTATTATAAAATCCCTAAATTTCCCGCAACATTCTCCATTAATCCTAATTAACCAAAACAACATGCTGAAGAAAATCTTTGGCAAGAAAAAGAAACTCGATTGTCTCGTGATCAACCCGTTTCACACATGGGGCCCCGTAAAACCACCCGACAACAAAAAAAGAGCCGCTAAAATCATCCATGCAGGAGGCCATGTAGAGTACTACGACATGGCCATACCCGCATCAAAAATCATCGAGAAATACCCGTCATTCATCTTGACCCGACCCGAATTCTTTCGTGATCCTTGGAACACCGTTATCAGGCCGGATGAAATTCTTATTCTGGGTCAAAAATACTACGACGTCCCACGCCAAACCGTGAAGAAGCTCAGGCATCGAATGAAGAGATCCAAACCGGGTCTTTCTATCGAATCCAAGTCCGGTATCTTGGTTAAACCCGGCCCGAAAGTGAAAATCCGTAATCTTCATGTTAGTTTTTTTGGTATTCGCACTACTAATCCGAAGTCCGATCGGGGTTCAGATTCAAGTCTCTACAGTAAAAAGAATGGAAAGAAAGCTGAACTGAAGATTGGTCATGTGGATGAAAAAAAGAGAAGGATCCGAAATGAAAACGGGTGGGAACCATCTTTTGAAGCCATTCATGAGACCTTTAATGAAATTGAAGCCTGATGGATATTTTGGTTCAATTCAATTAATTTTTCTTGTTATATCTCAAAGAGCTAATCAAAAAAAAAAAATGTAGAGCTAGTGTGAAAGTTTCCCAGGCTTAAACGGGAACGTCGGGGCTGCTGCTATCTGCAATGCAGCCAAGCTCCAGAAAATAACTCAGAAGGTCCAACACAATCATTTCCACATTCCTTAATCTCATCTTAAGTAGTTATGTCACTAAACAGTCTACTCTTAACTCGTCTATGTAACGGTCAATCTCTTTGTTAGTTTTTTTTAGATTCTGTTTGCTTTCTTGTCTGGATTGCTTGAATGGAACAAACCAGAAGGGTAGTAAATAGTAATGAGTTTAGCAGAGCGTTCGATGATTCAAATGAACTTATATATTGGCGCTATGTTGATCCGTTATGGAACTTCCATATTTATTTTCTGTTAGTGATTGGAGTTGTTATTAGACATTAGGTACTTTTCTGGAGAACGGTGGCGGCGCGAGTTCTCCTTTTGGCTAACTTTTGTTTTACTACGTCAAATCAACTTTACGAAGCAAGTGAAATGTTTCAACTCATTGTGTCACATGCGTGCATATTTCTGGTAATATAGACATGCGTGCATATGGAAGCTTATCCTAACATTGGCAGAGTGAGATCTTGAGGCCCTACCTACCCTGATGTCTCTACGATAAATGATCATGAAAACCATTGTATTGCCAAAGGCAAGATCATTTTGTAAGAACTATAGCATCATATCATCGTAATGAAAACTCTTTTCTCAGTTTCTGGCTAGTGAGGCGCCGACTTTCTGCGTATCACTCTTCTCCTTCTACAACAATGCGATCGTAGGATGTCCTACACCTACTTGCTCTTGTGGCAGCCCAAACGCAATATCAAGGAACTGTGTGGCGTAAGCTATTTCTCTCGCTTTCCGATTTAATGTTTATTGTTTGACATTTGTTCTGTTTTTTCGATGTGCCTTTGATTACAGATCGAATACACCACACTTAGCTTCGGTTATTTCTAGCGCAAAAAAGAACTGTATAACAACTCCTTTTATTCGGTTGTGCTATATTCTAATTATATAGTTACCATTGTTTGGTTGCCAAAAAAAAAAAAAATCTCAGTTTTTTTAATCGATATTGATAAATTTTCTGAAAATGATACAAATAACCCTCTAAATCATAAAGTTCATTCTCATTTTGACACAAAAATAAAAACAATCAATGCAAAAACAGCTGAATATTTCTAATTACACAAAGAATAAAATGATAAGTCAAATAATAATCACCTCCATTCAACTGAACCAAGATTCAATATAACTGCTCGAAATAAATTACAAAACTCTGAAAATTACCAAATAAATATATATAAATTACAAACAGTTTTTATGGAGCCAAATAACAAACCTTTTTACTGAAAAAAAATACCTTTTACCAATTACAGCAGCTAATACCTGTTTATTCTAACGAACCCTAAAATGAAAAGGGGGGAAAATTCTGAAATCCATTGGAATGGGTGGAATCGGAAACCAATTGAATCAAATTTTACGGATTTGAAAGAGATATTATAATAATAATAATCTCAAATTGAAAGATACTTTTTGAAATATTATTATTATTGTTGTTGCACGGTGTCGTCAATGAGGAGATGGAAAAAGAAACAATAATTGAAAGTCAAAAATGTCAAAAATGCCCGTTCTCTTTTGCCCACTTTACTTTTTACCCGTTATCTTTTTTATCTACCAAAAATGCCCGATATCTTTGCCAAAAATGCCCGTTATCTTTGCCCGATTAACTTTATTATTTAAATTTTAAAATTTTACTCTATAATACATTCTTTTATTAAACTTTATTCATTTAAATTATAAAAACTTTATATATAAATCCAATTTCAATAACTTAATTTTTTATGAATTAAAAAACTTTTTTAAAAAAAGAAAAATGAAAAAAAATTGTTTCCCCCCCCCCCCCCCCAAAAAATCACCGCCGGCACTACCCCCCAGCCCCCACGCCACCACCACCACCTCCAATTGCACCGCCGTCGCCGCAGAAGCACACCACCACCACCACAAAGTGTGTTAATTTGATTTTGAAGCGCAAGTGGTAGTGTGAGGGGTAGAGAATGGACAGTCCCGACTAAAGTTTACTTCAACGGATTCCAGTGTACCATCCCTAATCACACGTTGTTCATGTACGATGACCAACGTCGTCTTCCTAAATCCCTACATCCAAATGAGCTCAAGAAGTGGCAATACGTGGTGGGTTTAACTCTAATTATTACTTTGTCTGTTGTTTATTGAAAGAATTATAAGAGAAAGGTTCTATTCAATATATTAAACCTCTTGTACACTGTCTCATTTATATACAGATACACAATATATAATTCCTGACTAAAAGCTATATACTAAATATACTACAGATGCTATATAAGGAAGATCAATAATCAAGGAACTAAATCAGGAATTATATTGACTTGCTTGATTCTCTGCACAATTGGAGGGATCTGATTCTGATATCATAACAGCCCCCCTCAAACGAATGGGTAGTTCACAAACCATTAGTTTGTCTTTCAAAAGTTGGAACCTGGAAGATGTAAGGCCCTTCGTAAAAATGTCAGCGACCTGATCGGTTGTAGAAATATAGCGAGTACAAACATCCTTGTTCAATACCGTTTCCCGAATGAAATGGTAATCTACTTCGATGTGTTTAGTACGGGCATGATAAACAGGATTCGCTGCAAGAGCTAGTGCACTTTGATTGTCACACCAGACCGTTGGTGGTGAAAGAAGAGGTACATGTAGGTCTTTAAGGAGCATACGTAACCAATATAACTCAGTAACAACCATTGCTAAAGCTCGGTATTCAGCTTCAGTACTAGATCGAGACACCACACCTTGCTTCTTTGTGCACCAGGATATTAGACACGGGCCTAAGTATATACCATATCCAGTTGTTGATCTTCTATCATGATGATCTCCTGCCCAGTCAGAGTCGCAATAATCATGAAGACTCATAGAACCTTTACTGAAATATAGTCCATGGTCTACTGTGCCCTTGAGGTAACGCAAGACTCGTTTTGCTGATTTCCAGTGATACTCTGTGGGAGAATGGAGATGTTGACATAACTGATTTACAGAATATGCAATCTCCGGGCGAGTCAATGTACAATATTGAAGTGCACCAACGAGTTGTCGATAACTACTAATATCCTTCACAGGTTCGGTATCATTTGTAGACATTTTTCCTCCAGAATGCATGGGGCAGGAAATGGCTTTGCACCAACCATCCTAAACCGATGAAGAATATCAAGTATATACTTACTTTGACGCAAATGAAGTCCATGAGCATCCCTAGAGGCTTCAATTCCCAAAAAGTAGCCAAGTTCACCAAGAGCTTTCAAAGCAAACTCCTTCTTAAGTTGAACGACAAGTTGATGTATAGAGGAAGAACATGAACCTGTGATCAGAAGATCATCAACATAAATAAGCACAAAGATATGTACTTTACCATTGTGAAAAGTGAACAGTGAAGTATCAACAGCGGAGCCCGTAAATCCAAAATCAAGAAGGCTTGTTGATAGGCGAAGAAACCATGCTCGTGGCGCTTGTTTAAGGCCATAGAGGGCCTTTTTAAGGCGACACACATGCTGCGAAAATTGTGAATTAACAAAACCACGGGGTTGCTCAATGAACACTTCCTCTTCAAGTTTTCCATGTAAAAAGGCATTTGAAACATCAAATTGTAAGATGGGCCAATTATAAAGGACAGATAATGCTAGAACAACTCTCACTGTGGCAGCTTTCACAACTGGACTAAAAGTCTCGGTAAAATCAACGCCATCAACCTGCTGGAATCCCTTAGCCACCAATCGAGCCTTATAACGATCCACACTTCCATCAGGTTTTTGTTTAACTTTATATACCCATTTGGTGTGTATAACATTGTGATCATGCGGACGAGGAACAAGATCCCAAGTATCATTTGCAATAAGTGCATCATACTCTTCTTGCATTGCTCGCTGCCACTCCTGTGATAAAATAGCTTGAGAAAATGTGTTAGGTTCAACATATTTAAGCATACTGGTATACGCACGGAGAGGGTGTTTGGTGCTATAGAAAGTTTGAAAATCTGGAAATTCTTTAGGATGTAGAGATCATGTTCTAAACCTTGTTACCATATGGTGTTGAGGAGGATCTGGGGTGGAAGATGGCAAGTTAGAGTTTGAAGAAGTGGTGTGTGTTTCAGGTGAAGATGGTAGGTCTGAATGTGGTAACAATGGCTGGTTTTCATTGGGTGTGATGTCTGTATTATAATCAGAAGGTGGTAGATTGTTAAAGGGTAAAGTGTGTGACTGCTCAGGTTGTGATTGAGAGTGAAATGGTGTAAAGTCAAAGGACATACCTGTCTGGGAAACACTCGGAGCCACAGGAGGAGGAGAAGAAGACCATACCCTTGCTGGAAATGTGTTCTCATCGAAAGCAACACTACGAGATATATAAATCTTTTGAGTTACTGGATCAAGACAACGGTATCCATGATGGTTTAATGCATATCCAAGGAAAACACATTGTTTGCTACGAAATGCAAGTTTGTTAGCTGTATAAGGCCTTAATAGAGGATAACATGCACAACCAAATGTTCTTAAAAAGGAATAATCAGGTACTTGAGCAAACAATTTGAAATAAGGGGAGGTATTGTTTAGTACAGATGTAGGTGTGCGATTTATTAAGTATATTGCTGTCAAAAAAGCATCAACCCAGTACTTTGTAGGCAAATGTGATTGAGCTAGTAAAGAGAGACCTACTTCCATGATATGCCTGTGCTTCCTCTCGGCTAAACCATTTTGTTGAGAGGTATACGGACAGGAAAGTCGTTGATGAATACCACATTTACTAAGAAAATCCTGAAATTGATTAGACAAGTATTCGCCGCCATTGTCACATTGGAGTTGTCTTATCTTAGTCGAAAAACGATTTTCAACCATTATTTTGAAATGTATAAATGACGAGAACACATTAGATTTATTACGTAGGGGGTAAACCTACGTGAAACGAGAGAAGTCATCTATAAATAAGACATAATATCGATGACCTTCATTAGACATAATAGGCGAAACCCAGACATCCGAGTGAACAAGCTCTAATGGACATGAAGTAACACGACAAGACTCTCCAAATGGCAATTTTTTGGATTTTCCTAATAAACAAGACTGACAAATATGATTAAGATCAAATGACCCAGAAACTGGAAGCTTAAAAGATTTGACTATGTCTTTCGTTATTTGTGAAGATGGATGACCAAGACGTGCATGCCACACATCAAGGGTCGTACGGACACCCACAAAAGCAACATTTTTATTCATAGATCTCTGATTGACTGGAATAGGGTAAAGGCCTCCTTCACTCTGTCCTGTTAGCAAAGTGTGTCCCGTGAGATTGTCCTTAACAAAGAAATGAGAATCAGTTAGGACAAAAAAACAATTGTTGTCAATACAAAATTTATTTATTGACAGCAAATTGACTGCTGCTTGTGGACAGTGAAGAACTTGATTCAAGTGAAATTTTGATTTAGGTGTATGCAAGGTGAGTTTACCAGTATGTTCAATTCGTAAACCATTACCATTTCCTACTGCTACTCTATCATCTCCATGATATGGCTCACTTGTGTTCAGATTTGCAATGTCACTAGTAACATGTTGATTAGCACCACTGTCCATGTACCAAGTGCTATCACCATGGTAGGAATTAGAGTGAGCCACCATAGCAGCCAATTGTTGTGGAGGATGGCGCCCTTGATAGTTGTAATCATAGCGATGAAAGCAATCCAGCGCCATGTGATTCCTTTTTCCGCAAATCTGACAGGCATATGCATCAAAGTTCGGATCATTAGCCCATGGAGGTGTGCGAGCAGAGTTGTTTGGGACAGTATTGTTTCCAATCTGACCTCCTTTATGTGGAGGAGTAGGAGAAGAGTGGAGGCGTTGTGGTTGCTGCCAATTGCGATTATTTCTTTTTCCGTTCTTTCCTCCTCCAGATTTATTTGCAATCATCGCAAAATTATTGTGATCAGTTTGCACACTTCGATGTTGAGTTTCAAGAAGAGCCTCAAATGCAAGAAGTTCAGATTGAAAATCAAAAAGAGAGAATGATTTCTCACGTTGCGCAAAATAACAATTAGATATGAAAGGTGTATAGGTAGTGTTAAGTCCTCCAAGAATGTGAGAAATCAAATCTTCTTCTGTTACTGGCTTACCAACTGCTGCCAATTGATCAGCAAGACTTTTTGCACTTTCAATAAATTCAGAGAAATTTTTACCTCCTTGTTGTAAGCTTTGTAGTTGACGTTTCAGTTGGTTGACGTTGGATGTAGAAGGAGATGCAAACCGGTTTGCAAGAGCAAGCCACGCCAATCGAGCAACTTTTATGCCATAGACCATGGAAAGAACCTTCTCTGATATAGTAGACTTCATCCAAACCAGGACGAACTGATTCTTTTTATGCCATAGGGTGAAGTTGGGACTGGTTTCACGAGTGTTTCTACCTTCAGCAGGGGGTAAAAACTCTTCTGGGCACGGTTCACTACCATCCACGAAGCCCAAAAGATCATGAATACTAAGAGCCCCTTCAATTTGAGAGGACCAATTTAAGTAAGAGGTTGGTCCTTCAAGTTTCACAGAAACAAACTGAAGTAAATTATTTGGTGGGACGAAAGATGCAGCGGAAGAAGACATAGTTGTGTGGTGTAGGATCGGGCTTAAGCCAATTAGGCTCGTGATACCATGAAAGAATTATAAGAGAAAGGTTCTGAAAGTGCAGGTATTCGGTCGATGTTAGTTTAACATTGAAGTGCAGGTATTCTGACAATGTTAGCTTAACATTGAGAAATCAATGTTAGGATAACATTGCTGGAGCAGAATCCGATTTACAATCTTTATTAATTTCTTCATTATTGTTTTGCCTTATTCACTTAACTAACTAAGTTCCACAGTTGTAATTGTCTTTGATTATTATTCAGGAAACAAACTTGTCATAGGTTGGACGCTCAAGTTTCCAAGAAGGAAAGTTTCCTTAATTACGCAAACCACTCAACAAGGAAAGAAGAGTTCGAGTGGAACTAGGAATGCTTTCCAAGTTCAAGTCCTGATTTGAAGAAGGAGTCTTTCCCTAGTTAGATCACTAACGAAAGAACTATTATTCAAGAAGGACTGCGAGAACAAAGAAGAAGAGTTCAAGAAGGAAACAAGGAGAATTACCAACCGTGTACAACACACCTTGAAGTCGAAGATCAAGAACCTATATATAGGTGTGAAGTACATCAAGACAAACACGAGACAAGAGCCAATCAATCCGAGAGATTAATTTACAGTTGTTGAGTGTTGTCTTGCTTTAGCAAAGTTTGTGAATTGTTAGGATAGATCTAAGAGTGAGGAGCTGTTAGAGATATACGAAGCAATTCTTGTGTGCTTTGCTTAGTTCAATCAATTTAAGAGTGAAGAGCTTGAGAATTGAGAGAACGACCTTTGTTAAAACCTTCACGGGTTATTTTGCCTAAGGCTCGGAAGTTAATATAATTCTATATTCACTTCTTAAACTTGGTGTTTTTTTATTCCGCTGCACAATTCTTCTGGACTGTTGTTAAAGTAACATCGCTGAGTTAACAACGTTGCAATTCTGCTGTTAACTCTCCAGTGTTAAGTTAACAACAACAATGTATCAACCCGATCCACTATTTCAATTGGTATCAGAGCCAAGCACCAACTCCACCGGTGTTTGGCGTTGATACGACAAGATGGACAATTCCAACCCCAATACCAGCAGGTTGCCTGTATTGGAGGGTCCCAACAACTATGCCTACTGGAAGATCAGGCTCAGAGTCCACATCAAATCCATCGACCTAAGAGCTTAGGACGCAGTACTAGAAGGCTACACCATTCCCTACTTGCCAAGAGATGGAGATGCTGATCTGGTACCTAAGCCAAGGGGACAATGGACAGCCAACGAAATTGCTCTCTACAACTTCAATGAAAAGGCCCTCAATGCTATTTTTAGCTGGGTAGGTAATCATATGTTCAAACTTATTCAAACTTGTTCTACTGCTAAAGCTGCATGGGAAATTCTTGAATTACATTGTGAGGGTGATGTGGCTGTGAGGGACTCTAAATATAGAAAACTCTTGAGGGACTTTGAGAAGATAGAGCTGGGTGAGGATGAAAGCATTGATAGTTATTTTGAGAAACTTCTAGATATTGCTAATCAGTGCCAAAACTTAGGTTTTATCATCCCTAATCAAACCATGGTCTACAAAGCCTTTAGAACATTATCTTCTAAGTTTACTGTCAAAAGAATTGCTATGAATGAGTCTAGAGATCTTGCCAACATGGACTTTCAAACATTAATGAACACTCTAAAATAATTTGAACTAGAATTCCTAGGAAAGTCCAGTAAACAACTTGCTTTAGCCTTACTAGGTACTAGCTCAGATTCTACAGGGAGTGATGAGGATGAATATGAGTTGATCTCTTCTAACTATGGTAACATCACTAGGAAGTTTAGTAAATTGGGTTACAAAGATAAAAGTAAAGAAAAACAACCCAGTAATGCTGCTGTTAGTTATAAGAAATTGCCCCCAAAGTTTGTAAAATACATGGCATCTAAGAGCACTCCTCAAGATGCTGAGAAATTGAAAGATGTCCGGTGTTATGAATGTAAGGGGTATGGTCACTTTAAACATGAATGTGCTAACACCCTCAGAACAAGAGGGAATTCTCATTGGGTCTGTGTAGATGACTTTAATGAAGTTGACTTCGAATCTGGAACGAGTGCTGATGAACAATCAGAGGAAATCAACACTGCTGCGCTCTGCACTCGGATCATCTGGTCAGGAGAAGACTCCAGAAACTGCCAAGAATCTCAATGTTACTCTAACATTAGAGAACCAACAGCAAAGCAGGAGATCTTCTTTGGAGACTGGAACAGCAATGATACACAGGTTAACCATGACACACTCTCTGATTGTGATGATACTAACTTTGATTGTTTTCATGGCTCAGTTGATCTAGAAGAGGAGTACTTCAATGAAGATGAGATGTCCCAGGAAGAAATTCTTGATGACCTGCATACAACCTTTCTCAGACTTGAGAGAGAGAATGTCAGACTCATAAAGAAAAATAAAGCACAGAAGCATGACATTGAATGTTTGAAGAACATGTTGAAACTCTATGAAAGGGATCTTGACAAAGCTGAAGCTGAGCTGAAAGAGGTAAAGGAGAAACTCAAAAAGGATTCTCAGATCATAGCCAAATGGAATGGAGGTACTTTTAAACTTGATGAGGTACTGAACATGAGTAACTCAGGTACATGTGGTCTGGGATTTGTTGAGAAACCTTCCACTTCAAATGTTAATTCTGCATATCTAACTACAAGCTTTGTTAAAGAATGTGATAATGTGAGTATAGGAACCATTAACACTGTTAAGAGTAAACCTACTTTTATCTGCCAGTACTGTTTTCAACCAGGTCACATTAAACCATTCTGTAGGAAATTTATAAAAGAATGTGGTAAGAAAACAGCCTCTGCGTCCAATGTTAATTCTACAACAGGTTCTGATGTTAGACTAACATTGGGTGCAGGACAGAAAAGTAGAACTTGGATAGAAAAGGCTAAAACCCCTAAGATTAAAGTTGTGTGCAATGTTGTTTTCTCTGCTGTGTACTCTAACCTTTCAGGTAAATGGTACTTCGATAGTGGATGTTCAAGACACATGACAGGCAGCAAAGAGAATCTTAAGCAAATGGTACCTTTGAGTGCTGGAACAGTGACATATGGAGGAGGCACCAAAGGAAAAATCATTGCCAAGGGGACATTGAATGTTGATGGATTCCCTCCCTTGAAGGATGTGTTGTTGGTAGATGGGTTAAAGGCAAATCTAATCAGTATCAGTCAGCTGTGTGATGATGACTTACTGGTTACATTTGATAAGATATCTTGTGATGTTTATGATAGTGACAATGTTCTTGTGATGACAGGTACTAGATCCAAAGACAACTGCTACCTAGCCCAGGAGGAAGCAGAATGTTTCCATGCCAAGATAGATGAGGCGTCTATATGGCATAGGAAACTTGGACATGTTCACTACAGAAACCTTGAGAAATTACAGAAAGTTGATGCTGTAAGAGGCTTACCAAAGCTGTCTTGTCCAGGTAAGCTTGTGTGTGGTGATTGCCTCAAGGGTAAGCAAACCAGAGCAGTTCATACACCCCTACAGGTACAGAATGCTAACCCTAGATCTAGTAGGTGTTTTGAATTGCTGCACATGGACTTAATGGGTCCAATTGAGGTAAGTAGTCTCAGTGGGAAGAAATATGCCTTTGTGATTGTAGATGACTTCTCTAGATACACTTGGGTAAAATTTCTTAAAGAAAAGTCAGAAGCTTTTGATCAGTTCAAAATTCTTTGTGCTAGTATTAAAAACTTGTATGGCTCCACTGTGACTAAGATTAGGTCTGATCATGGTAAAGAATTTGAAAATGCTAGTTTTGATAACTATTGCAATGCTAAAGGTATTTTCCATGAATTTTCAGCTCCTAAGACTCCTCAGCAGAATGGGATTGCTGAGAGAAAGAACAGGACACTTCAAGAGATGGCCAGAGTTATGCTCAATGCCAAAGACTTATCCAAAAGACTCTGGGCTGAAGCCTTAAATACTGCTTGTCACATTAGTAACAGGGTGTATCTTAGACCTGGAACTAACATGACTCCATATGAACTCTTGAAGGGTGTAAAACCAAATGTTGCATATTTTCATGAATTTGGATGTGATTGTTATCTACTGAATGACAGGGATTATCTGAGTAAATTTGATTCTAAAAGTGAAAAAATGTATCTTTGTAGGATACTCAGCCAATAGTACTTCCTTTAGAGTCTACAATCTTAGATTGAAGACAATTCAGGAATCAGTGAATGTTGTGTTTGATGATTTCACTCTTGATACAGGTACTGGTGACATCTTAGTTCCCAATGTTGAACCAACAGTGGAAACCGAGAATGTTACTCCTGACAATGTTACACCAACATTGGAACTGGAAGCTGGAAACACTGAACAAGAGTCAGGGAATGATGCTAGACTAACACCAGCGAGATCAGATGTTAGAATAACATCAGAGGATTCTGACTCAGAACATGAAGGTGCCTCTGAACCTAGAAGAGACCCCCCGGCTAGGATTCAGAAAGACCATCCAGCATCCCACGTAATAGGTGAACTCACTGAACGGGTAAGGACACGCAACAGAGAAAGACTTGACTATAGAGATATGGTAAAACTGTGTGTCTGTATGAACTTCACTTATACTGTTGATAATGCCTCTTGTTTTGTCTCCACCATAGAACCTAAAAATGTGAATGAAGCTCTTCTTGATAACTTTTGGATTAATGCCATGCAGGATGAACTATTACAGTTTACTAAGAACAATGTCTGGATACTTGTACCTAGACCACCTAATGTTAATGTAATAGGGACGAAGTGGATATTTAAGAACAAGAGTAATGAGGAAGGGGTTATTGTTAGAAACAAAGCTAGACTAGTTGCTCAGGGGTACACACAGGTTGAAGGTGTAGATTTTGATGAGACATTTGCTCCAGTTGCTAGGATTGAATCTATTAGGTTACTTCTAGCCATAGCATGTTGTCTTAAGATAAAACTATACCAAATGGATGTAAAGGGTGCGTTTCTGAATGGGCTGATTGATAAGGAAGTATATGTTGAACAGCCAAAGGGGTTCACAGATCCTAAGTATCCAAACCATGTGTACAAGCTTGAAAAGGCACTGTATGGTCTTAAACAAGCACCTAGAGCATGGTATGAAAGGCTTACAAAATTCCTTTTAAGTCTTGGTTTCGTTAGAGGTGATGGAGATAGAACACTGTTTGTCTTGAAGAAAGATTCTCATGTCTGTGTTGCTCAAATATATGTAGATGATATTGTGTTTGGCTCAACTAACAATTCTATTCTAGAAAAATTTGTTGAATCAATGACAGTGCAGTTTGAGATGAGTATGATGGGAGAATTAACTTTCTTTCTTGGTCTTCAAGTGAAACAAACAGGTAATGGGATTTTCCTAAGTCAGGAAAAGTATGCAAGAAATTTGGTGAAAAGGTTTGAATTAGCAGATTCAAAGCCTTGCAAGACTCCCATGTCTTCATCTGTGAAGATATCCAGGGATGTTAATGGTGCCAATGTTGATCCAACATTGTACCGTTCAATGATAGGGAGCTTACTCTACCTGTCTGCTTCAAGGCCTGACATAATGTTCTCTGTCTGTGTTTGTGCTAGGTACCAGGCATGTCCAAAGCAGTCACATCTGATTGCTGTGAAGAGAATACTTAGATACATTTCTGGCTCATTGGCCCTTGGTATATGGTATTCCTATGACACTAACACAAATCTTGTAGGTTTCAGTGACTCAGACTGGGCAGGTGACACTGATGACAGGAAGTCTACAAGTGGAGGATGTTTTTATCTGGGGAACAACTTGGTCTCATGGTACAGTAGAAAGAAAAACTGTGTGTCACTCTCCACTGCTGAATCTGAATACATAGCAGCAGGCAGTTGTGTCACTCAGTTAGTATGGCTTAAACACATGCTACTGGATTATGGGTTAGACAGTGATACCTTACTTATGTTTTGTGATAATCTTAGTGCTATAAGCATTTCTAAGAACCCTGTGCAACACTCCAGAACTAAACATATTGACACAAGACATCACTTTCTGAGAAACATGGTAGAAGATAAGCTCATTGACATTGAACACATTGAAACTAACAATCAGCTTGCTGATATGTTCACTAAACCCTTAGATTCTGAGAGGTTCTTCAGTTTGAGGAATTCTCTTGGCATGTGCATCATTTAGGAATGTTAGTACACCAGTGTTGACATAACACCACTGTCTAGCACTGGTTATTGGTTGTGGTGTATCTGTAAATCTTTTTGTGTCTTTCTGCATTCTTTCTTCTTGCATATTGCATCCTTGTTAGAGATTATGTTGGGTTGTGTGGATAAACTGTATGGATATCTAAGTTGACTGGTGGACAGGTACATATCAAGAGGTTGGTTAAGTAAAACTCTGCTGTTAGTCTGTGAATGTTAACCTAACATCTGGGAGAAGCTGGGGTGCACAGAGCTCACTACTCTGATGTCATTCAGTTGTGACTTATCCATGTTAGGTTAGACAAAGCATGAAGAGAAGCTGGGGTACATGATGTTGAAAGCTTCAGTGTCATTCAGTGTGCTTATTTTTGTGTTTTGTCTATGGCCAAGGTTATGCATGATAGTGATCTCTACTACTGGGGTGTTTGAAGTTTCGACTGCTTGCATTCAGTAGCATTGCTCACTTGGTATTTCGCTTGTATACAGGTTGGAAAACAAGTATGCATGAGGGACTGGGGTGGAGAAGTATATGATAAATGTATTGTCTTCATTCAGTTCCTTTGTACTTGCCTAATTTGTTGCTGATAGTTAAGTTGTTGGGGTGTGTGGGGTCTTGTGCTGCCCACATTCAGTGATGAAACTATCCTTTGACATTCACTAGTTTTTGTTCAAAAGAGGTCATTAAGATAAATTGATATGTCCTGATCCCAGTCAGTAAAGCTGTTTGTACTTGGTTACCATCTCCCAATGTTAATCTAACATTGTTGCATGCTTTCTTGTTCTGTTTTTTTTCCTTGTGTCGGTTTGGGCTTAGGGGGAGTAGTAATCCTAGGAATCATGTGTTGAGGCATACTTAATGGGTGACTCACTGCAGGTAAAACACTATGTTTTGTGATCTTCTATGCTATGGGAACATCCCTTCCCTGGATATGTATATCCACTCTGTGTTTTTCTGTTTGATGTGTTACTTACTCATACTGATGGTCTGAATTTATGTCTTGATACCTAAGTACTTGGGCAAGGTTCCAGATCTGTATACAGGAATATCTCATGCTCTCACATGATGTTGCCTTGGATGAAGCCCTGCACCTACAACTTTCCTCCATGATGTTAACTTACCAATGTTAGTCTAACATTGAAACATTGTAACTTATAAGTTTTCAGGTTTGAAGACCGCTCTGGTTACGTGTTAATCCAACACTGACACGTGGTAAGATGAACATGGGTGTGATCGTGTGACAGTGGTCCGATTATGTTGGTAACATGTTACAACACCACTATCTCTACTCTTCAGCTGATTATTGTATAATTTGCCCTAATCTTCTTCTACTGTGTACGCGCTCAAAATTTTGGCAAAAAACAACTCTCTCTGCAAAATCAAGTTTCGATTTTTCTTCTCTAAATCACTAACAATGGCACGCAAGTCTTCCATTGACACTCTTGCAGCAGCTGCAGAACAGATGGAGCAACCTAGACGCCGCAGGACCAGAAGCGCAACTGCTGAAGCCATTACCGCCGCCGCACCAAAGAGGAAATCCACTTATCAACGACGAAAGGGCAAGAAAGCAGCTAAGGGTGATGTTGATTCAACACCAAAAACTTCAGAGCAAGCCTCCACTCCCACCAACCCTGAAAACGAGGTAATGATGGCTAACCCTACTCTGGATATACCTGATAGCACTGTTGTTGGTATTGAGGGGGAGAAAGAGGCCCCGGTTGTTGTTGTGGGTGAGTCTGAGGTTGTGCATGAGGTCCCTGAGGGTAATGCTGGGGATGAATCTGTGGTTGCTGAGGAAGTGGTTGAGCCTACTGAGGCTGATGAGGATGAGCAGGATGCTGCTGATGAGATGGAGACTCTTCTTGAGAAAGATGATCATGTTGAGGAAATTGTGGCTGAGGAGGTTACTACTAAAGGTAATCAAGATGCTAGTGAGGATGACAGTCAACCTGAAGAGGTTGAGAGAGAAGAAGATGAGAGCCTGACTCTCACTGACTTAGCTACTGCTGCTAAGAAAAGAAAGGGAAAGCAGGTGGTGGTTGAAGCTTCTGAGTCTGAGTCAGGAGAAGAAAAAGAAGAGGAAAGGGATGAAGAAGAGGAGGAAGATGAGGAGGAAGTTGAGGATGAAGGCCTACAGGGAGGTGATGACCCTGTTGATGTTACTCCAACATCAGATGAATACTTTGATCTGCTTGAGGAGGAGTATCCCAAGAAGCCTTATTCTGGCTTCTATGTGTCTGCTGAGGCAGAAGAGCTGTGGGAGGCTTATCAAGCCAGGGTGATTCACACTGAGAGGAACATTGATGAGGAAATGTTCAAAGAAAATAGGTTGTTTGAACTGCTGGAAGCTAGAGGGGTGTTGGGCTCTGTGATGAATCAGGCATCATATGTCCCTGATGTGATCAGAGAGTTCTACATGAACCTCTCTCAATGGGTGTCCCACCAGGACTCTCCCAAGTTTGGCAAAGTTTGGGTCAGGATGAATGTCTATGACATCAGCCCCTCTGTGATCAATGAGGCTTGGGGACTCCCTGACCCTGAGGAGACTGAGGATCCTATCATGAATGAGGTGATCACTGACCTCACTGGTGGACTGACAAGGAAATGGAATGACAGTTTTCCTACTACAAAGCTGACCTCCTTAAGTGCTGTCCTTCACAAACTCTCCACCTACAACTGGCTGCCCTCTTCCAACACCACTGTGATGACAAAAGAATCTGCAAGGTTGGTGTACAAACTGAAGAATGGGCTGAGTGTGAATATAGGGGAGAAGGTTCTGAGGCACATGAGGGAAGTCACAACCAAGGCAAAGGGAATCATTCCATATCCCTCTCTGATATCCAGCATTCTGGTGAAGCAAGGCTTCAAGACAAAGAAGACAGAAGGCTGGATCAAGAACAAGGCAAAGATGATCATCACCAGGAGCTACTTCACTCAGATCAGGATTCAGGATCTGCCATGGAATCCCAAGGATGGAGCTGGTCCAAGCAGGAAGAAGAAGAAGAAGAAGACCCACAAGTTTGCTGCTTCTTCAGTTCCTGTGGCTAGTGGGGATAGCTGTTCTGTCATTGCTGATGCCTTTGTGGAGAAAACCTTGGTGTGGCTGGACAGAGAGTTCAAGGATACCCAGAGAGAGATAGCAGACAAGCAAGTAAGGCTGCAAGAGATAGACAGCCTCAGGAAGCATTTGAGGGATCTGCCTTCCTCACAAAAAGGGGGAGAATGATCAAATTTCAAAAATTTTTGAGTTCTGTTAGGTTTCTGTCAGCATGAACAATTTTATTTCTTTGTTTATTTTTCGGTTTCATCAAGGAGTGTGTTCCTTGCTACTTGTATGGTCTGTAATTAAGTACATTTCTATCTTGTTGCTTACTGCTTCTGCTTATGATCATTGAACTTTGGATACAAAGTACTAACTCTGTTTTGCAGGTGTTACCTGTTCTCTGATGTTAAAATAGCATTGAGATGTTCAATGTTAGAATATCTGTCTGGGTTCGGTGTTAAGCTAACATTGACAAAGACAGACAGGTGTTATGACAACATTGAAAGTATCAATGTTAGAATAACATTGGAATAGTCCCTTCTGAGTTTCAGGGGGAGCGTACTTATTTTTCCATTGTGATCTGATAGTTAAGTTTGTTTGAATAATTTGATCTGGTTAGAACAGGTTCTTAGGTTTTGTGATTAAGGCAAAAAGGGGGAGATTGAAAGTGCAGGTATTCGGTCGATGTTAGTTTAACATTGAAGTGCAGGTATTCTGACAATGTTAGCTTAACATTGAGAAATCAATGTTAGGATAACATTGCTGGAGCAGAATCCGATTTACAATCTTTATTAATTTCTTCATTATTGTTTTGCCTTATTCACTTAACTAACTAAGTTCCACAGTTGTAATTGTCTTTGATTATTATTCAGGAAACAAACTTGTCATAGGTTGGACGCTCAAGTTTCCAAGAAGGAAAGTTTCCTTAATTACGCAAACCACTCAACAAGGAAAGAAGAGTTCGAGTGGAACTAGGAATGCTTTCCAAGTTCAAGTCCTGATTTGAAGAAGGAGTCTTTCCCTAGTTAGATCACTAACGAAGGAACTATTATTCAAGAAGGACTGCGAGAACAAAGAAGAAGAGTTCAAGAAGGAAACAAGGAGAATTACCAACCGTGTACAACACACCTTGAAGTCGAAGATCAAGAACCTATATATAGATGTGAAGTACATCAAGACAAACACGAGACAAGAGCCAATCAATCCGAGAGATTAATTTACAGTTGTTGAGTGTTGTCTTGCTTTAGCAAAGTTTGTGAATTGTTAGGATAGATCTAAGAGTGAGGAGCTGTTAGAGATATACGAAGCAATTCTTGTGTGCTTTGCTTAGTTCAATCAATTTAAGAGTGAGGAGCTTGAGAATTGAGAGAACGGCCTTTGTTAAAACCTTCACGGGTTATTTTGCCTAAGGCTCGGAAGTTAATATAATTCTATATTCACTTCTTAAACTTGGTGTTTGTTTATTCCGCTGCACAATTCTTCTGGACTGTTGTTAAAGTAACATCGCTGAGTTAACAACGTTGCAATTCTGTTGTTAACTCTTCAGTGTTAAGTTAACAACAACAACGTATCAACCCGATCCACAATTTCAGGTTCTATTCAATATATTAAACCTGATGTACACTGTCTCATTTATATACAGATACACAATATATAATTCCTGACTAAAAGCTATATACTAAATATACTACAGATGCTATATAAGGAAGATCAATAATCAAGGAACTAAATCAGGAATTATATTGACTTGCTTGATTCTCTGCACAATTGGAGGGATCTGATTCTAATATCATAACACTTATCTCCATATTATGCATTACCGGAACTTCGTAAGAGAGTTGCAGTCGTTTAATTAAAATATATTTGTGTTGGAATTAGTGTTGTATATCCAGTAACCAGTTAAATACATTTTTTCTCTTTATGCTCCTGTAAGAACTAACAAGTAGTGTCGTACAAATTTAATTTCAAAATGAATTGGTTCTATTCTACATTATTGTATGTGTGTGTGTATGTGTGAGGGGGGTGAGGGGGCGGTGCAATTGGAGGTGGTGGTGGTGGCGTGGGGGCTGGGGGGTGGTGCCGGCGGTGATTTGGGGGGAGGGGGGGGGGGGGGTTGGGTGAGGAAGAAGACTAATTTTATTTTTTCATTTTTCTTTTTTTAAAAAAGTTTTTTAATTCATAAAAAATTAAGTTATTGAAATTAAATTTATATATAAAGTTTTTAAAATTTAAATGAATAAAGTTTAATAAAAGAATGTATTATAGAGTAAATTTTTAAAATTTAAATAATAAAGTTAATCGGGCAAAGATAACGGGCATTTTTTGCAAAGATAACGGGCATTTTTCGGATGAACAGTGAATCGGGCATTTTTGGCAAAGATATCGGGCATTTTTAGTAGATAAAAAAGATAACGGGCAAAAAGTAAAGTGGCAAAAGATAACGGGCATTTTTGACATTTCTGCCTAATTGAAATTAGAAGAAACAACTATGGAGATTCAGACACATTTGGTGTAATTCATATACAGCGGCTCATAACTTCGCCTCTTGGACCGTTAATTTATTTTAAGATCATATTAATCCCGAAGAGGCACTTCAATACAAGCAAAAATCAAAAAAAAAAAAAAACGAACTACAAGCAATTTTCATGGGGTATAATAATAAGCAATAAAACGAAAGCAAAAAAAAAAAGAATAATAAGCAATAAAAACAATTCAAAATAACACCTTCCATTTTTATCAGTTACTGTAATTACAACAACTAGTACATGTTTATCCTAAGAACCCTAAAATGAAGAGAGGAAAAATCTGAAACCCATTAGAATGGATGGAATTGAAAACCAATTGAATCAAATTTTACGAATTTGAAAGAGATTATAATAAGAATAGTCTCAAATTGATTTCCAACCCATCAATCCTAGTCAATTTCGGCATTAATTTAGCCCCCACTTTAGATTAAGAGACTAACTATTGAGTTAAGAGAAGAAAAAACTGATACATAGTTTGTGTTAGGGTTACATAGTATCGATTTGATTTTAGGGCTTGTTTTAGGTTGGGTTCTTATTGGGCCGAGTTCGAAGTTGGAGATTTATAAAAAACACGTAAACCATTTTAAAAGATTATGTCTCAAACAACTGTTGTATGATATTTGATGAAGCAAATCATTTTGCTTGGTTGTGACTATCAATCCATAGTTAAGATTAATTAATTAATGATATTTTTGGAAATATTATTATTGTTGCACCCCATCTTCAATGAGGAGCTGGAATAAAAAAAAATTGAAATCAGAAGCAGTAGTATTATATCATTAGGTCTTTTCTATCACGTTGTGTGATTCTTGCATAATGAGATGTGAGTATTGTTAGGGATACAAAAAGAAAATTAGAGTATTATGATTTTAATCATCATCAACTAACAATTATACATCAAACCTCTATAGTTATATGTTTTCTTATTCAATTTTTGTGATGTATCGCTCTATTAATTAAAGCCATTTTGCGCCAATTAGTATTGTTGGCAAGTGACGACCCATGCTTTATATCAAAATAAGTTACACTTTTTGAGCTTGAAATTAAATTGCCGAAATGAAAATTTAGGCACAATCAATGTAATTCAAAATGCCTCGGCACATAACTTGCCCTCTTGGGTTGTTATTAATTTATTTAGGATCCTATTAATCTCGGAAAGGCACATCTTTGGGCACTTCCTACTATTGACGAGTGGCGACTCGTGCTTTATATAGGAATACTTACATTTTTGAGCTCTAAACTTGGCCTATTGGGTCGATGTTAATTTCTTTTTGGATCTTATTAATCTCGAAGAGACATATCTTTTGATCACTTTGTACCGTTGACGAGTGGGCACTCGTGCTTTATATATAAAGAAATCACACTCTTGAGCTCTAAACTAAATGACTAAATGGAAAATTCATGCGCATTTAGCTTAATTCATATGCGGCGGCTCATAACTTGACCTCTTGGGCCGGTAATATAATTTAGAATCCTATTAATCTCAAAGAGGCACGTCTTTGGTCACTATGTACTATTAACAAGTGGCGACTCACGCTTTATATAGAAAAAAAAATCATACTATTGAGTTCTAACTTAAATGACTGAAACGGGAATTTCAGGCACATTTAGCGCAATTCATATGTGGCCGCTCATAACTCAACCTCTTGGATCGTTGTTAATTTATTTAAGATATTATTAATCTCGGAGAAGCACATCTTTCGTCACTTTGTACTATTGCCAAGTGGCCACTCATACTTTATATAGAAATAAATGACACTCTTGAGCTCAAAATTTAATTGCTTCTTAAAAAAAAAGCAAAAAAAAAAACTCAAAATTTAATGGCCAAAATGGAAATTTCAGGGATATTTAGTGTAATTCATATGTGGCCTCTTGGGCCGTTGGTCGTTGTTAATTTATTTTTAGGATCCTGTCAATCCCGGAGATGATCCTCTACTCTATTCTTAATTTTGATACTCTACTCTATTTCACGTTACACATCTACTTTGATGTATTAAGTTTTAGTGGGATATTGAAAGTGGAATAAATGATTATTTTCTAATTAATGTACACTTCATTCCCCCTAACACATTATGTGGTGGGTGGAACCTTGTAGTAAATCCTTCATATTTTGTGGATTTTTTTAAAAATGATCATTTATCGTGGCCTCGTTGCGCTGATAGTCATTTCTCGTGATTTTTTGTTCAATTTCAGTCCTCCGATCAAATTTGTCGCCGTATTTTGCACGTGAGGTCACGTGTCGATTCAATTTTTTTTGACCAATTTTGAAGGGATTTTTTTTTCCTTCAAAAATGGTCATTTATCATGGTCTCATTACAAAAATAGTCATTTATCGCAGTTTTGTCCACATTTAGTTATATTTATTAGCAAGCTAACCCAACATGTGTTATTTTAATTAGTAAAAAGACTCCACGTGTTATATATTCACCTAAAACTATATATTTACTTTAAAAAAGCTAAATAAAACATGTAATAAGCTTAAATACATAAATAGTAAATATTACATTCAAAAAAGATATTCCTTTAATAACTTATTAAATACTTTTCCTTTAGGACATATTTATTGTTTTATTTTTAAACTTTTAAGAAACTTAAAAGGGAGATTAATTTAATATATATTTTCTAATTCAAAAATATGACTAATTTATTATATTTTTAAGTTTTGATTTTCTTTTTTTATTATTTTATTTTGAGATATTTAATAAACCTAGACCAACTAAGTGATTTGGAATAAATATTTATCGTCTTAAACATAAATAAATTTTAAATCTTTATTAAATAACAATAAGTAATAAAAAACAAAGAAAAAGTAAAAAATATCAATGAAAATAAAAGTTGTTGAGAAAAAAAACATAAACAAAAAGGTCAAAAATAAACGAAAAAAATGAAATTTATCAAAAAAAAAAACAAAAAAAAAGTCAAAAATATACCTGTTAACAGGGTAAAAATTCACGTGCTTAAAAGATACTATAATTCGATTACTAAAATTGCCAGGTATATTATTGTATGATTTTGTGTTCGCAATCGTAAATACCCGTGCCAAACAGTGGAAACCCCGAGTCCCCCGGGATACGAGATCACCTCATATCGGACCGAAGAACGAGATCACCTCCTATCGGAGTACACATCGAAAGAAGGAATTAGCCTATCGGAGCCCGGCGGAGGGAAGAATACTAAGGAATTAGCCTATCGGAGCCCATGAAAGCTATCGGAAAGGATAAATCATCCTCGTCAGCGCCCAGTCAGCAGATATACCCCAAATTAAAATCTACTCCTTAAACACATGCATATCGACACGTGTTTCTACTAAACGCATGCACGTTGGCACCTGCCCCTAAAAAACTTCTATAAAGAGCAGAGGCAGCAAATCACAAAGAGAGGGGGGGCGCCCAAGGGAACTGATGTTCTCTATAGAATTAAAAATAAAAGCTCCAGGAGAGAAGGAGAATTCTTGTCTTCTTGGAGACTTCACGAAGGTCAACTCTCTCAACAGATAAAATCCACCCAATCAATAAAATCGACATACTCCAAATTAACCAACACCAAAAGTAAAGAACAGGAACTACGAGTGGCTTGATTCCCAATCGGGGGATACGTAGGCACCTCGAAAAATATCCGAGCCCAGCCCCAAACTAATAAAAACCAACGATCCCTTCAGATCAAGATTGGCGTTCCGACCCAATAAATAACTCGTTAAATAAGGGAATAATTCCAAACCCATTACCAAAGTGGCGCCGTCTGTGGGAACGTCATTGAATCTTTGAGCAAGTCCGAAGAGATCGTCGCCAAAGCGCCAAACGGAAAGCAGATGCTACAGCCACGAGGCGATACGCTCCAAAGATAAGTTTTTCCTCCTTTCAAGCTTGCGTAACTTGATTTTACTCTTGGACATTTCCCAAAGAATCTTTAAGATTTTATTATCACTATATAAGTATATACGCGAAGTCTGTAATTAAAGTCCTATCGGGGTGACTCTTTAAAAGTACGTGAGAATATTCACTAAACTCCAAGCACCTATGTATACACGGGAATCTTTCCTCGGATGACCAAATTAAGGTTGAGCTGTCCAAACTATGTTATAGCCACGAAGGCGTGTCGGGGGATACCTCTATTTAGAGTATTTTCAAAGTTTGCACTGCAAACAGGCACGTTATGCCCAATAATTTGTTTGGCCAGTAAAAATGAACTTCATTTCTCAATTTTAGTTTCGACAATTAAAGGAAAGGACTCAGGTATTCATAACGTGCTGAAAAGTTACGATGACTATCGACACGGAAAAAATAAGTTTCATTCCATTAAAAAAGAGAGAACAAAGTACAAACTGTGCGGAAAGTAAATAACTAAGTACAACGGTAAAGGTCCCTAGGATGTAGGGGTAGATCGCTCGGGGAGGTAACGGATGGCCCTGTAGCGGGGGGAGGAATCGGCGCACTTGTAAGAGGAGCATTAGAAGGGCCAGCTTGAGCCCCCGGGCCAGGTGAAGGACGAGTTGTGGGCAGAGGAATCACGACAATTACAGGAACCCGACTCGGAGCAGCAGAGGTTGGGGGAAGCTGAGTGCTATTCTTGATAAAGAGGTCGTAGGCTTGCTCCAACGTAGGCTTCTCTATCTCCGCTATATTCACGACCCGCGGATCCAAGTTAGGAACTACCTTCCTGCGTACTTGCCCGAAGCACTGGAGGAATCCTCACATTACGTGCCCGGCCATATATCCTTGAATTTTACGGACATATAGCTCTTTGACTTGGAGAGTGGCATCCTCTTGAGCCTGCTTTACTGCAACAGATATCCTCTGTTGCACCTCCTCGGAGGGAATGCCTCCCGAGATCGGAGTTTTCGACAACTCTTCATTGAGAGCATCCACCTTGCCCAGTGCTTGGTGCAAGTCCCGCTCCAATTCTTCCTGTCTTGCCTCCAAAACAGCCTTTCCCTCCTCAAGGGAGGCAACTTTGTTTTTCAGAACCAGCCCCGAGGCCTCCATCTCCGTTACGTAAGAGTGGAGCCGCTTGTTTTCCTCCCTCAACTCTCTGTCCTGCTGAGTGAGTTTAGCCCACACCTCGTTGTACTTCCCCATCCTCTCTCGGAGATCTTTATTTTCTTCCTCCATCTTCCGAGATCCTTCCTTGGCCTCGGCCGCCAGCTTTTGCAGCTTTTCAACCTCGAGTAATAGAAGAGGAAGCACTTTAGGTGCCTAGAAAGCAAGGTAGATAGATAAAGATCCCAACGATGGGTCCTAAAGGGATTAGATAAGTAGAAGTAATGTCTTACCAGCATAGCCATCCAATTCGTGCAAGATTAAACGAATTGCCATCCCCCCAACGGTAGAGAGTTGGCAGCCGACAGGTACCGAGTAACCGTATCAAGGGCCACCTTAGCCTCTTCCGAATTGGGCTATCGCCCCGAAGCGGGAACGCCCGAAGTCAAAGCTCCCCCCAGAGGTACTCCCCTCGATATGGGTGCTTGAGTAACGGCAAGGCTGTCTGACTGAATGGCGGCAAATGAACTCGGAGCGGGGTGGCCCGAGAAAGAAGGAGCTGCAGCCAACATCTCCTCCAGTAAGGCCCGGATCATCCGAAGCTGAAGGGGCGTAAGGAATGGACCCGCCTTCAGAATTGAATAAATTAACACCCCATGTGAATCAAATTTCCCGAATAAATAGACTATTCCCTAAAGGGGAATCTAAATAGATAAGTGCTTAAACTTAGGAAACTTACCGAAACTCAGAGCCTCCTTCTGAAGTACTCCCTCGTTCTCAGCAGGGAGGGCCTCTCCTTTGTCTGGCAAGGATAGAATCTCCTATAAGTTAGTATGTAAACGTCTCAGTATTACTTGGGATTAAGAAGGGAAATTACCTTTGGGAGGGGTCGCCAGGAGGATTTCTAGGGGAAGATATGCTAACAGCACCTGGGGGGAGGGGGGTAGAGATAACCCCCCTATCCCTACATCCTCCTCTCCTTCTTCTAGAAAGAAAGTTCCCGCGGGGACGGTGTCCGCGGAGGTCACGGCCAACCCCGTTTCTTTCAGGGTGTCGAATTTCCCGCTAGAGGATCGGGATAAGGCTAAACGAAACCTCGAGGGCTCGGTGTCACCCTCCGTAGCCCCGGAAGTGTCACCTTCCCCCAACGTCGACTTTCCTTTCTGAGATCCCCCCGCCTCTTTATCACCCAGACCGATGGCACTTTCCACCATAAACGGTCGTAGAACGTCCACTGCAGAAATGACTACGGATTAGATAACACAAAAGAAATAACTATAAGGGAAAAGGTATAAGTATGAGAACTTACCAAAAGTATTGAAGAGATGCTCGGGGACAGCCAGAGGGGTCTCGATTCTGTCTATCAGAGCGATGTGCCTCAAACCCGCAGTCCGATAGAGACGAACAAAATCCTTGGACTCCACCAGAGGCTTCGCGGAAAAGATAAGAGAGACACCAAAGTATCGTCTAGCACCCTCTCGGGGATTGTAGGCTCCCTCCAAGTTAGAGGCATATTCCATTCCCCCTTAGCAGGACAAAGGAAGAAAAACTTGTCCTTTCACGTGCTGTGAGAAGTGATGTTGCCCTCGGAAATACGGTCATCTTTAACCCGATGACTAAAGTAGTAGAAAGGAGCCCCCTCTCCCCCCCCGGAGACACCTTCAGTTCAAAAATCGAAAAGAACATATCCCTAGTACACTCTATCCCCCTCACCAGGCACCAGAAAACGAATAGTGCTAAGGCCGTGAAAGAGTTGGGAGTAAGCTGACTAGGGCATAGGTTGTAGTAGTTGAAGATCTCGCAATAGAGAGGCGTGAAGAAAGAACGTGACCCCGCCTTGACCTGGGGATAGTACACCGTCACGTGATTGGGTGGAGGAGAATCACCCCGTTGGTCTGCTGCCGGAATTGTCACCTCCACGTTCCGGCCAGAGGCACCGTAGTCGGTGAACAACCGACGAACCTCCTCCTCCGTGGCAGTACTCGCCATTGACTCCACTTTCTGGGTAGCCCGCGGAGCACTACCCTTATCCTTCTTCTTCTTCGACTTTTTTGTCTTCCTAGCACCGCCACTACCGCTCGCCCCCATCGCCGCCGCCGCCGCACTCCTCTTTCGAGAAGACGGAGGAATAGACCCCGTCACTCCGCCGGTACCAGAAGCGGCAGACACCAAGTTGGTGGTAGATTGAGACGCCATTGAAAGAACTTTTGAGAGAATTGAGAAGCTTTTTTGCAGAGAGATTGTGGGAGAATTTTGCTTAGAAATTGCAAGTGAGGATGACGAGTAGGAGTGAAGGGTTTATAAACCCTAGGCTCATTAAAGACGTTAATTACCCACTAACCCCATTACACCCCACGATTGGAAATCGTGCCTAGTCGGTTATGAACCGCCACGCCTCTTCGATTAGAGTAACGGTCCGAATACCTAGAACCACGTACTGAATGTGACATTAAGTCATCATTAACTGCATTAAAACCCCAGTTAATTAAATGCAACGACATTAATTATCATTAATTCCCCGATACTAGTCCCACGAGAGCACACTTCGAAGGCATCGGAAACATCTCATTATGAAGAAAGCAACTACGATACTCCACATCTCTTTAAAGGCAAAGTCATAAACTCGTGAGACGTGTCAAACCGCACTACTATACCACCCCAAAATTCTCCGAGTCCTGGATGCCACCTGAACCCCTTCTAGGAAATCTACGATACCTTAAAGGATACGGTATAATACTTAGCGAAGTCTGTAAGATCCCCGATAACTTCGAGATACTTAAGAGGGTCGAGGCAACCCCTACGATTCCTAAGCGGGCACTAAAGTGTCCTGATACTACGTACGATACTTCGAGAACCCAAAATCAAAATCGGTACTTTCGATAACCACCGCGACTGCAAACTACGATGCCAGGACCATCGCGACTTTCGACCTTTTGAGTTTCTAGTGCAGTCAACTGCCCTAGAAACTGGGAGGGTTTGTTAACAAGGTAAAAATCCACGTGCTTAAAAGATACTATAATTCGATTACTAAAATTGCCAGGTATATTATTGTATGATTTTGTGCTCGCAATCGTAAATACCCATGCCAAACAGGGAAAACCCCGAGTCCCCCGGGATACGAGATCACCTCCTATCGGACCGAAGAACGGGATCACCTCCTATCGGAGTACACATCGAAAGAAGGCCTCCCGAAGATAAACCGCTATCGGAACCACAAACAGCATCGGATGAACATTCCCTTCCACTTATCCCACGTTTCCGATAGATACCGCCCAGCGGAGGGAAGAATACTAAGGAATTAGCCTATCGGAGCCCATGAAAGCTATCGGAAAGGATAAATCATCCTCGTCAGCGCCCAGTCAGCAGATATACCCCAAATTAAAATCTACTCCTTAAACACATGCGTATCGACACGTGTTTCTACTAAACGCATGCACGTTGGCACCTGCCCCTAAAAAAACTTCTATAAAGAGCAGAGACAACAAATCACAAAAAGAGGGGCGCGCCCAAGGGAACTGATGTTCTCTATAGAATTAAAAATAAAGGCTCCAGGAGAGAAGGAGAATTCTTGTCTTCTTGGAGACTTCACGAAGGTCAACTCTCTCAACAGATAAAATCCACTCAATCAATAAAATCGACATACTCCAAATTAACCAACACCAAAAGTAAAGAACAGGAACTACGAGTGGCTTGATTCCCAATCGGGGGATACGTAGGCACCTCGAAAAATATCCGAGCCAAGCCCCAAACTAATAAAAACCAACGATCCCTTCGGATCAAGATTGTCGTTCCGACCCAATAAATAACTCGTTAAATAAGGGAATAATTCCAAACCCGTTAACAATACCAAACAAATTTAAAATCATCTTTTTTTTACAGATTTCTTTGATTAATCTATTTTATTTCAAATTATATTTACATGCTATATAAATTTAATAAATAAATATTTATTCCACATCGATCAATTACTCTAGGTTTATTAAATATCTTATGATAGAATTATAAAAAAATAAAGTAAAACTTAAATATATAGTAAAATGTTAATAATATTTTTGAATTGAGAGAAATATATTATGTTAGTCTCCCTTTTAAGTTAGTTAAAAGTTTAAAAATAAAATTATAAATATGTCACAAATCATCTATACATAACAAAACTTTTTTGGGTTTATATTTTAGAATCGGGAAAAACTATTTAATTAGTTAATCAAGGAATAATTTCTTTTTGAATGTTATTTTTGGTATTTGTGTATTTAAGCTTATGATACATATCTTTTTAGCTTTTTAAGTGAATATATAACTTTAGCTGAATACATAACATATGGGGGCTTGTTACTAATTATGAATAACACATGTGAGATTTGTTTGCTAATAAATATAACTTAAGGGGCAAAAAGATATAAAAAAAGGGCAAAGGACAAAAAATGGATAAAATACCACGATATATGACCATTCTTGAAGAAAAAAATCCTCAAAATTGGTCAAAAAACCCCCAATTTGAATCGACACGTACCTCACGTGCAAAATTCGGCAACAAATTTGATCGAAGGACTGAATTTGGAAAGAAGAAAAAAGCACTATAAAGGACTAGAATTGGACAAAACTACAATAAAAAGGACAATTTTTGAAAAAATAAAACACTCCTATTTTGTTTAATTCCCAATAAATAATACTATGTGTTTCCAATAAAATAAAAGCATGTGCATTGGGTATACGGTATACCAATGACCAAAGTTGTGAATGATTTTTTTTTTCCTTTTTTACTTTTTATGAAAGTTGTAAAAGATTTACATCACTTGGAAAATCTTACAAAAAGCATACGTAGAGTAAAAAATACCTCTCGTGTTACGGAAAAGGAGTGTCTGTCTTTTTCCATAAAATAAAAAATAAAGAATGTGTTGTGTTTCCTTTGTCGTTCTCATTTTCTCCAATAATTGGACAAAATAGTGAAAAGGCGTAGTACGGCTGGCTCTGAATATGTCAAAGTGACTCTCTCGTTCCGTCAATTATTATTGTATTTGATCCAATATAACAATAATTACAAACTAAATAATAATAGAAGTACTTGATTATGAGATTAAACAAACACTCCCTATATATTTGCACGTGCACATATAATGACGATAATGTTACAGCTCACGTGAGATATATATATATATATATATATATATACACATGAATGAATAAAGGAGTCTTGCTTTATCCAATTTCTCAATAATTCACAAATTAATTTAACAATCATTTAAAATTCAGTTAAATACCTGTTTATTCGAAGAACCATAAAATGAAAAGAGGGAAAAATCCGAAACCCATTGGGATGGGTGGAATTGGAAACCAATTGATTCAAATTTTAGGTATTTGAAAGAGATTAAAATAATAACAATAATCTCAAATTGATTTCCAACCCACCAATCCCACTCGATTTCGGCATTAATTTAGCCCCCATTTCAGTTCAAGGAAATAGCAGAGAGAGAAGAATGAATTAATATGTATAGCGTGCAGTGGAGATCAGTATATATAGATATTGCAGTGCGCAGTATATTCATCAAAAAAAGAAATATAATGTAGTAGGTGTGGTGTGGCTGCGTTTCAATTAGCTAGGGTTACATTGTATATTTTGTCATTTGTGTCTAAGTTTGATTTTGGGGCTTGTTTTGTTTGGGTTGAGTTGTTATTGGGCCGTGTTTGGAGTAGGAAATTTTATTCAACTGTTTATGATAATCGAGATTTGAGGTAAAATCATATTACTTATTACTTAATTATGGGTATGGATAAATAGTAGAGATTAATTATTAATAAAGATACTTTATACTTTTGAAAATATAACTGTCACGATTGCACTACGTCGTCAGTGTGGATCTAGAAAAAGAGAAAAAAATATGTTGAAATAAGAAGCAATAGTGTTACTATATCATTAAGTCTTCTTCTTTGCGCAATGAGGCGTGAGTGTTAGCTTAAAATGTTTGGGAGACCAAAAAAAAAAAAAAAAAAAATTTATTATCATCTTAGTAGAACTGTTATATTTATTTCCTTCAGATTTTGTGATGTATCGTCCATATTGATGCCAAAAGGCTTTTTGGGCCAATTCGTACTGTTAGCAATGTGATTCATATAGAGAAAAAAATAAAGTACACTTTTGAGCTCTAAACTAAAGTTTGTAATGGAAATTTAGCCACATCTAGCATATTCAATTGCGGCGGCTCATAACTCGGCCTCTTAGGCCGTTGTTAATTTATTTTAAGATCGTATTAATCTCAAAGAGGCACATCTTTGGTACTCCGTACTATTGACAAGTAGCGACTCGTGCTTTATATAGAAATAAATTACACTGTTGAGCTCTAAATTAAATGGCTAAAATAAAAATTGCAGGCACATTAAGCGCGATTCATATGCGGCAGCTCATAACTTGGCCTCTAGGCTGTTAATTATGGAGTCTAATAAATAATAATAATAAGGCCTTTTTACAATATATATATATATATATATATATATATATATATATATATAAATAAGAACAACTCCCTTTTACCAATTACTCCTACTGCAACTGTTTCTGTGAAGAACCCTAAAATGAAAAGAGGGGGAAATCCGAAATCCATTGGAATGGATGGAATTGGAAACCAATTGAATCAAATCTTAGAGATTTGAAAGAAATTTCATAAATGATAAACTCGAATTGATTTCCAACCCATCGATCCCAATCGATTTCGGCATTAATTTAGCCCCCATTTCAGATTAAGAGAATAACTATTGAGTTGAGAGAAGAAAAAACTGATACAAAGGTTCAATGAAAATGTGTGTATATATAGGCATTTGTGGCTGCGTTTGAATTAGGGTTACATAGTATCAGTTTGATTTTAGGGCTTGTTTTGGGTTGAGTTCTTATTGGGCCGGGTTTGAAGTTAGAGATTTATAGAAAGTGCGTAAACGAGTTTTAAGAGGGTTTTAAGAGAATATTTCATGCAACCGTTGTTTGATGATTGATGAGGCAAATCATTCTGCAGCCGTAAGTATCCGTGTTCAGATTAATTAATGAAAGGTACTTTTTGAAATAATTTTATTGTTGCACCGCGTCGTCAATGGGGAGTTGTAAAAAGAAATATCTATTGAAACCAGAAGCAAGAGTGTTGTTATATCATTAGGTCTTCTCTAGCATGTTTGTGATCGTTGCAGAATGAGGTGTAAATGTTAAATAAAAATCTTTGGGACACTAAAAAAATTAGAGTATTATGATTTAAACCATCTTCATATAAAAGTGATACATCAAACCTCTCTGGTTATATGTTTTCTCATTCAATTTTTGTGATGTAGCGCTCTATTAATTAAAGCCATTTTGGGCCAATTAGTTATTTTCGCAAGTGAGTATTCGTGCTTTATATAGAAACAAGTTCACTTTTTGAGCTCTAAACTAAATGGGCGAAATGAAAATATAGGCACATTTTATGTAATTCAAAATAGATCTGCTATTAACTTGGCTTCTTGGGCCGTTAATTTATTTAGGATCCTATTAATCTCATAGAGGCACAACTTTGGTCACTTCTTATTATTGACGAGTGGTGACTCATGCTTTATGTAGGAATAAATTACACTTTTAATCTCTAAACTAAATGGCCGAAACGAAAATTTCAAGGACATTTAGCGTAACTCATATTCGGCCACTCATAACTTGGCCTTTTGGATTGTTGTTAACTTATTTTAAGATCTTATTAACCTCGGAGAGGCACATCTCTAGTCACTTCGTACTATTGGCAAGTGACCACTCGTGCTTTATACATAAATAAATTACACTCTTGAGCTCTAGAGCTCTAAATTAAATGGTCGAAATATAAATTTTAGGCACATTTAGTGTAAATTCAGGGGGCATAACTTGGCCTCTTGGGCCTTCTTAATTTATTTCTGGATCCTATTAATTTTGAAGAGGATATTCTATTCAATTTTTGGTGTTTCAATTTGTGTCTCATACGCATTTACTTTGATTTATTTAGATTTGGAGATCAGAACATTATAGAAATATTGAAATTAAGGATGGATATTTAGTGTGACATAGAATGAGACGCCTAAAATGAGATAAATGATTCTTTTCTAATTACTCTATCACCTTAACACGTTATGTGATGGAGAACACCCCATAATAAATCCTTCGTATTTATTTAATTCGTAATAATACAATTTGTTTCCTAAAAGAAAGTATGTGCATATTGGGTATACGGATACCAAAGTTGTGCAAGACTTTTTTTTTTAATTTTATTTTTCTTATTTATGGAAATTGTGAAAAAATAATATTTAGTGTGACATAGAATGAGACGCCTAAAATGAGATAAATGATTATTTTCTAATTACTCTATCACCTTAACACGTTATGTGATGGAGAACACCCTATAATAAATCCTTCGTATTTATTTAATTCGTAATAATACAATTTGTTTCCTAAAAGAAAGTATGTGCATATTGGGTATACGGATACCAAAGTTGTGCAAGACTTTTTTTTTATTTTATTTTTCTTATTTATGGAAATTGTGAAAAAATAATGTCACTTGGAAATTAGAGTATTATGAATTTAATCATCGTTAATTCGTTATATAACAATTATATACCGAACCTCTCTCATTATACATTTGGAAGTTGTGAGGTTTATGTCACTTGAACAATCTTACAAAAAAAAAAAGTAGAACAAAATAATGTCTCTATTCTAACAGAAAATAAGTGTTGTCTTTTCCATAAAAAAAAAACGAGTGTTATCTTTCCTTTGTCGTTCTCATTTTCCAAATGATTGGACAAAACAAAATGCATTGTGAAAAAGGGTAGGACGGCTGGCTCTGAAGTCTGAATGGGTCAGCTTAATTATATGTTTCTTTCAATTACTTAATTATTATTGTATTTGATCTATTAAAAACTTATTTACAATCTAAATTAACAATAAAAGTACTTGATCATAAGATTCAACACTCCCTATATATTGGCATTTGTATAGAGATTTTTTCCATAATAAAAGTGCTAATTTTCTGACATCACAACTCAAAAATCATGTGTTCCGCATGTATCATAATTCATAAATTCATAATCATCTCTATTATTTGATTGCTTTGGTAGATAATCATAATTGATGATAATATTACAGTTGTGATAATTGAACGAAAAAAGAAAAGGATCCTTGCTTTATCCTCAATGCATCACAAACATATTTAACAATCTTTCCAAATTATCTACTTACATGTATTTAGAGTCCAATACCCATTGAAATTCTATCTAATATAAATCTATAATGTAAACCAGGAATTTATTTAATTATGAATTGCTAGGATTGGACTGACTAAGAATTGACTTGTACGGGTCAAATTCTCATCAAAAGAAACGTCGAAGTTCTAACTATAGCAAATAATATTAAGGGTTAATATCAACAACACCCTTTCAAGCTTGAGATAATATCAATGTGAACTCTAAATTTTAACAATATGAATGACACACTTTTCAATTGACGATGTTGACAAGACCTTTTGGTTTGTAACAAATTATTAACCAAATCAAATACTACGTAACCTATCACGTATGAATTTTTTTTTATATAATTTATACTAAAAAATCAATTCACCAAATTCACAAGGGGGAAGTAGTTATTGTTCCTATTGTTTGTAAGTATTTCATAAATAAGATAGCTAACCCCAAAACAAATTTAGTGTTTCATAAGAGAGACATGCAAAGTGGAACGATTTATCCTTTTGGGTCAATGTGTAGGTTTGGCCTATTAAGCTTTTGACACTCAAACGAGCGCCATTTTACAGGGAGTGCACTCTGAAATGGAACACCGCCTTAGGGCACCTCTTGATACACTTCTTGAGACACATGCTTGGATATTTGTCTACAAATGATAAAATTTGACAGTTAACTTTAACTAAACTCGACTATTATCCTTCTATAAGCTATAGTAATTATTTAACTATGTTGTTGGATCATTGACGTTGTTAAAATCTAAGGACCACTTATCGATGCGCTTGTGTTGTCCTCGCAACAATCATGTCAATCTTCTCAATATTGTTCCGATTTAATTTGAAATTTGAAGTTTGGAGGTCCAATCATGATATTAGAACAAATTTGAGGGTGTTATCAATATTTATATCTCTTAGTATTAATATCAGTCCCTCTCAATTTCAAATTGCCGGCCAATTCCCTTTCCTTTTTATATCACATTCACTCAAGCATTAAATCAAACACCTTCTCTTCAACTTCAAACACCTCTGCAAAACCTCAAAAACCTTCGATCAAACCACCAAACCTCGTAAAATCCGAAACCCATCAATGGCAACCTCAATACCTCCGACTCCAATCCTCAAAGACGAGCTCGACATAGTGATTCCCACAATCCGAAACTTGGATTTCCTCGAAATGTGGCGCCCGTTCTTCGAACCGTACCATCTCATCATCGTACAAGACGGAGACCCGTCCAAGACGATTAAGGTGCCCGACGGTTTTGATTACGAGCTGTACAATCGTAACGACATTAACAAGATTCTGGGTCCGAAAGCGAGCTGTATCTCGTTTAAGGATTCGGCTTGTCGTTGCTTCGGGTTCATGATGTCCAAAAAGAAGTATATTTTCACCATTGATGATGATTGCTTTGTAAGTCTTTTTTTTTTTTGTTGAATGTTGTGAATTGTGGGATTTGATGATATGGGGTTTATGTTTTCGAGGTTTTTAAGGTTTGTTGGGGTCAAAGATTGGATTTTTATTTCGGTGGTGGTGTGATAGAGTGATAATCGTTTGATTTGATGATGCTTGTTTAAATTTGTTTTTGTTGTTTTTAAGATATTATATGGTTTGTCAAAGTTGCAATGAATGAGATCATTAGTTGTTTGCCTTGTTAAAATTAGTTTATGCAACCAACGTGGCGCAGCCAACAATCGAGATCTGTGATATTCGTTAGGCACTAACTTCATCCCTAGTTGTTTGCCTTGTTGTGGAAAAATTAGTTTATGCAACCGACTTGGTGCAACCAACAATTGATAATTGTGATATTTGTTATACACACTAACTTCATCCTTAGTTTTGTGCTTTGTTATGAAAAAAAATATTTTATGCAACCGACTTGGTGCAACCAACAGTTGAGATTCGTGATACTCGTTAGACACTAACCTCCTTATAACTCAAATCTCGACCTGTAATCGATTGTATGCACTATGTTATTTTGCTATTGTTGCGTGATTGTTCCTTCTTTGCGACTACAGTTATTTCGTGCATTAGAATTTTATGGCTACCGTTAACATGTAACTAATATTATTGCTTTTTTGGATGATATGTTAAAATTGTATTTCTATATGTAGTATATAGTAAGTATTTTACTTGATTTATGAATGCTGATATAGTTTCCTTTTAGTCTACATTTGTCTTGATAGTAACAAATTTGATTGATAGGTTGCAAAAGATCCATCTGGTAAGGAAATCAACGCACTTGAGCAGCATATCAAGAACCTTTTATGCCCATCGACCCCGTTTTTCTTCAACACCCTATATGATCCCTATCGCGATGGCACGGATTTTGTGCGTGGATACCCGTTCAGTCTTCGTGAAGGCGTGCCAACTGCCGTATCACACGGCCTTTGGCTCAACATCCCGGATTACGATGCGCCCACTCAGCTCGTCAAGCCACTTGAGAGGAACACCAGGTATATAAAACTCTGTTTTCCGACTTTCTTATGCTGCTTGCTTTGGTGGTGATGCTTATGTTTTTTTTGTTTGTTGTTTTCAGGTTTGTTGATGCAGTTATGACGATTCCAAAGGGAACACTTTTCCCAATGTGCGGCATGAATCTGGCTTTTGACCGTGAGTTGATTGGTCCAGCTATGTACTTTGGACTAATGGGCGACGGCCAGCCAATTGGGCGATACGACGACATGTGGGCTGGCTGGTGTATGAAGGTATTGGCTTTAGATTCTATTACATTTTACTCTTGGTGAAAGAAAAAAAAGAGTATTGTTTTACTATTTGCTTCTGTACGTGGCGAAATTCCCGTTTTGATACAAGAGTGTTTAGTTCTACGACTGAGATTGGGCTTTTTGCGTGAAAGCTCTTTTTTTACTAGAATCAAGTCTGAGGTAAGGTTTTGCGCTCAAGAATGCGTTAGTTTGGTCAATTGCTGAACATAATTTGTGAAGGAGTGTTAAATGTGCGAGTAAAAACGTATAACACAATGAGTAGGGAGCGATGAGCTAGTTCTCCATATTACAGAGGGTAATCTCCCATTTTTGTTCCATATGGGGTAATTTCTGTGTTCGACATGAACAAAACTGATAATTGTAATTTTCCATTGCCATCAACCTTTTGGAGGTTTACTGACATTCATCGTTTTCCTATCAAGGTGATCTGCGATCACTTGGGGTGGGGAGTCAAGACGGGATTGCCTTACATATGGCACAGCAAAGCCAGCAACCCCTTCGTGAACCTCAAGAAGGAATACAAGGGCATATACTGGCAAGAGGAGCTCATCCCGTTTTTCCAATCCGTATCGATCCCAAAAGACTGCACCACCGTTCAAAAATGCTATCTCGAACTCTCCAAACAAGTGAAGTCAAAGCTTGGTAAGGTGGACGATTACTTCAACAAACTTGCGGATGCGATGCTCACTTGGATCGAAGCTTGGGACGAGCTTAACCCCTCTGCTGGACTTGTCAATGGCTCTGGAAAGTAGGTGGTTTTATCGATACGTACAATTTTCGAGCTTATGTTAACAACAGGTTAAATTTTGTCATTGGAGATAATTAGCCAGTTGTTTAAGATCAGACCACATAGCGTTATTGTTCACTTTGCATTATTGTAACATTTATCTTTTGTTATTTGTTTATTTTTACGCCGGCTTTGGCTTTTGTTCTTTTCTTTAGTGCATGCATTAAAGCTTTGATTTTGACGTATGTTTCAACCTGTTATATAATTGGAAGTTTATGAAATCATCACAAAACAGTTGTTGTGATGAATATACAAATTAAATATCTTTAGTTTTTGTTTTCATAGAATCTTTTCGATGAAAATGTTGGAGATTTTGATCCATGTTCTGTTAAATTAAGTTGCTGGCTGGATTAGGACAACGATTAGAAATGTAAGACATATATAACTTAGCTAATTAATATTACTGTTTATTATAAGCCAACATAATTGGCTAGAAATATGTTTGGTTAAGTCATAACTTACATGTATGCACATAAACATGCTAGAGGTAAATAGAAAGTATTATACAAATTACTTTAAGAGTATATATATTATATGCATGCACAAAGAGAAGCTCAATTATAATATCTAATACTTATATGTGGTAAAAAGGTGTATATAATATTAAATTATTTTATATTACATATAATATAAACACATTATATACAGGAAAAGACAACAAACTCTCAAGGTCGTATTACAACTTGTCACCTAACATACTTTTTATTTTACAATTTACATCCCAACTTATAAAAAAATGTGTTAACTATTTTACAAAATCAAATCTCACGAACAAAAATATAGAGATGTGTTCGATCAAATCAATCGACTGATTAAAATTTTAGATTGAAAGGTTTCCCATGTTTCGCCTTTACATATATACACTCATAAGTCATAACAGTGCAATAAATCTTTTACTTGTAGTTTTTATGAGACAACTCTATTTTAGAGTGGCACGTAAGACTAAACTGTCACAATTCCCTTATCTAGAATTTAGAGAAGGATAATTATCTCACTTTAACGTCTATTACATTGCTTTATGCACAACAATAAATTAAGACATCTGTACACCTTCTTAATATGTCGGAACTTAGAATAATCGATCAACAACTGAAAAAGATAATTGAGATTAGAGGGTCAATTTGTACATCTTTTCGAAGCAAGATCATAACCACTTCTAGTCGAATCCATCGATTCCTTTAATCAATAATTATACCTCAAAAACCAATAAGATAACTCTAGCCTTTGATACTGTCTGTCGTTCACACAATATAATTGTCGTAAAATTTGATACATCTGTATGTTCATTAATCCCACACCTACGCGTTACATTTCACATCATAACCAACTTATTTTATTAAAACTTTACAACCATAAAATGTTCAAAGATGCTCTAAGATAAGGCAACTCTTTGGTCCCACCCACCAATATAATGAAGACCAAAGAATAATGAAGAAAAAAATTAGAGAATTATAACGGGATACTAGCAACCGAGTGCACGCGGAGACCGCGTGCAACGTTATTTTTGACATAAATAACCATATAACTTAATTTCTTTATTTAAGTACATTATTAATTTGTATAATTAATAACATAAGAATGCAAAAGTGAAAGTATACACATAATACCTTCTCAACCATGTACATAATTTGAGCAAGTATATATACTCCATTGCAATATTTATTATAGATTTTAATACCATATTTTTATCGTACATTTTTTAATGTTAAAGACATAAGTAAAATAAACTAATTCCAGCAATTTGCATCGGACATTATTATTAGCAAGAAAAAAAATCATTATTGGCAAGACCCAAGTCATCCATGAAATATAAGTTTAAACTCAATAAATACTTCATCTAAAAACCAAATAACAACCGATAAAAAGAAAGTTCATTAACAACTACTTTTTTGCTAATCCAAACAAATTTTAAATCTTATACCAAATAGCAATAACTTTTAACTAATTAAAAGAACTCCAGAACTTCATCTTCAGTATAAATGTTGATTTCCCCTTATGTATCCTCAAACTAAAAATGCATACATGATTATTAAAACATAAATTCTAATTAACTTGATTACATGAATAATTTCATCAAAAAGAAAAAAAAACTTGATTACATGAATAATTGAATATCTACCAATATATTATTCATTACAATCCAAGTAATTGAGTCACACATAACAAAATATTCAAGAGCTTCTACTGAAAGTTCGGGTGAGAACTGAGAAATTGTCATCTATTACTATATTAAAAAAAGCCAATTCTTCTATTACCGAAAATGCCCTCAAAAATTTTGGACTTCATATGTTCCTTGAGGGTAAAGTTGTACATTTGAGTGGGCAACAACAGTTGTTAGACCAATTTTATTTCTTTGCCTAATTTACCCTTTTTACTTCCCCACGTTCCTATACTTTAGGAAATATTAGTTATTTAAGTGGTTTTTGTTAATTACCCTAAAACAATTGGTATCCGAAACCCCATGATCTATCTATTCCTTTTTTTTCTCCCACTTGATTCAGTTATTTACGTTAATCCCTTTTCCTATTCCAAAACAATTTGAAATTTGAATTATAACCACCCCTAAAACACTCCATATATACCATGATGCATTTTAATTTTTTCACTCCCTTTTCCTTTATCACCGATTCATCGTTCAGTTTCATGATTCTATATTTTCAGTTCACTTTCATTGCAATATCACTATTTGCACGATTTATTTCATTTTCCATTTTTTGTTCTCTTGCCAAAATTACTCGACTTTTAAGAGGAACATGGATAATTTTTTGATCTTCTTCAGAAATTATAATTCTTTGATCTCTTTTATATGGTTTTGCAGGTTACATGGAATCAATTGGAAGTCTATAAGTTCAACTTAAAATAATGACTGCTCCCCTGAGAGTTTTTCTTTGCCGCCTGCCAAAAGGTGTGGTCGTATGGATGCAAAATTTGTTTAAATTTCATTTGTTTAATATGCTTGCATTTTTTTCTTTCTTGGAAGGAATTAAGTTTTTTCCTTTATCTCTTATTAAGAAGCCATATGATTAGTTTTCACGTTCCAAAAAGAATCTTCCAATGCTTATCCATAAATAACCGCATCTCCTATTTAATTATCTATTATTACTCGATGTAATTAGTTTATTTGAGACAAACATAACTACTTGCATGTATTGCTTGATGAACAGTTTTCTATTTTGCAAATACATGGACTGTTTTGTTTGTTTATTTTTTTACATGTACTAATATTATTCTCAATTTTATCACTGTTTAAAAAATTTCTCTATGTGAATCTTTTTTTTTCAGTGTAGAGATGAACCAGGTATGATTTTATTTACAGTGTATAACAACTGAATTTGTTCATTACTGTGTACTAGCTTATCCAATCGTTCAATGTCATGCAAAAAGAGAGATGGCAAAAAATTCTCATTAGATTTGTGGTATCCCTAAATTTTTTCCTTTATATTATTTTGTATTAGTGCATTTGTTTGCTATTTCAATATGTTTGTTGATTTTTTTCTTGATAGACTTAGCTTATCTTCTAGATATTCTAGATTTTAGAACCAAGCATGCATGTTCGTGGCTTTTGTATTTGTATCTTGAAAACGAGAGACCGGTCTATATTAATATTAATAACTTTTGTGTGTATGATTTAAATTTTACACAAATAATTAACAATAGTATATTTTTCATGTTGTGATTTACCCTCAATGTTCTTATGTTGGAATCATACCATTTAGTATATTCTTACACTCTTTCAAAAAAAGTACATTTTAATCACATTATTAATTTGTAAAATTTATAAGATGAAAGTATTTGGGCATCAAGCATTATTAATAGAAATAAAAGGATTAGAATTAAAATAAAGGTGAAGATGATCAATTGCAATGCTAGAGTAAATAAACAAAAGAAAACATGCAATTCTTCACTAAAAAGATCCAACACATATCGGTGTAATGAAATATGAAATATACATTGATCAATCTAATAACTCCTACCATCATTTAATTTTATTCTTCCGCACTGCAGCCTGTAACTCCTAAGATAGTAGTGTATCGGTTGATATCTGGAACAACAAACTAAGAATCAATTCTTAAAAAGAAAACCAGCCTAAAATTTAAAGAGGAAATAGATGGAAGAAGTTAAACAAAAAACGTATTTGACTGTTACACAGAAGTGAGTTTTTCGATTAGATTTGAGTGAAGGTGAGGACATAATTTTGTGGTTATCTTTAAAAATTGAATCTCACAAAGAGATATCTGTATAGTAAAAAAATTATTAGATAAATAAAAAAACCATTTCGATTGTCATATTGAAATCCAAAGATCAATATTCACAAAAGTGATTGACGTAAACCGTGAATTTGTTAAAATAAAATAAAATTGGAAGAGCCTATAATTTAGCGGCACCCGTGAACATCGTTTCATACTTTCATCAACATGATCGAGCACATATAAATACATGTGAGTGAAGTGTCAATCAATTCAAAGAATAAATACAACTAAAATTACAATCATTAAGAAATTAATTGAAAAAAAAAATTGTATATCAATATTGTAATCAGACTTCTTACCTCGTGACAAAATTGTTTTGGAATATGATGTGCTTCCAATCAACCTGCACAATTTTATAAACTGATTAAATATTTTCGGAGGATGAAATGAGAACATTTGTATAAAGAAATGATATTATGGTAGGAGATAGAATGGTTTGCTCCTATATCTACGCCTCCTTCATATTTTAAGCCACTACAAATACAATTGTGGGATTGATTTTAAATTTAAAGTTGATTAGTGGGTAGTGGGGCAGTTGCCTAAACTCGTGCAGTAAATTCAAATTCAAATTGATGGTGGTTATCCAATTAATTAAATTTTAATTAATAACTGGAGTAAATTTAGAGATAAAACAGGGGTAAATTTTGAAGTTAAAAGGGGTAAATTAGGCAAAGAAATAAAATTGGTCTAACAACTGCTGTTGCCCACTCAAATGTACAACTTTACCCTCAATGTACTTCACGGAACAAATGAAGTCCAAAATTTTTTGAGGGCATTTTCGGTAAAATATTTATATCCCTAAACTTTTTAACTTCAAAAACTACCACCTACTTAAAGATTACTTTTAAATAGTTCAAATTTTGTAGGTGTAATTAACATAAAAATGTTACAGTTTAAAACCAGAAGAAATAAGCCAACCCACATATTACACGATTTTTAAAATCATTTTTTCCATTTATTATTAAGAAATACACGGCCACTCACTCTCTCTCTTTCCCCTAAAAAGATTCACATCTTTTTCCTATATTTTTGGAAATGGTAGTTATCTAAGGACAAATTTGAAAATTAAAACTCAAATTCAAGCGGTTTGTGACACCTAGTGTTTTGAAAACCGGATCAGACCGGCCGGTCGGACCGGTCCGACCGCGGTTCGACACCTTTTCCGGGCCATTTGAAGTGAAAAACCCGCGGGTCATTTCAGCCGAGTTGAACCGCCCAAAAACACGGGTCAACCGGATCGAACCGGTCAACTGGACCGGTTAGTGAACCGGTCAAATATTTTTTTTTTTAAGGCTAAATGACTTATTGGTCCCTACATATAAAAATTAGCCTAATTTGCAGCAAATGTATACACACGAAACTGAAATTGATTTATATTTTATACATACAGACTATATGTATCAGATTATATATATATATACATATATGTATATGTATATGTATGACAATCTGACTATATATATATATGCAGATGTATCAGATTATATATATATATATATATATATATATATTTATGTAAGTGTGTGTGTTATATTATACTGTTTTGACTTATATATATATATATATATATATATATATATATGTGCAGATGTATATGTATCAGATATATATATGTATGTATGAGATTATATATATATATATATATATATATATATATATGTATATGTATATGTATCAGAATCTGGCTATATATATATATATGTATCAGATTATATATATGTAAGTGTGTGTGTTACACTGTTTTGACTTTTGAGTAGATTATATATATATATATATATATGTGTGTGCAGATGTATATGTATCAGAATATATATATATATATATATATGTATGTATCGGATTATATATATGTAAGTGTGTGATTTTTTTAAATATACTTTGACCGGTTCAACCAGTGGTTTAACCGATTCAACCGATCGAACCTTGAACAAGTAAGGTTGCCGGGTCGATGTTCGGTCCGGTTTTTAAAACACTGGTGACACCATTAACAAACTTTTACTTTTCAAATTTGAATTAGAGCAACTACCCCACTACTTTGTTGATTGCAAACCTTCTCCTAAAAAGGTGATATAATTGTGCTCACACCATTAAAGAAAATAAGACTTTCCGAAAAAATAAATCGGATTGAGATCCTTCAACTCCCACTCTCCAAAGTGTCATACAAAAAGAAGATGATATATATGCTTTTTATTGTTCATAATTATATAGTATATATCTATTACAGTTCCATGAAGTTTAATTTACTGTGCTTTTAATTTTCTTTTTTTAGGAGTTTGCAGATTACAGATTTTCTTGCATATACAAGAAAAAAGGTTGCTTCTATGGATCGAGTAAGTCTATTTTTCAAGTCATCTTCCACATGTCATCTTCCGTTTTATGTAAATTCTTTCAATTTGTTTCATATGTTACTATATAATCACATGGTTGATATGCATCTTTCACATGATTGTCATTTACTTAGCTTATTCGATTTTGTTTCAAAAATATATGTTACAATTTTTTCTTTCGTTTACTTTTCAGAATTATATTTTAGTTTTTGTAATTAATTAGTATGTATTACAGTTCCATGAAGTTTAGTTTAATATGCTTCAAAAAAATTGCAGATCACGGATTTTCTTGCAATTACGTGATGGCAGGAGGTAGGGTAAGTTCATTTTTCAAGTCATCATATGCTTTACAGATTCTTTAAGAGGTTAGAAAGAAAAATCCAGATTAATGGTTGATGCAAGACATGGGATTTAAAAAATCGACCGAGGTCAGTGTTTTAAGTTGATTCCGAATCAGTTCATTGACTTATATTATTCTTATGAATTTCACTTCATGCATTTGTTATATGCCCTACTAATTAGAAACCTTTTAATTTCTTGATTTTACAGAATTGAAGAAAAAAAACTGGAGGTTAAACAAAATAAAATTATCTAAAACTTCAATCTAAGTGAGACAAAAATTAATCAATAGAAAACATCGTCAAAACAAACTTAAGAGATTAAGTTAAATTAAGAGAATTTTTTATGATACCGAAGCATGCATGTTAAAAAGAAAAGATTGTGCTTTTTGTAATAATATAACTGAAGGCAAAGATTATGTTAATTGACTGAACGGGTAATTAGATTAGGAAAAAGATTCTGAAATCAAAATAAATTGATACATATAAGACCGATGGTAATCTAATAATTGGGACTAATATGATATGCATAATAACAGATTCTAATACTTAATTTCTTTTGCAAATTACGTACTTTTGTGAAAACAAAAGTATTGAAGGTTATTGGATAAAGCTAACATATCTTAAATTGAGAATTGTTCTAATCCCACTTTGGCCATTATCTAAATTTTGTTTTTTTCTCCAGAATTCACTCTCCAACTCTGAAATCACAGATATGCTTAATGCAACCAGTATTTTAATGCTTTTAGTTTCATCTCTTTTTTTTTTTTTTTTTATTCTTTTCAATTGGACAGGAGGAAATTGAATTGTCCATGAATTTCCGACTCTGAATGGTAAAATTGCAGCAAGGTATTATTAATGTATCTCTTTTTTAGTTTTCCCTTTTTAGTATTTAAACTATGATGGAGAAAATAGAATCGTTCATGAATCAATGTTTTTGAATTCGGGTAATTTAAGTATTTTCTAGATCTGAGTAATTCTCCGTTGGAATCTGAGGTTTTTGTTTCTGTGTTTCTTTAAGGGCTTTTTAGTTTAGTTTAACCATCTTTCACTGATATTGTATGGTTGGCAGAGAAGGGGAAGGATGAAGATTGGTAGTTTTTTTGTTATTCACTATTGTATATATATAATAATCATGTCAATTCTATGCATTTTTTGGTTTGATCTTTACTTTTCGATTTCTACTATGAAGTTCGATTGGTTACAGATTATGATATCAAACTCAAGTATTTTCCTCCTCAATCAAATTCATTACATTTGCAGGTTGGCTGTAACGATTTGAGAAATGCAGTTCCCATGGTTAACATTCCATTCCATCCCCAATAAGGTTACTATTTTTGAAATTTGTAATCCGCAAACGCTTTTAATTCACACTGGACCTTAACAATATTTATTTCACATATTGGAATTGCTACAAGTAGTGGATTCTTCATCCACGTGTACGATATCGACTGTTTGAGAAATATAATTTCTTTATTTGTTTCGATGGTGAGACTTTACGCATTTAAACTCACATGTATTTTTAGTTATCTTTTGATTTTTACTTATATGTTTACAAAACAGGGTCTCTTAACATTGTTTTGATAATGTGTTTGTACAGTACACAAAAATGAAAAGTCTGATGCGATAATGTATTGTCGGAGGTTTGAACTATTTTTCTTCTGGAGCTCTTCATTAAGTAATTTTGTAGTTTCTGAGTGTTTGTTCTGTTATGTTATGTTTTAATTTGAATTGCATATCCTTTCTCCATCACTACAAGACTTGAGGGCCATCTGCAACCGCCCGGGCGGTTGCAGAAGGCCCATGGGCGGTCGCGCGAAGGGTATCCGCGACCGTCGGGGCGGTTGCCGCGTCGGTCGCGGATACCCCTCGTCGCGGGCGGCTTGCGACCGCCGAGCGGTCGCCCTTACACCAAGGCGACCGCTAGGCGGTCGCCATACTAAGGGGCGACCGCCTAGCGGTCGCCATATAATGGGGCGACCGCTAGGCGGTCGCCATATAAGGGGGCGACCGCTAGGCGGTCGCCATACTAAGGGGCGACCGCCTAGCGGTCGCCATATAATGGGGCGACCGCTAGGCGGTCGCCATATAAGGGGGCGACCGCTAGGCGGTCGCCATATAAGGGCCATATAGGGGCGACCGCTAGGCGGTCGCCATATAAGGGGGCGACCGCTTAGCGGTTGCTAGATTTAGAACTTTCGAAATTAATATAAGGGGGCGACCGCCCCGGCGGTTGCAGATAATATTCATCAAAACAAAAAAAAAACAATAATATTCTGGAAATTTTCCAGAAAATTATTGTTTTTTTGTTGAAATTAAAATGGTGAAACAAAACGAAAAGAAGGGAAACAAAACGAAAAGAAGAGAAACAAAATGAGAAAAAGAGAAACAAAAAAAAGAGGAGAAACACAAAATAAAAGATGAGAAACAAAAAAGAAAAGAAGAGAAACAAAAAGTAAAGAAGAGAAACAAAACGAAAAGAAGAGAAACAAAAAAGAAAATAAGAGAAACAAAAAAGAAAAGATGTGAAACAAAAAGAAAAGATTAGAAAAAAGGGTTATGTTTTGGAGATAAAAAGTTTTTGAGTTTTTGTGAATTGAAAAAGAAGAGTGTTAGGTATTTTGTTATGAAGATATAAGAAAGTGTTTGGTATTTGTTGAAGATATAAAAGAAAAGAATGTGTTGAGTGTTTTGTTGAAGATATAAAAGAAAAAAGAGTGTTTGATTATTTGTTTTGTAGGTAAAAAGAAGTTTTTGGGTTTTTTTTTTGGATTGGAATAGAAGAGTGTTTGTGTTTTGATTTGAAGATAAAATGAAGTCTTGGATTTTTCTTTGAGAGTGTAAGAGTTGTGAATGAAAAATTAGGGGAAGAATGGTGGGTATATATAAGATTTTGGGTGAAAATTTTGAATTTTCGTAAAAATTTGAATTCCCCCCAAATTTCAGCAGAATTTGCAACCGCTCGGCGGTTGCAATGTATTGAAAATTTTGAATTTTCGTGAAAATTTGAATTTCCCCCCCAATCCCGCCCAATTTCAGCAAAATTTGCAACCGCCGAGCGGTTGCGAGAAGCCCTTGCAACCGCCTGGCGGTTGCAGATATCGAGTATTGGCAACCGCCAGGCGGTTGCCATGTGACATAGCAACCGCCAGGCGGTTGCCATGTAATCTTGCAACCGCCAGGCGGTTGCCATGCTATCTCGCAACCGCCTAGCGGTTGCCAAAAAATCCATTTTGAAATTAGTGATTTTTGAGAAGTATCTTGATGTGTTTGTGTTTATTGAACTCAAATATCATTATTAAATGTGAATAGTAGTAGTAAATAACTACAAAACTTGTAATTAAGTTAGTAAAATAGTAGATTATGTGATTAGGCGAGTTATCAACGATACATCTATATATTATGTTCAACAACTAATCATCACACTTAGTTTTTAATGTTGTCCCTAAGCTTGATTTTCCAATAAAACCTTATAATTTCGCTTGTTTTAACTATCATCAAGGTAATTATCAACTCATGAAACAACGTACCACAACGTATCATCCAAAATAATAAAAATTCATGTATGACTATTATCTGCAACCGCCAGGCGGTTGCCAATGGTAGTATCAGCAACCGCCAGGCGGTTGCCAATGGTAGTATCAGCAACCGCCAGGCGGTTGCTATGTGATCTCGCAACCGCCCAGCGGTTGCGAGAAGCCTTTGCAACCGCCCAGCGGTTGCGAGAAGCTCTTGCAACCGCCTGGCGGTTGCAAGAATTGAATATTCGAAATTAGTGATTTTTCGGAAGTATCATGATGTGTTTGTGTTTATTGAACTCAAATATCATTATTACATATGAATAGTAGTAGTAAATAACTACAAAACTAGTAATTAAGTTAGTAAAATAGTAGATTATGTGATTAGGCGAGTTATCAACGATACATCTATATATTATGTTCAACAACTAATCATCACACTTAGTTTTTAATGTTGTCCCTAAGCTTGATTTTCCAATAAAACCTTATAATTTCGCTTGTTTTAACTATCATCAAGGTAATTATCAACTCATGAAACAACGTACCACAACGTATCATCCAAAATAATAAAAATTCATGTATGACTATTATCTGCAACCGCCAGGCGGTTGCCAATGAAAGTATCAGCAACCGCCAGGCGGTGGCTATGTGATCTCGCAACCGCCCAGCGGTTGCGAGAAGCCTTTGCAACCGCCCAGCGGTTGCGAGAAGCTCTTGCAACCGCCTGGCGGTTGCAAGAACTGAATATTCGAAATTAGTGATTTTTCGGAAGTATCATGATGTGTTTGTGTTTATTGAACTCAAATATCATTATTACATATGAATAGTAGTAGTAAATAACTACAAAACTAGTAATTAAGTTAGTAAAATAATAGATTATGTGATTAGGCGATTTATCAACGATACATCTATATATTATATTTAATAACTAACCATCACACTTAGTTTTTAATGTTGTCCTTAAGCTTGATTTTCCAATAAAACTTATAATTCGCTTGTTTTAACTATCATTAGGATAATTATCAACTGATGAAACAACGTACCACAACGTATCAACCAAAATAATAAAAATTCATGTATGACTATTATCTGCAACCGCCAGGCGGTTGCAGATATCCAGTATCAGCAACCGCCAGGCGGTTGCTATGTGATCTCGCAACCGCCGAGCGGTTGCAAGAAGCCCTCGCAACCGCCCAGCGGTTGCGAGGAACCTTCGCAACCGCCCAACGGTCGCCACGTCTCAGTGGCGACCGCCTGGCGGTCGCTCTGCGGTCGCCGTTAATGGCGACCGCCCGAGCGGTTGGGGGGGGCGGTTGCGGATGCCCCCCAAATCTTGTAGTGCATGGCATATAGTGTGACATATAAAACGCAATAAGCTTGATGATGTGTACTTCAGTATCTATTACTATATTAAAGAAAGGCGTTTTTGTGTCTAGGATGGCAGTTATTTAGGCTTTTTTTCCACAAAATACCCTTTGATTTCTTTGTCTCAGATTTTCGGTAGAACAAGTACGGGGCAAAATAGTAAAGTTTTGTTGATTAAAGCAGTTCTCAGACCAATTTTTTTAATTGCCTAATTTACCCTTATCAGTTACCCGTACATAAGAAAGAAATGCCATTACACCAGGGATTAGATTGAGTTTGACAACCCCACGTTCTCTTCTCTAGGCGGTTACTCTCTCTCTTCTCCACTTCAACTCCACGTTGTACAATTGGATTTGGATGAAGATATATAGGCATAAGGATGGAGTGCTGCTTAAGGTCAGTGTATAAATTTCCTCCCCAGAAATGTGGATATGTACATTCAGAATCTACTATGTTATGAATTATTTATTACTAATATACGGAAAAGCCCCCCTTTTTTTTACATGTGGCTTGGAAGCATTACCACTGGATGAACCTTCAACAGTACAGTGTCCAAATTCAAAATGATTGCTACTTCAACTGAAAGTTAAGTACTTCAATTATGAACTTTCAATTTCATTATGAGGAAACCATCTTTTTCGGATAATGCACTTCTGATTTCAAGATTTTATTCTCTTATTTGTGAAAGAGGTTGACATAGTTATATGGTTTATTATATTGTTGGATGTATGTTTACTCAATACTTTATTCTCTTTGCATACCATTGCTTCTACATTTTTATTTGTTGCAGACTTGCAGGTTAGTTTGTCACGGACGATTCACATTATTCACATGGTTAATGCAATAAAAAGTTAGTAATTTTGTAAGGATCTCATAACGTTCAGTACTCTAGAAGCAATTATTTTGAGCACGGTACTGCCATTTCTAATATTTTTGTACTTTAATTTGCTTATTGATTTTGCGTCGAAATGTCATTTCCCACATACATTGATTGTCATTACCCAATTAATTCATTTAATTTATTTATGTCATGATTTGCATAATTCATTGTTATGTTTGTCTGAAATTGGATAATAGAGTGACCTTGATTCTTTGTAAAAGGACCATACTTTTTCATATATTTGCGCGTTCATGTATTGTCTATGCATCTGACATTCTACACATCCATGGCAAGTGATGTCTCTTTTAGCATAAACAAATAAAATGTAGCCCCCTCGATCAACTTTAAAATATAACAAACAAATACTACAAGTTTATAATGCTATATCATCTATACATATTTAGCATTCATAAAAGAAAAATATACATAGTTATTAAATTTCAACCTCCGAACATGATTATGTAACTTTTGTTAAATTATACATTGATACCTTTTTAATGAAACAACTACACTTTGTTTCAAAATAAACAGGTTGTTTGTTAACTTTTGTTATTAATATAACAATAATAAAAGTTATCATTTGTATCAATTTGAATTGATAAAAAAACTCATTCTATTGACCCAAGAAACACGTAAAAATCAAGGAACTCTTTATATTAAAAAAAAATCGTTGCACGCGGGACCGCGTGCGCCCGGTCGCTAGTGCTAGAGTAAATAAACAAAAAACACATACGTGAAACCTTAACAGTTTTAAAAAGATTCAAGATATATAAATTTATTTAATTAAAATAATGCAATTTCATTAAAATAATGCAATACACTCCACCCTCCAATTTTTGTAATATAAAAAGATCGTAGAATAGAGTTATATTGTAATTCACGTCGACATTCACACAAATCAGTAATCACACACCGTTTAGATTTAATAAAAAAGAAAAAAACTCAAACTTACAATGTATTATAACTTGAATATGGAATATGATGAATTAAAACAATAGAAAACCTCTAAAATGTTTCATTTGTTTAAAAAAAAGAAAACAAAAGAATAAGATGTGTTGAACTCAAGCCATCCATAATTATTACTTCCATCTTCGAGCCCTTTTTCCTGAGTAGATGTGATATTCAAAATTAGAGGCACAATAATATTTAACTTATTATGAAAAGACACATAAAAGAACGTGAATAATGAACTCTAAAAATGGTGTCGAGTATACAAATGTTAGAGAAAACACAATTAATAGTTTTCCATGAATTATCAAAAACCACTTAATTATAAGAACGCTAGAAATGAATTACCTCCGTATATTTTTTTTCCCACACAATTATCATGCACCATTTCTTCGCTTCATTGACATCATGCCCCAATAAAGAAATTTGTATCAAGATAAATAATGAATGTGAACAACGACAATGTTGCTTTGTCCCTAGACCACTTCGTATTTCCTGGTAATTTATAAGACAAAACAAAAAAGTTAATGTGAAGTAAAAGAAAATTAAACAATTCACTATGCAAATGAGATTCAATTAGAAGAACGTTAAGCTACATTTCTTTCTTCCAGTTGGTTTTTGGAAAAGAGGAAGAAAAGAAGTGGAAATTAAAATATTTGGTTGTTTCACGTTGAAAGTATTTGATAATCCAACTTTTCTGGGAGAACGGTTACAATTCAAAAACTGAATTAAAAGAGTAGTGGATAGCTAGTGACAGTTGAGCTTTATTTAAAGTTTAAATAATTAATTTTTGTGGAAAATATGTGAAAGAGGCAACTTAGGGATTTTATTTTTCTTTTATTGCTGTTAATTAAATAAATATATTGAGAAATTTAGGGAAGTAGCACGTGTGAAACTCCATGGAGAGATTCATGGAAGTAGTTATCCCATTACTCAATCTCTTTTTTTTTGGCCCCCTTTTATCGGTATACGTTAGTTATCCAAGTATTTAGATTTTATTTTAGGCCTTTTTTCTTTTTCTTTCTTACGTGGGTTCAAAAATTGGTGGTTATCCAATGATCAAATTTCAAATTTATCTTATCCTTTTTTTTTCGATTGATTTTTTTTTTAGATTTTATTTTAGGCCTTTTTTCTTTTTCTTTTTTACGTGGGTTCAAAAATTGGTGGTTATCCAATGATCAAATTTCAAATTTATCAATGGTCTGCCAAGTGGGGGTAAATTAGGCAAAGAAATAAAATTGGTCTAACAACTGCTTTTTGAGGGCATTTTCGGTAATAGAAGAATTGGCTTTTTTTAATATAGTAATAGATATAGGAAACTGGAAATATGCAGCAAGAAAACAATATGAATCTTTTATATGACAAAGGATCATTAGAATAAAGTCACGTCAATATAATGTGAATTAGCGCGTAAGTGGACTATGTCAGACTGGATTAAATCCCCATTATTAGGCATGCTTTTGGCTTTATTCGAATAACATGCACTCAAAACATTATACGTGAGTCATGAAATGTTCTCGCTTAGAGTTTACGATGTCTAGATCAACAAAGAAGAAACTAAAGATTGAATCATCGGACAAATGTTTTGCTTGGAAGAGCTCTATTGGAAATTGTCAATCGTGAACGATAGATTAGATCAAGGCTATATAAGGCTAATAGAACTTTCTATTGATCTTCCAGGAAAAGGTATGACTACTATCCCCCTCTCATATGAAAGATTGGGAGACTTTTGCTACATATGTGGAATGGTGGACCATAATAAAGATGCGTGCAACTCCACTGAAACTCCAAATGATCAGCCCGACTACGTTTTTGGTCCTGAACTTCGAGGAACACCTTTGGGTAAGTCGTCATTCTTCCCGTCCTCCTATACCCCTAAATCCAGTCCTCCAAATTATGGTAAACCCAAACACCATGCTGCTCAGAGCCACCAATCACAAGTACCAAAAGTGATGGAAACGGCCCAGAGACCTTCATCGGATATTCAAAAATTCAATGAGTTATCCGAGTCAAATCACCTTCAAGCCCCGATCCATCCAACTCAACCGAGTCTACCCAACTACCCAGTTCACAATATTACCGTTGAACCCAACGTTAGCCTGCTGCCATGTCAGAAGACTGTGATGGAAAGCTCTGCACCAAAGGCTACCCATCAATCCATGTCTACTAGCATTGTGGACCCTACAAAGTATTTGACCAACATTGCTGGTGTCAACCCTTCGGCCCAAATATTCTCATTACCTACCTACTTGGACCCACTGGTCTTCTCTTTGGCCCAAACTAGTTTAAACATCAACCAAACTGGCCCAAGTAGAAAAAGAATAGCAAGTGGCCTCATAACTGATGATGGGCAATGCGAAAAGAAAAACAGAAATGGTTATTTACCTTCACGGCCCATAACAGATAATTTGAGGAATCTTATCATGCAAGATGATGAAAAGTCTGAGGAAAATTCCAGAGACTTCCCAAAATAAGAACTCTCTACTGAAACAGAGGTGATAATCGAGACTAGGATTTTTCGGAAAATCCGTAATTTCAAGCCTACTGCCGCACTTCTTAATCCTCCAACCATCCAAATTGAAGAAATCCCTACTCAGGCCTTTGCCAATTCTTTTTCTGATGCCCCAGAGGGGGTAAGAGAATGATGAGTCTTTCTATGATTTCGTGGAATTGCCAGGGGCTTTCTAAGGCCTCGGCAGTTCGGGCCCTCTCGGCCTTGCTTGTAAGTCATCATCCTTCTATTGTCTTTTTATGTGAAACCAAAATTTCTAACTCTTCCTTTGTTGAAAATTCTCTCCGTCGTCATAGTTTATCTTCTTATTTTTTGTCCCGCCTGTGGGACTCTCGGGTGGTTTATGTCTTGCTTGGAAGTCTTGTTTTTCTGTCACAATTCTCTCTTTCGATAAATGGCATATTCATGCCTCTGTTACGGATCCTAGCTCTAAGTTCACCTGGATGGTCACTGGTATTTATGCTCCTTGTACTCAGCAGTTGAAGCATCGGTTCTGGAACTCTATTAGAGATCTCAATTTGATGCATGATAATCCCTGGCTCTTAATTGGGGATTTTAATGATATTCGGAATCAAGCGGAGAAGTCAGGGGGTAGAGATTTTGCTTTTTCTTCGCGTCACCTTTTGGAAGAGCAGATTAATGATTTGAATCTGATAGATTTGGGTTTTACTGGGAACTTATTCACGTGGAACAATAATCGTGAAGATTCAGACAATATTCAGCAACGTATTGATCGTGGTTTAGCAAATGCTTCTTGGTGTTTGAAGTTTCCTTTTGCTGTTGTTCACCATCTTCCAGCTATTGCATCAGATCACAACCCGCTTTTGCTGAAGCTCTCAGAGCCCTCTCATAAAGGCCCTCGACCTTTTCGCTTTGAGAGTATGTGGGTGTTGGATGATAGATGTGTGGATATCATTTCGACCAACTGGAACAACATGGTACAGGGTTCACACATGATCAAATTGATTCTGAAATTCAGGGAGACTAGGAAAGCTCTCACTTTGTGGAACAAAAATGTGTTTGGTAACTGTGTGAAGAAAGCGAAGGAGATTACTAATGAAATCGACAAAGCTCAACGAATCCCTCAATCTGGTGAAGCTATTCGTCGAAGTAAACAACTACAATTGGAACTGGATACACTGAGACAACAAGCCAACCATATGTGGAGACAAAGAGCAAAAACAAACTGGCTCAAGGACGGCGACGCCAACACAAGGTTCTTCCACATCTCCTCCATAGTGAGGGGCAAGGTAAATCGTATTGATTCGATTACTTCGCCAGAAGGTAACACTTTTTCCAGCTGGCAGGATTTAGGCTCCTGTTTCCAAAATTATTTTGTGGAAATTTTTAAATCAGATTGAACTCAAGGCAGCCCGACATTTCCTGATAATCTGGAATTTTTGTTCCAAACGGTTATTGATGATGGTGATAACAGATTATTATGTGAAACTCCCTCCCCCGAGCATATTAAAAAAGTGTTGTTTGAAATGGAATCCCACAAAAGCCCTGGTCCTGATGGCTTTCCACCTTTATTTTTCAAATCATTTTGGGACATAGTTGGTAAAGATGTTATTAAGGCTGTCCAATCATTTTTCTTGCATAACTTCATGCCTAATGATCTTAACCACACGTTTATCACGCTCATTCCTAAAGATGACAAAGCTTCTTCTGTGGATAGATTTAGACCTATTAGCCTGTGTAACGTCGTGTATAAAATTATTACAAAAATCTTGGCTATTCGTCTTAAATCAGTTCTTGGTAAAATCATTTCTCCGCTGCAATTTGCTTTTCTTGAAGGTAGACAAATTCATGAGAATAATATCATTACCCATGAGTTAATGCATTACTTGAAAAATAAAAGAGGAGGTAAAGCTTTTATGGCGCTAAAGGAAGATCTTACTAAGGCTTATGATCGTGTTGAGTGGCATTTACTCCTGACCATATTGAAAATTTTGGGTTTTTGCTCTAAATTCTGTGATTGGATTTCTACTTGTTTATCCACATGCTCTTTCTCTGTTTTAATTAATGGTTCACCGTTCGGCTATTTCAAGCCGTCTCGTGGGATCCGTCAACGGGATCCGTTTTCTCCGTATCTTTTTTATTATTTATATTGAATTGCTTTCTCGGCTGATTGCTAGAGAAGAAAGCAATGGTTGCATCAAAGGGGTTAAAATATCTCGTGAAAGCCCCCCTATTTCCCACCTTCTTTACGCTGATGATCTGACTTTTTTTTGTCGTGCTGATTTTGTAGATGTTTCTGCTATTTCTCGTTGCCTTAACAAGCTGGAAACTTGGGGTAGCCAAAAGCTTAATGCTGGAAAATCATTCATTCACTTTAGTAATAATACTCCAGAAGGTGTTAAAAGGCAAATTTTAGACATTTTTGGAATTACTGAGTGCAACCACAAGAACCTTCACCTCGGCATTCACTTTTGCAAACCAGCGAGAAGAAAAGAAGCACTCTCAAAAATCCTTAAACTCATGCACTCTCAACTGTCTGGATGGAAAGGTAGCACTCTCTCCCAAGCCGAAAAAGGGGTTCTTATCAAGCATGTGATTCAAGCAATGCCAACTTATCTTATGGCCAACTTCTCTCTCCCTTCAAGTATCACCGCTAAAATGGATAGCCTTATGCTCAGATTCTGGTGGGGCGAGAATAAAAGAGGTAATATCCTTCCTTTGAAGTGCTGGGACTTTATTTGTCGGCCTAAAAGCTACGGTGGCCTGGGATTTAGAAAAGCTAGAGATATCAACAATGCCTTGGTCTCAAAAAACTCTTGGAGTGTGGCAAAGAAGGAGAACAAAATTTGGGTGCATCTTTTCCACAACAAATATGTTAAAAACAAGAATTTCTTTTCCATGTCCAAGCCTGCTTGCACCTCATGGATGGCTGCTGATATTTTTAAAGGTAGAGAAGCATTGAAGGAGGGAGCGTGCTACACTGTCCACTCTAATTCAGACATTGACTTGTGGTCAGAGCCATGGATTCCAAATATCAGAGGAGGAACTCCTCCTAAGCCTGCTCATTCTACTTTTACTAATATTGATAATATTTGTGTTAAAGATTTATTTGCAGCCAATCACAGGAGCTGGAATTCTGATTTGATTTTGGAACTCTTTCCCTTGGAAGTTGCTGATGCTATTCTCAAGACACCTATCATTAATTCATTTGAACCCAAAGAGCTAGTCTGGACCCCCTCCAAGACAGGGGAATTCTCCGCAAAGAGCTCATACCTTACTGCTTTGAAACCTCGATTGCAATCTGATGCGCCGCCAACCTGGTCAAAGATTTGGAAAGTGCATATCCACGATCGTCATAAGATTTTTTGGTGGAAATGCTTGGTTAATGCGCTCCCCACTAGAGTTCGGCTCAACAATCTTTTCCGTATTGATGATCTTAACTGTCCTTTGTGCCATGTTGAGGAAGAAACGCTAGAACATTTATTTTTTCGTTGTCATGTTGCTAAATCTGTTTGGTTCTGCTCCAAGTGGAGCATTCGTATCACCTATTTTCATGACATGTCTTTTGCTGAATGGTTTGCATGTATTCTTGAATGCAGGTTCCCTTTCCTCCAAACAGATCTTGAGAAAGTGGAGTTCCTTGTGTTTGCTGCTGTTGCAATGAATGCTATTTGGAAGCTTAGAAACCATGTTATTCACCAGAATGCATCTGTCAACCCTTCAAAGCTCAATGAAGACATCTCTAAGGAATTTGAGGATCATCTCCAAGCCCAAATCAGCAAAAGACTTAATCGAATTGTTCATCCTCCTTTTTTAGGATGGAAAAAACCATCGCCTGGATGGTACAAAGTTAATGTGGATGCATCTTTTTTGCCAAACAAAGCAACGTCAAGTCTTATTTGGAGGAACTCAGAAGGTTCAATAGGTTTTGCTGCTGCTAATTCTTTCACCTATTTTGATGCACCTATGGCGGAAGCTCGAGCGTTACTTGAAGCTGCTAAAACAACGTATTTTCTTAAAAAAGACAAGGTTGTCTTTGAATCAGATTGTTTGGATGTGGTTAGTCAACTTAATAATCCTAACCTCTTAGCTAATTGGAATTTCAAGAGCTATTTCTTGGATATCCGTAAGTATTGGGCATTATGGCCTAAGTGGAAGTTCAGATACTGTAATAGAATTAACAATAGGGCGGCGCATAATTTAGCGTCGTGGGCTCGGACCACCGATTGGTCGGGTCCAATCCCTCTTTTGTCGCTTCCTTTAAATAGTTTTTGTGATTGGGGGTTTCCTCTTTTGGACCCCAACTTTTGTACCCTTTCGTGATTATATCAAGGGAAAAAGGGGATACTAGACCCAATCTATTCGCGTTTTTGCGATGTTGTACCCAACCTTTCATTTTTTACCCCGCTGTACCCAACCTTTCAATTTTAAAACATGTTGTACCCAAACTAAATTTCCGGCCAAAAAACGTCATATTCTGATCTTGTGACATCAGCAATCCGATTTGCACGAGGGCAAAATAGTCATTTTATTTATTTATAATAAAAATTAAAAAATAATAATAAAAAATACCCCCCCTCCTTCCCCCCCCCTCCACCCCCCCTCCTTCCCCGTCGCACCCCCCCCTCCTTCCCCGTCGCGCCCCCCCCCCTCCTTCCCCGTCGCGCCCCACCCCACCCCACCCCCACCCCACCCCCCGCCGATTTGCAGCCACCCCCGCTGCAAATCGCGGTGAATCACCGCGATTCGCAGCGGTGTTGCTGCAAATCGCGGTGATTCACCGCGATTTGCAGCGGGGGTGGCTGCAAATCGCGATGAATCACCGCGATTCGCAGCGGTGTTGCTGCAAATCGCGGTGATTCACCGCGATTTGCAGCGGGGTTGCTGCAAATCGCATCACCACCGCGATTTGCAGCGGTGGTGGTGCGATTCGGCGGGGGGGGTGGGGTGGGGTGGGGGTGGGGTGGGGTGGGGCGCGACGGGGAAGGAGGGGGGGGTGCGACGGAGAAAGGAGGGGGGGGGGTGGGGGGGGAAGGAGGGGGGGGGTTGTTTTTTCTTATTTTTTATTATTATTTTTTAATTTTTGAGTGTAGTACCGGTTTTACCCCTGCAAATTTCGAATTTTGGCCGGAAATTTAGTTTGGGTACAACATGTTTTAAAATTGAAAGGTTGGGTACAGCGGGGTAAAAAATGAAAGGTTGGGTACAACATCGCAAAAACGCGAATAGATTGGGTTTAGTATCGCCTTTTTCCCTTATATCAATGAAAGCCTTTATTATCAAAAAAAAAAAAAATAGAACTTTTGATCAAATGTGATTGTGTATATATGCATTCCTTGTAAGCCGCGTGTTGTGCTGAAATCTTGTACATTAAATATTATTCATAACATACAAAATATTTTGCTTGGAAGAGCTCTATTGGAAATTGTCAATCGTGAACGATAGATTAGATCAAGTCTATATAAGGCTAATAGAACTTTTGATCAAATGTAATTGTGTAGATATGAATTCTTTGTAAGCGCGTGTTGTGCTGAAATATGGTACATTAAATATTATTCATAACATACAAAATGTGTAAAACGGAAATTGAAACACAAATAGTAAATACTTAAAATAAGTATATGTGATAAATAGTAAATACTTAAAATAAGTATATGTAATTTTATTTAAAAAACTTTTTTTAAAGATTTTAGAATAATGTTGTGCATAGTTTATAGCATTACGCGTACACCCCTGAATACAATTAATATCATGTAGATCCCACAACTATTAAATGACGAGAAGCAAAATATGAAATTATAGGTTAATCCCATTAAACCATGTTGTACAACTTGCTATAAAATTTTGCAAAATGCGTTTTTTCCTTTCTGCAATATTTTGAAGTTGTAGCACTTTGTCCTTTGGTGTGGGGAAAGTTCACTTTTTAATGACAAACGGGAAAATGTTTGGTAGTTTATTATGGTCCAATGTCCATCAAAAGTTCAAATTGCAATAAAGTTCCAAAAGTTCATTCAAATTGTCAATACCTCTAGGAAGGAACCTATGATTATCTCTTTAACCCAATTGTGAGAATTTAGAATAATATTGTTTAAATCTATATTACATCTATATTCTATGAAGTTTTAATAAATATACACTACAAGTAAGCTTATAGCTAGCTCATAATCTGTTAGAACTTGTAAAAGGAAGAATTGTTCATTGATTTGTGTGTTAGGATACAAAGTGTACAAGTGTTTAAATAGGTACAATATGACATCTATTCTAGGAAAGCAATAAGAGCAGAATATATTTCTGCATATATACATGATATCAATTCCTTAGATTAAGCTAATCTCTATGATTAGTTCAATCTTTCTAATTAAGCCAATTGATATGATTATGCAATCACGATGATTATGCTAATACTCCCCCTCAAGATGGAGCATGGAGGTTTTTCATGCCCAACTTGCCAATTATAGAAAGAAAATGATCTTTGCCGAGGGTTTGGTAAAAACATCTGCTAGTTGAAGGTTAGTTGGAACACGAGTTGGTTGAAGTAGTCCGGACTGATATTTTTCACGTGTGACATGGCAGTCAATCTCAATATGCTTGGTGCGTTCATGAAAGACTGGATTTCGCGTGATGTGAATGGCAGCCTCATTGTCACAAAAGAGAGGAATGCGTTGTTGATAGATAACACCAAGGTCATGAAGAAGGGATTTAAGCCAAACAAGTTCACAAGTAGTGGCAGCCATAGCACGATACTCAGCCTCAGCAGAAGAACGTGAAACAACATGTTGTTTCTTGGTACGCCATGAAATGGGGCTCGTACCAAGTGAAATGAAAAATCCAGTTGTAGATCGACGAGTTATAGGACAACTAGCCCAATATGAGTCAGAGTATGCAGAAAGTCGAAGATCACAATTTTTTGAATAGAATAACCCATGTCCAGGAGAACCTTTCAAGTAGCGGAGGACGCAGATTGCTGCTTGGAAATGAGTATATCGAGGGTTCTGCATGAACTGACTTAACATGTTAACACTGAAAGATATATCTGGTCGAGTGATGGTGAGATATAGAAGTCGGCCAACTAATCTCCTGTAGTTACTTGGATCAAAAAGTAATGTGCCATCAGAATTAGTAAGCTTCATGTTCTGGTCCATAGGAAAAGAAGTGGGTCGAGATCCCAAATTGCCCAAATCTTCCAAAATATCCAGTGTGTACTTTCTTTGATTAATAAAGACACCATCCGCTGAGCGAGCCACCTCAATGTCAAGAAAATATTTCATAGGACCCAAGTCTTTTATCTTGAATTTTGTATCAAGGAACTTTTTCAACTTGTCAATGGTAGCGAGATCATTACCTGCAACGAGAATATCATCAACATAAACAAGAACAAGAATGAACGATGAACCAATAATGCGAGTATATAAAGAATGATCAGTCGCGGACTGAGAAAAACCGTCTGTCAAGAGGACAGAAGATAACTTATGATACCAATTTCGTGATGCTTGTTTTAGTCCATATATGGACTTCAATAAACTACATACACGCGTCTCCCCCTGAGTGCCATATCCTGGAGGGAGAGTCGTGTAAACTTCCTCATTTAAGCCACTATGAAGAAAGGCATTATTGACGTCAAGCTGATGGAGGTGCCAATTTCGAGCAGCAGCTATGGCTAAAACACAGCGAACAGTAACCAATTTTGCTACAGGAGCAAAAGTGTCGTGATAATCAAGACCTTCAATTTGAGTGTATCCCTTGACGACCAATCGAGCTTTATGACGCTCTATAGAACCATCTGCTTTAAGTTTTGTTTTAAGAACCCATTTACAACCAATACTGTTCTTTCCTAGTGGCAACTCAGTGAGTATCCAAGTGTTGTTAGTTTCAAGTGCACTTATTTCATTTTGCATAGCAGTTTGCCAGTGAGCGTGTTTGGCAGCTTGGGAAAAACAAGTAGGATCAGATGTGCGGGATAAAGAAGAAAGAAAAGCAAAATGTTTTGGAGAGAATTTTTCATAAGAGATAAAGGTAGATATGGGATGGCTCGTACTTGAAGAGTTAAGTAGAGCAGTAGGGGGCGTGGTATTAGGTGAAAGTGGAATCGTAGGACAGACATAGTCATTGAGATGAGTAGGCCTTTTGGTTGTTCGTCGAGGACGAAGGTTTGTGGAAGTCGATGGAGCTGATGAAGGTGACCACGATGATTATGCTAATATAATCTCTAGTATAACACTGAAATCGCTCCAATCAGCTAGCGAAAACAATATTGCCACATTCTCCAACAATGGGTGTCGAAGTTGGCATATATATATTAGACAAGAGTCATAATCTTTGTATTTTAGGAAAGTATTCTTTGTATTTATTTCTTTTTGTATTTATCTCTTTCCTTATTGTATTATAAGTTGTACTTGTTAATACCACCATTGAGTAAAGAATAAAATCATCACTTCATAAATCTTATAGAGTATCAGCAGAAAAATATCGCTAAAGAGAAAACACGATTCCTGATGTCTTTCGCTGGAAACCCTAGTGACTCGGCCTCATCGGCCGCCACGTCCTCCGCGGACGCCTCATCCATGGCGCCGCTCATGCAAACGTCCTCCATTCCTCTTTAGGTTGCAGGTTCCGGGCTTACGCCCCTCGTTCCCCCGATTGGTCCAGGTGGTCCTCCCCTTGTACCTATCAATGCACATACTCATCTACCTCTGCAGTTGAACTCTGGGAACTATACATCCTGGAATGCACATGTTTATCTGTTTTATGGCTATGGCCTTATTGGCTATTTGGACGGTACGACTCCTTGCCCTCCCTGTGGTGATTCTCCTGAATCTATCGATGCGTTCGTCCACTGGACGCGTCAGGATGCTCTACTTGTATCCGCTCTCTTTGGTTCACTCTCTTGGGAAGTCATGCAACTTGTCTCTGATAAGAAGACGTCGGCTGCCATCTGGACGTCCCTGCAAGACACGTACACCAAGAAGTCTCGTACTCGTGTCATGCAATTGAAGGAGTCTCTCTCTCAGCTGACCATTGACTCCAAATCGGTGTTGGAGTTTCTTCAACTTGTCAAGGTGAATGTTAATGAACTTGCCCTCGTCGATCATCGACTCTCTGATGATGACGTTACTCTCTTTGTTTTGAACGGATTAGGGCATCCTACCGTGATATTGTGGCTCAGATCCATGCTCGTGATCATCCGCTCTCCTTCTCGGCGCTTCATGACTAGTTGGTGGCTCATGAGATCTATGTCAAGCGCTTGGAGGCTCAAACTGCCTCTCTTGTTGGCTTCGGCCAATACTGCCTCGTAGCACAACAATTCTGGTCAACCCGGTGGTCAAAACCCTAGTCGCCACAACAACTCCCGTGGTAACTCAAACCGTTACAACCGTGGCAATTCTTCAAACCGTGGCGGAAACCCTAATCATCAGGGTAATCGGAATAACAGTAACAACTGTTCGAGCTGTAATGGGCGTCCCGATATCACATGTCAAATTTGTGGTATTTATGGTCATGGGGCTCGTACTTGTCGTCGTTTTCAGCAACCTATTGCTCACTTGGCATCGACTCTGACTTCCCCTTCTCACGATACTAACTGGCTTGTGGACTCGGGCGCCTCTCATCATATCACCTTGGATCTCCAAAACCTCACCGTTCACTCCGAATATGAGGAGACGGATGAGGTCACGATTCCTAACGGTTCAGGTTTACCTATCACTCACGTTGGTTCCATTTCTATTACAAAATCTGGTCGTAAATTCCTTCTTCCTCCCGTTTTATGCATTCCGTCGTCTCAACAGAATCTCTTATCGGTACATCAATTTTGTCTTGCTAAAAATCTCATGCTTGAATTTCATCCTTGGCATTTATTTGTTAAGGATCGAACAACGGGGGTGATACTCATGCGCGGGGAACGCAGTAATAGAATTTACCACTTGGACGTGCGGTCGCGGCTTGCTTCGGCTCCATTGGCGTGTGTTGGGATTCGCACTAATAGAGACAATTGCCACAGTCGTTTAGGTCATTTGTCTTTGGATATTAGTTATCTAATAAAAGTGCAAAATTTCTGTTTAGTGCTACGTCTCTTGTCTCTACTTCGCCGTTGGAATACATTTATGGTGATGTTTGGGGTCCCTCGCCGGTTCCCTCTTTGGATGGTTATCGATATTACTTATTGTTGGTTGACCATTTTTCAAAGTATTGTTGGTTCTTTCCTATGACTCACAAGTCTCAAGTTGCTACATTGTTTCGTCAATTTCACAAGCTTGTTGAGAAACAATTTGGGTTCTCCAGTAAGAACTTTTATTTGGATAATGGGGGTGAGTTTATTGCGCAACGTTCTTATTTCTTGGATTGTGGCATTAGTTGGCTTACCACTACTCCGCAACAAAATGGCACTATTGAACGGCGTCATCGCCATGTTGTCACTCTTGGACGCATTCTTTTACATCAGTCGGGCCTTCCGTCATCATTTTGGAATTAGGCATTCTCTATTGCGGTCTATATTTATAATAGGCTGCCTACAGTTGTTCTTCGACGCAACAGTCCGTTTGGTGTCTTTCTTGGCCGTTCCCCAACTGTTTCTACCGGTAATATCACTCCCCAAATGTATCCAGTAGGTCACAGTTAATTCATGCATTACCAATTATTTTATATGAATCTCACTAAGTCATTAAAGACTTATTCCTCATTTCTTCTGTCAATTCATTAGGATAAAATCAACATGGCAGCATGTGCCAAGTGAATAATTGTTCAAGCGTGCATTTTGGAATATTCTGGTTTTGTCACTTGGCAAACCAGAGGATTTGAGGGATATAACACATTTTTTGTCTAGTTTCTTGATAGATCAAATGCTTTTGCCGTGAATTCTGGCAGATGTTGGAGATTTGGTAGGTGATTTCTTTGGCTTTTTGGCCGGAGATTGGAATTGATTCGAATCACTTGCTTCCACTAGTTGTTTCTTTTTAGCTTTAAGGTTTTTTGTAGGAGGGTTCGAGTCAAGAATAACAGTTAAGGTGAGGGAGGGATCGCGTTCAGATTTGTGAAGATTGGATGCGGGTAGAGAGGATGAGGGTGAAAAGGTAACCAGGAAGGAGATATCATGTATGATGGGGGAGCTGTTTGGAGCAGATGGGTTTGGAGTTAAAGAGAAGGTATTATGGAGTGTAGTGCATTTAGGTATGTAGATAAAATGACGTGGGTCTTGGGGTTCTGATGTGGCTGAGTGGGACATAGTGTTAGTAGGTGTGATGGCGAGTTGGCAAGAGTGGTGAGGAGTCGGCACTTGATACGTGTCGAGTGCATGGTTAGGGGAAAAGACCCAAATACCTCTTCAACGGTGATTGTTTTTTGCGGGTTGGTATGATTTGAAGTGGAGGTTGGTTGAGGAGTTGTGTTAGGGTTTTGGCGACCAAGGAATAGTGTTTTTGGTGGAACACCGCCTGAGAAAATTGTAGTAATGTACAGATTTGGGGTGAGGATGCTATATTCCTTAAGCTACGACCCAAATCTGCACTCTTTGGGCTTCTCTGTATTCTCTGGGAATGGGAGGTCGCATGAAGAGATTTTATGTCTAATCTTACCACAGTGGAAGCAAAAATCTGCTAGCTTTTCGTATTTTATTTCAGCAAAAACCATCCTTTGATTCGAGTCGATGATAGGAATGCAGTCTGTTAGAGGTGAGTTGAAATCGATTTCGATTTTGATGCTCAATATATTCGTCCACCTCTAGTTGTACGGATGCAAAAGACGAGATATAGCATCCCAAATGATTTTCAAGATGCTTAGCACACTCGATGGTAGTGCAGCTAACAGGAAGATTCAAAATCTGGACCCAAAAAGGGGAGGAGTCGAAGGAGATATATGAAAAAACGTCTTCCTCGTTCCAAACTTTCAAACACGCGTGGAATCCTCTAAAATGCCAAGGGCCATTGTTCAGTATTCTCTTGTCTTCTTGCTGGGAATCAAACACAAAGACAAGAGAGTTTTACCAGATAAATTCAGTTCGTGGACGTGCGTCCATTAGTTGTGGTCATAATTCTGGTGGTGGAAACCGCAGATACAACAACAATAACAACCACATCCCTCAACGCTCGTCCCACTGCTCGGGTGCATCCTTCTCTCGTCCTACCGTGATCTACAAACTATATAATATTCCAGGACACGCCGCCGCATGCACATGTTTCCTATTCACTTCTTCAAATGCAAAACTGGCTACCTTGCCCTCGGTCCCTCTTTCTTCGTCAAATAATTGACTTGTTGCCTCAGGCGCGTCATATAACTTTACAACAGACCTTCAAAGCTTTCCATTCTCTTAGAGTATGAAGGTCCGGATGAGGTCGATATTGCACATGGAACAGGTTTGAAAATATCACATGTTGGATCCTCTCTTATTAATTGCTCAGATTGTCGTTTTGTTTTGGATAGTGTATTGTGTGTCCCTGCTTTGCGGTGCAATATTTTATCCGTTCATCAGCCCTAAATCCAATAATGTGACTATTGAATTTTTCTCGTCTCATTTTGTTGTTAAGAATCGCAACACATGGGATAGGTTATTTGTTGGACCATGCATAGGCGGCTCCCATCAGTGCTTCAGTCATGTGTGCATGCGCTCGTTGGTGAAAGGACGTCTAAGGATTAGTGGCATGATCACTTGTGTCACTCTTCATCTAAGATTAGTTCATTTATCTTACAAAAGTTTAACTTACCCTGTGTTGCTCTTCTGTTTTGAACTACACCAATTGTGAACCTTATCTTTTAAATAAGAGCAAACATTTGTTGTTTACTGATTCTTCACTTATCTTAGAGCATGTTTTACACTATGTTTATGGTGATGTTTGTGGCCCCGCTCCTATTACTTCTATTAGTGGTTTTCTATTGTACTTGTTGTTGGTTGACCATTACTTGAGATATTGTTGGATTCTTCCTATGGCTACTAAATCTGAGGTTGCTATGCTATTCTATGAGTTCTATGTTCTTGTTGAGAAACAATTTGGGCATGTATTCAAGAACTTTATACTGACAATGGTGGGGAATTTTTTTCTTTGCGTTCGTATCTTCTACGCCACTTACAAGTCGTGTCTCATGGTCGCATGTTGTTATCTCGAGCTCGGCTTCCCTCTCAATTTTGGGAATTTGCATTCGCAACTGATGTTTATTTATTGAATCGCCTACCTACGCAAATACTTAAGGGAGATTCATTGTTCTCTATCTTGCAGGGGCCTCCCCTAATTATCTGTGACTTTAAGTCTTTAGATGCCTCTATTTTCCTCACCTTTGGCCTTATATTTGTGGCAAACTTGAACCCCCCCCCCCCCCCTTCTCGTTGTTGTCTCTTTATTGGATATTCTAGTCGTCTGTCGGCATACAAATGCTTTGACCTTGACCATTGCGTATATCTATCAAGACATGTTCTGTATGCGGAGGATACTTTTCCAGGGTTCTCCCTTCTTCGGGTTTTTTGCCCACGACCTCCAATGGTTTCTTCGAGTCTTCTCATCCTTCCACCGCCTCTTGTGTTACCTTCGGATATGCCCTTACTAGATCCCACCTCTCCAGTTACGCCCTTGACTCAGCCTTCTAGCGAGTCTCAACAACCATTAGACCAGATTCCCTCTGATTGCGCGTATCACATGGTTACACGGTCTCACAACAGTATCTTCAAACCTAAGAAAATCAATCTTCTCACTAAGCATCTGTGGTGCTATTGAGCCCACATGTGTCAGTCAAGCGTTAAATGATCCAAATTGGAGCAAGACGATGGATGAAGAAATTACGGCACTTGTCAAACATGGTACTTGGTCGTTAGATGATGTGCCTCCTAATTGCAACATCATTGGGTCCAAATGGGTCTTTCGTATCCAGTCCTTCCTAACGGTGCCATTGACAAGTATAAAGCTCGACTTGTGGAAAGGGGTTTCTATCAACGACGAGTCTTTATTTTAAGGAAACTTTTAGCCCGATTGTCAAACCCATCATTATTCACACTATTCTTGCCCTTGCTAGTTACTCATCATTGGCATCTTCGCTAACTTGATGTAAGTAACGCCTTTCTTCACGGTACTCTTACAAAAACTGTTTTTATGAGTCAACCACCAAGATTTATCGATCTATTGCATCCTAGTCAAGTATGTCATCTTCACACGTCCTTATATAGCCTCAAGCAAGCCCCTTAGGCTTGGTACTTGGCGCTTAGTTCGACTCTCATCTCTTTTGGCTTTCTTCAAACAAATGCTTCTCTTTTTGTCTACTCTCGCGATAGAGTAATCTACTTTATGCTTGTTTACATCGATGATATTATTGTCACCAAAAATAGCTTTGATTTAATTAATTCTCTTGTTTCTAACTTCACGGTTTGCTGTTAAGGATATGAGAGCTTTGACGTATTTTCTTAGCATTCAGGTACTCCGCTGCCCTGAAGGCCTTTTTCTCTCGTAGCATAAATAAATTGTTTATATTTTTGGCACGACACAAAATGAATGGCGCCAAGCCGTTAGCAACTCCGACGGCCTCGAATCCGTCTGTGCGTTGATCCTACGCCCTATCGACGGGTTATTGGTGCCTTGCACTACTTATCTTTCACTTGCTCGGATATAGCATTTGCGGTTAGTCGGCTTGCACAACACATGGCCTTAACCGGAGACCTTTATTTCATTAGTTTATATGACATGTTTGAGTACGTTTCAATCTAAGTCTGGATATCGTATTCTAATAGTCAACATGATAGTTTTTTACTTTGACGAGGTATCAAAGTAGCAACTAAGATACTTTTCAATTCACATTAATACAAAGACCATATAGCCATATGGTTAGTTGACTACAAGACCACATACCTATAAGGTCACATGATATAGGATTATAGGACACATGCCTATTTTACGAAGTCAAAGATTTACAAGGCTACAAGGCCCAAAGATCTAGACCCTAGGGGGCACTTTGGCATATTAAGGTTGAGTTACGCCCATCATGTGGCACAAAGATTATTTATGAGTATTTTTCTCCACCAAATGTCTAAAGGTTACACGTCGTGTCTCCAAGTGCAGGGCCTCGAAGTAAGCCTAAAGTTTCGTACTTCAAGAGCAAACTCAATAATATTGGATTTCATGTGTGGTGTATTTGAGTATTAGACAAAGATATTACAAATTGAACTTAATTGTAGAAGTATTCTCTTTAAATAATTACATCCATAAATTCATGAAAATAAAGTAAAATTACATAGATACTTTTGAAGGTCAAAGGCATAATAATAATAATAATTAGGACTAGTATTGCAATACTTTTCAAAATATGGGATTATTTCTTTAATAATCCAATAATATCTTTTGCATAAAAAATGTTCAAATAAAATTATCTAAACAATTTGCTATTACAATATATCACAAGATAAAATTACAAAAAAGGAAGGAAAAAAAAAGAATGAACCTATATTGAAATAAAATCCATCTTGTAACGTCTTTGACTGTCCAACCAACCCCCCACTGGCGGCTGCGCCACCCGTCTTTACATACTGAGAGTTGGTGCCCTAACGCTTCACATTTTCACCAACACACAATAACAATGGCTTCCGCTTCAGCAATCTCCAAACCCTCCACTTTCAACCTCTCTTCCTCCCATTTCCAAAACCCTAAACTCTCCCCAACCCTCTCCTCCCTCAAATTCCCTCAAAATCGCACAAATTACCCCTCCAAAACCCTCAAAACCCCAATCAAACCATCCCAATTCGCCGCCGACGCCTCCTCCTCCTCTGCCGCCGACGCCGCCACCCCAACCTCCGCCTCCACCACATTCCACGGCCTCTGCTATGTCGTCGGAGACAACATCGACACCGACCAAATCATCCCCGCCGAGTACCTCACCCTCGTCCCCTCGAAACCCGATGAGTACGAAAAGCTCGGATCCTACGCCCTAATCGGGTTACCCGCTTCGTATCAAACCCGATTCGTGGAACCCGGTTCGACGAAGACCAAGTACTCTATTGTAATCGGGGGCGAGAATTTCGGGTGCGGTTCGTCTCGGGAGCACGCAACGGTGGCTCTGGGTGCGTCGGGTGTGGTTGCGGTCGTGGCGGAGTCGTATGCGAGGATCTTCTTTAGGAATTCGGTTGCGACATAGGAGATTTATCCAGTGGATTCGGAGGGGAGGTTGTGTGAGGAGTGTAAGACTGGGGATACTGTTACGATTGAGTTGAAGGAGAGTGGTGATAGCAAGTTGATTAATCATACGAGCGGGAAGGAGTATAAGTTGAAGCCCATTGGGGATGCGGGGTCGGTGATCGAGGCTGGTGGGATTTTTGCGTACGCGAGAAAGACGGGGATGATCCCAACGCGGGCTGCCTAGTTATGGTGGTGGAACTTCTTCATCGTAAGTCATTGCATTTACCTATCTTTTCTTGTTTGTACTTGTTTCTTGATTGCAATGTTTGTACTTGATTTTCTTTATTGCAATGTTCGTCTAATATAACAGCGATATCATTATTGTTAGTACCTGGAGGCATTGATGGAATTTCATTTGCAGCTTAAAAGATCTAGTTTAACTATTTGGTCATGAGTATGTGCTGTAGCTAGCTATTTCTATAATCATCTGCAAACTATATATCTCTTACTATTTCATTACAAGGCGCAGCCGTGCAGGTAATATGGGATCAATTTGTAACCGAATAAATATTTTATTCATAGAATTGAGGATAATCTCATCACATCTCAGCATGAAAATGGTCATCGTGATTTCTTTTTTAAATTATGTTGTCTGTAGGAGCCTATGTGTTTCTTGTTTCAAACATTATGAGGTACAATTGAAATTAGACGAAACCTATTGGGTGTAATGTAATGATCCCAATGAGCTATTTTATTACGAAAATCTCGTCACTGGAGTATGTGCCCATTTTAGTATGCTGGATTTGAACCATTTGTGTTTAGTTGGTTTACCATAATATTTTTCACTGTCACTTCTCCTGATAACAATAATATATTCCATCATTACCAAGTTGTGTCGTGTTCAAAATTGCACAACCTTTTGTTCCTAGTGTCCGAGTTACATTTTCCTTACTAAACTTTTTGCCTTGGCCTTTTTTGCTGAACATGATGTATTCTAGGGCCTTTGTGCCATAGTGTATAATTATTTACTTATAGGGAAAATGTTGATATTATGTTTATCGTGTTAGACTAGAGAGTTGTTTTAGTGTTGGATAATGCTGTCACAAGAGAGTTGTTTTAGTGTTGGATAATGCTGTCAAGCTATTGGGCTTTGTGTGTGTTTGCTAATTGCTTATGGCTAGGCCTGTTGTGGGCCGCGGTCCTGCCGGGTCGGGACCCCGGCCCACGGGATTTGGCCAGGTCGGAAGCTGCAAGGCATCTCCCGTTCCCTCCCGCCGAGAACGACTGGGACGGGAGGTATCCCGGCCGACAGTGTACAAATGTGCAGCTGGAAAATTCCAGCCCTTTTTTTTGTTTTCTCTACTTTGTTTTTTTTTTGAACCCTCTTTTGCTTCTCACGTGCACTAATACTACTTTATCGGATCATCTGATCACCCACAATACACTAATCCCCAAAATATATCACAAATTCACAATACATTATCGGATCATCCAATCACCAACAAGAACAAAATCGACAATATTAAAAAACAAGCATCACAAGTTCACCATAACAAACCATATAATCCAAATAAAATATGCATTTCATTCAAATCCAATATAATAAAGCAAAATAAAAATAAAGTAGTACTTTCATTCGAATCCACCTAAAAAGGAGGCATCCTTTCCCATCGCCGCAAATTCTACATGAAAATCAAAATATTAGCATTCCAAAATATAGTAATTTATCCAATCACCGATTAATTATACTCTCAACACCAACAGGGATTGAAGAGGAAATATTGAAGTTCTATGGAGACCTGGTGGGCAAGAAATCAGAGATAATCAAAGGGATAGATATAAATGCCATCAGAGCAGGTAAAACCATAAACAGAGATGAAGGACTTCAACTTATTGAACCAATTACAGAGAAAGAGATATGGGAGGCAGTGAAAAGTATAGGAGATAACAAGGCCCCAAGGATTGATGGATACAATGCTGTGTTTTACAAAACAGCATGGCCTATCATAAAACAAGATGTGAAAGCTGCTGTGATGGAATTCTTCCAGGAGGGTAAGATATATAAAGCTATCAATTGCACTTTGGTCACCCTAATACCTAAAACTCCAACTGCCACCACTATGAAAGAGATGAGGCCAATATCTTGCTGCAGCACAATTCTTAAGGTCATATCCAAGATACTCACCAGAAGATTGGGTAAGGTCATCAACAGTGTAGTGGATGAAAGCCAATCTGCCTTCCTACCAGGGAAGGTGATCCATGACAACATTATGCTGGCACAGGAATTAGTGAAAGGGTATGGGAGGAAAGACATATCACCTAGGTGTATGATCCAAATGGACATACAAAAAGCCTATGATACTGTTGAATGGAGTGGGCTTGAAGGCATTCTTAGGGAGCTGGGATTCCCTACTAAGTTTGTAGAGTGGATCATGACACTGGTCACATCAGTTTCCTACAGATACTCAGTGAATGGAACCCCTACCAAATTGCTCAAAGCTAAGAGAGGACTAAGACAGGGAGACCCCATCTCCCCTCTCCTCTTTGTCCTAATCATGGAATACTTACACAGAATAATGCAGAGATTGAAGCACATTCCAGACTTCAATTTCCATCCAAAGTGTGAGAAGTTGGGAATCACAAGTTTATGTTTTGCTGATGACCTGATGATAATGTGCAGAGGAGATACAGAATCTGTGAAAATCATAATGAAACAGTTCAACATGTTCTCAGAGGCTACTGGTTTGAAGGCTAGCCCTACTAAGTGCAAAATTTACTTTGGTGGAGTGAGCAACACTATACAGGAGGAGATAATGATGATGACAGGATTTGACAGAGGAAGCCTACCTGTTAAATACCTAGGAGTGCCACTGGATTGCAAGAAACTGACTATAGCCAACTGCAGTAATCTGATTCAGAAAATCATTGAAAGAATCAAACATTGGAGCTCAAGATTGCTTAGCTATGCTGGAAGAATTCAATTGGTGAGAAGTGTAATCTTCTCAATGGCTAACTACTGGCTCCAGATTTTCCCACTCCCAAAACAAGTCCTAAAACACATAGAAAAGTTGTGTAGAACTTTCATCTGGACAGGAAAGGAAAATATAAGCAAGAAGTCTCATGTGGCATGGGATCACCTCTGTGATGCAAAGAATGAGGGAGGACTGAACCTAATAGCATTAGTGGAGTGGAACAAGGCAACCATTGCTAAACTACTATGGAACATAACTGTGAAAGCTGACAAGCTATGGGTGAAGTGGATCCACACATATCATATAAAGGGGGAAACAGTGGAACTGTACCAGCCAGCAAACAACAGCTCATGGATTATAAAAGCAATGTTTAAAATCAGAAGACAACTGGAGAACAATCAGGGCTGGAAGGAGGCCTGTCAAACTGGGATATATTGCACAAGAAAGGTATACAGAGGTATGAGGGAAAGCAAGCCCAATGTACCCTGGAGAAAATTATTTTATGGCTCACTTGCAAGACCAAGAGCCAGGTTCACTTTGTGGATGGGGTGTATGCAGAGATTGGCTACCAAAGATAGACTGGAAAAGATTGGGATCAAGACTGACAAGAAGTGTTGCTTCTGCACTAACTGGGAAAATATGGATCACTTATTCTATGAGTGCACTGAAACAAAGAAAATATGGGGAGATGTACTAAAGTGGCTTCAACTTAGACACTATCTTGGACACTGGAAGACAGAAATAAAGTGGATAATCCAGAGCTGCAAGGGGAAAAGCATGAGGGCAAAAATCCTGAAAACTGCCACAGCAGAAACCATGTATGCCATCTGGAGCAGCAGAAATGAGATGATCTTCAATCAGAGAAGCTTGGACAAAAAACTTGCTGATCATATAATACAAATCATCAAAGTGAGGGTACAACAACATAGGGGTCTTGAATTATACTGTAGCAGATTATAATATGACATGAACAAGTTAGTATGTATTGTTTAGTCTTTCGGAACTTGCCTGTAGTCTTACTCGGCCTGTTATGTACTGGTTTTTTGGAATAAAAATTTTACTTGCTCCAAAAAAAAAAAAAAAAAAAAAAAATATATTATCGTTGTATACCTGCTTCGCGTTTCTCCAAGTCCTCTAAGCACTCCTCGATTTGAATTGGTGTATTATACTTCCGTAGCCAATCTTGAGAGCATATAAGTGCTTGAACTATTCTCGGAGTCAATGAACTCTTAAATTTGTCAAGGACACGACCCCCGGTACTAAAAGTCGATTCGGAGGCAACTGTTGAGATCGGAATAGCCAACAAATCGCGAGCCATCTTGGCAATAATAGGATGTCGATAGCCATTGACCTTCCACCAAGCGAGGATATTGAAATCAAATTAACCATTTTCACGCCTATACCCAAAGTATAAATCCATCTCGCACTGTGGTGCTTCGTACTCGATATTCTCTCCCCTACCAATTTGATAAATGATCGTTAATAACACAAATACATAATTTTTCAATAAACATAGAAAACTTAGAGACTTCTTGAGTGTACCTTGCCCATTGTTCGTGCCTCGTAAGCAAGAGGTCATCTCGATCCAAGGAGTTGAACTCGCAAAAGTAGAAGATGAAGTTGGAGGAGGGGGAATTGTTGGTGCCTTTGCTTCAACCATGGCCTTAATACTCTTCAAATAATCGTCGGAACCCTCGCTTAATTGTCGCAACCAAGACAACTTATTTTTCAAACATTTTCTCGACAAAGCTAAGCTTGTGTCGAGGATCTACCATGGTGGCATAATACAACAAGTGATTCATCTTCCCGTTAACACCCCAATACTTGTCGTATTTTTCTTTCATAACCAAAGCCATTGCTTTCAAACCATCCTTCTTTCCCGTCCTAGGATCAGTTGTCGGACGCCTCAACCACACAATAAAGCGATCGTCGATAATGCGAAGTTGGGTTAGTACCATATGCGATGTCACATAAGTTGTGCCCGAAACAACCTTCGTTAACTTCTTGAAGGGCCCCAAAAAGTCGATAAACAACTTCGCCCTCGCCCAATCATCATCGATTGGTATACGATCCTTTAACTCAATGACATAGGTTTCATCTTTTTGCCCGTATCCAATGAAAGTTGTCCTCAAGTCATAAGCGGCACTAAGCATCGTGTACGTGGAGTTCCAACATGTTGGGACGTCTAAGAAGAGCAATTTGCCACATTCTATTTTAGCGACCGTCACACACTTTTTGAACAACGAATATCGACTCGGAGAAGCTTTAATGTACCTTATGCAATCTGTAATACCATCTACAGAGATGTCATCGTCGTTACATTTCAAGCCATCTTGAACCACGAGGTTAACAATGTGTGCAATGCACCTAATTTGCACAAGAGCCCCATTTTCGTTCGATATGTCGCCTTTCTCCCCCCACCATTTCACCAAATCATTAATAGCCGTGTCATTAGATGAAGCATTATCAACTGTGATCGTGAAAATTCGGTCAATCACCCAACACCGCATTGATATCATTTGCTATAGCCCCTCCCCTATGACCGGATGTCAAGCTAAAGCTTATGATTTTCTTCTTCAAATTCCACATATTGTCAATGAAGTGTACAGTGACACACATGTAGTTGTCCCTCGTGATCGATGTCCAAGTGTCGGTAGTCAGACAAACCCTTTGTGCGTTATCCTTTATAAATTGTATCAACATCTCCTTCTCCTTAAGGTACAACACATAACAAGCTTGCAGTATGGATTGTCGGCAAGGTAGTTTCAAATTCGGCTGAGCTCAATACATCATTTCAATAAATGAGTCCTTCTCCACCGTTGTGAAAGGCATCTCGTTATTAATTATGTACAAAACCACGCCCTCGAGCACCCACTCTTGATTAAACTCCCAATTACTAATTGCACCATTAGGCTCCACTTTTAGTTTTTGTTGTCTTCCCCCCTTCGCCATCCTCTGTTTTAACGCCTTACATCTCTCGGTGTGACTTCTCAATCCTTTAGTACCGTGTGTATTATTAGGACTAGTATTGCAATACTTTTCAAAATATGGGATTATTTCTTTAATAATCCAATAATATCTTTTGCATAAAAAATGTTCAAATAAAATTATCTAAACAATTTGCTATTACAATAAATCACAAGATAAAATTACAAAAAAAGGAAGGAAAAAAAAAAGAATGAACCTATATTGAAATAAAATACATCTTGTAGCGTCTTTGACTGTCCAACCAACCCCCCACTGGCCCGTCTTTACATACTGAGAGTTGGTGCCCTAACGCTTCACATTTTCACCAACACACAACAACAATGGCTTCCGCTTCAGCAATCTCCAAACCCTCCACTTTCAACCTCTCTTCCTCCCATTTCTAAAACCCTAAACTCTCCTCAACCCTCTCCTCCCTCAAATTCCCTCAAAATCCCACAAATTACCCCTCCAAAACCCTCAAAACCCCAATCAAACCATCCCAATTCGCCGCCGCCGCCTCCTCCTCCTCCGTCGCCGACGCCGCCACCCCAACCTCCACCTCCACCACATTCCACAGCCTCTGCTATGTCGTCGGAGACAACATCGACACCGACCAAATCATCCCCGCCGAGTACCTCACCCTCGTCCCCTCGAAACCCGATGAGTACGAAAAGCTCGGATCCTACGCCCTAATCGGGTTACCCGCTTCGTATCAAACCCGATTCGTGGAACCCGGTTCGACGAAGACCAAGTACTCTATTGTAATCGGGGGCGAGAATTTCGGGTGCGGTTCGTCTCGGGAGCATGCAACGGTGGCTCTGGGTGCGTCGGGTGTGGTTGCGGTCGTGGCGGAGTCGTATGCGAGGATCTTCTTTAGGAATTCGGTTGCGACATGGGAGATTTATCCAGTGGATTCGGAGGGGAGGTTGTGTGAGGAGTGTAAGACTGGGGATACTGTTACGATTGAGCTGAAGGAGAGTGGTGATAGCAAGTTGATTAATCATACGAGCGGGAAGGAGTATAAGTTGAAGCCCATTGGGGATGCGGGGTCGGTGATCGAGGCTGGTGGGATTTTTGCGTACGCGAGAAAGACGGGGATGATCCCAACGCGGGCTGCCTAGTTATGGTAGTGGAACTTCTTCATCGTAAGTCATTGCATTTACCTATCTTTTCTTGTTTGTACTTGTTTCTTGATTGCAATGTTTGTACTTGATTTTCTTTATTGCAATGTTCGTCTAATATAACAGCGATATCATTATTGTTAGTACCTGGAGGCATTGATGGAATTTCATTTGCAGCTTAAAAGATCTAGTTTAACTATTTGGTCATGAGTATGTGCTGTAGCTAGCTATTTCTATAATCATCTGCAAACTATATATCTCTTACTATTTCATTACAAGGCGCAGCCGTGCAGGTAATATGGGATCAATTTGTAACCGAATAAATATTTTATTCATAGAATTGAGGATAATCTCATCACATCTCAGCATGAAAATGGTCATCGTGATTTCTTTTTTAAATTATGTTGTCTGTAGGAGCCTATGTGTTTCTTGTTTCAAACATTATGAGGTACAATTGAAATTAGACGAAACCTATTGGGTGTAATGTAATGATCCCAATGAGCTATTTTATTACGAAAATCTCGTCACTGGAGTATGTGCCCATTTTAGTATGCTGGATTTGAACCATTTGTGTTTAGTTGGTTTACCATAATATTTTTCACTGTCACTTCTCCTGATAACAATAATATATTCCATCATTACCAAGTTGTGTCGTGTTCAAAATTGCACAACCTTTTGTTCCTAGTGTCCGAGTTACATTTTCCTTACTAAACTTTTTGCCTTGGCCTTTTTTGCTGAACATGATGTATTCTAGGGCCTTTGTGCCATAGTGTATAATTATTTACTTATAGGGAAAATGTTGATATTATGTTTATCGTGTTAGACTAGAGAGTTGTTTTAGTGTTGGATAATGCTGTCACAAGAGAGTTGTTTTAGTGTTGGATAATGCTGTCAAGCTATTGGGCTTTGTGTGTGTTTGCTAATTGCTTATGGCTAGGCCTGTTGTGGGCCGCGGTCCTGCCGGGTCGGGACCCCGGCCCACGGGATTTGGCCAGGTCGGGAGCTGCGAGGCATCTCCCGTTCCCTCCCGCCGAGAACGACCGGGACGGGAGGTATCCCGGCCGACAGTGTACAAATGTGCGGCTGGAAAATTCCAGCCCTTTTTTTTGTTTTCTCTACTTTGTTTTTTTTTTTGAACCCTCTTTTGCTTCTCACATGCACTAATAATACTTTATCGGATCATCTGATCACCCACAATACACTAATCCCCAAAATATATCACAAATTCACAATACATTATCGGATCATCCAATCACCAACAAGAACAAAATCGACAATATTAAAAAACAAGCATCACAAGTTCACCATAACAAACCATATAATCCAAATAAAATATGCATTTCATTCAAATCCAATATAATAAAGCAAAATAAAAATAAAGTAGTACTTTCATTCAAATCCACCCAAAAAGGAGGCATCATTTCCCATCGCCGCAAATTCTACATGAAAATCAAAATATTAGCATTCCAAAATATAGTAATTTAGCCAATCACCGATTAATTATTATCGTTGTATACCTGCTTCGCGTTTCTCCAAGTCCTTTAAGCACTCCTCGATTTGAATTGGCGTATTATCCTTCCGTAGCCAATCTTGAGAGCATATAAGTGCTTGAACTATTCTCGGAGTCAATGAACTCTTAAATTTGTCAAGGACACGACCCCCGGTATTAAAAGTCGATTCAGAGGCAACTGTTGAGATCGGAATAGCCAACAAATCGCGAGCCATCTTGGCAATAATAGGATGTCGATAGCCATTGACCTTCCACCAAGCAAGGATATTGAAATCAAATTAACCATTTTCACGCCTATACCCAAAGTATAAATCCATCTCGCACTGTGGTGCTTCGTACTCGATATTCTCTCCCCTACCAATTTGATAAATGATCGTTAATAACACAAATAGATAATTTTTCAATAAACTTAGAAAACTTAGAGACTTCTTGAGTGTACCTTGCCCATTGTTCGTGCCTCGTAAGCAAGAGGTCATCTCGATCCAAGGAGTTGTACTCGCAAAAGTAGAAGATGAAGTTGGAGGAGGGGGAATTGTTGGTGCCTTTGCTTCAACCATGGCCTTAATACTCTTCAAATAATCGTCGGAACCCTCGCTTAATTGTCGCAACCAAGATAACTTATTTTTCAAACATTTTCTCGACAAAGCTAAGCTTGTGTCGAGGATCTACCATGGTGGCATAATACAACAAGTGATTCATCTTCCCGTTAACACCCCAATACTTGTCGTATTTTTCTTTCATAACCAAAGCCATTGCTTTCAAACCATCCTTCTTTCCCGTCCTAGGATCAGTTGTCGGACGCCTCAACCACACACTCAAGCGATCGTCGATAATGCGAAGTTGGGTTAGTACCATATGCGATGTCACATAAGTTGTGCCCGAAACAACCTTCGTTAACTTCTTGAAGGGCTCCAAAAAGTCGATAAACAACTTTGCCCTCGCCCAATCATCATCGGTTGGTATACGATCCTTTAACTCAATGACATAGGTTTCATCTTTTTGCCCGTATCCAACGAAAGTTGTCCTCAAGTCATAAGCGGCACTAAGCATCGTGTACGTGGAGTTCCAACATGTTGGGACGTCTAAGCAGAGCAATTTGCCACATTCGATTTTAGCGACCGTCACACACTTTTTGAACAACGAATATCGACTCGGAGAAGCTTTAATGTACCTTATGCAATCTGTAATACCGTCTACAGAGATGTCATCGTCGTTACATTTTAAGCCATCTTGAACCACGAGGTTAAGAATGTGTGCAATGCACCTAATTTGCACAAGAGCCCCATTTTCGTTCGATATGTCGCCTTTCTCCCCCCACCATTTCACCAAATCATTAATAGCCGTGTCATTAGATGAAGCATTATCAACTGTGATCGTGAAAATTCGGTCAATCACCCAACACCGCATTGATATCATTTGCTATAGCCCCTCCCCTATGACCGGATGTCAAGCTAAAGCTTATGATTTTCTTCTTCAAATTCCACATATTGTCAATGAAGTGTACAGTGACACACATGTAGTTGTCCCTCGTGATCGATGTCCAAGTGTCGGTAGTCAGACAAACCCTTTGTGCGTTATCCTTTATAAATTATATCAACGTCTCCTTCTCCTTAAGGTACAACACATAAAAAGCTTGCCGTATGGATTGTCGGCAAGGTAGTTTCAAATTCGGCTGAGCTCAATACATCATTTCAATAAATGATTCCTTCTCCATCGTTGTGAAAGGCATCTCGTTATTAATTATGTACAAAACCACGCCCTCGAGCACCCACTCTTGATTAAACTCCCAATTACTAATTGCACCATTAGGCTCCACTTTTAGTTTTGTTGTCTTCCCCCCTTCGCCATCCTCTGTTTTAACACCTTACATCTCTCGGTGTGACTTCTCAATCCTTTAGTACCGTGTGTATTATTAGGACTAGTATTGCAATACTTTTCAAAATATGGGATTATTTCTTTAATAATCCAATAATATCTTTTGCATAAAAAATGTTCAAATAAAATTATCTAAACAATTTGCTATTACAATAAATCACAAGATAAAATTACAAAAAAAGGAAGGAAAAAAAAAAGAATGAACCTATATTGAAATAAAATCCATCTTGTAGCGTCTTTGACTGTCCAACCAACCCCCCACTGGCCCGTCTTTACATACTGAGAGTTGGTGCCCTAACGCTTCACATTTTCACCAACACACAACAACAATGCGGTTCGTTTGGTTGCAACATGACCTAATAGCTGATTTCGTACCAGCACTTATTAAAATCCTGCTTCATCCTCTAATAACAGCTTTGGTTGCTAAAATTTCCTAGTCATTTTGTTGTGGATCCCACGCTAAGCTCCACTTTAGTTACACATTTCCACAACCATTTTGACTAATATTTCTTGCAAATTTCCTACTTTGCCCTTCACTTATGTTTAATTATTTCTACCTATATTTTTGTTTTCAATTAAACATTGCATTCTTCGTGAAGAAATTAAATGTTCATTAAGTTCAATCAAAATCTTGTAAAGTCTTTCATTACGTAAATGTACATGTCATACAAAATAAAATAAAAATATCTCCAACTCTTCTATATATAATGATGTCTCAATGAATTTTCTCAGCAAATAATAGATGTTCAAATGTTCAATTTAAAGATTCAAGATAAAAATATTTACTTAGAATAAAACATACATGTGTAAAGTTATTTATATTTTTTTAATAGATAATTAGATTAAATGAGAAAGTAATCAAAAAACTCTTTCATCTTAACCTGGGTCTCGTATTGTTGTATGTAATCAAAAAAATTAACAACAGAATAACGATTGTATTCATAAATATACCTTAGAAAACAAGAAATGAATGAAATAGTTGCCCACACACTTGGATGATATAACTTTACAAGATATTACGCATAAATTGAATGAACCATCTGAAACTAAAAAATATGATGAAGTGGAACTTTGAAGTAAACTTTCATACATTATCCAATCCAGTAGAAGGGAGATAAACACCTGCTGGTTCTTTTTATCCCTACAAAAAAAAATAACAAAACAAATTACAATTGAAAGAAGTGAATGATAATAATATAATACTACCATATCCTCCATTGCATATCCTCACCAGACATAAAAAAACAGCTGCATGTTTTCGAGGAATTTGTTTCTTCACTTATCAAATTCCCCAGCTCACGTACTTGTCCAAATCAGGGATTCAGTAACGTGGCCAAAAAAAAAAAGAAAAAAGAGTTTTCTGATTAATTCAGTAATCGCGTTAATAATCGAAAACAAGAAATTTAAGTTAATCAATTGGGCGAAATTACCTGATGAGGGAATGCAGATGTTTGCGGTTGTAGTAATGAAGGTGATAGGGGTTATGGACGTCGACAGATTTGGGGAAGAAATGTGATTTTTTATTTATTTTCTGCATATTATTAATAATAACCCACTTATTTGGAGGGTATGGCTGGAAGTCTACATTAAACTGAGGGGCACAAAAGTAAATTAAAGGAGCTAGTTGAAGTAACTTTTCAACCCAATTACTGAAAACGTACCCCTGACCCCTGATTGCAAAAGCTGATGAGGACCGGGTCGAGCAGATTAGATTACCCGGTATTAACAAGTTGTAACCAAAGCTATTTTTTATACTGTTCAACTTCAACCCATGATATAAGGCTGATTAGGTCCTACAACAACTAACCAAACGAGCTGATGATGGCTTCCGCTTCAGCAATCTCCAAACCCTCCACTTTCAACCTCTCTTCCTCCCATTTCCAAAACCCTAAACTCTCCTCAACCCTCTCCTCCCTCAAATTCCCTCAAAATCCCACAAATTACCCCTCCAAAACCCTCAAAACCCCAATCAAACCATCCCAATTCGCCGCCTCCGTCGCCGACGCCGCCACCCCAACCTCCGCCTCCACCACATTCCACGGCCTCTGCTATGTCGTCGGAGACAACATCGACACCGACCAAATCATCCCCGCCGAGTACCTCACCCTCGTCCCCTCGAAACCCGATGAGTACGAAAAGCTCGGATCCTACGCCCTAATCGGGTTGCCCGCTTCGTATCATCAAACCCGATTCGTGGAACCCGGTTCGACGAAGACCAAGTACTCTATTGTAATCGGGGGCGAGAATTTCGGGTGCGGTTCGTCTCGGGAGCACGCGCCGGTGGCTCTGGGTGCGTCGGGTGTGGTTGCCGTCGTGGCGGAGTCGTATGCGAGGATCTTCTTTAGGAATTCGGTTGCGACAGGGGAGATTTATCCGGTGGATTCGGAGGGGAGGTTGTGTGAGGAGTGTAAGACTGGGGATACTGTTACGATTGAGCTGAAGGAGAGTGGTGATAGCAAGTTGATTAATCATACGAGCGGGAAGGAGTATAAGTTGAAGCCCATTGGGGATGCGGGGCCGGTGATCGAGGCTGGTGGGATTTTTGCGTACGCGAGAAAGACGGGGATGATCCCAACGCGGGCTGCCTAGTTATGGTGGTGGAACTTCTTCATCGTAAGTCATTGCATTTACCTATCTTTTCTTGTTTGTACTTGTTTCTTGATTGCAATGTTTGTACTTGATTTTCTTTATTGCAATGTTCGTCTAATATAACAGCAGCGATATCATTATTGTTAGTACCTGGAGGCATTGATGGAATTTCATTTGCAGCTTAAAAGATCTAGTTTAACTATTTGGTCATGAGTATGTGCTGTAGCTAGCTATTTCTATAATCATCTGCAAACTATATATCTCTTACTATTTCCAGCCCCACATTTGTACACTGCACTTGCGGAGCCTAGCTACCTTAGGCATTTTTTTTTGCACTTGCGGAGCCTCTTTATAGGCTCCTTAGGTGGTTGCAATAAAATTGCAATCATTACCAATTTCAAGTGGGAAACAACCTGCTAAGGGGTTTGGCTGCTAGCGGACAGAATACACCAGCAAGTGGGTTGTCGTTTTATTTTTTTGTAGTTTCAAGTGCAGCAGAAAAAACATTCAAGCCGGCATAAACAATAAGCAAAAGAAGATCTCCTTTCATATGTTTTTGATTTCATTAAGGCTCAGTGGATAGCGTTGGTACTAAGTATCATTTTACCCGGTTCGGTTCGCACATGGGGTCAAAGAAAAATAGAAAATATGCTACCAGTAGATTTGAGGGGCAATAACTTAATATCAACATATGTTGGATATATGCAGTCAAACTATTTTGCAACAAGAGCTGTATTTTAGATATATGGACCTGATCTCCTTAATATCTTAGGGCAGGCTTCTTCACTCGTCTTATGGACTAGGCCACTCAGAGATCAAGATGCCAGATGTGTTGAGCTTTTCTGCATGGGATGTTTAAACTTTGGATTTTATCTGTTACGCACTCGAGTTTGTGTAATGCTATTTTTGTTTCAGCTTCATTTTAACAAAATTAATTGATGTTAAGTTCGTATGTAAACTAATGGATGTGTTTAAGTTATACCGGAAACGTTGAATGGAGTTCGAATTACATTGCTTGGTATTTGAAGTTGAGCTCTTTCGACTTTGATCAGTTCCGTTTTGGAGGATTTGCAGTCCCCCTCGACTTTTAGTTAGAATTAGTAAAAGTTGTTTTGAGCAAAAGTAGAGAATAAGTTAGCCTCTTTATAGGCTCCTTAGGTGGTTGCAATAAAATTGCAATCATTACCAATTTCAAGTGGGAAACAACCTGCTAAGGGGTTTGGCTGCTAGCGGACAGAATACACCAGCAAGTGGGTTGTCGTTTTGTTTTTTTGTAGTTTCAAGTGCAGCAGAAAAAACATTCAAGCCGGCATAAACAATAAGCAAAAGAAGATCTCCTTTCATATGTTTTTGATTTCATTAAGGCTCAGTGGATAGCGTTGGTACTAAGTATCATTTTACCCGGTTCGGTTCGCACATGGGGTCAAAGAAAAATAGAAAATATGCTACCAGTAGATTTGAGGGGCAATAACTTAATATCAACATATGTTGGATATATGCAGTCAAACTATTTTGCAACAAGAGCTGTATTTTAGATATATGGACCTGATCTCCTTAATATCTTAGTGCAGGCTTCTTCACTCGTCTTATGGACTAGGCCCCACTCAGAGATCAAGATGCCAGATGTGTTGAGCTTTTCTGCATGGGATGTTTAAACTTTGGATTTTATCTGTTACGCACTCGAGTTTGTGTAATGCTATTTTTGTTTCCGCTTCATTTTACCAAAATTAATTGATGTTAAGTTCGTATGTAAACTAATGGATGTGTTTAAGTTATACCGGAAACGTTGAATGGAGTTCGAATTACATTGCTTGGTATTTGAAGTTGAGCTCTTTCGACTTTGATCAGTTCCGTTTTGGAGGATTTGCAGTCCCCCTCGACTTTTAGTTAGAATTAGTAAAAGTTGTTTTGAGCAAAAGTAGAGAATAAGTTGTATCTATTAGCTTTTGGAAGCACACCCTAATTAATCCTAAATTAACCAGCATCTTTGTTAAGTGGTGTTCCCGTCTGGTATCCCTTTAGCTTTTTTGGATGAGATCGCATCTTCCTCAATCACTATGGTCCATCTGCTGCATTAATCAGGGTGTGCAATATTATGATGTCGTTCCACCCAAAGTTCATAAATATAACAACGTTTGAAATTTAGCATTACCAAGGTAACACTGTCCAGGAGTAGAATTTCCACTTTTAGTGTTGAAGCGGCAATAGCTTTCTAAGACTTAATTTTGCAAAGCTACAATGCTCACGACTTATTTTTTTCAGAACTAAGATGCTCAAAATCTATCGTTCCCACTGCCCGTCTACTTTAGATACAACTTTTCCAAACAATGCACAAGATAGCTTTCCCAAATTAACGATCCTCGACACCTAACTTTTCCAAGACTGAGTTGCTCAGGACCCAACTTTTTTAGAGCTACGATGCTCAAGGCTGAGCTTCTTGAAACTACAGAGCTCAAGACTCAACTTCATCCAAAGCTACTGTGTTAAGGCTCGATTTTCTCAAAGCTACAACAATGACAATTAGTTTTGTTAAAGTAACACATAAATATTTAGGTATTTTGAGCTACAATACATGTCAGTCTCAACATCATTCAACATCATTCAACATCATTCAACTAGTTTTTGCTCCAGATGAAACGACTATTCCCCTTACAATCTGCTACACGTCTTTTTTGCGTGGTAATTTTTTTTGTTCCACCAACTAATGGTCTTTAGCTTAGTTACCAAATCCCTTATGAACTACCATTTTCACTTTGACTATAGGTACTTCAATCGCATATGATTTGTTGGTTAACAATAAATTGTGTCGGGGCTTATATGTCACGACTTATGAAGTTATATTCTCCAATATCACATTGACGCAAAATGAAAGCGTATGATACCAACGTGTTAAGTATTAACGACGAAGAAAGAATTTGAAATCCAGAAGAGCTTCCGTCTTCCATTGGATACATTTTAGTTTGTCAACTCGTCCAAATTCAGGTGTCCATCTTCTTGGACAAGTTTGACAAACTAAAATGTACCCGATTGAGTATATTACATTACTACCTTATCTTATGATAGGTAAAAAGAAGCCAGGATTGATTTACCCGCTGTTAAAACTTGAAAAATGACGTGTAAGGTTCTAATAATAAGTAGAATAATATATTTCATAATTTTAGTCATTGAAAGTTGAAACATTTAAAACACTTACCTCCCTCAGTGTTAATCTATTGCAGAACCTTCTTCAGGCAAACAAAAACCAGTCTCCACCATATGCTATGTCTGCTCCATCCACATCAGGTAGAAACTCGTCCTTATGGGTGTTGGATTCTGGAGCATCTCATCACATGTCTCCTGATCGCAACTCATTTGTATCTATGTCTCATGTGTTACCACCTACATCTGTTATGACTGCTGATAGCACTCCTATGCCAGTAGTAGGTGTTGGTACAATTCAAACAGAAAATCTCTCACTACCTGATGTTTATTGTATTCCTAAATTGGCTATGAATCTTATTTCTGTTGGTCAATTGTGTGATCGTGGTCTTGATGTTCACTTTTCCTCTACTTCTTGTCATGTGCAGGATCCGAAATCAAAGAGAATACTTGGGACTGGAAGTAGAGAGGGGGGACTTTATGTTTTGGATGGCATGAAGGTTGGTGGTCAGTTTGCAGCTACGAGTATTGATCTATCTACCTTTCATTTGAATTCTTCTTCTTCGAAGTTTTACGTATGACACTCTAGACTAGGTCATGTATCTGGATCTTGTCTGTGTTTTTTATGTAATAGTGGTGTTTTGGGAGACTTGCAGTCTCAAGATATTTGTGATTGTAGTGGATGTAAACTTGGGAAGTTTTCTGCAAAACCTTTTAATCACAGTACATCCACTTCTTTTGCACCATTTGATTTGATTCATTATGATGTTTGGGGACCTGCCCCTATTCCTACAAAGGGGGGGGGGGTCACGATATTATGTTTCTTTCATTGATGACTATACTCGTTATTGTTGGGTTTACTTGATGAAAAATCGTTCTGAATTCATTGATGTTTATGCTCACTTTGCTGCATATGTGAAAACTCAACACTCTAAAGTCATAAAATGTTTTAGATCTGATTTGGGTGGGGAATATACGAGTAATGCACTCTCTGACACTCTTCTTAGTGATGGTACTGTGCACCAATCATCTTGTACAGACACACCTCAGCAAAATGGTGTGGCTGAAAGAAAACATAGGCATATTGTTGAAACGACACGTTCTATGCTTTTGTCTGCTAGCGTACCTAGTGAGTATTGGGGAGAAGTAGTTCTCACTGCTGTTTATATCATAAATAGAGTTCCAACTCCTAAGAATGCAGGTATCTCTCCATATGCTAAGTTATTTGGTCAAACTCCTGATTATTCTCATTTGCGGGTTTTTGGGTCCACATGTTTTGTTCTTCGTCCACATGTTGAGCGAACTAAGTTGTCTTCACGTGTTGCAATATGTGTCTTTTTGGGATATGGAAATGGTCAGAAGGGTTATCGGTGTTATGATCCAGTTGCTAGAAAATTTAAAGGGGGGAAATTCCGAAATCCATTGGAATGGGTGGAATTGGAAACCAATTGAGTGAATCAAATTTTACGGATTTGAAAGAGATATTATAATAATAATAATCTCAAATTGATTTCCAACCCACCAATCCCAGTCGATTTCGGCATTAATTTTGCCCCCATTTCAGATCAAGGGAATATATAGCTACTGAGATAAAGAGAAAAATAAATTGATTTGTATATATATAGAGATAATATATATATATATATATATATATATATATATATATATATAGGTGGCTGCATTTTCAATTGGGGTTACATTTGATATTTGGCCTTGTTTGGGTTGAGTTCTTATTGGACCGGGTTCAGAGTTGGAGATTTATTAGAAAGCGATAACCCGTTTTGAAAGATTTATCTCGTGCAAGTGTTGTACGATGATTGATTAGCCGTGAGTATCGATATATAGTTGAGATTAATTAAGAGAAAAGTGCAAAATTAGACCCAACCTATAGGCTTTTTTGCGAAACTATATTCAACGTTTGAAAAGTTGCAAAACTGTACCTAATCTAGGGGTGAGTTGGGCCGGGAGTCCGCGGGATCGAGACCCCGGCCCACGGATTTTGGCGGGGTCGGGAGGAGTGGCCTGCCCCCCGCCCCGACCCACGGTGACGGGTTCGGGATTCCAATCGGGATCCCGAAATTTCCAGTGGGCGCCACTGGAATCTATTAAATCCAAGGATGCTATAAATTTTTAGCTGCTAATCTTTAAAGATTCTTTCTCTGTGAGTGCCATCGTTATCATTATATAGTCATGGTACTTTACTATTTAGCGCACTAATCGTAGAATCATCTTCAAGAAATATTATTTTAAGAATAGATGCTACATTGTTTTTATTTTGAGATTGATGCATTCTACAAGTGGGCCAATTTACTACCATGGTATGATATTTTATAAAGTTCTAGTGCTTTTCCACCAAGGTTAGATAAGGACTTGTCGGGAAATACATATTATTTATTTGTTGGCACTCACTAAAACCTTGTGTATGTGTGTGGTACCACTACTACCACCAGCATCCAATAGACCATTTCCCGGAAAAACCGATGCTGGTGGTACCACCAGTGGTGGTACCACACACATACATGTGTATGTATATATATACATACACATGCAGCATCCAATAGACCTGCTTTCCCTCATTAAAGTGGACCTTGCCACAAGTTTTTCTGGATTTCAAGGTAACTCCTCAATCATACATAAAAAAGAAGTTAATTCCTGAAATTTGATCTATTCTCTATGCTTGAATTTATTTTTCTTTTAGTATTAAGAGTTCTTTTTTTTTCAATTGACGCGGCAGAGCGGCGGAGGAGAGGCGAAGGAGAGTCGGACTGTCGGAGATGATGAGCGGTGCGGCGGAGTCGGTGTCGGTGTTTTGGTGGTGCCGCGCGTTTGAGAGGAGTGAGGGAGTGATTTTGTTTTTTTTTCTTAAGGGCCGCGACTGAATACTGAAGTATGAAGTTGCAATTTTTTTTTTAAGTACTAATAATCTGCTGCCACTCACTGTGATCCGACTCGGCCTGCACACCCCTAACCTAACCTTTGCATTCTGTTCGAAATTAGACCTAACGTTTAATTTCGGCCATTTTTTAAATTTTACAGGGGCAAAACCGGTACTACACTTTTAATTTATAAAAAAAAAGAAAAAAAATATTATTTATTATTGAAAAAGAAAAAAGAGAAAAAAAACCTCCCCACCCTACCCCCGACCTACGTTGCACGGGTTCTGGTACTGTGGTACGGGTATGGTACGGTACGCATACGTTGATACGACATTTTTTAAAAACAGCTGATACCGGTACGGCAAGGATACGTCTATATATAAATAATTATTAATATTTATTATACGTATTGTTTATTTTTAACAAGCAGTAAAATTTAAAACTTAAACAAGAAAAATTAGAAATACACAAAAAAAGGTTTAACATTAAAAAAAGTCATTCATCAAATATGAAAAAGACATATAAACGTGAATTATTTATGACTAATAAGTTAAACAACAACATAACAAGCTTGAAGATGACGCATGATGGTGGTGGTGATTATGAATAGAAAAAAAAATATAATTGTAAAAATAATAAGATCTGCCATTGATAAAGGGATTTTTATTTTTTTATTTCATTTTATATTTGATGGAACTTATATTTAAATATTTAACCCATCATATATTAAAAATTTGTAAAAAAAACCAATAATAGTTCCGATACGCCTAAAAAAACGTATCGGATACGTATCGAGATTTTTTTAATTTCAAAATTAAAGTATACGCCACGTGGCGTATCGCATACGTCAGAACTGGTATCGATATCTGAATCGGTATCGATATGTATCGGGTACTGCACAGTCATCTTGGTATCGGTATCGGTGCATCACAGCCCCCGACCCACCCCCGACCCCCGACCCCCTAACCCATCCCTGACCCCGACCCCCACCCCTACTCCGCGCCCACCCCGCCGCGTCCAGAATCGCGGCGACGTCGATTTGAAAACTACGGAGAAGAAAACTCCGATTCGTCGTCGTCGTCGGAGAAGTGTTCGAAGAAAGTACGCATCGAAATTGAAATCGAAATCGAGCCTTCAATAGCAAAATCGAGTTTAATCCTAACCGCTTCGTTGTTGAACCAGGTGCTTCACAAAAGCGACTCGAAATCGAGATTCGCACGGGACGATGTCGGTGATCGGGAGGCGGAGGGAGATGGAGGACGCGGTGGGTTTAGGAGGGCGGCGGGTTTTGGGGGGTGGGGGGGGGCTCATTGATTCTGGTGTCGGGTGTGGGTGGGGGTGGGGGGCTGGTGGCCCGATCTGGTGGTGGGGGTGGGGGGGCTGGTTTTCCGATCTTGGGGGGAGGGGGGGGGGGGGGGAGATGCTGGTGAGGAAGATGAAGTTTAATTTTTTTTTGTTTTTGTTTTTTTTAATATTAAAAAATGATATATTCTTAAAATTTAATGTTTTTTAAGTATATATTTGTAAAATGTCTATTTTGCCCTCGTCCAAAATGGAATATGACGTCATGACGTCGAAATATGACATTTTTTGTCGGAATTAAACGTTAGGTCTAGTTTCGAACAGAATGCAAAGGTTAGGTATAGTTTTGCAACTTTTCAAACGTTGGGTATAGTTTCGCAAAAATGCCTATAGGTTGTGTCTAGTTTTGCACTTTTCTCATTATTTAATGAAAGATACTTTTCAAAATATTATTATTATTGTTGTTGCACGGTGTCGTCAATGAGGAGATGAAAAAAGAAACAATAATTGAAAATAGAAAAAACAACTATGGAGATTCAGACACATTTGGTGTAATTCATATACAGCGGCTCATAACTTCGCCTCTTGGACCGTTAATTTCTTTTAAGATCATATTAATCCCGAAGAGGCACATCAATAACAAGCAAAAATCAAAAAAAAAAAAAAACTACAAGCAATTTTCATGGGGTATGATAATAAGCCATAAAAATGAAAGCAAAAAAAAACAATAATAAGCAATAAAAACAATTCAAAATAACACCTTCCATTTTTATCAGTTACTGTAATTACAACAACTAGTACATGTTTATCCTAAGAACCCTAAAATGAATAGAGGAAAAAATCTGAAACCCATTAGAATGGATGGAATTGAAAACCAATTGAATCAAATTTTACGAATTTGAAAGAGATTATAATAAGAATAGTCTCAAATTGATTTCCAACCCATCAATCCTAGTCAATTCCGGTATTAATTTATCCCCCACTTCAGATTAAGAGAGTAACTATTGAGTTAAGAGAAGAAAAAACTGATACAAAGGTTTAGTGAAAATGTGCGTATATATGGGCAATTGTGGCTGCTTTTGTATTAGGGTTACATAGTATCGGTTTGATTTTAGAGCTTGTTTTGGGTTGGGTTCTTATTGGGCCGAGTTCGAAGTTGGAGACTTATAAAAAACGCGTAAACCATTTTAAAAGATTATGTCTCAAGAAAATGTTGTGTGATTATTGATGAAGCAAATCATTCTGCTTGGTTGAGTATCAATCCATAGTTAAGATTAATTAATTAATGATACTTTTGGAAATATTATTATTGTTGCACCCCATCTTCAATGAGGAGCTAGAATAAAAAAATAAATTGAAATCAGAAGCAATAGTATTATATTATTAGGTCTTTTCTATCACGTTGTGTGATTCTTGCATAATGAGATGTGAGTGTTGTTAGGGACACAAAAAGAAAATTAGAGTATTATGATTTTAATCATCATCATCTAACAATTATACATCAAACCTCTATAGTTATATGTTTTCTTATTCAATTTTTTTGATGTATCGCTCTATTAATTAAAGCCATTTTGCGCCAATTAGTATTGTTGGCAAGTGACGACTCATGCTTTATATCAAAACAAGTTACACTTTTTGAGCTTGAAACTATATGGCCGAAATGAAAATTTAGGCACATTCAATGTAATTCAAAATGCCTCGGCTCATAACTTGCCCTCTTGGGCTGTTATTAATTTATTTAGGATCCTATTAATCTCGGAAAGGCACATCTTTGGGCACTTCCTACTATTGACGAGTGGCGACTCGTGCTTTATATAGGAATACTTACACTTTGAGCTCTAAACTTGGCCTATTGGGTCGCTGTTAATTTCTTTTTGGATCCTATTAGTCTCGGAGAGACACATCTTTTGATCACTTTGTATCGTTGACGAGTGGCCACTCATGCTTTATATATAAAGAAATCACACTGTTGAGCTCTAAACTACATGACTAAAGTCTAAATGGAAAATTCATGCACATTTAGCGTAATTCATATGCGGCTGCTCATAACTTGGCCTCTTGGCCGGTAATATAATTTAGAATCCTATTAATCTCGAAGAGGCACGTCTTTGGTCACTATGTACTATTAACAAGTGGCGACTCAAGCTTTATATAGAAAAAGAATCATACTATTGAGTTCTAACTTAAATGACTGAAACGAAAATTCCAGGCACATTTAGCGCAATTTATATGTGGCCGCTCATAATTTAACCTCTTGGATCGTTGTTAATTTATTTTAAGGTATTATTAATCTCGGAGAAACACATCTTTCGTCACTTTGTACTATTGCCGAGTGGCCACTCATACTTTATATAGAAATAAATGACACTCTTGAGCTCAAAATTTAATTGTTTCTTTTTTTTTTTAAAAAAAGCTCAAAATTTAGTGGCCAAAATGGAAATTTAAAGCACATTTAGCGTAATTCATATGTGGCGGCTCATAACTTGGCCTCTTGGGCCGTTGTTAATTTATTTTATGATCATATTAATCTCGGAGTATTCTTAATTTTGATACTCTACTCTATTTCACGTTACACATCTACTTTGATGTATTAAGTTGGGAAAAAATCACATTTCATACCCTTATGTGGTAAAATTGATTTTTAGAATGAAAAAACTACATTTAGTTATATCTAATTGACAAATAACCTACATATTATTTTTGTAGACAAAGAATCCTCTTAAATTTTTATTTAATTAGAATATTACACTCAAATTTTCTAAATTGTCTACAAGTTCTAAAAGCTACATTTTTTTTCTTGATTCACTTTTAAATCATGAAGGTTTTAAATAACTCATTACTTAAAATTGGAGAAATATTTTAGGGAAAAAATAGATATTAGTTCATTAAAAAGTTTATGACAACATTCGTATAAGTTTTTATTAAAAACTGATTTTATATCCTTAAATCATATTACATAAACAAAACAAATAAAAGGGAAGAGGAATTAGTTTTTAATTGAAAAAAAAACACGTAACCTTACCCCCCCCCCCCATCACGACGACACCACCAATTCCTCCGCTGTCGGACTCCTCATCTCTTCATCTTCCTTCTCTCCTTCCGCTCCACTCTTCGCGTTGGACCTCCGCCTCATCATATCCCGAGTCGACAACCACTCCCTCCGCATCAAATCCACCCGCCTCTCTCACCAATTCGATTTCTCATCCTTATTCTCCCACTGCTCCGAAGTCAACTCCAAAGTCCTTGCCATCGATGTCTCTTAACTTCTCCGACGAGCCGATCGTCACGGAGGAGATGGAGAAGAGGGCGATTTTGGATGCTGGGGGGGGGAGGGTGTTTAGAATGATTCATTTTGTTTTTTAATTTTTTTTTCTAAATGAAGAATTTGTTTATCTTGTTTTTATCTTTAGTAAACTTTTAAGAATTATGTGTTTGAGGTAATATTTGAACAATAATTATTCGTTTAATGAGGTAATTATTTGATAAATAAAACAAGTTAGCAAACTTTAACAAAATATAAAAATAATATTCTTAAAACATATTTAAACTTATTTTTTATAAGTTAAACAATCTGCATTATCAAAAAAATAAATTAGATCTAATTTTTAAGTATTATAATATAAGAATTTATAAGAGGGGAATTAATTTGGAGGGATATTAGACTCCACGGTCCACCTGCTAGTTTTTTTTGTTTTTTTTTTTATTTTTTTCCATGTTGGCAGCAAATGTATATTCCAAGTCAAAATTCCCAATTTTTTGGTCAACGGGAAGACACGTAGGACAATTAGGCGGAGATTTGGGCGGAGTAAAGTTATGGTACTGAAATTCGAACAAGGTGCCAACTTGAGGTACCAAATTTGATGAAGGTCAACTTATGGTACCAAAGTTGGATAAGTGCCAAGTTAAGGTATGAAAAGTGATTTTTTTCCTATTAAGTTTTAGTGGGATATTGAAAGTGGAATAAATGATTATTTTCTAATTAATGTACACTTCATTCCCCGTGACACATTATGTGGTGGGTGGAACCTTGTAGTAAATCCTTCCTATTTTGTGGTTTTTTTTTAAACAAATGGTCATTTATCGTAGCCTCGTTGCGCTGATAGTCCTTTCTCGTGGTTTTTTGTTCAATTTCAGTCCTCGATCAATTTTGTCGCCGTATTTTGCACGTGAGGCCACGTGTCGATTCAATTTTTTGACCAATTTTAAATAGGTTTTTTTTTTCTTGAAAAATGGTCATTTATCATGGTCTCATTACAAAAATAGTCATTTATTGCGGTTTCGTCCACATTTAGTTATATTTAACCCCACATGTGTTATTTTAATTAGTAAAAAGACTCCACGTGTTATATATTCACCTAAAATTACATGTTCATTTTAAAAAAGCTAAATAAAATATGTAATAAACTTAAATACATAAATACTAAATATTACATTCAAAAAAGATATTCCTTTAATAACTTATTAAATACTTTTCCTTTAGGACATATTTATTATTTCATTTTTAAACATTTAAGAAACTTAAAAGGGATATTAATTTAATATATATTTCTAATTCAAAAATATGACTAATTTATTATGTTTTTAATTTTTTGTTTTATTTTTTTATTTTTTTATTTTTAGATATTTAATAAACCTAGACCAACTGAGTGATTTGGAATAAATTTTTATTGTCTTAAACATAAATAAATTTTAAATATTTTATTAAATAACAATAATTAATAAAAAACAAAGAAAAACTGAAACAACGAAAAAAGAAAAAATATCAATGAAAATAAAAGTTGTTGAGAAAAAAACATAAACAAAAAGATCAAAAATACACAAAAAAATGAAATATAAAACAAAATACAAAAAAAAGTCAAAAATATACAAAACAAATTTAAAATCATCTTTTTTTTTACAGATTTTTTTTTATTTATCTATTTTATTTCAGATTATATTTACATGTTATATAAATTTAAGAAATAAACATTTATTCCACATCGGTCAATTACTCTAGGATAATTAAATATCTTATGATAGAATTATAAAAAAATAAAGTAAAACTTAAATATATAGTAAAATGTTAATGATATTTTTGAATTGAGAGAAATATAATATATTATTCTCACTTTTAAGTTAGTTAAAAGTTTAAAAATAAAATTATAAATATGGCACAAATCATCTATACGTAACAAAACTTTTTTTGGTTTATATTTTAGAATCGGGAAAAATTATTTAATTAGTTAATCAAGGAATATTTTCTTTTTGAATGTAATTTTTAGTATTTGTGTATTTAAGCTTATGATACATATCTTATGACCATTCTTGAAGAAAAAAAACCTCAAAATTGGTCAAAAAACCCCCAATTTGAATCGACACGTACCTCACGTGCAAAATTCGGCAACAAATTTGATCAAAGGACTGAATTTGGAAAGAAAAAAAGCACGATAAAGGACTAGAATTGGACAAAACTACAATAAAAAAGACAATTTTTGAAAAAATAAAACACCCCTATTTTGTTTAATTTCCAATAAATAATACTATGTGTTTCCAATAAAATAAAAGCATGTGCATTTTTTTTTTGATAAATACATGTGCATTGGGTATACCAATTACCAAAGTTGTGAATGATTTTTTTCCCCTTTTTTACTTTTTTATGGAAGTTGTAAAAAAGATATACATCACTTGGAAAATCTTACAAAAAGCATACGTAGAGTATAAAATACCTCTCGTGTTACGGAAAAGGTGTGTCTGTCTTTTTCCATAAAATAAAAAAATAAAGAATGTATTGTGTTTCCTTTGTCGTTCTCATTTTCTCCAATAATTGGACAAAACAAACAAAACTACATAGTGAAAAGGCGTAGTACGGCTGGCTCTGAATAGGTCAAAGTGTTGTTCAGTAAATTATTATTGTATTTGATCCAATATAACAATAATTAGAAACTAAATAATATAGAAGTACTTGATCATGAGATTAAACAAACACTCCCTATATATTTGCACGAGCACATATAATGACGATAATGTTACAGTTCACGTGATATATATATATATATATATATATAAATAAATGACTGAAGAAAGGAGTCTTGCTTTATCCAATTTCTCAATAATCCACAAATTAATTCAATAATTATTTAAAATTCAGTTAAATACCTGTTTATTCGAAGAACCATAAAATGAAAAGAGGGAAAAATCCGAAACCCATTGGGATGGGTGGAATTGGAAACCAATTGAATCAAATTTTAGGTATTTGAAAGAGATTATAATTAACAGTAAACTCAAATTGATTTCCAACCCACCAATCCCAGTCGATTTCGGCATTAATTTAGCCCCCATTTCAGTTCAAGGAAATAGCAGAGAGAGAAGAATGAATTAATATCTATAAGGTGCAGTGGAGATCAGTATATATAGATAGATATATGCAGTGCGCAATATATTCATCAAAAAAAGAAATATAATGTAGTAGGTGTGGCTGCGTTTCAATTAGCTAGGAATTAGGGTTACATTGTATATTTTGTCATTTATGTCTAAGTTTGATTTTGGGGCTTGTTTTGTTTGGGTTGAGTTGTTATTGGGCCGTGTTTGGAGTAGGAAATTTTATTCAACTGTTTATGATAATCGAGATTTGAGGTAAAATCATATTACTTATTACTTAATTATGGGTATGGATAAATAGTGGAGATTAATTAATAAAGATACTTTATACTTTTGAAAATATAATTGTCACGATTGCACTACGTCGTCAGTGTGGATCTAGAAAAAGAGAAAACAATATGTTGAAATAAGAAGCAATAGTGTTACTATATCATTAAGGTGGCGTTTGCAAACTCTTAAAAAAAGCTATAATCAGCTTTTTATTTGAATAAGTGATTTTGGGGTGTTTGCAAATCTAGCTTTTTCGGTTACAAAACATTTTTTAAGCTAAAAAAGCTCACAATCTTCAAGCTGGTGTGGGGGTGCTTTTGGCTTAACTAAAAATTGTGAACTTCTACTTTTCCACTAGAGTTTGCAAACACCACCTAAGTCTTCTTCTTTGCGAAATGAAGCGTGAGTGTTAGCTTAAAATGTTTGGGAGACCAAAAAAAAAAAAAAAAGAAAGATTATTATCATCTTAGTAGAACTGTTATATTTATTTCCTTCAGATTTTGTGATGTATCGTCCATATTGATGCCAAAAGGCTTTTTGGGCCAATTCGTACTGTTAGCAATGTGATTCATATAGAGAGAAAAATAAAGTACACTTTTGTGCTCTAAACTAAATGTTTGTAATGAAAATTTAGCCACATCTAGCATATTCAACTGCGGCGGCTCATAACTCGGCCTCTTAGGCCGTTGTTAACTTGTTTTAAGATCGTGTTAATATCAAAGAGGCACATCTTTGGTCACTCCGTACTATTGACAAGTAGCGACTCGTGCTTTATATAGAAATAAATTACACTCTTGAGCTCAAATTAAATGGCTGAAATGGAAATTGCAGGCACATTAAGCGCGATTCATATGCGGCAGCTCATAACTTGGCCTCTAGGCTGTTAATTATGGAGTCTAATAAATAATAAGGCATTTTTACAATAATATATATATATATATATATATATATATATATATATATATATATATATATATATATATAGAGAGAGAGAGAGAGAGAGAGAGAGAGAGAGAGCAACTCCCTTTTTCCAATTACTCCTATTGGAACTTTTTTTGCGAAGAACCCTAAAATGAAAAGAGGGGAAGATCCGAAATCCATTGGAATGGATGGAATTGGAAACCAATTGAATCAAATCGTAGAGACTTGAAAGAGATTTCATAAATGATAAACTCGAATTGATTTCCAACCCATCGATCCCAATTGATTTCGGCATTAATTTAGCCCCCATTTCAGATTAAGAGAATAACTATTGAGTTGAGAGAAGAAAAAACTGATACAAAGGTTCAATGAAAATGTGTGTATTTATAGGCATTTGTGGTTGCGTTTGAATTAGGGTTACATTATATCGATTTGATTTTAGGGCTTGTTTTGAGTTGAGTTCTTATTGGGCCAGGTTTGAAGTTAGAGATTTATAGAAAGTGCGTAAACGGGTTTTAAGAAAATATTTCATTTCACCGTTGTTTGATGATTGATGAGGCAAATCATTCTGCAGTCGTGAGTATCCGTACATAGTTCAGATTAATTAATGAAAGGTACTTTTCGAAATAATTTTATTGTTGCACCGCGTCGTCAATGAGGAGTTGTAAAAAGAAATATCTATTGAAACCAGAAGCAAGAGTGTTGTTATATTATTAGGTCTTCTCTAGCATGTTTGTGATCCTTGCAGAATGAGGTGTAAATATTAAATAAAAATGTTTGGGACACAAGAAAAATAGAGTATTATGATTTAAACCATCGTCATATAAAAGTGATACATCAAACCTCTCTAGTTATATGATTTCTCATTCAATTTTTGTGATGTAGCGCTCTATTAATTAAAGCCATTTTGGGCCAATTAGTATTTTTTATAAGTGAGTATTCGTGCTTTATATAGAAACACGTTACACTTTTTCATCTCTAGACTAAATGGCCGAAATGAAAAGATAGGCACATTTTATGTAATTCAAAATGCATCTGTTATTAACTTGGCCTCTTGGGCCGTTGTTAATTTATTTAGGATCCTATTAATCTCATATAGGCACAACTTTGGTCACTTCTTATTATTGACGAGTGGCGACTCGTGCTTTATGTAGGAATAAATTACACTTTTAAGCTCTAAACTAAATGGCCGAAATGAAAATTTCAAGGACATTTAGCGCAACTCATATTCGGCCGCTCATAACTTGGCCTCTTGGATTGTTGTTAACTTACTTTAAGATCTTATTAACCTCGGAGAGGCACATCTCTAGTCACTTCGTACTATTGGCAAGTGGCCACTCGTGCTTTATACATAAATAAATTACACTCTTGAGCTCTAAATTAAATGGTCGAAATAGAAATTTTAGGCACATTTAGTGTAAATTCAGGGTGCATAACTTGGCCTCTTAGGCGATGTTAATTTATTTATGGATCCTATTAATTTTGAAGAGGGTCTTCTATTCAATTTTTGGTGTTTCAATTTGTGTCTCATGCGCATTTACATTGATTTATTTAGATTTGAAGATCAGAACATAATAGAAATATAGAAATTAAGGATGGATATTTAGCGTGACATAGAATGAGACGCCTAAAATGAGATAAATGATTCTTTTCTAATTACTCTATTACCTTAACACGTTATGTGATGGAGAACACCCTATAATAAATCATCGTATTTATTTAATTCGTAATAATACGATTTGTTTCCTAAAAGAAAGTATGTGCATATTGGGTATACACGGATACCAAAGTTGTGCAAGACTTTTTTGTTTATTTTATTTTTCTTATTTATGGAAATTGTGAAAAAATAATGTTACTTTTTTTTTTTGAAAGGAAAATAATATATTAATTACCAAAATGTATCATCGTAGCTCGTTACAAAAGAACCTCCATCACAAAGACAAGATAATGGGAGATTATGGATCGAAAAGTTTGAAGACCAAGCATTTGAAGAGGCCCAATGAGCTATATTATGGGCAGCTTGATTACAATTTCGATTAACAAAAATGAATTTCCAAAGAGGTCTAGTATGCCAAATATTTCGGATGGCAGTCACCAACGGATGTATACTCCAAGGAATATCTTCACGGTTATCTTTGATGCTACATATGAGTTCCAAGCAGTCGGACTCGAGGATTCCTTTCTCAATGTTTGCTGAGTTGAGACAATTGCAGGCCCTAAGAAGGGCAAGTGTTTAGCAGAAATCGCATCCAAACAAAGGTGAGATTTTGCTGATGCAAAAATGATACTTCCTTCATGGTTTCGAATAATAAAAGCTGAAGTAGCCCTTCCATTTTCAAAGGCGGCGTCGGAGTTTGCTTTTGTCCATCCTGGAGATGGTTTAGTCCATTGATTGGAAGTATTTGTAGTGGCTGTGATTTTTGCATTTCTCTGAATTGTCCAATGCTCTTTGCCCTTTTGGTTAGCCAAGTTTGAAAGTTCCTGTGGATTAAGAGAAGTCAAATTGTGGAGTATTTTGTTTCTGTTTGCCCAAATTAAGTCACAAGTAGAAGCAAAATGAACAATAAACTCTTCATAAATAAAAGGGGGGTTAAAGAGACTCCCTGGTTTTAGGAAAATAAGAGTAAGCCACTCCTTTAAGCTCCAATTTTGAAAAGCAATAAGATTTAAATGCCAACCAGAGAGTAGCCAAGCCTGGACAGTGAATGGGCAATGAAGAAAGATGTGATCAATAGATTCTTCATGGTTATTACAAAAGAGACAAGAATTATCCTGGATATTGAAACTCATATTAAGCCGAGATCGAGTGGGTAAGGCATTGCACATCAGTTTCCAAAGCAAGAGTTTGTGTCTACCATGGGTTCGGGAGTTCCAGATTTTCTTATAAAGTAAGGCATCATTGCTGGAAATCAGAGGATGACGGTGGGAAGTGTCAACAATGAAAGCACTCTTCGTGGAGAATTTCCCTGACTTGGAGGGGATCCATAGATGCATGATATTCTGATTATCAGTTAAGGAAGGCCTAATCTGAATTTTCAGAATTTCATTAGGAGTAATAGAGTCAAAAATGGACAAAAATTTTTCATTATCCCAAGAGTCTGTATCATGACAAAACAGATTATTTACCACAAATGTAGAGTACCTGTTTGGGTTAAGAGGATTTAAAGGTTTAGGAATGAAGTCTTTAATACTTGGCACCCAAGGTTGATCCCAAATGATAATATTAGAATTTAAATGAATAGGGAGGCAAAAACCTTTAGATATGAGGTCCCTAATTTGAAGAATGTCTTTCCAAATCCAAGATGCATTATTTGGGTTGTTCCTAGCTTCAAAAAGATTTTCAGTTCGGAGATAGCGAGCCTTGAGCACTTTAATCCAAGGGGCATTATGGTCTGTTGCTACTTTCCAAGCTAATTTAGCAATTAAAGCTCGATTAAAATCCAAAGTTTTTCGAAAGCCCAGTCCACCCTTAGTCTTCGGTAAACAAATATCCGACCACGCATTAAGAGAAAGAAATTTATTTGAATTAGTCTTACCCCACCAGAATTTCCTAAAAATAGAGTCAAGATTTGAGCAAATAGTTTTAGGAAGAAGGAAATTTGACATTGTGTAAACAGGGGTAGTTTGACCAACATCTTTAATAAGAATGGTTTTCCCCGCTTGAGAGAGATTGATGCTATTCCAATTTGACATGTGTTTAGAAAGCTTTTGGCTAAGAGTAATTAAGGCTTCTTTTCTAGTTTTAGCACGGCAAAAAGGGAGGCCCAAGTGCGATAAATCATGGCTGCATTCATTTATCTCAAAGAGATTTAAAAAAATATTTTTTTCTTGATCTATGCAATTCTTACTTGTAAATTAGAGTATTGTGAATTTAATCATCGTTAATTCGTTATATAACAATTATATACCGAACCTCTCTCATTATACATTTGGAAGTTGTGAGGTTTATGTCACTTCAACAATATATCTTACAAAAAAAAAAAAAAAAAAGTAGAACAAAATAATGTCTCTATTCTAACAGAAAATAAGTATTGTCTTTTCCATAAAAAAAAAACGAGTGTTATCTTTCCTTTGTCGTTCTCATTTTCCAAATGATTGGACAAAACAAAATGCATTGTGAAAAGGGGTAGGACGGCTGGCTCTGAAGTCTGAATGGGTCAGCTTATATGTTTCTTTCAATTACTTAATTATTATTGTATTTGATCTATTAAAAACTTATTTACAAACTAAATTAACAATAAAAGTACTTGATCATAAGATTCAACACTCCCTATATATTGGCATTTGTATAGAGATTTTTTTCCATAATAAAAATGCTAATTTTCTGACATCACAACTCAAAAATCATGTGTTCCGCATGTATCATAATTCATAAATTCATAATCATCTCTATTATTTGATTACTTTGGTAGATAATCATAATTGATGATAATATTACAGTTGTGATAATTGAACGACAAAAGAAAAGGATCCTTGCTTTATCCAATTATTCAATGCATCACAAACATATTTAACAATCTTTCCAAATTATCTACTTACATGTATTTAGAGTCCAATACCCATTGAAATTCTATCTAACATAAATCTATAATGTAGACCAGGAATTTATTTAATTATGAATTGCTAGGATTGGACTAAGAATTGACTTGTACGGGTCAAATTCTCATCAGAAGAAACGTCGAAGTTCTAACTATAGCAAATAATATTAAGTGTTAATATCAACAACACCCTTTCAAGCTTGAGATAATATCAACGAGAACTCTAAATTTTAACAATATGAATGACACTCTTTTCAAATGACAATGTTGACAAGACCTTTTGGATTGGAACAAATTATTAACCAAATCAAATGCTACGTGACCTATCACGTATGAAAAAAAATTATAATTTATACTAAAAAATCTATTCACCAAATTCACAATGGGGAAGTAGTTATTGGTTCCTATTGTTTGTAAGTATTTCATAAATAAGACAACTAACCCCCAAAATAAATTTAGCCCCTGTTTGGTTTTCATTTGAGAGATTTAAAAGTTGTTTCAGAGACAAAAAAAATTGTTTGGTTTAGGACTCCTGAGACAGCCCAATAAGCATTGGAAATTGCCCATTCTTGGTCTCAAAACTCATGAATTAAATAAAGAGACAATAAGGCTACAAAATAGCTCCACCTTTCTGCAAGTGTCAGCCGTGTCAGCTTCCAAAAGTTGGCTGCTCCGACGCGACGTGCACTGTTCATAAATTTAGCGCCAAATCTTTGCATTGTACACCAAAAAATTGCGGTAACTCTTCCCTCCAAATTTCAGTAAGTGAATAATAATACCATTGTTGCTTAAATCAAAAATTTGTGTTTTGACAGCCATCCAAATTTCGAAATTTTTCGTTTTCCCCTACTGATCTCCTATATATTACAACCCCCACTCTCCTTATTTCCCACGCACGTTCATTAATAGGTAAGGTGAGAGAAATTGTTCCAGTTGTTAAACATAATATTCTCCTACATAGTGCTCTTCTTGTTAAGCATTGCTAACTAATTGCATGTTTTGTTGTTGTGGCAGCTGCCAGCAAATCCCTGCTTCCTCTGCAAATTCCAACAAAAGGTTACATTTTCACCTCATCTATTGGTGATTTGAGTTCGCGTGATATCTATGTTTATATAGGAAAATGTTAATGTCCGTGCTACATGCATCTAGTGTGTTTATTCTCCCCTTTGTGTGTATATTAACATCTCAATGTTCACTCAATACACGCACAACCCGTGTTCCATGATTCTTACATGGATATATGTGGATTTTTTTCATAAAAAAATTCATTGCAGTGCAACCTTTTGACAAGATGGCCTGTTGTTATATCTGATTTGGCCATGTACTCTTAGTTTGCTCTTACTTTGTATATTGGGATGTTCACGCACGTAATGTCAGCCAACAAAAGACATTTGGTTAAAAGCGGTGTCACTTAATCCATAACTAAGTGCATGTTATGCTAGGACTATGTGGCATAATAGTTTCTGATGTGAATGTTGGTTCCATGATTCTTACATGCATATATTAGGATTTTTTCTTTAAAAAGTTCATTGCAATGCAACCTTTTGGCAAGATGGCATGTTCTTATATTTGATTTTGCCATGTAATCTTAGTTTGCTCTTACTTTGTATATTGGGATGTTCACGCACGTAATGTCAACCAACAAAAGACATTTGGTTAAAAGCGGTGTCACTTAATCCATAACTAAGTGCATGTTGTGCTAGGACTATGTGGCATAATAGTTTCTGATATCAATGTTGGTCTGATGTTGGGCCAACATCTTTCCAGCATTTCAACCCGAACACTTTGCACTTTGATATGTATTATTTTGAGTTTTCCCATTTGCCCTGTCTGAGTTAATCGGTGATGTTCGATTGGTTAGTGTTACTAACTGGACAAGTTAATTGAGTCTTAGATGGTACCTCCCCGCGGTGGCAGGGCCGATAAGCGTCCGGTACGTCCAAAGCGGTCTAAGAAAGAAGATGCCTATTGGGGTGACTTAAATGAGCGTTTTTTCATCAAGCTTATATACCAGGAATTTCTTGCCGGAAAGTTACTGGGGAGCACCTTCACCACCGGAACATGGAATGAACTGATGTACGCAATGAGAGCAAACTGTCCGGTCAGGTTTGATTACACCGTTGACCAGCTGAAGGGCAAGTATAATAGGCTGAAGGTGCTATGAAGGCACATTAGGGTAGGCAGGTCGAAGACGAGTGTTGGTGTGGACCCAGCCACTGGCAAGCTGGAGTTTGACGATGAGCGTTGGGTGCAGTTCTACAAGGTCAATTGCGATTCGTTATTACTGCAGGCTTAATTCATAAAGTTTATCGATTATAATTCAGTCTAATCTGTTCGTTGGTTGGCATATTGCAGGAAGATTCCGCCACCATCATAAGCTGCAAGAAAGGTTGTCCGGACTAGGAGTTGTTGGAGGAGATGTGGCACAACCGAGTTGCCACCGGCGAGGAGGCCCGATACTCGGGGCAGGGCGGATCCGATTCCGAAGACGAGATCACGCAACTGGGTGATCCTGATCATGTTGATCCGGTAAGCGATGAGTTTGATCAGGACGCCATTCCTGAAGGTTGTGAATCTTCTGGATACACACAGGAAGCTTCACAATTTGCGTCAACTAGTCTTAATCCTCCGAACGCCTCCGTGCCCACTCCCCCTGCGGTTAATCAGACTCCTTCTCAGCAGGGGCTTGCAACCAGGCGTGCCCCAAGGAAACGATCCGATAACCCTACTTCTAGAAGCGCAATGCTGGACACTATTCTTAAGTGCTGGAATATGTTGAACGAGACAAAAGCGGCCAACATCACGTAGTCAACGGCCAGTCAGATTGGTGAATGCATGTATGCATTGTACATGCTCGATATTGCGCCTAAGTCATTGTTCTTCGAAGCCATCAAGTGCTTGAAGGACAAAGAGACAAGGCTATTTTTTTATGCGGATGAGGGAAGATGATCGTCGGGAATGGGTGATGCGTCTGCCGGTTGAACAGCCTCCTGCCAACATGGATACTTGCCCCTAGAGCCGCGTTTTAATTTCGTGCCTTATCGGCCCAATCATTAGTATCAGACTTGTAGTCTATGTTTGGTCTCCCCTATAGCCCTGTTGTAAAATGCCCTAGTTGTTTTGTTTTGTGGTTGTTTCTTGCAGTTCATATTGTTAACTTTTTGTATTTGTTTGACAACCGTTAATGGTGTTTGCTTGTGCCCTATTGATTTGACTGCGCCTTGGTTGTTATGATATTTTGTTTTGTCAACTTATGAGGAGCTTACCTATCAATACCCATTCCATTTTCCTGTTCTAATGGTTATTTTGACTTATTGAACTTTACAATCTGCAGAAATGGGAGCAGATAGCGATAATACTGTTTCGACGTTGTCCGACAGAAGCGACGATGATAGCGACGATGGCCTTAGCAAATTCATGTTTATTGGATTGTGTTTGGCACCTGATTGGTTTTATCCGAGGCGCCCTAGGAATGACTCTGAATGGAATGACTCTGAATTGACGGGTTCAAAGTGGCTGCTGGAGCTATTGCTTGGTCACGACGACCGATTTTATGATGCCTTGCGGATGAATCGGGATACATTTTACACGCTACACGACACGCTCAAGAACCATTACGGCCTGACCGATTCTAGGAACTCGCAGGTTCAGTCAATGGAGGCGCTAGCCATCTTTATGTGGACTGTTGGGTTGAATCATCGGTTCCGTGATTCGTGCGAGCGCTTCCAACACTCAACCGAGACCATCCACCGGCACGTCCGCAGGGTGACGAAGGCCATTTTAAACATGGCTGTTGACATGATCGTACCAGGCGACTTCAACGTTGTGCATGACCGCATAGCCAAGGATGCCCGATTTTATCCTTACTTTAAGGTATATTTTGACCGATCTTAAGTTAATTCATTCCTTCCTACATTATTTGTTTTAAATCAGTATGCGTTGAACGTTGCTATTATTGTTGGATTAACTGTTGACCGGGTGTTGATTCAACAACGATTGAACATTGTATCCAGAACCTCTTCAAACATTATTGAAGTTGTGTTTTGTGGGCATTTTTTATTTCGTTAGACTATTATAACAAAACCCTTCTTTGAGGCATGGCAGGACTGCATTGGTGCTATGGATGGTACACATATATCAGCACACGTGCCAATGCATCTACACACGGCGTACATCAACAGAAAGGGACAGCTGAGCCAGAACATTGTTGTTGTTTGCGATTTTGACATGAACTTTACTTACGTTGGTGCCGGTTACGAAGGTTCTATGAACGACTGCCGTGCACTGCAAATGTCTATCGCCAGGGACCCATCATGGAAACATCCACCGGGAAACAAGTATTATTTGGTTGATTCTGGGTTCTCGTTATACACTTGTTACCTAACTCCGTTTGCATCCGGGAGATACCACCTACGTGAGTTCCAAAACAATCACCCGATTGGGATGGATGAGCTGTTTAACTTCAGACATTCGAGTCTCCGTAACGTGATTGAGCGTACTTTTGGTGTGTTGAAGATGCGCTTCCCCGTTCTGAAGATGATGCCCAACTACAGTTTAAAACATCAGACTAAGATTGTCATGGCCTGCTGTACACTGCACAACTTCATACGTAAGAACGTAATTGATGGGGATTTCTTGTTTGATTTTCACCCGGACGACGTGTACCATGCTAGTAGCCTTATATCGCGAAGTCGGATTAATGCAGTTGCTTCCGAAGCTAGAGCAATGGATCGAAGGAGGGTCGTAATAGGTAGGGCAATGTGGGACGACCACCGCACTGCAAATTTAGCTGTTTAGAAGCAATTCACATACAATTGCGGGCTGAGTTAGACATGCTGTCTACTTTGGGTCGGGTTTAGTTATCCCCTCGACGTGGCCTTTATTTTGAATTGTGCGACATAATCTATTTTGCTGATCAAAATTTGTCGTTACATACGAGTATGGTATTCTATTATTTGGTGGATATTAATTCTAAGGATATTCTACACATTGATCTTAGGTCATTTTTCTTGGCTGTATAAGGTCCGGTTGCAAGAGAACTGTTTTCTATGTGTTCTTGGGCCATTTGCAAGAACACTGGTTTAAATATTGAATAGATGTTACACCAACATCATTATAACATGGATGTCCGAAACATCATACTGCCCCTTTCAATGTTATTTCAAATAATATTTTTTAGAAATGTAGAAATTAAATATATCTATATTTTTAGCCATAATTGTTATGAAAACTTATTTTGTGTTGTTGGCATGTAGTAAATCAAAAACGTATTGGCGGTGGGGGGTTCTATTATATGTGTTGAACTAATTCAATCGAATATTAATTAAAGAAATGTTAATTTTAGGGTCAATTAATATTAATGGGGGCAATTAAGAAATATTTATGAACACCTCGACTGTACAAACTGCCACCATAATTGTCGTTCACTTTATCGAATTCTCGCACTCACTCCCTCTGCACCCAGAATTTTTGCCCTAATTTTTCTGCAAATTAAAATCTCCATTTCTACTCCTTTGCCCATACCATTTCAACTATCCCCCTCAAATCTATCCTCCATCTCTATATTTCAAATGGCAGATCAAACCCCCTTGGATAGACTCGCTGGAATTGCTTTGACCAAGGAAGGATCGAATCAGCCCATGAGTCGTCGCGCGCAAAGAAGTAGTACTCGGCGAGGAACCAACTCAGTCATGGAATCAACGAATGTCGCGGGAAAGGTACAGTCAAAATCAAGCAAAACTGTTGAGGGACGCTCCAACATTTCTTCAACATCTACTGCAGATTTGTCGGGAGGTTTCCCAAAATTAAATCCTGGTCAACCTAACCCTAGACTAGGTCGTGTTTCTGCCGCCCGTAAAGCTGTTGTTAGTCAAGCAACGACGTTAGCAGATAGTGCCCGACTACAAGCTATGCAGAGGCAAATGAGCACAAGACTGTATGAAAAGGTGACGAAGTCTGTTGTAAATGACGTTGCGCCGCCACCGTCGGCTGCGGCAACGGTTGAAGACGGGAATGATAATTCGGGTGCAAACGTGGCTGATGTTGCGAGTGAAAACGCGGGGGAGTTTGAGGCGGAGAACGTGGAGGGGGTTGCGCCAGTAGGCATTGGTGAGGTAGCGGCGGTAAGATTTGCTGAGGCTGCGGCAGAAGTCGTCGAGGAGGTTGAGGGTGACCAAGATTTGGGTAGAACCACGAAAGTAGGTAAGAAGAGAACCGCATCTACAAGAAGTAAACGAGTTAGTCCTGTGAAAAAGAATGCTGAAGCTGTCGGTAAAGGTAAAGTTGTTATGGATGCCTATGAGGAGATGGCAGAGGAAAGGGATGAAAGGGTTGTGGATGATGAGCCTGCAACGGATGTCGTTGAGGAAGATTTGGGCGAGGCATCTATTGCAATAGCGTCGAAAGGAGGTAAGAAGAGAAGCGCATCTAAAAGAAGTAAACGTGTTAGTCGTGCCAAGAAGAATGATGGAGTCATCGGTACAGGTATAGGTGTTGAGGATGTCGTTGATGAGATGGTAGCGGCACGGGAGGAAAGGGTTGCGGATGATGAACTTGCAACGGCGGTCGCCAAGGAGGCGTTGGGCGATGCATGTTTCGTTGGCCCGTCGAAAGAAGGTAAGAAGAGGACCGCATCTAAAAGGGGTAAACGAGTTAGTCGTGGGAAAAAGAATGCTGCAGTTGTCGGTAAAGATAAAGTTGTTGTGGAAGACGTTGAGGAGATGGGAGAGGAACGAGAAGATATGGTTGTGGATGAGGAGCCTGCAACGGAGGTCGTTGAGGAGGCGTTGGGCGATGCAGTTACCGGAACATCGTCTAAAGTATGTAAGAAGAGAATAACGTCTAAAAGAACTAAACAAGTTAGGCGTGTGAAAAAAGAATGCTGAAGTAGCCTCTAAGGGTAAAGGTGTGGTTGATCATGATGATGTCGTGATGGAGGATGAAGGGGAAGAAGGGGTTGGAGATGATGAGGTTTCGTCGGACAACGAATGCGGGATGTTGGGTGATGCAGGGGCGAGCAAGGCCTCAACAAAAACCAAAAAACAGAGGCGTGGCAAGAGAAAGGCCGATGCAGGTAGGAAATGGCCACGTGTTGTGGAGGATGATGTCCAAGAAGAAGAAGAAGACGAAGAGTACCGTGACACAATTTCGCAGTTCTACCGTGCCAGTTCTGGGTCTAGGTTCTATCTAACCAAGGAGATAGAATCTCATGCAGTAGAGTTTCGGACGAACAGGACAATCCGTAAAGAGAGGGTGTTGGAGAAGATAAGCGCAAAACAATTCAGAATGTTTGAATTTCTTGAATCAAGAGGGGTCATGGGTAGTATGAGGGAGCACGGGCTGTATTCGGCCGAGGTCGTTCAAGAATTCTACATGAACCTGTCGAAACATGTAACCTGCGGTTTGTCGACAAAATATGGCATAGCATGGGTCAGAGGGCAGACGTTCGACGTTAGCCCTAAAACGATCAACCGTTTTTGGGGACTGGAGGACGTTGTGGAAGGGGATGACCCTCGACTCGACGAGGTGATCGATGATTTAATCGGCGGTTTGGAGAGGGAATGGGAAGCTTCAATGCCAGGCTCGAGGCTCACGTCACTAAGTGCCGTTTTGCACAAGCTTGCCTGTTATAATTGGCTGCCTTCACAAAATAATACTGTTTTGACCAAGGATGATGTTGTGTTGATATATAAGCTGAAGAACGGTCAACCCGTTAATATTGGTGAAAGAGTCCTTAGGTCTATGGCAGAGTTTGCTGGTAGGAAATCAGGGATCCTTCCGTTCCCTTCGTTGATCACTGGCCTTCTCCTCGAACAAGGTATGCACAATGAAGACTTTGGAGAAATGGCTGTGAATAATGATAAGTTCACAATCACATCAACGTACTTGACGAACGACAGGGTGAAGGACTTGCCTTGGGTGGGTGAGGATGGAGTTGAGGCTTCTGAAGACGGGGAGATGAGGTATCATATGTCTGCTGGTCAAGTAGTCCCTCAATCTGATGCGATAGAAACCATGTTGACAACCAAACGTTTTGTGGAGAACCAACTAGCTTGGTACAAAAGTTCATATGCTGATCTTCAGAGGGAGATTGCAGCTAAACAACTTCGGATGCAGGAACTTGGTGTCCTGATCAACAACATGGAAGAGCTGGTTGCAAATAACGACATGGATTGACCCATGCTTGATATAGTTTGAACTTTTACTTCTCTGTTTCTACTGGCATGTTATGTTTTGAATATTATGTATGTTTGGTATTTGGATGATGTTGGTTTGTAGTATCAGTGTTGTGTCTAATTTGCTCTAAGTTGAACATGCATGTGAATTCCATGCGCATCATCCTTTGGGAAGCAATAAATAGACTATTTATGTGTTGCATGTCAATGAAAGTAGAGCGTTCTGGCATCAATATGTTATGCATGTTTAGGCAACTTCGATCCAACAAATAGACCAACCTCTTTTGTTGAATGGTTGGGTGTGATGTATCTGGTTTGGCTAACCTTTTATAAGTTTGAGGTGACTATAGTGTTGTGTTTTATTGTTTGTTAGACCACAACAGAAAGATATTGGTTAAATTGGTTTCCGTGCAAAAATAATATACACCTGCTCATCCAGGCGCTAAACTGCATTCTATAGTTTTCTGTGTTCCATGTTGTTGCGACGAAGACGCAACATTAGCCCAACATTCGTTCCAGAATACGTTAGGCTATAATTTGCTATGAGGCGATTCATGTGCTATAGAGGTAAATTAGTTATGCGTGGTGTAGCAATTTAATTGGGGGTACTAGTTACAACGTGATGTGATATACTTGTGTCACTGTAACACTAACTAATATATTTAATTTACATGCACGTGGGACCCAACCATCATAAAAAAAACGTTCTTAAAATAGTATATGATGATGAGGTCGGGGTACATACGGCAACAGCATGATCCCTAACTTAATTACCCGAATTAAAATTGGTGAATATGAACTTAGTACGTATGACCCATTGTGTATTCGCCGTTGGAATTCAAATTCACAGCGAAGCTTCCCCAACTCGTGCAATACGAGGTTGATGTCGGCGATACCTGTCGACAATAGATAGCGGTTAATTTGCCAATTAAATGTAATTAACACTTTACGACACCTCATATAAAAGTTCTTACTTTAAAAATGGGCGCGCTCGCGGAATATATCGCACAACCCGCTCCATGCTGGCTCACCGTTTACCATGTACACCACCGCAAATCGATTATGCTACAAACAAATATTCTCATTTTGTCTAGGTTAGGCATCGTTTTCAAGCCGAAGTTATCACAAACAATATACAACGTAAGCTTACCATTAATACTTCGGCAAAAAGCGTTTTCTATGGTATACAAAATTTGGTTATTTTCTTCATCCCAGAAAAAACCATCCCTTGCCATTAGATCCGTGAAAGTATGAAATCGTTGCTTTAGTAGATGAAATTGCCACACGCAATCCATATATGAAAAACTGGTTCCGGCTGCTGCTATGGCATCAAAGTCACACAGCGATAGGGTCATTTTTGTTGTTCGTGCAATGTCAGCAAGGACCTCGATGAGTTTGGTGTCAACTTCCTTTGTCCAGTCTTTGCTGTAAAAAATATCTTCCTGTGGCATAGGAACAAATGGTGCCATTGTATCGGTGTGGTGGTGGATATTTTATCTGTGGCTCGGTGTGGAAAAAGATCTTCGGTTGAGATGTGTGCAAATGCTTTTGCTATATCATACTATTATTTATAGAGCAAAGCTCATAAAAGATTCCCTACTTTGATTAGCCATAAAGTTGTGGCTTACAACCAATAATAACGGTTTCAAAATTTAAAGCGTTGTATTGTTTTGCATATAAAGTGTGTGATGTCGGCATATTACATTACCCATTTACCGTGCAAAATCAACGTCATATGTTACATTATAGGATTATGTCAATATGGCGCGGGCTTCACCTATACAGTGTTTTTAACTGTACCTCCTCGTGCAATTAATGATGGAAAAAAACGTTATTAATTGAGTATTATTTAAGTATTATCCAAACGGTTTTGATATAATTATATCCCAGCTTATCATAAAATATTTAAATATAATTATATCAGATATTAACCCAAAAAATTTAAATATAATTATATGAGATCTTAACAAATTAATATATCTAAGCATTTGTTTAATGTTATAATTTAACCATGATGACATGTATGTTTTTTGTGTTGTACATCACGGAATAAGCTATTGCGCAAACTTATTGGTATACAGAAATATATACTGTCGCATAGCCTTATACATAATATCAAAGATGTGGTACAATTGAAATAGGTTCGGCGTGTTTTCGGCTACCTGACTTGATTTGCAGAAAATCATTAGTGATATCTCGCAGATCCTTCAAAAAGCTGTATGATTTGACAAGACCATGTGCAGTTAATTATCCTGAATTCGTATTTTTCAAGTCAATATATAATGTGTGGAACCTCATCTGCGTGACGATTCAAAGACTATTTCACGATAAGATGGCAAGTAAGGGCATTATCATAATTGTATTACTTCAGGCAAATAGGAAAACTAAATTAATTTAAAGTTAAATAACAATTTTTAGGAAAGTGTTTGATTCAAAATCCATACAATGTATACAACACTATTCAATTTATATTTATATAGTAAAAAGGTTTTTTCGGTTGACATATCTAACGTATAATGAAGGCAATTATTTATAAACATAAACAAAAATTAGTTTATAAGGTTTTCAATCCGAATCGACAACTCTATATATTCATGTATTATAATATATTTGCCCTCCTGCTCAATGATTGCATTTTCGTTAATTTTTTTGAATTTGTGGATTTCAAAAAAGTGTAAAATATCGACCTGTATTGTATAAATAGACACCATATATATTTTGGTTTATCGGGTGACAATGTTGGATGGATGTTATGCCAACAACTGCGTCACAAATCTAACAGTATGGTCGTAATATAGACGGGGTTAAAATGGAAGTAGGATGATACACCACATGACAACCCAATGGATGTTTTAATAATGAGATAGTTGCCTAACTCCGATATTATCATTATCCCACGAATATAGGAAATTACAAATAAAACGGTAATCAAACTTTACATCAATTTAATCTTAACAAACACCGCCATAGCTAAGATCCAGGCCGCCACTACCAACAATGCTCCAATTCTGTGGCGCTTTTGGTAACGCTCTATTAAGGACTGTTGGCCCTCTAGGTTATTGACAAGCCCTGGAATCACAGCCTTACACCTGTGGCAAGGTTCGGGGTCAATCCAGGACACCATCTTGCATCTAAAGGCCTGCAATAATGTAATTAAAATTTGTTTAACATATTACGTACTAGTACCCAATCAAAACTTTTTAAATGCACAAAGTATGAATATACCCACCGGGCATCTCCAGTAACGACGACCGGGATTAGGAATTTTCCATGCGGTCTGCATCACCGACTCTCGCCCTCAGTGGCACAGAACCAGGCCGTGTACCGACCCTGGGATTTGCCGCCCATTCACAGCAGAGCTTTCTCCGTATTCCATCGTGATTTTCAAAGTTATAATATACAACACTCGCTTCTTCGATTAATTATGGTTTATCTCCCTATGTCGAATGGTTATATAGATATTCCGCGTAATGTACTTTTGAATTTTTAAATAGATGGAGATTATAAATCAATTATTTTATTTCACAACGGTCATGTTTGAAATGACTGGTACTAGCGTGTCCACAAATCCATTTAACATGGTCGCCTTTGTTCATATATTTGGAACGCCCAAATAAAAATTAGAAAGTCATTTACATCTGAATCTAAATAAAATAATAAATTCGAAGGAGGGTTGACATATATTGATTTATATTACTGCAGATAAGGTGCATAATAGTGTATGAATATAATCTTATATTTCCAAAGCTATTGAGTGTATATATTCAAATAACCGGTGTATGGAATCTTTGGACCTATCATTACTACTTGTCACAATAATCTTTTGTATTTGTTTGAAAATGGTCGTTCGTGCTGTTTTGATTTTATGCATTGATGCCGTTCAAAAAAGGGGTGCAACGTACTTCGAACAATTTCTTATAATCGGAAATGGTCACATTTCTATTGATTTTAAGTTATTAACAAATAATTATCCCTTTCAAAAAACAACGTGTACAAATTTCATGCCTTACAATGACGCACAATTTGATCCTAGTCATTAATACTAGCATTGTCGCTCCTCGTAACTGTTTATGATAACCCTGAAATAATACTTGTGAACATTTTGGGAGGTACGCAACTAGGTTTGAAATGTATACACATACTGAGTTGATAAACCCATATAAACAAATAATCAATGAAGTTGGCTTGTGAAGTACACAACGTATCTTGCTTTCGGCGACCATAAGTTGATATTACCGTTGATGGCTACTGCGCAGCCTTATCTCCTAAAAAATCTCTAGGTACTTTATATGGCTGAACTGGGTTTCCTTTTATTTTTCATATATTTCATTATTATTAGGTGATTATATTGTAAATGTTGCAATTTGGGGGTTTTTTATTTTGCTAGCCCTTACCATAATTTAATCGACCTCAATTTACTATGTGGTACGAAGATTAATATTGACTACAGTATGGTGACCACCATATTATCGAGTAATTCCGCATAGCTATTACGTACATGCTATATATTTTTTATATTTAATCTCATTGTTTAGTTAATCTGCCACTTAATCCTGACCGTCGTACATTACATTGAATTTTAGTTTGAAAAGCACCATTAAGAGAAGTAATGATAGGTATGTACATCCCGAGGTTTGACTATATTACATAGTCATCAATTATACACCCCGTGTTTCATAATTTCTTTTTTATTTTTTCGCTCTTGCTGACCATTTTCATTTATCCTCTCTCAATGGCATCCACCAGAAGCACTTTGAAGGAAGTCTACGATTCGACAAAGGTAAATGATGAATAATTATACTTCAACTGTATTATTCATATGGCGTGCACTGTTGACATGTTCATTGGTCTCGACACATGAATAGGATGACATACATAATGTGTTCCTAAGCTTCAGAGAATTTAGTCAGCGAGATGAGAATATACTACTACGCTGTCTTCGCAATATCTTCGATCGGCAAATTTGGTACACGGCGGAGATGATGACGGAGATTTACGAGGAACTGGGAAAAAAAATAACGAGGGAGAAGGGGACTGATATATCCTCTAAGATGATCAAGGAACGGCTCATGATCATGCACACGCGTTTCCAGTTGTTCAACAGATTTTATAAAGTCCCTGGTGTTAGGCTAAACAAGAAGACAGGAAAAGTGACAATTAAAACAAAACTTCATGACGTGTATTCCAGATTCGTGAGTTAATCTGAATCCCACAATGTTAATGAGTGTTATCTCAAGTACTTATACGTTTCTAAATTTGTACATGCAGCCTCTGACGATTGATACGTGGTTCAAGGAGAAGGGATTCATGAACTACTCAAAAATGCAGTATCTTTTCGTGGTGAAGGAGCTCCCCATCCCTCAAATCAAGGTGCTTTCCAGGATGGAAGTTTTGTCTGCCACCCCATGAATGCCATTTGACGATAGTCATGCTATGTGATGTGTAATCGCATGAGCATTTCAATATTTATTTTGCGTTTCATAATTGTAAGGGGCTTTAGGTAGAACTCCCATGTTTTATTTTGACGGTTTGAAGCATGATATGTTCGGCGTTCACTGGATATGTGCGTTAAATATATGCTGAGTACCAGCTTGTTTGATCGGGTGGTAAACATATTAATAGTTGGTCCTTTATAAAATGAGTCTGTTATGGATGTAATGTTGCATGGATGCTCTGCCAACATAAGAACAACATTAAAACTATAGTTAGATGCACTTCGTTTTCAATTCATTAACTGTGATAAGATCTGTAATGCAACAATAAAAACACCTTTACTTAAATTTACATTCCAAGACAAAAAGCCATTAGCCAATAATAATTAAATTAAACCATTGGAAATAAATTTAGACAATGGTTAATCAGATTCATCATAATAAGATTCCGGTGACATGTCCTCCGACCCTTCGGTAGATGGGCAAACACACAGATCATAAAAATCGCCACACTTCAAGCAATGCGTTTTTCCGTCGTTGATGGGCGATGGCCTATTGGTACTATCAAAAGAGCAACCGTCTTCGTCGTTATCTACGGCTGCGTTAATTGGACCCGAGTATTCGACCTCTGTTGACCCATCAACGCTAGTGTGCTCATCGTCAGAATCTTCACTGAGATCGGCGTCTGTATTAGGATATGCTCCGTTCATCGTGTCAAACACGCCGAACATAAGTGCGTGGTTCGGTAACCCGTGCAGACGGAAGTACTTATACATGCCAGGCTCAGTACCCTAGGGTAAACATATACAATGATTAGTAAAATTAAGTAATGAAATATAATTTTTTAGTGAAACACAAATTGCAAAAATCAACGGCAGCGCAGGTTCAGCTTTTAATGTTGGGGTGATGTTTGGAGAACACCCATCAAACATTGCATCCAGAATGCTTATTATGAAGAAAGCCATACACATTTGATTTACCCCTTCGCGTGCCAATGCCGCCAAATACACGTCAATATTAATAGTAGGAAGATGCGTGCCCTCATCGTAAGATACACCTTCCCTACGAATGAAGGCACAGTAGGAAGACATGCGTTGATACAAAATCTTCGTCCGATTCACAAGGCTCTGTAGAACCAGGGGTAGACTACTATGCCTCTGTAGTTCGATTGAAAGTTTTCTTAGTGCAATGTGCTTGGATCTGCCCCTTGATATGTCACCAACCAACTGGAGATATTTGAGTAACATTGCTTCTCTAGCGTCATCCCAGTCGTCGTTGTACTCCATCGGTGCATAGACCGCTTCATTTGGCGGTTCCTGACGCATTTATAGAAAATGTCAATTTCTCAACAACTACTTAATGGAAATGGAAAAGTAATTTAATCAAAGCAACGTTGATTAACAATTGAATCTTTTTCAGCCATTATATAAGCATACAATGATTCTTTCAATAGGTGTTGAACCAAGACGCTTCATCTCGGCGATTAGTTGTTCCATAAGGATTTGATATTAACTGTTCCTTGTCTGATGCTACAAAATTTGAAAATTATAAATTGGAGGGCGGGGTTGAGAATGCCTATATGGTCGTCGCCTACTTTATTTTTTTTGGTCAAGGCCTCTTCAAATATGAACATCAAATAATGGACCGTTGCAACCCCAACCTGAGTGTGGTACAACGTTCAGCCTAAATCGTCGCGTACAATTAATGAGTGAGTGGAATTTAAAAGTCGTGTCATGCCTGGGAACTCGATGAAAAAATAGGGTTGAGTCAATGTATTTATGCCACCACCATTCATCTGTTTACCCTTGTAATAAGGAACAATAATCCATCCAACATAGACACAAGACGACCATACACTGTATAATATATAATAAAATAAATTTCTAACGCATCCCAAAAATAATTTACATAAGGAAAACTTACTTAGCCTTGCTACAATTATTACATTTGTTATTATAGACATGTGAGTGGCACATATGTTATCGACGTAAAAAGTAATTGGTAATTTATTGATTTTTAAAAATCAGTTATGTTTTATTATTAGTATATATCTGTTATAGGTCGAGGTTTTAAAATAGATAATCTAAAATTGACATTTGTTATACCTGATTATTTTTTAGTTGGGGTTAAAACAACAAAGAATGTTTGTGTAGCAAAAACATGAACCCAATATGGACATGGTTGGTTGTGTTATTTGTGTTGGATAAATAGCACACCGAACTGTTGTCAATGTTAGATCGATGTTGGTGCAACTTCGTTTCAACAATAGGTCTAGACGAATTTGCAGTTGCACAATTGTAGTTGTTAGATAATTGAATTGAGGTTAATCACCAAATGGAACCAAACACGAATAACATAGGTACTGAGTACACAAATTACAAAATTAGATAAATTACATACTTATGGTCGACCACAATCAACCAACAAAAAACACACCACGTGTACATGTTCAAGACTTAAACAAAACATCCAAAAACAGCAATGCTCCAAAATAAAGCCACACTTAAAGTGTTAAGATGATTGAATGCATATTACGGTACACATCCAAGGGCTTTTCAGTAGTTAGTGAGCAGAGCTTTGTAATGCATATATGCATCACTTCTTGGTAGACGGCGTTTCGGGGCTAGAGTCGATGATGACGATGTTTGTTGGCAACCCGCACGTAGTTTTCTGTTCTTCCTTAACGGGGAACAAGCACTTTGCCGTGGCAACCTGCTTCCTTTTGGGGACAAGCTCCTCTACGGGAGGATCTTTTGTGGGGTGAGACCACTCGAGAAGGTCATCAATTGTGAATGTCTTTCGCTTGTGCGTCTGGACAGGGAGAATGCAATCTGGGATCGGCAGGTCAATGAAATTGTCGACCGAGGACCCGGAACCATACTTGTCCTCGGCGTCCACCTCGTCGAACACAAATGGATCGACAGTGAGATCGACGATTGGGAAAGTGCGGCCGGATCCAGCAGGTTCTAGTCGCCCAAATATGCAAACGAGTTCATTCCACGCAAGTTCACCCTCCGTGTGATATGCCACGGAAATGGCGTGTTTCTACAGTACAACAAATTGGTATTATACATCACGTATTTTTGGCGAAAAATTATCAAAATATAGAGGAAATATCAATGATTTCTTCAAACGTATGTTTAACTCATTTGATGTGGTAACGTTATAAAGGTAACATAGATCAACTATAGTTACTTTTGTAACACTAATACAGTTCCATCAGGTAATATGTAAATAAACAATGCAGTAATTAACGCAAAAAACGTTGTAATTAACTTGCGAGAACCTAACGCTTGATACATTAAAAATAATACCTGCACGGCGAAGTCCCACACACACTGATAGTCAGCACTTACTTCAAAAGTGATAGGATTAAATTTTATGAACGGATTATCTACGAGCCAAGAGAAACAGTTAAACCTAGCATGCAAGTGCTCAAACCGCTCACGTAATGCCTTTAGGTTGAATGTTGTGCCGTATTTCTCGTTCAATTCATCCATACACTCGACAAACACAACTTTATCATTCTTTTGTATGTTCCGCTCGAGAAGTTCCGCATGTTTTGCCAAGACCCCAATGAAAATGCCATCGATATCGGCATTCCAAGGGGACTCGTAGAACAACACATTTTTGGCATCCATTTTTTTTAAAGATATTTTTTAGAAATATGACAAAGTACAGCAAGAAAGAGCAAAAATTCGACTATAGACTTTGAAAAACAACTTGAACCCAATTCTATAATTTAATATTACTTAACTAATTGCAAAGAGCATTTTTTTTTACTACTTGGTCAAATATTCTGCCCAAAGGAAGTCATTTATAGGCAAAAGAAAAAGGGGGGAAAAAGGATGTTGGAGTTATGGCGGGTAATTTTACCGCCAACAATGTACTATAATCACTCTTGAGATAATGTTAATCATGAGAGAGATTGGTGCATTTAATGCTTTGTGTTCCCCATGTACCGCCGATGGGACAATTAGAACAATCAACTTGAATGTTTGTTGTTGTGCACGTTACCGTCCACAAAAATATATATACTAAAGTTGCATCAAATTAATTAATGGGACAAAACATTAGGCCACCCAATAGTAAAGTATCGACTGTTACAAACATACGTGGTCACGTGATGAATTGCGCCGGAGTGGATATATAATACAACATTGACCAAGATATAACTTGTTAACATAACAATATTGCATGGACATTTTTAACACTCTACGTAGAGCTCAGCTGAAGGGTTGTTGATGCTTCTTCATAAATCTCATACATGGTGCTTGAAGATCCAATTTCCTCAACGCGTGTCAACGGAGCACGCTTGACGTTGAAGAAGTAATCAAGCTCAAAATAATTGGGCATTCCGTGCACCTTAAAGTAGAAGTCAAGCAGTGTTTCCTGCATAATGAGTATAGAGTAGTGAAGAGGACAATATCCGTTCGATGCCATGTGTGAGTAGTTACAACGACGCATTTTACTCACTTTTTCAATAGGACCACCCAAACAAAATGCAAAGATATAGCGCGGGTACAAAAGTTGATAAACGGAAATTTGAGTGATTCATACTTCAAGGTCTAAATAAATTGTCTCCACGTGATTCATACCCCCTCATTTGTGGTAAATGATATTTTCAGATTTGTTATGCAAAAATGGATCAATTACATAGAAATAAGGGGGTTTCGCAAAATGAGTACCTTATGCTCGTATTCAACGTAGAGTTCGTCGGTGCGAACAGAATCACTGTGTGGCTCGAAAATAACTCCTGGGATTGACATATATCGACGGAACTTGATAAATCTTTCGCGCAATACGCCAACGCGAGCTCGTATCATGCCGGGGGTAATATCGCTAACGAACGTTTTCGACATGAAAACGCCCGCCTGTTTCATAACCTTCCACATGTGCGTGCAATCTAAAATCGGATGAGGTTTGGAGAACTCGCGAAGGGCAAATGCAAGTTGTGCTTCGGTTTCGGCGCACCAAAAATTGTTGTAGTGAAATGGATGTCCATAGTCTCGGTTGTTATCCTAACAATATCAAGTGAATATCGGCCGGTTAGACTATAAACAATAAGAATCATATGTTTTGTATAACTTTGGTATTTAATGCCAAAGTTATTTTCAATAATAAGTGGATAACTGTACCTCGATCGAAGGGGTTCGGCCGGTGCTATCCATGGTGGAGCAAGTGGAAAATTCATACGACATGGTGAAATGGCAATTGAGGGTTTTGGAGATAGGATTGATTTCGAACGTGATGAATGTCTCGTGAGCAAAGTATAGGGGGAAAGGAATAATATACAAGAAGAAGGTATAATATAGCTACATGATTAGGGTATTTAAGACAGATTGCATGGCATTGATCAATGGTGGTTGGGGTTGTTGAAGGACAGCTCCACTAAATAAATTCCACGAGGGTATTTCGTTGCGTACACATCCAAGCCCCATACAACTACAAGTCAACGACACATGCAACTGTTAAACACACTTTAATAAACACCAATTAACTATATTATGGGCTGCACTAACTTACCATATATTTTAAATAATGATATTGCAGGTTTTTCATATTGTTATCCAAAGGCGGATCAAACCATAAACAACTCGCGGCGTAGTTCGTAATTAGGGATCGTGTGATACGCACGAATAGAGTTCACGTTCATGGTTATCAAGAAAATGTGAAATCATAAATATAACTCTACAAACTATGGCCAATACTATAAATATTTGGTTTAATGCAGACGACTTACTGAAGGTTAGCTACAATTTGCATAATGATTGATACCAGTAAAAACTAGTCATAATCAAGAACTTGTATAGATACCAAATACATTGATTATTTGTCAACATCGGTGTGGCAGTAAGCTATATTGAACATCGGGCGCGTATTTAGAACGACTAACTTTATATGCACTTAATAGGAGGGTTCGGCTTTGAATGTTGTCACAATGTTGACGCAACAAGCATCAAACATTGAGACCAAATCACGTCACAATCCTTATTCTAGTTTGAATAAAATTTGCGTACAACAATTACAGGAAATGACTGGCCATTATATTCTCGGCAACCTATAAATTTCCAAAATATCACTAAACGGAAGTCATAAATTTCGCTACTACTAATGAAGCCAGTCAAAATAAAACTCCGTATTTACATTAAAAAATCAAACATTAGAGGTCCAAAAAGTAAAACGTCATGTTGGACCAAATTAGTTGTCGGGTTATTACAGTTGCCATAGAATAAGTTCAAGGAACTGTGGGGACATTAATTATACAGGACTCTGTTGCTTACCATCATTTAATAAATAAATCAATCTACCGGATGCAGGGATAATAATGGCAATATCGCCGCAGGAGGTAGCATGATGGGACATGTTACACCTTATAAAATGCATTTTCTACTACAACATCTTGTGCAGTGAACAATTATTATCAGTAAATCTTTTTAAAAAAATTAGATATTGCGTAGCAATGGAGCAAAAAGTAAATGGCGATTGCAGAGGCAAGAACTTCGAGTATGGAGGAGGTAGCTCGGACCCAAAATATCATGTTTTACCCATACTTCAGGTAACGTGGCAAAATTAAATTGAAGTGAATATTAGCCATTCCGCGAGGAAGGTTCATTTTATTATGATTTTCCGTTTCATTTCATGCCACATTACAGTAATATATTGTGCATCCATTTTGGCGGGTGCTTAAGCTAATCATATCTCCATTTCTTATTTTTGGAAGACACGGGGGATGCGTACTATGTATACCAACCGGGCTATTTACAAGTGGGGATGGAACCGTTCATTGGATGAGTTGTACATAAACACATTGTACAGCGTTGCAATAGAGGTCGACTTAACAACGCGATGTGGTGTCGCAGAAGCACTCACCTGGGTGCACTTCATGCTATGCTATGCTCGTCCCGATCTCGACATCACGATAACGGATGTAATGGATCAGTACCGGATTCTATGCAGGAGGTATGTCGGGTTCAAGGACTACATTCGCTTACCGGGCGTAACCTTCGACCCCAAGAACAATTATGTTAGCGTATCCAATAAATTAGAGCTTTTAAAGAACGGCGATGCGGTAACGGCCTGGAAAATAACTAAACTTGAGTTAAATATCGTAGACGCCAGTGATTCATAACTTAACTATGGTTTTCTGCATTCTCAGGATGACCTTAGGAAGAAGTTCTTTCGCAAACACGGTTTGCCGCTCTACGACTATATGGAGTTCATTTTCGGGGAAAGAGATGCGCGTCATCCAAAAAGTTACTAAGATAGGAACATTGTGGTTATGCAATCGACCAACATTTTGCGCCTTCGTCGTAGATTTATATTATTATCATGCTAGAATGGTACCTGCCTCGAATTATATTTGTAGTTCTCAATATATGTGTTGGTTGCCTTATGTATTGTTTTGATTAAGGCCACGTCAATGGGATGAGACAATTTGCTATAATATTAACATAGTGGCGCGTGCACTCATTTAGCCGAAAAAGATGATATTTCACTCGGCGATTGAACTTAACTTTGTTACCGTGAGTTGCCGCCCCTTTTACAAATAACAACCTATTTGCGTTCTAGCAAAAAAAAACACAAAATAATACGGAGACAACCTTGCATCAAAATACATGCAACTCAAAATAAATCTCACCACCCAGAATAAAAGTAGATATTCTATTTTCAAAAGAATAATTCAATCTCAACACAAGAGTACTTTTACATGTTTCTAATAAATTCATTAAAAGGTGAAATAAAGTAGGGAGATCTAAGTTGTCATAATATCCAAGGAAATGTATTGCCAATATTTTTGACTGCCTGCCTATATCGTAATGCTTAGATCGCGTGCATGGCAACCAAAAAATGGTGGTTTTAAAATTATATTTGACAATAACAATCAAATGAGTTGACTTGGGTATTTAATTAGGTAGCCATGTGGCCAACACAGCTATGGTATTACAATATTACCAAATTTCATTGATGTGCTGGGCGATTCACAATTATGGAGTTTTCATGCCAATCCCGTCAAAAGATTTACAAGATTGTATTGAATAAGTCACAAGAAGAGTTGGCTACTTCTTAATTAATGGTTACCACATTTAATATATATCCTATATGTATTGGCAGTTGTGCGTAGTAATGGCAACACAAAAGTGTTACAATCAAAGTTCACTTTTCGGGCGGGGGGGGGGGGGGGGGAATTAGATAAAGCACTCAGGAGAGGCATTTCATGCATATATTTCTGTACAACACAATTTTCATCAATGTTACTATAACAGCTCCACTGGAAACCAAGTTTGGTAAGGACAACCACGAGGATAACTACGAGTACGGAAAATCCTACTGCAACCCCCCGTTGTTTGAATTTCCGCAATAGGTACACAAACAGACAAATCAAATAACTTATGTATTTTAAAAAATACATGTAACACTATTATTCATGACACCTGGTCATGTTCAAATATGATTTAATTACTCTACGCACACTTCAAAAATATGGTTAAAATAATAGTTAGCAAACATTCGGATTTCAATGTTAGATGGATGTTGGCTAAACATTGATATAACATTGTTTCCAGTAACCTATACTGTGATCAACAATATGTAACGTAGTTTCATATTTGTGAATTTATTGTTGTGATCAACGTTAACTCAATATACTAGTAATGGGATAATATAAATTATGATTGTTTTGGTACGTATGGTCATATATATGTATCTACTAAACTTTGGTTGGTTTAACCAAATATAATATGAAATTTCATTTTTATAATTATTTCCCCTTGGAGACAATAATATTCAGGGCTTATTGCTTATAGAATTAATTAAATTGTCAACCATGAACACAACCACATAAAATTCAAATTACCGTGCAGAAAGTGGAGTGGGGCATTTGAAATGATATTCAAACAATGGAGGCAAACCAACTGTTCTCTCTTTAGCAAATGGTACCAACCGTTATTTTCAAATTTTAATATTGTTAGTTATGTAATCATTAGCTACATAAAGCAACAGCTTTATCATTTGCTTTATGTCATAGCCCCACCTCGGTTTATGCGAAATGCTATATTTCCCCCCTATTTCTCTTTAATTTTATTCAGATATTTTCATTTTCCCCCCAAAATTCTTGTTAATGGGCCGACAATATTTTTTCTGAGAAGCCCAAATTCTCTCAAAATGAATTGTTTTCTGAAAATTATCTCTCAAATGAAAACCAAACAGGGGCTTAGTGTTTCATAAGAGAGACATGCAAAGTGGAACGATTTATCCTTTTGGGTCAATGTGTTGGTCTGGCCTATCAAGCTTTTGAGACTCAAACGAGCACCATTTTACAGGGAGTGCACTCTGAAATGGAACACCGCCTTAGGGCACCTCTTGATACACTTCTTGAGACACATGCCTAGATATTTGTCTACAAATGAAAAAAAATTGACAGTTAACTTTAACTAAACTCGACTATTATTCTTCTATAAGCTAGTAATTATTTAACCATGTAGTTGGGTCACTGACGCTGTTAAAATCTAAGGACCACTTATCGATGCGCTTGTGTCGTCCTCGCAACAATCATGCCAATCTTCTCAATATCGTTCCGATTTAATTTGAAATTTGAAGGTCCAATCATGATATTAGAACAAATTTGAGGGTGTTATCAATATTATATCTCTTAGTATTAATATCAGTCCCTCTCAATTTCAAATTGCTGGCCAATTCCCTTTCCTTTTTATATCACACTCACTGAAGCATTAAATCAAACACCTTCTCTTCAACTCCAAACACCTCTGCAAAACCTCAAAAACCTTCGATCACACCACCAAACCTCGTAAAATCCGAAACCCATCAATGGCAACCTCAATACCTCCGACTCCCATCCTCAAAGACGAGCTCGACATAGTGATTCCCACAATCCGAAACTTGGATTTCCTCGAAATGTGGCGCCCGTTCTTCGAACCGTACCATCTCATCATCGTACAAGACGGAGACCCGTCCAAGACGATTAAGGTGCCCGACGGTTTTGATTACGAGCTGTACAATCGTAACGACATTAACAAGATTCTGGGTCCTAAAGCGAGCTGTATCTCGTTTAAGGATTCGGCTTGTCGTTGCTTCGGGTTCATGATGTCCAAAAAGAAGTATATTTTCACCATTGATGATGATTGCTTTGTAAGTCTTTTTTTTTTTTGGTTACATGTTGTGAATTGTGGGATTTGATGATATGGGGTTTATGTTTTCGAGGTTTTTAAGGTTTGCTGGGGTCAAAGATTGGATTTTTATTTCGGTGGTGGTATGATAGAGTGATAATCGTTTGATTTGATGATGCTTGTTCAAATTTGTTTTTGTTGTTTTTAAGATATTGTATGGTTTGTCAAAGTTGCAATGAATGAGATCATTAGTTGTTTGCCTTGTTAAAATTAGTTTATGCAACCAAATGTGGCGCAGCCAACAATCGAGATCTGTGATATTCGTTAGGCACTAACTTCATCCCTAGTTGTTTGCCTTGTTGTGGAAAAATTAGTTTATGCAACCGAATTGGTGCAACCAACAATTGATAATTGTGATATTTGTTATAGACACTAACTTCATCCTTAGTTTTGTGCTTTGTTATGAAAAAAAATATTTTATGCAACCGACTTGGTGCAACCAACAGTTGAGATTCGTGATACTCGTTAGACACTAACCTCCTTATAACTCAAATCTCGACCTGTAATCGATTGTATGCACTATGTTATTTTGCTATTGTTGCGTGATTGTTCCTTCTTTGCGACTACAGTTATTTCGTGCATTAGAATTTTATGGCTACCGTTAACATGTAACTAATATTATTGCTTTTTTGGATGATATGTTAAAATTGTATTTCTATATGTAGTATATAGTAAGTATTTTACTTGATTTATGAATGCTGATATAGTTTCTTTTTAGTCTACATTTGTCTTGATAGTAACAAATTTGATTGATAGGTTGCAAAAGATCCATCTGGTAAGGAAATCAACGCACTTGAGCAGCATATCAAGAACCTTTTATGCCCATCGACCCCGTTTTTCTTCAACACCCTATATGATCCCTATCGCGATGGCACGGATTTTGTGCGTGGATACCTGTTCAGTCTTCGTGAAGGCGTGCCAACTGCCGTATCACACGGCCTTTGGCTCAACATCCCGGATTACGATGCGCCCACTCAGCTCGTCAAGCCACTCGAGAGGAACACCAGGTATATAAAACTCTGTTTTCCGACTTTCTTATGCTGCCTGCTTTGGTGGTGATGCTTATGTTTTTTTTGTTTGTTGTTTTCAGGTTTGTTGATGCAGTTATGACGATTCCAAAGGGAACACTTTTCCCAATGTGCGGCATGAATCTGGCTTTTGACCGTGAGTTGATTGGTCCAGCTATGTACTTTGGACTAATGGGCGACGGCCAGCCAATTGGGCGATACGACGATATGCGGGCTGGCTGGTGTATGAAGGTATTGGCTTTAGATTCTATTACATTTTACTCTTGGTGAAAGAAAAAAAGAGTATTGTTTTACTATTTGCTTCTGTACGTGGCGAAATTCCCGTTTTGATACAAGAGTGTTTAGTTCTACGACTTTGATTGGGCTTTTTGCGTGAAAGCTCTTTTTTTACTAGAATCAAGTCTGAGGTAAGGTTTTGCGCTCAAGAATGCGTTAGTTTGGTCAATTGCTGAACATAATTTGTGAAGGAGTGTTAAATGTGCGAGTAAAAACGTATAACACAATGAGTAGGGAGCGATGAGCTAGTTCTCCATATCACAGAGGGTAATCTCCCATTTTCGTTCCATACGGGGTAATTTCTGTGTTCGACATGAACATAACACGTGTAATTTTCGATTGCCATTGAACTTTTGGAGTTTTACTGACATTCGTCATTTTCCTATCAAGGTGATCTGCGATCACTTGGGGTGGGGAGTCAAGACGGGATTGCCTTACATATGGCACAGCAAAGCCAGCAACCCCTTCGTGAACCTCAAGAAGGAATACAAGGGCATATACTGGCAAGAGGAGCTCATCCCGTTTTTCCAATCCGTATCGATCCCAAAAGACTGCACCACCGTTCAAAAATGCTATCTCGAACTCTCCAAACAAGTGAAGTCGAAGCTTGGTAAGGTGGACGATTACTTCAACAAACTTGCGGATGCGATGCTCACTTGGATCGAAGCTTGGGACGAGCTTAACCCCGCTGCTGGACTTGTCAATGGCTCTGGAAAGTAGGTGGTTTTATCGATACGTACAATTTTCGAGCTTATGTTAACAACAGGTTAAATTTTGTCATTGGAGATAATTAGCCAGTTGTTTAAGATCAGACCACATAGTGTTATTGTTCACTTTGCATTATTATAACATTTATCTTTTGTTATATGTTTATTTTAATTACGCCGGCTTTGGCTTTTGTTCTTTTCTTTAGTGCATGGATTAAAGCTTTGATTTTGACGTATGTTTCAACCTGTTATATAATTGGAAGTTTATGAAATCATCACAAAACAGTTGTTGTGATGAATATACAAATTAAATATCTTTAATTTTTGTTTTCATAGAATCTTTTCGATGAGAATGTTGGAGATTTTGATCCATGTTCTGTTAAATTAAGTTGCTGGCTGGATTAGGACAACGATTAGAAATGTAAGACATATATAACTTAGCTAATTAATATTACTGTTTATTATAAGCCAACATAATTGGCTAGAAATATGTTTGGTTAAGTCATAACTTACATGTATGCACATAAACATGCTAGAGGTAAATAGAAAGTATTATACAAATTACTTTAAGAGTATATATATTATATGCATGCACAAAGAGAAGCTCAATTATAATATCTAATACTTATATGTGGTAAAAAGGTGTATATAATATTAAATTATTTTATATTACATATAATATATTTATGTATAAACACATTATATACAGGAAATGACAACAAACTCTCAAGGTCGTATTACAACTTGTCACCTAACATACTTTTTATTTTACAATTTACATCCCAGCTTATAAAAAATGTGTTAACTATTTTACAAAATCAAATCTCACGAACAAAAATATAGAGATGTGTTCGATCAAATCAATCGACTGATTAAAATTTTAGATTGAAAGGTTTCCCATGTTTCGCCTTTACATATATACACTCATAAGTCATAACAGTGCAATAAATCTTTTACTTGTAGTTTTTATGAGACAACTCTATTTTAGAGTGGCACGTAAGACTAAACCGTCACAATTCCCTTATCTAGAATTTAGAGAAGGATAATTATCTCACTTTAACGTCTATTACATTGCTTTATGCACAACAATAAATTAAGACATGTGTACACCTTCTTAATATGTCGGAACTTAGAATAATCGATCAACAACTGAAAAAGATAATTGAGATTAGAGGGTCAATTTGTACATCTTTTCGAAGCAAGATCATAACCACTTCTAGTCGAATCCATCGATTCCTTTAATCAATAATTATACCTCAAAAACCAATAAGATAACTCTAGCCTTTGATACTGTCTGTCGTTCACACAATATAATTGTCGTAAAATTTGATACATCTGTATGTTCATTAATCCCACACCTACGCGTTACATTTCACATCATAACCAACTTCTTTTATTAAAACTTTACAACCATAAAATGTTCAAAGATGCTCTAAGATAAGGCAACTCTTTGGTCCCACCCACCAATATAATGAAGACCAAAGAATAATGAAGAAAAAAATTAGAGAATTATAACGGGATATATAGGAAACTGGAAATATGCAGCAAGAAAACAATATGAATCTTTTATATGACAAAGGATCATTAGAATAAAGTCACGTCAATATAATGTGAATTAGCGCGTAAGTGGACTATGTCAGACTGGATCATTATTAAGCATGCTTTTGGCTTTATTCGAATAACATGCACTCAAAACATTATACGTGAGTCATGAAATGTTCTCGCTTAGGGTTTTCGATGTCTAGATCAACAAAGAAGAAACTAAAGATTGAATCATCGGACAAATGTTTTGCTTGGAAGAGCTCTATTGGAAATTGTCAATCGTGAACGATAGATTAGATCAAGGCTATATAAGGCTAATAGAACTTTTGATCAAATGTGATTGTGGATATATGCATTTCTTGTAAGCCGCGTGTTGTGCTGAAATATGGTACATTAAATATTATTCATAACATACAAAATATTTTGCTTGGAAGAGCTCTATTGGAAATTGTCAATCGTGAACGATAGATTAGATCAAGGCTATATAAGGCTAATAGAACTTTTGATCAAATGTAATTGTGTAGATATGAATTCTTTGTAAGCCGCGTGTTGTGCTGAAATATGGTACATTAAATATTATTCATAACATACAAAATGTGTAAAACGGAAATTGAAACACAAATAGTAAATACTTAAAATAAGTATATGTGATAAATAGTAAATACTTAAAATAAGTATATGTAATTTTATTTAAAAATCTTTTTTTAAAGATTTTAGAATAATGTTGTGCATAGTTTATAGCATTACGCGTACACCCCTGAATACAATTAATATCATGATCCCACAACTATTAAATGACGAGAAGCAAAATATGAAATTATAGGTTAATCCCATTAAACCATGTTGTACAACTTGCTATAAAATTTTGCAAAATGCGTTTTTTCCTTTCTGCAATATTTTAAAGTTGTAGCACTTTGTCCTTTGGTGTGGGGAAAGTTCACTTTTTAATAACAAACGGGAAAATGTTTGGTAGTTTATTATGGTCCAATGTCCATCAAAAGTTCAAATTGCAATAAAGTTCCAAAAGTTCATTCAAATTGTCAATACCTCTAGGAAGGAACCTATGATTATCTCTTTAACCCAATTGTGAGAATTTAGAATAATATTGTTTAAATCTATATTACATCTATATTCTATGAAGTTTAATAAATATACACTACAAGTAAGCTTATAGCTAGCTCATAATCTGTTAGAACTTGTAAAAGGAAGAATTGTTCATTGATTTGTGTGTTAGAATACAAAGTGTACAAGTGTTTAAATAGGTACAATATGACATCTATTCTAGGAAAGCAATAAGGGCAGAATATATTTCTGCATATATACATGATATCAATTCCTTAGATTAAGCTAATCTCTATGATTAGTTCAATCTTTCTAATCAAGCTAATTGATATGATTATGCAATCACGATGATTATGCTAATACTCCCCCTCAAGATGGAGCATGGAGATTTTTCATGCCCAACTTGCCAATTATAGAAAGAAAATGATCTTTGCCGAGGGCTTTGGTGAAAACATCTGCTAGTTGAAGGTTAGTTGGAACACGAGTTGGTTGAAGTAGTCCGGACTGATATTTTTCACGTGTGACATGGCAGTCAATCTCAATATGCTTGGTGCGTTCATGAAAGACTGGATTTTGCGTGATGTGAATGGCAGCCTCATTGTCACAAAAGAGAGGAATGCGTTGTTGATAGATAACACCAAGGTCGTGAAGAAGGGATTTAAGCCAAACAAGTTCACAAGTAATGGCAGCCATAGCACGATACTCAGCCTCAGCAGAAGAACGTGAAACAACATGTTGTTTCTTGGTACGCCATGAAATGGGGCTCGTACCAAGTGAAATGAAAAACCCAGTTGTAGATCGACGAGTTATAGGACAACTAGCCCAATCTGAGTCAGAGTATGCAGAAAGTCGAAGATCACAATTTTTTGAATAGAATAACCCATGTCCAGGAGAACCTTTCAAGTAGCGGAGGACACGGATTGCTGCTTGGAAATGAGTATCTCGAGGGTTCTGCATGAACTGACTTAACATGTTAACACTGAAAGATATATCTGGTCGAGTGATGGTGAGATATAGAAGTCGGCCAACTAATCTCCTGTAGTTACTTGGATCAGAAAGTAATGTGCCATCAGAATTAGTAAGCTTCATGTTCTGGTCCATAGGAAAAGAAGTAGGTCGAGATCCCAAATTGCCTGAATCTTCCAAAATATCCAGTGTGTACTTTCTTTGATTAATAAAGATACCATCCGCAGAGCGAACGACCTCAATGTCAAGAAAATATTTCATAGGACCCAAGTCTTTTATCTTGGATTTTGTATCAATGAACTTTTTCAACTTGTCAATGGTAGCGAGATCATTACCTGCAACGAGAATATCATCAACATAAACAAGAACAGGAATGAACGATGAACCAATAATGCGAGTATATAAAGAATGATCAGCCGCGGACTGAGAAAAACCGTCTGTCAAGAGGACAGAAGATAACTTATGATACCAATTTCGTGATGCTTGTTTTAGTCCATATATGGACTTCAATAAACGACATACACGTGTCTCCCCCTGAGTGCCATATCCTGGAGGGAGAGTCGTGTAAACTTCCTCATTTAAGCCACTATGAAGAAAGGCATTATTGACGTCAAGTTGATGGAGGTGCCAATTTCGAGCAGCAGCTATGGCTAAAACACAGCGAACAGTAACCAATTTTGCTACAGGAGCAAAAGTGTCGTGATAATCAAGACCTTCAATTTGAGTGTATCCCTTGGCGACCAATCGAGCTTTATGACGCTCTATAGAACCATCTGCTTTAAGTTTTGTTTTAAAAACCCATTTACAACCAATACTTTTCTTTCCTGGTGGCAACTCAGTGAGTATCCAAGTGTTGTTAGTTTCAAGTGCACTTATTTAATTTTGCATAGCAGTTTGCCAGTGAGCGTGTTTGGCAGCTTGGGAAAAACGAGTAGGATCAGATGTGCGGGATAAAGAAGAAAGAAAAGAAAAATGTTTTGGAGAGAATTTTTCATAAGAGATAAAGGTAGATATGGGATGGCTCGTACTTGAAGAGTTAAGTAGAGCAGTAGGGGCGTGGTATTAGGTGAAAGTGGAATCGTAGGACAGACATAGTCATTGAGATGAGTAGGCCTTTTGGTTGTTCGTCGAGGACGAAGGTTTGTGGAAGTCGATGGAGCTGGTGAAGGTGATGGAGCTGATGAAGGTGCCCATGATGATTATGCTAATATAATCTCTAGTATAACACTGAAATCGCTCCAATCAGCTAGCGAAAACAAGATTGCCACATTCTCCAACAATGGGTGTCGAAGTTGGCATATATATATTAGACAAGAGTCATAATCTTTGTATTTTAGGAAAATATTCTTTGTATTTATTTCTTTTTCTATTTATCTCTTTCCTTATTGTATTATAAGTTGTACTTGTTAATACCACCATTGAGTAAAGAATAAAATCATCACTTCATAAATCTTATAGGGTATCAGCAGAAAAATATCGCTAAAGAGAAAACACGATTCCTGATGTCTTCCGCTGGAAACCCTAGTGACTCGGCCTCATCGGCCGCCACGTCCTCCGCGGACGCCTCATCCATGGCGCCGCTCATGCAAACGTCCTCCGTTCCTCTTTAGGTTGCAGGTTCCGGGCTTACGCCCCTCGTTCCGTCGTTTGGTCCAGGTGGTCCTCCCCTTGTACCTATCAATGCACATACTCATCTACCTCTGCAGTTGAACTTTGGGAACTATACATCCTGGAATGCACATGTTTATCTGTTTTATGGCTATGGCCTTATTGGCTATTTGGACGGTACGACCCCTTGCCCTCCCTGTGGTGATTCTCCTGAATCTATCGATGCGTTCGTTCACTGGACGCATCAGGATGCTCTACTTGTATCTGCTCTCTTTGGTTCACTCTCTTGGGAAGTCATGCAACTTGTCTCTGATAAGAAGACGTCGGCTGCCATCTGGACGTCCCTGCAAGATACGTACACCAAGAAGTCTCGTACTCGTGTCATGCAATTGAAGGAGTCTCTCTCTCAGCTGACCATTGACTCCAAATCGGTGTTGGAGTTTCTTCAACTTGTCAAGGTGAAGGTTAATGAACTTGCCCTCGTCGATCATCGACTCTCTGATGATGACGTTACTCTCTTTGTTTTGAATGGATTAGGGCGTCCTACCGTGATATTGTGGCTCAGTACCATGCTCGTGATCATACGCTCTCCTTCTCGGCGCTTCATGACAAGTTGGTGGCTCATGAGATCTATGTCAAGCACTTGGAGGCTCAAACTGCCTCTCTTGTTGGCTTCGGCCAATACTGCCTCGTAGCACAACAATTCTGGTCAACCTGGTGGTCAAAACCCTAGTCGCCACAACAACTCCCGTGGTAACTCAAACCGTTACAACCGTGGCAATTCTTCAAACCGTGGCGGAAACCCTAATCATCAGGGTAATCGGAATAACAGTAACAACCGCTCGAGCTGTAATAGGCGTCCCGATATCACATGTCAAATTTGTGGTATTTATGGTCATGGGGCTCGTACTTGTCGTCGTTTTCAGCAACCTATTACTCACTTGGCATCGACTCTGACTTCCCCTTCTCACGATACTAACTGGCTTGTGGACTCTGGCGCCTCTCATCATATCACCTTGGATCTCCAAAACCTCACCGTTCACTCCGAATATGAGGAGACGGATGAGGTCACGATTCCTAACGGTTCAGGTTTACCTATTACTCACGTTGGTTCCATTTCTATTACAAAATCTGGTCGTAAATTCCTTCTTACTCCCGTTTTATGCGTTCCGTCGTCTCAACAGAATCTCTTATCGGTGCATCAATTTTGTCTTGCTAACAATCTCATGCTTGAATTTCATCCTTGGCATTTATTTGTTAAGGATCGAACAACGGGGGTGATACTCATGCGCGGGGAACGCAGTAATAGAATACCACTTGGACGTGCGGTCGCGGCTTGCTTCGGCTCCATTGGCGTGTGTTGGGATTCGCACTAATAGAGACAATTGCCACAGTCGTTTAGGTCATATGTCTTTGGATATTAGTTATCTAATAAAAGTACAGAATTTCCGTTTAGTGCTACGTCTCTTGTCTCTACTTCGCCGTTGGAATACATTTATGGTGATGTTTGGGGTCCCTCGCCGGTTCCCTCTTTGGATGGTTATCGATATTACTTATTGTTGGTTGACCATTTTTCAAAGTATTGTTGGTTCTTTCCTATGACTCACAAGTCTCAAGTTGCTACAGTGTTTCGTCAATTTCACAAGCTTGTTGAGAAACAATTTGGGTTCTCTAGTAAGAACTTTTATTTGGATAATGGGGGTGAGTTTATTGCGCAACGTTCTTATTTCTTGGATTGTGGCATTAGTTGGCTTACCACTACTCCGCAACAAAATGGCACTATTGAACGACGTCATCGCCATGTTGTCACTCTTGGACGCATTATTTTACATCAGTCGGGCCTTCCGTCATCGTTTTGGAATTCGGCATTCTCTACTGCGGTCTATATTTATAATAGGTTGCCTACAGTTGTTCTTCGACGCAACAGTCCGTTTGGTGTCTTGCTTGGCCGTTCCCCAACTACATTAAAGTACGAACGTTTGGGTGTTTGTGTTTTTGTGGCTTCGCCGTTATTTTCCGGGTAAACTCACGCCTCCATCTCGTGCGTGTATATTTTTGGGCTACAGTGTAACTCAAAGTGCTTATCGTTGTCTCGACATTGAAACGTCTCGGGTTTATGTGTCTCGCAACGTCTGCTTCGTGGAGACTGAGTTCCCGGTGTATGAGCCTGTAACGCCACAAAAATTAGGAAGAAAATAAATTTATACTTTAGTCCTTGAACTTTTGAAAATTTCTATTTTTGACCATAAATGTTTAGAATATTTTTTTTGCATTTTAGACCCTAAACTTAAAAGTTAGTCTTTTATTATTTTTGTAGGTCTCTAATCTTAAAATATATATTTCAATTTTAAATCTTAACCAAGATGATCGAATTATCTAGAAAAATTACATAAATAAATGTATGCAACAAAGAAATCTAATTATACATATTTGAATTTTAATTATAAATAATTGAGGGACTTGATATGTAATTACCAATTGATGAAGTAAGCCATGACATCTTTTTGATGAGGTAAGCCATGACATCTATAAGAGCATGATTAAAAGATTTTTTGTGATTTATTATAAAATAATCAAAGTGAGACCTTAATTAAAATTATTTTAACATGATTTTTGGCTATAAATAGCAAGCTTTCTTCCAACAATTTTCACACCCAAATCATTTCATTTTTTTCTTCTTTCTTTCTATGAATATCTAAGTTAGTGAGTCTACTTTCAAGAAAAATTCATCCTAAGTTCTTATTTCATCATTTTCTACCTGACAATACCCTAAAACTTTTATTACGCAGAAATTATCCCTTCGGCCCTGCACCTTAGAAACATCATAACTAATTGTATAAAAATCATTTTTGATCAAGGCCAATGGCCAATTACTCCTCATTATGTCCTCTAACTTTCATATGAAGAAATGTTTTTCAAATAATGTGATTTAGAAGGTTGAAATTCCTAAATCGTAGACTGCTGTCAGAAAATCCGAAAATAGGTTCTATGTTTTCAAGAATTATTTAACATAGAAAACCTTTGTGTTTTTCTCAAAATCTTGGATACACACATTCATCATGACATTATGAATCAGAAACAATAAAATTATTTGAAAACCAAGTCCATTTGGATGTCCGATCAAAGGTAAAACCAAAATTGCGGTGATTTTCAATTTATTTGGCACAACCTTTATTTTCTTAGTTTATAATTTAAATCCCCATCATAATTCATGTATTTATCATACACATGAACTTAACATGACTTAGTATTCGTTATAATTAGATTATTATAATTATAATCATGAATTGATATTTTTGTGATTTTATTTATATCCTTTAAATGGTAGATTTATCATGTTTAACACACTACTTTCCTAAGTCTTACAAGATTATTCTTGCCACTCCATGACTTAAACATCAAATAAGATTATTTATCATAATAAACATTCCTTATCACATGTTTTGATAAATTTTCCATGTTATATCTTTATATTTAAGTTATAACATAATTATGTGCATTTTAAACTAACTATGTAAAATAAAGTAATAATCGACTAAGTTAGAACTTTTAAGGTGTTACTTCATATGATCCTTATTTGATGTGTGGTTATTAAAAATTTTGAATTGATTAATGACAAAAAAGACGAGTTTCTTAGAGTTGGTTAAGTAATATATTTTAAGGATTGATTATGCATCAAATTGGACAGTTAATCAAATTTTACTTATTACCGTAACTTGTCATCGAAATGACTCAAATGTGAATACTCACAGTCATAAGTTTGAACATATAGTTGTTTAAGATAATTTTGAGATATCAATAAGGTTGTTAATTGATATTTAACTTAACATTACGTTTGTCAATTCACCATCTAAGATTTTCATGTTTAGAGCAATGACATAAATTAAGCTTATGAGTAATTTACTAATATTTACATTGTAACTAACATTCTTAAGCAGAACGTTCTCAATTTCACCAACATGAGGATTGAAGAAAAAATACTAATATTTGTTGTGGTGAACTATAAATTCAGTTGATTAATATTATTTAAATTTGTTAAAGGTTTGACGAACTAATCAACGCCGTCAAGGTTCCCCGTAAGAGTCAAGGTGAGGTTCCATTTCTGATTTGTTCTAGCCCTGTTTGGCATCCGTCCTTGAGGAACTTGGACAGAAAAGCCACTACTCCGTTAACAAACCTCGAACAATATGTATTTCATCATATTTTTATTTTTGCAACTCATCTCATAACATGATTTTACTACTCATCGTTAAATCGTATCCAAACATTTATTATTTATCATATTGATTCATAATCATGGTAATTCCCCGATATTTTAATCTCATCTTCTGGTTCTTGAACTGTGCAAAGAGTAAAGAACTATGTTCGGGACATGTAGCTCAAGGATCAATGGATATTATCTGGTTTACTGGCTTATTTGTTTATCTGTTATACCCATTGGAACGCCTTTGGGAAGTTGGGCCCAGGGATTGAGTCGAGTTACTACCGGGCAATAAGGACTGTCAGTTTAAGTAATTTCGCTTGATACCCATCTATCTAGGCGCCGCTTGCAGTCAGGAGTTGGTTGTAACCCGCGTGCTGGATCGACATGTACTCGAGCATGTCTCTTAACTGTTTGCGAGGTCGCTCCTCGTCGGGAGGTATAAGGTAGAATATTAGAAGTCATAAGGCTGGATTTGTTTATTGTTAAGCATAAGTTCATTAACTAATCTATGAAAATTCGAGTACCATTGCTACATCAAATTATCTAGTTGAACTGTTTCTACCGGTAAGATCATTACTCGAAATGTATCTAGTAGGTCACATTTAATTCTTACATTACCAATTCTTTTATATGGATCTCACTAAGTCATTAAAGACTTATTCCTCGTTTATTCTGTCCATTCCCAGGATAAAAATAAACATAGCAGCATGGATCAAGTGAATAATTGTTCAAGCGTGCATTTTGGAATATTCGTGTTTGGTCACTTGTGCATAATCATTAGAAAAGTCACATTGTTTGTAATACAAGACTTTCGCTGTATATATCAAAATATATTTTATAAAATGTGAATGGTTTTGATCCCAAACAAGTGAGACCCCTTCCTATGAGTTACGTTTTAGTCTGAGTTGGGTAAAATGACTTTTTTTTTTAATCGGCCAACAAAGAACATGTTATTAAATGAGGGCACCAGAGGTACGCCAAACAAAGTACAGGGAGAAACAAACATATAAGAACGCCATCTAAATGCAAAGCCTATGACTGATCACCACCGAACCAACTCGGATCGGAGCATGGCACGTGGGGCGGGGTCGTCACAGAGTCGCGTTGCCCTAATCATAATCATAATGCGCCCAAGCGTTTTGGGCCCATTATAATTTTGCTCCATGGACCCAACCCTTCTTCTCTTGGGCCTGAGACTACGAGTCATGAGGCCCATCTGCTAGTCAGCGATTTGGGTTTGACCACCCCGACCCGTTTTCCCTCTCCTAGCGGTCTTTCGGTCCATGAGTGAACCGTAGCACTGCATGGCCCTGCGGCCCAGTTCTCGCCTGAGCCGCCGTCGACCGCTTCGTCCGCTGCTCCGTCTCGTTCCACGCGACTTCCTGACCGCGACTCACCTCCTTCTGCACCGCTTCCCCCTTCTGGACTGTCTACTCCACCACGTACTCACACTATGACCACTTGCGCTCAAAACAGCATCTTTAAGCCGAAGTAAATCTACTCGGCTTCTAAGCATCCTGTTTTGGGCCATATGGCGCCTACGTGTGTCGCTTAAGCACTGAAGGATCCGCTTTGGCGCGTGGCTATAGCAGAGGAGTACACGGCACTTATGCAATTTGATGTTTGGGATTTGGTCACTTCCTCGTTAAGGAAGAATATTATTGGGTCTAAATGGGTGTTTCGCATTAAACGTCATCTGGATGGGTCTATTGATCGGTACAAGGCTCGCCTTGTTGCGAAGGGCTTCAATCAACGTGAGGGTGTTGACTTCAAGGAGACATTCAACCCCATTGTCAAACCAGTCATAATTCACATTGTGTTGTCCTTGCCAGTTATGCGTGGTTGGTCTTTACTTCAACTTGATGTAAGTAATGCTTTTCTTCATGCCAATCTTGATGAGGCCGTTTTTATGTGACAACCTTAAAGTTTTGTTGATCCGTCTTTCCCTCATCATATTTGTAATCTCAAGAAGTCCTTGTATGGCTTGAAGCAAGCTCCTCAAGCATGGTTTTTTGCTTTGTGCGCCGAGTTATGCATTGTTGGCTTTCGTCAATCCAAGTCCGATTCCTAGCTTTTTATTTACTCCAAGAATAATGATGTCGTTTATCTTCTGTTTATGTGGACGATATTATCGTGAGGGGGAGCAACGACACTCTTATCTCGCGTGTTGTTCGTGGTCTTGGTAGTAAGTTTGCAGTTAAAGATTTGGGGCATCTCTCTTATTTCCTTGGTGTTGAGGTTTTCACTTGCAAAGAGGGACTCTTTCTTTCGCAACATAAATATATGTGTGATATTCTTGCTCGTCACAAGATGGATGGCGCTAAACCTTTAGCTACTCCCATGGCTCCAACCTCGTTGGTCTCCACTTCGTCATCCTTGACCGATGCTACGGAGTATCGGCGGGTTATTGGTGCCTTGCAGTATCTTACTTTGAATTGATCCGACATTGCCTTTTCGGTCAATAGGTTGGCTCAATGCATGTCCTCCCCGACTGAGGCTGATTGGACAGCTCTCAAACGTGTCTTACGTTATTTGAAGGGTACGCTTTCTCATGGACTGCTTCTTCGTCGTGCCTCATTCCCTCGTCTTCTTGCTTACTATGATGCGGATTGGGATGGGGATTCGGCCACTGCTGCGTCTACTTCGACATACATCATCTTTTTTGGCGGAAATCTGATTTCTTGGTCTTCTCGTTGCCAACGTGCTATTTCTCGGTCTTCCACTGAATTCGAGTATAGGGTCTTGGTGAATGTCGCTGCTGAAGTTCGTTGGTTGCAGCATTTGTTTCATGAGCTCGGTGTTCTCCACCGCACGTTCTTTGTGATAATTTATGGGCGATACGTACATCTCTTCATCCCGTTTTGCATTCCCGAAGCATATATCTATCGATCTACACTTCGTTCGTGATCTTGTCAATAAGGGCTTTCTTATTGTCTCTTATATTAACACGACTGATCAACTAGCGGATCTCCTCACCAAGCCTTTACTTCGTGCACGTTTTCTTCTTCTTCTTCGGTCCAAAAGCGCAATCGCCGATGGGACGTCGGTTTTGCAGGAGCGTATTAGACAAGAGTCCTAGTCTTTGTTTTAGAAAAATATTCTTTGTATTTATCTCTTTCCTTATTGTATTATAAGTTGTACTTCTATATACCATGAGTGAAAAATAAAATCATCACTTCATAAATCTTCATAAATCTTATAATATATAGTGAGCAAAAATTTAGTAGACCTGCTGGCAAGCGAAACTAGCTAGCGAAAAACTGATAACATTGTACATTGAATTTAGCTACCGAATAATGAATATGTAGTAGCGCAGAATCGCTTAGAAACGACACTTGGAAATTAAAATATCAAGTTCACCTACTTTATAGATACAGTAGTACACACCCCTAAAACTTTTAACTGAGACCAATACAAAAATTTGGAGATTATTATAAAATCACTATAAAATCATAACATCAACAGGCTCGATCAATATTTCTAAATCATGACGATTCAAGCCTCTAGGAAGGCTTTTATGTTATAATAACTTCAAAGTTCAAACCTATAGTGAGAAATTTGACAATTGAGAAAAAAAACTATATATAAAACAACCACGCCGTACATGTCCAAAAAGCACCCATAAAAAGGAACTTCATTACATAACATCATGTGGCTCACAAATCCTAGATTACTAAGATACTACATTAAATTCTCTCCGACCAATCACAACTCGACAACCATTCTGACGAAACCACCCTGGTTTTGCAAAACCACATCTGAATATAGTCAAAATATATATCCTTCCTTTTTTCAGACACACACATCTATTGTCCAGACACACACATCTATTGTCCTTCTGCTACATATTTATTATATATAGTACTCACACTAGTTAATATTTTTCACTATTTAGTATACTAAATTGGGGATGAGAAAAATATCTGAGTGGTGGAAAGAAAGACAGCGTTTATACATTTAAAAGGTAAGGACTAGATAAATTATTATTAACATTATTTACACATAAAATTTTATTTATTTTTGGAAAGAAAAAAATGGGGAGAGGAAGGGTACAATTGAAGAGAATAGAGAACAAGATAAATCGGCAAGTAACGTTTTCAAAAAGAAGATCGGGGCTGTTGAAGAAAGCACATGAAATCTCTGTGCTTTGTGATGCCGATGTTGGATTGATTGTGTTCTCTACCAAAGGGAAATTGTTTGAATATGCTACTGATTCATGGTAAGTTGTTAGTAATAATTTTGATGTTTTTGTTTTTGAAGTGGGATTTTTTTTTTGATTTTTTTGACAATTTTTGGTTCCATTATTTAATTAGTGGTTTTTTTAAAAAAATTAGTATATAGTATTTTTTTAATGAATTTTAGCTTGTAATATCTTGATTCCTAGATGTTGGTTCTTACTATAACATTAATTAATACTCTCTTTTTTCTCAGAATACAATTTGTAAAGATCTGAAAGTTATTGAGAAAAATAAATGTTTAATGATTGTGGTTCTTTCTTGTTTTTTTTTCTTTTTTTATTAGTATAGTTATTATAAAGGGTTCTTTCTTTTTTTGAAAAAAAAAGTCGCTAGCTAGTTTAATTGGTTCTTATTATAGATGAATGGCGATCTTATTTTTTTAAAATAATCATATTTGATATGGAGAGAATTAACGTTAATACTATTTTGTCTCCAGTGTTTCGAGAGTATATATCATTATAAAAATATTCAAAATTTATTGAGAAAATCATTATAATTAAAGTTTTTTTTTTTAATTTGTTGCTAGCTACTTAATTACTTGGTTCTTATAGATGAATTTGTTTAAGATAATCACATTTGATAGAGAAAATTAACATTATGCTATTTTGTCTCAAGTGCTTCGAGTATCATTATATAGGTAAAGATTCAAAATTCATTGAGAAAATAAACGTTTAGTTAATGTGGTTTTTCTTGATTTGTCAAATTAATGCGGTTATCCGAGGAATATACGAAGACTTGTTCGTAATTTCTTGCTGTGTACTTAATTGGTTCTTAGTGGCTAACAGTTTAAAATAATCATATTTCATAGAGAAAGCGTAGTCAATTTTGTGTCTAGTATCATAAGTTCATAACTACATTTAACAATTCAAAAATTTTATTGAGAAAATAAACGTTAATTAATTAATTGATTGATTCCGCCAGTTGTGGCCTTTTTTTTTCTTTTTCTTGTCTTTAGCTAATAATTGAGATTATGGTTTTGTTTTTAGTTTCTCCCAGTTTTCTAGTTAGATTAGGTTTTCCAGAGAAGATTTTCATTTATTTTTTCTTTAAAAAAGAATATTGTTTATTAAATGTCACTATGTTGTTTTCTGACTTTGTGGCATCATTGCACGTACGTCGTATGAGAATCAAAGTCCTTGTATTTTTCTATTTATAAGCATGTTTCTCTTTTTCTGCAGATATCTTTGGACGTTTGTATGTTTCTTTCCCCTTTAATTAACACATTTTTTGTTTTGCAATTTCATGCAGAAGTCTCATCTCAGTAATCTAATTAAGTGGTCATTTTCATGTTACCTGGTTCAAATTCAAAACAAATATTATTATTTTATTTTATATGAATTTGCGGTGACAAGACCTGGAGAAGTTTGAAATATGTAGAAATTACAAATAATAATTGGTTCCTTGTTCTTAAACAGGAAATTGAGTCAGTAAGGTATCATGTCAAGTGGCTTATATATATATGTGTATATATATATATATATATATGTTATAAAATTTGGACTTATTACAATATTAAAATAACAAATTTACAAATTTTGCTGATAAAAATAAACAACTTCACTAATTTACCCTTGACTGACATCAACATGGTAAGAGCTAGTGATGATTGCCTGTATTAAGGAGTCACTAGCTATAAGAAAGTAGAGCAACATCGAGGAGGCTTCTCTTGTAGTGTTATTTGGTCGCAGTGCACCATTTGACACGACTATTAAGGACAGGGTTCGACCGGATATATACAAGAAAGTCGGTATCTATTGACACATAACATATATTCCGTATACTTAACGGATGTTATTTGGAATCTGTCGAGATTGATTTAGAGTAGATCTTACTGTCCAAACGTTCATCTAATCCGGACTAATCTATTTAATCCTGTAAATAACATTTTATAACAGGTACCTATTAATCTATCTAATCCTGATCTTTTCCTTTTTTTTCCTAAAGCACTAATGCAATGTAAGGGTTTGATGCTATCTTTGAAGTATTAATATAAATTCCAATGTTTCAGTGTTTTAATGAAAACTCATACAAATTTAATTATCCATTACAAAGATTTGTATTTATTTTGCTATCTATAGATATGTTAATGTCCTTTAATTAAGTATATGTCACTTTTTTTTTATGAGAAGTTAAGAAGTGGCAATGTTATTGCAGCATGGAAAGGATCCTGGAACGATATGAAAGGTGTTCTTATGCTGACAGGCAGCTGAAGGCGCCTGACCTCGAATCACCTGTAAGTACTATATATGTGTATCTTAAACATGGAACAAGAGAATCATTAAAGTGTGACAAACTAATAAACAAATAAACACTTGATGGTAATTGAGCAATTTTTTGTACAGGGAAGCTGGAGTTTAGAGCATGCAAAACTGAAGGCCAGAACGGAGGTTTTACAAAGAAACCAGAGGTAGTAACATTACTACAATTAGAGCTTTTTTGCCTGTCAATTAAAAGTTGAACATGACATAAATATAGAACTACCAATAGTTAAGATAACGACAAATCTTTGCATAAGCCTAACATAATTTTATTTACAAGAAAGTTTGAGAATTGATTTAAAGAAACTATATAGCGGTATAGTCTTAACACTTAACTAAAAATTAAAATAATGGTTCTATATAATATATATAAGATTGTGAGAATTTGGGACCCTAGGCCATATTAACTAGAGGTAGGAGAACAAATTACCGATAGGCGATACACAAAAGTTTCAGTTCATTTCCAAGCAATGTGTAATATATTTCAACACGTACCGCCGCATGTGTAGCTAGGTTTCAAGAAGCATTAGACTTATAACGTGTGTTTTATCGATGACCTAAAGGCTTTGCTACCTTGTCGAATTTAGGTACCCCTCATATATTTATACTTTTTCCTGACAAAAGCAATACTTTCTCCTTGCAAAAGTCTAGTATTGTTTTCAAGCAATGCAGGATAGATTTGAGCAAAGTGAAAAACACGTAATCTTATAGCACGACATCTTCGATTTACAACATGATATAAAATGATATTGTATTTAAAGACTAGGGTACTCTTGACATTGTAAAGTGGGTATGTATAAAAAAATTATTCGAGCTAAAATTAAATTCATTTATACTAAAGAGTTGGATAGAGCTAGAGAGACTTTTATGCCAAGGATTTGTAGGTATATTATTGATAAACACACAATAAACAAATATTTCTAATCATTTTCATGATAATATATATTTGCAGGCATTACATGGGGGAGGACTTGGATTCCCTGTCCCTGAAGGAACTGCAGAATTTGGAACGTCAACTTGATGCTTCTCTTAAAAGTATCCGGACACGCAAGGTCGTTAATTGCGCGCTTATAACATCTATTCATGTATACATATATTTGCTCATGTATATAATATTCATCTCAAAATAAGTTTCTTAGCTTGTTTTGAAGTATTATTAGTTATACTGAATTTTGGGTTTCTTACTTGCATGCAGAACCAACTCATGCATGAGACCATTTCTGAGCTTCAAAAAAAGGTGACCATATTTCTTACCATTCCAAGTGTTGGAAATATTACTGCACATGTTATATTAAATAGGTCAAGTGGGGAAGCCTAGTGATTTTCAAAGCTATTCATTACCCTCCTAGTGTAATATATTTTATATGAATAGTGATAAACGCACAGACATAAAAACATAATATTTGTCATACAGACACACATATTGTAAAATAGGCATTTTATTGCAATTGCTCCTCAAATGATCTGAATTTTCACTAATAGACCTTTTATTATTTAAGATTATTAAGGAGATTTGCATTTGAGAAGGTAATTTTTATAAGGTAAATGTCAATCCTTAAACCCTCAAAATAATTGATAGCCCAACCGTCCATTAATTAATAAAACTCACGCTCGAATTGATGAAAAAAAAAATACGTAGTAGATTAGCAGCATCATAATTTTACCTTCATCAACATCATCAATTGATTAAATAAAATACAACACAGTACTTGTTCCTCACCAAAATTTTAAATTGCTAAACGTCGATTTCTCAATTATATATATAGTACTGAGAACTATATGAAACAAAATACTGATGATTCTCTATTAGTCCTTAATTGTAGGGCATTAGTTTTTTCTTTCGAATGGTTAGGATTTTTATATTTAATGTTGTGAAAGAGGAATTAGTTTATTAATAATTATGTTTAAATCAATAAAAATAATTTATGCAACTTTACGTACATGAAATATTATTTTTGTACATGTAATTTTGATTGAGAGTAGTACAATATATATATGATGTTTATTCGATGAGAGAGGTTAAATAATTATTTCTTACACGTGAGGGTTGTCTCTGAAATTTAAGAAAACCATAGGCCTATACTAAGTAAAATATAGTAAACTAAAAGATATGGCTTTGATTGTTCAAACTTGAATATACTGAGGACTAGGGGTAGTATATGCAATTACAAATAAATAATTACTGATTTTGAAGCAACTAATTGGTAGACCAATTGATTCTTTAATTAGAAACCAACGGCTCAGATTTGGCTGTCCGCGCACGGACTGTGCCAAAATCATTTTCCTATATATATATATATATATATATATATATATATATATATGCAATTACAAATAAATAATTACTGATTTTGAAGCAACTAATTGGTAGACCAATTGATTCTTTAATTAGAAACCAACGGCTCAGATTTGGCTGTCCGCGCACGGACTGTGCCAAAATCATTTTCCTATATATATATATATATATATATATATATATATATATATATAATATTGATAGCATCAGAGCTAAGCTAGACCTAATTGTTATGGTCAAAACAATACAATTTGGTGACATTCTGATATTCATAACAGAAATGACCAAATTAAATACAATTATTTGGTAGTTTCTCATTTTTGGTAAATTTGAAGTAATAAAAGGAGAAAACTAAGAGTGAATGGTAATTTGGATTCTTGTTGTTTATGCAGGACAAAGCTTTGCAGGAGCAAAATAATCTACTTACAAAGAAGGTAAGTGGTGTTTGCCCTAATAAGTAAGAATTCAGCAGTTATATACTAAACAGTGTGAACAACTTATAACAATGTTCAAACTCAAACGAATTAATGCTATATATATATATATATATGTTAATATAAAAAGGTTTAACATTTAAATGCACAGATTAAAGAGAAGGAAAAAGAAGGAATAATCATTGCAAGAAATAATTCATGGCCACATCAGCAAAATTTTGATTTCAATTCTTCTTCTATGGGTCTAGCACAACCTCCCAGCTCCATCAATCTCAGGTAATTATAATTAAACCATATTTCCAATGGGAATAAAAATTGTTTCGTTTTCCTCGACTCAAAAAAAGATTGCGAAGATCGATCTGCATATAGGCATTGTAGATTAAAGTTTCTGTATATTGGTACGAAAAATACGCCACGTTTCTATGATTCATGCATGACTCGCTCTGTGAAATCATATATAACCTAAGTATAGTTTGTGAGTATTTGATATTTGTTGGTTGAAACATACATTAGAACCGAATGTTAAATCGATCATTGTCATGCATGTCGATTAACCTATTAGGATTTTATAGATGGATTGCGCGTGTCTGTTGGATAAATGTGTAGTGTCATTTCACATATTTTGATTGAATTGAGCTTATATGAACTAGTGATGAGATAGTTTATGAAGAATTACGTATCAAATTCAATTTGATAGAGATTTAATGTCACATAATTGGAAGTCTTTATATGCTAATTCTAACTTTGAAAATTATAGATCTTGTAATTCCCTAAACTCGGCTTCTACAATTTGTTCAAATTTTTTTATTGTCCCCGTATACATTGATCAATATAGGAAAATAGTTATTTTCCCCATATTTTGCACAATTTATACTATCCTAATTTGATTTCCTATTTATATGATTTATATGCGGCTCTAGCTAGTGACACAGATCTCATTAGAATATAATGTTTCATGCTTAAACTTTAGGACTTAAATTTATTTGTTAGTTGTGAATTTGTATGCATAATTATGCAGTGAAATATGCCAAGGTCAGGGGGAGACTAGTAATGGAGAAGTTGAAGGTTCAACTCGTAGCCAAAATCAATCTATGTTGCCGCCTTGGATGTTGCACCACATACATCAATAATGATATAGAAATAATATAATGATCACATTTCATTATATTACGTACTACTTAATTATATCTTTAATGATTAGCCATATATATATATATATATATATATGAAAGCCTTATGAAACTTACATGGCTTATTTTTATGAACTACGTTTGATGTATGGTCATGTATGTAGAGGCCAAAACTATGTCACAGAGAGTGGTGGTGGGTCTTATATGATCCAAGCTAAGTATCATGTTATGTAAATAAGAATGCCCTCGATCTTTTGAGTATATATGATCCAAGCTAAGTATCGGTTTATTATGAGATGGTGCAATATGGTGCTTGTAGTTAGTTAATATGTAGGGCTTGGAAGTTCGTGCTTTTGAATACAACGCTATATATGTTTTTGTGATAGTGTTTATATATACGTGACTATCGCGACAGTTTCAACTCTGCATTCCTTGTACATTATTTGGCATCGGCCTACGTAAATAATTATGTGTGTTGTTAAGAAAAGAGCTAGATATGTTTTGGAATGCTAAATACGCAAACTTAGCTTGCAATTATTCGACATGTTTGTATTGCTTTGAACTTAAACAATTTGTTCATGTTTTGCTTTCATATAGAGCATATTTTGAGAAAATATTTGAAACCCTTATACATGCTACTAATTTAATCAATCATTAACACTCTCACATACCATGTTAGATCTCAAACAAATATATATTGGACTTCATATAATAGTTTTGAATCTATTATTTATATAGCTTGTAATGAGAGTACCGTGGCCTGGCTTTAAGTAATATAATTTTGATGTTTTCAATCAAATACAAAATGCTTCACCTGTTTTATGAAGTTACAAAAATTAGAGTTTTCTTTCAATATAAAGGTTGTGTATGCGAAATATTAGAAATCAAAAGGTGGACTATATGTATTCAAACTAAACGAGTCTTATAAAAATTAATGTACGGAACCTACTTAAAAAATCACCACATATTCTTGTCCTATTTCACGTGCTCTTCATCATTCTATTTAATGTGTTGTAGATTAAGAACAATCTCATCTTGATTCTGGATAAAGTTTCACTTTAATGATTGAAGTAAAATTTATCATCCATTAGTTAGTGGAATAAAAAGATATTTTAGGAGCTCGTAAGATGATGGATGAATGGCCACTATGGTCACTTTCATTCCTTCCTCGTGAATTTAACATGGTAGCACATAATATTGCTAAATGGGGAAAAAATATGGAGTGGCAGGGGCCAATTCCCTTAGATGTATTGCCCAAGGATTGGGGCTAAAAGTTCCTGTTTTGGTGTAAGCTCAGATCTGCTGTGTCTGATTTTTGAGGTTGTTGCAACCTGGGACATTGTTCCCTTATGTAACATTTTCTTTGTTTGGTTAATGAAATTTAACAATAAAAAAAAAAGATATTTTAGGGATATTTGCATTGAAAACTCTCTAAGAAAAGTACATCCTTACTTTCTAATATAAAGAGAGTAGAATTTTTAGTTTATTATATGGTCAGTGGGATCAGAAAGTTAACTTTACTACATTCCATGTTAGATTTTTTACATGATCATCCATGTCGTTTTCAAAAATAGATATTTTCTTGAAGATTAAAACCATGGCATCGTTCAAGCACTTTATTTTTGGTAAATTATTAAAAATAAATTGGGTGCTCTATCATGGCACATATATAATTGGCCAAGTCCACCTATGTGGGAAACATTTTTAACAGATAAAATCAGACTTAGCTTTAAACCATTTGGTCTTTTGTTTTCCTTAAATTGGACCGCAGTCCTTTTCATGTACCAGTTACAAAATCAATGAAATTAATACTGTCGAGAACTAAACAACGGGCTGGATTAGTCTCACCAAATGGGCTTTACAGACCCAATATGAAGAAGGCCCAATGTATCCTATATACTTTCTGAATTTTTACATATATATGGAAATTCTATCTACGTAGTTTTCATTTTAAATGAAACTACAAGGAAATTATCGTGATTTGCCCAACTACCCCTGGACAATGGGTTAATTACACAAACTATCCCTCATGTCTATAAAAATACATAAACTACCTCTATGGTCATATTTTCGTATAAAAATTATTAAATTTTATTGAATGTAAATTCATGATCCTCATTTATTTTGCGCAAGAAAAAAAAAATCAAAATTATTGCATTAGCCTCATTTATCTCGTTTAAAAAGACAAAAAGTTAAAATAATATTTTGAATGTAATTATTTGCGGAAGTCTTTGCTATGATTTCGAGTTGTAAAGTTGTCCCAAACATGAGGAGTAGTTTGTCTAATTATCCTATAGTTTAGGGATAGTTTTGTAATTTCCTTAAATGTAATATGAACTCATGGGGTTTAGTGAAAGTATTTTAGTTCTTAGAGTAAATAAGATTTAGTTCGTTATATAAAGTCAGACTTTATCGGCGTCCTCATAAACAAAGTGGAAATTAACCCCGCTATATATGAATCAAATGTGAAAAAACCTCACTTGTCGAAGTGGTAAGGCCCTCTACTATGAGTGCTACAGGTCTTGAGTTTGAATCAATGAAGAAACATATCGTTTTTGCTAGATTTTTGCTTAAAATCAATATCACCAAAATGATATCATCGTTGTTTATGCTACATTCTTTTCTTGAAAATTCCAAATTATTATCAAAATTATTATCTCCTAACTGAAATTTCAATTCATCACTAATTGTTTTTTTCCTTAAGAAGCCCAAAAAACCAACAAAATCAATAAATATAAGAAAGTAAGTCCAGCTTTAAATCTCATTACACTTTAAAAAAAAAAATCACTCTTCTTACTCTCAAACCGATACCGAATCTTGCGATTTTTTGTAAGGTGTACTAACTTATCTATACTATCATATAAAGAAGACAAATTGCGATACCAAACTTTTAATTTTCAATTTTAGCCTTATAATTTTAGTACTGGCACAATATTTTATAATTAAGTTTCTAATCTAGTCTTACGATTTAGGTGAATCATTAACTACAATAATATGATGATTGATGATTTAGTTTCCAAAACTTGAAATTTCTATATAAATTACATATTTAATCTTTATAATTTAAGTTATTTCTTCACTCTACAGAATAAATTCTTAATCATGCGAAGATTGCGTGCTAGTGCTTCTAGTATTATTATATACGAATAATATACTAAATTTGATGTTTAAATTTATTTTCAAGTATATTCTTGTGCATTCAAACTAAATTTATTATTTTTTGGGGCTTTAAAATAAGACTGTTAAAGTTTTTTGTATACGTCTATTAAAATTTTCTTCTATTCCAGATAGATAGACAGATATACTAATTATAGGAGAATCATGTATAATCCTAAGAGCTCGTGTACAAGCGTTGTTGGTCAATTTTACTCTTCAAAAAAATATAGAGTTTAACTTTAATAACATCTTTACTTACCATAATATTGTTGGTCAATTTTATTTTCCATTCCATCTTACACAATATACATAGATCTTTAAGTTAATAGCAGACCGGGGTCCAAAACAATCCTAGCTCCACCCCTGAAGGTGCATGAAAAAAGATCCATGTGTAGCGATCGATCTAATTATTAAACTAATGCATAGAATTATGGGAAAAATGCACAAAACACCCAATGTGTTATAAAAACTTGCACCAAACTCTCTCGTGTTATTTTTTCAATGTAGAACCTCCCCCTCCCCCTCCAAATACCATATGTTTTTTTTTTCTCCACTCTCTTGACATTGATTATAGTTCCTAATCTTTCTCGGACTAACACTATGTTTGAAGATAATAATCTTGAAATTAGACAAGAAAAAAATGGAGAGAGAGCATCAACTAATCTCATCAGCTTCGCCAACTTAATTCTGGTTTTGCTTTTTTTGTCTCACCTGCTTTACGTTTCTTGGTACCAACTTTGGGAATTATGGAAGATGGTGATTTTGACGACGAATGGTTTTTAATCAAGTTGCTTATGAGGCTACTGGTGAAGCTAATATTCAGGTCAAAAATTGTTTCTAGGCATTGGATGTCTGTGATATTGGACCCCTCTTTTGCGCTTATGTTCATCTCTCATAGTTTTGTTGTTACAACCTTTGCAATCTTGGGTGTTCCGTGTTCGTTTCTGGGTTTATGTGTTTGGATAATTCCAATTGCTCAAATTACAATAATATGATATTTTCGAAAATACAAATATTATAATTACAATATGCACTTTTTTAATATAATATTATATTTGTTATGTGCATATAATATTATATTTATTATATGCATTTTTTGCATATACAAATATTAGATATGGCTAAGAAAATATGATATCCGAAGGTTTGTATTTAAAACATATTTGTCTCTCTCCCATTGCCTATTACTTTACTCTTTTGAAATGTTAAAAACTTTGTCCTTTAGCGTACTCTTAATTTATTTTTTAACTTCATGTAATTTGACACTAAATTTTTCTCATATGCAAATGCTTATGATCCCCTTGACCCATATGGTAACACCACGGTAAAATGAGATGTTATCGCATGGAATGCAGATGGATACATTGTTATCTCAACAACTTCCAACTGTATCGATACATCGAGACAGTCGGGTGGCGATTAGGCTGGACGTGGGCAAAGCAAGAGTTCATATGGAGCATGTTGGGTGGTCAGCCGCCGAGCAAGGGGACTGCTCGAGTTCTAAAGGGACGACCTTACATCACAGCTGCCGAAAGAATCCCGCCATGGTGGATTTCTACTTAATTATACTACTTACACAAAAATTTACGCCTAACATTTAGATCTCATGCCCTGAACTTTGAATATCAAAAAAGTACACATAATAAATATAATATTTGTATATAAAAAATTGCACATAATAAATATAGGACGAAATGTTAAAAATGCCCGCTAACTTTTGAAAAAAAAGTTAAAATGGCCGTTTTTTTCGGGCCTTGCAAAAATGCCTGTATGTTTTAAAAAAAACTTCAAAAATGCCTGATGCCCTAATTTGGGCTAAAACTGCCTATGTGGCGGTACAGTGGCTGCCACGTCAATAAACTGCCCTGCCACGTCATATTTTCAGTTTAAAAATATTTTCAAACAAACCTTTCTTATTTTAAATGTTATATTTGCACCCCAAAATAAATTGCACTTTGCACCCCAAGATATATATAAATAATAAACACATATATATATATATATATATAAATAATAAGAAGAAGAATAAGCATATATATAAATATAATTAAAAAAGGGTCATATATATATAAACATATATGTAACGGGAGCTATGGAGATCTTCTGAGGTGGAGTGTGTATGCGATTGCCCAAGACCGGAATGAAGATGATTTTGAAGACGTGATTAGTAATAATCACATCTTCAATGTGGAGATTGTTGACAGTGGGCACACACGTGGGGAAACCATCCCCATCACTTGCATGTTAAGGTGGGCCCACTTAAAATAATAAAGAAGACAAACGATGAGCTTGCCATATGGTGCATGGATGGCAATTTCTATATAATTGAATTGCACATGGAATTCAATTATATGTGCAATTCAATTATGGTACACGGTATTGAGAGAAGTTTGTGTGTAAACTTCTCCTATAAATAGCAGACCATTTGCTATTTGGAAATCATCCAATTCACAGTAGCATTTGCAGTGTAATACTCTTATTTTCTCTTGTAATATTTATATATTTATGTGAGGTTATTTGGGGAGTGTTACGGGTAAAAAAAGCTCTGTGGGGATCGTTGGGCTAAGCGAGAAATTGTGTAGTTGTAACAATTTTCTACATAGTGTATTTTCGTTCGGGGCCCCGTGGTTTTTCTCCGATTTTGAAGTTTTCACGTAAAATTCTTGTGTTGTTACGATCGTCATATTTTATTCGTGTTTGCTTCGTTATATCCACGATGGGCAAATCCTGGGGCGCATATTTGTCGACTCAAATACCTAACAATATAGTCATGAATGTGAGACCAAATAGTAAAACAATAGTTAAGATGGCGAGTCTCTCTCTCTCTCTCTCTCTCTCTCTATATCTCTCTATCTCTCTCTCTCTCTTCTTTTTTTATCTGATGAACAAATATTTTTCTCTTATTTAATATCACGAAATTCAATCTTTAAACTGGTGTTTAGTAGAGAAGCCTCCAACTCCAGGTGTCGTGTGTATTAACTTCGATGCGGCTACTAGTAATCAACAATCAGTTGGGGGTATTGGGATTGTTGGTCGTGACTCGCAAGGTTGTGTTCTGGCTTGGAAACGTATGAGAATTCTCGAAAGTTAGCAAGCTGAGGTATTCGAAGCAACAGCAGCAAATGTAGAAAACTTTGGAATTGAAAAGGGTTGGGACCAGTTTTACATTGTTGGGGATTGTCTGAAGGCTGAATGTAATAAAATACATCAACGAGGGTCAAAAGACAAGGGCCAATATCGCGACATTTCTCGATAAGGTGATTGATCTAAAAAAATAGCGTTCAATCCTTCAATGCTGTTGAATAAACTATATATATTGCTGCACGTTTAGTTTCCTAGTTTGTAGGATGGTCATGGTTCTTATTTTACCAAGTCGATAGGAGTCAGTTTTATATTATGGGATAATGCCTATTTTTATGCTTTATTAGTTATGTATGATTCTATAAAATCAGATTTGGCTTATCAATAAAAGTGAATGTTTTCCCTCAGCTTTTCTTCACGTTCTTAGGTGGTGTTTGCAAACTCTAGTGGAAAAGTAGAAGTTCACAATTTTTAGTTAGGGCAAAATATTTTTTTTGCCCTTTATTTTATGCCAACTTCAGGTTTTGCCCTTTAACTTTTCGGGCTTAGAAAATGCCCGCTAACTCCTTACTTTTTTATAAAAAATGCCCGGCGGGCTCTTGGATTGGGTTTGGGCTGGTTTTGCTGACGTGGCGTTTGACTGGGCGTCCCAGTCAGACGCCACGTCATTTTTTTTCATATGTATATATATACAATTTTTTTTATATTTTTCATAATTTACAAAATTATTTAAGTTATAAAAAACAAAAAAAAACTAAAGTAATTTAAAAAAAAATATCACACACATATATATAAATAATAAAGATATATATAAATAATAGTAAACACACATATATATAAATAATAATAAACATATATAAATAAATAAAAATAAACATATATATAAACATAATAAACATATATAAATAAATAAAAATAAACATATATATAAACATATATATATATATAAAACAAATAACAATAAAATTCAAAAAAAAATTAAAAAAAATAAAAAAACCCTACCCCCCTGTGACCCCACCCCCACCCCCCCACCCCCACTACGCCCCAACATCCACGGTTGCAGTGGTGGTGGCGTCAAATCGACGCCACCACCACTACAGCCGTGGTCACCACCACTGCGATTTGGCAGTGGTGGTGGCGGGGCGGGGAGGGGGTGGGGTTCCGGAGATGGATTTGGCAGTGCTCGGCGGCGTGGGGTTGGGGGGGGGTGGAGGGGGGGGGTACGGAGATGAAATGTTCTTATTTTTTAATCATTTTGTTTTTTATTTATTTTATATAATGTTAAAATATTTATTATTTTATAAATAGGTATAAATAATAATATATGTTGATATTATTATTATATATATATGTTTTACTTTTACAAATAATTATATATATATGTTTATTATTTTTATCACCATTATAAATTTGTAGATATAAAAAAATTTATGTATATATATATACATATATATGAAAATGCTAGAATTATTCTTTTTTTTTTTGTTTTCTTATAATTTTTATCATCATTATAAATTGTAGATTATAAAAAAGTTGTGTATATATATACATATATATCAAGATGCCAGAATTATTTTTTATTTTTATTGTCATTTTATAATTTTTATCACCATTATAAATTGTAGATTATAAAAAAATTATGAGAATTATGTTAATTTTTAATATTTACTAGTAAATATAAATTTACTAAACACTTTAAGATAAAATTTTCTATTAAACTTGAATTTATACAAACTTTTAGTGTTTAGTTAAATTCAAAATTATATCTAATTTTATTATATATTGAATTAACATATACATATCTGAACCCATTTTTCTTTTTCTTTTTTTTTATGTTTTTAATGTAAATATATGTTTAATGTATAAATATATATATATATATATATTAACATATATATATATATATGTGTGTTTATTTGTTTCCATTCAGCAACATAAAAAAAAAAAATTAATGACGTGGCGTCTGACTGGGACGCATAGTCAAACGCCACGTCAGCAAAACCAGCCCAAACTCAATCCAAGAGCCCGTCGGGCATTTTTTATAAAAAAGTAAGAAGTTAGCGGGCATTTGCTAAGCCCGAAAAGTTAAAGGGCAAAACCTGAAGTTGACATCAAATAAAGGGCAAAAAAAATATTTTGCCCTTTTAGTTAAGCCAAAAGTCCTCCACACCAGCTTGAAGATTGTGAGATTTTTTAGCTTAAAAAAAGTTTTATAATCGAAAAAGCTAGATTTACAAATAAAAAACTGATTATAGTTTTTTTTAAGAGTTTGCAAACAGCACCTTAATTTGTACACTTCCAAGTGTATATATATTTTCTCTTTTGTATCAAATGATGTATATACATCACAAGAAGGCCCCGTGCATATTATTGGCTCTAGTGTTTTTACAAGTACGTATCGACTGAAGTAGTTGAGAACCAATAACGTATATGAATTATGGTATTGAGTACTAATTAATCTTGTTAATGATTTTTTTTCAGCCTTGTTTCCATACATGGAGAGTAATGAAATGCTGATTAAAACAACCCAATGAATCTATTATAAGTGTCATTTTTAGCATACATTTCTATTTGTTGAATGTTTTAAATCTCTGCAACATTTTTAGATCCTTCCAGTATGTTTCTAAAAACTCTTAACTTTTTTTTTTCGTTGCAATGAGCATGGAATCACTTCCATAATCTATACTTTCATAAATATTATTTTCGAGATCAGATTAACTAGGATTGCACTTTATACAAAAGATTGTAAAAGACAGGCCCAATCCCAATTTCAACGTGGAACGATTCTACGTACTGAAAAAGAAAACGACGGTTGAAAAATTAGATATTCAATATTTTAAAAAGTTTTGTATACTTTTCTAATACACAAGTAATATACACTTTTCAAAAATAAAAAATTAAAGTTATTATATGCATTTTTCTAATATAATATTATATTTATTATGTGCACTTTTCCCTTATATAAATATTATATTTAATATGTGCGCTTTTCTCATATACAAATATTTCATTTATATTATGTGCATGTTTCTGCTATACAACCAAGCCCAGATAACTCAACCCGATAGTTAATATTTCTTATTCAACAAAAAACTACAAAATCAATGGAGTTTCCCACGGGCCATGCGATCGAAGTCTCAAGCAACAAAGGTTTCAATGGGTCGTACTACGAAGAAACATTGGTAACATAGGTTCCTTCAAGAAACGCATATGTAGTGGAGTACAAAATTCTTCAATTATCCACTGAACGAGAAACCAGATTAATGTAACAAAAAGACACAAAGCAAGTTCGATGATGACCCAGAGCCCCTCGAACTTCTTATCCCACCATCAAGACCAACATTAACTCAAAACACCAGTCTATTCTCATTCGACTATGCACCCACCGCCATTCGAAAGGACCTAGCTATAAGTCGTACTTAATTATCTGTATAAAGCTCCCTTTTTTTCTTTAAAGGACAGAATACACTTCTTCCCTTAAAATTTTGGAAAAAAGAAATACGCATCAAGTGTAATTTCTTTTATGTTGTTATTTTCTCGATTCGGGGAGAGGCCAACCCCCCTTCTTATTTGTACAAACTTTTTCATTACGCTATACATATAAGTGGAGTTCTCTATGACTCTATCATCATATATAGTAAATAATACTAATAATTTGCCGGTATTACAACATAATTAATCGTGCCCACTATTTTCAACACAAAAAGTTTTGACAGATTAAAATTATTGCATGTCGAGTATCAGACTAACAACCTTGTATAACAACTTCTCGAAAGAAAACAAAACAAACCAATTAATTTATGTAATAATTCCACTACGTAACCGAATTTTGGCCACACAACATTACTAGCTAATCCAGTGATCAAAACTGAAATAATACGAAAGACATTAAATCACTAATCTTTTCTTGTCAACAGCTAATCAACAGCAGTGTTCTTATCTTTTTAAACTTCCCACCTTCCCATGGGGTACCACACGCGGCTACCCGCACATGTAGAAAATGAAACTATGTTATCATACTCACATAATGGAGTATTTGCACGGGTAGTGGGTACCCAATTTTTTGTATTTTTATATTTCATAACCTAAAACATAAGTCAATATACTCTTTGAAATAAAATATTTATAGGGCACATGATTAAAATCTGAAATACCCATAATAACTTAGATTCAATAATCATTAAAATCCAACTACATCATTCATTAATGACAATAAAAACTATTTCGTACATAATTTAATCAATTTTTGAAAATATAATACAATACAAAAAAAAAATTAACAATAATTTTTAGTTAATTAAAGTTACATAAATCTTAATTATAATATATATAAGTTTAAAAAAATATATTATATTTCTTGAAATTCGTATATTATTGGTATATTAGTATATATATGTATATATATGTGTGTGTTTGTGTGTGTATAAATTGAAATTAAAAGGGACATGCGGAGACCCATACGGAAGCGAAAAATTGATAAATACCGCTCATTTCCATTCAAGCTTCGGAAACTAAATTGCGGGTGCCCCACTCCCATTTTACCCGTTTTAAATGAGAAATGCCTAAATGAAAGTGGGACGGAAGCGGATACTTACTTCAAATGTTCACCCTTGACACAATCACGCAATTGGAGTTTATAGAGGTTTTTATAGAGGTAGATAGCCAGAAAAATCACATTTGATACCCTAACTAATTACTTTTTCCTAATTAGCCATTGACAATCACACTTCAAATACACACGTGGCTCGTAGACTTTAGTACTTTACAGGTCCGCTTCAAAAGCCCTTGAAAAAAAAAAAAAAAAAAAAAAAAAGCAAACAGGGTTTTGTGGTAAAAGTAAAATCAACAATGGAGAGTAACAGCAGCACGAATTTGGAGCAGATACTGCAAGATGGCAAGCTCTATCGCCACCTTAATTCTCTCATCGTTGCTCATTTACGCGACAACAATTTCACTCAGGTCAGCTTTTTTTTTTTTTTTTTTTTTTCTGAAAATCGTTTCGAATTTGATGTATAGTGTAAATTACACAAAATTAACCCTAAATTGATTAGTTTTTTTGTGAAATTTGAGCTGTTTGTTGATTCTGTGTTATGGTAAGATTTGTTCATATGCATTTTGAAGATTTAGTTGCTGGTTAGAGATATTTTATTTTGTTTTCGATTCGGCACGTGTAATTACTGAAACGGTACTATATACAAGAGTTGCATTCGAGATTCGACGAGATATCGCCTTGATACGATTTGGAGTTTGGTGTTCGTCTTTTCGTTTGGCGCCATATTGCGTAAATTCTACGATTGATTGATCGTTTGAGTAGTCTGTCGTATTCCTCCGAGTGTTTTGAATTGTGATGGGGTCGTCTTTATTGCTTTTGTCGTGAATCGTAGTCGAAACGTTCAACATCGTTGTGTTGGAAAGAGGATATCGAGTTTCAATTTGCATAGAAACCAGACTTCAATTGTCGACATGGTGACTCTAAATGTTCAAGAGTGCATCCTGCTCCTCCTTTGGTATTTGCAACCACGTTCATGAGTTTAATGTCATGTGAATATTTGAGTTGTTGATTCTGTGTATGTAAGATTTGGTCATATGGGCACGAAATCACCTACATACGATTGGTTTTCTGTTAGAAACTTAGAATCGTCCATTCTGTTTCCAGAGTGTTTTAAATTGTTACGGGGTCGTCTTTATTGCTTTTGTCATCTCGTGATGGAAAGAAGATAGCCGGAAATCAATTTGCGTAAAAACCAAACGTGGGAAAGCTAAATGTTCAAGAATGCATTCCGTACCTCCTTTGGTATTTGACACTAACATTCGTGCATTCTATGTCATGGTAAGCAAAAAAGTGTCGACACGTGGCTGTATCTATCCACACCATACCAGAAAACGCATATTAGATTAGATACTTAGTCGCGTTTCCTAGAGCATTACTTGACTTTTAAGAAGTCTGGTTACATTTCAAACTGCCGGAGTTTGTTTTCTTTTCACGTTCCAGTTATGGGAGCAATTAATGAAATACTTGTATTTCCTCTTGTGTAGGCAGCAACTGCAGTTGCATCAGCTACAATGACACCTCTACATGTTGAAGCACCTCCTAACAAGCTCCTGGAGTTGATTGCTAAGGTTTGTATCTTGCCTTGGAACAAGTCTACTTTCTACATCTACAAAACAATTTCGGAATTGATTGACGTCCAAAGACTGACGGACTAAGAAAACGATAAAATACTAGTTGTAGTTCTAAGTGGTTAACAGGGTCTTGCAGTGGAGAAAGATGAGATGATGAGAGGGGTATCTTCAGCTACACCATTTGACTCGAGCATACTTACAGGATACGGCTCGGTCCCTGCTTCACGGATCGCTGCTGTTGATTTCAGGTAATCCATTGGTAGTTTAGCATTTTTTTCTTTTCCTAAGTGGTGGTTTTTTTCTGGCAGTAGGTACTAAAAGATACCTTGCTGAATCTCCTAGTATTGAAATAAAACTATATTTCTTTTCTGAACAGTGCCGTGCATGATACTAAGGGGGCATCAAAGAGTTTTCCGAAGCATGAAACAAGACACATTTCAGAGCACAAGGTAGGGAAGTTTAGGGAAATGCCGATCTTGGAAACACTAGTGTTTTGAATAAGCACTGAAATAACTGATAAATTCTTAACGTTTTTATTTCAATTTTAATCATGCAGAATGTCACTCGATGTGCAAAATTTAGTCTAGACGGAAGGTTTCTTGCAACCGCAAGTGCTGACACATCGATAAAGCTCTTTGAGGTTTGATCTCTATCTCGAATCTGTTTGATGGTGTTCTGTTTAGCTAATTGGGTGATGATGTGTCATACAGGTATCAAAAGTAAAGCAAATGATGCTTCCAGATGCAAGGGAAGGCCCTGTTCGGCCTGTGATACGGACATTTTATGATCATCTACAGGTTTGCTACATTTAATTGTGGGCACATGCATATGCTTGTCTTTGTAGTGTCATATAGCTCTGCGCTGTATTTGAGGAATTTACTCTGTGCTTTTCTTTGTCCATTTTCTTGTTATGCTTAACCGTAGCAACCATATGTTCTGTTTTAAATGCCTTATTTATCTATTGCAGCCAATAAATGATTTGGATTTTCATCCTCAAAATACTATCCTGATTTCTGGAGCCAAAGATCGCACAATAAAGTATGATTTACATCCATCCGTATTCGGATTGTTTTTATTCTTATCATTTAATGAACAAAATCCCTAAACAGCGATTACAGAACTTCTGTTAGAAAGATCAAATTTAGGAACCATATCACAATATTTATCATGTGTTTTTTGAAAAATCCTTGTCACTTTTCTTCCAAGGTTTCGTTGAATATCAGAATATATTGATTTTGAATGACAGGTTCTTTGATTTTTCAAAAACAACTGCAAGGAAAGCATTCAGAATTGTTCAGGTGGTCATTCTACCTATTTTCTCTGAAATTTTATTCTTTCTTGTGCTACTAATCGTGATGTTAAGATATCATTGATCAATACTTCTGTGGTTGACTCTTATCAGGACACTCATAACGTGAGGTCTGTATCATTCCATCCCTCTGGAGAGTTTCTTTTGGCAGGTAAGTAGATTTTGATTTTAGACCTACAATTTCTAAAAGGTTTCATTACCAAAATTCCTTCAGAGTTTACTTTTTGTATACTACGAAAAAAGCTTCATGACCATATCAACATTGTACGACATGACAACTTTTGATTGTTGAAAACAAAGCTATTCGTCACGTGGCACAGTGTCTCATCGAAAGACTTTGTATCTGATTTCTCCTTACGTTTCCTTATGTAATTTTATTTCAAAATGAATACAGGAACTGACCATCCAATCGCACATTTATATGATGTTAATACTTTTCAGTGCTACCTATCAGCAACTGTTCAAGAATCTGGTACCAATGGAGCCATAAATCAGGTATTCGTTAGCCCCGTCCTCCATTTTCTCCAATGATGATTATTTTGTCAAGCAATCAGCATCTTACATGTTTAACTTATTTCTTGCAGGTTCGATATTCATCAACAGGTGGCATGTACGTAACAGCTTCAAAGGACGGTGCTATTCGGCTCTGGGACGGGGCGACGGCCCAGTGTGTCCGTTCAATTCTTAATGCTCATGGAACAGCAGAAGCTACTAGTGCAAATTTTACAAAAGATCAAAGGTGGAGATTACGTCCTGCCATGATTTGTACAACGCTTGTCTTCTATTCCTGTTTTTTCTTCTTTCCAAGTTTTGTGTGTTTGGTTCATGTAGATTTTCTGGTGGTTCTCTCATGATCTTGGAATTTCTTATTGTTATCCCTTATGATCTTAGCTCACTAATCTCTCAAGTTGTTCCCTAGGTATGTTCTCTCTTCTGGAAAAGATTCTATTGTGAATCTTTGGGATGTCGGCTCCGGTAGATTAGTCAAGCAATACGTTGGAGCCGCACATGCACAATTCCGGAGCCAGGTAGTCTTACAACTTACATGAATGATTTTAGCACTGAGTAACTGGAATTAAAATGTTATCATGTTTGTCGCCATATGCTTATCTGTGTGCTGGAGTCTAATTTTTCTCCCAGAGCATGTTAACTATTAAATTTCACATTTCCTCCGAGATCTTAATTAAATTTGATCAAATAAATGCACCATACTTGCAATTTTGCAGGCTGTTTTCAATGAAACGGAAGAATTTGTGCTCGCTATTGATGAACCAAGCAACGAGGTTGACTTGCTTCCTTTACCTTCTTATATTGCTGAATACATTGACTAGCATTCAAAGTATGTTTTCATGATTGCCAAAGGTAGAGGAAAGTTTAGAATATAAATCAAACATCAGACGATTCAAATGTTGTTATTTCTTTGTTTCTACAGATTGTTGTATGGGATGCAATGACAGCAGAAAAAGTAGCTAGATGGCCTTCAAACCATATGGGCAGCCCCCGTTGGCTTGACCATTCTCCGACGGAGGCGGCATTTGTTACATGCGGGACTGACAGATCCGTGAGATTCTGGAAACAGACATGAAGGGGTGTAGTGTAAACTTGCTTATAGTATCAAAAAATTGATGTTGTACTGTAGAACACATACACAAGTGTAATTTCTTGTTTGGTTATCGGAAGTCGGAACTGTAACCTTGGATTTAATATTTATGGAAAATCTTCAACTTTTAGGAGAATGAAAATTCACAATGATCAAGTTGCTTATGACATATTTCTTCTGTTCTGCAAATGCGTTTTATGTTGCACGTTTTCTTGCGTATTACTCCTTTTTTTTGGGAGCTTTGTGTTATAAGATACTATCTCAACCAGATTCGTTGCAACACTCATCTTCTATTTCAAAATTCTGGAAATAAGGAAATGTAACTTCTACTTCATAATGATAAAAAAAAAAAAACAAGAAAAAACCATTTGTACGAACATCCTGAAGGTTTTGCCCCCAGTAGTAACACTCCGGATACAACCTACGCGAACAACAGCGTCTTACACGAAAACAAACAGAAGAGAGAAACTGAGAAACAGAATCCATGAATTATATTGCTGTGTTGAGATAAAAACTAAAAGTGATCAGAACGATACAGAATGTATACAACAGTAAACTCATTATTTTCCAATCAAAAGCAAGTACATCCCTGTGCTTCTGTAAACTCAGCGTGTACCCGTCAGGCTCGCGTGCATTTAGGCCACTCCAACGGAAAAAAAGAAAAAAAAAAAGAGTACATATTCTTTCCAATCTACGTCAAAATCTAAAATGCCATAAACTGACAATGGTTCTGATCAATTCCGAAATGCAACTGGATGGCCCGAAGCTGCAATGCAAAAGAGCTACTGAATTCTGAAATATAAAAGAAGAAAACCTTCCCGCCTTGTGTAGAGCAAAGATGACGGTAGGAGAGAAACCGCAAGCTCTGCAAATAATAATTCAATCGAAAAGTCACAAAACAGAAGAAAGAGTAAAATGAGAGAAATCTAAATCTAGCCATGAAACAATGTTATCAGGATTCATAGATCCAATTGAGATTCTTCACATAACCATACCAGCATAGTGAATATCATGTTAGGTCGGTGCGTTAATCAGTAAAAGCCTTACCAGCTAGAGATATCTAATCTAGGGTGCTAATCATTGCCCCAAAAGTAGCAGAAGCTTTACCAGCTAGAGATCATTGGGAAAGCAATTTCACGGTAAAAGATAACCATTGAAGGAGACTGGACAAGTCAACGTCAACGAGGCAGTACAGAAGAAAAGCGAAAATGTTGTTCTTAGCATGCTTTGTTCTTCATTGGAGAGACATGCTCTATGAGGATGTAATAAAGCAGTATATATGTTGGCCAAGAACGTATATGTGCTTTAGTAGTGAAGGCTTAGCCATCATTAGTTCTATGCTATTGTAAATTCAAAAACTTCAATTAACTAATCATGTTTTATCCTTTCATCTAAATAAACAGTATATATGTAAAGTATCAACGTTAACATGCTAACGTGATGCTGACAGTTGATCACTATCTAAACACTTGTTGTAACATTCTTAGAATCTCGGTATAAGGAACCAGCCTGTATTCAAGCTAAATATATCGTGTGAATCATTACTTAATAATTATTAACAAGTAAACCAGATAAGGATACTTAATGTCATCATACCTCTTGCAAGAAAAACGATACGCAAAACAACTAAAAGCCCCAAGGTCAATAAGCACGGCGCATAGCTTTCTTTGGCTTCTTTACATAACTCAACCTGATCTTTTTGAGCCGTCTTCTCTTCCTCGCCATTTTCTCCGGCAGTGTCTCTCGCTTCTTCTCCTTCTTCACAGCAGTAGCTTTCTTCTTCACAAACCTCGGATCCAACTTATATTCCTTTGGCTCAACTGGCACTCCGTTGCTCTCAGCTTCTTTGTAAAGTGTATTTGCCTTTTCTATACGTCCATGTGCACACAATTTTCCCATCAACAAGTCATACGTCTTAATTCCGGGTTCACATCCATCCTCCTTCATCTTTGCAAAGAGACTCATAGCATGATCGAGTCTTTCAATGCCACACAAAATCTTCAAACACTCATAATAAGCCTTCTTATCCAATGCATCCCCATACCCAGCAGATTTCATTCTATCAATCATCTCGTCACCTTCACCGACCCTAGCAGCCTGATATAAACTCTTAATAAGCACAAGGAACGTAGTCTCGTCCGGGTAACATCCCCATTCCCCCATCCTATGAAACAGCTTCACCGCATCCTCGGTCTTCCTAATCTTACATAAATTACTAATCAACACATTAAAAGTCCCGACATCACGCGGAACCCCATTCCTCTCCATCTCAACCAACACATTCTCCGCCTCACTCTGAAGCCTAAACGGATCCTTCTCCCTACAAAGCCGACAAACACAATCCAAGATCGAGTTATACGCACCCGTACCCAACTCAAACCCTCCACGATACATCTCCCCCGCCAACCTCTTCGCCTCATCCAGCTTCCCATTTACACACCACCCTTCAATTAACGAATCACAAATCCCCTCGTCCGGGAAAAACTCGCTCGCCAAACCCTTAACCATCTTCTCCGCATTACTCGCGTACCCACGCTCACATAAACTCGACACAATCAACCTCAACGAACCCATACCCCTCTTAAACCCGTAATCTCCCTCCATCCTATCGAACAACGCCACCGCCTGCACTGCCCGACCCGCCCTCACCAACCTATCGACTAGCACCTCAAGACACTTCTCCCCAACCACACCATTCCCAATCACAAGCACCTCGTGTGCAGCCTTAAAATCCTTCCTCCTACCGAAATAATCGACGAAATATGAGTAAACCTCGTCGGATGCTTCAAACCCCGGCCTCGTGGCAACCCATTTCAAGAAATCAAGACCCATGCGTCCCGCATCGGGGGAACTATTCAGTGTGGCGAGGATCAGGGAAGGGGTAATTTGGACATGGGAGTATGAAAGGTCGAGTCTTTGGGGTAAATCCAGCGGTTCAAAATGTGGGTTTTTGAGGAGCTCGGCTGAGAGTGACTGTGCGCTGTTCTTTTCATCTTGTGAGGTGAAATTTGAGGTATTGGTGATGTTTGTTGTTGAGAAGAGACGGAGAGGATGGAGAAAATGGGGAGGAGAGAGAGTGGGGAGTGGAGGGAGGAGGGTGGGTGGTGGTGGTGGGGTGGTGGTGGTGGGGCGGAGGAGGAGGAATTTGCGGAGGTGGATGTTGGATCGACGCATTTTTATTTTCAGTGTGTTTGTGCAGTGAAAGGGGAAATTGGAAGAGGGTTTTGGGGTTTTGAAGGAATGGGGTGTGGTGGGGTGCAGGGTAACTAAGGTGTGGGAATATTTATAGGGTTCTTATTTTTATTACTTGTCATTATTATAGGTTGCAACTTTTTACAAAATCCTTATGTATGAAAGGAGTTTACTGGGAAAAAATCGAAATTGGTCCTTTATTGTGTCATAGTTACAGTTTTCGTCCTTTATTGTGTCATTGTTTTATTTTGGTCCTTTATTGTGTGTTTCAGTACGATTTTGGTCCTTCAGATGGAATCTCAGCCGAAAATGTCATGTACGAGGACGTGCTGCCCTAAATTCATTTTTTTTGAATTTTCTACAAGCATATTCGCATGTTGGAACAACAATTTTAATTTTTTTATTTAAAATTTTGACCCGTCCGATCCGGATAATCCGGTCAAATCGGGTAGGCCGGGTCAGAATTTTAAATAAATAAAAATAAAAAAATTTAAAACCAGCGTTTCCACATGTGAATTTGCATGTGGAAATTAAAAAAGTTTTTATTTTGGCCGGCAAGTGTTCCCACGTGATATTTTCGACTCTGACTTCTTCCTAAGGACCAAAATCGTACTGAAACACACAATAAAGGACCAAAATAAAACAAGGACACAATAAAGGACGAAAACTGTAACTAGGACACAATAAAGGACTAGTTTCGATTTTTTCCCGGAGTTTACTCTAGTTTGGAGTAGAGGTGTGCATTTGGATCGGATCGGATCGAATCGAGGCTGAAAGTCGATTTCGATCCTGGAGAAATGAGGATCGAAATCGAATCAATTTAAAACGATCCGATTCGATCCAAAATCATTCGATTTCGATCCGATTCGATTCGATTTCGATCCTTTTTTCTTTTTTTTTCTTATTTATTTTAATATCAATGAGACCAACCACAATATTCAAACAGAGTTACTGAATTACAAAATTCACTTTCATATGGTGAGAGAAAGGTGTTACAAATTTACAATTGTATATGTTTCTCAAAGACAGAAATGTGGCCTTCAAATGGACCAAGAAAAAGATGTTAGGTATGTGTATATATAAAAATATAATATTAACATTATATATAGAAATATCTTAGTAGCATTAATAGGCTTAGCTTTATAGATAAAAATATAATATTATATATACTATTATATATTTATTTATTTTTAAAAAATAAGATGAGTATTCGATCCGATCCGATTCTCAACCTCTAAAATCGAGGATCGAATCAAATGGGGGTTCGATCCTAAGGCAAAAATCAAAAGTCGGATCAAATATTCGATCCGATCCTCGGATCGGATCATTCGATCGATTTTCACCCGATTCGATCGATCCGATTCTTTTTGCACAACCCTAGTTTGGAGTAAGCTTTAGAGTAGATTTTTTGGGATATATAAAGACTTCTTCATTAGTTAGAGTAGGCGGAGTCCACGAGAGAAGAGCCCATGTCATACGTTAATATTAAGAATTATAGGGAAGTTCAAGTTAGAGTGAACTAAAAATTGACGAACGAAATGACCGATTGATCCTTATTAAATTAATTTAGCTTGTGCCTCGTCTTTATTGTATTTCTAATACGATGTCATCTTAAGATATTGCTCAACAAATGAATCTTATTAACATCTACATATGATAAATTGCAGATCGAACGTTTGTCTCGTAAAAAAACATGCGGTACATGAGCTAAGTTCGCGTGCCATCTCAACATGCTGCTAAATGGATAGATATATCAACGCTTACGGGTGATAAATTAAAGCTCAAACTATTTTATCAAAGAAATGGGATATTGATAAAAATCTGCGTCCACTGAGTTCATGAGTTGAAGACTAACAACATCGAACGATATTATGTGTGGATATTTGGTATTGGGCTTTAACTCGAAGAAATTAGTCAATTCTTTATGTTGATTTCAGAAAGAAAAAAAAAGTGAGAGAAAAAGGGGAAAAAAACTATTTTTAAGACCACTAGAATATCTCAAATTCAATCAATTAACCTGTCTATTTGTTGATTGGCATTCGTTGTTACATGGGTAGAGCTGATGACCTTTCTCGATATTATTTTTTGTATTGTTAAATTAAAGAACGATTCGCTAAGAAAGTAAAGATTAAGTTCAAATTATAACAAATACTTGTTATAAATTATAATATGTCATCAATAACTTCGTTTAAAGTTTTGAACCAAAATGGATTCGTTTTTTTGCTCGAATATCCAACATCGGAATTGGATTTTTCTTCCAATTGTTACAATCCTAAGATGATTTGTCGCAAGTCGTCCTTGCGTCGTCAACGCTAACGTCCTCTCCTCATACCCAATTGCATTTAATATGTGGCTACGCGTCCTCTGTATAATTTTTAAGGAACGTGGTGTAAGCTGAGCGACAAGAGTACTTGTCGTTTGATGTTTTCGTCCAAATCGCCACGAGGGAGAAGATGACGTCGTATTCTTGGATAGGCCGCCTCAATTGTTAGCTAGTTTGCTTAGTTTAGACATGGTCTAAGGACTTTATTTTATTTCCTTTCTACCAAAAAAAAAACAATTTTAATAGCTGATGAGACCACAAAAAGAAAAAACTAAAAAAGGACAAGTTTGTCCCTGGTCTTTTCCTTCAGTAAGCTGATTTAGCTAGAAAATGTCAGGGGTAGTTATGTCTTTTCAGGATATAATTTTGTGGATATACGAAGAAGAAGAAGATTTTGGTGGATGATGTAGGATTGGTCAGTTGAGATAGAGTGAGAAAGCCAACGGTTCTTTTTTCTCGTGGACACGTGGCGAGGTCCCCTTGTTCGCCGGAAAATCCTTCAATTCCCGGCAGAATTCTTTGTCAGGTAAAGTTTGTTCACCTCGTTAACATGAACTAATATTGCATTATTTGTTGCAATTCTTGTTTCTGTTTCTTGCATTGTATTTGAAGGAGCTTGAAATTCAGACAATCTTTGAAGTTAAGGTTATTGGAGTTGTGAATTAGTGATAATAGTTTTGTTTTGTTAAGAATAAATGCCATGTAAAAAAGATTAATGTGGCACATTTAAAAAGGTTGAAGCTTTATAGTTTATCCTATTGATGTCAGGATTTAGAGCATTAGTTTTTCTCCCTTGGCTCTCTCAAGTTCTCAACTAGTGAGCTCCCTCCCTTTCGGTAGGATAATAGGACGTGAGGTATCTTCTTGTACGAGTCTCCGATACTCCACCTCAGACCAAATCTTCGTACATGTACCTCCTTCGCGATTGAAATCTGGCTTACAGTAAGACAACTTCATGCACTCATAGTAACTTGCTTGCTATGCTTGCTTGGGGAATCCAAAGAAAGTACTCTGATGCCTAAGTCAGTAACGAGAGCTAGTAGGTCGATTGAGTAAACGAGATATATCAATTAATGCCATACCTTTTTCCAACTGTAGAACGGGAATTTATGGGGTTTATGTCGTATTCGGTCAATCCAAGTCGACCTCCTTTATGTAGGTCATTCAGGCTGTCTCTGGTGGATTGACCTTTAACTGGTTGGCGGGAATATAGGTCGGTCTTTGGTTAATCGTCATGTAGTATAGGTTGAGCCTCGGACTTGTTGGTTGAAGTTGTTTCCTTCTCGACCATGATTGACATAAATTCGTGAGATGTGAAGTGTCTCGCTACCAAATATGGCACATCAAAATTAAAAAAGCTCTGCCGAACACCCTTCATTGCAGTTGCTGAGAGAACAAAGGAATCCTAGTTTGGTCTTTGGCTTTTATCTTTGATATCAGCCATTTGATAAGGTGCATACGCCTTTGAGTTCACTCTGACTCCTGAATCAGAAAGAGCTTTGGGTTGTAAATGGGTTGAACTAATCCCTCCGGCTTGAGACAATAAAGGAGAGCAATCAAACTGAAAGCAGCAAATATGAAAAATAAGCTTTAACCCCAGAGTATATGAGGGAAATATCTTTTGGCCTTAATATTATGAAGGACAATAACATGCAATGAAGTCGAAATCGACCACTTAGAAATTATCCTGCTATGGGGGGTAAAAGTAAATGTTAATGTGTAATAGTACTTTCGAAAGTTGTTTGCTTGTTTAAGAAAACAGATGGTACCATTAAATCGAATCATGAAACTGAATAACCCAAATGCGTAACAGTTTTATGCTGCATTTGGGACAAGTATTCATTCAAAATCTGGATTAATCCTTTTGCTCAATTGCAGCATTAAGTACACGAGAACTCGTATTTGAGAGGTCATGCTTCATCACCAATATGTGATTTATGTTTTCTAATATATTTAGCAGATTCATTAGAATGGTTATACGATAGTTAGAGTGTCTTGGTCATTGGTTTTCTCTGATAGTTTGAAGCAGATATGGTGTATCTACATTCTTCACCATCAATCCATCACAGAGTGTTGCCAAATGCATCTGTTCAGGTTCTAATTCTCTCACACTCTATCTCTCAAACGTTACTTATTCACAACACGTTTCTCTTTTCTTATAAATTTTGTAACAATTTTGTACATCAGCTAGGTTCATGTAATTATGGTCAGTCTCGAAGAAACAGTTCCTTTATTGTGAAGTCTGAACTTGTACCTTCGACCTCGGCTTCAGCTTGCCAAGGTATTTTGTTTCTAGTATCAATGACCTTTCCAGTTAAGTTTCATTTTAACAACAATGTTTTGTGAATTTTCATGCGTACGCATATATGGGCATTCATATAGCCAAAAAAATAAGAAAAACTACAGTAACGGTCCGGATAACTTGTAAGAAGTTCCGACATGATCGAAATCACAAAGGATCAGACGAAGCACTGAATGAGTAGCCAGTGCTAATTATTCATTTTACCACTTTATCCTGTGGTTTCATGTTACTTAGATGTAAGTAGCATCCATTTTTATCAACAAATCTACATTGTTGGGTTGGGATCAGCATAGAAATCGGCGCAATGACAGTAAATCATATTCGGGTCGGCTGACATTTGCCAACTTCCATTGTTGCAACCTTTCACAACCATGTAGGGATGTCTAGATAACAAGGATCTCTCTCTCACGGGTGTCTCCCACATAGTTTGATTTCTGAAATAACATAATCATTTTAAATTATTTATGTTTCAGATGGACTAGGACGGCGCCAACTTGTTGCCATTGGGGTAGCAACTCCTTCATGGTTGTTGTTGAACTCAACAGCATGTATGTCGTCTTTCTTCGAATTTCGTTCCCTATCATTATCCTTTTTTGTAAAATTCACGATTTTCCTATACATTTGTTGAGTTACTATGCATAGCATGCATTTTTAAACCGATCAAAACATGCACTATAGTTGTTTCATACTTTAATTCATAACTTAGTTTTTTGGCTGATTGCTAAGAGTATACCGTTGATATGGTTCAGTGGCTGCAGAATCAAAGAAGGGGTTTCTGCCGGTCCAGGATAAGAAAGATGGATACATTTTTTTGTATCCCTTTGGTTGGCAGGTGTTTTTCTCGTGATTTTTCGCCTTTTGTTTGAATATTTTCCATTACAATCATAGTTATGCTTCTTATTTTTCTCTTCATCCACGTGCTCACCACTCTTTCTCGACTTCTGTACTCAGGAGGTAACGGTTGAAGGGCAAGACAAGGTCTTTAAAGATGTTATCGAGCCACTGGAAAGCGTCAGCGTAAATTTAATCCCCACCAGCAAACAAGATATTCGTGATTTTGGCCCCCCACAGGAGGTTTTCTAATTTTCTTATCTATGATTTATCTTAGAAGAGATATTCACGTATAATTTGTCGTTATTGCTCCAATTTGGATATTTGTTTGGTTCTAGGTTGCTGAAACCTTATTAAAAAAGGTCTTGGCGTCTCCTTCTCAGAAAACGAAGCTGGTCGAGGCGTCAGAGGTAACACATTTTTTCTGTTGTCTTTCTTGATGTATTGTGTTATGTGCCTGCTAAGTTACTGAAATGCTATATTATTCAGAAATCTGGTATGAACTTGCCGAATTATTCGTGTTTTTGCCACTATATATGATTGTCCCATACTGTTATGAATCTAATGGACGGCTCTTCTCTTTTCAACTTACAGCACGAAGTGGATGGAAAAACATATTACACTTTTGAATTCATTGCGCAAGCTCCAAACTTTACTCGACATGCTCTTAGTGCAGTCTGCATTGGCAATGGTACGAAACTAACCAATGTTCTCGACATACTTCATACGCTTGGATTACGTGAAGTGTTGTAAATGTTACATGAATAGAATCTTTGGTGCAAGAAAATTAAACATCAAGAAACTAACTCTTATATTCCAGAATTCGGACACGTAGAACCATATTCAAGATTAAGAACTCGAGTCGAATGTTCTTGCAGGAAAGTTCTACACCTTGACGACAGGAGCAAACGAGAGGAGATGGGGAAAGATGAAAGATAGACTAAAAACAGTGGTCGATTCCTTCCAGATTTTCAATGTATTATAGTGAATCTGTGTCTCGTTCTTTATCATGGTAACGACGCTTCCTCGACAAACGATTATATGTTCAACACTCGAGTCTCTTCAATCTTGTATAGATATGAGCATTTCCTCCCTTGAAAGCTTGAAATCTTGGCTACTTTATTCTGCCCTGCTTCTTTATTTTTCCTTTTATTTTTCTTCCTACAATTGTTGTATCTGAAAGAACTCAACTCTTTGACCTAAACTGTGAAATTAATTTGTATTCAATAGAATCTGGTTTGTTCATTTCCTATTTGTTCAAGTTCCATAAGATAGCAGCCTGCACGGGATACACGGTCACGACTCGTGAACAACATATATGCAGCATTATCGCATTCCAGCCTCGATATCCGTCTCCGTGCACCATAGGTAAAAAACATCTATAGGGAAACATTATGTCCATCCCTATGTCACAAAGTCGATATTCTTGTAGCATATACCATTTTTGTTGTCATGCAAGCTTCATATAGAGTAGGAACTATAATGTTTTTAAACTCTGTTATGCACAGATACAGACACATTACTAACACATTGACGTAAATTTTTTAAAATTTTGAGATACAAGATAACTGGAATTTAATATTATTAGTTATATACCTCAGTTACTCTTAAACTTTTCATTACAAAAAGCATGCGTCGTGGATTCTTATTAATATTCTTTTTAAACATATCTATTATAATTCAGTAAGTTAAGTTAATTATGGTCCCTCTTATTCATACACATATTGACATATGTATGCTTAATTTAGACAAGTGCGTGATATTCACTGATAATGTATTATTATTGCAGAAATTTAATTCACGATAATTGCTTAAGAAGTTAATTACATTTTAAGTCACACAATAGGAAGATGATTATAAATTAAAGTATAATATATATAGCCATAAAATCAACGTCACGTCTTTTTCGTGTTTATTCTTCATCATCATCACTTTGCTAAGCATGCTTTGGCCTTTATAATCCACATGCAATATTCTCTAATCATGCAACGAGAATGATTCAATCATAAGCTTCTTCAAAAGGCTCAGATATGTCCTGAATAAATTTATATAAATCTTTTTGTACGGTCAATCTGAATACAATATAATATTAGAGAATCTTTTATTGGAAATATCTATTATTGCTATAAAATTAAATTATTTGATGAATTTCAATGTGGTAGCCGAAGATGATTTGTATTTGAGTACAAGTACAACGCTAAACTAAATTTTAGATTAATTGATACAGGACGAGGGGAGCGTCGGGGCTCCCGTTAAGTGTGGTGCAGTTAGGCCCCATTATGTTTAAATTTTCTACTTTTAAGGCCCATGATTCTATCATTTCCTACAATTTAGCCCCCAAAATAAAATTCTCTCTCTTATGAAAATAATAATTAACAAAGAAACTTCACGATTCTGATTATCTTTAATTAACACTATCACTTTTATTTTATTTTTTGATCTCATATAGTCCTAATTTGAAACGTATTCATTGTTATTAGAGTTTTATTATTATACTTTACGTATTATTTAGAACACCATCACTTTTATTCCATTGTTTGATCTCATATAGTCCTAATTTGAAAAGTATCCATTGTAAATTTGAAACGTATTCACATTGTTATTCGAGTTTTATTATTATAGTTTGATTATCTTTGAAAATTAAATTACTTGGTGCTTATCTTTCAACACCAATACTTTTAAACAAATAACTTTAAACTAAATAGTGCATAATTCTGCTTGTTTTTTGCTATAATCAAGGCTTTCAATAAATCATTTAGAAGACTTTGAACCAAATCACGTGTGTATATATATATATCCGAATTTATGTTAGTTTCTTAGGAGATTTTTTCTTCTTTTTTTTCCAATTCATAAAACTGCCATTGTGTTTTTGTTTTAATATTATGTACATACCAGCGTTAAAATAGTTCATAAATCTATTTATATTTCATGGGGTGAGGTAAATGCAGGTTTAAATTGTATTGTGGTTTTTATTGATCTTTTCAAATGATTAGAACTAACTAACTACTTCATGCTTTACATAATTGATTTATAAATATTTTGGTCAATGAAACTATAAGAGTGTTTTATATTTTCTTTTTACAAAATTAAAATTAAAATTAACTATCGATATAAAGATAGGTATTCAGTTAAATCAAAAGAGAAAAAAATTAAAGAGGCGGAAAATAAGCCTAAAACCCATTGTATTGGTTCTCTAAATAATACATAAACTATAATAATAAAACAAAAAAAAAATAATAAAAAAAACTCTAATAACAATGAATAATAAAAGTGATGGTGTTAATTAAAGATAATCATAATCGTAAAGTTTCTTTGTTATTATTTTCATGAGAGAGAGAATTTTATTCTGGGGGCTAAAGTGTAGGAGAGGAAAGAATCATGGGGCCTTAAAAGTAAAAACATTAAATATAGTGGGGCCTATCTGCACCACACTTAACAGGAGCCCCGACGCTCCCCAGGACGAGGACGATCACACAAAATGTTCATATGAAATAACGTGAAGATTAACATAAACCCTCAACGTATGACCTGATTTGCTTTATACGTCAGCAACAACTTTTATCATTGCTAAGCTCACAAACCTTTCAGTCTGTGTTAGAGTAGCACCTTTTTCTTTCTTCCTTCTTCTTAAAGAGAGTAATTTTTTCATCAATTAAGAAAACATCAGTTCGCTTTATGTCTGCTCCTAAAACTAGAATTGTATCCCGATAAACGAAAGAAAATCAGGTGCAGTTCACTAGTAAATAGGAGAAGGTTAAGTAAGTCAATTAGTCATCAATCAAATAAAGGGAGTATCTTCCACAAAGGCTATGAAATGTATCTCACAAGTGTATTTGGGTAAAAAAATAAAATAAAAAAAAAGTGAACGAAATATTTATGATTTGCTGGGTTTTTAGCCTTTGTTTTTGCCACTAAGTTCCTAAATCGATCTAGTACAACACGTATCAGGCACGTGGAATAAAATATTCCGTTTATTTTTGAAATGGACTAGTGGAGTAAATTGCACAACTCGCAAAGGTTATGAAGCAAAGTAGTGAACAAAATATATTTATGAAAGTATGTTGCAAAAGAGGTCCAACATTGAGAGTTTGATTTGATGTATCTAGCCCTAAAATAAATGTCCATGTATCTTACCATACTCTTTTAAACATATCTATCCACTTGACACAACTAGAAAATAAAGAAAATCTAAAAAGAGGTTTGTTGATACCTAAATCTCTATTTTATATGTGCATATGTGTCACTTAATGATAATAGGTGTACATAATGTATCACACTTTTCAAAAGGATAAAGTTTAGATGCAAGTCGAGTAAAGGATTGTTTAATTCTAATCTACTAGCTAGGGCATAATGACCACTTTAATAGTCTTTAATTAAGTTAATTTAATTTCTAGTTAGTCAAGTTTTATTTCTTTTTTTATATACTAAAATGGACGATAGCATATCAACTTGGGCATTTTAAAACTATTTATGATTTAGTCATCAATAAAAAAAAAACTATTTACGATTTAAATTTTTGAGGCCAAAATTGGAATAAATGAGAGCCGCCTCTTCCACGATAAATTGTGGTGACTGTCAACTTCGTACTGCAATTATTACACTCTTTTTTTCCTCTTTAACATATTGTTCTTATCGTTTTTTCCGTGAATATTTTGATTAAATTCTTTTAATATTCTCAAAATGGAACTTTTTTAGACTACCTACTTTATTCCATTTGAGGGTTGGTTTGAGGATTAATTACAGCTAGACTCCTACAAATTGATATATTTATAAAAGTGCCTCTAAAGTCTGGTATATATTACAATCATCCCCTAAATCTAGTGGCCAAACAAACATGTGGATGGAATTCCATGAATATCATAATGAGCTTCCAGTAGGTGTACTGTACACTATACAAATAATGTTATATTATTATATCACAATAGGTGTATTTAATATGTGTAAAATAAATAAAAATATGATTTTTTTATAGTTCAACAAAAATGATTAGCCGCTAGTATCAAGTCGGCAAGTATTTAATATATCTGTTGAATTCTGCCCACGTTTACCCTAATAACACCACACATTCAAATTATTTTATATATTGTAAACATTACAATTTACAAATATTTTGTTATATAAATTATAAAGGAAAACAACTTTGTGTACTTGTACGGATAATAGTTAGTACGACACACAATAAACAAAGGGGAATCTAAAAAAAGAAAAAGGGAAGCTATGTAGGCCAAAGTAAGTTTATGACAAAAACATGAATTTTGTTTTTATTGTTTGAATAATCAAATATGAGTGTGGCATCCTTTTTTTTGGCTTTTTAAATACAGGTGGGAAAAAAGTAGAGAAGCTTTTTAACTATAGGAACAAGTGTGATGATATATATATATTATATACTATATTCTTGTGGATTTAATTTGAGCCCTGCAAAAGGGCCATATCATTATTAATTATTGGACTAGGGATCTTATTCTTCAATCATATAAAGTTATACTATATGATGATCCAGAGACCTAAAAAAAGAAAAATATTAAATATATATAACGATCTACTTCAAAATTTCAATATTAAATAAATAAACTTTGTAGCGGTATTTGTCTCTACGGAGACGCATGTCCGGAATATAGCATCCAAAATTTATTTTAGCCTAATAATCTGTCATTTCTCATTTTGTCGTTGAATATAATTCACCCTACCTGTATTTTTCATCAAGTATAAGAAAATGTAAATGTTTATTTTCTTAGTTTTAGCTGCGTAACTCCATCTTGCACGTTTATTTAATGATTAATTATTCATGTAACGGTCATTTCATAATACCAGTCAAAATAACGCGAAATGAATGACTTTTTAATTTTCATCTTTATGCAACACTTTTAGGTAGGGGTGTTCATAAAGCTGCCCACCTGACCGACCCGCCTAAATTCGACCCACACAACTCGCCACTCGCATATTTTTATTTTCTTAACTTGTGCCACGGTTGGAGAAGATGGCAACCCGTCCTTGAGCGAGTGGGTTGCGGGTTAAGACGTACACCCGTCCGCCATCCGCTCACCCGCACATGAAAGAAAATCAAAATAATAGTAGTTCATTTCTCTAAACACTTCAACGAGAAAAGAAAGTAATTGTCTACTAGCAAAGTAATAGAGATAACTACACAACACTCTAGTTTATCTATGACGTGAAAATTTAATAATTTGATGCGTATTAAGAAAGGTTTTACATACATATAGTTGAAACTCGATAAAAATAATGCATAAATTGAACTTGTATAAACATATCAAAGAAAAAACAAGAAAAAAAATGAGAGGATATTTCTTAAATATGAATAATATAGGATCATTGACGCATATAATTTATGTGTTTTAAAACATGGTAGTTTTTTATTATTATTATGATTTAATATATTACATAACCAGTCAATCCGTCTGCCAACCGCTCGCACCCGTATAATCGGCAACCCGCATGGTCTTTAAAATAAATCCACCTGCTCGCAATTTAGTGTTGGGTGTGGTGTCTTTTCTTATGACAACCCGCCAAAATTCGACCGTGAACACCCCTACTTTTAGGTGCATTTATTAATTTATTCATCCCAAGCGTTCACGAGTTATTAACTTTAGAGAAATAAAAATTTAGTAGAACTCATGATTTATTCCATTTATATTAGGAAAAAATGCTAAAAATGCCCGATAACTTTACTCTACTTTAGTTTTTGCCCTCTAACTTTTTAAGCGTGAGTTTATGCCTGGTAACTTTGCCAACAATGCCCGAAACACTGTTCAATGCACAGTATCCGCCAAATTATCAAATCGCGTCATACGTGGCAAAAATGTGGCTAAATTTTTATATTTTTTTTATAATTAACTATATTATATATATATATAAACTTATATTATAATTTTGATTTTAAAATATTAACTTTTAATACCTAATAAAATTTATAAAAAAAAACAGAAAAAAAACAAAACAAAACACCACGTCGTCACTTCCAAACCCCACCCCCACCACCATCACCTCCATCACCACCACCACTGTCACGCACCGAAAAATAAAGTTTTCAATTTATTTTAGTTTAATTTGCACTTTAGTCTTTCAACTTACACAAATTAGGATTTTGACACCAATTAGTTTTAGAATTTGCAAATTTAGTCCTAAACGTTTATGATTAGCTTATGATAGCTTTTACACAATTTATGTGTTCTTAAATTAGGTTCATAAATCCTAAATAATTATGATTATTTTGAAATTAGCTTAAAACATGTTAATTACATAGTTATCTCCTTAATTATGTATATATATATATATATCTTTTATATAATAACTATAATTGCATAATAGTTAATCAATTACAAGTTGTGAATTATTTAAGATGAATATATGATCTGAATTTGATATTATAAGGTATATAAAGTAAAATAAAATAAAAAAAATAAGTGATAAGGAGACAACTATACAAGTTGTCAACTTATTACTATAATTGCACATAAACCTATCAGCATATGTCAGCATTCTATATCTGACGTGAATGCATAGTTTTTCTTCATTATATTCAACCATTTTGAGTCTAGTTTCATAAAAAAATTGTTTCAGAATTTTCCCATCGTCCTTCTGTTGATCGTAACGGGTGTATAACAGAAAACAAACCAGTATTTAAAGTCGAGGCAAGAGTTGAACTCTTTCTCTTTAAAACGATATTTGCCCCGCTCGGTGCTTACGGTTTGATCGGCAATTCGTTTCCCAAGATAACTCGACTATCTCTTAATATAGCAGCACTTCAAATATTAAGAACGGCGAAACAGAAGAACGTTTTGAACTCTCGGAACAAAACAGAAAGTAAGAAAGAATGTATTTGATTGTGTGTTTTTTGGAAGAGGAGGAGCCTGCCTTTTATAGATGTCGAAAGTGGGCCTAGGGGGTGACTGGACGGACACATCCGTTCCACGTCACAGCTTTCCCGCCAGAACCTGCACCACTTCGGCTGACTGTACACCTATTCGGATGAAAGGTGGCCTTGTTTCTGCTGACTGGGTGCGTAGTGACTGTTTGCTGACTGGACATTGCCCGCCAGATTTTCAGCCACTGGACACACTCATTCGATCAGATATTTACACCTAATCACGATTTAATTAATTATTAATTTGTTGCTTTATTTATTTTCAGACAATTAATTAATTACTTAATTAAACTTTGTCCAAAAAGATAAGTATTTGATAGGGAAGCCCAAGCCCAAGCCCAAGCCCAGGCCCGGACCCGTGACCCGTGACCCACGACCCACGACCCACGACCCCGGCCCGGGTCCGGTCCGGACGGACGGCGGCGGCGGCGCGCGCGCGCGCGTGTGGGCTTGAATTAAAGCATAGCCCATCTAAGTCCTCTCCTCTTCAAAGACTTGTGGTACCCCTTGGGGCCCAAACCTTTATCATAAACAAACAATTAATAAGGTGTAAAAGTTAGCTCTCTTTTTCCCATGTGGGATGATGGTTTTTCACCTTCCCACTTATTTCCTTTTCTTCCACCAATATAACTTATGTCAACTGGCTCACTTTATCATTTAATTTCTCATTCATCCCAAATTGGTTTTGAACAATTAAATATACTAGGTTCATCTACGCGAAATGTAGATTTCATTGAGCTAAAGAAATTCCAATTTCACAAATAGGAATTTATTGAAATAAATTACATAATATTGGTGCAACACCAATTTTTCCAACAATCCCCCACATGAATGAAAATTCAATCTGTACATTCGAGAGAGTTCAGGCAGAGAGCTTACTGCATCAGGATATGTAGCTTTTGGCTTTGAACCTTCCTTAGCGAAATACATCGGATTTACTTAGTTGATCAGTGAACGTGATGTCTTGAACCGTTCAGCTGTTGGTGTAAACCAAGACAACTGTATTCACACAGTAACTCCCCTAACATCTTTTGATTCTCATGGTTGTGTCCGTTTTGGCCCTGGACAGCTCTTGGGGTTCATAAGTGTTTTCTTATGAAGCGGCCAAACTTCACACTTACATAGGTGATCTCCTTCCAAGAGTATCCTGTCATACTCTGCCTAATTTAGGCTTAGGAATCATTAAAAGTTAAACTTAACCTTACCCTTTCTACAGGTAGCATATTTATCGTACACGAGAATGAGCTGGAGTTAGTTCCAAAATGCTATCACTGAATCCTTATAATTTCGTTGTCCCTTTGAACCAAGATCTTGGGATCTCCAATCAACATGGTTGGGTTCCATCACAAAGATTCTTTAGTGTTGGGTTTTAAACCCATTCCCCTCGATAAGCAGTATGTTTGATCTCTTGGTAGGCCTTTAGTCAACGGATCTGATAGGTTTTCCTTCGATTTTACATAATCAATGGAAATGACACCATTAGAGATCAACTGCCTTATGGTATTATGTCTACGACGAATATGTCTAGACTTACCATTGTACATGCCACTTTGTGCCCTTCCAATAGCTGCTTGGCTGTCGCAATGTATTAGAATAGCAGGCACTGGCTTATTCCAACAAGGAATGTCCTCAAGAAAGTTTCGAAGCCATTCTGCTTCTTCACCAGCCTTATCCAAGGCAATAAACTCGGATTCCATCGTGGAGCGAGCTATACATGTTTGTTTTGAGGACTTCCACGACACAGCTCCACCTCCAATGGTAAAGACATAACCGCTGGTGGATTTAGTGTCGTTAGAGTCTGATATCCAGTTCGCATCACTATATCCTTCTAATATAGCTGGATATCTACCGTAATGTAATCCATAATCTAAGGTGTGTTTTAAATACCCCAAGTATTCTAATTAACACCTTCTAATGATCTTTGTTTGGATTACTCGTAAATCTACTCAATTTATTAACTGAGTAAGCAATATCCGGACGAGTGCAGTTCATGATATACATGAGACAGCCTATTATCCTGGCATATTCTACTTGAGAGACAGGTTCGCCATGATTTTTGCCTATGTGTAGACTCAAGTCCACTGGCGTCTTAGCCGGAGGACCGTCATATGCATTGTACTTCTTAAGTACAGTCTCAATATAATGAGATTGTGACAACACGATGCCATTTGACGTCTTAGTGATTTTAATCCCTAATATGACATCGGCGACCCCTAAGTCTTTCATGTCAAAATGTTTGGTCAACATTTTCTTGGTATTCATGACTAGGTCATGATTACTTCCCATGATTAACATGTCGTCTACGTATAGACAGACGATCACGTAATCTTTAGGTGTGCCTTTTACGTATACGCATTTATCACACTCATTAATTCTGAAACCATTTGACAACATCGTTCTGTCAAATTTTTCGTGCCACTGCTTTGGCGCTTGTTTAAGCCCATACAATGACTTAATGAGTCTACACACCTTTTTCTCCTTTCCTGGAGCAACAAACCCTTCAGGTTGTTCCATGTAAATCTCTTCATCTAATTCACCATTTAGAAATGCCGTCTTGACATCCATTTGATGTATTTCCAGACCTTTCAATGCAGCAATAGCAATGAGCACTCTAATTGATGTGATCCTAGTCATAGGTGAATATGTGTCGAAGAAGTCAAGGCCTTCAATTTGTCTAAACCCTTTAGCTACCAATCTGGCCTTATACTTATCAATAGATCCATCTGCTTTATACTTTCTCTTCAGTATCCATTTACAGCCCAAAGGTTTGCTACCCGCTGGGAGATCAACCAACTCCCATGTGTGGTTGTGCAAAATAGACTCTATTTCACTATTGATAGCTTCTTTCCAAAAGGGAGCTTCTGGAGAGGACAAGGCTTCACTTATTGTCCTTGGTTCGTTTTCTAACATATAAGTCAGAAAATCTGGACCATAGCTTTTAGCTGTTTTAGCCCTTTTACTGTGTCTAGGTTCTTCATCTTCCTGATGATTATCCTTTGCAGTTTCATGGGTTCTTTTAAGGGAACCAGATTCTTTCCTTTCTTTGCAAGGATATATGTTTTCAAAGAATACTGCATTCCTTGATTCAATGATCATGTTTTCATTAATGTCAGGAATTGAGGACTTATGTACTAAGAAGCGATAGGCACTACTGTTGTGCGCATATCCAATGAATATACAGTCAACGGTCTTAGGTCCTATCTTTACTTGTTTAGGTTTAGGTACTTCTACCTTTGCTAAACACCCCCACACTTTTAAGTATTTGTAGGAAGGCTTTCGACCTTTCCATAACTCATAAGGGGTTTCGTTTCTACTTTTGTGAGGTAGCTTGTTTAGTATATGATTTGCTGAGAGGATTGCATCCCCCCACAAATTTTGTGGTAAACCAGAACTGATCAACATAGCATTCATCATCTCCTTAAGAGTACGATTTTTGCGTTCAGCAATTCCATTTGATTGTGGTGAATAAGGGGCTGTAGTTTGATGAATGATGCCTGAAGAAGCACAAAATTCGTCAAATGGAGCTCCATATTCTCCACCTCTATCACTTCGGATAGTTTTTATTTGTTTGCCAAGTTGATTTTCAACCTCAAGTTTGTAGGTTTTAAAAGCTTGCAAGGCTTCATCTTTACTTCTTAATAAGTATATTATGCAGTATCTTGTGCAGTCATCAATAAAAGTAATGAAGTACTTTTTACCACCTCTAGTTTGCACAAACTTTAAATCACATATATCGGTGTGAATTAAGTCTAGAGGTTCGGTGTTTCTTTCTACAGAAGGAAATGGTAGTTTGGTTAATTTGGCCTCTACACAAATCTCACATTTATTTTGAGATTCGATATTGAATGAAGGCAATAATTCTAAGCTTACTAGTTTTCGTAGAGTATTAAAGTTAACATGTCCTAATCTAACATGCCATAAATCTGAACACTCAACCAAGTAAGCAGAAGTAATAGTTTTATTATTCTTTTCGAGGTCACGTTTTACAGTCATTACATTCATCTTGTACATGCGGTTGACCGCGTAACCTTTACCAACAAATTGCCCATTCTTAGTGAGCACCAATTTACCAGACTCAAACACTAGTCTAAGACCACTTGCATCAAGTGCATAACAAGATATTAAATTCTTTCGAATATCTGGAACATGCAGTACATCAATCAATGTTATCTCTCTACCCGAAGTCATCTTTAGTACCACTCTTCCACTTCCGATGATGTCAGACGTTGCAGAGTTCCCCATGTACAACTTCCGGTTGTTGAATGAGTAGTATGTGGAGAACATGTCTCGGTCGGAACAGACGTGGCGGGTGGCACCGGTGTCGACAAACCACTCCTTTGGATGGTCCACCATGTTAGCCTCGAAGACAACTGCAGTAAGCATCAGGTCACTCATGTCGACCGGAACGCCTTTGTCCTGAACCACAGCAACCTGGTTGGACTGGTTCGGGTTCTGGTTGTCTTTCTTTGGGAGTCGGCAGTCTTTAGCCATGTGGTTCGGCTTTCCACAGTTGTGGCAGTTCCCTTTGAACTTCTTTTTCTTCTTTTGTTGCCCTCCACCATTGCCCTGATTCTTTCTCTTCTTGGAGTTGGGCTTGTGTTCCACCACGTTGGCTCTAGCCTCCATCTGCATCTGCTTTGGCTTGGCCTCAGACATTCGATTGTCTTCTTCAATCCGAAGTCTGACAATCAAGTCTTCAAGATTCATCTCCTTGCGCTTGTGCTTGAGATAGTTCTTGAACTCCTTCCAGGACGGCGACAACTTCTCTATCATAGCAGCAACTTGGAAGGATTCACTGAGTTTCATGTCCTCTGCATCTAGGTCATGTAGGATCAGTTGCAACTCTTGAACTTGACTCGTCACCGTCTTCGAGTCGGTCATTTTGAAGTCCAGAAATTTGCCGACGATGAACTTTTTCAACCCAGCATCTTCTGTTCTGTACTTCTTATCAAGGGACGTCCAGAGTTCCTTTGACGTCTTGATGGTGGAATAGACGTTGTACAGTGAGTTGTCTAATCCATTCAGGATGTAGTTCCTGCACAGAAAGTCACTTTGACTCCAAGCGTCGAAGGCAGCCCTAGGACGAGGATCAGTCACGTCTTCTGCCACCACAGGAGCCTCTTCGGTCAGCATCCTTGACAGGTTCAAGGTCGTAAGGTAGAACAGCATCTTATGTTGCCACCTTTTGAAATCAGTGCCGGAAAACTTCTCCGGCTTATCGCCGCTACTTTGGACAGGCGATATGGTCACCATTTTTCTGAAATACAACAAGCAAAATATCGTTTTAAAATGTTGATCGTAACGGGTGTATAACAGAAAACAAACCAGTATTTAAAGTCGAGGCAAGAGTTGAACTCTTTCTCTTTAAAACGATATTTGCCCCGCTCGGTGCTTACGGTTTGATCGGCAATTCGTTTCCCAAGATAACTCGACTATCTCTTAATATAGCAGCACTTCAAATATTAAGAACGGCGAAACAGAAGAACGTTTTGAACTCTCGGAACAAAACAGAAAGTAAGAAAGAATGTATTTGATTGTGTGTTTTTTGGAAGAGGAGGAGCCTGCCTTTTATAGATGTCGAAAGTGGGCCTAGGGGGTGACTGGACAGACACATCCGTTCCACGTCACAGCTTTCCCGCGAGAACCTGCACCACTTCGGCTGACTGTACACCTATTCGGATGAAAGGTGGCCTTGTTTCTGCTGACTGGTGCGTAGTGACTGTTTGCTGACTGGACATTGTCCGCCAGATTTTCAGCCACTGGACACACTCATTCGATCAGATATTTACACCTAATCACGATTTAGCTTTATTTCAGACAATTAATTAATTACTTAATTAAACTTTGTCCAAAAAGATAAGTATTTGATAGGGAAGCCCAAGCCCAAGCCCAAGCCCGGACCCGTGACCCGTGACCCACGACCCACGACCCCGGCCCAGGCCCGGGTCCGGTCCGGACGGACGGCGGCGACGAGCGCGCGCGCGTGTGGGCTTGAATTAAAGCATATCCCATCTAAGTCATCTCCCATTCAAAGACTTGTGGTACCCCTTGGGGCCCAAACCCTTATCATAAACAAACAATTAATAAGGTGTAAAAGTTAGCTCTCTTTTTCCCATGTGGGATGATGGTTTTTCACCTTCCCACTTATTTCCTTTTCTTCCACCAATATAACTTATGTCAACTAGCTCACTTTATCATTTAATTTCTCATTCATCCCAAATTGGTTTTGAACAATTAAATATACTAGGTTCATCTACGCGAAATGTAGATTTCATTGAGCTAAAGAAATTCCAATTTCACAAATAGGAATTTATTGAAATAAATTACATAATATTGGTGCAACACCAATTTTTCCAACACCTTCTACCCATAAAAGACCAAAACTTTTTATTATGCCGAAAAACTGCTTTCGAATCCGAGCACTAAAAACACCATAACTCATCCAAATCAAGTCCAAAAATTCTGAAATTTTAGATCCAGATTCCCCTTTACGTTAGTCATCTTTCATATTCAGATACCATTTCCAAAAGAGAAGTTTTTGAAGGCCGAAAGCAAGCAACAGTCAACCTTTGTCCAGAAAGTCCGAAAACAGCTTCTATCACACAAGGATTTTTACAAAATAATAAAACTCTTTCTTTATCACTCCTACTCCATGCATTTATTTCTATATATATGTTGATTCTTTAAAAAATATTTAACTATGATATTCATTTGTTTACAAATGTCAATTTAGTATAAGAATCTATGCATGTCACTATTTTAGTTATTTGTTTTAGAATACTATGTAATATTTCATGAATCTCTTTATATGATGCTTAATATCAAGAGTTGAAATGTGAATTCATGATAGATCTACTATATTGAAGGTTATTTAAGCAAATCACTCATTAGATCATAGTCTAGACGGCAAAGATAGTAGTAGCCGAATATGTTTTATTTTTACTAGTGATGATGCATGTTTATAAGTGATCTTTAGTTAACTTTCATATTAATCCTTTGTATGAATCTTTGATGTATATTAGGACACGATTCTACCATATTTTAACTTAGTTAGTATTAAAGGGTAGCCCAATTACTAGTTAGAACAACTTATGAAAAATATAAACTTACTAGCTAATTGTATAACTATTAACACTTTATAAACCTATTTAGGGATTGACGAAGTTAACGAGGACAACTAACGGCAATTGTGTGGAAAATGTGAGGTTTGATTTTGATTATTCCAGCCCCGTTTGGCACCCGGCCCTGAGAAACTTGGACAAAAAAATCGTGATTTTTGTTCCCGAATCACGAGCCACTTCTTTCATCCTTTATATTGCCTTTATGTTTCATTTACTTATTCCCATTGGTGATTCAGTTTCTTTTATCTATTGTTACTTCATGTTCAAATGCTAAATCTATGATCTGTAAATTCATAATTGTATTACATGGCCTAATATAATAAACTATATATTGATTCTTGGACTGTGCAAACGAGCAACGGATATTATCCAGCTTACTAGCTCATGTGATATTATGTTTCACCCATTGGGACGCCTTTGGAAAGTTGGGCCCGTGATTGTGTTAATTTACTGTTGGGCAGCAAGGGCTGTCAGTTTAAAGTATTTTTGCATAATACCCATCGATCTAGGCACCGCGTATAATCAGGAGTTGATTATATCCCGCGTGCTAGATAAACGTGTACTCGAGCATGTCTTTTCGTTTTGTTGCGAGGTTACTCCTCGTTGAGAGGTATAAAGTGGTATATTCGTTGATATAAGGTTGAATCTAGTTATTATGTGCACATGTTCATTTTCATTACTTCATGTTCATATGTTATTAACGCTCAGTAGTTATTTCTTTCCATTCTTTCCCGTTCAGTTCATTTTCGGATTTTACTTATTCTTGTACAGTTTACTGCCTAAACCTATAAATCTCACTAAGTCATTAAAAACTTATTTCTCTTTTGTTTTGTCTGTCCATTCCTCAGAATAAAAGGCGACTTACGTGTGGCTGGTGTGAGCGGTTTTTTTTCAAATCAAGAAGTTATTTTGATAAGTGTGATTTTGAGTATGCATTTCAATAATCATAAATATTTTAAATAACTAAGTATTGATACTTTTATTCAACTATGACGTTGTTATTTGTATTTTATCAAGACTTCCGATGTGATATGTAATAAATTAATTTTCTTTGTGTATGGTATGATCCTGGCCGTGAAACCTTTTCTTTAGACTACATTAATATCGAATTTATTTCTGTGTTGTTTAAGCATGGGACGAGTTTGATATTAACTAAATATGGAGGTGCGGTCCTCACAACCACTTCCATGATTTCCGTTCATCTCATCATCACCACCACCACCACCGCCACTCGACCACCATACTCAAAATCCCAAAATTTCTCTAAACCAAGATTTTCTAATCGACCATGGATGAAGTGCTTCACGTCATGGATGCAATTTTCAGTGACGGTTTTCAATTCGATTTGATTTTCTCAATTCGCCCTGGATAAGGAGCTTCAATTTCTAATTCAATTTTAAGAATGATTTATGAATTGGTGATAAAGTAATAATTTGAAATTCATGAAGTTATTGTATTGTTGTTGTTTGTGGTGGTGCAAATTGGTGGTGGTGGTCGGATTGTGATAGGTGGTGCGGCGGCGGCGGTGGAGGTGGAGGTGGTTGGCTATGGGGCGGGGGCGCGAGGGGAGGGGAAAGTGACGACTGAATTTACTTTTTTTTTATTGGTAAGAAATGAAGTAATTTTTTTTTGAAATCATAAGAAATTAAGTCATTGAAATTAGATTTATATATAAAGATTTTATAATAAAAATAAATAAAATTAATTATTTAAATATCTATTTCACCTTAAATTTTTTATTTTTTATTTTCATGTTATTTACATTAGAATCATAGAATATGTTTTTCAAATTTAAATAATAAAGTTAATTATTAAGATTTAACTTTTTTTCTTTCTTTTTTAAAAGTTATTATTTGTTAGAATTATAAACGAGTTTTTATAATTTATATAATAAAGCTAATTATAAAGAAATATAAAAAAATATAAATTGGATGACATGGTAGCCACTTTTTTTCACATATACAAAACTTGATGAAATGGCAGCCACATGGCGTTGAACAGTGTTTCGACATTTTTGGCAAAGTTACCAGGCATAAACTCATGCTTAAAAAGTTAAAGGGCAAAAACTAAAGTGAGAGAAAGTTATCGGCATTTTTAGCATTTCTGCCTTTAAGATTATCAGATCGCGTAGTAAACAGTTTTCTTTGTTTACAATTAAACGACGATTATTCGACAAGCAGAATCACTTCCTACAACATCTCATCCTACACATTGTAGATTGTTGTCACGTGTCCATTTCTTTGCAGATTTAGAAACAACGCACAAGAAGAGGAGTTGGGCAATCTACCATGTGTAGGAGAAGGTGTAGGAGATATATGATCCTGCTTCATTATTTGTAGCACGCCTAATGGTAAGAACAATGTAATTACCTTCTTGAGTTTTAGGTTTTTCTTTGGTCGTTTTAATCATGATTTAAGAATATGCGTGCTAACCAAATGCCCAACTTTAAACTCATCAAAGTCTATTTGAAGTTTTATATCAGCTTTGAGTTGAGTTACCAACACTAAAAGGCTTGAGAGCTAAGTCGTATGTTGACCTTGTTAAATCAAGGGTTACATGTGTTAATTCAAAGGGTATCATTTTATCTGTTGGTTGTACGTAACGTATTTTTATCAAATAATGTCAAGTAGTATACTAAAATATGACACATCAAAAGAAAAAAAAAATTATTAAACCTAGTGCTTGCTATAAATAAATAAAACTTGATCTATTTTCTTTTATAAACTCTACTACCAAAAAGTTATCATGTGAGGAGAAATGTTTGGTAAATTAATGTTTCGAGAAGAATAGAAAATCTCCACATGCTACAAGTCTGTCTTCTAATAGAAATACTTCTACTTTTATAGCTTTTATTATATAGTTAGTACTTAATATTAGTAATTTACCGGCATTAGTGACATAATTAATTATGTCCACAATTTTTAACACTACAAAAAATTATTCCATGTTGAGTATCAGACAACCTTATACAACTTCATTCACTAAAAAAAAAAAGCCCTTGTACAACTTCACAAAAGAAAATAAAACAACAAATCTCAAATGCCAAAGGATAATCAGACAATGCATGATCTTTGCACGATACTAAACCAACAAGTTTGTGCAAATTTAAGCAAACAACAAATTTCCAACTTTAGCAAAACAAAATTTCATTAAACCAAGTTACACCCCCAACTATATAGAAAATATTCCACTACATTAACCGAATAAGGCCACACACCATTACTAATCTAGTGACTGATCAAAACTAAAATCATACAAAGGACATTAAAATTTATATCACTACAAGGCTATAATTTCTTCTTGTCAACAGCTAATCAACAGCAAAATAATCACTATTTATGAACATGACTGATCAAAACAGCAGCACCCAAATTAATCCACCAAACCAAACACCAGATTAATTCTTCAAGAATTCCTAGGAAAAGCTTTGCATATTAATGGATTCTTCATTTCCATTGACAATTTCAAGCACTCCGATAAGTCCACCCCGTGGTCACGAGTATCGGTCCACGTAAACTTTTGAAGCAACTGGGCCAACCAAAGTTGGACCGTGGCGAGCCCCATAGCCTTCCCGGGGCACACCCTCCTCCCCGAGCCAAACGGGGCCAATCGAAGATCCGACCCCATGATGGCAACATCTTGCTCTAAAAATCTTTCAGGCTGAAAAGTTTTGGGCTTGGCCCACACCGTTTCATCGTGCGTTATGGCCCACATGTTCACCATGGCCGTCGTGTGGGCCGGTATAAAATGCGGGCCCACATATGTGTCGTGGATGGCTAGTCGGGCCCACGAGAGGAGTGGGCCCGGAGGATGCAGTCGAAGAGTCTCTTTCACGATTGCTTGTAGGTAAGGGAGTTTTGGGAGGTCAGAATCCTCCACGGATCGAGGACTAGTTCCGATGACATCGTCGATTTCGCGTTGAGCCTTGGCTTGAATTTCTGGATGAAGAATCATTCTTGCAAGGATCCATTCTAAAAGAATGGCAACAGTATCAGTTCCTCTAAAGATCATTTCCTGAATAAAGAAAACAAAAGAGTATATTCCATTTAGAGCATGTGTGGATGAGAATTTGTTCCATGCAAAGGTAGTAAAAGCATTGGACCAAATGTGTGAAATATAGGTGGAAAAAAAAAGTGAGTGCTAAACATTAATATCAAGGTTGCCATCATCAGACAAAAAGAAACTAAAGTTTTGAAGATCATGCATATCAATAAAGAGGAAAATTATAATGCATGGAGAATATATGGAATTCCAGCATCTAAAAGTAACAAATGATTTAGAAAAGAAAAAGAAAAGGTGAATTTCATGATCAATACCATCTTCATGCAATGAACAAACTAACAAACTGCACTTTCGTCGTAAACCAGATAAAAAAAACAAGTAGCTAATTATCCTCTCTTCATCTATTCTCAATAAAAATGCAAACTAACAAGTAAATGAAAGAAAAATTATCCATAAAAAGGTAAATTCATGATCAACACCATAATCATGTTATGAAGAAATAGTGCTTATGTAAACTAACATAACGCGCTGCGTTTTCGTGTAATGGATCAAAGAAAAACAATTAAACGAAACGAAAACTTACCCACAAAACGGCAACCATGTCCGAATCCGACAACCTATTCTCCTCCTCCAAATCAAGAAGGACATCAACAAAATCGTGACAATGCTCATCACCACCACCACCACCACTAATCTTCTTCTTAATCCCCCTATTAATCCTATGCTCCTCAATAATCCTCCCAACAAAAGGACTCACTTTAGCCACTAATCCCTTACTCCTCCTCCTCACCCCTTGCAAATCCAACCACCTCAAAATCGGAAAATGATCACTCCAATTAAAAATCCCCAACAATTCATACCCTTCCTTAACCAACCCTTCAAGCACAACCCCCTCACCCTCACCACCATAAAAATCAAATCTTTTTCCAAAAACACACATCATCACATTATTCAAACTCCCATAATGAACCACTCTCCTCACCTCCACCTCGCCACGCCTCGCCATTCTCGACGTAACCTCCGCCACCATTTCCACCCCTAACTCCCTCCGCACACCACCACTCAAAGCAACTCTTCTAGGACTAAGCAAGTGGGTCCCGCATATCCTCCTCAACCCCCTCCAGTACTCGCCATACGGCGCGAACCCCATTGCTCTATGAAACAACAACTCATAAGCCGATTCCTTCACCGGCCTATCCGCGAAAGCCGAGCTATTCAAAATCTCCTTAGCAGTATCCACGTCACTCGATATTATAAAACGAGTGAACCCAATCGAAAACGCCATTAAAGACTCAGCTTTAAAGCTTTTTCCAAGCTTTTGTAAAATCCTATGAGTCAATGAGTTTGTGAAGACAAGAACCAGACCCACGAGGGGAAGACCCGAGGGACCGGGAATCGTGGGTCCGGGTCTTGTCCGGGTCTTGGAAATAGCCCATGCAAGGCCACCAGGGTACAAAAGCAGAGTAAAAACAGAGGAAAACAGGACAAAACAGAGCAAAAGCTCAAAGCTTGTTAAAGTGCATGGTATTATGAAGAGAAAAGTGCAATCTTGTGACATTTTTGTGGGATTTTGTTAATAAAGATTGAATCTTTTTGATGAAATGGTGATGGGTTTTTTTCTTTTTTTTTTTGTGAATTTGGGTTTTGTGAGTAAGTAGGTAATAGGCAGTTACAGCATGAAGGGTTTTTTTTTGTGGAGAGAGAATTATAAGGAGACGAAGAGTGTGACAGAACGGTTAAATAGAAGTAGCCGTAGAGGTGGAGACATTTTTTTATTTGAGAAGATTTGTTTAATTTTATTTTTATTTGTACTTTTTTTGTGATTAAGGAATTAGTAAGTTGTTATTAAGAGTGGGGGCTTTATTTTTTTATTAATTACCCTGATTATGTTGTGAGGGACGTAACGTAAAATGATAATCTTGCATCAATGCGCGTTTGGTTGGTTGGAGTTTTTGCCTTAGATTTCTCCACGACTTAGCCTTGAAAGAGGAGAATTATGTTTACGCCCCCGAGATTTGGTATAATTAACAAAATTACCATTTTGATTTTGAACATTATAAAGACCTCGTGTCGAAAAAAACTAATGGGGATTGCTGCATAATTATATATGAAAGTCTCAGACACTATGTGAATCCAATCCTAGCTATAATATACAAACTGATATGTCGTATTTAGGTAATAACACATGTCGGTCTATTAAGTAACAACACAAGATATGTTTGTTTACTGAATCAAACATGTCAGAGTTGATGGACGAATTACACATGTGCGAGAAGGCATCTAATTCGGCTGCTAAAGTTAATTTGACCTACCCAATTCGACCCTATAAAGCATCTAACCACTAATAAGCTATAGAAGGACTTATTCGACCAATTTGGTTTGTCCGACCTTGCATATTCGACTTAGGCATTCCACTTGAAATAACATGTTCAGAGCGTTCTTTTGGATTAGGAATAAATTTGGATCTTGCAGCACGAACCTTAGAGATGGTTTCAGTGCTAATCGTCTATAAGAACCCTTAAACAATCCATCAAGAGACGATACGATATTTTGCAGCTTCAAACTATTGAATTGACCTTACTTCGAAGATTATGTAAGTCAAGCTATGAAAACTTTTTAAGTCGATTCTGAAAATTTTAAGATTGATCAACATTATACGTGTTTAAGTGCATATATAACGGAATTGGTATTCAACCTTTGTCATAATCGAGATCAAAGTAATTAAGGATAGCGGGTTTGACGAAACGCCATCAAAACTAACAATTAGACATTGTTGAAATGTTTGTGTATGTTTTGTGGGAGGTTCTTATAATTTCTCAAACCTTACGGATAGTCCGTTATTGCCTCAAACCTCGAGGATGCAGATGTAGTTATTCAAATATACTACAAGTATTGAATGGATATTCTAATTTGGCTTCAATTCTTATAATATTTCTTCCATCTGTGTATCTAAAAATGTCAAATTTGTGCGTATCAAGAATAAAATAGAGCAGTTGCTTTGGGAGGAAGAAAGGGTTACTTCACTAGAGAAAACATATCAATAAAAAATGTGTTATGAGAAGTTCGAAGATTTTAGATACATTAAGGGGAACATTTGTACTTACAAACTTACGATATTTTTTTAATCCATAGGTGGAATTCATCAATTTGTTGTGTAAAGATGCGACCATTAGAGCTTTGATAAGGTAAGGTTTACTAATTTTTTATTTATTGGTTAAAAACATTGCCGACTTGGTTTTGTCCTTTTAGGTTTCCTTTAATTTTAGGAAAACTATATTTGTATACCAAACAACATTATGTTATATATATATATATATATAAACAATACGTTAAAATATATCGAGATCTAAAATTATATGTAAGGCGCAAGTTGAAAAAATAGTTCAAGATGAGAAAAATATATATAACACTTACAATTAAAAAATACAAATTAATATGAACAACAACTGAAACCAATGTTTCTGTATGTCGGACCTTATTGTTTAATATGCCGCGCGTACTATATATATATATATATATATGTACTTGCAATTAGCAAATATAATATCATTTTCGAACTTTGAAGTAACGTACCATTTATTGGTAAATGCTTATATTTAGTCGACCCTGTCTTCATATATCTTTGTCCTTCCAACTAACCTACCTTTGGAGTACTACAAATTCTCTCTATTTAAAATATTTAAATGAATTTAAGATATTTTAACGGTTAATATTATTTCATGTATGTTCTATAGAATTTGTTTTTAATTGTGAAGTAAGAAAGGGTAATAAGACAACGCCTAATGAATTTCTCTAGTTTTAATTAGGTATAGAGTCAAAGAGGTTAGTTAATCAGTCACCTCCTCAATGTTACCTGTTTATTTGGCCATAACATGATAATTTTAGCAATCAAGTTTTTCAATAATATGGTAATACTTCAATAATGCTTGTCACGAGAAGGCATTTCTCATAATGAAAGGACCAACATTTTATTTTTATCGTAAGGATCATTTGGAATTGTTTATTATTTGAGCTTAACCTTCGTATGAGATGGTAAAAGTCACGTTAAATGTTTTTTATTTAGATTATATCTTTAAAACTTGTACTCGTAATTTTATTACAATATCCGGGAAATACTGATATCGATTCATAATTTAGAATTACGGTTGTAAATATAAATACAACAAGAATTGTGGCAGATGTTTTACATATATAGACTAATTTACGGTAGAACTTAAAATAAAAACATAATACTATCGCCATGCATGTATGACGAATTTGAGGTTTTAGGGTTTAGATTCTATTTCCTCTATGAATATTTGGACATTATCTAACTGATCACTATTATGTAAAAAGAATTTTAAAATTAGCTGAATCTTTTAGTTGATCAATTAAATCCATTTCAAGCCGACCATAAGAATTCTTGTCTACCTAAATTCAGTCGTAGGGACAGTTGTCAACCATATATTTTTTATATTATTGTTTTCGTATCTGTTGTCAAATTTAGCTTGTCTTAAATCGGAAGTTATATCCACAAGTGTATTTGTCGACGTAGCTAGATTTCGTCTTCATTATTTTTAATCAAAAAGCAATGCTCATTACATACACAAAACTTACACTCAATGTGATTCGAACCAATAAGATGAGAAAGAATGGTGATTAGGCTATATGTATCATTCGTCTTATTTTATAGTGGATAATTAAGTGCCACACATAATGAAATGAATATTTTTTTGCCACTTGTTTTTTAATGTGATTAAAAACTATTACAATTGTAGATTTTAATTATAATATCATTATGCAGCTGTTAACTGCATATATGGAATCATATCTTTTTTCTCAAATAAGTTGCCTAATAATAAAGGCTAGCGATATTGCCAGAGCAACAATTATTGCTGCCAGAGCAATACATTTAAGTTCTCTAATTTACCTTTGTTAGTCAAAGTGTATAGAAGGTAAACTTTTAGATTTATTCTTTATCTCAAATAATTATCCTTAATTGTAGTAATTCAAATATCTTATAATTAGAAATAGAATAAAACTCAACATTTAGATAGTATTTCCCTAATTATTCATAGACAAGATAATAAGTCCCTTCGATCACAGTTGGTTTTTTTTAATCATCATCTTTGTAGTGACAAAATTTAAATAAAAAAATACCTTGAGTTGCACATCAAAATTAAACTTCACCCTCACGAAACAACTACAATACTGAAAGTGGGATAGCTATTTTTTTTCTTTTCTCTCTCCTGTTAACAGGATGATAATTCACCTGTTTGAAATAAACAATAAATCAATTACCGGAATTACTAGGTATATTATTATATGATTATGCGATCTGCATTCACGATACAGGTATCACACCCCAAGTATCCCTCGGAGCACATCTCCAAACATCAAAAGCTGGAGCAAAGTCGTGCCTAATGGCCCAACAGGTGGGATCCGAAACCAAGGCAGATACCTATCGGAGTATGCACCTGAAGAAAGCATTCTACAGACTAACCGCTATCGGAACTACCGCAGCATCGGACAAACACTCATCTCCGATAAGTATGAACTCTCGGAAAGGAGGAGTTAAAAGAACCAATCTATCAAAGCCCGCTGGAACTGTCAGAAATCAACAGAGTCCCAGAACCTTGACAAAAACACTTACTTGCTATGCACTCCCAACACAAACACTCTCGGAACACTACCCCAGTACTTCCCTGCTACGTACTCCCAACACAAACGCTAATGGAACATTACCCCAGTCAACCAACCCAGAGGATGGAACTTTACAGTAACGCAACAACTACAGAACAACACTCTCCGGGCACTCGGAGAAAGAAAACACCTACCCACGATAGCTAAAAACCTCTCGGAGATCAACCCATGAACGAACACCCCTTCGGAGAATATCCTGAAGCAAACACCCCAGAATACACACATCTCGGAAAAGCACTGTCACTAAGAGAACACCCAGACTCGGCCCTCGAGTCACCATTAGAAGCAATGAGCTCTCGGAAGTAAAGAAGGCAGTCTACCCCTTATCATAAAGAAGACCAAAGCCCTCGAAAGAAGAAATGATACAGTCAGCATTTAAGATAGACGTTATCTTATTGGTTAAATGAACATTGTAACACGTGTAGAACACCACCACATGCATAACAACACATGTAAAAACATGCATAACGACACATGTCCCTAAAAACTCTATATAAACAGAGGAAGAAGGGACAACAAAGAGAGGTCGGACAATTAAGGAAAAACGCACATATAGACTCGGAAATACGCATATCGACTCGGAAAAGAGAGTGGATCATAGTGAATAAAAGGAAGGAATATTTTTGTCAGTTTTTCTCTCCCGTTAAATTGTATTTAGTTTTTGAACCACGGACAAAGGCGTTCCAACCCAAATAAATAATTCAGTTAATTAGGTCGTAATTCCAAGCCTGTTAACAAAATGGCGCCGTCTGTGGGAACGCCATAAGATTTGTCTTCAAGAGCATTTAAAAGAGATGCCAATCGGGGAGAATTTATTCTCACGGTCATTAAACCCTTAAGCAGGTTCGTGAGACCGTTGCCACAACCAAAAGGGAAAGCAGGTGCTACAACAATGAAACGACACGCACCAAAGATAAGTATCCTTCTTTCAGTAGTTATAGTTCGAGCCAGATCGTGAAAAATCATAAGATTCTATAATTTACTATGTAAATACTGGCACGAAGTCGGTACAAAACTTGAGGGAAAAGGGGAAGACATGGTCCCGTGGCCTCGGAGAATATCTCCGAGAGTGGTTACTCTGGGAAACTTCACTCGTACTCTCTCATCAAAGGCTTTCCGAAAGTCTACATAATTAAAAGTGACAAGGATATAAACAATTCTATTGGAATGATTCTTTGAAAGGACGTGAAAATATTCACTAAACTCTAAGCATCTATACATAATTAGGACCCTTTCCTCGAATAATCGAATTAAGATGAGCTGCCCAAAGCATACTATAAAAGTCTACGAGGGCGTGTCAGGGGATACTCCTATTTAGGAAAGTATATTTCCCCAAACTTGCACTGCAAATAGACACGCTATGCTAAGAAAGTTGTTTGGCCAGTAAGAATGAGATGCTCTATCATTTCTGTAAACTCAATCTTAAAATTCTACAATTGAAGAAAATGAACCAGGTATCCATAATATGCTGAAAAGTTATGTGACTATTAACACGGGAAAAAAGTTTCGTTCCAAATGAGAAATGTTTCATTCGAATAAAAGATAAAAGTACCATTACACATAAACATAATAATAAAAAGTACAATGGTCCTTAATAGAAAAACAAATTAAAAACCCCTAAGGCTGGGGGGTAGGGCACTCGAGGGGACATGAGCTGGTTCAGTGGTGGAAGGAAGAACTGGAGCACTTGCAGAAGGAAGAACGCCAGAGGGGACAGCCTAGACTCCCACTCGGAGAGGGGAGTGCACCGAGGGCCGCGGAAGTACCGCTTCCAAGGGCACCCGAGTCGGGGAAGAGGAGGAGGGAGGAAGTCGAGAGCTACTCTTTTTAAAGAGGTCGTAGACTTGCTTCAGGGTAGGTCTCTGCATCTCCGCGATATTGACTACCCGCGGGTCTAAATTGGGAGCCACCTTACTGCGCACCTGCCCGAAGCACTGAAGGAACCCCCACATAGCAGATCCTGCTAAGTATCCTTGGTGCTTACTGATATACAGTTCCTTCACGTGAGCAGTGGCGTCCTCCCGAGCTTGCTTAACCGCAGCATCCACCCTTTGATGCACCTCCTCGGAAGTAACACCCCCCAAAACCATAGCCCGTGACAACTTCTCGTTAAGAGTGTCCACCTGGCCCAGCGCCTCCGATAGATCCCGCTCAAACTCTTTCTGCTTGGCCTCCCAAGCAACTTTTTCCCCTTCGAATGAGGTCACCCTGTCTTTCAGTACAAGCCCGGAGGCCTCCATCTCCTTGACAGAAGAGTGGAGCTGCTTATTCTCCCCCTCAAGTCGTGGTTTTGTTGCGAAAGCATGGCCCACGCCTCGTTGTACTTCCCCATTCTTTCCCGGATATCCTTGTTCTCCGCCTCCAGCTTCCGAGACTTCTCGTCAGCTGCGCTCGCCAGTTTTTGCAGCTTCTCGACCTCGAGTAACAAAAGAGGAAGCATTTTAGGTGCCTAGGAAGGAATAAAGATCCCGATAAAAGACCTTAAGTGAATTAGATAAATAAAAACTTACCAGCATAGCCACGTTATTGGTACAAGCTCGGACGAATTGCCACCCGTCCGCTGGCAAGGAATTAGCAGCTGTTAAGTATCGAGTGACAGTCTCGAGAGCCACCTGGGCGTCTTCAGAACTAGGCTCTCGTCCTGAGGCTGGAGCGTTGGAAGAAGAGGGCGTCTCTGGAGGTACTCCCCCCGACAATGGAACCTGAGTGACTACAGGGTTGTCCGACAGGATGGCCGCGAGTGGTCTCGGAGCAGGAGCACTCGTAAGCGGAGGACCCGCAGCCAAAATCTCGTCCAACAGACTCATGGTATCAAAAGCTGGAGGAGGGGCGGGATCTGAGGGAAGTGATCCCCCTTCTAGACCAAAAAGGTCTTCACCTCCTGCGGAATCAGAATTGTTTCTAAGTAAATCTATCCCTTCGTCTATCTAGAGCAGGTTCCCATATAAATAAAAGAAATGTATACTGTTTCAATGATGTTTAAAGACTAGGGAGAAACACATACCTTTGGGAGGAGTTGACAGTAACGCTTAACCAGAGTCCCCCGATAACTCCGAGGAGGAGGGTATACGGATAACACCGGGGGGTGGTAAAGCCATCCCCCCTATCCCAACCTCCTCCTCCCCGCCCCTTATGACAAATACCCCAGGGCCTGCATCGGCGGAAGTCACGCCTAACCCCGCTTCCTCAGGGGTATCGGAAGTCCCGCTAGACGACCGGGACGTGACTGTAGCAACCTTCAAAGGGGTCCCCCCTTGCTCATCCTCACCCTCCGCAGCACCAAAGGCTCCACCCTCTCCTAGGGTAGACTTCCCCTTCTTGGTTACTACGTCCTCGTTCTCCACCATGAACGGTCGCAGAACATTCACTACAAAGACAGTTACAAGTTAGATAAGATAGAAAAAAAACACGTATACTATAAGGGATGTAAATACTTACCGAAGGTATCGAAGAGCTCCTCGGGGATAGCTAGGGGGTCTCGATTTTGTCTAAGGGATAAATATGCCTCAATCCTGCGGTCCGATAGAGGTGAATAAAATCCTTCGACTCCACGAGAGCGGAGCATACCGGTGAGAACATCAAGGTATCGTCCATCACTCTCTCGGGAAAGGTGGGCTCCCTCCAAGTCAGGGGTATGTCCCATTCTCCCTCAGCAGGACATATGAAGAAAAACTTGTTTTTCCATGAACTGTGGAAGGTGACCATGCCCTCGGAGATCCTGTCGTCCTTATCCCGATGAGTGAAGCAGTAGAAAGGACCTCCCCCTGTAGATGGCTTCAACTCAAAAACAGCAAAAAATATGTCCCTCGTGCACTCGATGCCTCTCACCAGACACCAAAACACAAACAAGGCCAACGCAGTGAAAGAGTTGGGGGTGAGTTGGTTAGGGCAGAGATTACAGTAGTTGAAAATATCGCAGTAAAAGAGGGGGGAAAAAGAGCGCAGTCCCGCCTTTATTTGGGGATAGTACTGCGTCAGGTGCCCCGGTGGTGGGCCTCCAGCACCATCACCTCCACATTACGACCAGAAGCGCCGTGCTCGATGAATAGATTTCGGATTTCCTTCTCCGACGCGGTGCTAACTGTATCACCCACCTTCTGGGTAGCCCGCGGAACACCACCCTTGTCGGCCTTCTTCTTTAATTTTTTCGCTTTTCCGACACCACCACTGCCGCTGGCCCCCGCCGCCGCAGCACTCCTCTTTCGTGAGCCCACAAACGTTGCCCCCGCTGCACCTTCGGTACTGGAAGCGGCCGACACCAGGTTAGTATTGGATTGCGACGCCATTATAGAGAATTCGTAAAAAATCAAAGAGTGCTTTTGCAGCAAATTTTTGCAGAGGAGAGAATTTTTTCGCTCAAAGATTGCAAGTGAGGTTAATTAGGAAAGAAGAGGGTTTATAAACCCTACACCCACTAAGTGTCTTAAATGACCACTAAACCCACTCACGCCCCACGATTAAAAGTCGTGCCTAGTGCTATTAAATGTCACGTCTCTTTGGTTAACGGAAACACAACGGTCAAGACGCTTCGATTCCCGCACAATACATAAATGTGGCATTAAAATCACCATTAACTGCATTTAAATCGCAGTTAAGTAAATGCCATAACTTTAAATTATAATTAATGACCCGATAATGATCCCACGAGGGCACATCTTAGAATACGACGGGAATCACTCGGAGAGAGTAACCACGATACTCCTCACCTTTTTAAAGGTAATGCCAAGAACGAGGGAAACGGCGAATAAAACATAAATGTCACTGACGAGTGTTTACGACATCCCTGCAGAGTTCTACGAGGCCTTGTGAAACATTCCCAGTATACCTGACAAAATCCACGATACCAGAGCCCTCGTACCCTTTAACCTATTAAGTTTCTAGTGCAGTCATAATGACCAACTGCACTAAAAACTGGGGGGGTTGTTAACAGGATGATAATTCACCTGTTTGAAATAAACAATAAATCAATTACCGAAATTACTAGGTATATTATTATATGATTATGCGATCTGCATTCACGATACAGGTATCACACCCCAAGTATCCCTCGGAGCACATCTCCAAACATCAAAAGCTGGAGCAAAGTCGTGCCTAATGGCCCAACAGGTGGGATCCGAAATCAAGGCAGATACCTATCGGAGTATGCACCTGAAGAAAGCATTCTACAGACTAACCGCTATCGAAACTACCGCAGCATCGGACAAACACTCATCTCCGATAAGTATGAACTCTCGGAAAGGAGGAGTTAAAAGAACCAATCTATCAAAGCCCGCTGGAGCTGTCAGAAATCAACAGAGTCCCAGAACCTTGACAAAAACACTTCCTTGCTATGCACTCCCAACACAAACACTCTCGGAACACTACCCCAGTACTTCCCTGCTACGTACTCCCAACACAAACGCTAATGGAACATTACCCCAGTCAACCAACCCAGAGGATGGAACTTTACAGTAACGCAACAACTACAGAACAACACTCTCCGGGCACTCGTAGAAAGAAAACACCTACCCACGATAGCTAAAAACCTCTCGGAGATCAACCCATGAACGAACACCCCCTCGGAGAATATCCTGAAGCAAACACCCCAGAATACACACCTCTCGGAAAAGCACTGTCACTAAGAGAACACTCAGACTCGGCCCTCGAGTCACCATTAGAAGCAATGAGCTCTCGGAAGTAAAGAAGGCAGTCTACCCCTTATCATAAAGAAGACCAAAGCCCTCGGAAGAAGAAATGATACAGTCAGCACTTAAGATAGACGTTATCTTATTGGTTAAATGAACATTGTAACACGTGTAGAACACCACCACATGCATAACGACACATGTAAAAACATGCATAACGACACTTGTCCCTAAAAACTCTATATAAACAGAGGAAGAAGGGACAACAAAGAGAGGTCGGGCAATTAAGGAAAAACGCACATATAGACTCGGAAATACGCATATCGACTCGGAAAAGAGAGTGGATCATAGTGAATAAAAGGAATGAATGCTTTTGTTAGTTTTTCTCTCCCGTTAAATTGTATTTAGTTTTTGAACCACGGACAAAGGCGTTCCAACCCAAATAAATAATTCAGTTAATTAGGTCATAATTCCAAGCCTGTTAACATCTTTTTTTTTTTTTGTAATTGGATATTAGGGGTGTACACGGGCGGGTATTTGCGGGTTACCACAAAAAAAGACACCATACCCACATATGGCGGGTTACCAAAATTTTCAACCGAGCGGGTCATTTTAATTTTGAAACCATGCGGGTGGCGGGTTAGGCGGGTTGTGCGGGTTAGCGGGCGGGTGGCGGTTTATAACACAATTCCGTAAAAAACTATTAAATATTAATCGAATCAAATTTACATGCATTAATCATACAACAAAATGTCATATAACTGAATTAATCTTCACCTGCAAGTAACCAGAAAACAGAACAAAATGTTACAACTGAATTATCAACATCTTAAATTTATATCATCCATCTCCACCAGAATGAACCATAACTCACTGAAGAATGAACTCTTTATTGATCAAATTACAATAACAAATAACAAACACAAATCTCTCAAATCAGGAAAAGAAAAAATGATTAGATCTACAAATAAAAACAAATACAAGCAAATTTCTAGGAATTAGTACTTAGTTACCAACAACATACATACAGTCATTATCAGATTCACCTTCAACTCCTAAAAATCAAACAGATGCCAAAATCAATCAGCATCCTCCTTCTATTCATCCACAAAATACTGACTAATACTAAATCCAAAAGACTCCATTTTTATCACAAAACATCAACAGTACTTACATCATCAAATCCAACAGAACTAGTTTCTCCAAAAAATAACACTCAAAATACATATTACATAATACATATACTCCATCATTACTCATTAGTCAACACATGAGTAAAAGAAGAACAATTCTTTTCATCAAATAGCCACTGGACGGCTAGGCAATCAGCAAAGAAAAATAAAGCATTGCTTAAGTTCCACAAAATAGCTAATGGAGTGGACCTGAAAGAAAAAGAAAAAGAAAATGATAAGTGAAGTTAATATTCTACAAAGCCAAGAAAGAAAAAAATGATTAGATCTACAAATAAAAAAAAAAAGTTCTTCCTTATATTGCTGTAACAACGGATCCAGTGTATCCTTCTTGAACTCTGTACACTATCAACAACAGATCCCAATTAGTGGCGTGGTGGCGTGGACTAAATAGAATAAAAAATGGGGAAAGTTGAAGAACTTACTGTTTTGAACGGGGAAGGTGGTGGCGTGGTGGCGTCGGGGAGCAGTCGTGGTGAGTCGAATGGAGCGGCAGTGGTGTTGTGGCGTGGTGGAGCGTTCGTCGTGCCGTGGTGGAGTCGTGGTGGTGATTAGAGACTGGAGCCGTGCGATTTTCGGTTGAGTAGAGCGTGGCGGTGGCGGAGGTCGGAGAGGTGGGGCTGGTCGGCGGCACAGAGTGAGAAAGGTGAAGATTTTTGAGAGATTGAGAGAGTGAGAGAGTATGGTGGGCTGGTGGCTTTTGCCCTAAAATGAACTAATGAAGAGAGGGTTTTTTTTTTCCTTTTTATATTTAAGTGGCAGGCGGGTCGGGCGGGTGGACTTTGTAACCCGCGACCCGCCCGCCAGGCATCGGGTTACCACGTATGTGACCTGTTTTCTTTGCAAAAAAATACTAAACCGCGGGTTTGCGGGTTGTGGCGGGCGGGTGGCGGGCGGGTCGCGGTTATATGAACACCCCTATTGGATATTTTAGACTTTGCATTTGTAATATTTGAGATATATTCTCAAAGTAGAGGTGGAATGTCCATATATATCTAATAATTGAATGGGACCCGTAAATAGCCTTGTTTTAATCCATGAATTAATAATCAATTCAACTTTTAAAGTTTTGAGATGCAAAATTACATGAGTACTATATTATATTTATTATTTAGTTTAACAAGTGTGTATGAGTTTTGAAATGTCTGACATGCCTAAGTTTTCTTCCTCTAAAAATATATATATATATATATATAATCTATATATATGTGTGTATATATATGCATGGTAAAGAGAATAATTACTTATAATATTTACGAACTATTACTGCAAATATAAAATACATAAGAATTTAAGTTTTGTTTTTATTTTTTTTCAACACATAGTCTATTAATTTTGGTAAACACTATATCCATATTCCTTCTCAGGCTAAGTTTTCATGATTAAGGATTGCAGTAATTATGGCTAATGAGTTGTTATAGGTAATTTAAAATTTACCTTCTATAAACTTTGACTACCAAGGGTAATTAGAGAACCGGGCATTTTATAATTTCTGCCCGTTAATTTATCCCAAATTCAAGTTTTGCCCTTTTTTTAAACGGGCTCGAAAAATGCCCTGTAATTTTTTTTTTTAATTAATTTCTGCCCGACGGGCTCAAAACTGGCCTTGGTCAATTCGAAATATTGCAGTTATGCCCTCAGACTTTATCAATTCAACTAATTTAGGTTATATTTTATAATTTTATATAAATCTTTATATTTTATATAAATCTTTATATTTTATAATTTTATATAAATCTTTATTAAAAATAATATATATAATTTTTTATAACAAAAAAAAAGTCATCTTCCTCACCCCACCCACCCACCCCCCCACCCCTCGCAGTGATGGTGGCGGTGGCGTCGATTTGACTTTTCAAAGGTCGGGTATAGGGGAAAAAATCACTTTTCATACCTAACTTAGTACTTTTCTATTTTTGGTACCATAAGTTGACAGCCATCAAGTTTGGTACCCCAACTTGGCTACCCTTATCAATTTTAATACCATATGTTTATTCCGCCCAAATCGCCGCCTAAATCACTTACCTGGCTCGTCGTTGACTAAAATAATTGGGGATTTTGACTTTCTTATCCCACGTGGCTGCCAACTCGACAAAAAAAAAATCAAAATTTATATCCCTTAATAATTATTTAACTAAAGAAGCTTTTCTTGTATCAATAAAAAAAGTTTATTAATTCTTTACAAAAATTAATATATCTGCCAACATAATTAATTAATTCTTAAAATTTATAAAACAAAACAGAAAAATTTAAAAGAAAAAGAAATTACCCACTGTTCTTCACCCCCCCCCCCCAGTCCCGCGACACCCACCCCCCCAAGCCCCACCACCACCTCCATTGAACCGCCGCCTCACCACACCTCCACCCCCACAACCGGAATCTGAACTTGCGCATGAGCCGCCTATTGTTGTCCATTTCTTCCACGATCGGAAGCAGATTTCGTTCATAAATCGATGCAATATTCAATTCGTCAACAGTTGAATGTTAGGGTTTGCGATTTCGGAATTGATTTTTCACGATCGGGAGCGGATTTCTGATTCTGACTTTTCAAAGTTGAATGTTAAGATTCTTCGTGAATTTCTGATTCTTCTCTGAATCTGCGGCGGTGGCGGTGAGGCGGAGGTTCAGCGGAGGTGGGGTTGGGGTTGGGGGGTTGGGGGTTGGGTGCCGCGGGACCCTGGGGGGGTGGGGGGAGAACATGGGGTAATTTCTTTTTTTTTTATTTATAAATATAAATATAGTTTATTAAGAATTATATATTTTTTAATATAACTATATAATTTAAAGAATTAATGAATTTATTTTAAAATATATCATATGAATATGCAGCCTTTTTTCCCTTGGATATAGTATTGTAAAAGTTCAAAAGTTGGGTATAGTTTCGTAAAAGAGGCTAAACGATGGGTATAGTTCGTATATTTATTAAACTTTTTAAGATAAACTTTTTTAATAAACTTGAATATATACATTTTTTATGATTTAGATCAATATATACTTTATTTTTAATTTACTGGTATATATAATTTATTTTTAGTTTTTACTAGTAATATAAATTTAGTAAACATTTTAAGACAATTTTTGTTAATAAACTTGATTTTATACAATTTCTTTATGATTTAGATCTAAATATAAAAATTTATATAAAATATAAAGATTTATATAAAATTATAAAATATAAATATTTATATAAAATTATAAAATATAACCTAAATTAGTTGAATTGATAGAGTCTGAGGGCATAACTGCAATATTTCGAATTGACCAAGCCCAGTTTTGAGCCCGTCGGGCAGAAATTAATTAAAAAAAAAAGTTACAGGGCATTTTTCGAGCCCGTTTAAAAAAAGGGCAAAACTTGAATTTGGAGAAAGTTATCGGGTAGAAATTATAAAATGCCCTTAGAGAACCTGAATGTATTGCTCTGGCAACAACAATTGTCGCTCTGGCAATATCGCTAGCCAATAATAAAGGACCACCATTTATTTCATTTCAAATTGGCAAGATAACTACATGTGTACGTAGTTCCCGTGAGCAAATAATTCAAAATTTAGTAAATTATGTCAGGTTACCTTTAATCATGCACGTATATATTGTTTTCAGTGCGGGTTTTAGTAAAAATATTAGAAACGTTTGCAAAATACCAAGATGTTTTTTAAGATATACATAAAATTATATAAAATTAGTTGTCGTTAGTCGTTAGCAATGTTACCAATATATATTATGTATATAGTCGAATAAGAAAAATCGATATAAAACTTTAGTACATAAAAGTATTGTTTGGGGTAGGGATACACATAACTGAAGTCTAACTAAAATATGAGCTATTTGCTAATTTTAGATTTAGAGTTTCGCATGGGGTACTTAAATTTTTGTTATTTATCGACTATAAATAATACAAAATGGTTTTGTAATTTATTCAAAAAAGAAAAAGAAAACCAAAAATTACCATGTTGTTGTAGAATATTATTAATAAAGAGCAAGATCCTATACTGTTGGAACTTGAGTTCTATACTGTTGGAACTTGAGTGTTGCTTTCAGACAAAAAAACACAGAAAATTCCTGGTCTGAAAATTGTTACTGAACATTAGTCACGTTGGACATGGTATTGACCATATATACTTATTGTTGGGGACATATTGAGGACAAATTTAAGGATATATGGAGATAAAAAAAGAATATTGCCTTATATTGTTGATGGGAACGAGGATGATATCACTATCCATTATATCAACAAAATCTTTTAATCTCCCTTGGATTATATGATTCATTCAATCCACAAGTCGTATACTAGGAACTGTTTAAACTTTATTGTAACTTGGGTATTATATATATTAGACTACTTTAAATATTCTCTTTGCCTTTAAAAAGTACTATTATATGTGATTTGAATAGTAAAAATACTTTTACAAGATCTAAATCAGGTCCAACTCACACATGAGTAAGTCAAAAAAAATTATACCACATAACTTTTATGCAATGGATGACACTCTATTTTGAATAAAATAATGGGAATCTATTATTTATCTTCTAATCATCGGGTGGAATTTGTTGACTAATCTAGGAAAATTTCAATAAATCAAAATCGTCGTCGACTATATAGGAGAAATGATTGTTTTTACGAAATTTTATATTCCGTACTAGGAAAGTCCCATTTTATTCTTTTTTTACTTTCTTTTTCAAGACCGACCCTGTTTGCAGTCTGCAGATGCTTATGATCAGTATAAGAGTTTAGAATTTTGATCAGTTGACTTGGGCAAAAGCTTCGTGAATATAGGTTAATTATCGAACCACGTTAAATTTACGTGTCGATTTACTGTTATATTACAACTTTGCAATTGTAGCATTGTTATTTTTTACACAGTTAAAACGTTTTCAAGTAATAACAAACAAAGATACTTCAAATATACTGATACTTTTTTTGTTTGATGTAATATATTTACGTAGATCCTTAATTATCTCAAACTATCAGATTTATATATTTTAGTGGAAGTGAATCGAATCATGCATATATGAGCTTCAGCCTTCACTAATTTATATATATATATATATATATATAATCACCACTGGCTGCTTACTTTAATTTTTAGATGCTCACTTGTGCGTGCATAATCATCATTCATGTAATTAGTGCATGCAGTTGCAATAAAAGTATGCAATATAAAACCAATAATAGAGTTTGCAAGAATAAAAACAAAAGGTATATACATAATACACCTATAATCGAAGTTGTTCATTTTTTAATTAAACTATAACAAATTAAAGTATATTCTAACAACTTAATCCAATTATAAGTTGGAATTTCTAACCCACTGTTTGGCTATCTCAGTCCTACCACCTATGATGCACGGATACTCTAAAAAAATGGTCGGTCAGTGTCGGATACGTATCGGATACCGATACTCTTCAAATACTCTTTGGATACATATCAGATACGCCACGTGGCGTATCATGTATTAAAAATAATTAAAAAGGACGGATACACGTATCGGATACGCTGTGAAGCGTATCCGAAAAGTATCTGATACTTATCAGCAATTTATAAGAGTAGTATGGTAGTTTTCTTAAACTAGAAAAGGCCCAACAAGAACCAAATTGCAATATCTTTTCAGAAACTTAAATATAAAATCGTGAAAACTCACTATTTCAAACCAAAATAAAAACAACACACAAAGCTTTGATATGCTTCACAATATTATGTGACTAATGACTGTGCAAGTGATTAGATATAATATTATTTGATATTTTTATTTAAATTATATCCTTATATATAATTATTAATATTAAATATTTGACGTATCGCATACGTATCGTATCTTATAAATTTTAAAAAAATCGTATTCACGTATCCGTATCCAGCGGATACCGATATTCGTATCAGTATCAGTGCAACCTAGCCTACCACACATCATATTCTTATAATTATGCTTTTAGTCATTAGTCATTACTACGACAACAATTTGATTAATGTATTTAATGAAATATCGTTATTGGAGTTACAACCATTGTTTTCCTAATTTGACTGTTACAAACAACTCATTTAATTTACTATGAAGTTTTAGAATTACATATTTATATAACAAAAATTACTATTTCTAAACATTTGGTATAAGTTTATAACCAAAAATAGCAACCCGCATCGCAAATTCTCGGACATGATGAGCCGCACAAATACTAAATTTCTATATGTTTCTGTCTGTTAATACAAAGAAAGTGTATGTGATATTTGAGACACAAAATTAATAATGCGACGCATTCGTCCATGACTATATTTTAACGAATTATAATACTAAAATGTTGACCAAGATTAATGACATGATTTGGTAATGTGCGCGTTTGGCATGGAATGATTACAGTAATTAATTATTTCAAAGACGATGTTAATATGTCTCCATTGGAACATTATTGTATAATATCAAAGTTGCTAGCTATGTGGTAATAATTTGGTTACAAAAGATTTCTCCAAGTGGAAAGTTATATTCTTACGCGTTCAATGCTCATCCTAATATGGATGAATTCATGAATTGATAGGATCAAATAATAATTACCGATACCGATGGAGAAATAATGATCAAGTGTATGTTGTATTTTAATAACGTTTATTTAATTTTTGGTTCATCAACGTGACCTTATTTTATCGTTTTTCTTTTGAGTGGTTGTTCTCCTGCTTCTCCATGCCATGGAAAAAAAATCAGTGCAAATATGACATTTAAGTAGTTGATTCATTAGTACGTGATGCGCATGTAACCCATAAATTTTGAACTTTTTTGCGAATCTGGCCCGTGCACCTTGCAAACGATGACTCAGTTTGACAATAGTTGTAGTTTTTGAGATATGTGTGCAATGTCTACAAAATTCTCCAAGGATCATTTGCACGTCGAGTTCTCAAAATCCTGCAAAATCGAGTTAATCATCGTGATGAAGTACTAAAATTAAGTTTTCCCGCAATTGATGACATAAACTGAATATGGATGCAATAATTTGTGAACTCTAGAGGACCAAAAGCAAATTAGGCCTCAATTGAAGATCAAAAGTAATTAAATAGCCATGATGTTATTATATACTTCCTCACAAGCGTGTTGGAACTTGAAACTTAATCACTTACGAATCATGGGACTGTCATTTCCTTTCCTCTCTTTTCCCTTTATGACTGCAAAAGCTTAAGCAATACTCTCCATTAGTAACCATGATTGAGCTCATCATGAGACAAGCACTCCCCTAGCATTATATAGTGATTATTAGGCCTCATAATCTTGCTGTTGTTTAGCCCACTCATTGCTTGTGGCTCTGTCGTGATTTTATAATTTATAGGCACCTTTCTGTAATCCAAAATCCCAAAAAGGTATATATGAAAATAAAATATAAAAATAAAATAAAATAAACTTCTCAAATGACTATGAGAGCTTTAAAAATATTTTGAACTTTCACAATGATTGACCTTATCAGAGTTTGTTATGGGCCTAAGTATTAGATATTATTATTATTATTATTATTATTATTATTAGAAGTTAGAACCGTGTGTTATATTAGTTAGTGGGCAAGTAATTAAAGTTAGTGATTAATTAGAGATAATGGTTAGTGGTGTTAGTAGGAAGTGTTAGTGGGTCTTAGGAGTTATTTTCATTTACTATTTATGTAAGGTTTTGTAATCGTTATTGGTAAGAAGAACAAAATTAAATTATTCTAGTTAAATTCTAGCTTCTCATCTCCATTCTTAGGAGTTTCGTTCTCACTCGAAGTAGAACAAAACTCGTTAGGATCTTAGATCCTAACAATGGTGCTTTCATTCTTGAACTCGCCAAAGCCTCGCCAATCCACTCCTACGCCATCGTTCACATCCTCATTATCAACTCCATCAAAGGCGAAAATTCTTCTACTCATCCAAAATGAAAATGAAGAAAATCGCATTGAACACCGTCAATTCTTGAAAGAATTTGGGTATTTTCTTTATGATGAACCACAAATCACTTGCAAGGCGACAAAGACAATTTTCAGCCAATTGACAATGACACCACCACTCCCCTCTCAACAATTTGCTGCCCCGATCCCTAGCATTCCCAACAACCAGCGAAATTCTCAACCAAGCAAAACCACAACTCGCCTTGTCCAACAACAACTACCGATTGCCGCAATTTCAGAAGTCATCAACTATGAATTCACACTTAAAAATTGGGTGTGCGTGACCTGCCAATTCCACCGTCCAATATCCAGGGCCGGTACGCAATTCCAACGATCTCACGTGAAATCAGATGGAAATATATTAGATTGGAGAAGACGAAAGAAAAAGAAAATGTCATGCCGCTATATTTCGTCAACAGTCAGCGAGAAGCAGCCTATTTATTCGAAGAAGAGGAAAAGGAAAAAAAAAAAAAAACTAAAGAAAATCACTGTTCATATTGCGGGGAAGAGAGGCAGAGAGCAAGCAAAAAGGTTTCAGCCAACAAAGTCTCCGTGACTCCAACAAGTGAATTTGCATGTCCTTCTTTTTCAATATTTGCAACAAAGCCCTCATACTTTTGGGCCTTGAGGACAAGGCCCATCTCAAGAGGGAAGGAATGTTATGGGCCTAAGTATTAGATATTATTATTATTATTATTATTATTATTATTAGAAGTTAGAACCGTGTGTTATATTAGTTAGTGGGCAAGTAATTAAAGTTAGTGATTAATTAGAGATAATGGTTAGTGGTGTTAGTAGGAAGTGTTAGTGGGTCTTAGGAGTTATTTTCATTTACTATTTATGTAAGGTTTTGTAATCGTTATTGGTAAGAAGAACAAAATTAAATTATTCTAGTTAAATTCTAGCTTCTCATCTCCATTCTTAGGAGTTTCGTTCTCACTCGAAGTAGAACAAAACTCGTTAGGATCTTAGATCCTAACAGAGTTATTTTCATGAACAGTGGTGCAAGAGACAACATATAGAACGTGACTGGTAACAATAAAAATTATATTGTTAAACACATGAAATATAAGAAGAGATGTAGTTTTAAGTATAGGATCATCTTGTTCGATATATAATTTTTATAGACTCTTAGACACCAATATTTTCGGTTAATTTTATATTTTTTTTCTGATTAATGTCATGTTGTATTATTGTAAACGAGTTTCACTCTATATAGGTAGGTCCCTTTTCGTGCATTATTTCAACTGTTAATGTTATACATTCTAAGCATAAACGTGTTCAAAGTTTTAAAATTGAGAAGAAGAAAAAAATCAGTAGTCTATTAGTATTTTACAAGTTCCAATGTCTATTCAAACCCCCGTTAAACAGAAATTAATCTTTACAAAAACATCACTAATTCACCAAGTGATTTTGTAAAAAAAAAAAAAAAAGAAGAAGAAGAAGAAAATCAAAGACTTTTGTTGCTATATCAAACTGCGGATATTATCCTCGCTACATTTTAGATTTATTTATTAGGCCACCACACTTATTGAGCCGAATATGAAAATTAAAGCACCAGTTTTGGGCCTTATGGGCTTTTGGGCTTTCTTTGTATCCATGCAGTCGTGTACAGTGTACTTTATTAAAATTCCTATAGCTGATAATATGCATCTCACAAGGAAATTACTCGGGCTTTCATTGTTCTATTGGACGTTTAATAGTACATTCATAGATATTCATATTAGTAATTTGATAATAATTCACCCATGCTAATTTAATCAATAGTAAGCTAACTTTGTCCAGAATACCCTGATAGCATGGTAGAATTGTAACTACCCTGATAGCATGGTAGAATTGTAACTATGAACTGGGTCTCACGATAAGTCAAAAATGTTTCTATCTCGAAACTAAGCTTCTCTCGTAACGGTCCGTCTATTGAAAGCATGGTTGAGTCGAAACCTTGGGCTCTCGATACAATTGGGGAAGTCCGTACGTCTCGAAAAAGTTAATATATGTCGAAATGACGTCTCGAAAGGAAACTACCGATACGTCGAGGGTTGCTACAGTAATAGATGACATACCTTAATTATCAGGTTTGGGTATTTATACTCGTTAAGATGCGGGACCACTTTTCAGATTTCACGGGATGTGTCAAAATTTTGGTGTCTCAAAATGTACTTTCGAGCCATTTGTACAAGGTTATCTCGAAATAAGACGCTCGAGATAACCTTTGTTGGGCTTTTCCTAGCCAAGGTAGCCCAAATTCATTTCTTTTGGGCTGACCAAATGAGCCCATACCAATTAGTATATTTTTAATTATAATTTTTATCTTGGAATTTAAATTAGAAAAGTCTTAAGAGCATCAAACAAATTGAAATGTAATCTCTTTTTGGATATTGATTTTGATTCAGTTTCTAATATTCCAACACATGAAAGAGTAATTCCTAACAAAAAGTCAAAGAACGCATTAGTTTTTACCTTTTCAACTTATAATTTTTGTTTAATCAAATAAATCAATACTAGAAGTTTGGTTTTAAGAAAACTATAAATAAAAGTTATAATCGAACTTAATTTATTATGCTAAAGTATGATCTAGAAACAACATGCAATTTTTTTAATTGTTAGGTAAATGATAGACAAGTTTCAAGAGATGTCTTTAATATTATTGAAACCTTTACACAAACTTTGTTGGTATGCATGATATAAAAACATTATGACATATAACATTTGTCTTAGCTTGGGCGACACTCTTTTTTCTTAAAAACCTACTAGGAAGTCAAATGTAATTTTTTTTTGGGAGAATTTTTTTTTTCTATTTATCAATTACCCAATTGTGAACCATGGTAAGAAAAATCTCGGATTACAAAACAAATCGCTTCAAGACGATTTACTTTCCTACGATTTTTTGTCTGATACAAATCGTCTCTAGACTGTACGATCCTCATATTTGTTTGGCGTCAATTCTTCTAACATCTAAATATACACTACCAAAGAACTTGAAACATAGTCGAACAAATTTTTGCTTTTAAGTTTTAACTCATGCAATGCACATTGGTATATTCATTGTATTAAGAGTCGTTTGATAGCTTATAGTAGCCATATATTAATGGATATTACTTTGAATTTAGTGCACTATTATGGCATTTGGCAGGATTATCATAGACGAGGACAAGATGAATGTAATGCGGGTTGTCCTTATTTCGTGGCGTATTATAATTCCCCTATCTTGGTGGATTACATAATCAGCCGAGACCAGGATATATAAATGCCTATAAAACATCAATCTAATCATGCATTGGCATATTGTAATATGCACCTATTATAATTCAGACTTAATACTTACTTTCTTATCAAACAACTCCTTAGTAGAGCATAACGACATATTTTATATTTTTGGTAATCAATCTTAATATTTTGTTTCTATTAAAATATCTATCCAATATTCATATCACGTACCTAAAATCATGAAATATAATTTAAAGTAGTAACATTCAAATTTATTTCATAAAAAAAGGAAAGTTTTTAATTTTATGATATAAAAATAAAACAGCGCAAATAAAATGGGTGGCAGTAAATCTGAATAAATCATTATTCTGGACCATGAATGATGTAATTGAGTACCTCATCTTTGTTTTGTTGGTATCCTAATTTGTTTTTGTGGACTTGATTTTTTTTAAAAAAAAAAAAGACTAAAAAATATAATATATTAAAGCTAAAAAATAAAAAGACAAAATTATATAATATAATTAATTATATATAAACCCCAAATCCCGTGGCCGTGATTGTGGAAATATATCCCCCAAAATCATCACCGCACCGGTTAATACATATATAGATACATATATTTCTGTATCTATATATATATTGTGAGGCACTAAAAATGTACTCTGGAATGCATGGCCATGGCCATGGAGGAGGAGAGAGAACTCCTCTTCTCAACAAACACGTAAGCAGTTAATTACAAACTAACAGTAACATTATGAAATTATTATTATTATTATTTATTTATTTTCTTTTTTAATTTTGATTTTGAATTGTTCGGTACTGATTTGTGTGCTTAACCTGATTTTGTGTTAGGTTAATATTTGAGCTGAAAATGAATTGAGGATTATTAACCTGTTATGATGATTAATTAGATGATTCAGTGTTGAAATAAGAAATTTATGTGTAATGGATTTTGAAATGGGAGAGTGGGTGTGTGTGTGTGTGTGTGTGTGTGTGTGTGTGTGTTGTTTGTTGGTTGTACGGAACGATATGAAGCTTAGAAGGTGAAATGTCGACGTTATGCTCCAATGAAACGAGTGGAGAGCGAGAGTTCGTGAGTTCGATCGCGTGAGATTAGCTTTTGACTTAGTTGAGCTGAGTTCTATGTGTTGGTGATGATTCTATGTTGAAAATTATTTATGATTGATTTGAAACGGTATGTGTATGTGATTTGTTGGGCGTGCGGAGCGATATGAAGCTTAGAGGACGAAATTTGACGTTATGCTTCAAATGAAACTAATAGAAGGAGAATTGATATACTCGATCGTGCGAGACTAGTTTTTGACGTAGTTGAGCTGAATTTGGTTTGTTGGGGATGTACCCCTTGCATTATGCTGATCAATTAGTTGATTCTATGTTTGAAATTTATTTGTAATGGATTTGAAATGGGAGAGTGGTCGTATGCATATGTGACTTCTAGTCATACGAAGTGATAGGAAGCTTAGACGACGAAATGTCAACGTTCTGAGAAGGAGAGAATTCGTGTGTCCAATCACGTGAAATTAGTTTTTCGCATGGTTGAGCTGGATTTTTTTGGGTGTGGTGGATAGGTGGTGTATTTTAAAATCTATATGTTTGTAATTTAAAATAATGTGAGAGTGGTTGTATGTATGTGTTGATTCTAGGTGTACGAAATGGTATGAAGCTTAGAACACTATACAAAGACATTCTGCTCAACTGGAAAGAGTGGAGAACGACAACTTGTATGTTCGACTTGTCGTGATTCTTGTTCGGCTCTACCCGAATTAATTGGGATTACATGCGTAGTTTTTGTTGTTGGAAGAGTGGCTTGCCTCATTTCTATGCAGACAGAATGATTATGTAATCCTAAAATTAATGATATGAGTGTGATAATATGTAATCTTCTTCTTTCTGCGGGTTTTTTATTAATGCTTGAGCTTTTGTTAGGCAAGAAGAAAAGTGAATGATGGTGAGAATGATCAGTTGACAGACCTTGAACATGGCGATGCCGTACCGGTAATTCTTAGCTTTGAGTTATATTATTTAAGTAACTACTGTAATCTATTTGGAGCTGACTTTGTTCTTGGATAAATAATCAGGCAGCAAATGTGGGTTTTGGTAGAGTGCTCTCTCTTGTAAGTGGATGCTATTCTTGTGGTTTGGCTTGTTATGTTCGGTTTGTTAGTAAGTTTTTACAGTATGAAATTTGTCTACAGGCAAAGGCTGAAGCTGGAGGTTTGATTATTGCTACAATTGCTCTGTTGATTTCTTCCACGTCTAGTATATTAGTGGTACGTGAAAAATCTACAAACACATAAGAAAGGAAAGAAACTCTCTACCGAGAGTAAAGATTGTTGATTGTTGTTTATTTCTAATGTTGTCTCTGCAGCCGAAGTTTGGAGGGAAAATAATAGACGTCGTCTCAGGAGATATTCAAACACCTGAACAGAAAGCCGAAGCTTTGAAGGCTGTCTATAGTACTATACTTGAAATCTTTCTGATAGTCATAGTCGGGTATGCTTCTTTCGTTGGTTTAGCAGAATTTAATTTTTAATAATATATAATCTTAATATTAGTGCCCCATTAGATTCTTTTGTACTTTAAGCTAGCAGGCTCTTTCAAGTTCAATGATCAGTTTGCTTACCAATAATGGGTAATCTTCCTTGCTTTAGTTCAATTTGCACAGCAATTCGAGCATGGCTGTTTTCTGCTGCCAGTGAGAGAGTTGTTGCTCGACTGAGAAGGGACTTGTTCAGTCACCTCATTCACCAAGTAAACTTCATTTACATTTTCATTTGAATTTTTTTGATATCTTTAAAGTTCCAAGTTTCTGAATAATATCCTTAAAGAACATAACCGTAAATTCTTGTAGGAGATAGCGTTCTTTGATGTTACTCGGACAGGGGAGCTCTTAAGTAGACTATCTGAAGATACTCAGATAATAAAGAATGCTGCGACGACCAATCTTTCGGAGGCCTTAAGGAATCTTTCGACTGCGTTTATTGGGCTTGGATTCATGTTTTTAACATCTTGGAAGCTAACACGTAAAACTCGATCGTCCTTGAACAGACAAAAAACTGACAAAATGACTATTAAATATTGTGAATTTAATGTTTTATTGTCCTATTTTTAGTGTTGGCTTTGGTTGTTGTTCCGGTCATATCAGTATCTGTGCGTCAATTCGGGCGCTATGTTCGTGAACTTTCTCACAAGACTCAAGCTGCTGCTGCAGTAGCTTCTTCCATTGCTGAGGTACCCTGAGCCTGCATAAAATAATTTCCTTCATAGTGCAAAATGCAATTCTCTTTCACTTGCCCCAGTTGAATATATAATCTTAAAAATGTTATATGGTTTATGACCAAGTTGAAATGGGTTTAACTACAAAATCTTGCATATAATGCTCTAGTTATTATTCGTGGTGTTATTATACATGTGCACACTACAACAAGTTTCTCAAACTAGAAAGATGTAATTATGGATGCACGTAAAGTAAATTGAACACTTTCTGCTATAAAAATCGTCTTGGCCATAACATAAGAACAACTTAGATGGGGAGAGGTGTAAATTAACGTATCTATGTGTTGTATTTCTTCAAAGAAATATCAGGTCCTTTAGTTTCTATAAGCAGGTAGGACAACCTGGCCTTGATATGCAACTGTTCTCATGCAACGCAACATGCTATTGAATTGTAGGAAACTTTTGGTGCTGTGCGTACTGTGAGGTCTTTTGCTCAGGAGGAATATGAAATTTTACGTTATTCTGAAAAAGTTGACGAGGCACTGAAGCTCGGAATCAAACAAGCTGTGAGTTTTTAGTTTCTCTAAGCCTTTTTTTTTTGTGCAGCTGGCATTTAATCTCCTAATGTTTATGCTTCCTCCGCTGCAGAGAATTGTTGGTTTTTTCTTCGGTGGTCTTAATGCTGCTTCAACTCTCTCTGTTATCGTGGTTGTAATCTACGGTGCGACTCTTACAATTAAAGGCGCGATGACCCCAGGATCACTTACATCTTTCATTCTTTACAGTTTGACTGGTAATTTTTTGCGTATTATTTTTTCTTATAAGTTGGTCTTGCATGAACAATATCGACGATCTGTCTTATCATTCTGTAATATACGCAGTTGGATCGTCTGTATCTGGATTATCTAGTTTGTATACGGTAGCTATGAAAGCTGCTGGAGCTAGTAGACGGGTTTTCCAGCTTTTGGATCGGTCCTCATCCATGTCAAAATCAGGAAATAAGTGTCCGCTGGGGTTAGTTATTTGACTTGATGACACTCCTTTATGTTTATTTTCAATTAATGATTAAAAACGACGAAAAATTGGTTCACGTGTAAGTGACTCATATTGTGGGTCCTTTTACTTGAGTATTATCACTATGCTCATAAAAACTTTCATGTTATCCTTCTCATAAACATAAAAGACTGGATATGATTAAGTTCGAAACTTAGTATGTTTGTTTATCACAGAGACCAAGATGCAGAAGTAGAGTTGGACGATGTTTGGTTTGCCTACCCTTCCCGCCCCAATAATCCGGTTCTGAAGGTGATGACCATCTCTCATCTCCTCTTAAGATTTTAATTGTTTTAAAGCTGATACTAAATGGGTCACAATTTCTGCGATTTTATAGGGAATAACCTTAAAGTTGGAAACGGGTTCAAAGGTTGCATTGGTGGGTCCAAGTGGTGGTGGAAAGGTACTGCTTCATTGCATTGATACACAGTTCTTATACCAATTTTGTGCAAATTATGAGAGAAAAATATTTTGGAATGTCGGAACACTGGAAAGCAATAACATATTTGCCCCGCGAACACGTAAAACTTTTAACTTTTTTTTTAAAATTTTGCTGCAGACCACAATAGCAAATTTGATTGAGAGATTTTATGACCCAATTAAAGGAAAGATTATGCTGAACGGCGTTTCTCTTACCGAAGTATCACACGAGCATCTACACAGGAAGGTAGTTTTGTTAATGAATATTTCACGAAAGAATGTTCATAAATGTCTAGCTTCCTTTTTTTCCTTTTAATCCGTCAAGTATGTTGCTGTTCATTTATTAATTTGACGTAGATATATCTTGAACTACTTCCTGCAAATTTCTCTAAACTGCAGATCAGTATCGTGAGCCAGGAGCCTGTTCTTTTTAACTGCTCTATTGAGGAGAATATCGCCTATGGATTTGATGGGAAAGCAAGCAGTACCGAAATAGAAAATGCTGCCGTAAGCTCCAATATTCATTATTGTACTTAATTTCCATAGGTCCAGCAATTGCATTGACGGTTAATTATTTCTCAAATGTGTAACTATCAGAAAATGGCAAATGCCCACGAGTTCATTTCCAAGTTTGCCGATAAGTACCAGACGCACGTCGGAGAACGTGGTGTCCGACTCTCAGGTGGTCAGAAACAACGAATAGCTATTGCCAGAGCTTTGCTGATGAATCCAAGAATCCTGCTGTTAGACGAAGCTACCAGTGCATTGGATGCTGAAAGTGAATACCTAGTGCAGGTATTTTTTTTTTCTTTTTGATTTTCTAAAAAAATTGATATGAAGCGAGACCCAGATTCACGAAATATGCATTAGCCCCACGTAGAAAACAACATGCAAGAAGGTTGTTTATAATGATTCACTTACCTGAGACGTAGATTGTGATGAACTAGTACAATGTATTTAACCTCTCAACTTAGGAAAAACGTATAGAACTAGAGGATGATTGATGAATATATGGTCGCAGAATGTAACCTCTCGACTTGCCAAATAAAGATGATTTTCTCTACTGGAATGAGTAGCAACGATAATATATGCCCCATTTGACACAATTCTTGTTTCGTTCATATAGAAGTCTTGATTGTCGGGTTTTTTCACCTTATGAAATCTTGTGACACGTCGTTTCTACTATGTAGGATGCGATGGATTCTCTAATGAAGGGCAGGACAGTGCTGGTGATAGCTCATAGGCTTTCAACTGTTCAAAGTGCTGATGTTGTAGCAGTTGTTTCTGATGGTGAGATAGTTGAAAAAGGCAGTCACTATGATCTCCTCAGCAGTAATGGCATTTACACTGCTTTGGTTAGAAGACAATTACAAGGACCAAAACCCGAAATTTAGCCGCGAGTCGAGAAGAAGAATTCATGTGACGAGTACTGGTCGTGAATCTGAGTTTATCGATTATTAATTCGGAGCTTTGTTGTTAATGTTGTTGTTGTTGAAGTATTGTTAAGTCACACTAATTGATAGTTAAATGGTACCAAAAATTTAAATCAATTAGCAAAGTTCTTGATCTAGAAGTTCTTGATAGTACAACCACCAACACTTTGAGAAATATGACATATATATGTAATGTTTCTCAAAATTTGTTGTGATGTTTTTATGATTATTAAAAAAATTAGGGAATGTCCTTGTAATTAAACAAAACTTTAGTTGAGTGTTATTGTATTCCTCCTATGATCATCAATCTTCAAACACACACACATGAACAAGAAAAACTAGCTTCACATTTCCCATAATGATTTGAATAGTATAAAAAAATTAAATCCTATTATAGCTCAAAAAGGAGATTTCGGTCTATAAGTTACATGTAGCACAGTTTTGCCTTATATTAATTATATGTTTTATTTAACGAATTACTATGTTTTTCTTCTTCATATCTGTCTTGTGAACTTCTCTATTTATTAATTGATATGTCACTGCTGCGTGTGAAATACGTAGTTGTAAAATTGTTAATAATTTCGTGTAAAAAGAATCTTGTTTAAACTAAAAACGTATACTTAAACATCGAAAGTGTTGAAATATAATACTTTTGGACTAATTAAAAACGAAACCCTGAGAATTTTTCCCCCTTGTTCATCACAATACACTGTAATATTTCAAGAAACTATATTTAAGTGCAGTACTTTCTAATTTTAGTTGGTGGGGGCTAATTTGGCCCCGCCCATTTCAAAGAATTGGGTTGGCCTTAATGAGCACGAACCGATAGAAAGAGTATCGAATGCTTGTACGCTAGCATTGAATGGCCAATTCGATATTGAGCAAGTGTCGAAGGGGTAATCCAACCTTATCCCAAGAAATTCGAGATACGGGGCCCGCAATCTAAGATCCCGTGGATCAAGCACGTCATTAATTACTGTAGCTCACCCTGCTCTTAGATCGAAAGTTTAATTCGATACTCTAGCATTCGATTGTCTTGAGCATTCGATACTTCTGTACATTGGCATAATAGTGTCGAAGCCCAGCACATTACATTTGACAGTGTCCCAAGTTCGATATTTCCACTTCAACAGTGACAGTTTTTCGTTCAAATCGCATTCTTATTCGAGGGAGGTTCAATTCTTTTGTCCTCATCATTCGATATTGGACCAGTTTGACACTTTCAGTTTCAGATTCGAGACTTTGAAGATCCTAGTCGACTTAAACTATTTTTACGTGTTAAATTAGTGTTCAGAGTAAGCTAAACAATTCTTATAATAGATTAGAATAAATTTGTGAATTCCTGGCCCAAATTGTACTAGTAAAATTGGAAATTCCATTTCTTGGTAAAAAAAGAAAAGCAGTACAACAGCATCAGTTCAAAGCTCACGCCATTTATATATGCTATATAGCCTAGGCTAACTCAACAGTCAACACCTAAACAAATAAGCTCAAAATAAAAACAAAATTTACATTTAAATTAAATCCCACAAAAAAAAAAAATGCAGAGGCGCCTCTGTATCAAACTCCTCTCTAAATTCCCCCAAAATCCCAACTCAATCACCCAAAATCCAATTTTTAATTCATCTTTTTCGAAAGCAAATGCGAACCCATTTCAAAGACAGCATTTTTATGAGTATTCAGCCTTTCCCCATTCGAAATTGTGGAAGAATTTCACTAATAATGAAGTTTATAAGCAAATACGAAATGGGTTTTTTGTGGGTACGGTTCTTGGTAAGAGGTGTTTTTCGAACACCCTGTTGAAAGGGCAGAGTAAAGTTTTGGTGAATAGTAAAGTTTGGACTCGGTTGAGGAGGGATTTTCACTCGTTTGACTCTCAGTATGGTGGATGGTACTGTTTTATTCAGTATCTGTTCTGTTGTGTGCATTTTGTTTGTTTTTCATGGATGGTTGTGTGCATTTTAAGTCATATCGTTATTGATTTGTCGTCTCCTCTAAAAGCTCGACTTTTTGTGTAAATTTTATGTTACGCATTGTAATGCAGGGCTTATTCTTTGGGCTTCTCTCTGGTACCACATTGAGTTGGCATCTCGTATGCGGATTTAAGCTTGTAGAGAGGATTTGCATTGATTAACTTATTTGTATACTCCAACATTCCTGTGTTTATATAGTACGTTGAGAAAGGTTTAAGGTTCTTAGCAATGACTAATTGTGATGACTGGCGTGTTAGTTTTTACTGAATACGGTGTTCTAATTTGTTCTGGTTTGCAATATCTGATTAGCTGATACAGATTTCTAAGATCTTAAATGAAGATTACAGAACAATCCAAAACGCATTATTTAACTGAGGCGTGAGACTCTTCATGCTATTCGAAATGTTGAACAAATGAAATAAACGTAGCATGTATGACTAGTTGCTGTGGTTCAGTGGTTTTCAGACGCTAAAACTGCTCAGAAACTAGGTCAAATACTTCCTTTATCTCAGGATAGGATGAACATAGGCACTGTAATAAATCAGTAGCGATATAGTTAATGAATTTTAACTCCTCTGCCGGGAGAGATAGTGTTGAACTCTACAACTATTGATTCATCCCTCTGGTCTGTTCTCTTCAAAAGCGTTGATAATCTAGTTGTAATATTGAAGTCTGAATATCTTGGATGTGAAGTCAAATCTTAACCCATGACGATTAAAAAAGTTGTCCCTGAGCATCAACTGGAAGAGCGTTAGAAAATTGACTTTCGTCCTTTCCTTTCTGCTCTAGTTTTCTCAGGTAATACCGTACCTTTCATACGTTTACTCAATCTCAAGGACTCCTCTTATCCAATGTTCAAAAACTGTTTTTCTGTTTACTTTGTTATTTCGAATTTGTTTGAAATTAGGACTTTATTATGTTTTGTTATTGTTATGCAACTATGTAAGTTTGCCTTCTCAGGTTCGCTTGTAAAACATTGGGAAATGCAGGCATATAGAAACTGATGTTGCTTTTTTGTCTTCAGGAGGTCATATCTTAGACGACTTACACCAGACGGAGTTGTGATAGGCTTGGTTGTAGCAAATGTCGCCGTCTTTTTACTGTGGAGGGTTGCAGATCCCCGATTTATGGTGAATAATTTCATGGTAAGTTGTTTATAGCATGTAAAACATAAAGTAAGACGTAAAAAGCTTAGACACAACATATGAACTTCTTATTTATGTTTTTGCTCAGATTTCGGTGGACAATTTTATGAGTGGGCGAGTACACACATTGATAACCTCTGCCTTTAGTCATAGAGACATGTGGCATCTTGCCTCTAACATGATCGGACTCTACTTTTTTGGATTGAGTGTAAGAACGAACCCATCAATGTTGTTAACTTTCCGATTAAATTTTATTTTTGTTTGTTTCATTGATTTTATTTAGTCATGGATAATCGCCTCGTTATTTTAGAGATTCACGTGCACTCTAATTTTGATTGGCAGATCGGAAGAACTTATGGATCTGAATATTTGTTGAAGTTGTACCTTTCTGGAGCTATTGTTGGCTCAATCTTTTACTTGGCATACCATGCCTTTATAGCTCCATCGTTCCAGGTAAAGTTATCGTGGTTCAGTACTAGAACTTCTCCTAACATTATAATATGTTAGAGCAACATTAGTGGACTTTGAACCATTGATACCTTTCATATCCAGTTACTTCTATGTGTTTTGTTTATAACTACTGATTACCGTTCTTTACCTTAAAATGCAGAAAACGAACATGTTTGGTATGGATCCCTCAAGAATTCCAGGATTGGTAAGCGTCCCTAGTTCATGTGTATTACTTCAATCATCATTCTTTTGCAACGGTATGAATCACACAAATGTACCTAAAGCAAATATACATACGTATAGACATGCGAAGAACGTACTTTAGATACATGCATGCATATTTACGAATAGGGATGGAATGTATAAATTTGATGGCATGTTATTTGTAAATTGTGGTTTGGTAGGTACTTTCCACGTGTTTAACATTCTTTTTGTATTGTTTTTTTTTCTTCGTCTCCTTTCTTTCTTTCTTTAGTTGGAGAAGTTTGCTGATTGCTCAGCAAAGTGCGCGATGGGTTCTAGCTTGCAGTTTTGTCGTTCCAACTTTCTTTAATTGTCTGACGTTAAACAAATTAATATTAGACAAACTTGCATGTTTATGACTGTGTGATGCTGATTTAATACGGTAAAATATGTAATCAATTTTATAGAATTTCTTTCATGTTCTGCTCTTGGTTTTAGGGTGCAAGTGGAGCTGTAAACGCAATAATGCTTCTTGATATATTTCTCTACCCAACAAAGACGCTGTATCTCGACTTTTTCATACCAGTTCCAGCTATTTTACTGGTAAACTCACAACTATATCTATTCTGAAGTGTAAAACTGCTAGAGCAGAGCCAACCTCTTGAAACCATTTACTTATTGTTGCTCAATTTCATGGCAGGGGATCTTTATCGTTGGTAAAGACCTCTTAAGGATATTAGAGGTATGTTTGTTTCTCACCTGGATTCTATTTTCACTACCGTTTCATTTTTTTAATGTTATTTAACTTGTTAATATCATTTGTATGATAGCCAACCAACTACTGGCTTCATGAGTAAACAAGTTTTATAACATCCTTACGTGGATGAAACTCGAAAGATAACATCTTCCATTGGGTTTACAGGGAGATCATGAAGTTTCAGGGTCTGCCCATCTGGGTGGAGCTACAGTTGCTGCATTAGCGTGGATGCAAAGCCGGAAGGGTCGTTTCAGACGTTTCTAAGTTCAAACTCCACTGTATTTTTTCAGAATTCTGACAGTAATCTTAGGAGAAGTAGATTCGAACAAAAAAAAAAACAAGAATCTATTCGTTGTGTCTGGTACCAGATATCTAATTATAGTTTTATGTTGGAATTGAGACGATTGAGTTTCTTTACGAGTCCTTTGTTCTCTGGCATAAGATGATGTTTCGTTGCAAAGAATGCATGCATTGTTACAAGTCTGATGTTTCTGGTTATAATCGAAATTGTATGTATTCCTAAATTATGGATTTTTTTATCATTATACGAGTCGTATTTTCAGCATTGTCAAATATATCTACAATGAGCATTTGTTTTTGTAATGGAAACTTCAAATATTTCTATTCAATGATGGTATTATATAATGACTACTGATTATTGCACTTCGGTTTTTTCATTCCAAATCCGTGTTCCACTCTATGTGCCACCAATTAGAGGTTGACACGTGGTATTGCGGACTCCTTCCTCCGAATGAAAGAGAAAAGTTAGGAAACTTAAAAAATAAAAATAAAAAATCCTCTGCAATCTCTCTCTAGCTCCACCACACATCACCATAACAATAACACAATTTTCACAATAACAGGAAAAAGGAACAAAACAAGCTTTCCATAGTTACCGGATTCTTCATTTTCTCTCTCCTCACAGTTACAATCCTAACGGCCGCCATCACCGCGACCTTCTCCGACACCGCTTCTCCTCCATCGCCGTCGTAAAAAAACGTTCTCGAGCTCCTCTGGTATGATCGCGCGTGAAACCTTGATAGTTTGCTTCATCTGGGTGAGCTTTTCGATAAAGCACGGACTCCGGCGCCGGAGAGCTTAACGTCGTCGTCGTTGGCTGACTAACCGTCGTTGGAACTCACAGCTACTCCATCGCTGTTTGCGTCTCCACCGGCGCGCCCAAAAGCTCAACTGACGGTCGTCGAAGGAATGGACCACCCATTCGCCGATTAGAACGTTGAAAAACGTCGACGGTGTCGCAGAAGCTTCTGCATTGTTGAAAATGACGCCTCTCAAATGTCAATGACACTTTCAGTGATGGAAACTAAGAGAGATTACATAGGATTTTATATTTTTTTTTAAGTTTCCTACTTTTCTCTTTCATCCGGAGGAGGAAGGAGGGGAGTGATTCGGTGCATTTCCTACATAGTCCGCAATGCCACGTGTCAACCTCTAATTGGTGGCACATAGAGTGGAACATGAATTTCTGATTATTGAGCCTTCCAGGTTCAGCTTTTGTAGTGTTTCCAAATCTAACGCGATTTTCAAGGAAAACAAATAAAAAAAAAAAGGCAACCCGGTGCACGAAAGCATCCCCGCAATGCGAGGGTCCGGAGAAGGGTCCCACCACAAGGGTGTATAAGGGGCAAGCCTTCCCCTATCAATTTTTTGACAAGAGGCCGCTCCCAGGACTTGAACCCGTGAACTCTCAGTCACACAGCAACACCTTTACCAGTGCGCCAAGGCTCCCCTTCTTTCAAGGAAAACAAATAAAACCTAAATTTCTGTATTAACCTGATAATGCAAATTCCATTCAAAAATATGAAGAGCAAAACATTACAATCAACAATACTGTCATTAGCATCGACAGAAACAAAAAACTTCGTTTAAACCATACAATTGCAACGAAGCAACAAGATGTTCATCATGCACAAATCTCAATTTAGGACGAGAAAGATGCAGTATATTACATTTCAAAGTGTCTGAAGCAACTAAAGACGAAGAAAAGGTCACCCCCAGTTCCAGATGGGGGCCTGACCAAACAGTGAAAAGCGATTTCATCTCTTAGTTTGAAGAGTATTAGTTGCCGCCTGGGCCTCCAAAAAGGTATCCAAGGGAAGATCCACCTCCTGGAGCAGCATGGACTTTGGTAGAGGGTCGATCCTGTCATTAGAAAGATTCCACGTATTATTTCAACGGAAAAACTAAGAGCAAAAATGATACATAGCATCACATAGTGCATGATGCATCATTGTTATCGACATTGGCACTGTGAAGAGGCTTATAGGTTTGTGGTCTAACACGACTATTCAAAGCCCAAAACGACCCAGATAACTACCGTGCCATTAGCACATTTCACGCTTCATAGTTATGATCATGTTCTAACCAACGAAAATGTGTTTGCAGGGCAAATTAAAGCAACAACCAAGAGTTTGCATCGATATTAAAAAGTAGCAAGTATACCGTCAGGAAGTTCCCACTGTTTTGGCCATCAGCTCGGTGGTAGTTATTCTTGTGGCTTCCAGGAATGCCAGCCGGAATCTGCTTAGGAGCATCAGTAGGTGGTGCGACAGCAGAAGGCTTCTCTGGTATCACATGGCTCGCAGCAGGAGCTGGATTCGAGGGAGCAGCCGCAGCAGGCTTTGGAGCGGGAGCTTCACCGCTTCCAAAGAGGTACCCCAAAGAACTCTGCCCCCCACCGCTGCTAACTCCACGACCCATTATCCCTTAGAGTATTGAGTTCTACTTCTGCCAAAACACACCAGTTTCAGTCAGTAAAAACTTCACAACAATATAGCAGATCATACAACAATTACTACTCGATTCAACTTCCATCAAAGGACCAGCTTCAGTCAAAAGAATCTTCACTGCCAGATATCAGATTCTACTGCAATTAACTACACGACTCAACTTCCATTAAAACAACAGCTGAGAGAAACCTTACTTCTACTACAATCCATTGAATAGAGACGCATAAGCACAAGCACGCACACACACACACACACACACTGTACTTTGGATCCGTATAATTAAGAAGCGAAAACGATCATATTCTACTACAATTAACTACAGGACTCTTCTCAACTTCGGTTGAAACACCAGCTGTAGTCAGAAAAACCTCACTACCACATGGCAGAACAATTTTAGTCACAGATGCATACACACACAGACACACACACACCTTATGCGTCGGATCCGCATAATTAAGAAATGAAACCGACAAAAACACTCGTTACACCTCAACTTCTGCTAACACAATAGTTTCAGTAAAACAAACTTCACTATCACATAGCAGATTCCACTAAAACAGTGATGCATACACACACACAACGAGCCTTGGATCCGCACAATTAAGAGGCAAAAACCGACAAAGGACTTGATTAAAACTCAAATACTAAGCTACTACATTCAAATAACAGATTCGAATAAACAATTAACGACTGGATTCAACTTCTGTTAACACACTAGCTTCAGTAAAACAAACTTCACTAACATATACAGCAGATTCCACTACAATTTTCCGAACACCGATGCATATACACACACACGCACACTTCGAGCCTTGGATCCGCACGATTAAGAAGCGTAACCGACAACAAAACTTGCTAAAAACTCAAATATTAAGCTACTATTATACTCCAACATGATTATCATCAAAATGCTCAGTAACTAACAATCCGCAGCTGAATCAAATCAACACACACAAAAGCGCAAAAAACAAACAAATCGAACAAAAACTAATCAAATTCAAATTAAAACGGTAGATCTAAACAAAACATCGCGTACAAAATCAACGGTAAAAGTAGAGAGAGAGAAATGTAGTAGAAATAGCGGTGACCTGTGTTGAAGAGAGAGAGGGATCAGATCTGCGGAGGAGAGAAGATAGGAAGGAGAATTGTACTGAAAGCACTGAGTGGGAATTATTGTGTGCACTGTTAGTATTTATGGGTGGATATAAATTGCACTTTAGTCCTTCAACTTTATAAATTTGTAGGTTACACTTTTAGATATTTGTTTGAGATACTTATCGTGTGACTAGAAAATAATTAGGCTGTAAATTACAAAAAGTACATAGTTCAGAGTTGTTAATTATTAGATTTCTCAGTAATTATTATGTATTTTTCTTAGCATTAGAGTTTTCTTTTTTCTTTTTTTTTCTTTTTATATATAAAGTAGGTAAAATGATATACTAGGACAAAAGATTTGTCTGTATCACATGGACCATACATGTTTCTTTATTTGTCCCTTAAGTCTTCTTTCATAAAGTTTTGTTCTATGACATTATTATAGGGAAAAAATATTGGTTAAAAATAAAATATGTTGTTTTATAGCTTCTGTGAGTGTGACGACCGCGCCCCACGAGCCATGCTCTGATCCGAGTTGGTTCAGTGGTGGCCAGCCGCTTTACCCAATCCAGACTAAAGCGCAACTCGTAGGAAGGGTCTCACTTGTTCAGGATCAAAATCATACACGTTTTATAAATTATATTTTGAAATATACAGCGGAAGTTTTGGTATTACAAATAATGTGACTTTTTTAATGGTTATGACTAGTGACAAAACACGAATATTCCAAAATGTACGCTTGAACAATTATTCACTTGGTCCATGTTGTCATGTTGATTTTTATCCTAAGGAATTGACAGAAGAAACGAGAAATAAGTCTTTAATGACTTAGTGAGATTCATATAAGAGAACTGGAAATGCAAGAATTAACTGTGAACTACTGGATACATTTCGGGAGTGATCTTACCGGTAGAAACATTCAACTAGACAATTTGATGTAGCAATGGTACTAGAGTTTTCATAAAATAGTTAATGAACTTGTGCTTAACAATAAACAAATCCACCCTTATGACTTATATTATTTTACCTTATACCTCCCGACGAGGAGCGACCTCGCAAACAATCAAGAGACATGCTCGAGTACTTGTCGATCCAAGACGCGGGTTACAACCAACTCCTGACTGCAAGCGGCGCCTAGATAGATGGGTATCAAGCGAAATTACTTAAACCGACAGTCCTTACTGCCCGGCAGTAACTCGATTCAATCCCTGGGCCCAACTTCCCAAAGGCATCCCAATGGGTATAACAAATAAACAAACAAGTTAGTAAACCGGATAATATTTGTTGCTCCTTGAACTACATGTCTCGAACATAGCTCGTTGTTCTCTGCACAATTCAAGAACCAACAGATGAGATTACAATATTTGAGAATTATCATGCTTGTGAATAAATAATAAATGATTGAATATGATTTATCGATGAGTAAGAAAATCATGTTATGGGATGAGATGTCAAATAGGATTATGATGAAATATATCATGTTACGGGGCTAGAACAAATCAGAAATGGAACCTCACCTTAACTCGTACGGGGAACCTTGATGACGTTGATTAGTTCGTCAAACTTTTAACAAATTTAAATAATATTAACCAACTGGATTTATAATTCACCACAATAATTATTAGTACTTTTTTCTTCAATTCTCATGTTGGTAAAATTGAGAACGTTCTTGTTAAGAATGCTAGTTACAATGTAAATCTTAGTAAATAACACATAAGTTTAATTTATGTCATTACACAAAACATGAAGATCTTAGATGATGAATTTAGAGAAAAACATATTACTTAACTAACTCTAAGAAAACTCATCTTTTTAGTCTTAAAATTCCTTAATAACCACACACCAAATAAGTATCATACGAAATAACACCTTAAAAGGTATAACTTAGTCATTTATTACTTTATTTTACATAGTAAGTTTAAAAATACATATACTCGCTTTATAACTTAAATATAAGGTAAAATTATACAAAGTACCCCTTAACTATGGGTAAATTACACAAAGTACCCCTCCTCTTTGGGAAATTACACAAACTACCCTTATAGCCGAAAAAATTAAAATAATTAAGACAACATTTCAAATTCAAATCATAGTAGAGATTACAATTTGCAGATAATTTATTTTTTCTTTGAAGAAATTATTTGTTTTCAATATAGTTTGTCTTTTTAAACGAGATAAATGGGGTTTAATGCTAGAATTTTGACTTGTTTTTTGTTTTTTTGTGCGAAATAAATGAAGAGCATGAATTTACATTAAATAAATTTTTAAAAAAAAAATTATGAAAATTCGATCATAAGGGTAGTTTGTGTAATTTCCCAAAGAGGAGGGGTACTTTGTGTAATTTATCCATAGTTGATGGGTACTTTGTGTAATTCTCCCTAAATATAAAGATATAAACATGAGAGGTTTATCAAAACATATGATAAGGAATGATAAATAATCTTGTTTGATGGTTAGGTCATGAAGTGGCAAGAATAATCTTGTAATACTTATGAAAATAGTATGCTAAACATGATAAATCTACCATTTAAATGCTATAAATAAGATCACAAAAATGTCAATTCATGATTATAAATCACAATAATCTAATTATAACTAATACTATATCATATTAAGTTTATGTGTGTGATAAATACATTAAATTATGATGGCGATTAAACTAATAAATTAAGAAAACAAAGATTGTGCCAAATAAATTGAAAAATCACCGCAATTTTAGTTTTACCTTTGATCGGACATCCAAATGAACTTGGTTTTCAAATATTTTTATGCTTTATGGTTTTCTAACATTATGAGAGACGTGGGAATCCAAGATTTTATGAAAAAACAAAGGTTTGCTATGCTAAATAATTCTTGCAACATAGAACCTATTTTTGGATTTTCAGACAACAGTCTACGGCTTAGGAATTTCGACCTTCTAAATCACATTATTTGAAAAACATTTTTTCATATGAAAGTTAGAGGACATCATGAGGAGTTTTCAGCCATTGGCCTTGATCAAAAATGATTTTTCTATAATTAGTTATGATTTTTCTAAGGTGCAAGGCTAAATGGATAAATTATGCGCAATAAAAGTTTTGGGGTATTTTCGGGTAGAAAATGATAAAATAAGAACTTGGGATGAATTTTCCTTGAAAGTAGACTCACTAACTTAGTGATTCATAGGAAGAAAGAAGGAAAAACCGAAATGATTTTAGGTGTGAAAATTGTTGGAAGAAAGCCTACTATTTATAGGCAAAAATCATGTTAAAATAATTCTAATTAACGTCTCACTTTGATTATTTTATAATAAATCACAAAACTCTTTTAATCATTCCCTTAAGGATGTCATGGCTTACCTCATCAAAAACATGTCATGGCTTACTTCATTAATTGGTTAATTGCATATCAAGTTCTTTAATTATTTATGATTAAAATTCAAATATGTATAATTAGATTTTTTGTTACATACCTATTTGTTTATGTAATTATTCTAGATAATTCCATCATCTTGGTTAAGATTTGAATGTGAAATGTATGTTTTAAGATTAGAGACCTATAAAAACAATAAAAGACTAACTTTTAAGTTTAGGGACTAAAATACAAGTTTTTCTAAACATTTAGGGTCAAAAATAGAAGTTCAAGGACTAAAGTATAAATTTATTTTCTTCCTAATTTTAGGGGCGTTACAGTGAGGGTGCGAAGAGATAATAAAAATAAGCAATGTTTAATATTTGTGAAATATTTAATAGTTCGTTAAATATAAAATGTCAAAGCCATTTGTAAAATAATACTATTTTTGAATTTTGAGTAAAATAAATTAGAAATGGCATCTAAATCATACAAAGTATGTAAAATTGACGACAAATGTATGAGACGTATAGTTAAGATTAGGGATAGAACATGGGATCAATGGGAGGTTTTCTTTATTTTATTTTCTTAAACTAACTCATACGTCTTTGCTAACTCTTGAGTTGTAGATTAAGCCCAACACCCAGTACATAAGATGTTTTCTGCAAAAGGGATGTGATCCAAGTTCACTTAATGAATGTTACAAGTTAATGATATACATAATTTGATTTGCAGGTGAACTCTGCAAATGCAGTAGTACATTAATCACAATATATAAGATTGTTTCTTTTGCTGGCCTATTTTGTAAGTTATTAGAAATTGTATTCTCTTACCAACTTGTTGAGCGTACAATAATTTGTTGTTACTTTATAATCGCTCAATGCCAGTTTTGTCTATTCTATTGCAATTTGACCTCCATAGTCCACAATCACCACCAAACGTGGATCTAGTTACCCTTGATTATTTTGTATAATCGGGTGTCATTTGTCAATGTGCATTATTCAACATTCCACAAACCACATTTTTCAACACACTTGAAACTTTCACGATGTACTATATACTTATTACTCTCATTATTGCTCACTAGATGCAAATAATGAAAGTGTGTTTTGTCTTTGTGTTCATTGTTCAAGTTCAACTATGTGCTTCAATAACTATACACACTTTACATATTAAGTTCATGACACCACAACATAGTAATACAAACAAAAAGAGTGGTAGGTTATTGAGGCATGAGATCCTTACTCATCAAGCAGTCGCATTACCAATAATCAAGACGAGCTTTAAACTATCGTTGCATATTCTTATGAAACTTCGTGCACATTGGTCCACGCTCATGCATTGTACACTATTGAGAACACTTCTTCACGAGTAATTGGGATACATTAGATAATTCTATTTTGAGAGCTAAAATTGAAACGATTGATTTTTTGGTGAAGTTGTCAGCATATATCGACACCTTTAGATTTAAAAGATAACATAGAGCGATTTGTGAGATCCCCATTCATGCTTGCTTCATTTGTCTTCGTTTTTAGCCATTACGCTCGTGCAGTCGTGCATCTTGTGTTTTATAAATGTTTAGTTGAATTATATATAAAGGTTAATTTTATTTTAAAATATGTAACATTTATTTTAGAAATAGAGACAAAAAGGAAGAAACCCTTTGTAAAAACTAAAAGAATTTTTGGCAGAAAGCCCCCCGTGTTGTTTGAAATGAGCAAAAAACCCATGTGAAACGGAAAGAAGCAAAAAACTCCCTATGTATTCAAATACATGGCAAAATACCTCCTTTTGTAAGATAGTGAGATACACTTGGTGAAGAGTGAGAGTGATTGTGTATATTTACTTGTAGAATGACTTATATACCCTTACTCTTCAAAAACTAATAACAAAATAATCCCTCATATTATGTTCATAGACAAATAATACCCATAATTTATAAAATTTGTTAAATAACCCCTAAAAAATGAAAAACCTCAAATAAACTCTATAATTTCAAAATAATAGCAAATTACCCACTTTCAAAAAACTTGTGCGCTTTTGCCCACATTTTGAACGATAATTTTTTTAATATTGTTAAAAAAAATTATGTAAAATCCTTATTTTGAAATGTATCTCGTCTTTTAGAATTTAACGTAAAATTAAAGCAGTAAAAAAGTAGACAACTCATAGAAGTTCAACCCATGAAATAACAAAATTTAACATACAATTATTTCTAGTTTAAAAAAGCCATACAATTATCCTTGAATAATTATATTTAATTTGTAGAGAATACTAAAACTATCTTATGTCCATCAATCTTTCAAAAAATGATAAAATGTGGTTGACAAAACAGTGTTACATCAAGAACACAACTATATTCAACCGTTTAACATCCAAATGTTTAAGTCGTAAACACCACATGCTCAAATGTGAACAACATCTAAGTGTTTAAGTTACAAAAATCTATCATGATGTATCTACTCAAAAGCAATTGCTCATGGACGTCCAACTCCGTTAGCAACTTGAATGGGTCAACTGTATCTGGCCTTCATTATATTGGAGCTTCAACATCATGAATTGCACTTGAACTACTTGTCGTGGGCACATCTCCATGCTTTGACGTCTTAGCCATTCATTTTCTTCTACGAAATTGTTGTCTTGAATTTTTATGACAAACAAACAACCTTAGGAGAAGCAAAATAAAGAAGAATGGAAGAAAAAGAGCAGTAAACATAAAAATGAAAGTAAACAAAATAAACAATGTCGCAATAAAATAATAAAAAAATATTTAAAAAATAGCAAACTAATGGAAAAAAAATGCACTTAAAACAAAAAAAAGCTATAACACCGTTCTTTTAACAATAGTATCTGCACCTACAAACAAGTGCCAAAAAAACAGCAAAATAACACCCTAAAACCAAATATAGCATTGAAAAACAACAAAAATTGCATCTAAAACAACAAAACTCCTCACACTTGTTAAATTCAGCTCCCAAACGAGTGAAAACTACAACTAAAAATAGAAAAAAAAATACCCAAAAAGAGAAAATAGAAATAGCTACGCAAAACACCTAAAATAGTAAAAATTGCACCTAATTGTACCACAAATTACAATAAAATAACACCTAAAAACAAATTATAGCACCTAAAAAACAATGCAACAATTGTAAAAACCAAATTCAGATTACGAAAAATTTAAGTAGTAAACGTATTGAGGAGAAAAAACGTGTTCATATTCGTATGCATACACAAAAACACATACTAATCATTTTGAAAGACAAATGACAACAACTAAGTCATAGGTTTAATACAAAATGTTCAACAAAAAAGAAAAAAAAAACAGCCTTATATATTGCAGAATAAGAAAAGGAATGAAGAAGCTTCATTAGTGAAAATAATACATTAAGACTTATGTACTCTCGTGAACGAGAGTCAAAGAAACAAATATAAAAAATAGAATCTTCTAAATATCATCTGAACCTACATTTACATAATACTTACCTTTGAAACAAAAAATAAACTTCTACCAAATCATCAGAAATACCTCAATGGTTCCAACTTCCAATATAAGGAAGTGCATATCATTTTAAATTGTAGTTATACATCTTGTAAGTCAAAATAAACCTAAAATTGACGTTTGAGCATACACATTGCACCCTCTTAGCACAATATGCCAGTTTATCATTTGAGTTCATCATGTACCTAACGACAAGCAAAATAACTTATGAAGCTTTTGATGTTACCCTACGTAGCTCAAAATAACATAAAACAAACAATGTATAAATAGGCAATTCACAATTTATCATTAGGTTTGTACTACAGAACCATAGAATTAACTATAATGAGACAAATAAGATTAACCCGCATGTATTACATTTTACAAATCTGTCAACAATCTACACACTTCAACAATATAGGAAACTTAAATTTCAGCCCTACTCATAGTCACCCAAGTTGCAGTCAAAAGCAAGATATCCGTTTTTGCAAAAAATTACCATTATACATAATTCACCAGTGACCAGTCATAAGCTCAACCATAAAGCTATTTAAAAAAAAATCAAACACTGGGTATGTAGAAAAAATAAAATAAAATAAAATTTCGACTACGATTCTTACGGAGTGGTTAGTGAAAATACGTATAAAAGAAAGAAGAGAATGGGGGTAGTGAGCTATATGATATGCTTAACAGAGGGGGTGTTTTTGCCTAATTTGTTTTCATAGGGGGTGTGTTTGCCTCTTTTTCATAACACAGGGGGGTTTCTTGCTAGTGGCTCAAACTAAAAAGCATATGGTAAATAAATAACCGTGCGCGCGCAGAAAGAACAAAAATTAGGGCTTTTCTCCCTCTTACCTTTTGCCATTTTTTGAATCGAACCACACTCACAATCCTTCTTCATTAAAATCTCCGAACTTCAAGTAAGGTGCACCACTCGATCTCTTGTAAGCAATCTAATTGTATGCCGTTTGAATTTGTACGATTTTGTTGGTAAGAATTGAATCAGATTATTGCTCAATGTGCAAATGGAGAGTGATGAGTTTTTGAATCAATCTCATTGTTATGTGTTTTAGGTTGAGGTTGATGATTAATTTAGTTGCGTTTGCTGAATGAGATTCGACGACGTAAAATATTATGTGAGTGATGATTGAAGTTTCCTGAACTAACATTAGCTCATGAATCTCGCATTTCTCAGTTGCTTGTATTGCCTTTCGGCTTGAAATAAGTGTCGTATTTGAGCTCAGGGTACTGTCTTAATCTTTCGGCTTTTTTGTTTGTTTCAGAGAAGTCGTGGTCAGCATTGATCGAAGGAGGCGTGTGCAGTTGATGATGCATTGAAGGGGTTGATTTGTTGAGTGTTGTAGTTTAATTTATTGATGATATGCACGGTCAAGAGAATTACGCCAAGCAGGCCGGGCAGGGCTCTTACACGTCCCCATCTTCGTTTCAGCAATACCCTGCGCCTCCCTCAGCTCCTTCTCCACTTCCTCCTCCCCCTCCCCCTCCCCCTCATGGACCCCTCCCTCCACCACCACCAGTTGGTCAACAAGGACATTCGTCGTTTCAACATGCTCCAGGAAGCTTTGGATATCCGCGTGGTCGGCCTCATCAAGTTCCTGGGCCACCAAGTGGAATGCATAGACCTTATTTGACCCCTCCCCAACCTCAGCAAGCGCAAGGTAGCAACCAATTTTCGCCTTGGGCTCAAAATGTGCACCAATTTCCTCTAAGAGCTTCTAACGCATACCCACTGCCGTCTTCACAAGGATATTTGGCGGAAAGAGGTCCAGCCCATCAAACTCCATTTCAGCATGCTCTGCCTCCTCCACCGCCACCACCTTACTCATCCACTTCAAATATTTCGACGCCTAATCCGTCTGGATCTTCTGGTATCCCAGGGCTACAATATTCCTATATACATACCTTAGGGCCATTGCCACCTCCCCCTCCACGTCCACCTCCACCTCCACCCCCGGTCTCTTCTCCTCCTAGAGTTCCACCCCTGCCACCATCTTCTCCACCCTCAGATAATATCTTGAAGAGTGACGGCGTCGGTAGCTTGGATGAGCACCAATTTCATGGGGATGATTTCTGGTTGGAACGTTCTTCTTCAACGGGGCTTTCTGGAAGCAGTAATGCCCATACGATTAATGCTCTTTCTCATTCCACTGTAAGGAACCAACCAGAAATTGAAGCAGCAGATACTTTTGCTACTCATTCACCTGCTGATTCTGATATGGATATGGAAGGTTAGCCTGATTGTTTCAACATGCACTTTTACTTTGCCTCTGATGGTTGTGTTTGAATTGTTCTGTGTTAAAAAGTATTTTTAAGCCTCAAGTAAGCTTGAATGCTAGACATAATCTCCTGTTCTCTTTTCTGATTTTATATTGGCACATTTTAATAAGTGAAAAATACTTGCCATTTTCTCATTTGTATGTGCTCATAGTGACTTCTTGATGTGCTACCAGATGATATCACTCAGCCCGATGAGGAGAAACAGAATGGCTTATCTAACAACTTGAATAATGGGGGCGTTTCGTTATCTGAAGAACTTGATGCAGAAGAGCAGGCACATGCTTCCCATCATACTGGAGGAGGTATACTCCCTAAAGTTGCTGTGGACGGATACATACATTTTACTGGATCTGCAATGGCAAAAGACCAAAGAGTAGGTAGAGAGCTAATCTTGCTGTTTTCTGACAGCTTAACTTAGATATAATCCTCTCTCTGTAGTTCCTTTCTGACAGAGTATTGTGATCTCGGAAGGAAACCACATTACTCTGTCTTAGCATTATGAGTTGCAAGCACTACACTGTGGTTTCTTTAGCTTACTGCAGTTATCCAAGCACAAAACTTCTTGCTCTCCTGGAGCTAGATTTTATAATAAGGAAAATGTGAAGACTGAGTGGTTTGAAAAATGCTGTCATTATATGGATTTAGATCTTATGAAAGAAGAAGGTTTCTTCATTGTTATGTTGGAAATAGATGCTTTTGTCAGATAAGGTAGTGCATCTTTGTCTGTGACCGAGGAACACTTTGCTGACAGGTACATTACGTGGTGCTTTGCTTTACTGTGCGGTTTATACCTTTTATGCTACTGGACCATAATTTTCACTGTGAGGTAGCACATTGTCAGTCTTTTCCAGAAGTCGGTGAACTGAGTGCAAGCACATGAATATTGTCTTTATTGCAATTTAAAAAGAAATGGTATGCTTGGGCTAGCAAAGATAGGAACCAATACTATAATCTGCTATCTCTAGGGGGGAGTCCTGCTGTTGGTAGTACTTCAGAGTACATTGGCACCTTGGTTTCTGAGAAAGACAGAGGACGGAACATGGACTTCGAAACGCGTGCTTGGATCACACTTATAGAAGGATTACAAAATAGAAAATGGCTCTGTAACATGAATAGAAGTGACGAGAGGCAGGTTGTTGTATTATGCTTTCTCTGCTTATATATTGACTTTCTGTATCTTATCTTCTTATCGTTTTAAAAATAAACAGGGTTGCTGAGTGTTTAATCATCGGTAGTTTTAGTAAAGTAGGAATAGACAATCTTACACTTACCTAAAAATTAATCGCTGTGTAATGAACTTAACTTATATGTCTATGTAGAAACGTTATTCAGAAGGTCCACTCGGAGGTGATGATCAAAAGACTGTTCTAAGGAACCCAGCCTCTAATAATATTTGTAAAATCAGCTAGCTCCTGGTACCCATATCTGCATTGGAACACATTTGTTTGTCTATGATGTAAACATTGTTGGCTATTAAATGATGCATATATCTCCATAAGTCTTAGCATGTCACATTATTATGCGTAGTTGAAATGTATGTAGCTCGCTTAATTCTTTTTGGTGCATATATCAATGCATCTTTAAAATGCCACTGCTATGCTGATTTACTTGATTTCCTGCCTTTTGGTTGTTCTTCCATATATCCTATTTTTTCATTGAGCCTGATGTTGGGGCTTATTAAGTTTTGACACTCTTCAACCATTTTTTTTTTGCATCTGCAGGCACTGAAATTCCATCGAGTCGTGATACCTCTGTCACTGAGGAGATAAATTCTGAAGCTGATGATTTGGGCATTACAGAGAATATAGATACTGAACAGCCAGTTGATGTCAACGTAATCGAATCTCTTTTCAAGCATGAAATCTTCAGCGAACCTGCAGAAACTGGTAATGAGGAGCTTTCCAGTCAGGCAATAGGAGGGGAAGACTCTTTTGGACTTTTGCAGGGTTATACTTCTGATGGTAGTTTAGGAAATGATGATGAAAACTTTCTTAGAGATGTTACTCCATCTTTAAAAGTTGAATCGACAAACTTTGATACTAGCAATGAGCATAATTCTGGGTCAGAGTCCAAGATTGAGATTCTCTCGGAGTCCAATAAGCTTTTCGTCTCCAAACCCATGACTAAATCACCAAAAGATGCGGTGGAAGCTGATAAAACGGTTTTTGGAACTACGAGAGTTGAAGAGTTGTCTGAGAAAAGCCATAGATATGAAGAATCTATCCGCGACAGGCAACCAAAATATTCTTCAAGGAACTACGATGTTGACTCCAATCTTGAGGGTGCCAATGTTCCCAAATCAGATGGGACGAATAATTCTGATAAAATGAACGTAGATGAGTTTGGAAGATTGGTTAGAGAAGGAGTCAGTGACAGTGATGATAGCGATTCACAACGTTTTACTCGGAAACACTCAAGAAGAGACCGAAAAAGAATTAGAAGTCCGAGCAGAAGTCGCTCTCCACATGATAGGAGGAGAAGGAGAAGTCCACGGAGGAGGAAAGAAAGGCGTGGTCGATCTCGCAGGTTCGAGTTACAATATTTGTGTGCATTTTTATTGCAATGATTCATGACTTTGTACCTTATGTTACAATAATGAGGATTTCAATTCTTGTTGATTATTTCACAGCTCATCTCCAGATCGACGTAGAAGTAGGTCAAGGTCACCTGTTTTAAGAAGGGGCGCTGAGTCTGTTGTGGATAAAATGAGACGAGAGAAGAGCAAACTTCCGCAATGCTTTGACTTTCTTCGAGGCAAGTGTTATCGTGGAGCTACTTGTCGATATTCACACAATGAGTCAGACAAGAGCGAGCGAGGGAGATACAATAGGGGGAAACATCGCTACCAAGATAGATCACCTAGTCCTGGTTTATCTGAAGAGGACAAGGTGCATCGTCCCAGAAGTTCGGATCATGAGAACAAAGAAATGAAGGATGAAGGGGTGAAACTTCCCTTAGATGTGCCTACTTCGGAGGAATTAACTGATGTAAAAGAATTTACTTCTGATCCTCAGGATAGGTTAAACCATTTGGAATCTGCTCCGTTTCAGGTTGGTGATGATTTACCAAGTAACCTTTCTTCTCAGGACTTGCCGAAAGGAGCGGATAATTTCGTGACTCATAACACTTCTGCACATTATCCTGATGAAGTTCCTCAAGTTGATCGGATACACAAGCAGATAGATGGTTCTTTGATCTCTGAACCCTCTTTTCTTGTGGAAGCATCAGCAGTGACGTTAACCGATCATACTGCTGATAAATCTGATGCAGAGCTGGGTGCTAATGGTCGGCAGTGCTCTGTAGGGAGTCCCTTAAAAAAAAACCATGTGAATGTAGATGTCCCGTCACAGCCACACCTTCCGTCGGTCTCAGGCTCCCAAGTGACGAGTGTCCTGGGTAGTGTCCCAGTTGTTCAACAAATTCCCCAAGATTACAACTTGATGCCACATACAGTGTTACATTCAAAACCTGAAAACAACTCAATTTACCAAGCACCTGTATCTTACCAATATCCTCATTTTCCGCAGCAACCAAATTCATCCAGCTCATTTATGCTTCCACCACCTCCGCCACGTGTTCTTTTGCCTGTTAATATGACAACTGGACAGCATAATATTCCATCCTTACATATGCAGCAAGCTTCAATGCATCCTCAGAATGATTTGCAGAACTTACCCTCTTTTGCATCTATGAGGCCTTATCCAACTGAATTGCCTACTCAATCTCAAACCAGTCAAAGTCAGGCATACCCTTCTGCACAGAATCCTGATCAAAACCCGCATATCAGAGATGATTTCAGATCAAGTAATTTACCTACAATTGAAGAAGATCGCTTATCTGGCCATGTAGTTCGGGGCATGAATCACTTGCAGCCTGTTGCTCAGTCTCAACCAAATTCCCTGTGGATGCCTTCTGGGACTCAGGGAACACATGCATCTGTTGCTGGACATGTCCCATCAAACTCTAGCTCTTCTCACAGTTTGCCTTACTTTCACCAGGGTTCCTATGGCCAGCAATATTCTGCTGCTGATGGTTTTTCTTCACAGTTTGGCGATCCTGCTAAAGTCAACTCATCCGTGTCTAGAACCACTGGGGATCTTCTTGAAATGACTAACCATTCTCATGTGCCTGGTCTTGTGGAATCTAGAATTTCGAATCATTTCAATCCTTATGCATCCACTTTTGATCAGCCATTGAGCATCAAATTCAGTTTGAATGCCTCAAGCCAAGAAAATAACACCCCAGTCAATACTATGTATGTTACCCCTTTCCCTTTGAGCTCAGCTTCTGTTGATGCTCACAGACTTGGAAGCATTGGCTCCAAAAACATGGTTGCTTCGTCTAGTTCAGCACGGGTTGCTGAGAATTTTTCAGCTAGACCGGGGTGGCGATCAGTATGATCCCCTGTTTGATAGCATTGAACCATCCCAAAATTCATTAAGTAAAGCTGATCGTCAACACAACGAGACTATTGGTGATTCAGATGATTTCCTGAGATTGAGTGCATCTGGTAAGCAGTTAAACAGGGTAAACATGGAGCAGGAAGGAGGTGCATCCGTGTCAGCCAACGACTCTTTAAAACTCGAAGAATTTGGGGAGACAGCAGATGCTGAGGTGGGTGCCGTTGTGAACGGGAGCCCTAGTAATTCAAATGACGAGGCTGACATGAATGCAGGAGAAATCGAGATCGATCAGGTCAAGGCTTCTGGGAAGAAAAAGCAGAAGGGCAAGGATTCTAGATCAACGAATCTTTTTAAGAGTTCCATAGCTAGTTTTGTGAAGGAAGTTCTGAAACCATCATGGCGCCAGGGTAATATGAGCAAGGAGGCATTTAAGACCATTGTCAAGAAAACTGTCGATAAGGTATCAGGAGCTATGAAGAGCCACAAGATGCCTAGATCCCAGGCCAAAATAAATCACTACATCGACTCTTCACGAGGAAAATTGACTAAGCTTGTTATGGTATGCCTCAGTTCTATCAAATCCCCGTCTTACATTTTTTTTGTCAATTTGCAGTCAATTTCTCCAAGGACTCTTCACATTTTTCTTACTGCAAGATAATAACCTTCAACCCGTTTTTCTCGAAATTGTTTCTGTTTTAACCTGTTTTGTATTTTTCCTTTCCAGGGATACGTCGATAAGTATGTCAAGATGTAGAATTCGATGCAGATCTGTTGTCAAACACTTGAAGGTGAGGCATTAGCTCCATGGTCATGGCCATACAGTGATGTTTTGAAAGCACTGGCCAGTAAATTAGGCATTTTTAATGATAAATGATGAAGAATTTAGTGCTCATGTGAGGTCAAAGTTCATTACTAGTGAGTTAACTCAAGTTAAGTTCAGCGAAAATTAGTAGTGGGTTGGTAATATTTACAGGTAATGCATTTTGTTATTTAGTTTCTTTTCTTTCTCTCTTTCTTCTTGGTGTTTATGTCTCTTTCTTATGTATGCTAATATTATAAGCATACTTGTTGGTTATATATCTATGTGAAATCATGCATTAAAGTTTCGATCTCGGAGTATTTCACTTATGCTAAATGTCTTTTTTTGGCAATGTTTCAGTACCTTTTCGACATTCCCCGCCGGCCGCCCCCCCCCCCCCCCCCCGCCGAAAATCTAGTGAAAATTGTTGTACTTTGTGTTGCTACGATGTAATTGATCCAATATTTCCAGTTCAAGATTTGTGTATGTCTTCCTCCCTAAATCCAAGCTTTATTAATTAATCCAATTTATTGTGCTTTAAATGTGGTTTCGACTTTCGAAAAAAGCTGTGTTACCGTTGAGTACAAGCGTGCAATTAATACGATTTGAAAGTTGCTTTTCTATTAGTCACTTCGAATAATTTCTGATGATGCGTCATTTGTTGGCTGCACTGGCTAGGTTCATTTTTTTTTTTGTCTAGAATGAGACAAGAACAAAATAAGCAAATTATATTGTTTGTTACTGTTAAATAGTTTGCTGAAGTATATATTCTTAGCAAAAAAGAAAATTAATTAATGTTCAAATTTGTAAATTTAATTTGTAAATGGTCCCTAGATTAAATAAACCTTGTCACATGTAGGAGTGGGAGGACCGGGTCGGATTCCCGCGACCCGACCTGATAGAATTTTTCCCGGCCGGGAAAAATCCGATCTCCTTCCCAACCCAGCGCTGCAGGATTTTCTCCCGGCTGCTCCCGCGGGTCGGGGTCTGGAATTGGGGTTGGAATTCGATCCAACCCGGAACTCCCGAAAATTCCAGTTGGCAGCAGAGAGTTCTCAACCAGGCGACAAAAAGACAAGCTTTTACATACATCGGAGAAGCTTTTTACTTTTAAATTGGATACACACTAGAATATTTTCAATTGTCCTAAAAGGTAGGCCTAAGTGCTGCTTTTTCCTTAATTATTGAGCTTCATTCGCCACCTACTTATTATTATATATGTATATATTTCTTTTTTATTTTATTTGCAGCTTAGAATGTAGATGGTGTCCGACAATATTTCAAGTTTTAAGGTTTTTTAAAATTATAATAATTAAATAGTGTGACAAACACACCCACTCGGTCCCAGGCTCCCAGCACAAAAATCCCAACCAAAAAAAAAAAAAAAACTCTCCTCTTTCACCCGTCAGTCACCACCAAAACACACACACACACACACACTCGGTCCAGGACCACCGCGCCGCCGCTGCTCCGCCCCTCCGCCACAACAATTTTTAGAAATTGATTCACATAAGGGTCTTGTAACTCTTATTATTGTTAGAAACCGATGAAAAGGATCCCGAGTCCCGTGGGACTCCCGCCGTCGCGGGAGTTCCACCTACGCGGGGCGGATCGGGAGCCTCCGGTGAGCTCCTGACCCCGTCAAAATCCGTGGGCCGGAATCCCGCCACCGCGGATTCCCAGCCCACCTCACCCCTCACATGTGTATGTTAAAAAGGAACTTGCTAATGTGAAAGCTAAAGATGTAACAACATAAAGTCCTTAAAACTATTTCAAAAGGAAAAAAGACGTTTGTGAATTAATTGATTTAATTCATTTTGTAACGTAATGTTTAAGTAAAGTAGAAAAGTTGAAAAGACAACCTTGCATATTGTCGCAAAAATCGATAGTACAGATCTTATCTCACTAATTGCATAATCTAATATTATAAAATAAAGGTTAAATAGTATTCTGATAATCTTTTGTCTGTAGTTGAAAGTCCAGTTATTTTTTTTTTACCTAAATGGCGAAAAGAAATAGAAATATGTCCAAAAAAGGAACAGTTTGAATTCATTAATTGTATGCATTGGCTATTCTGAATTCTATTTTTCGAACTTCACAATGACAAATTTAAGTTTCTTGTTATTCGAAATAGAATTTTTATTTCTCCACAGTTACAAAACCAACACCAAAGCAGAGCACCGAAATAGGATAACCTCCATCACGTAATACATAAGAAAAAAAAGGTGACATGTAAATTGTAACAATATCAAAGAAAGAAAGAAACATTCTGCCCATGCAACGAGGTTGTGAGCTGTTGCATTGAGATATCGATTCTCGACTACTTTATTTTTATGTATGTATTTGGACTATTTAGATTAGAATATTGTAATTTATAAGATGAGCGAACAAACGTGCCAACGCAACAGATTGCCGATGATCTAAATAGCTCGAGCCTTTAAGACAATCACTTTCAATTTCATTTTTGTGATTTCTTCGCTTTTATTAATCTTAACTTCTTCGCATTTATTAATCTTAACTTCGATAGTACATCGGTATCATCGACTGACGCATGTATCGACAAAATTTATAGACTTACAGCTACACAAACAGAAAATATTCGAACTCACTAAAGTAACCAAAAGCAATAGAATAGATACACGTTTTATCGACAACGCTTTATGACGACAATCATTAACAACATTCAAGTAGAGTTGGATCCAACCATCTGCAAATTCACAATCTCAGCTAGTTCAAGCATTATATCCATGGTGATATTCTTCTCACAAGAAACCTTAAACTGAATTGAACTTGACGTTTTTCAGACAAAATTTATAAAACAAAAGACAGAAACAAAAAGCATTTTCTTTTCAGACAAATAAACTCAATCGTACTTTGACCCTAACAACTTCTTTCTTCAAACAAACAGGTACTGGTACTCTCTCTCTCTCTCTCTCTCTCACACACACACACACACACACACACACACACAAGAAATGTGTAATAGATTAACATCTGAGCTGAAATTTTAGCAATTAAAGATAAATCTCTTATGGGTTTGAGCTGGATTAATTACTTGTTGTGTTCTCAGTTTGGATTTGGTAAGTACTATTTATTATTTTTAAAAAAGTTAAATTTATTTTAATTTTTGTGATTATTGAAGCATAGTTTTTGTTCTTGGCTGAGTTAATTAAGATTGAGCTTAATTTGTTGTATTAAAGATTAGATTTTTATGGATAAGTGTTGGAATTTCTGATAATATTGGGGGACAATGTTGGAATATGTCAGTGGTTGCAAATGATTTAAAATAGAGAAATTATGCTGTGTTTATGGAGTCCTAGGAATCTCATGGTAGAGAAAGGAATCTCTTTCAAGTGGGTTTTTTGTTTGAAAATGAGAATATTGTGGTGTAAGAGTATTTGCTTGTGAGAATGCCGAGCAATTGCGAAATTAGTCGTTATCTTTCGTTGTATTGGTTCTGCAGCTATGTGGTTTTATAAATATTGTATCTTTATAGCATTTGAGTAATTTCGTTTGCATTTGAATTACGTTGCCATTGATTGAGCAAGTGTTGGAATAGGGATGACATTTTCTCCAGGATATTATAGTGCAAGAGTAAGTGACTGTGATATTGTGCAGAAGATACACTGCTCGTTCGTAATCTTTCACCGTGTTGGTTCTAATAGCTATGTGGTTTTATAAAGATTGTAACTTTGTCGCATTTTGAATAATTTCGTTAGCGTTTGAAGTTTAAGCTATATTGCATTTGATGTGAGAAAGTATAATGGTGAGTGAGAGATTCTGCTGTAAGAGGCTTGTTTAAGGTTTATAAATTCCGTTTTTTGTTCACTTTATTGCAGGTTCAAGATTGTAGATCTGGCATTTGCCCGTCTCTCTGTATTTTGATCAAAAGCGGAAAGGAAAAAAAGATTAGACATCATTGAAGCTGAGGCCTTCAGTTAATGTGTAGTGTACTAAGAGCAGGTGACATGATATAGTTAACGTATTGCCTTTGCTTAGAGGATTCACTTTGTTGGTTATTATTGAATTGGTGATAGAAGAACGGAGAGTAGAAATTCTCCACGTTGTAGAGAAGTGTCGAGTAGAGGTCAGTTGCTATAGGAATACAGAGAAAGGTGTGAACTTTGGATGTTTCAGAAATGATGACGATTAATCCTGATACATGTCACCTGGAGGAAATATCTGAGACAGATAAGCGAAAGAAGAGTCCAAGTGAAAGTACCGACCTCAATAGTCTTAATGTAAGTAGTGATCTTTGTCCCAATGCACTGAACACTCAGTCTACTGTTATGTTGCATAAGGACTCTTTCCAAGGTAACGTCGAGGTTAGTTTGAGACGGACAAATGATGACAGTACTGAGAAAAGTGAGCCTCTAGAAGAGGATGATAATTCAATGACCTTCAGGAACAAAAGACTAAAAATGACAGAGCTGTCTTTACCGATGGGCAGGTCATGGATTGAAGATGAGGCTGGATTCTCGTTGCTTGATCTGCCGAATGGGACGAATACTCCTTTGGATCAGCCAGTTGAAGTTCAACTAGTTGCACATTGCTTTTCTGGAAGTATGTGTGAAAAAGACTCGACTGCTGGAGACGATAACCCAATGGAGGTTGTGGAGAACACGCTGTTGATGGAAGCGTCAAATGGTTATACAAAGCCGCTGATTGACAATTTGAATGAAAATACTAATGAAAATGGATGTGATTCAGATGAGGTAACGACTACCCAACCCCAGGAGGAGTCACATATAGCTTCAAATGATGCAGTACTTAATTTGGTGCCTTCGGAAACAGATGCCAGAAAGTTTGTTGGAGAAGCTTCAAATGATGATAATAAATTACTGACTGACAAGTCAAGTCAAAATACTAATGAAAAAGGATGTGACTCAGATATGGTAACGACTACCCAACCGGAAGAGAATTCACATATAGTTTCAAATGATGTAGTACTTAATTTGGTGCCTCCAGGAACAGATGCCAGTAACTCTGAAGGGTGTAGCCGGGATCTTTTTTTACATTCAGGTGACAACGAAAAACCTTTTCTTGTAGCCAAGGATGCGTCAGCCGTCAATCAAGAGTCTTGTGACTCAGATAATCTTGCAAGTAACCTCATGGTAGATCTCAATGATGACGCCAAGAAAACATGTAATCTTGTTGACATAGGTACTTTGGAGTCTAAAGAAGAAAATAATAGTAGATACCCGGTCAGTCCTGAAAAGCCGTTGGCATCAGATGTTGGTCCCTCGTTGAATGAATTGGGCAATTCCAATGGGGCTGAGTCACAAACTGTTGGTGGAAGTGTCAGTGCAGCAGTTGATAGATCTTCTTCTGGCTCTCAAAGAAAGAAGCTTCTTGTTCTTGACGTAAATGGGTTACTCGTTGATATATGCTCGTACGTACCTTACGACTACTATCCAGATGAAATACTGTTGAAGAAAGCAAGTAAGGATGAGCTCGTAAGTTGATGCTACTAATTGTTTCCACAAGCGTTTTCTAAGTTTGATTTCTATAATCTGTATCAGTTTTTAAGAGGCCATATTGTGACGATTTTCTGAAGTTCTGCTTCGAGCGGTTCGATGTAGGTGTCTGGACATCAAGAACCAAGTACTTTTCAAAACCATTATCTTATATTAATTGAGCTTTCTTTGTCGTACTTAGTTGTTTTTTTCTATTGTAAGACAACTTTGCGTGTTTGGTGATTGACTTTTGCAGAACAAACATGGAGCCAATTCTTGATTATCTTTTTGGGAATCACAAGCATAAGCTTCTTTTTAGATGGGTAAGCTCATTACCCTCACGTATTTTGTCAATCCTCGACTCATTTCTTAATTGTTTTCACAATTCTCGGTGCTGCATCACTTTTCTTATATATCTTTTCGTCTTACAAATCTCGTGCATGTCATGTTCGATGTTTTTAAGTTTTGTTTCTCTTTTTCAGAACCAGTTGCACTGTAATATCACATGTTTTAATACGATTGAGAAAAGGCACAAGCCTCTTATCTTGAAGAAGCTTAAGAAGTTGTGGGAAAAGCAGATACCAGGTCTCCCGTGGGACATTGGAGCGTATAACGAGACGAACACTCTTCTAATAGATGATTCTCCTTATAAAGCCGTATGCAACCCGGTAAGATTATTCTTTACACAAAACAATTGCACATCTTTTACATCTAATACATTATTAAACATTACAACCATTCATAAATTCGTTCACATTTGCCAAATGAAACTTTTTATGCAAATATTTACAGTTGTATACTGCAATCTTTCCCTACACATATCGGTTCAGAAATACGCAAGACAAATCCTTAGGTCAGTTCTTAATTTTTGACTAATCATAAATTCACTAAATCTTCATTTCTCGGACTATTTTGTTGGATTGTCTATTCTTGTCGCTTGCAGGGCCGGGAGGAGATCTCCGTGTCTATTTGGAAGGGTTGGCCATGGCCGAAAATGTTCAAGAGTACGTAAAGCAAAACCCGTTTGGCCAAAGACAGATCACAGAGAGAAACTTGTCTTGGGGATTCTATCGTAGAGTTATCGAGGCTTGGACATCCCCACCTCGGCAGACTGCACAAGATGACGAGTCTTCAACTTAGACGAGATACGACATGATTTTATGTGTTTTTTTTGTCACGATGTGTCCTCAAAGCCATGTAGGATCAACATTTGACTTCGAAGGTTGATGTTGTGGGTAGGTAAAGGGGACAAGAGCAAAGCTTGATGCTAGTTTTAATCTTTTGTTACTCTATTGAACTTCTGTTATCCGTAACAAAGTTTACGAGAATGATGATATGCGATATTGGGATAATACTTATGTAGACCTGATATATAGATCAAATTTTTAATCGATACCAAGTTGCTATTGGAGTTAAGAGATTAAAGGGTAACAGATTTCTTCATCAAAAGTCTAAGTCAATGTTTTAGACTAGCTAACAATAACAACTGCATGGGAGACGATATAGACAGAGCAAAATCCCTAAATACAGAGCAATTTTTTATTGTTCTCTATTATACCCTTTTCAAATCAGTGGTATAATTTATTTTCCTTTTTGTTACCTATCTATAATTAATCATATCTTATGAGAAACTTTGAAGATAAGTCTGATTTGATTCTTCTTTCCTATTCCTAACATAAAATTGAAAGATTTAAGTAACTAAAATCAATGTTTATTACGTAAACACGCAATATAGATTTAAGTGAGCGGCAAGATTATAACTTTGAAATTAAAAGTCTACCAATTTATATGATTTTACTTTTCTTCAATAAATACATGAAGGTTCTTTATAAATAATTCTAATATATTTACTTTACATACTTATGTATATATGTGATTATGATGTGACAAAACTCATATTAAATTTAAGTAAATGACTCACAAGAAAAATACGGAACTCATCGTTTCATAATTTTAATAATTTAATGCAAACCACATTTGGTATGATCAGATTAAAATAATTATTTGTCTTGATTACGTTTTTTGTTTAGATGTTAAGTAATTCAATTACAATAATAATAATAATAATAATAATAATAATAATAATAATAATCACCATAAATCAGTAGACTAAAATTATAATTGTTGATAAGTAAGAAAGACATCTAAGGCAAGATTTAATTAATAATTGTACTACCAAAATTCGTATTCATTCAGATTCAGAAAAAAACAAAATTCGTATTCATTCTTGTGAAATCAAATGTTGCCGGAATTAGTTTAAACTGTCAAACAATATCACCAAATTTAAGGAGGAAATCTTCTTTAATTAGGGACACAATAAGCCAATAATACACCATTTTGAATGACCAGGGCAAAATAGACATTTTGAGAGATTTTATGAGATTTTGCTCTGTTTTTAGGGAATTTGCTCTTGACTTCCTGTAAACCATAAAATTGAATTCCTACACAAAAATTGAATTCCTTAAATGATTTCAATTACCTAAAACAAAACTAAATGGTTTGATTTATTTGTATTTTGACGATATTATACACACACACATACACACACACACACACACACACACACACACACACACACATATATATATATATATATATATACATATATTATACTAACTTCACGCGAATCTCGAATATATGTACTAATATTTACCTACCATATGGTTTTGAATCGAGTCATTCTATTTTATTTTTTTAAACGATTCGATCGAACGGTTCGACGCTGACGTTCATTGAATTGAAAAGTCTCAATTAACTATATATATACAACACTAAATAATCATTTGATTTATTTGTATTATGAATTATGAGAAATATGTGTCTATACTAACTTCACGCGAATCTCGAAATATATATTAATAACATATGGTTGTATGTACCTTTCAACACATGTCACACGTCCAATAAATAGTTTGCCATTAATTAAATGGGAAGTCACGAAAACAAAAAGAAGAGGCAACATGCCTCCTTTATTTGAAACTGCCCTATATATTAGTATTAATGGAGTTTCTACAGAATGAATATTGTACACATATTAGACACACGACACTGCATTAATCTAATTTTAGTAAGTAGGCTAATTAATAAAACTCAACACTGATCATACAAGACTGATGAATTAAGACTAAAATATATATAATGAAATTTATAAAAAGTGAGTGAAATATTTAGTTGCATTATCACAAATTAGAATATTAGTACCATAAGCACATCATACCAAAAGAAAAACCATGAGCATATGATCTAATTAATGTTTTTAGATATGCAATGGGAGTTGACGGTTAACTATAAATTTCGATTATTTATAACTGAAGGATACATTATTTCTCATCATTTCTAATCAGAATTTTGCTAGCTAAACTGTGGTTAGCCAGATCATGAAAATAACCCGGTGCCATCCAATATTAATTCGGCAATAAATGTGACGTGATTAGCGAATTAATTACTACCTCATTGTAATTAATCAATATAATGTTAAAAATAATATATAAATATTAAATATCTATCCTCTCTAAATAGTTGGGATCTTCTATTCCAAATTCCTATATATGCCATTTCAATTTTCATGTGCCAGCCCTCTCACCAGTGAACAAGTGCACTTTAGACTTACAGTACTTTTAGGCCTCTTTGGATGAATATAATGTCTTCATCTCTTTTCTCTTGTTCCAATTTTATGTTATTTTCCTAATAATTTCTGCTTCTCCGAGGCACAACAAAAAAATTATAGTTGGCCCTCTTTTGATTAAATTATTTCTTGTCATCTTCACATATTACATACAATAAAATTCAGAAGGTAATATAAATTCTTTTGTCAAACACAATTGTTAATTTTAATTCATATTTTGCTGGTGAGTTTTTTAATCATTTATAGTTTAACATGAGTATTTTGATTTTCTAACATCAAACATGGAAAGATAATATCAATGCACTAAAGTATAAGAGAAAAAACCGTTCAAAATATACTGGTTTCCTTTCTTTTTCTTTTAAAAATATTTAATAATCATGATTAAATATCATAATTTAATATGAACTGATTCGATGATATTTTCTCTTTGTATTATTCCCTCACATCCTATAGAGGTTACGACCATTGGTAAACACCCTCAGGAAGTTTTGCATTTTTACAAATATCATTTTATTTTTGATCGTTAGGCAACAATTACACGTTAAAATTTTAAACTTTTTTTTTGTTATTTTATAGGTTTATAAGTAACATATTATTGTTTATTTTAGATATTTAGAGAAACATTAATGTTCTTACATTTCTAATGACTTAGGTGTATTTAGCCACTTTCTGACATTTTTATGTAATTTCTTAATCAAACAATGAAAGTAAACTAATCAAAATAATTAGCGTAATATCGATATATGAAAAATACTACAACTTGCATTATTTGACTTTCTGTATCACTTACCAAAATTGATTTTGCATAATTTTGTCAATTACATGATATTTTGCATTGTTCTACTTCTAACTTGCAGTTAAAAAAATATTATTAACTAATTGGTTATATGTCAATTATAAGTGATAATCTTATTAAAATAAAAGTTATATCATTTTATAGTATTATATATGTATACCCAATGGAAATTAAAAGAAACATAGTGTTGTCCAAAATTGTTAATGCATGTTAAATTAATAAAATATGCAATTAACAATTATATTCACAATACTACGAATATATATGATATGTGATATTTGTCTAATAGACAAAACAAGCAAATAAAACTAAAAATACCAGGCCTCAGTTTGAAAGGAAAAAAAAATGTATTGTGGCAGGAAGAAAATAGAAGGCTAGCTAGCTTACGGTTTGGAAAAGAAAAAAGAAAAAAAAACTAAAAGGTCCATTGTGGCATGAATAAAATGAAGGAGGAATATATAAGTGCGAAATTAGAAACTGACATGTTGTAATTAAGTTTAAGTGAAACAGAATAAATAAAGATAACATGAAAGAATTGTCCAAACGGCGAAAAGGCCCAATTGCCCTACACGAGTCGAGTTGTGAGAGCCGGCACAAGAAATTGCACATCGATTTGGAATAGAAGATCCAAACCGCTCTCTAAAAGCTTATGAGATGGCAATTCAATATGATATCAGAGCTCAGTCCAATGAATAGATCATGAGTTCGAATCCCACCGCTACCCGATTATCAAAAAGGTGTCACGTGACAAGCGTAACAAAAAGATTTACAGCCTGCACGTGAGGAGGCGTGTTGGAGACCGTATATAAATATTAAATGTCTACACTCTCTAAAAGTTTAAGCTTTTAGATGAGATGACAATTCAATTTATAATACTACAACATAATTATTATGAAAATAATTAAAGCATCATGATAAATGCTAATTTGGCCTTTCTATATTTGCGAGAGAATCGTGCATGATTACATGTTGAGTGTGCAAAGAAGTCCAGCCCGCCAACCTTGAATGGTATGTTTCATGCCCCCGACATATCACATCACGATATTAAAGCTGCGACGTGCACATCTCACCAATTTCTTCCTCCTATAAACAAAGTTGCAAAGATGGAGAGAAAAGAAGAACGAGAGCAAGAACAAAAATATACAGAGAAAAGAAAAGAGAGAAAAAAAGTCGTTGTGCAAATCGTGAGAGTTTCGAGGGTTGGTTTTTTGTAATAGTCGAGTGTGAGAGTTGCTCCTCATATTGTAATCCGTTCTAGCGTTAAATGAAGAATCTTCCAACCCCAACAACTGGTATCAAGAGCTAAGGTTGCGTTCATTCTCTGTAAAATCCCGTCCAAAATTTTTCATACCAAAACTGTGATTTCTTATCATAGTTGCAAAGCTCTCGTTCCGACGATTCCGAAGATATAGTTTTCCAAGGATTTCGATCGTCGGAGAGTGGCGTTCAAGGCCGACCCGATTCGACGTCAAAAATTTTTCGTCCCGAAAGCGTGTTTTGTTACTACGTTGCAAAGCTCGTGTTTTGAGGATTCCGAAAATATATTTTTTGAGATATTTTCTGTCGCCAAAAAGCGTTGTTTCACGCCGACCGAGTTAACTCGGCCCAACTCAAATTGACGGGTGAAGAAGGAGAAGTCCGACCCGGATCCGACCCAAATACGACACGCCAGATCCTGATCCGATCAACAGGTGGTCTGACCGGTCAATGCTGTGAAAACCGGATTTGGTCCGGTTCAATTCCCTCCAATTTCTTTTGGCCCGGTTCAACTCATTTCTTGTCGGGTTTTGACAAGGTCAGACCTAGGGGTGTGCATTTGGATCGGATCGGATCGAATCGGATCGAATCGAGGCTGGAAGTCGATTTCAATCCTGGAGAAATGAGGATCGAAATCGAATCAATTTAAAACGATCCGATTCGATCTAAAATCATTCGATTTCGATCCGATTCGATTCGATTTCGATCCTTTTTTTCTTATTTAATTTAAAATCAATGGGACCAACCACAACATTCAAACATAGTTACTGAATTACAAAATTCACTTTCATATGGTGAGACAAAGGTGTTACAAATTTACAATTGTATATGTTTTCCAAAGACAGAAACGTGGCCTTGGACTAAAAAAAAGATGTTAGGTAGGTGTATATATAAAAATATAATATTAGCATTATATATAGAAATATCTTAGTACCATTAATAGGCTTAGCTTTATAGATAAGAATATAATATTATATATACTATTATATATTTATTTATTTTTAAAAAATAAAATGAGTATTCGATCCGATCCGATTCTCAGCCTCTAAAATCGAGGATCGAATCAAATGGGGGTTGGATCCTAAGGCAAAAATCAAAAGTCGGATCAAATATTCGATCCTATCCTCGGATCGGATCATTTGATCGATTTTCACCCGATTCGATCGATCCGATTCTTTTTGCACAACCCTAGTCAGACCGATTCCAAAGGTTTTCGACCGTTCCGGATCCAACCGTGTACTCTGTTTCCCCAAATTTGGCCTCTAAATTTCAGTACAAGCAAGCTTGTTTAATTTTAACATAGAAAATTCAACGTCGGACACAATGATGTGGTTGGCACCAATAAATTACAGCATGTGGAAGTCTCGCATGGAAGACTTACTGAATTTGAAGGATTTAGCCGACCAAATTGAGAGTAAGGGTGTGAAACCGAAGAAGAAGACGAATTAAATATGGACAAAAATGAACAAGAAGACGGTGGCTCAGATCCGCCAATGGATTGACCACAGTGTGTTCCACCATGTTGCGCAAGAAACTAAGGCATATGATCTTTGGAAAAAGCTTGAGAATATGTATCAAGCAAAGACAGCTCGGAACAAAACTTTGTTGATGAGACGTTTGGTGAACCACAAGCTACGAATTGGTACGTCTATAGCAGAGCATACAAGTCAATTCCAGAATTACTGCCGTTGATTGGGTCCTGAAAGACGAGGAACAAGCCATCTTGCTTCTCAGTTCTCTACCTGATAATTGGGAGACACTCGTCATCACTTTGAGTAACTCGGCTCCTGGCGGTAAAATATCCATGTAGATGGTCACATACGCTCTCTTGAACGAGGATGCCCGAAGGAAGGAGAATCATTCTGAAGAGTCATATGCCCTCGTTTATGAGAACAACGAACGAGGCAGATGATGAGGACGAGGCAGAGGCAGAGGCAGAGGAAGAGGCTAATACAGTGGAAATGTACCACAAAGATCGAACAACGTCACGAACGATCAATATGAAGACACGCTGATATGCTATCATTGCGGTCACATGTAAAGGAACTGTCGTAAGTTCTTGAGAGAACAACTAGCACAAAGCAGTGAAAATAACAAGTCGGAAAATGGTGATGTGTTGGTCACCATATTTGATGATGTGGCGTAGTTCGTAGAAGAGGGTATACCTTTCTCCATAGTGATGTTGGAGAGAGAGAACCAAGGAATATGGAGATTAAATTCTCTATGGTGATTTCCATTCTTTTTTGTTGAGTCGAGAAAATGAATGATGGTATACGGAGAATAGTTATATCTCCACGATATGATTTTCTTTCTCTATAGGTTTTCGGAGAAAGAGATAAGTGTTTGTGTTCATTTCTTTAGGGCCATTCGAAGAAAGATCGGGTATACGGAGGTGATGTATATCTCCATGTTTGTTTGCCTTTCTTTAGGGGGTTACGGAGAAAGAGAAGTTTTGAGCAAGGGGGAGCGTTCACCCCTACATGTAAAGTCGTTCGAGGAATGATCCTGGCGAGCGATAAATCGTGTTCCTCTTTTTGAAAAGAGAAAAAATAAGAGAGTGAAATATGGTTGCGGCTGGAGGGGGAGATTGTTGATTGTGCAAAGAAACCCAATCCGCCAACCTTGAATGGCATGTTTCATGCCCCCGACACATCACATCACGATATTAAAGCTCCGACGTCGACGTCTCACCAACTTCCTCCTATAACAAAAGCTGCAAAGATGGAGAGAAAAGAAGAACGAGCGAAAGAACGAGCGAAAGAACATAAATATATAGAGAAAAGAAAAGAGAGAAAAAAAAGTCGTTGCGCAAATCGTGAGCTTTTCGAGGGTTGGTTTTTTGTAATAGTCGAGTGTGAGAGCTGCTCCTCCTATTGTAATTCGTTCTAGTGTTGAATGAAGAGTTTTTCAACCCCAACATTACATTCACATTCGAGATCATACATTGATAGGTCATAGGCTAGCATATTACATAGCTCGAATAATATATATAGGTTTACCAAAGGTTGTAATTTGGTCTCCCACCTCCAAGCACAATTCGTTTCCTAAATATAAATTAAATTCATGTGAAGTTTATGGCAACAATAATATTATGTATATTTGATAATTGATATTACTTTTTGAACAATATCGCAACATACTAATATAACGCAAAGCAATTGCGTTTCAATCATAGAATCACACATTGATTTATATAATTGTGTACAATATTTTTAGTACAACATATCAAACCTCGTGCAAATGTTATAATCAAGAGAAAAAACAATTTATTTTGCATAAATATTCATAATTGTAATTAAATTGTGTAAATTTATAGCTAACTAGGTAGGGTTGCTTCCAACGTGGGGCGAGATGATTGAGATGGTTAGTTGTGAGCACCTATAGAGTTGAATCGTATCACATGCGGTTTTGTTTCTTCTTCTTGACCTTTGCGCATGTGGTGTTAAATGTTTCTTCAATTTATCTATCCTATCTATATATCCAAATGTCTCACTCTCACATTTTAGTCTCACTCTCACATTTTAGTTTCACAATATATGTCTTTTGATGATTAAATGGAACTAAATGTTTCTTATTCACTTATATGTGTTAAAAAAAAATTGTAAGCAATTAAATAACATAACTAATTAAGAATGTCAAATATAACAGTAGGTTCATGGAGTTTTTCCCCCGTAAAATGGGGTCCAAGAAGAATAAGCAAAGGGATACGAAATATATAGGCAACCACGGATGCTTAACTCCCCGGAGCTCAAATTTATTGTATAAAAAAAGAAATAAAGAAGAACAATTTATTTATCTATAGTATAGTAAAGACATTATGACCATAATTAGTTTGATCTTTCTTCTTCTTATTACTAGACTCATCGATCATCAGACTAAAAATAAAAACCGTGTTGAATGACAAAATTAATTCAAGGATTAAAATGTGTGAGAAACGATGTTGCTCAACAAACATATATATTGAATGTTACATATATATAAACGCAAGTACTAAATCATGTAGTCATGGAGCCTAATGAGTTATGAGTTAGCTAGTGGTGATCAGTAGAACATTTAGCTATGTAAATTACATATGCTCGTAATTTATTTACTATAATACGTCGTGCAAAATAAACATTCACAAGGAATAAATGTAAAAGAATGTCACAGAGAAAACTTATATATGTATACTTGACTTTTTCCCAAATACAAAAGTCACATAAGTGGTTGGCGTCAGCATATGCTTTCACATGACAAACATTAATTAATAATTTAGTTCTACATGTTTGAACGTGTCAACATGCATGTGATATCACTACAAGATTTGGGGGGCATCCGCAACCGCCCCCCCCAACCGCCACGGCGGTCGCTATTATCGGCGACCGCCCAGCGACCGCCAGGCGGTCGCCCATAAGGGGTGCCACCAACAAAAAAGGTCTTGGCGACGGCTGGGCCGTCGCCACCTATAATATGGCGACGGCCCAGCTGTCGCCAAGTGGGCCGGAGCGACGGCCCAGCTGTCGCGTCGGCCCACTAGGGTTAAAACCCTAGTGGGGCGACCGCCCAGCCGTCGCCCCGCCCCGACCCGACCCGCCCCGCCCCGCCCGCCCCCTCTCTCTTCTTCTCCTCTTCCTCTTCATTTTTTCTTCCATTTTTCTTCTTCTTCTCTTCTCTCCTCAATACCCACCCACCAACACATACCCCTACCCGACCCGATCTATCCACCACCACCACGCGACCTCATCTCCGTCGCCCCGCCACCACGCGACCTCACCTCCGTCGCCACACGCCACCACGCGACCTCCATTCGGTCGCCACGCCACCACGCCTCACCTCCGTCGCGTCGCCACCACGCCTCACCTCCGTCGCGTCGCCACCACCTCCTCCTCCGCGTCGTCACGCCACCGTGCCACCCCACCAACCTACCTCCGTCACCACGTCACGACGCCACCACCGCGTGTCACCACCACCACACCGCGACCGCACATCCGTCACCACGCGACCATCACGACCGCCCGCGCGGTCACAACGCCGCCACTCCGACCGTTCCTCCGTCACCATCACACCGTCGCGCGCCCACCCTCGCCACCACGCCATCACCGCGGCCAATTAGCTATCTTCGGATTTTTGTAAGTTGTCCCAATTTTAATTTTTTTTTATTTATGATTATATGTACGTATTTGTTGAATTTATATTCTTGTTTATCGTATTTGCCGAATTTATAGGTAAGATTTATATATGTGATTATATGTATATTTCGTCGTATTTGTGTGGTGCGAATTGTTGTAAGTTGGATCGTTTATATAAATTTGGATATTAGCTTTGATATGATGATATGAATTAGGATATGAATGTTGATATGATGATATGAACTTTGATATGAATTTTGATATGAACTTTGATATGATGATATTAACTTTGATTATATTGTAGTTTATATTGTTGTAAGTTGGATCGTTTATATGAATTTGGATATGAACGTTGATATGATGATATGAATTTGGATATGAACTTGATATGATGATATGAATTTGGATATGAACTTTGAGATGAATTTGGATATGGACTTTGATATGATGATATGAACTTTGATTATATTGTCGTTTATATTGCTGTAATTTATATGAATTTGTATATAAACTTTGATATGATGATATGAATTTGGATATGATGATATGATGATAAGTTAATTATTTTTGGAAGTTAGTTTTTCTCGTTGGATTAATCGTTTATATATATGAACTTTTGCATATGATGATGAGATTTTATTTTCGAATTATTATTTTGGCTTTGTATGTTATTGAGGAATGATTATGAGTCTATTTGTCGACATGTTTAGGGATCATGTCAGGCAATAGTTCACGTAAGCGGCCACGTTCGTCAGGCAGTGTTCGTTCTCAAGTTGTTGGTTCTAGTAGTGAGATTCGGGGTAGTCTCAGGCCTCGGCTAGCTAGTGACGATGTTGTTCCGGTCGAGCTTCCCACCCAGGCAGAGACTCAGACATCGCGCGAGGGATCTACCGGGGTGACTCCTTTGCCACAGCGACGGCTTTTTGACGACTCTGATGCCCCAGCTGCAGCAGCGCCTCTACGTACTTCATCTGGTTCAAGGGCTAGACCACCATCGACAGAGTCCACTGGAGCACATAGACCATCATCTGCCGAGTCTAGCCGAGCCCATCTACCACCATTTGCAGGGTCCGATGGCGCTAGCCCGAGTGGGAGGACCGACGTAGCTGGCCCGAGCCAGAGGGTGACCGAGATTCCAGCATCGGGGGTATGCACAGACACGCAAAAACGTCCCGGTAGGGGACCATCGCTTGGTGTTCAAAACCCCACTAGTCCGAGTAAGAGGCCAGTTATTCGATTGGATCAGAGGGGCCTATTTCAGCATCCAAAGTCTCATGAGGTGGTGACGACGATCACTGAGTTGATTCGGACCTTCATGTCCAAGTTTTACAAGTCATATTATAAGGTGCCGAAGGAGAAACGAGAGGCAATGTGGATTTCGTTCACGGTGAGAAACTATTAAATGAATATATTATTGAACTTATTGTATTAATAAATCAAATGACAATATAAACTATCTTAAACACTAACTAAATTTTTTTTCAGGAAAAATTTGCGATCCACAAAAATGATTGGCTCAAAGTACATGAGTTGTACGAAAAAAAGGCCCCGAATTGTTACAAGTACTTGATGCATCGCACGAAGAAACAATATTTTGATAATAAGGATAAACCGGAGTTGGCTGATAAACAGAAGACGTGGATGAACTCAAAGGTGGAGAAGATTGCAATAAAGCATTGGACGAAGGAGGCAACCAAGAAACAAACATTGCAGGCTCGGAAAAATCGGAGGGGAGGCGAGGACCCCGAGAAAATGAAGAAGGCACCTGCTACTTTTTACGGTGGAGCCATAGACTTGGAAGAGATTAAGCGTCGTTTGGTAAGTTATATTATAATTAAATCATTTAATCTTAATTTCACTTAAGAATATGTGTAATTGAGTATACTTACTTTTTTTTTTCAAATTTGTAGGCTAAGGTGGATCCAAACCGCACGACGCGTATTCGACATGATGAGGCATTCAAATATGGATTTACGAAGCAGGTTGAGGGTACGGGCGGGAAAACCAATGTGCCGGCGAAGCGCGAGTGGATAGATCAGGGCGATAAAATGATTTACGTGAGTGAATTAAAATACAAATTCATTTTAGACTACTAATTCGTTTAATCTCCTTATTCATTTATTTTCTTATTTTAAATACGAATTCTTTCACAATTAACAGAAGAAGTACATGAAGCTGATGAGGACTCAATATGGCAAGGACATGTCGGTGTGGCCCGATATTGACGGGCCACTATGGAAAAAGGCCCAAGGAAAAATCAAGAAGGGAAAGGCGAGAGGTATACCTGGCGGCTCAGCTCTAGAGGCATATGATATTGAGTTTAGGAAGAAGCCAGACTACATGAGGGCATACGCCAAGGAGTTGGAGGAGACGAATAAGGAGTTGGAGCAGACAAATAAGGAGTTGGAGGCTAGCATGCGAGATCCGCGAGTGGACGACATTTTTACAATTTTGCAGGGCTGGAGGAATCATCAGATTGAGCATGGATATGTTCCACCACCGGAGATTCCCGCTTCGATGTTACAGCACGATGCAGCAAAGACCGGATCTGCTTCTAGGACTGCTAGGCCGCCACGTCAGAAGAAGGACCCATTTGCTCCCAGTTCTTCTGTTGCGCCCAACTACGTCGTTGTGTACTCAGACAGTTCCGATAGTGAGGACGACCACGTCTACGACGACCTTGATGATGTTGTGGATTTGGGCAGAGATGGGGTAGATGCACATCGGGTTGGTGGTGTTGTGGACTTGGCGGAGAGCTCTGGTGACGAAGATGATGACGAGGATGATGACGAGGATGATGACGAGGATACTGATGATGAGGATACTCAGTCGGATTCCAATGATGATTAGGTCGAGTACTTGGGATTTTCTATTTCGAACTTTTTGTTATGTTGGACTTTTTAGTATGTTGTGTATTTTGCTATTTCGTTGTATTTGGACTGTTATATGTTGGACTGTTATATGTTGGACTGTTCTATGTTGGACTGTTATATGTTGGACTTTTTAGTATGTTGTGTATTTTGCTATTTTGCTGTATTTGGACAATTGTCATTAGAAAAATACTCAGACATTAACTTTAAATATGGAGAAGATTTACATTATAAACTTTTAACAAGTCTAATCATCTTCATTAGAAACAAAGTCAACATCATTTGAATCTAACTCTATTGCGTCACCTTCTTCCTCATCCACAAGCTCAAACTCCCCGGCACCCAATTGGATATCCATATTAAACGAGCTGAAGTCGACAAACAGATTTAGGCCTGTAGATTCGTGCTCCTGAAAAACTTGGGTAGGTACCTGCGCTTCTGTTTCACTGCCCTCACTCAAAGACGACATGTCGATGATGTGTCTCGCTGGAATAGTGAATACTGACATCCAACCCTTTTGACCTGGCCTTCCGTTAGTGAGTTCTGGGTACGGCGCGTAGTAACACTGTAGTGCTTGGTTTGCAAGAATAAATGGTTCGTTGGTCGTGAGTGACCGATGTGGGTTAATATCAACCAAGTTGTACGTGTCGTGAACCGTCGTCCCACTTCTAGTAATATCGTACCAATGACACTTGAAAAACACAATGTACAATTGCTTCCCAGTACTACCTCCCCAGTACTCCAATTCTAGGATCTCTTTCAAAGTCCCGTAGAAGTTGGTGGCGTCGGCATCTCCCATGTCTCCCTTTACATAAACACCGCTACAATTAGTCTGCTTAGGACCCAAATGCGTATTTGTGTGGAATCTGAACCCATTCACCTTGTAACCATCGTACACCAACGCTGTGTTTAGAGGACCATTGAGTAACGGCGTTACACGATCATCTAGCATGTACTTTCCACTAGAGTACGTCTGCTTAAACCACGCCACATAATCTCTGTTCCTCTTCATTTGCACCTCCATTGGACTCAATCCATTGCACTCCTCATGTATGAACAACCTGCAAGTAAAAAATTGGACTGTTATTATTCTGACACATCGCAAGACCAAGAAAATTCAATAATTTTATATTTAAAAAAACACTTACTCGAGCCAACCATCCAACTCTTCACAATTAAGCAGTGTGTAGAGCTCAACTTGTTCGATTTCTTCGGACGACAACCGCTTCTTCTTGTCATGCCCAATTGGCTTCCCTCTCTTACGAAACAATAGAAGCTCTTCATCCCACTCTGAACTTTCTAAAGTCTCGTTCCTGTTTAGTCGGTCATATGTAGAAGTGGGGGATATATCGAGATATTGCGAGCACAAATTTGATAGCTCTTCAAGTAGGTAGGCATTGGCTATGCATCCCTCGGGTCTCGCTTTATTCAAAACTGACTTCTTAAACTTATACATGCGCCTGATTAATAACAAAGGAAATAATGAATACACAATAGAATAAAGTATTAATAATAAGTGTCACAAACCAAATTACGAAAAATTTACCTCTCGAATGGATACATCCATCTGTAGTGAACCGGACCACCGACTTTCGCCTCGTACGGTAGGTGTATTGCCAAATGCTCCATAGAATCGAAGAAAGAAGGAGGAAATATCTGCTCCAACTTGCACATTGTTACAATGATAGACGCCTCTAGTCCATTCATATCTGTGACGGAAACCTCTGAAGCGCAAATGGCCCTGAAGAACAAGCTAATCTCCACTAATGTTCCCCAAATTTCTAGTGGCAGAAAGTCACGAAAAGCAATCGGAATCAATCTCTGCATGAAGACGTGACAATCATGACTCTTCATACCGAACAACCTCTGTTGCTGCTTCTGTACACATCGTTCCAAGTTCGATGCGTATCCATCTGGAAACTTTAGATTGACCAACCATTCAAACACCTTTTTCTTTTGCTCCTTCGTGAGACAGTAGGTTGCCTTTGGCTTGGCAGAAAGCCCGCGACGACCACCTGGCTGTAAAAACAGCTCAGTACGGTTCGTCAAGATCTCCAAATCTTTCCTCGACTTGATGTTGTCCTTTGTCTTAGAGTCATCCAACACCGTGTTGATGATGTTATCGAAGAAATTCTTCTCGCAGTGCATGACATCTAGATTGTGACGAATCAAGTTTGTGGACCAATAGGGCAGTTCCCAGAAAATACTCTTTCTCAACCAATTATGCGTCACCCCTTTACCCGAGAGCTTTTTTGCTTCAACTCCAAATCCGACAGGCTCAAGCTGCTCCACAATTAACCTCATCTCATCGCCAGATTTCCTAGGAATAGGTGCTTCTAGCCTTTCTTCCCCTAAGTAAAAGGAATTTTTATCGCGCCTCCAGGAATGACCTATGGGCAAAAACCGACGATGGCAATCAAAAAAGCACGGTTTACCGCCGTTTGCCAGTGTAAAAGATTGAGTATCCCCCATACAGTAAGGACACGAAAACCTCCCGTGCGTACTCCACTGAGATAACATTCCGTACGCCGGAAAATCACTAATCGTCCACATCAGGGATGCTCTCAATCTGAAGTTTTCCTTTCTCAGACTATCGAATGTCTCAGTCCCAGTACTCCATAAAACATTCAGTTCGTCAATCAGTGGTCTCAGAAAAACATCCAAATTCTTTCCCGGACTCTCTGGGCCAGAAATGATAAGGCTCAAAAATATAAACTCTGGTCTCATGCAAAGATCTGGAGGAAGATTATACGGCGTGACAAACACTGGCCAACAAGAGTAGCTCTTGCCATGTCTCTAAACGTGCATCTACCACCATGTCTCTAAACGAATCATCACAATGAACAGAGAGGTCGGGAATATTGACGTGTGATGTGCTTGGGAGGTCGGGCATATACGGCATGGCAGGCCTTGAGTACTCTTCCCCGTGAAAAACCCAAACGTGATATCCGGGCGTAAATCCTGACTTATGAAGATGATCACGGACCGAGTATTTCGGAAAAAACACTCTATTTTTGCATTTCTTGCACGGGCACCTTATACGGTTTTCTAGATCTAAGAATTCGGATGCTTGCGAAGCGTATTCTATGAACGAACGAACACCAAACACAAAACTTTCTTGTAAATAACCATCGCTATCGAACATATTGTACATCCAAGATTTATCGGCTTGATATTCCATTGTTTATCTACGTTAAAATAAATATTTAAAATTTATACTACTAACAATTTTCAATTTAATTAAAACTAACACACACATAATTAATTATAAACAAATAAAATAACAACGTACCTCTTGTAGCGTAAACAAACGAATGGTATAAAAAAATTCAAGAATGTTGTATCCACAACAACAAGTTCCACGATAACGTTTCGACAATACCTATAAACAAATGAAATAAATAACAAAGCATTAATTAATTAAATAGAAATTTTATAACATTTAAATAAAATAAGACATTTCTAATATTATTAAGGGAGAAAACGTATGTACCTTAAGAGTAAGTGGTGGGGAGAATGAATTATGCAAGTGAAGTGGGGAGGTATTTATAACAAAAAATCTGCAACTTCGCAACCGCCTGGCGGTTGCAGATAACAACGGCTAGTAGTTCTTGCAACCGCCAGGCGGTTGCGGATAACAACGGCTAGTAAGTCCGCAACCGCCAAGCGGTGGCCAAGACCCATAGCGACCGCCTGGCGGTTGCAATGGTATGGAGCGACCGCCTAGCGGTTGCAAGGGCGTGGAGCGACCGCTAGGCGGTCGCTTATTCTGGGTATCAGCAACCGCTTAGCGGTTGCTGATAATGTTCATACCATAAATCTTACATTTTCACAACCGCTATGTTTCACAAATTGCTAATTAACCTAATCATAGTTACAATAACTACACTTATAATGTTTGTCAGCAAAATCAAGCTTGGGACAACATAAATGACTACATATGATGATTAGTCGTTGATATATATATATAACTCGCCTTATTACGTGTAATCTACTATTTTACTAACTCAATCATAGTCTTGTAATCTTTTACTACTAGTATTTACATGTAATAACAATATTGGAGTTTACTAAACATCAACACATCAAGATACTTACCAAAAATTGATAATTTCAAATATGAACATTATCTGCAACCGCTGAGCGGTTGCAGATAACAAGCTCTAGCGACCGCCTGGCGGTCGCTACTACACATTGCAACCGCTGAGCGGTCGCTTAGTGTCATAGCGACCGTCTATGCGGTTGCGGATGCTGGTCATTTGCAACCGCTTGGCGGTTGCAAATAATATTCATAAATGAATTTTTACTATTTTGGTTGATTCGTTGTCACGCGTTGTTTGATCATTTGATAATTACATTAAAATAGTTAAAAACAAATCAAATGATAAGATTTCATTGCAAAATTAATCTTGGGGACAACATCATTGACTAATTATGATGATTAGTTTAACATAATATATAGGTGTATCATTGATAACTCGTCAAATCAATCATAATCTACTATTTTACTAACTCGAGCAATAGTTTTGTAGTCATTTATTACTGATCCGTGGAATTAATAATGATATTTCTTATCTATAAACACAAACTCATCAAGATACTTAACAAAAATCACTAATTTTAAACATGAATATTAATTGCAACCGCTGAGCGGTTGCTATGTCTAACAATAGCAACCGCCGAGCGGTTGCTACATCGTATCATGGCAACCGCCAGGCGGTCGCCATATATATTTGCAACCGCTCGGCGGTTGCCAATTTTGCTGAAATTGGGCGGGATTTGGGGGGAAATTCAAAATTTCGCGAAAATTCAAAATTTTCAATACGTTGCAACCGCCGAGCGGTTGCAAATGTTGCTGAAATGGGGGGGAATTTCAAATTTTCACGAAAATTCAAAATTTTCACCCAAATCTTATATATACCCACCATTCTTCCCCTAATTTTTCATTCACAACTCATACACTCTCAAAAAAACTCAAGACTTCATTTTATCTCCAAATCAAAACACAAACACTCTCTTCTATTCCAATCCACAAAAAAATCCAAAAACTTCTTCATATCTACAAAACAAAATAATCAAACACTTTTTTTCCTTTATATCTTCAACAAAACACCTAAACACTCTCTTCTTTTTTATCTCCAACAAAATACCAAACACTTTTTTTTTTCAATCCACAAAAACTCAAGAACTTCTTGAATTTATATTTTCAACAAAACATCCAACTACTTTCTTTTATTTTATATCTCAAACAAAAATCCAAGCACTTTCTTTTATCTTCATAACAAAATACCAAACACCATTTTTTTCCAATCCACCAAAACCCAAATTACCTCTCTTTCATCCCCAAAAGAAAACACCAAACACTTTTTTCAATTCTTATCTTTTTGTTTCACTTACTTTTGTTTCACTTCTTTTTGTTTGTATCTTTTTCAGTATTGTTTTTTTATTTCGACAAAAAAAAAAATATTTCGGAAATTTCACGAAATATTACTGTTTTTTTTTTTATTTTGAAGAATATTATTTGCAACCGCCTGGCAGTTGCGAGCTATAACTCGCAACCGCTAGGCGGTTGCAAGCTTTAACTTGCAACCGCTAGGCAGTTGCGAACTTTTGAATTTGTGAACTTCCAAAAACCTTGCAACCGCCTAGCGGTTGCCATTTTATGAAGGACTTCGCAACCGCTTAGCGGTTGCCATGTCCGTGAATAACATAGCAACCGTTTGGTGGTTGCGGACCTTGAATAAAATAGCAACCGTGTGGCGGTCGCCCCTTCTGGGTTGCAACCGCTGTGCGGTCGCCCTTCAGTTGGCGACCGCTTAGCGGTTGCCCATTACGTGTAGCGACCACTATGCGGTCGCCCTAGAATGGGCAACCGGCTAGCGGTCGCCCCATTATATGGCGACCGCCTAGCGGTAGCCTGGTAACATGGCGACCGCCTAGCGGTCGCCCCATGTCTTGGCGACCGCCTAGCGGTCGCCCCATGTCTTGGCGACCGCCTAGCGGTCGCCCCATGTCTTGGCGACCGCCTAGCGGTCGCCCCTTTACAATGCGACCGTATAGCGGTCGCTCCTTATTTTAGCGACCGCTAGGCGGTCGCCATGGTGTAAGGGCGACCGCTCGGCGGTCGCAAGGGGCCCACGACGAGGGGTATCCGCGACCGACGCGGCGACTGCCCCGGCGGTCGCGGATACCCTTCGGGCGACCGCCCATGGGCCTTCTGCAACCGCCCGGGCGGTTGCAGATGGCCCTCAAGTCTTGTAGTGTATAGCCTAAAATTAATCAGTTAAGTTTCATTAGCCATTATTAGAACAAAGTAATTTGCATTATTAGACTGGAAGCAGTCAAGATTTTGGAAGATTTTATCCTTGATTATGCACTAACCAACATTACTATAATTTGCTTGTCGTTTAATTAAGTAATACAGCTTGTTTAAGCTAGCTACTTGGCATTCTTCTCATCCATGCATGTTGCGAAGGCTTCACAATCACGATCACACTTTTGGATTAATTCATTGGCCCCAACTAGGTGTGATACATTTCATTTTTTTAATCTAAAGTTAACTTAATCATGATTATATCGTTATTAAAGATTCTTAAGGAATATTGTTAGTTTAGGACGCGTTTCTTTGCCCAATTAAACCTAATTAGATAAATATAATAGTCGTAGATATAGGTTCGTTTAATTGCACAATTATTAGTTGAGTTATCCTATGTGACAACTTAATTATGGAATTTTTAATTGGGTACTCCCCTCCTCCAACTAATAATACTCCAAATTAGATTAAATCCTAAAGACTCAAATACCTCTACCTTTTTTTGTTTTGTGACCAAAATAACCTTATGTGACTTGCAATTTTACAATATTAACATCACCTTATCTTTACTTAGTCCAATTAAAACACCACACACACCACTCGCGTCATTTTATTTTTTACTTCAAAATAGTTGATAATTACTACTCGAAACGAAGTTTGTAGATTATTATAGCTTATTATAAATACAACTTTTAAAACACTAATGTTCGAATATTATGTGGATTTCAATAAAAAAATTGAGTGTTTATGAAAGTACAAAAAATATTTTAATATAAAGAAGTTTTGTATAATATCATGAAAACATATATAATATTAGAATTAGTGTCGAAAAAATAATTGAACACTACCAAACATACTTTAAAAGCAAAAATAATAAAACCAATCACCTATATCTTTTAATACTCTTTTACTTTCATTTACCATATAGAAATGAGGTGTATTAGTGGCCACATATTTTATTCCACAACCTTTAATATTCTAATCTTATGCAGCAACAACATAAGTTGAAATATTTCGAAATAAATAATGAAAACCTGGAAGTTTCATTTGTTTCAATGGAAACCATTAATTATGTAGAAAATCATTAATTTGAAAATGAGAACTGATTCCGTTTTGGTGAGCATGAAATTCACAACATTTTGGATATTTCGGCCGATTTGGATTGAAATTTCAATCCATGGTTGTTTGATCCACCTTTGAATAGTTTTCTTAAATCTTTACACCTTTCTCGTGGCATATGTGAATTATGAAAAAAGAGAAAAAAAGAAAAGAAGAAGATGATGTGCTCACTCAATTGTCAAGTGGACGTTTCAAAACCATCAAGGAAGCGTTCCAAATTTATATTATTTTGGTGGAAACGAAAAACAACAAAATGGTGAGTAGGAGTTACCAATGTTGATGATATTTGGTGAAATTTCTTATGACAAATGGGTGTGTTGATAAAAATAGAATAAGGTTAAGAATGTCATTTAGCACAAATAAGTGGCAAGATTAAAAATATTTGGTAAATTAGTCTAAGCAAACATAATATTATTTATTTTAATTGGACTTAATTTAGGGTACATATCTGGCAAATCATGCAACCTAATAATAATACCCAAGTATATTAGTAAGGGTAAATTAATAGTCATGCGCCTATTAGTTTTGAAAGCAAACAAGTACTTACTAAACCAAATCATTTATTGATCGTGAAATTTACCCTTGACTTGAACCAAACTGATTGTAAACTACTAAATCAAATCATTTATTGATCCTGAAATTTACCGTTGACTTGAACCAAACTGACTGTAAACTAATGTTTGATATCGGATTTCGCGATGCATGTCACCTATAATAATGTATTGATTATTGATGGTAATTAAAGTAACTGTACTTGGAGCAACAAGAACACAACACATTAGGGACAAAAATGTAGGTAAGGTAATTTTAACAAAATCCTTGATTAAAAATGATTTTGTTGGGCACACAAATTTCTATTATAAGGTATTATATAGATTTCCTAGATTTGCCATATTCTAGAAAAATGCTTAGAAAATCTACAGGTACCTGATTAATTTTCTGATGTATTCTTTTGGTAATATCAAGATTAAATCAATATGTCACACCATTATTTTGAAAAATGTTTTGATAAGTTCCACAATACATGTATAAATGAATAGCATGTTTAGATTGTATTAGTACATTGTATATATATTAGTTTTTGAATAGATAAATATGGTAATGTGAAATAGCAAAGTAATTAATACATTGTATATATATTAGTTTTTGAATAGATAAATATGGTAATGTGAAATAGCAAACTAAATTACTTGAATTCATTGCCGAAACATATCCTTATTTATAAAAATATAAAATTATGTCGCATCAATCTAACTACATTGTCGTACTTGTGGGACGTAGAGTTTAAATGAATAAAATGATAGTTGATCTCCACCATTAAAAATCCCGTACATCCAAAACTAATTACCATTATTATCGAAACAAATTGTTAACAGATTTTTTGCAATGTTATAAGATTAAAAAAGTGCCAACAAAAGAAATTAAATAAAATACAGTACCAGTGAGGAGGTTTCTTTTTTGGGATGTAGTGCATTGTTATTTCCAATTTTTGGCTATTATTCCTGTAATTTACTCTGCCACTGTCACTAGTCAATCACATTCACATGCCTATGTAGGGAAAATATTTTAACAGAATCGAAGACCTGAAAATTTGGCTTTATTTACATTTGTCATTTATGAAAAACATTGAAAATGTAATTTGACTGGCCAGCTAAATATGATTAATATTTTGGAAGCACTTGCCAAAATTTTCTTTTGTCATCAATCATCAGGCATAAGTTTAAAGCAGACTGCAAATTTTTTTTTTTTTTGTCTTGGATATAGAAGTCTATATATACTACTAATTAATTGGAATAAGAATCAAGGAATCGTGTGTGCAAATGCTTTCGAATAGCGTGTGTAAATCAACTAAGTCATACATGCATATTGTATATTAAATTGGTATTATTACAAATAAATATTCTCTAAAGTTTTATTTCATATAAAGTGTTTATGTGCATGCGTGCATGCAATGTGATTTATAATAAATAACTTCTAAATATACTTTCTATATACGAAAGAACGTTATAATGTTTAATATATTTTGTATACTTTTCAATATGCTTGGGTGAATGATGGCTAATATACTCATTCTTAATGAAGAAAATACAATGACTTCCATGGGATAAAAATTTGTTTTGTCCATTAAGTTGGCTATCTCACCAAAAATGTCCATTAATTTGGCATTCCACCAATTTTGTCCATTATGTTGGTATTTTTCACCAATTTTGTCTAGTACCCCAAACTGCGGTGGTTTCAGGCGGAGTTAGCTAATGTGGCCGCCGTTGACTGCCTCGCCCTAATTTTGACCGAAAAAAATAAATTATGATTTTTTTATTCCATCTGGAATTGCCACGAGGATAAAAAAAATAAAAAAACAAATTAAGTTCACCCAACGGTTCGATTTCCATTCTATTTCCTCCCTAATCGTCTAGCCACTTCAATTCACTAGCACACACATTCACACATTCAATCATTCACAATTCTGATAACCAAAAAAAAAAAAAAGAACTCCACCCCTTCAAATTCTTCTCCCAATTCGAATCGAAGGTTCGTCCCCTTCAATTTTCCAGTATCATCCTAATTTTTGTGTATTTACAGTGATTGCATGCGTTAGATTGGAGTTATTTTTTTGCAACTTTTTTGGTTTGGTTTTAGGGAAATCAAAATTGACATAGGGTTATGGTAGATGTGCGTATATTGTTGTGTATTTGAGTTGGGTATGCTGTTGTGTTTAATTTTGGTGGTGGGTATTTTTCTTAGTTACTCAAGTGGTATTCTTGTTTCCACTGTAGATGGCTCACCCACGGTCGACCCCCTGCGTTTGAGGTTGCGACCTGATGCTGTATTTTCAGGCTAGTAATACAACATCTCTGCCAAATTATTTTTACTACATATGCCCCTCTCGTGTTCATCACCCAAATTGCTTCATGTGGGGCTGACGACACAAATGAGGGTTCAAATAAGAGGAGAAGAACGTGTGGTGGTGAGGAGGGTTCCGGTCAATATGAACCCGAGCCTCCGATTAGTCGGGTTTCAACCACAACCACTCTCGGCCAAAGATTTTCTGGAATTCAACATTCAAGTCCTATTATTGACTATGTTATGAATATGAATGCAACTAGGGCTGCCTTTATTTGTTGTTTCATAGGGTGGGGTCTTTTTTCATTGTATTTGTGATGTTGATTGTCTTGCTTCTTGTTTTCTTTTCGAGGGTGTAATAAATTTAAGTTGGGCAGTTGTTTTATTCGAACACCATTATAAGTGTGGTGATCTTATGTAAGACTAAGTTATGTTTGGTTTGTAAGACTTTAAATTTTGTTTTAATGGTATTGTGTTGTTTAATGTGCATTGTTGAATACATTATTAACTACTTATATTTGTTTGCTAGTTTAGATCATGGGTTATAATATGATTGTTGGTATTTGTTTGCTAGTTTAGCATCATGGATTTTCCTTGGACCGATAACATGCTGGGGGTATTGGTGAGAAGGTGCTTCTTGAATTTCTGTGCAAATATGGCATCTCTCATAGAATTTGGGAGGAGAAGCCTATGTTGAGGGGCCTGAGATTTGTCATACCAGATATAGAGAAGGCCACTAGGAACTGGTTTAGCGTTGGTTTGCTGCGTGAGAGTATTAACAATTTGAGATTGAAGTTGGAGCTGTTCAACCACTTCAGGTCTCTTCCTAGTGTGGTATGTGGAGGGCCTGATTATGCAGTGGCCTGGGATCATCAGTATTTTCTACAAAATCAGGAGGTAATCACATTGATCCTTAGTGTTGTAGTGCTTGCTTATGATGGTTTATGACCTTTATAAAAGTAGACTTAATATTAAGGCTTTGCATTTGTTGTAATTGCAGGAATCGGCTGTGTTGTACCATAATTTGTATTGCTTGCGTGTAATGCCATGTCATTATGCGGGCTTCAGAAAACGACAAGCCACAACAACCTCAATTGCTGGTTATGTGTCTTTAACAATAAATCAAGAGGTAAATGAAAGCATGTCTTGTAAAATCCACTAATCTACTTGTAGACCAAATCAGGCTATGAGCCATAAGCAGTTGGAAATATATGAATGTGTAGTTTCTAACGCAAAAAACGGATCTCAATTCCGATGAGTATTGAAAAAGTTATGATCAAATTAGTGAAATCCCATTAAATTGGACAAGAGAAGCCCAAGCTCACTCGCATAATAGAACAAGAGAGGCCCAAGCCCATGAAAATAGGTCAGCTAGCACCTATAGATACCCCTCAAACCCTTCACATTGTGGGGGGGGGGGGTGGGGGGGGGGGGGGGGCGCCCACAGCCTTCAACTCGAGTTCCCAACTCGAATTCGACTTATAATAGTTGAATTCGAGTTATCATGGCTTATATGCATGGAAAGCCCTTTGAATCTAGTTTCCATATCAAGAAGCGGTTCATCAATCCCACTTCTGACGAGAGAGTTATGGGCAAAATCGTAAAGTCGCGCAATGCTGATCTTCAACTCGGATTCTCAACTTGATTTCATAACTCGGGCTCCCAGCTCGAATTCGACTTATAATAGTTAAATTTGAGTTATCATGGCTTATATTCCTGGAAAGCCCTTTGAGTCTAGTTTCTATATCAAGAAGTGGTTCATCAATCCGACTTCCGACGAGAGAGCTATGGGCAAAATCGTAAAGTCACTCAATGCTGATCTTCAACTCGGATTCTCAACTCGATCTCATAACTCGGGCTCCCAACTCGAATTCTACTTATAATAGTTGAATTCGAGCTATCATGGCTTATATTCCTAGAAATTCCTTTGAGTCTAGTTTCCATATCAAGAAGCGGTTCATCAATCCGACTTCCAACGAGAGAGTTATGGGCAAAATCGTAAAGTCGCGCAATGCTGATCTTCAACTCGGATTCTCAACTCGTTTTCATAACTCGGGTTCCCAATTCGAATTCGACTTATAATAGTTGAATTCGAGTTATCATGGCTTATATTCCTGGAAATGTCTTTGAGTCTAGTTTCCATATCAAGAAGCGGTTCATTAATCCGACTTCCTACGAGAGAGTTATGGGCAAAATCGGAAAGTCGCGCAATGCTGATCTTCAACTCGGATTCTCAACTCGATTTCATAACTAGGACTCCCAACTCGAATTAGACTTATAATAGTTGAATTTGAGTTATCATGACTTATATTCCTGAAAAGCCCTTTGAGTCTAGTTTCTATATCAAGAAGCGGTTCATCAATCTAACTTCGGACGAGAGAGTTATGGGCAAAATCTTAAAGTCGCACAATGCTGATCTTCAACTCGGATTCTCAACTCGATTTCATAACTCGGGCTCCCAACTCGAATTCGACTTATAATAGTTGAATTTGAGTTATCATGGCTTATATGCCTGGAAAGCCCTTTGAGTCTAGTTTCCATATCAAGAAGCGGTTCACCAATCCAACTTCCGACGAGAGAGTTATGAGCAAAATCGTAAACTTGCACAATGCTGAAGCATCAACAACAGATATTGAGCCATCAACTAAGATCTGATTGGAAAATGGTTCGCCCTCTAAAGGCCGACATTCACCTCCAACCACATTCGGCTTACACTAAAACAATGAACTACGTTTGGCTTGATTCCCTACATGGGATACGTAGGGAGCTTGGTAACCCCAAGTTTAGTCCGAAATCAACAAACCCCCAATCCACATCAATGACTTCTAGTCTGACCTAGATGCCAAGCATATACTGAGTTAGGCATCAGAGTGTCTTCGCGGGGTCAGCCTTGGCCTAGTTCACGTGTCGTGTTTCCAGTGCATGTTTTTCGAACTCAAAGCTAGCTTGGGACCAATCAGAAGCTCGAGCTAGTCTGATGTGGAGTGACAAGTCAGCAGATGAAATTACCCCGCATCAGGCTGCTGATTATCACTTTCACATGGCTGGTCTTGCTAATGCTACCCTCTTGTACAAGCTATTTGAGGAGATAGGTGTTTATATCTTTCCAGATGAACGCCACACCACGACGGATGATCCGATGGAGTTGTCTGACAATGATGATGAGGCAGGGGAGGTTGATAACAGCTTGGCTATGGTGGTCTACGATGATGGATCTAATGATATTGCTCCTCACAGTGGTGGGGGCTTGAATGATGTTGATTGAACATTTTGATTATGTTTAAGTTTCGTTGGTTTGATGAACTGTTTGTTTTATTTTATGCTTTGGTGATATTGGTTTCTGCTCCACATAGTGAATGATGTGGATTGCACATTTTGGTCTTTATTTTGAATTGTAGTTAAAGAAGTGACATTGTAAATGTCACAATGCCAATTATTGGCAACCTCTATTAATAAAGTTTATGCTTTGTCGATTATCTTCAATACGAATTGTTTTGTTGCATGTAGCTAAGTGAATTGCATCTATATTAGTAGTAGAAATAACCAGAACTCAAAGCAAATATAGCAACAACAAAATGGTTCAGATCACAGCTAGGAAGAAACAACACAATGCACTACTTCTGAACACTTCAAATGCCAATGTCATAACTCAAAAAGAAGCTTAAGAACACTTAAATGCCAATTCCAATGTCACAACAGACATACTGGCAAATAGTAGTATTTAATTCCATCCAATCTAATAAAAAATAAGCAACTAGAAGAAACACAACTCTACACATAAAGTTTAAGCAACATTATTTATACACAAGTTGCTTCAAAAGAAGTTGCATTGAATATGCAGATCACTTCCAAGCTGGTTTAGAAGAGTCGTTCTTATCCTTTTTCTTCTGACCTACCATGAACACAACTGGTCTGCCATCCCTTCCAATGATCTTCCTCACCTGTGAGGATGTGACTCTCCCTTTCTGTCACTTGTTCTCATCTGTTCTGATATACTAGGACACCCATGCACCACACTCCCTGATGTATATCATCAATGTACTCACTCACAGTCTTCCTCCTCTTTGTACCAAGATCTTGATTAACAGATGTAGAGGCTGGATTCTTGTCCTTGTCTTCATCAATACCAACATCAACACCCCTTTCATCCACTCCATTAGGTACTGGATTTGGACCCACCTCAATCAATCCCCCCCGCCACAATTATATATCGTTCTTGACTTCCTAGGCCTACTCCAAGATTTCTTTTTTGAAACACATGAGATCAATAATAAGATTACCATAATAAGATTTCTTCTTTTAAATCTAAAGCACATAAGAGTAACCGCAGTACAATAGAGAATAAAATGCTTACTTTTTGCCCTCTAGAAACATTATGATCTCCATCATCTGGTAATACCACATGGTTATTGAGGTTTTGATTGACATCACTTTGAGAATTCAAAATAGTAACATGTATTCATAAAGTTTTAAATTCAATTACCATAAAAGATTTACACACTGTAAAAAAGTGATTATCCAGATGACTTACATCTTCAATATCAGGTTCCTGAGTTGAGTTTAGTTCTTGAGTGTTCTGTGGTTGTGATCCAGTCCATGGGATCTCTGAAGTACCACATTCTGCATTATCTCTGACTGGTGCATCATCAACCAAAACACCAATATCTTCATCATCAAGCTGCTCCACTATCAAGTCTTGAAGCTGGTTTTCTTCTACAATATTAATTCCTTCCCCTTCCATATTTACTTCCTACATATCTGCTACCTCTAATATCAGCTCATCCTTCAATCTCATCTCACAACTCCTTTTGTTATGACCAGGAGCTTTGCAGTAACCACATTTCACCATTTTATTGGCCTCTTCAGTGCTCTAGGATCCTCTTTAGAGACTTGAACATGTTTACCCCTACACGTTCTCTTCTTTTTTTGAGGTTTCTCACCTGGTACACCCCACCTTACTTTCTCTGGCCTTCCTGCAGTTCTACCTTCATTTGGTGGCTCAATTGATATGAATCCAGTTGGCCTCCATTGGTATAAATGCTCTTTCATAAGCCTCAATATAATGACCCACGGAGTAGCATGGGTCAATAAAATCCAAAGCATTCATTCCTTGAGCACTGATTGCACTAACAACATGGATACATGGGATGCCACTTATATCCCATTTCCTACATCCACATGTTTTTGCACCAAGATCAACAGCCCACTCATTTACTGTATTCCACTTTTTAACAAGATAGTGAGTGTCATCAGATTTTCTAGGAGTGCAAACTCTAGCATGATTCTCCATAAATGCATATACTATTTTTTTTTAATCTTAGGACACCATTCCCCTTGCCATTTCTGAGTAGCCATGTATCTATTCTTCTGTTGTCTGGTCATGACATACTGCATCAACCACTCTTCCATTGACAATATAGGCATATCTCTAGCCTGAAGAATGCAAGAGTTAAAAGCCTCACAACCATTATTCAACAAAATATCACATTTAAGATCTGTACTGAAATGTGATATGCTCCAATTCTTTGGTGGCTTGTCTTGCAGCCATTTCCATGCATTTGGATTTAGTTTCTTCAATTCATTCATTTTTTCATCAAATTCATTAACTGTTGTGGCTCTTGCAGCTTTCCACAGTGCATATTTCAAGGTATCTCCAGTGCAACTTGTAGACTTGTAGTTTCTATGCAAATGTCTAACACAGAACCTATGTTCTGACCTTGGGAAGACCATTTGAAATGCATTCAACAACCCCTTCTGCTTATCTGACATGAATGTCCACTGATCATTCTTTTTAATACCCAAGTCAAGCCTCAGAACAGCAAGAAACCAGTGCCAGTTCATTTCATCTTCTTTGTCAACAACAGCCCATGCAAAGGGATAGATGTTATTGTTAGCATCAATACCTACTACTATTAACAATATCCCTTTATGAGGCCCCTTCAATGAGCACCATCTACCCCTATTATCTTTCTGCACCCAAACAAAAAACCTTGTTTCAAAGCCCATAAGCGCATGTAGAATCTATCAAACTTGTTCTGACCATCTTGGATGTTGGTGCCCAATAGAACCAGTTAGCCAGGGTTGGTTCTCTCCACCCCAGCTTTGAACTCCCACAACTTAGCATATTGCTCTTTTGTACTTACATTCAAAGCTCTTAAAGCCTTAACCTTGTCCTTGTATGCAATATTTATAGAATACTCAAACCCAAGAACTTGGCCAGAATCCTTACAAAATACATTCACACTTCTTTTAGGATCAGAGACAAACAAATGCTAGAATTCTTTGGCAACCCAAGATGACCTCAAAATCTAGATATTAGTTTGAGTAGGAAACATGTGCTTGAAATGATATCTGTTTATCATGAAAGTCCCTACTTCACCCTCCACTTTGTTTCCATGCACCCTCCAATCACAATCCACTCAAAGACATCTGGCATACAACCTTTCCTTGTTACTTCTGTGAAATTTTATGTTTTTATAGAAGATTGATGGTATCTGATCTAATGGCCTCCTTCAACAAATTTTTGGATATAAATCTCATTGCCAACTTAAGCTCTGGATAAAAGGTATTCTTCTCATCAAATAGTTCACCAATTTTCCCACCCTCTACTTCTTCATCAGACCCTTTAACACTGTCAAACTCATCTTCTGTTAATACAATGTTCTCCTCATCTCCCTCATCAGTATCATATTCACCACCAAACAGCTGCTTCTAACTTCATTTATTTTGATTTTTATTGGTTGATGTTGACTTCTCTGTTTGTTCTGCAACATTTGTTTTCCCTTTCTTCTCATTAGCTCTTCTATGGACTTTCTTCACTACATTCTTGTGCTGTTTTTCCTTGCTTGTCTTTACCTTCCTCTTATCATTTAGGCTTACTTCATTTTGTTGAACTTGGGTATTTGGTTGAACTGCAATATTTGGTTGTTCATTGCCAGGATCAATGCCAACATTCACCTCAAACATGTTGTCAACAGCAACATCAACTTGATTTATATCATCACCCATGTCTTCATTATCCCTCATCCCATATGATCCATCAGAGAAATAATCCAGTTCAACATTATCATCTTCATCTTCAGAATCTGTTTCATCTTCTTCCTCAATGGCTTCATACTCATTTGACTCATTCAAACCATCCATTACAGCTTCTGAATCCATATCCATCCTCCCCTTACACTTTACATATAACTCCATCAATCTAGTATTTTGGCAACCAAAGTAATAGTTATGCAACTCACTGTCTTGGTCAATTATAACAAAACCACTATCTTTTTTTAGTACAACCCTTCCACAAATATTAACCCAACTGATCACAAAGCACATGCAATCCTTCCATACTAATAACTGAGTAACCAACATAATAAACTACACACTTCTGCCCTCTCTCATACTCAACCAAACCCCCAGTCTTCATATTACCTCCATAGTAAAAATGTACAGATACATATAGATCACCACATTCTGTACAGATAAAAACAATGAGTTAGCTACACTAGAATATACACTACACAGTAATGCATTTAAGTGAACTATAATTGTGGGAATAAAGGTGTTAAGACGAATTGGAAATAGCAGGGTGTTAAGTCGAATTGGGGAATTTGGCAAGATTAGGGTTCGTCGCGATTTGGGCAAAATTAGGGTTCGTCGAAAATTGGGAGAAATTGGGGTTCTTCACGAATAGGGAAAAACCAGGGTTCTATATCTATAGTAAATGAAGAGAATGAACAAAAATTAAAGAGAATGAACGTGAATTCTTACTGTAAATAGGAATTGGGTCCATCAGTTTCAATGCATGCTGAATTTTGGGCTTCGGATTGGCCCTACGCGTGCGCCTCGCCATTGTTACACATCAACTCAGCAACGGGAAAGCTCGCCGAAAAAAATGGAGACGAAACCGAAGGGGGGATAAGAAGATTTAGCGGGAAATTGATTTTTGTGGAGTCCAAATGAGCAAGAGAGGCGGGAGAACTGATATTAGTCGTTTTTTTTTTTTTTTTTTATTATATCTTAATGGAAAATTCAGGTGGAATAAAAAATATAAATGTTAACCGTAAAAAATAAATACGGGGTTAAAGAAAATATTAGCCCTAAATATGAGAATTAATATACGGACAATACTATTGTCACGAGTACTTCCCATGAGATGTAACCACCTCCCACGAGGAGGCCCTCAGAGAGTTATAAATCTGCATGGTCACTGACCTAAAAGCAATATAAAGAAATACCCGAGGAGATACGAAGCGTCCCATGAAAAGTCAACGATGAATAAAAAAAAAGATATCCACGTGGCATCGTAAACATAACAAAACCCGATGAATCCATGTGACTCGGATATCCATCAAATGCACCATGAGGGACCACAAAGGACCCCGAGTCCCATAAACTCACGAGAACACTTCTTTGCTGAAAACTCCTCAACACAAAAAGTCCTCAGAACATCACTCCCAAAATCAAATCTCCGAGCAAAGGCAGATCCAAGCACAAAAGTCATTAGAAAACCACTACGAGGACTCGGACAAGAAAATACCACTCCACGAAGGCTAAGTCAAGCCCTCAGAGATTAAGTCAACTCCTCGAAGAGCAAGTTAAAGCCCTCGGAGATCAAGACAAATCCTCGGAGACCATGCCAAACCACTCGGATACCAAATCAAAGACGAAAACACCCCTCGAAAAATAGTGTCCCAAAAAACGGCCCTCGGAGATCTCGGAGCTATCGGACGAGGAAAAGATCAGCCTAGTCAGCGTCTAGTAGACCAAAAATATATCTTATCTTTTTACACTTTTACACATATTGCAACACCTGTACTTACTAAAACACATGCACAACGACACCTGTCCCTAGCAAACTCTATATAAAGGAAAGTGATCAGTTAAAGAAAAATAACTTGAAACAAAGACATAGACACAAAATGAGTGAAATTCAGTGAATAAAAGAAGAAATATTCTCGTATCTTTATTATCCTTACACAATCAACGCTTTTTGAACCTCAGGTAAAGCGTTCCAACCCCTCAATTACTCCGTTAATTAGGTTATAATATCCAACCTGTTAACAATAAAAATTTATTTTTTCAGGTCAAGATTAGGACGGGGTAGTCAACAACGGCCACATCAGCTAACTTCGCCTGAAACCACCGCAGTTTGGGGTACTGGACAAAATTGATGAAAAATACCAATATAATGGACAAAATTGGTGGACTGACAAAACAAATTTTTATCCCGACTTCCATAGAAAACCCCCATTCATTTTACCTATGTTTTATCACGTTTTTGTTACTTAACATCACAATTTCAAACCCAACACGTTATAACTTGATATTAGAGATCAGATTGTGATTTGCACAATTTAATATATTACTCTAAAGTGTAATCTTTATTAAGTGGTCAGGTACCTTTTTGTTAGTATATGTCATGGAAAACAGATGTTGGACATTGGAGAAACAAAAAGGAACAAAAGAAGTAAGAATCAAAATTCCCTATTTACCCTCTTCTTTACTTTTGTCAATATTGCAAAGTACACAACTTGATAGGTTTTTGAGGGAAATGGATCAGAAGAAGATCTGAATGGCTATTGAGGAAAAAGAGAAGATAAGAAAATTATGAACCATAATAAATTAATTACCTTTGGTGAATTATAATTATTAAAATATCTTAATACACACATTAGTAACATAACTTCAAAGATTTGTAACTCCTATATGATTCCTTTCTTCTTCTTGCTTTATTTACTTCTATACTTGACCAATTGACAAATCCATTATTGATAATTAGTTGTACCATTATTAATTGACTAGTTGGTTGAAAAGTACTATGCCATGTTGAATATGAAGATTCTTTACAATCCTTTTTTTTATGTATTATATTAAAAAATATGTGTCCGTGATTATATTCTGAACTTAACTTTTTTTTAAATTTTAATTGCAAGTCCAAAAATTTGACCAAAGTGACAAATATAAAAAGTACCCATCATTGTTCCTTTATGCCTTTTTCATCTAGCCATATTTACATATCAATGATACTCAACTTTTACCAACTCTGATGATTTCTTACCTTTCCAAAACACCAAAATATATAATATAATAAAAATAAAATAAAATTCCTTATCCTAGTTTTTATTCTAATAAAATTACCCACTAAATAAAACATTAACAAAAAAACAAAACTGCAGACAGATATAGACCTACTCACATGGAAGTTAAAAACAAAATTAAAGCCAGCCAGCATAAAAAAACCTGCCCAACTAATTATTTTTTCCTCCCAATTTAGTAATAATTAAATACAATTTTACCAAAATTAAAATATTGGTTTTGCCAACTCTTTACTACTACTACTACTCTCTTATCCCACACACTCTTTGGTTATTGCACATGGAAGATGGACCATACTTTCATTGAACAACAAACCATGCAAGCTCTTATGGGTTGTCTTCATTTCTCATGTTCTTTTGTCATCTAATTAAAAAGATTAAATTTTTATTACCATTTTTTCTTCTTCTCCTTGGATCTAAAAGATTCCCTTTTTGCTCAATTGCATTGGTACATTTCTTGAAGCGCTCAGTGTTGAGCTAAAAAAAAGCTAATTTTTGGGAATTTCATATTTTCTTTTTTTGGTTGATTTCTTGGTGGAATTTGAAAAAGATTGGATTTTTATTTGTGGGTTTCTTCAATTGTTGTCAGAAATGGCATAATTTGGCAAATCTTGAAGATTCTGTATATTGGGATTTTAGCATTTTGTGGGGGGTTTTTGTGTAAAGGTGGAATCTTTAGTGTAGTGATTACTCATTGATACTTGAATTTTGGGTCAGTAATTTAATTTACTTGAAGGAAGTGGATTTGGAAGAGAATTTGGTGGTCAAATTAGTCAAATGTTGAATTTGATAGTTTTTGGGGGCTTGTGACAGATTAATTTGCCTTTTTTGTCTGATTTAGTATTGAGGGTCAATAAAGTTATAGTGGAAGAAATCTGATTGTTGTAATCTGGTTTTTAGCATTGATGAACAAGAGTGGTGAAATAGTTATATATTGGTAATTTGGAGTGAAGGGTGTGATTTGTGAAAATGGCAGCAAAGATTTTACATTCACTGACAGATGAGAATCCAGATTTGCAAAAGCAAATTGGATGTATGACTGGTATCTTTCAGTTATTCGATCGCCAGCATGTGCTTACCGGTGGTAGGCGTATCGTTGTGCCCAGTCCGAAAAGGCTTCCTCCTGGTAAACATTCCCTTTGTTTTGTTAGAGATTTAATTCCCAGTGTGATATACTAGCCATGCTTGACTAATTTGTATTGGTTCTTTTATATGGTATCTGAATTATCTGATTTTTCGTCAATTATTACCGACATGTGCATTTGATGATGTTTATGATCTGCGGTGTGGACGAGTTCTATTTCTGGCATTTTTTTTTATTTTTATTGAATACACTGATTATTGTGGTTGTTTGTGGTCATGGTCTCAGTATCCAATGTCTGATTTGTGCAGGAAATTCCCAGTATAGCAGTGTTTCTATGGAAGGAGAGTCTAGTAATGCAAACTCGCGATCCTCATTGGTAAGACCTTGTAATTTCAAGTTTCCTCCCTTTCGAATTGCCTCACGAATGAATATATTTGGTTCCCTTCATTGGTAGATTTCTATTATTATAGCTAACAAAGCAAGTGCCTCATCTGATAGTGGTGTTACTTTTAGCGAAATGGAAAGACGATTACAGTCTTATCTTTTCATGGTTGTTTGTGTCGTCAAGTCTTCTAACGTTGTGTTAAAGAAAAAATGAGTGCTATCTAACTAGGCAAAGACAAAGTTGGAATTCTGTAATTTTCTGAGTACAGTGCCGATTAATGAAAGCAGAGGAGCCGTTTTCTGTCTTACTTTTTACCGACTATGAAAAATAGTATGAAATGTATGTATTGTGTGTCTATAGCTTAAGATCCTTAAGTTGGCTCTCTGTTATTTTTTTTTTTTTTTTTGTTCTCTTTTGAGAGAAGCTTTGTTGCTCCTAAGCATTGTGAATTTTGTATATTGCAGTAGTCTTAATTGAACACGACAACAAACAACCAAGAATCACATTGAGTCGAACACATGAATAGTTGATGAATATTTTGCATAACTTTTTATAAACTTTCGGGTTTACTCCTCTTCATGATGACATCTGCTGTAAAACAGTTGACCAAAGAATCTGACATTTTGCCATTTATTATATAACAGGATAAGTATTCGCAGAAGTATATGCAAGACAGACAAAGAATCTCCACTGAGTCGTCCAGGGCGTCATTCTCATCTTCATCCCGTTCATCCTCATTCTCTTCTATCGACTGCAACAGAGCCCCGCAACTAGAACCAGCATCGTATGACAGAATTATATTTCCTGAAACCCCTTCAAGAGATCCGGCAATGAACCCACAAAGTTCGTCTCCTCAGTTTAGTCGACAAAGCCTTGATCTTCGGGATTTGGTCAAAGATTCCATGTATAGAGAAGTTCAGGGTGTATCAACTAAAGCAAAACCCATAGACGAAGCAAAGGATTCCATTGGAAAATACAAAGACTCACCGAGGCTACAAACAAGAACTAGGGATAGTTCTCGTGGCTTGACTCCCGATACTAAACAAAGTGTGCCTGCTGACATGAAGGAGTCTCTTAGAGTTCTTTCTAAACTTCAAGAAGCACCACGGTATCATAATGAACATCGAGAACTTATGAGATCATCTTCGTACAACGCAAGAGAAGGGTCTTCTATTTCCGTTCCAAAAGACACTCCTCGGTTTTCTTACGATGGGAGGGAAATAAATCGCACACCTTTTGATTCACGGGATTTTTCGAAGTCCGCCCTAAAGCTTAAAGACCTTCCAAGGCTTTCATTAGACAGTAGGGAGGGTTCTATGCGGAGTCTGAGTGCCGATTCTAAGTCAAAATCTTTATTGAAAACTAAACAGAAGGATAGCGATGAGGTAGATGTGAAGATTCAGAATCTGCAACAAGCACGGCCACCAAGTGTTGTAGCAAAGCTGATGGGTTTAGATACGCTGCCTGATTCTGTTTCGTCTAGTGATGCCAACATGGGATCAAGTCGGAGTTTCCCAGATGAGGATTTTGTTAATATTTCAAAGTCATTGGCTAAAATGAACTCCAGCAAACCAACTCAACAACAAAGCGTCTCGAAGAATCTGTGGAAGGAGCCTACCTCACCTCGTTGGAGAAATCCCGATTCTTCTATGAAACCCATGTCACGCTTTCCAATTGAACCAGCACCATGGAAGCAGAATGAGGGGACAAGAGGTTCTCCAAAGTCGGCCTGGAGAAGTACAGGTCGCCACACAAAGGCTCAGAGCAACTTTTCTTCAGTTTATAGTGAGATAGAGAAGAGGCTGAAAGATTTGAAATTCACGCAGTCCGGAAAAGACCTTCGAGCACTTAAACAAATACTGGAAGCAATGCAGGCCAAGGGACTCCTAGAAACCGAAAAAGAAGGACAGGGTTCGAATTTCACTGGTCACGAAGGCCAAGATCGACAACTTCAGAGTTCCGTGCACAACCCAAGATTAGTTAACAACCGAAAGCTACAAACCAATCATGTTCTTGCTTCAACAAGGAAGATTAATTCTACAAGAGATTACGAGTCTCCAATAGTAATTATGAAACCCGCGAAACTTGTTGAGAGATCTGGTATATCTGCTGCTTCTGTTATTTCACTTGACGGCTTATCTGGCCTGTCCGAGATTCGGGATAACGAGTTTGTTGATAGTAGAAAGAATCTGACTGGGGACAGACCTGCTGCAAGTTCTAAATCTAGTCAAAGAGAGAATGCTGCAAGATCTGTTGGTACGATTAACGAAAGAGCTTTAAAATCTGCTCAAACTTCGACCAGATCCCAACAGATTGCCAAAGATAGTAATGCGGGATCGATGAAGAGTTCTGGAGCAATCAGCCCAAGATTGCAACAAAAGAAACTTGATCTAGAGAAGAGATCTCGACCGCCCACACCTCCTGAATCGAGCAAATCAAGAAGACAGCCGATCAAGCCACAACAGGTTGAGTCTACTTCTCCAGGTGGAAGGCGGAGACCAAAGAACCTTAAGCCCCACCAAAGCCATGAGCAACACAGTGAGACCAATGTTGAACCGAGAAACTCGAATCACGTTGAAAATATGAAGGTTGGTGCTTTGTATCTCCTTTTTTAAAATTTAATCTATCTAGTCGTTTGTTTATTGGTTTTGTGGTTCGTTTCAGAAATCTGGCCTTACTATGAGGGAAGAAGAATCGGCTGAGTACTCCAGTCCTGTCTCCGTTCTTGATAACGTGGCGTATAAAGATGATTCACCTTCCCCTGTTAAGTATACAGGGAAGACACTCAAAGGTAATAGTCTTTTTAATTGGGTATACACTCGTGTCATACATATGTAATTCTATGTTATTTTGGTGCGATCATGGAAACATCATTAATATTAGATGAAGTCATCAATGATATGGTATCATATTCTCCAACTTACCAATGATAATGGTGTCATACTCTCCGACTGTGAGTGAAGCAATTGACAATAAGTATAGTGATATTCACTCGTGTCATCAATTATTTAACGTATTGTCCGTCATTTATTTTGCAGTGGATGCATCCCCCGACACGAGTTCGAATTCAAACGCAGTTGATGGCGATTCAGGGGATACTTTTGTCCATAATGCCGTGGCTTCTGGTCCCGCATCGGAAATGAACCGAAAGAAACTTCAGAACATTGATAACTTAGTTCAGAAGCTCAGAAGGCTCAACTCCAGCCACGACGAAGTGCAAACAGATTACATTGCTTCGTTATGTGAGAACACACATCCGGATCATAGATACATTTCCGAGATTCTTTTGGCCTCAGGTCTTCTCCTAAGAGACCTCGAATCGAGCCCGACGAGTTTTCAGTTTCATCCATCTGGGCATCCAATCAACCCCGAGTTGTTTTTGGTCTTGGAACAAACCAAGACAAGCACTTTACGAAAGGAAGAAAAGACAGGCCAAATTGTGGCGAAGGAAAAACTTCACAGAAAGCTCGTTTTTGACGCTGTCAATGAGATTCTTGCAAGAAAACTCGCCTCTTCTGGCCCATTTGCGGAATCTTGGTTGAGACCACATAAGCATAAACGGGCTGTGAATGCGCAGAAGCTTCTTCAAGAATTGTGCTGTGAGATTGAAGAACTGCAGGATAAAAATCCAAACAGCAGCTCTGATGAAGAGGACGAGAGATGGAAAAACATCTTGTGCAAGGATATGCTGCATCAGTCTGGTAACTGGACAAACTTTGACGAGGAGATCTCAGATGCAGTTCTTGACATTGAGCGTTTGATTTTTAAGGATTTAGTTAACGAGGTTGTGATCGGAGAGTCTGCTGGTGCGGTAACCAAACCAGGTAGACGTAGGCAGCTCTTTTCAAAGTAGTTTTTGCGATTCTTCTTGCTTTCGTATCCGTTTACTCCATAGTTTGTTTGATGTACGTGGCTCTGTTTCTTTCGTTTTGTGGAACTGGTGTGTGGTGCATTGTATAAAGGGAAAACCCGTTCGAGTTTATGGCGGCGTGTTTATGAAGCATTGCATAGCTATAGAGAAACTGTTGAAGAAAACATTTTGTTTCCTGGCATGTGCTACATTTTAACAAGCTATTAGCTTTCTTTTTCTTGATTCTTACTTATAATCTGGATGTTTCTTTGTTTATGGATTTCAAGTTTATATTGAATATACTCATATAATAGTAAAAATATTGAACATACTGTGAATTAGCAATGCTTTTCAATTTATACTCTTGAGACTAATATATATATATATATATATATATATATATATATATATGTGTGTGTGTGTGTGTGTGTGTATAATGCATTTTTATATTAGTTTGGGGTCTCAAATCAATAAAATGCATTCTTCACCAGAAAAGAAAAAACACTAAAATTCACATTTGTCTCATTCCAGCTTGCATAAAAGAGCTTCTTGCTACAAACAAGGAATTTAAAGGACCTATTCATAATATATTGAACATTTAGGAATGGATTGTAGTTTCATGTAGACAAGTCTAGCAACTTGTAGGATTCTTTATAAATTGAAGAATAGTCCATCGCACACCGTAGATTCACCTAAAATAAAAATCAGAATAGTAAGATCGTATCGATCTCCATTACCTATGAAATATCAGATTCTTATATAAAAAAAAAAACGATGGCAAGAAGAGTTTGTCGAAAAATAAGTTTGTACGATCAAACAAGAGAGATTGAAGAAGAACTTTATAAGACACTTTCGAAAAGATGACTTACAAGATAGTTGGTCGAAAAAATAAATGTTGATGATAAAACAAAGGAGAATACCGAAAAGAATTTAAAAAATATTTAAAAGAAGCATGAGAAAAAGATTAAAAATGGCTTCACTTACTGATCTATAGCGTTTTGAGTCTCCATAGAAAATCGCTCTACTTTGCGAAGAATCAGCTACGAAATCATAGTTGAGGCTCCCTCATGTCCCCGTCCCTGTCTCTATCTCCGACTCCGTCCCCGTTCCCGTCTTCGTCTCCTACTCTGTCTCCGACCCCGTTCTCGTCTTCGTCCCGCCCCCGTCCCAGAACGTGAACGTCACGTGTTGTCCGGTTTGTCCATTCACAACCAAATAATCTATCCACGGTCTTTTTACTGAAGAAGGAGAATACGAATCTATCTATACAACGTGTACCAGATGGGAGCTTCCAACTAACATATTGGTCGGCATTTCTCTTGTCTTCATTGTTTTAACGAGTTTAGTTGCCGTGAATACACAACACCGCTATCATGACGATAACACTCCTATACTAACTAGGATTTTTGAAATGGTGGCTGCGTTGTTTGAATTTGTAGAACAACCGGACGTAGGTTAATATATTTATTATTATGGATGTAATTTTTTGTTTTCCTTTTTTAAGGTCGTAGTTTATTTTTATTATTTTGTTGGGTGTATGTAACTTTATTTTTATTGCTTTTGGATTTCTTAAGTATTTTGTTGGTGTTGTCTGCTTCATATTAACATTTGTGCAACCATAGCTATCATCATAGACTTTGCCTTGCGGCCAACTAGCTAGCACACCCAATGTGCCTTAAATTTGGCCATAATCACACCGAAAAGAAAATTAAAAATTAAAAAAAATTAAATTAAAGTTATAAGTATTAGGAATGAAAAAGGCAAAAAGCAGTAGTATCTCAGCAGTTCAAATAAATTTCACTTTTCTTTATCAAAGTGAAAAATAAAAGTGAAGGAGTTCTTTTTTTTTTTTTTCGGTAAAAAAAGACTAAACAAAGGCACCTACGCCATATCAAAGTTTAACAACTCTACAACTTGAGTCGGGGGTCTATCCCAAAATAGTTCTCCCTCCTCACGACCTAACATAAATTTTGCTAGACTATCCGCGACCCTATTCGCCGTGCGGGGTATCCACTTTATCTTGCAAGTCCATGGCTTCCTCATCAATGTGATGCATTCCTGCGCCTTTCGGTATTGAGGGTTCGTCGGGTGAATACTATCTGTTACCATCTTGTAGGCCGAGAGTGAGTCGGTTTCCACTTCTATCTTCGGAATTCGTCTTTCCCAAGCTAAGCTCAGTCCTTTCCTAAGTGCTTCAAGTTCCGCCTCATCCACCGTTGGTGTATCTACATGCGTAGCAAACCCCCAATGCCATTCTCCTCTGTGAGACCGAAGTACCCCAGCTGCAACTCCCGAGTTTCGTGTGTTGCTAACGCTGCCATCTACGTTTAATTTGAACCAATCATCATCCGACTTTCTCCACTTTCCCGTTTTCTTTTTTGTTCTTTTCTTTCTTTGCGCGCGCTGCAATTCAAGGCTGAGCGCCTTAATTTTGAACACCATTGAGGTGATGCTCTCTTCTTTATTGTTGAAAACCTTCTCGTTTCTAGCCTTCCAAATGGTCCAACACGTAGCAACAAAGATCGTCGCCCAATCACTGTTCGGTATGATCTTGCAATTTAAATTACCCTTCAACGCATTCTCCCTTAGCCAAATATCGTCGCCAATATCATTAAATCTTGCCAAGTCCGTTCCCCTCAGAATTTTACACCATACTTTCCTCGCGCTACGGCAATGACGGAGTACATGTAGCACGCTCTCATCCTCGCAATCGCAGGACAAACAGTTCGCATAACAAAAGATGTTAAGTGAAGGAGTTCAGCTTAACAAAAGATGTTAAGTCTCTATTAGCATAAGGAGATTCTTACTATAACTAACACTACAATACTACTATGTTCTTGTTAGAACCATAAATGAAGGGTGGGGGTTAGTTTTAATCTATACTTTAATTTTCTCCTTGCCTGAATTGTCAATCTTAATTATACTCGTGAAATTAATAAGGGCAGATGCGGTCGTTAAATACTCAGGTCTCTAAGATTCATTCAATTCCGTTTTGTATGACGTCCATTCTCTTCTCTCTTTCTCGATCGTAATATACACAAATCCAAAACCGTAACTCGTTTTTATGCCTCGTGTCCTTTCACACATGATCCGCTGATCAGTGCAATATTATTTGCATGCACGATTTACAAATCCACCGGTCAATCCAAGAGTTTACGTCGTAGAAAACTTTAAATTAGTATAATTTTTTTTTATATTTCTTTTAAGGTAATTATGAAAGAAACAAAAAAGTAAAAAAAGAGTTGTTATTTCGTATTTTATTATTATTGTTGTTATCCAAGCTCAAATTCAATTCCAAACACATGGCTTCACTACCACCTCCACTCTATTCTCTCAGCAACCACCACAAGCTCACCGTAACGCCGCCGAACACCACCACCACCACCCGCCGCTCCTCCCTCCTCCACCTAACACCACCCTTCCTCCTCCTCCTCTTTACACCACCACCCTCCGCCGCACTCGACCTCCGTCTTACAATCCCCGACCAAACTCTCGACGAAGCAAAATCCACAATCCAACCGCACGCCAAAAATCTCCTCAACGTAAAGGAATTACTACTCTCTGGTTCGTGGAAAGAGGCTCAGAAATCGCTGCGGCGGAGCGCGGCGGCGCTGAAGCAGGACGTGTACACGATTATACAGTCCAAGCCGGCGGAGGAGCGGCAGAGGTGGAGGAGATTGTACGCGGATTTGTTTGGCGCGGTGGTGGGGATGGAATATGCGGTTCGGGATTTGGATAGGGATAAGGCTTGGGAGTTGTATGAAAGGATTGCGTTTTACGTTGATGATATTTTGGCTAATGTTTGATGGGGAGCAAATTGAGTTTTGCATTTTTGGATGGGGGTGTAAATTGTAATTGAATACAATCTATATTTTTGTGGTTATATAAATGTTTTGCTATGACTTGAAAACCTGTAGTCGTAGACGTCCTGTTTCAGGTGCGAGCTAGGTAAACTTGAGCATTGACATAATACCCTACAAATATTGTTAATTCGACAATCCGCGCTAGACTAATTATGCGCGACGTACATGTTAACGGGTTTGGAATTATTCCCTATTTAACGGAAGATATTTATTTGGGTTGGAACGCCCTGTCCGTGATTCAGAGGCAACGATAGGTGGAAATGATAAGATAAGAATAATTGCAAGAATATTCCCTTCCTTTATTCACTGAACTTTTCCTCCCCTTCTTACTGTGTATATGAGTACCCAGTTGTATTTAGTAAGCTAAGTTAAGTTATTTTCTTCTTCTACTGATCACCTCCCTTTATATAGACTTTGGTAGGGGCAGATGTCATTGTGCATGTGTTTTGGTAAAGACAGGTGTTGTCGTTACCTTGATACAGGTGTAAAAATAAGGATAAGATTTATCTTTTATCTACTAAGCGCTGACTAGACTTAATCTTGGTGTCTTCTGATAGCTTCGAGGATCTCTGATGCGTGTTTGTTTTGGTAGAGCAGCTCTTCCGAGGGGTTTTATTTCTCTTTCTTGATTCGAGTTTATTCTTCAATAATGAGGAGTGATCTCTGAGGGTGTAAATGTGATCTCCAAGGGCATGGTGCAATCTCCGAGGGCTTGATTTGGTCTCCGAGGGCATGGTGTGATCTCCGAGGGCTGTATTTGCTCTGTTTGAAGTGAGATTTTTTCATCGGAGTTCTCGGAATATATTTACTAGGTGCTCTTTCATTCATTTCTTGATTTTCTCCAAAAGTGGGTCCTCGGATGATAGTCCGAGTGTAGTCTTCTTCGAGGAGTGTTCAACAAGGAAGTTTTCTTGTAAGTTCATGGGACTCGGGGTCCATTGTGGTCCCTCTTGGCGCATTGGTGGATATCGGAGTCGCGCGGGTCCATCGGGGTTTGCTCTTTTTCCGATGCCGTGTTGATATCTGTTTTTTATTTACCGTTTGACTTTCCAAGGGACGCTTATGTTCCTCCTCGTGTGCTCTTTTAAACCTTTTTGGGTCAGTGACCAAAAGGTAGGACAATCCTCCGAGGGGTTTTCTTTATTGAGAGTAGGTACATCTCATCGGAAACACTCGTGACAATAGTATTGTCCATGTATTGTTTTTTCCGAGTAGGAGTAGTCTTCTTCATTTTATTTTTAGGGTTAACACTAGCCCCCCCAAATTTCGGTTGTCCTCATAGAGACAAGCGGAATTTTAAATCATCGTCCTCAGTGAGGCGAGGGGTTATTTTTCGCTCTAGTGTCCCTATATTTGTTTTTGGATATTTTTCCGAGAGATAAATATATATATATATATTCAAAATTTTTGCAAGGATTTTACCTGAATACCCTTAGGGTATCGTTATGGGGCACGCGAAGATCTCGGGGTGCAGGTGGTGGACCGTTGCTTTGACCAGCTTTGAAATTTGAAACATCTGACCGTTGGCAACGGGCAGAACCTGGATGGCGTGGCGCGATTAAGTAGCGGTTACATGGAGCTTTAAATAAGTTCCACGTCTTCAAAGCTTTCGACCGTTGTTATCGTCGGCTATAAATATGGATACTGTTGCTTCTTTTTTCCTCATTCTCTCAATTCGTCTTTGCGATAATCCTCTCTCAGAGCAAAAAGTTTCTTTCCTTAACTTTAATTCTTTATTCTTCTAATTCCCAGCAGGCTTTACTCGTTCTTTTTCTGTTCTTCAAAAACCTTCCTCTTTTACCACTGTATTTATGGCTTCTTCTGTCAACACTGATCCCGTTGCCGCTGCTACTTCTTCGGAAGTTACTGCTCCGATCGATTCCTCCGCGAATGTGAGGAGTATTCCGGTGGGAGTTGTTACTCGTAAACGCAATGGAGAAATTGCTGCCGCTGCCGAAGGCGGCGCCACTTCCTCGAAAAAAGCTAGGGTTCCCAAATCGAAGGAGCCGCCTTTTCGGACTTTCGCTAAGGTGGAAAAGGTGCCGAGTATTGTTACTCGTAAGCAGGTGGCGGATCTATTTACCTCAACCGGGGTCCTTCAGAAGAATATGGTATTCCGAATCCCGACGAAGAATGAGAGAGCCTGTTATCCTCCTCCGGGTATGTTGACGGTGTTTTTTGCCCAGGTGAAGTACGGGTGGCATTCATTCATGTCACCTTTTTTTGTGAGCTTTTCAAGACTTGTAATATCTGCCCGAGTCAAATGGTGCCGAACGGGTTTGCCGCTATTTGCATTTATGTCTTTTGGTGTCAAGTGAATGGGCTAGAGTGCACGGTGGACCATTTTCTTTCGATCTTTGACGTGGCGGTGTCACCCGGGGGGTATCCTTTTTATAATGTTCGTCACCGGGACAACACAGGGGATTCCACGAAGAGAATTTTGGGTGCGGCAATTACCTCACATAGCGTCTGAAAGAATAGATACTTCTTTGTGGGACCTGTTAAAGGTGAGTGGGATATGCCCTTCGACTGGCGAGAGGGTACTACTCCCGTGCATGCTTTGGACCAGGAGGTGGTTTTATCTCCTATAATTTCTCAACACAAATTGATGGAATCAGAGGACTTCACAATGTTATACGAGACCTCCGGTCTTCACTACGTAGTTTTTACCGACGACGCCGTGGAGAGGCCCTTGTCTTTGTCTCCCGATGCGAGGAGTCTTTTTCGTAAGTCCCTTTATTTATTCTTTTATTCTTTCTCCGAGTATAGCAGTAAATTATGCTTATACACGTTATCGGTGGGGGTGATGCAGGGGAGGTCATGGCGAACTACTATTTGCAGTCGAGTCCGAGGGAGCCTACTCCTAGTGGTGTCTCCGAGATACCAGAGGAGGGTGATCACGAGGAGGATGAGGTTAATGCTCCCGAGAGTAGGCATATGGGTTCAGATAAGGGTGGAGTTCACGAGGACCATTCTCTTCTATGCATGGATATGACGGGGGTCATCAGGAGCGCTGTTCCCTTGCGCCAAGTAGCTCTTGCTTCTTGGGATTTGGCTTTGGTGCCCGCTTCCAGATCCGAATCGGGAGATTTACCTGCCTCTGGATCTAATATAGGAACTTCTCCGAGAGTTTCTGAGGAGGGGATCTTTCCGAGTGTTAACGAGGAAGAATCTGTTCAGAAGGTTACTGAAGTAATAGACTTGTCTTCTGAGGGTCCTTCTCCTCAGCCTACGATAGTTCCCGAATCTGCTCCTCGTGGTAAGTTCTTATGAGCTTTTAATGAGATTTTCATATCTTACTTGTAAAACTTGTTCATGTGTTGATGCTTTTTCTATTGATGTAGTGGCTATGGATAAAGGTAAAGCTCCAATGGTAGAAGAGCCTTCATTATATGGTGAGTGTCCATTACTCGTCCTCTTTCCATAATTTTTTCTAGTTTCATTCTCTTTCTTACTGACAGTGAGTACCTTTTGTAGAGGAAGATTTTCTGGCCCAGTTCAGCATTCCCGAGCAGGAAGCTTTACGAGGGGATTCTGAGGACACTCAAGGGGAGTTCGATCCTTTTTCCGAAGACAGAGATGTGAAGGAGGGGATTCTGAATTCACTGTTGGGAGAGACTGGCCCACCTACAGCAGTTGGTGGTTCTCGGGCCGTGTTCACAAATTCAGAAGTGATGACTCCAGTACCGGACGCGACTCCTCCGATGGGGCATGTTCCAGTGACTTTGTCTCCGAGGGGTCATACATTCCAGGAGCCCGTTCCTCCCAGTGAATCCGGGGGGCAATTCTCGTCTCGGACAGTGGGGGAAGCTTACCAAGATATCCTCCAATTTTTTGCCTCCTCCAGTTCAACACCCACTGAGGGGTACCCGTTTTTGTACACCAGTCTCAACTGGTTGGGGCTCATGGTAAGTTTTTCTAGATTAATTCTCTGAAGTTTATATAATATATCTCTGTTAACTTTTTCTTGTTGACTTCTCCGCAGATTGAAAAGACTCGGGAGGCAGTTACCGCCGTTGAAGAACGTGGTCGGAAAGACATAGAGGAGGTGGAAGCGCTCCGAGCGCAACTGGCACCTCTCTTGGTCCGGGATAAAGAGAGTCAGACTAGAGAGGACATTCTCCACACCAAAATTTCTGACTATGAGTTCCTTCTTAAAGAATCAGAGAAGGCGATGGAGGGTTTGCAATGTAACTTAAGCGCTGCCGAGTCCGCCTACAAGAAGATGGAGGCATCCGAGAAGGCCGCAGCGGCTAAGATAGCCCTTCTGGAGAAGGAAAGAAAAGAGTCCGAGGGGGTCCTTACTGCTCGTATCGCGGCTCTCGAGAAGGCAGTGGCAGAAGGCGGTGAGCGGGAAAGGGGTCTTCAGGAGGCACTAAGCCAAGCCACAGATAGGGCCGAGTCGGCCGAGGGGAAGTTTTTAAACTTTCTTTCTCCCAAAGAGGTGCAGGCTAAGATTGATGCTGCAGTTCGATTCGCCCAGCAAGAAACATCAAGGCAGCACTCTGAAGTCTCCGAGACGCCTTCTCACGAGCTCTTGACAGGCCACCTTTTATGGGGTTATTTGGAGTGTGCTAGATTGGCTAAGTCTTTGATAAGGCCGGACGTTGACTTTTCAAAGTCTTTTGACCTTCGTAAGTTGAAGAGGCCAACTCCCGATGACTGCCATTACTCTGTGGGAAGATTTGGGAGCTTGCTTTCTTCTCGGGATTCTCCGGCACCGTCCCCGATGCGTTCTGCCAGTAGCCCGAGTCCGAGGGCTAGTGGTTCTGGGGGGTATTTTCTCCGATTTCTCGTCTTGCTCCACTGGGTACTTCCGCCGAGGAGACAACTTCTCCCCTCCCTCCTTCCACGGGGGCTTAGTCTTGCTTTCTTTATTTTTTGTTTTTAAATAAATGTTCTTTGTATCTATTACCCTTTCTGAGGGCTCTTCGGCTTAAGTAAATAAATATTTCTGTCCAATTTCCCTTTTCTACCTTTTGTTTTTATTGTTAAGATTCAATTAAAGCGGATAATGATAAACCTTATAAGGTTGCTGACTAAGTATACTTCCTACGTAGGAGGTGTTGCTTTGCGTGGTTAAATAAGGTACGTGTCATTTTTAATTAAAAAGTTTTTCAACACGTGTCCCTTATTTAACATAATATGAATCTAAACTTCTTCTTTTAACCAAGAAATAAAGAGTATATATGCACTTAGGCCCTTTATCAATTATGCACTTATCTCTAATCTTATAATCATAGCTAGTCTTTGATCTTCTTTCAAGTTTGTCAATAATTGCAAGTACGAGGATAATACTTACCCGACAGGATGATGCCTCCTTACTATAGAAGAAGTGGTTCAGTTTCGTCTTGTGGTTCTTCTCGGGATACCGCTCGGAGTCCTTCTGGATCATCAAGGGTTCCTCCTATTTCTCGTGAAAGTTTCGCTCCGAGGGACAATCTATCCGAAAACCAGGCGACACTTGGTGCTAGTTCCTCTCTTGGGGTAGCTCGTAGACTTCCATCTACAAATTCACGTAGGGTCAATCATATCAGGGAGATATTCATGGGTAGGGAGCCATACCCTTTGGCGGATGAGTCTTCGGAGTTCGATTTGATCCCTCTTAATCCGTCCAGATTGATAGGTAGAGGACGTGTAGGATCCACTATGAGTACTGAGTGTGAGAACTCGGTAAGATCTCTTTTCACTGGTTATAACCTGGATTTCGAAGATTATGACATAATAGTGCCTTCCTCGGGCCAGAGGGCTTACGCACCTCCCTCGGGTTACATGACCGTTTATACCGAACATATGCGTTGTGGGTTACGGACGTTTTTCCACCCCTTTTTCCAAATACTTTTTCGGTATTGGCAGGTATGTCCGAGTCAATTATCACCAAGTTCCTATAGTTATTTGGTGGGATATGTCCTTCGTTGTGAGCTTTTAAACCTTCCAATGTCCCCTTATCGGGTGGGAACAATATTTACCCTTCGACCTTGTTCAGAGGGGACTCCCTTTTTTAGCTTGACCTATCGGGACAAGGAAAATACCTTCACTCGTGTATCCAGTTCCCACTCTTGTAGAGGGGATTGGAGGCGGAGATTTTTCTTTGTCCGTCCGAGAGGTCAGTCAGCCAAATCGTGGGGGGTACCCATCCGATGGGGTCTGGGATATATTGCTCCCAACATCGAAACACAAGGGCAAGTGAGGGAGGTATTGCTTCACTCAGGACTTTTTTTTGGTTCTTATGACATATCCGGGCTACTGGATTTCCCCGAGGCCCTGATTTTGGCAGGTTTACAAGAGGGGGTGGAGGGATGTACCCCTACTTCTCGTCCTCTTCACAGTAACTTTCATTTTCGTAAGTTTTACTAACCCTTCTTTAACTTGTAAATTTTATGGGTGCCCTCAGACCGTTTTCCTACTGATATCTTTTGCAGAAGCGGAGATGGGAGCATTTTCCCTCGGATCTTCTACTGACGTTTTCCTTGGGAGAGCGTTGCATGGTAGTCCCGGGATGCCGGTGGTTGGTAATTCCGTTCCTCTCGTGAATGAGGCAATGGTTGAGATTTCCTCGGAGGAGGAGGAACCTATAACAGCCCCCCCAGTCAGTTATACAATTCCTCCTGGGCCGTCAGATCCGATAGCAGCTCTCTCCCAAACGGACTTTCACATGAATCCCATAGTGTCACAGCCTATTCCTCGTAATTCTGCCGTGGTGAATGTGTTAGAGGAGTATCTTCTCTCTCCTGGCACAGAGGACTTGTAGCCCCTGGAAGATGTCCCTGATCGTATTCCTGTACCACCGCCCGAGGAGCACCCTTCCCTCAGGAGATCTCTTCCCCCGGGGATAATCAGGATGTTTCTCCTCTCGGATCAGCGGGGGGATTTTGCCGAAACTTTCTCAGCGGTTTATTGAACGTAACAGATTGTGAGCTGATAAAAACCCTTTCGGTACCCGTTCTCCAAGATTTAGCCTGTAAAGACCTGTGTGAGGTATTTATTCATTTTATTTAATACTAACGTGTCGTCCGGTCTGATGCCATTCGCTTTGTTTTTTGAGCAGATTTATATGGTGCTAGATGCTCTCGGGTCTTACGGAAGCTCTTCTTCAGATCCAGGCTTAGTATATCGTCGTCGGGACGAGTTAGAGCGAGGTCTCTTAGAGGCTCAAGTGGAGATAACTCATTTGAAGGAGGTTCACGAGTCCGCTCAGGAGACTCATATCCATGCGTTACAATCCGAGAAGGATAAGGCGTGGGAATTGGAACGCCAATTAGTGCTTGAAAGAGCCCGTGTACTAAATTTAGGAAGGAGACTTGAGGAGTTACGTGGCCAAATGCGGTCCTCGGAGGAGCAACTAACGCAGGCTACGATGGAAAGAGATGCCTTGAGTCAACAACTACTAGGGATAACTCGTTCCCATGCAGTAGAGGTGGTTATGGCCCGAGTCCAGGCCGTTTTGGAAGTAGTGGGTCCATCCAATCCTCGTGAGTCTCTTCGCGGTGAGATGCGCGATTTAGTGCATATAGGCTATTGATTGTGTCAAGATGCCGTACAAGCTTTGCCGGAGTTTCCCTCGGGCTTGCTCCTTCCTGAGCTCAACATTCGTCAGATCTCCGAGGAGTTTCCTTCTTCACCCATTAGAGATTCTGCAGTCGGAACTGTGTTCTTTGATGACCCAATCTCTCTTTCCAAGGAGCAGCGCCGACGACTTATCCGAGAGGGAAAACGTCCCATGGGAGGGACTTAGCTTGTAGATGAATATTATACAGTTTAGTTCATAATACAGAGGGTTTTTGGTGTTATCGGGTTGTCTCGATGTCTCATATATAGAGCCATCATTTTGTCGGACAACTCTAATTTCTTTTGTACTATAGCCCCTTGTATATGAACACTCTTTTTATTCATGTATGATTATTACATTAAGCATAGTACTTTCTAAGGTTGCTTGAGTTCCACGTGTTGCGAAGTACTGCCTCCTCGGAATTGGCAAGACGATAAGTTGTCGGCCCTACAATTTCCACTATCTTATAGGGTCCTTCCCATCGTGGATCTAATTTGCCCACATTCTTGGAAGCCCCTACTCGTTTCATCACTAAATCTCCAACTTGAAAGGTTCGGGGCTTTACCTTGGCATTGTAATATCGCGACATCCGAGCCTTGTACTCTTCCATTCGGAGGGCTACTCGAGTTCTCTTTTCTTCGAGCAAATCAAGGGCGAGGGCTAGGTTCGAGCCGTTGGTTACTTCTTCGTATTCCTTAATTCGCCAACTCTCTATTGAGACCTCCGAGGGTAAGACAGCTTCACATCCGTAGGATAGACTGAAAGGGGTTTCACCCGTAGTGACACTTTGCGTGGTCCGATAGGCCCACAATATCCCGGGTACTTCTTCAAAAAACTTAGCTTTGTGCCAATCAAGCCGGGCCTTCATGTTTTTCAAAAGGGTTCTGTTGGTCCTTTCTACTTGGCCGTTTGCTTGAGGGTATCCTACTGAGGCAAATCAGTGTTTTATTTCCCAATGATCGCACCATTTTTGTAACCCTTGATCCGTAAACTGCAGACCGTTATCACTTACCAAGCTTCGAGGGATTCCAAAGCGGCAAATAATACTTCTCCAAAGAAAATTGATAACAGCCCCTGCGGTTACTCTAGCCAGGGGTTCCGCTTCCACCCATTTGGTGAAGTAGTCAACGGCTACTAGCAGAAATTTCTTTTGACCGACATCAGGGATGAGGGGTCCAAGTATATCAATACCCCATTTAGAGAATGGGCAAGGGGTCAGATGGGGTTCCCAAGGAGTTGCGGGTTGATGGGTCCGAGGGGCGTAAGCTTGGCATGGTTTACACCTTTCGGCATGGCTTTTGCTGTCTTTGGTCATCGTGGGCCAGTAGTAGCCTTGTCGAATCAAGCGTCCGACCATGCTTTCGCCGTTGGTATGGCTTCCGCATACCCCCTCGTGAGTTTCTGCTAAAGCTAGTTGAGCCTCCTCCTCATTAAGGCATCGAGCATGAGGACATGAGTATGTTCTTCGGAAGAGTATCCCGTCTTTGAGGAAGTATCGGAGAGTTTTTCTGAACATCCTTCGCTGAATATTCTTGTCCGAGGAGTATCCCTCGGGATTCTGCAAATAGGCCTTGATAGGAGTCATCCAGCTAGATGAGGGATCTGAAATGGTATTCACCTCTTGGCCTTCGCTCTTTTCAGATTCATTGACATGAAGTAGAGTAATCTTCCGAGTATGTACATCGGCTGTTTGAGTAGCCATTTTGGATAAAGCGTCCGCCTCTTGGTTTTCTTTTCGGGGAATCTGAACTATATCATATTCTTCAAACCATTCGGACCTTTGACGAACAACTCAGAGGTACTCTTGCATTCTTTCTTCTTTTGCTTCATATGATCCTTTAACTTGCTGGACGATTAATTGGGAATCACTATGGAGGAGTACTCTCTTCATTCCCCCTTCCTTTGCTAGTCTCATACCAATAAGGAGTGCTTCATATTCAGCTTCATTATTAGAGAGGGGGTAATCTATTCTGACTGCAAAATGGAGTCTTTCTTCCTCTCCTTCTTGATTTACAAAAACTATTCCAGCCCCCCCATGTGTACTCACCGAGGATCCATCTACATATGCGTGCCACATTGGTTCTTTCTCCTCGGATCCAATGCTCGTAAGTTCTGTTACAAAGTCCGCCAGAACTTGCACTTTAATCGATGGTCTCGGAGCATAGGAAATATTGTACTCAGTAAGCTCTACGGCCCATTTTATCAATCTCCCTGATGATTCAGGCTTATTAAGAATTGCCCTCAGGGGGTGCTTAGTTAGCACGGTAATTGAGTGGGATAGAAAGTAAGGACGTAGCTTTCGAGCCGTAATAACCAATGCTAGGACGAGTTTCTCAGTTAGGGTATATCTAGTTTCGGCTCCGAGGAGGGTTTTGCTGACGTAATATACCGGATGATGTTCTCCGTCTTGTTCCTTGACTAAGACGGTGCTAACAGCCTCTTCTCCGACCGATAAATACAGAAATAGCTCTTCCTGAGGTATAGGTTTTACCAGCAAAGGTGGTTTCAACATATACCTTTTTAGTTCTTCGAGAGCTTCCTCGCATTTGGGGGTCCACTGAAATTCCTTGACATTCCGAAGTATCTTGAAGAAGGGAAGCCCTTTTTCTGCGGACTTGGAAACGAACCGACTCAACGAGGCCATTCTTCCAGTTAACTTTTGGACATCTTTCACCGTCCTCGGGGTAGGTAACCCCATGATAGCTTCTGCTTTCTCGGGGTTTACTTCTATTCCCTTCTCCGTAACCATAAATCCCAAAAATTTTCCTCCCCGGATACCAAAGGAACACTTTCGAGGGTTGACTTTCATACCAAAATTGTTCATAATGACCAACGCTTTCCGTAGGTCCTCGGGATGCTCTTCGGCAATGTTACTTTTAACTACAGTATTATCTACGTAAACCTCTACTGACTTCCCAATAAGTCCTGCGAACATAAGACTTACTAACCTTTGGTAGGTAGCTCCCGCGTTTTTCAGCCCAAAGGGCATGACTAGATAACAAAATGTGCCTGCATCTGTGATGAAGCTGGTCTTATCTGGGTCAATAGTCGCCATCGGGATTTGGTTACACCCTTGGTCTCCATCTAAAGTTGATAGTAGCGCACATCCCGCGGTAGAATCAACTAGCTGATCTATGCTTGGTAAGGGATAACAATCCTTTGGGCATGCTTCATTGAGGTTGGTAAAGTCAACACACATTCGCCATCTTCCTCCATGCTTAGGTACTAGCACTACATTAGCTAACCATTCGGGATAAATGACTTCCCGAATTTGTTTCAAACTAAGAAGGCGTTGTATTTCCGAGCGGATGATCTTGTTGCGCTCGGGTCCCATTTTCCTCTTCTTCTGTTGGACAGGTTTAGCCCCGGGCTTTACGTTAAGAAAGTGTTGGCATACCTTATTGCTGATTCGCCCGGGCGGTCCCCCTTCCCATGCAAAGAGGTGATGGAACTGTTTGAGGAGGGAAATCAGTTGATCTTCTATGGCCAAAGCCATGTGGGTACCCATTTTGATTACTTTATCAGGGCTTCCTTCTACTAATTCCACCATCTTTAATTCTTCCATAGGTTGGACTCGGGTTTCCTCGGTTTTACACTTTTTGCTATTTCCGAGTGAGGGTCCGTCCTCTTCCGAGGGGATGGCATTCATGCAACACTCTCTGGCTTTTGACTGACTTCCTCGGACTTCTCCGATTCCCGAAGAAGTGGGGAATTTCACTTTAAGATGCAGAGTAGAGGGGATAGCCTCAAAGGCCCGAATGGATGGTCTTCCGCAGATGACATTATACGTTCGTGAGGAGGCCTCCACTACCCAAAACTTGATAGGTTCCGTCCTTCGAAGGGCTCCCTTCCCCCATGCCATTGGAAGAGTCACCGTTCCGAGGGTTTGGCAGGCTTCCCCTGAGAATCCTACTAACGGGACTTCAACGGTTTCCAACGTTTCTTGTTTCAACCTCATAGCAAGATAGGTAGGCAAGAAGAGTACATCCACGGAGCTGCCCGTATCTATAAGGATCCGTTGGATTTCATACCCGTAGATGACAGCAGAAATAACCAATGGATCTTCGTGAGGGTATATTACGTCTGTAAGGTCCTCGGGCCCGAAAGTGATGCTAGGCAGCTTTGATCCTTGAATGGAGCAGACAGATAATCCTTGTTCTGCTCGTCGGGCTTCTTTCAAATATTTCTTCTTTTTACCCTGAGGTGTCATGGAAATTTCACCCCCTTCAATCATATTGATGGTTCTCCCCGTTGGGGGGTTGCTTTTATAAGAGTTAGGTGGAGGAGGCAGACTCTGATACCCTGTCGTTTTCTCTCGTGAATTTTGCCGACGGTCTTTAATTCTCTCTTGGGATCGGAGGCGTCCAATTGTCCCTTCTCGTGACTTCCGACTAGGCGTCCTTTCTTCCCTTTCTTGTTCCTTCTCCTCTCTTTGTGATCTCTTCCAAACATTTGCTTTGGGCTCCTCGGGGTTATTTTCCTTGAGGTAATTCTTCAAATACCCTATTTCTAACAGGCGGAGCACTTCTAAACGAAGGGTAGTACATTCTTCCGTAGTGTGCCCGTAAGTTTTATGGTATTTACAATATTTCCCAGTGTCCTTGTCTCGGTTAGGGAATTTAGTCGGCCTGGGCCAATGTAACTCGTTGCTACCCCTCATTATATTGAGCACTTCTGGTGGAGTAACAGTCATTGGAGGCAGGTGCACGGGTCGGAGAAATTTCTTAACCACTCCTCCTTCGTCCTTGCGCTGAGGTGGTTTTCCTTCCTTATTCTTTTCTTTGGTCTTTGCTTCTTTCTCGACGCGCTCTAAGTGTTCATTATCCTTCTGCTCCATTTGCTTCTTTGTTCCTTCGGCCTCTTCCATCAAGATGTAGATTTCCGCCTTTTGCATTAGTTCATTCATGTCTGAGATACGATTTCCCATAAGGTATCTAAAGAAGTCCCCCGTTCGGAGTCCCTGAGTTAATATGTCCGCCATGATGGTTGGGCTAACGTTGGGAACATCTAGTGCCTCATCCGTGAAGCGCTTTATATACTCTCGTAAGGGTTCATCCTTTTTCTGTTTAATAGTGAAAAGGTGTGTGGCAGATTTAGGGTACCTTCGATTGCAGGCGAATTGTCGTACGAACAAATGGGCTAATCGATCAAAACTCGTAATGGAACAAGGTGGAAGGTGAGTAAACCAGGCTTGAGCCCGCCCTCCGAGGGTAACAGGAAATACGCGGCATAACACGTGGTCAGGGGCAGAAGAGAGATCCATTTCGGCCAGATATTGATGGATGTGATCTTGCGGGTCCCTTCCGTCAGCTTCTCCGGTGTATAACGGGATATTGACAGGTCGCATCCCCGAGGGGATAGAGGCTGAAGCGATTTCGGGAATGAAAGGAGTGGTCTTGAATGTAGGATCCTTCTCAGGGGCCATGGTCTTCTTGAGGTCACCTAATTCTTTTCGTAAATCATCCATCATTCCCCATAAGGAGTGTTCAACCTCTCCTTGATACTCCGAGGGGCGAGAAATTTCTTCCCGACCCCTCTCTGGGGTTCTTTCATGACATACATACCTTCTAGGCGTTTGTCGGGGTTCCTGTGGCCAATGATGTGAGTTTGGGTTCCACGCCATCGGAGGTGCGTCTCCTTCCGAGGGGAAATTCCTGGTCTCGGGGAGTATAGAGGACGTGTGTCCGAGAGGTTCACCCCTCCGGGGTGTTCCTGCAGCATCTATAAGTCTTTCATAAACAAATCGGGGAATATTAATAAAATCTCTAGTACCTGATTCGTAATTGGACAAAGTTTCTTCTGAGTCACTGTTCGGGAAAGGAATGTTGTCACTTTCGAAAAGATCATCCATCCTAGCTGACGTCTGCTGAATTCTCTCGAGGACAGATGTTATGGCGTTCCCACAGACGGCGCCACTTTGTTAACGGGTTTGGAATTATTCCCTATTTAACGGAAGATATTTATTTGGGTTGGAACGCCCTGTCCGTGATTCAGAGGCAACGATAGGTGGAAATGATAAGATAAGAATAATTGCAAGAATATTCCCTTCCTTTATTCACTGAACTTTTCCTCCTCTTCTTACTGTGTATATGAGTACCCAGTTGTATTTAGTAAGCTAAGTTAAGTTATTTTCTTCTTCTACTGATCACCTCCCTTTATATAGACTTTGGTACGGGCATGTGTCATTGTGTATGTGTTTTGGTAAAGACAGGTGTTGTCGTTACCTTGATACAGGTGTAAAAATAAGGATAAGGTTTATCTTTTATCTACTAAGCGCTGACTAGACTTAATCTTGGTGTCTTCTGATAGCTTCGAGGATCTCTGATGCGTGTTTGTTTTGGTAGAGCAGCTCTTCCGAGGGGTTTTATTTCTCTTTCTTGATTCGAGTTTATTCTTCAATAATCAGGAGTGATCTCTGAGGGTGTAAACGTGATCTCCGAGGGCATGGTGCAATCTCCGAGGGCTTGATTTGGTCTCCGAGGGCATGGTGTGATCTCCGAGGGCTGTATTTGCTCTGTTTGAAGTGAGATTTTTTCATCGGAGTTCTCGGAATATATTTACTAGGTGCTCTTTCATTCATTTCTTGATTTTCTCCAAAAGTGGGTCCTCGGATGATAGTCCGAGTGTAGTCTTCTTCGAGGAGTGTTCAACAAGGAAGTTTTCTTGTAAGTTCATGGGACTCGGGGTCCATTGTGGTCCCTCTTGGCGCATTGGTGGATATCGGAGTCGCGCGGGTCCATCGGGGTTTGCTCTTTTTCCGATGCCGTGTTGATATCTGTTTTTTATTTACCATTTGACTTTCCAAGGGACGCTTATGTTCCTCCTCGTGTGCTCTTTTAAACCTTTTTGGGTTAGTGACCAAAAGGTAGGACAATCCTCCGAGGGGTTTTCTTTATTGAGAGTAGGTACATCTCATCGGAAACACTCGTGACAATAGTATTGTCCATGTATTGTTTTTTCCGAGTAGGAGTAGTCTTCTTCATTTTATTTTTAGGGTTAACAGTACATATACGTATAATTCATAGAATCAATGAAATAACTTAGAGATCACTAGGTTAACTTGTCCTCTGACGTGATAGCCTACAAATCTCGTCAATTCGACAAACTTGCTCTTAGACTAATTATGCGTGACATGTATATACCTATAATGCGTAGAATCAATGAAATAGCTTAGAGATCATGTAGTGATCATCATTTTCTCATCCTCTAATTAATGTCTTCAAAGAGGAACATGTGTGAGAGTTGAATTGAGCAATAGGACAAATTCAATCTTTGTCGATAGAGCTCGAAGTAGAACAAGGTTCATACTTGCTCAAATAATAAATAATGTTGTTTGTTCATGCTATTTTTTTATATACTTTGAAGGGAAGTAAATGGAGTTTTGGAATTCTTTTTTTTCAAATTTACAATCTATAAACACTTGCAGGATTATGTAATGGTTTGCAACTTTGTCAATAAAAAAATTATTCTAAACTATTCGTGTTTACCTAGCGCAACACTCGAGCAATCTCTTGTGGTAGAGGAGGGTGTAATGTAATGCCTATCGAAATCATAAAAGCTCCTAAATCAGATCCAACTTATAGGCAAAGTATCTCTTTGACAGCTTTGGTATGAAACAAGTATAAGGAGTTACACAATAGAATTGGGTCTAAGGGGAGCAGAATCGTGCACAAAACAATTTGGAATGTTGAACTCTTTGTTAGACTTTTTTCGTCTACAAATGATGAAGATGTTATACTTATTGTTAACAAAAAACCTTGTATGAGAACTTGTATAGAGAAGGATTTCCCACTATGTAGCAGTTCTTCCATGTTGAACTTGGTTTTGCTTCCGAGTAATCGCATCGAATTCTCTGCCCTCTTACTTTTCTTCTCCGGCGAAAAGACCTAAAAGCATAAAATTAAGGGAATAATTTAAGATTATGCATGTATGATATTACCATTACCTCTTAATACCGTCTTAGAAGAACGTGTATGATGGTTGAATTCAATCTTCGTCGATGTCGATGTGACCTCGAATTACAAGAAAACAGGTCCAATAGGGACCGCCTATTAGGAACCGCATCGCGGTTCCGAACTATCAGCAACCGCGTTGGAACCGCATTGCGGTTCCTAAGAAACTGGAACCGCGTTGCGGTTCCAATTAACCATTGGAACCGCAACGCGGTTCCAATTTCTTCCATTGGACCATTTGGAACCGCAACGCGGTTCCAACCCACCTAACGTTGAAATTGGGCTCTAAATTGGAGCCCAATTTCAACAAAACGATTGGGCTCGAATGAAGAGCCCAATCAAATAGGACTTTCTGCAACCGCGACGCGGTTCCAGAAAGTCCTATAATTATATAAAAGTGCTGCAAATCGCGATTTGCAGCTAACCCTAGCCCAAAACCGCCGTTTCGCCGCCTGCTTCCACCGCTCATAATTGGAACCGCATCCCGGTTGTTGTCCTTCTTACTAATTTTCTCTGAAAAAAAAGGATGCAATATTCTTGTTTAAAAAAATGTGCAATATTCTTGTGCAAAAAAAAGGAATATATATTCTTGATTTAAAAAAAAATGTGCAATATTCTTGTACAAAAAAAAAGCAATATCCCAGGGAAAAAAAAGGTGCAATATTTTTGTATACAATAAAAGGATGCATTATTCTTGTAAAAAAAAAAGGATGCAATATTCTAGGAAAAAAAAGGTGCAATATTTTTGTATACAATAAAAGGATGCATTATTCTTGTAAAAAAAAAAAAGGATGCAATATTCTAGGAAAAAAAAGGTGCAATATTTTTGTATACAATAAAAGGATGCTTTATTCTTGTAAAAAAAAAGGATGAATAAACTCTAAAATATCAATACATCGTAATAAAAATCTATTCTTCATCCGATGAATAATAATACTCTTCCTCCTCCTGAATATTCGATCCCATGTCGTCAAAAATATCGAAAATGCTAAAATCTTGTGCTCTAAAGTGAAAACCGTCCCGAATCACAATTTGCATCATTGCCAGAAGTGTTGCCTTTCTGCAACCGCGTTGCGGTTGCAGAAACCAACGGTTATCTTATTTTGCAACCGCGTCGCGGTTGCAAAAACTTGTAGACGTTAGTTTTAGCAACCGCCACGCGGTTGCAAAAACTAGTAATACAATTAGCAACCGCAACGCGGTTGCAACTAGTAGCATTTGTAACCGCGTTGCGGTTGCAATTAATATTCATACTTCAAAATGACGTGTGTTCGATGATTTGAGATACCACGTTAATAGTTTAGTTAGTAAGTACCCTAATAATAGCCAAAACAATCATATTTTTTTATTATGTTGAAAATAAAGGTATTATAAGAAGATAACCCAAGTTCGAACAAAAACGTATATCCCTATATATGATGAGTACTTGAACAAGGGATTAGTAAGATGGTATATTCAATGAATCGATTAATGACATCTATACTTTAATTTGTGAATCAAATCATAATAACAAAGCAACAAGTTATGTATGATGGAAGTAGTTCATATATATATATATATATATATATATGTATATGTAGTGCAACAAGTTCTACTATAGTAACGACTATAACGATCATTTCACTTCTAATTTACTCTTACATTCCTCAATTACTTGTTTTTTAACCATTTATTAGTTCATTACACATGTATTATTGATATATATTGATAAGAAACACTAACGCAATAAGGTAGATCAATAAAACAACGATTTTGATGATTGAATGTTATTTGAGTCCGCAACGCGGTCCCAATTAATGTCAATTGCAACCGCGGCGCGGTTCCTAAAAGGACCAATTGAGACCGCAACGCGGTTCCTACTTATATTCATAGGATTAGGGACCGCATTGCGGTTCTTAATAAAATTCAAACGCGATGCGGGCTCAGAACTTTCAAAAATATTTTTAAAAACTTTCAGAGACTGCGTTGCGGTTGCAAATACTTCAAAAATTTCAAAATTTTAGGCGGGATGTGGGGGGAAATTCAAATTTTCGTGAAAATTCAAATTTTCATACATTTTTCTATATATACACACCTCAATCCACTCATTTATCTTATTACCCACCTCAATCCACTTCACTTTTCCATTCAACACTAAACAACAAGAAGAAAAAATATCTTTTATGTCTTTTTTCAAATTCAAATTCTTTTTTCTTCATCTCTTTTTTTTTTCCATTTCTCTTCTTCTTTTATGTTTAACATCTTTTTTCTTGTTCAACAACGTTTTTCTCTTTATTTCATTTCATTTCATTCATAATTAACTTTGTTTTTCATCTTTATTACATTTCTTTCATTAGTTTTCATCTTTACATTAATCTTTATTTCATTGATTTATTTGTTTTTATATATTGATTTGCTATACATACCTAATGTATATTGATTTACAGAAATCTCTAATTATTAACAAAAACCAATAATATTCCAGTAATTTTCTAGAATATTATTGGTTTTTTTTATTTCGCTTGAAGAGTAATTGCAACCGCAACGTGGTTCCAATTAATATTCATAATAATTGGGACCGCGTCGCGGTCCCAACGGTATGAATATTAACTGGAACCGCGTTGCGGTTCCTGCTTTTGTTTTTGGGTTTCTGCAACCGCAATACGGTTACAATCCATTTTCAAAATTTTTAATTTTTTTATGAAACATTGGAACCGCGTTGCGGTCCCTATTGTCTTTACGGACCGCGTGGCGGTTGCAAAATTTCTCGGTCGCTATTGCGCTTTTCTGGAACCGGGTTGCGGTTCCTGTTGCGAAGTGACCGAGCTCTTTTGCAACCGCGTATTTAGAACCGCGACGCGGTTGCAAATGGCCTTTTGCAACCGCATCTGGGGTATTTGGAACCGCGGCGGCGGTTCCAAATAGCCCTGTTTTCTTGTAGTGGAAGCCTCGCTCTGATTCTTTCAAATAATAATAAATTATGGTGTACATGTTTATGTAGGGGTATTTTTCATCCACCTCCCCTCAGGTTTGACCCTCTGACAAATACCCCCTTAGGTTTGAAACTTTTGCAAGTGCCCCCTTCCATCCGTTGACCATTAGTCAAAGGTTAAATGTGATGGTAATTATGTAATTTTAGTGCTCAATAATATTATAATATATTTAAAGTTTCCAATTCATTTTAATAATTTGTATGTAATTCATTTATTTACCATTTAAATAATTTAAATAAATATCATGTGATATATGTGCATTTTTTTGTTAAGAACTAGAATTATAAAAGAAGTTATTTTTTTATTTTCTTAAAATCAGGGAAGGATTGAAGTAAAATATCAAAAAATGTATATAAGTTGTTCTAATCTTAATAGCAATTGTTATAAAAGTTCAAATATTTTTTTTTTCAGTTCAGTCACAAGGAAAATGAGATATAACCAATAACAAACAATCACATTAAACCATATGTTAAAAAATTATAATAACAAAATATACATTAAATAGTGGTGTACGCCGACGATATTTTGCCGGTGCGCTAAAAAAATTGTCACCCGGACCAAGGTTAACGAGTGACCAATTTTTCAAACCATGTGGCTTCAGATTGGGCGAGTGGAGGATCGTGGCAGGCGGGTGGGGGGTTTCAAGGTGATAAAAGAATGTAATAAGGAAAAAAATGATATGCTTTTATAGTTATAAAAAACAACCATTAGCACAAAAACGCAAAAACAAAACTGTTGTATTTTAAATATATAACTTGCTTATATACAACAATATATATTTATTTACTATACTTATATATATGTACATGAGCAACCAAAGTATATATATTTACTATACTAATCATGCACGAATATCAAACTCGAAAATTTGTTGACATCTATTAGCAACCGAATATACTAGACATAAAAGAATAAAACAATACACTCTCAATTACACATTAGTTAAATATATTCATAGTAATTCGCCTCTCTTGAATTCACATTTGATAGTTTTATTATTATGTTTCGACTATTCCATCTAAAAGTCACGAGAAATAACATTTTTATCCAAAATAAATATTCTTCTTTTGTAAAATCGAGTTTGATATATAGCTTAAAATGCTTTTAGTAAAAAATATATGCGAGTGGAGCGGGTGGTGGGCGGTGAGAAAGAAACCCACTACCTGGTAGTGGGCGGCGAGAAAGTAAACCCACTACATGAACGACAATGAGCGGGTTATCACGAAATCAGCCCGCCTTTATGTGAAAAAAAAAATTCATGGCGGGTGCAGTCGTACGAATGAGTGTGGACGGTTCGGACGGATCAGACAAGTGAGCGGGTTTTTGTACACTCGTGGCACTAAATATGTTAATAACAGATCAACAAAATTGAGATTTTGATTCACTTAAGGATTTTAATATTTTTTATTATTTTATCAAAGCACTTAACAAACTTAAATAGCTTTTTTTGCTATTTTAATAGTATATATAATTTGAAATGTATATATAAAGTTTCGACCATGAACTGATATTATTAAAAAAAAATGCATATATAAATTAAATTTATTTTAGATATTGGTAATAGTGAAAATAAATGAATTGTGTACAAAATATTAAAATAAATTGGTAATTTGAAATATACTTTTATATTGGGTATAAAATTACATAATTGCGATCACATTTAACCGTTGACTAACAGTCAACTGATGGAAGGGGGTACTTGCCAATGTTTTAAACCTCAGGGGGGTATTTGCTAGAGCATCAAACATCAGGGGAGGTAAATGAAAATTACCCGTTTATGTAGACATTGAAGATTTTTACATGTTGTTACTCCCATGAATTGAAGACTAGTTGTTGTTGATCTGATATTGAAACTTAGAGATTGAAAACCAAGAGGTGGAAATGGTCCCCAAGGTTGAAACAACCTCCTTGAAAGACCCCTCAAAACAAACCTATGTTTTACTTATTTGACACGTGACTATTCTTGACACTGTATTTAAATTAATATGTAGGGTTCATTTTTTTTTAATATATAGGCAATAGGAACCATATAGAAAACCCATTGATAGTTTTATAACAATCTTAAAGTAATGCAATATTATTTTAATTTGCTCGTTGAGCACTATTATAGCTAGTACTTGGTAGAGTTATTATAGCTAGTACTTGGTAGAGCACTTGTTAGGGTTGGACCAATTGGGACCGCGACGCGGTCTCCGCGTTTGGGCTGAGACCGCATCGCGGTCCCATCCCATTGCCTGGATTATTCCAGCCAATGGGCCCGAACTTTTGGCCCAAAATTAGGGCATCTTGCCCTAATTTTGGGCGCCGACTTAATAGCAACCGCGATGCGGTTGCTATTACTCCTCATATAAAAAAAAACTTAGAACCTATCTCTTTCATTTCTTATTCTTTCATTTATTTGTTAATTTAATTGTGTAATAGTTTGATTAAATTGAAGATTAAATAGTTTAAAATTTAAAAATGTTAGTTTAGTTGTTAAAGTGTTAGTTTAGTTTAATTAAAAAGATGATGATTAGTTTAAATTGATGAATGGTTATTTTTAAAATGTTAGTTTAAATGTGTAATTGTTAGATTAAAGTGAGGTTTAATTAGTTTAAAGTGATTAAAGTGAATAAACTCTAAAAATATTACTTCGATTTATGGACATAACACTACAAGAAAAACCATATTTAGTAACATAATTTTTTGTTATCAAAAGCACCTTTTTTTGTTACTAAATAAATTAGTAACGAAATATTGTTACTAAAATTTTGTCGTTGATACCCCGTCGCTAATACGTTATTAGTAACAAATGAAAACATATTTGTTACTAATACTATAGTAACGAAATATAAATTTGTTACTGTTGCAAGCTATTGGTAACAATTCTTTTGTTCAATAAATTCAACTTGTTACTCATCTTTTGTTACCAAAAGAGGATATATTTGTTACTATAATTTTAGATTTTGTTCTAATAGGTCCCATAATTTTGTTACAAATACTTTCAACGTTTTAATTCCTAGAAACGATAACTTCAAAATTTTTTATTTTTCATTCTAAATGCCAAAAATGGTAAAGTAACAACCAAGAAAATATATATGAAGAACATCAAATATAGTCAAAATACACCTTGAACCAAATCAAAACCTATTCCTAAACAAATATAGAATTCACTTGTTCAGGGAAATATCATTTATCAAATATACAGACAAAAGTAAGACAAAAGTAAATAGATGCGTTTTACACATAGTGATATCTCTCAAAAGTACATAAATAACTACAAGATATTGTCATTAAGTGAACTTTTGCGCTACTTGCTCAATCCATGATAGGTGATTCTTGATTGTAGAACCTGTAATATATACAAAATACAAAAGATAAGTATGTGTATTATATTTTTAATATAAGCATGTTAGCGAATTTTAAGTAAGAAGAGAGACTAAAGGTAAGATGGTATTCACGTCATGCGCAAGATAAACAATACACTTAACAAAAGGCATGATAGGCCTTCATTATACCCCGACTTAATTTTACGGTTCTCATGAAAACACATATCACCTAAAAATTCACACATGCCAATTAACAGAAAAATTCAATACAACAATATATGGTCCAAGCGTATCCCATTAGTCTCATAAAATGAATGGAGATGTGATAAAAATTATGAATGCTACAACACGCGTCATTTCCCTACGAATATATATATATATATATATATATATATATATAAGCAAAATACATCTAACAATTATCTTTTTGTTTCTTTCCTTTTTCTTATAAGAAGACATGCATCATTTACATAAAATGCAAAGTTGAGACATTTAGTAAACAACGTAAGTACTATTATAATAGATTGCAAGAAAGAAAAATTAAAATGAGAAATAAATTTGAGGTAATGCGTAGTACCTGGCAAAGTATTGAAGATGATCAATTACGTGAACCTTTGTGGACACAAGGCCATCAACATTTGCTTTAGTTCTTTCTGACCATCTTTGAGAGTCGTCATTTCAACATCTTGCCTTTGAAGTTGCTCATTACAATTGTGAATCGTCTTTTGTTGAGATTTGATATAGGAAACCGCCGCTTGCAATTCATTTTCTGCCTTTCTCAATTTCTGTTGAACAATTTTAGTTGAGAAGACTCGCATCTCAACCTTTTACTTCCTTTAGATGGCACGACTCCAGAACATATTCCTCTTTCATAACCCACCAAGTACCTCCTTGATAATTTCTCTTTCAACAACCGGATTTACTTCATCAGTTTGACTTCTTCGACTTAACATGTCCTTCTACAATTCATTCAAAATCAAGTTTACAAAAACATCACAAACATAAACTAGATATACCAACAAACAGTAGACCAGTAGACTTACATTTTTCACTTCAACATCTTTACTTATATACACTCCATTTTTCATATGAGTGTCACCATAATTGTCCACATAACTCGATTCTTTCTTTAAAAACAAAGAAGATTCGACTTAAAAGTAAAATATTATAATATGAAAAATTCATGCTTAAAATTAAGAGTTACTTTACAATTTCAACGTATCGCGCATAGTATGACTTTCACTACAAGAAAACAAGGCAATAACTACGAGAATTTTCGTTGGTGAAGCTCTGATTTTCGTTGGTAATTAGATTTACCAACAAAAAATTTCGTTGGTTAATTGGTTTGTGAAAGCCCCGTCGCTAAAGCCAGCAACGGAAAGTTATTCCGTTGGTATAATTTGCAACGGTTTTTTTCTGTTGGTACTAACGTTACTATTTTGTTGCACGTTCGGAAAAATATTTTGTTGGAAATTTCGTCGTCGTATTCTGTTGGAATATTGCAACAAATGCTAGCGACCGAATTTTTTGTTTGAAACTCTACCTACACAATTGTGACGATTAATTTTGTTGGTATTGATATAATTTTTGGTTGGATATCTTATCTCTTGCAACTAACATATTTGATGGAGATTCGTTGGTGTATTTCAACAAGACATATCAACAATTTTTTTGTTGGAATGTTACCTACGAAACATTGTTGGTATTTAGTAGGAGGCAATTTGAAACTATAATCTGAATTATATAAATTTCTATAATCTGAATTATATAAATTTCTGCCGCCACATTTTTATTACAAATATATAATTTGGATTATATAAATTACTAATGAATAAATTCAAAAGTATAATTAACTGAATCATAAACATAATTACAGTACATCCATTATAAAACAGAGTAAATAGTGATGATGCGCTGCTATTACTTTCTTTTGTTTTAGCAATACCATCAAATCTCAGTTTACATGAAAACCAAAAATCTACCAAATGTACGTAGTTCTGAAGTTACATATCAGCAAAATTAAACGAAACACAAAAGTAATCCTAACAAATGCTTGACGGTTGAACTGGAAAACAACACATGAAGGTAAATTCTTCTTCTACTTAGATCTCTCTGCATAATCTTTCTTCAACCTGACCTCCTCATACGCTTCTTCTTCTTCCACTTGGCTGATCTCACCGTGCCCGTGCGTGAAGGAAAACTTAATTAGTTAAATAACAAACCTGGATCTCAAACTCCGTACGTTCACCGGCTCGCAGTCGAACTGGAAGACGAACCTCGGGGAAATTATTATCAGTAAGTGCAGACCAAAATTTCTCTGATTTCAATTTGTTTAACTCGGATCTGTTGAAAGTGAAGCAGCCGTGGATTCTGCTCTCGACGGCGTCGTTTTCGGAGGAGAGAAGGGATGAGATGTCGGAGACCTGGGTGTTGAAGTTGATGAATCAGATGATGCAGACATGTAGAAGAAGAAAAATGATAAAAGAAGATTATTATTAATATACAAAAAGATGAAAAAATATCAGAGATACCTTAGATTGTGATATCTTGACCAAGTTGAAGGCTTGAAGCGGCTGTGTAAAAAAGAAACCTAATTGGTGTGGTGTGGTGTGGTGTGGTGTATATATATAGAGAGAGAGAGGTATTAATATTATTATTACGGTGAGCAAATCAAATGTTTTAAAAAGTCCGCCAAAATATTAAGCTTCCAGTACCTAGTCTTCACCGAAATAATTTTATCATATTATTAAACTCCTTTCATCAGTAAATTAAAGAATATGTGCACAACAAATTAAAGTTAATTAATGAGACAAGTCATGTGAAATATTGGAGACATGGTGTCTTGGATTTTAATTGTAAAATATACATATATGACATGAGGCTGGAAAATATAGCAATTATATTTTTTCTGTATTTAATAATACTAACAACAAGTTAACTTACTCACTAATTCCATATAATTGAATCGCAATCATTTTTGAAATCTACAAGTATTTTTTTAGTGCAACTTATTTGTTAATTGTCATGAACCAGCAATCATTTTAATATTTAAGTATTTAAACTAAGTAAATGAAAATTATGGGAGGCTTTTCAATATTGGGCGTGAGTGCCTATTTTCGGCCTCTCTTTTTTTTTTTGGTGATTTTTTCGTTTTTGTCCCATTAGATAAAGATTAGTAAGTTTCCTCATGGATAAGCTCAAACATACGGCGTTGTGTCCAAATACAACAACTTCGACTTGTGAGGATGAAAAGTCATGACTGCCACGTGTTTGTACAGTGGTTGATTCTAATTGCGTTTCTTGATTTTGTACCTAAGCATGTATGGGAGCACTTGTAGATGTTAGTCTTTTTTTCAGGGCGCTATGTTCTATAGAAATTCGAAAGTCTAATATGAAGGAGTTAGGGCGTTCTATTGTGGTTACAATGTGCAAACTCAAAAAAATCTTTCCACCATCATTATTTGATACAATGTGGAACATTTGGCCATACACCTTCCATGGGAAGCAAAGGTCGGTGATCCGGTGTAGTATAGATGGATGTATCCATTTGAGAGTTAAGATATCTATATTTTCTTACATATAATGCGTTTTAACTAGCGTAACCATAATTAACTTTATGAATAGACGCATGCTTGATTTGAAAGAAGACAGTAGGTAAGCGAGCGCGAGTTGAAGGATCCATATATAATGCATTTTTCAAGAAGAAGCCACGATGGCGCGAAACTGACCGATGAGTGTCGAGAAGGCTTAAAGGTAAAGCTACCTTAGCCGTATTTGATTCACCATTATATCTATATAGAGAATTAAGCATTGAATAATATGTCATTGAAAAGCCACATGAGTCTAAGTTGCAATGCAACAAGCAGAATGCAATTCGCAGGTACATAGAAAAAGTTAGGCTCAAAATAGTAAAGTTGCGCGGGCTAGTATCGAATTTGCACAATTCGATACTGAAGTAGTAGATCGAACTGCCTCAGTTCGATCTAAGCCCAAAATGACCTTTAAGCCCATATAATCATGCCTATATATACCCCATCACTCCTCACAAGTAGGGGGACGGAGAGAGAAGCCCTAGATCAAATCCAAGTGGTTTGAGGATCACCTAGATCGAATCCAAGTGGTTCGATGCTTATACCCTGAAAGCTACATGAGTCAGGGTCCCGAATCAAGAAGCGGATCGAGATTTTGATCATCCATTAGAGATATGATCGAAACCATGAAGTTGCGCAATGTAGTCTCGAATTCCCCAAATTCGATCTATCATTGATTGAATCAAGTCAATTCGATGCTCCCTTAGCTCGAAGCCATACATGCCCTGAAAGCTACATGAGTCAGGGTCCCGAATCAAGAAGTGGATCGAGATGTTGATCATCTATTAGAGATATGATCGAAACCATAAAGTCGCGCAATGTAGTCTCGAATTCCCGGAATTCGATCTATCATCGATTGAATCAAGTCAATTTGATGCTCCCTTAGATCGAAGCCATACATGCCCTGAAAACTACATGAGTCAGGGCCCCGAATCAAGAAGCGGATCGAAGTTCCGACCAACCATTAATGAGATATGATCAAAACCGTGGAGTCGCGCAATGCAGAACCAAGTGAACTAAGCAGCCCTACTAGGGGTCGACCCACTAAAGGCTACTCGAAAGAGATAAATAAACTACGTTCGGCTTGATTCCCTCAATGGGATATGTAGGCAACTTGACACGATCCCAAGTTCAGTCCGAAATCATAAGTATCTAACGCCCTCAATTCGACAATCAAAGAGCATCAAATCTGTCCCGTTCGACTGTTCCCTCAACTTGGTCATTTAGGGATTTTTCCCGTCATCTTATATTTTTTAATGTGTAATAGGTGTTCCGGACCAAGCTAGTCCGTTCATTGTAATATGATAGCATTATTTTCAAGAATGCATTTCAGATTTCATTTTGTAATATATTAACAGTTCAACACTTGTCTTATGTAATTTGAAATTTACGAAAAAGATGAATTGCGATTGAGTCGAAATTGATTAATTTATCAAATTATATCATTTCAGTTTGATTTTAGTTTTTTATAAGTTTTAGAAATATGTATGGTATTGCATTAGAATAAAAGGGTGAAAAGTTGAGGTACTATTATTTTATAAGAAATTCAACTTAATCCCTTTTTTGTTAGTTTTTAAACATGTAAACGCTTTATTGTTAAAATGAACTATACGAAACCGCGCCAAATCAGATTTGATTATCCAAAAGGGAAAAAAAAGAGGCGCCAAAATATCATCAAAAGAAAAAATTAGGCGCCCAGATTTTGAGCCATTGAGGAAAAGAAATACTCCTAGTGGCCTGATATTAAGGAAAAGAAATCAACATTGGGTTATCTCAAAAGGAACGAACAACGCTCCCCTGTTTCACCAAAAATAATTAAAGAGCACGCCTAGTCGCCCATATACAATGGAAAGAAATCGGATTTGGATGTCTGGGCGCCCGATCATGCCCTATTTATGGCGCCCGCTCGCTGAATTCTGAAATATGCTAAACCAGCCCTCACTTATATGGTAAAAACTAAGAAGTAAGACTATTTTGTAAATTGTATAATTTCATTGTGAAAGTGATTCTTGATTTATAGTAGTATATCTGAGACATGATGCAAGAGTGATTACTGTATTTAGGATGCTGACTTTTCTTTTTGTGGTAACTCTTTGTATCTTGCCCTGCTCTCTACTTGTTTGATGAATTGCTTCAACGAACTGCTTTCTTGTAACACTCGGCGAATCTTTTGAGGGCTCTGTAATTATTGGTCGTAACATTTTTTCTTCTTCTATTAAGTTATGCTGATTTTTTTTGTTAAGCTTAAGCCTATCAATGCCATACTTCTGTATTGTCAAGAAACCTTCCTGGAACTGTTGCTCTTCATGAGAATGGTAACTATATTAGTGCAATTACTTTGAGCACTCAGATATGAGCTATATGTGTGTGACCTATTTTGATGAGAATTTGCATTCTTTTGATGATAAACTTTTTTTGTTTCTTCTTGTCCATTTTCTCATTATACCAACATGCATCTAGAACCATTTTACTGTACATATCTGCAAAGTTATGTGCTAATGATGAATTCTCCCTGGTGTGAACTTATCTCTCTCTGTCTTTGTAAACTTTCCAATACTTTTCAGTAAATTTCAGCATTTGATGATCGGAATGCCAAAATGATGTTGAGGCTCTCAAAATGTGCAGCAAACTGCACGAAGAAACAAAAAACATATGAAAGAAAATGAAATTTGTATCTTAGATGCCTATGCTTTTCCTGAAGCAAAACATTTACTGATGATGCTTGCTGCTTACCGATAATACTACATTTATGGTTGTAGAAACATAATATATTAGATTTGTTATGCACCACTGTGATATACATCAGCAGCACTGTACTCTCCGCCTGCAATTTTTATTACTTGAGCATTTGCATATGATGTGTCATATGAAGTCAAAGAGGAATTTCTGGAAATTAGCTTATGACTCAATCTTCACGAGAAGCCTTAACATTGAGTCCATCACATTAGACAATTAGCTGGGCTGACAGGAATGATAGAAGTTTCTGAGTCGATACTAATTTTGCAGGTTTAATGGTACTTGAACTGCAGTTTGCTTATAAGCATTTGGCTGCAATTTTTTGCTAAAGATATGATTCAACTCACAGTTTTTATCCTTTTTAGTTAGTGAAATATCACACCGTTCTTCCTCAAACCTCAGTGTAGCCTTGTTTCCTCTATCTCCTTTTACCTGTTAGGACGACGTTGGAGTGAGCTTGGACTAAATTCAAAGCTATTGTCATTTTTTGCAACTTTGAAAAGCGAATGTCATTTTTACTATCCCCATTCAGCTCCAAGCTTTTAGTAATGAAACCTTAAGCTTTTAACTGCAGTACATTTAAGTTTGTGACCCTCTCACATATCCGTTTAAATTATCGAAATATCACACCATTGTTAAGGTATCTGGCACCAGAGTATGCTTCCTCTGGAAAACTTACGGAAAAGTCGGATGTATTTTCCTTTGGGGTTATGCTTCTGGAGTTAATTACTGGACGCCGACCTGTTGATTCAAACCCATCTTTCATGGATGATAGTTTGGTAGATTGGGTAAATAATAACGCCTATTGAAGAGGGAAATTTTGATGCACTTATTGATCAACGACTTCAAAAAGATTACAATCACAACGAGATGGCTCGCATGGTGGCATGTGCTGCTGCTTGCGTGCGTCATTCATCTAGATGTCGACCACTAATGAGCCAGGTACACTCTCACTTTCCCATGTTTTCTTTGTCCATTAAATAGGCTTCTAGAAATTTTTGGCTGGTAATTTTGAACTGATACTTGAATAATGTGGAACCAGAACCCTGAGCATGAGAAATTATCTTATTACAGCCTTGGAGCTTGGTCAAATTACAAAAGTCATCATGTGCTGTTTTAATAATGCAGAAACACTCAAGTAAAAAAATATTAACAGATCGTGTCACTTGGAATTTGATCAACTGTAAAGTCATCCCTTGAAGTTTGAAAAAATCAAAGATGCCTCATATCTTTTTCATATACTTAAGCTCCAGGGTGTTGGTAGGTGTTCATGGTCTTTTTCATCTCCATGTTCAGATCCATTGTGTATAAAAGATTTGGAGTAACAGCTATTGATATCCTCTCTTTGAACAGATACTGAATCTGTGCAACAGCAAGGAAGATATCAGAAGGAAGGTTCATTCTGTTATAGACAAGTTTGTCGAACGTGGGCTTCGTTCCTTGGGAGTTGCTCGACAGGTTTGCACATATTTTCCTGGATTCATCACTGAGGCCTATATTACAAGCTATTTGTCATCATTTGTTGTTTAATTTCTTCTTCAGGAAGTTCCTGAGAAAACGAAGGAGATTGCTGGTGGACCATGGCAGTTTGTTGGTTTGTTACCATTGTTTGATCCACCTAGGCATGATAGCGCAGAAACAATAAGAAAAGCCTTGGATTTGGGTGTGAATGTGAAGATGATCACTTGTAACGAAATTTTTTTTCCACCCACGTCTTACAATTACGTTGGCCACTCGTTTCTAACTCCTTTGTTCTAAACATTTCACTCTTGTTTATAGGTGATCAGCTTGCTATTGGTAAGGAAACTGGGCGTAGGCTTGGAATGGGGACAAACATGTATCCTTCTTCTGCATTGCTAGGCCAAACCAAAGATGAATCCATTTCAGGGCTTCCCATCGAGAAGGCTGATGGTTTTGCTGGAGTGTTTCCAGGTCTGTAATCTTAAGCTATGGTTTGTGCCCGAGTGTCATTATAATAAGTTAGTTTTAGAATTTTGTTATTGAACGCTTTGACTGAATACCATATTTTCAGCTGAAAGGTAATCTTCTACTGTAAATCTGATTTATGTTTCTTTGTATTGTAGAGCATAAGTATGAGATCGTGAAGAGGCTGCAAGAAAGAAAGCACATTTGCGGTATGACGTGAGATGGTGTGAATGATGCTCCTGCTCTAAAGAAGGCCGGCATTGGTATTGCGGTTGCTGATGCAACTGATGCTGCTAGAGGTGCATCTGACATCGTCTTAACTGAACCGGGATTGAGTGTTATTATAAGTGCAGTCCTTATTAGCAGGGCTATTTTCCAGAGAATGAAAAACTACATCGTGGGTAATCCACTTATCTTGTAGTACAAGCTTCAATCTCCTTGAAACTTCCAGATCAACTAATTTTTGGTTTTGTTTGTTTCCAGATATATGTTGTTTCAATTACGATCCGTATATTCTGGGTTGAGGCTGAGTGTGAGGAGTTCATCAAGCCTAACATGTTGTTGAGTTCGGCTTTCGGGAGCCTGCTTTGGCAGGGTTCTTAAGTAGCTTAGTGCAAGGTGTCTTTATAGAAGAAAAAAAAGAGTGCAACAAAATTACAACAAACCATATATTCGTTGGATATCATGTAGGTAAATTAAGGCAAAATGTCCTAATACATTTTTTGCGTGTATATTGTTGGAAATTTGTCACTACGAGCAACAAAAGTCTTTTGGTTGGAATCCCTTCATAGTTGTTGCTTATAATATCTTTTTTGTTGGTATGTCGTTGGAAAATTGTTACTACGAGCAACAAATGTATTTTGGTTGGAACCACTTCGTAGCTAGTGCCTATAATAGCTTTTCCGTTGGTATGCAGTTGGAAAATGTGTTACTATGAGGAACAAATGTTTTTTGGTTGGAATCACTTCGTAGTTGTTGCTTATAATAGCTTTTCCGTTGGTATGCCGTTGCAAATTTGTTAGTACGAGCAACAAATTTTATTTGGTTGGAATCACTTCGTAGCTGTTGCCTAGTTTTCTTGTAGTGTTTGGACCCGATGTATGAAAATCCTTCATTAACAATTTATTTTTAGTATTGGTTTCAGAGCTTTGCTGCATTTAACATTATAGATCAGACGTGAAAAGGGGACATATAAGGATGGAATACATCTCATGGATAAGTGTTAGAGATAAAAAAGTTACCTTAAACTTAGGGCTATCAAAGTGATCGCACAGGGCATGTCATTTATCAAGGGGAATAAAATCAAATGGAATAGAAGCCTTCGGAATTTTACAACCTTCGACCATGTTTTTGTAATGTTTACTTAACCTTCCTTTAAAGTGCCTATAACTTTCATAAAACATTTCTTCGATGTTCGCTTGAATGACAAGATCATTGTTTAATGCTTTAATATCAAACTATTGCTGAAAAACAACATAAATTAACAAGTAAACTTAAAGTACAATGATACCCAGGCTACATAAGTAAAATGTGAATTAAAAAAAATAAAGAAACTGAAATGTATAAAAATATGCTAAAGTAAAAAATAGAAATCTACATTACATTATAAAAACTTAGAACTAACAGATTTCCAACATAATAGAAGTATACAATTCTATCAGAACTCCAACAAACAATTCCAAGATAATTCCAACAACAATCCCAACTGAAATCCAGCATACAATTCAGAAATATGTATTACACTATAGAAAAAAAATAGATTTCTAATAGAATACGAGTAAACAATTCCAACAGAATTCAGCGAACTATACCAACAGAACTCCAACAAACAATCCCATGAGAATTCTAAAAAACAAACCCAATTGAACTACAACCAACAATTCCAACAGAGAACTCCAACACAATTCCAATAAACAATTCAAATAGAGTTGGAACTTGAGCTTTCTAAGTTAAGTAATAACTTTGCTTTAGTTCTATAAATGCATGTCGTTTGAACTTGAGTTTTCTAAGTTCAATCTCTAGAAATCAAAAATACTATATTCTACCAAAATCATAAAGTAGAGGGTTAAAGTCTAAACATTTGCACTACATCAGCTAACGTTTAATGGATTTGAACTAAAGTTCAGCTAGAGTTCAGTAAGTTCAGCAAAAGTTTAGCACAAAATTTAGTAACTATTCAACAAAAGTTCAACACAAAAGTTCAACAAATATTCCGCAATAGCTCATCTTAAAGTTCAACAAATATTCAGCAAATCTCAACAAAATGCAACTAAAATTAGGTTTATCAAATCTAGAGATTACATTCACCACGTAAGAGCCCATAGAACGTCAAAATTTAGAGATTACAAAATACACTTACAAGCAACGAAAAACAACAATACATGTAGAAAGAAAGGTGCGAGAGTAGGAACACTTGTAAATGCAACGAAGGATAAAAACAACACAAAAACACATGAGTACGAAAAGAGAGAACTATTGCGCTCGCAAACAAGCAAATATAGGGAAACAACCAAGTCTAGTCAAAAATTGAACTATATATCAAACAACTAAGACAACCATACAAAACATTACTGAATTTAAAGATCCTCATCCTCTTCATATAAATCATGATTAAATTTAAACATCTCATCCTCTTCATATAAATCTACCTCCGCAGCTTTAACTACCTGTTGAATTAACTTGTCAGAAGATTTCATGATATTAAGATACATCTTTTCAGTTCTTAAAATCTTTTTGCTGGCTCATATGAGTTTGCCTTTCTTCTTCATTAAAATTTCAGCAGATAGAGTACACTTTAAATTTCAATTTACTGTCACTGTCAACTCATATTATAAGATATATGAGGTGTTTCACCATGACTAAAAATTCCATTTATGAAATTTCCAAAACCCAAGGTCTCTACCTCAATTCTAAAAAATCTGTGACGCCATGGAAATGTCAAGATATAGTTTCAGTAGCTACCTTAACAGTACATATTAGCCTATACAAAATACCACCGACGTAAGTCCTCGCGCGTTATTTCCAAATTTCCAACTAAGTTCATTCGATGAGTAATTAAATTTCTTACTGCTATTGAAAACGTCTAGATATAGTTTTTCAGGATCTACTTACATATTTGCAAACGAACACATTCAATGAAACGTCCAGGTATCATTAATCCTAGGCTCAAACAAGTTACTTTTATCTAATTTCTTACTGTTATTAAAAACGCATCGATATAGTTTTTCTGTAGCTACTTCAAAACTTACGATTCGCAAGCAAATTCAACGAAACGTCAAGATATCACTAATCTTAGACTCTAACGAGTTACTTTTGTCCACTAGTAAAGTTAACGCCACTAAATTTCATAACATCGACCAAATTCTCGAAAATCATAATGTCATTGAAACGTCTAGACACAGTCCAACAGCTAATCCAATACCACAACACTCATCAAATCGCTAAACAATTCGACATACAACTCAGTAGCTAGTTCTATAACTAGCGACTAAATTACATAACAATGATCAAATTCTCGAAAATCGTAACATCACTGAAACCTCAAATTAAACCTATAACTTAGTAGCTAATCCAGTACTACAATATTCATCAAATCACTAAGCAATTCACCATATAGCTCAGTAGCTAATTCGACCACACGACTAGATTTCATAATATTGATTAATTCTCAAAAATCGTCACATCACTGAACATCAACTTATAGCTCTAATCATAATGCAAAATTTAAAGAATAAATTATAATCTAACAAAATATTGACAACATAGTGAAAATTCAGATGAGCCCAAATCAATTTCAGCGGGGATAAGATAAAACTATAATTGAAGAGTAAACCCTAACCTAATATGAAGAAAATCCATATGTAAATGAATAAAGAGTTGTACCAACCTTTAGTGCTTGCTGATTCCTTAACACCTATAAAAGAATTGGAAGGGGTTTAGAGATCTAAAGTATAATAAACTAGAAAAGCTTCATAAACTTCAAAAGAAAAGAGAGTGAAATCAAGCTAACCACACCAGGTCGTTTACTCCGCTACACCTTTGGCATGCCCTAATTTATTTTTTCGAAGCTTATCGATTTTGTTTGGCACCCCCCCCCCCCCAATTTTTTCCTCTTATTTGGCGCGGAAGAATTGGCTGAGGAGGGAAACAAGGGAGGATGGGAAAATATGTCTGAATTAATTGGAGTCATATGATACATACGTGTCTTTCACTCACCCACATAATAAAAAAAAAGTGTTTTACTTGGATACAAACTCTGTTTTCCTTTTAAATTGCTATTTAATTAGTATTTTGCTCTGTGAAATCAAATCAAATAGTGTATGTTTAAGTTAATCAAGTTTTGTTAACTACGACCTTTAATTACACTGGTTTGTTTTTCTTTTTCCTTATCTTCTATTTGTTGGATAAACAATATAATTGAATAGATACTCTGTTTTTTTTTCTCTTTTCTCTTTTTAATTTATATCATCCTTTGTTTATGATACAAATTACAAAGTTATTATACAATAAGTCTGAATCTTATTCTTATTCGTGCAATTTGATATCTTTTTTTTTGTTTGTTCAAGAAATTAAAGAAGAAAAACTAATATTTGAAATCCTTTAAAACTATTTCTCATGAACACGTTTACGCTTTCCAAAATCATACCTCCGTTATGTATCAATTTTTCAACGTGCACCATCCATATATTTATAGGTCGGTTGTTAGCTTGTGGCTTAAAATTGGTTATTGACATACCTCTTATATGTTGAAATTACTCTTTCGACTTGCTTTGTAACTAATATCAATTTGTGTTACAAGTTTTGTAATTGTAATTATTTGTAACTAAATTTACTTTGAAACTAATGATGAATGTTTTGGTAACAACTTTTTTTTGTTGTAACAATTGAGTGTATTGTTACCAGAGATGCTTATTATTTGTAACGATGGAATATTATTTGTAACAAAATTTACATGTTGTTATCAAAAACTCTATTTCTAGTGACAAAAAAAGTATTTTGTTACAATTATCGTGGAATTTGTAACAAATTCAACATTTGTTATCATTTATTTGTTACCAAAACTGTATTTTCTTGTAGTGACAATACATCATAATTTCCCTATCACACTAAGGAACTAGGTTTGGAAAAAGTTATAAGAGAGAGAGAGAGAGAGAGAGAGTATTAATGTCGAAAAAAATAAAGAATGTTAAACCCTTGTGCTGTAGAGTGAAAACCATCCCCAACCACAATTGCACTACCGCCGAAAGTGATATTTCCGATGTACCACTACTGTTACAACCAGATATCGGTGGGTTTTACACCGACATCTAGTTGTAACAAAAGTAGTACATCCGAAATATCACTTATGGCGATGGTGCAATTGTGGTTGGGGAAGGTTGCCACTCTACATCAGAAGGGTTTAGCAAGTTTGGTCGAATTCTTCAAGAATGTTTGCTTTATATAGGCAAAAACTGGCATTCTGCAACCGCACGCGGTCCCAGAAACCAACGGCCACATTTATCAGCAACCGCATTGCGGTTGCAGAATGCTTGTCGTTGCTATTAGCAACCGCCCTGCGGTCCCTATTAATTTTACCGTTGTTTTTTGAGACCACAGGTCGATTGCAATTGAATGTAGTTGTAACCAACGTACGGTCACGAATAATATTCATATATCAAAATGATGATTTTTCAATGATTGGAGGTACCACGTTGTTATTTTGGTTGATAACTACCCTAATAATAGTAAAAACCACCATAATTTCATAATACCAAATCAAGGGAAAAAATAAAGTTTGGTACCTTAATTTGGCCTCTGTTTTCTTTTGGTACCTTAATTTGTCACACCCACTTTTTGGTACCCTATATTTGCAATCTTAATCACGATTGGTACCCCCGCGGCAGTGTTCCCAAATTACCACTCCTAAAGTCTACGTGGCTCGCCGTTGACTCCTAAAATTTCAATTTTGACTTTTTTTCTTGCCACATGTTTATGCTGACTAGATTAATGAATAAAAAAACAAAAAAAAAACAATTAAATCTTATATTCACAATTTCTAGTTTTTATATTTCTTTATAATTAATATTTTTATATAAATTGTAAAAACTTAATATAAACTTGTTTTAAGAAAATAATTTTTATAACTAGTGAATTTTAAAGAAAAATATAAAAATGAAAACAAAAAAACAAGTAAAAAATAATTATAACTTTAAAATTTATAACTAGTTACTATAAAATATTTATAATTTTTATAAGTATTTGTAATTAACTTTACAGTTATAACTATTAAATATATAACTATTATAAAAATTAGTTATTTATTTCAAAAAAAAACTCAAATCTAAAATTAAAAACTTCATCATCTTCATCACAGACCCGCCCCTTTCATCACCCCTTCCCACCCCATCACCACCACCACCACCACCAGTTCATCACCCCCACCACCACCATCAATTCATCATCTTCATTAACAGCTCCCAACCCCTCCATCATCTTCATTAACAGCCCCACCCTCTTTCTTAACGCCACCCACGAGGACGAAGTCGGAGAAGGCGAAACGAGTGGTGGTTTGTTGGTGGTCGGAGAAGCACCGGATTTTGTACGGATTTGTAATTGGAGGAAAGTGTAGGGAAATCAACTGAACCCTTGTGTGGTTGAAATGGCCTCTTGTCGGGTTGCCGGATCTGCGGATCCGGGTCGAGCAGAATTCCGGCGAGCGGCGGACGGTGGGGAAATTGTAGGCGGTTGAGATTTTTATTCATGTTTGCAGCGGCGGTGGAAGAGAAGAAATTTGTAAAGTCGCCGGAGGAGGGTGGTCACTGGTGGCGATGAAAGGGGGGGGGGGGGGGGATTGGGGGGCTGTGAAGATGAAGTCGTTTTTTATTTTAGATTTGAGTTTTTTTTTGTTTTTTATTTTTTATTTATTTTTAATCCAGTCAGCATGTCCACGTGGGTTTAATTTTGTCAAAATTGAGCTTGAACGGGTCAACGGTGAGCCACGTAGACATTTGGGTGGTTAATTTGGGGACGCCGCTAGAGAGGTACCAATCGTGATTAAGTTTGTAAACATAGGGTCTCAAAAAGTTGGTGCGACAAATTAAGGTACCAAAAAGAAACAGAGGCCAAATTAAGGTACCAAACGTGATTTTTCCCCACCAAATCAACAAGTTGTGTATGATGATGGTAGATAGAACATAAAATAAGTTCAACACTAATCTTGCAGATGAAAGGACTAATTTGAAAACAGAGTCTCATATTAGTGTAATATTGCAAATTTGTAAGATTTTTTTTTTTCTTGAAGAAACTTTTTCTTAGGACCACTGATCATCTATAAACCTTTTGCCTTTTTATAGGTACCTCTCTTGCAGTCCCAACTTGGCTTTAAATTAAATTTCTTGGATCTTGTGACTGAAACATATGTTGATTATATATGAAAATCACACACGCATACATATATATATATATATATATATATATACATACATATATATATATATATATATATATATATAGAGAGAGAGAGAGAGAGAGAGAGAGAGAGAGAGAGAGAGAACGAGCGAGTTGGGGGGGGGGGGGGGGGGGGAGTCGGTCTCCATCAATATCCAACTGTTTTCAACTTCTTACTTTCTCATGATGGATTACTTGAGGCCATTCAAAAGCCATGTAATTTAGGGTTTAAGATCTTTGATTTATTCTTTCTTTTGCTCCGCTTTAGGCTGAAGAAATTTGCAATTTGTAATTTTTCCAATAGTAATCTAGTGAATTGTTTTCTTTTCCTTTATTTTCTATTACAAGAAGTTCGATCCAATAGCCAAAGATAATTATGTTTGATATAATCACTTGCTTCTTGTTATAATTGGTTTTCCACCACATGGTATTAAGTGTATAATATATATATATATATATATATATATATATTGACTACATATGCACTACAAATCTACTAAGTTACTTTCCCCTTATTTTCACTTATGGCTATACCTATTGCTATATATAAGCTATTGAATTCATGGTTTAATTTACGTACAATTAAAGGTGTACGTTTAATTTAACAGCTCGAAGTAAAAGAGATACATGACTTAGCTAGCTGCGATCGAGCTTCAGCAAATTGCCAACATGAATAGCTTATGCACTACTGATATCAAATTATATAAAAACACAATTAAATATTTGGGGAAAAAATGATATCCAAACATGTACTTGATAAGTGCATGTAGCTTTACATCATATAAGCATAATATATTAATTTATATTGCATAATATTTATACACTCATTCTATATGGCGACGAGAGAGGGAAAAAGATTATATATCAATTGCATGTAACTAGTTATAAATTAGCTCCATTTTTGGTCATCGAGGCAAGAATATTCATCACAAACAAAACAGGGAAATAATCTCACAAAAAAATATTTCACATATTAATTAAATTCGGTCCTTAAAATATGTCTTTAAAACAGTTGAATATATATAAACGTGCCTAGCTACATAATTAGTGAGCAGCAAGCTGGGGGAGAACAGTTCAAATAATAGTGAAGATGTTTTTGTATGTGGACTTCTAGTTTTAATGGCCACCACAGGCTAAAAGACATATAAATATATACAGACCACTACAAGAAAATTGCACAATTTGAACCATTAATTAGGTTCCAATTGCCCTTTTTTTGGTTCCCGTAGACCATATGGGAACCACTTATGGGCACCAAAGGCTCTGTCTCCGTTACCCCCGTGGCGATTGCCTTGGGAACGAATTAAATGGTTCCCATTGCTAATAGGAACGAACGTGTTTGGTTTCCGTTACTCCTGGGTACCAAAGCTTCTGTTCCCATGTAGAAAACCAATATTTCGTTTCTATTGCTTTATAGGAACGAATACCTGGTTCCCATTGCTTATTTGAAAATTAAAAAAAAAATGGCAGCAATTTGAAATTTGTTAAAAAAACAGGGGGAAATCTAAATACTTTTCAAAATCCTAATATTTTCGAAATTTTCATATTAGCGCTGTTTTGATTTTTTAAAATTTTCAGAAATTGGATTTTTGAATGTTGTTGTTGTTTAATCTGAAATTATCATTATCATATTAATAATCTTAATTTAGTTATTTCTCATATTAACATTGTTGAATAATATTAAAAGTATTGTAAGTTTAGAATATAACTTATAATATAATAGGTAAAATATGTAATATTATAAATTTAACAATACCATTATACTACATAAGGGTGTACGCGGGTGAGTTATAGCGGGTGGCAACGAAAAAAGACACCATACCCAATCTTGGCGGGTTACCATTTCTTTGACCCCGTGCGGGTGGTTACAATCTACAAACCATGCGGGTTGCGGATTGGGCGGGTAGAGCAGGTGGCGGGCGGGTTATGTTATATATATTACCAAAAAAGAAGTACAAAAGATACATGTCCAAATCAAAAAATCTGCAAACTTCTAGTGTTCCACGAATAACCATTATCTAATATCCAAAATCAAAAACTCACAAAAAATCAACAAAATATAGGTAAACTAACTAATGCAGCAAGGAAAAAGAGAAAAGAAGAACAATTAATTTAGCAAAGAAAAATAGAAATTCATTGGCAAACTTCTACAAAATAAGCCACTGAACGGTTGGACCTGCATCACAAAAGAAAAGAAAAAAACAATCAATCCTTAATTAACAATCAAATCCTCAAACACACATTATCAGTACATGACTGAGATGAACGACTTCTTCTGCATCAACCAGCAAAAATATATTGGTCATACTTAAAGCAAATTCAAGTAGGCAAATCCTTGAGCTCATTACATAACTAAGAAACTATGATGCAACAATGAGCACAAATTTATGTTAAAGTTGCATCTTAAGAATAGTTCACTCTAATTTTGTTTTACTAACAGATTGGCTAAGTAAACGCAAGAGTAAAATGTAGATAACTCCTAAAGAAACATGAAAAGGGCATTTGTCATATGATTCTACAATCAAAACCACAGCAGCAAAATAAAGACAAGGAGTAGCATTGTTTTCTCAGAAAAATCATAATGCCAGAAAACATGTGGCTTTATGTCAAAACGATTGCTCCGGTTAATCAAACTCTATCAACAACTAATTGGAAAAAACTTTAACTTCATAGAAATATTAACTCTCTCTAATACAAGTGCAGAGTAAAAGTAAGACATGGAAAGACAAATAGACATTAACAATCTTAGACAAAACTCAATAAATTAACAAACTACAAATTGCTTCAAAGCTTCACAATTTCATAGCTAAATCGAAAAAGAAAGCTGAAAATTCGGAGAAAGTTTAAGTACCTACAGTTTGAAAGGCGGAGGCGGAGGCAGAGGCGGTGGAGTGGTGGCGTCGTGACTGAATTGTGGTGGAGCGTGGTGTATCGTGACTCCCGATCTGCTGGTGAGCTGAGTGTACGGTGAAGAGGAGCGGTGGGGGCTGCTGGTGGTTGTGCGGTTAGCTGGAGTGGCGGAGGGCTGGTAGCTGGAGTAAGACATGGAATTGTTTCAAAGCTTCACAATTTCATAGCTAAATCGAAAAACAAAGCTGAAAATTCGGAGAAAGTTTAAGTACCTACAGTTTAAAAGGCGGAGGCGGTGGAGTGGTGGCGTCGTGACTGAATTGTGGTGGAGCGTGGTGTATCGTGACTCCCGATCTGCTGGTGAGCTGAGTGCGCGGTGAAGAGGAGCGGTGGGGGCTGCTGGTGGTTGTGCGGTGAGCTGGAGTGGCGGAGGGCTGGTAGCTGGAGTAAGACATGGAATTGTTTCAAAGCTTCACAATTTCATAGCTAAATCGAAAAACAAAGCTGAAAATTCGGAGAAAGTTTAAGTACCTACAGTTTAAAAGGCGGAGGCGGTGGAGTGGTGGCGTCGTGACTGAATTGTGGTGGAGCGTGGTGTATCGTGACTCCCGATCTGCTGGTGAGCTGAGTGCGCGGTGAAGAGGAGCGGTGGGGGCTGCTGGTGGTTGTGCGGTGAGCTGGAGTGGTGGAGGGCTGGTAGTGGTCGCGGTGGTTTCGCGATGGTGGTGGTTTCGTGATGGTGGTGGTTTCGCGATGGTGGTTTCGCGATGCTTGGTGGAGGGGAAAGTGGTCAGCGTCGAGCGTGGTGGAGGGGGCGGTGGTTAGCGGCGGCGTGAGAGATGTAGGCGGGCGGTGAGTGGAGTTAGAGTTGGCAGCTGCTGAGTTTGTGATTTGTGACCTAGAAAATGAGGGGAGCTTTATTTGTTTTTATATTGGTTCCCATGAATTAGTTTCCATTAAAACCCATTCCTATAAAAATAATTATATTTTTGACCACAAATATATTTTAAACGTGTTTCGTTTCCCCATTTCTCGATAAAAATTGAATTAACATGCCTCATTAGTGTTGTGAAAATAGTTGTTCAAGAAAAAACTGAATTTGAAGTTGTTTTGCATCTTTTGTATAATTGCGCTTTCTTCCCCAAAATCTTTTCTAAACATCTTTCGGCATTCCGTTTTTTACGAAATTTGTAGGAAAACTCCTATTTTACATATCTTAGTGTATGGTTAAAAAAAATTAAGGATCGAAGGTATTTTACAACCTTTATGTAGGAAAATACAAGTTAGAACTATGTTGTCTATAGGTTTTAAAGATAGGGTTTAGGGTTTATAGGGTTTAGGGTTTAGGGTTTAGTGTTCAAGAGAGTTATAGTATTTTATATATTAATGTTTATTTATCTTATTTCGTTACTCCGTTTTGTACGAGATTTGAAATGACACGCAATATTAGTGTTTCCAAAGGATTGGTAAAAGAAAAAACTTAATTCGGATATTTCTCTAACTTTTCTATTATTAAATATTCCTCCCGTTTATTTGTTTATCGTATTTCGTTACTTCGTTTCGGACGAGATTTGGAATGACACGCTTAATTTGTGTTTTCAAATGATTTCTAAAAGAAAAAACTTAATTCGGATATTTCTTTAACTTTTCTGTAATTACATAAACCCCCCGTTTATTTGTTTATCGTATTTCGTTACTTCGTTTCGGACGAGATTTGGAATGACACGCTTAATTTGTGTTTTCAAATGATTGGCAAAAGAAAAAACGTAATTCGGATATTTTTTTAACTTTTTCATAATTACATATTCCTCCCCTTTATTTGTTTATCGTATTTCGTTACTTCGTTTTGGACGAGATTTGGAATGAAACTCAATATTAGTGTTTTCAAAGGATTGGTAAAAGAAAAAACTTAGTTCGGATATTTCTTTAACTTTTCTGTAATTACATATTCCTCAAGTTTATTTGTTATCTTATTTCGTTACTTCCTTTCGGATGAGATTTGGAATGACACGTTTAATTAGTGTTTTTAAAGGATTGGTAAAAGAAAAAACTTAATTCGAATATTTCTTTAACTTTTCTATAATTATATAAACCCCTCGTTTATTTGTTTATCGTATTTCGTTACTTCGTTTCGGACGAGATTTGGAATGACACGTTTAATTAGTGTTTTTAAAGGATTGGTAAAAGAAAAAACTTAATTCGGATATTTCTTTAACTTTTCTATAATTATATAAACCCCCCGTTTATTTGTTTATCGTATTTCGTTACTTCGTTTCGGACGAGATTTGGAATGACACGCTTAATTTGTGTTTTCAAATGATTGGTAAAAAAAAAATGTAATTCGGATATTTTCTTTAACTTTTTTATAATTACATATTCCTCTCGTTTCTTTGTTTAACGTATTTCGTTACTTCGTTTTGGACGAGATTTGGAATGACACGCTTAATTTGTGTTTTCAAAGGATTGGTAAAAGAAAAAACTTAATTCGGATAATTCTTTAACTTTTCTATAATTACATAAACCCCCTGTTTATTTGTTTATCGTATTTCGTTACTTCGTTTTGGACGAGATTTGGAATGACACTCTTAATTTGTGTTTTCAAATCATTTCTAAAAGAAAAAACTTAATTCGGATATTTCTTTAACTTTTCTGTAATTACATAAACCCCCCGTTTATTTGTTTATCGTATTTCGTTACTTCGTTTCGGACGAGATTTGGAATGACACGCTTAATTTGTGTTTTCAAATGATTGGTAAAAGAAAAAACGTAATTCGGATATTTCTTTAACTTTTTCATAATTACATATTCCTTTCGTTTCTTTGTTTAACGTATTTCGTTACTTCGTTTTGGACGAGATTTGGAATGACACGCTTAATTAGTATTTCCAAATGATAGGTAAAAGAAAAAACGTAATTCAGATATTTCTTTAACTTTTCTGTAATTACATATTCCTCCAGTTTATTTGTTTATCTTATTTCGTTACTTCCTTTCGGATGAGATTTGGAATGACACGCTTAATTTGTGTTTTCAAAGGATTTGTAAAAGAAAAAACTTAATTCGAATAATTCTTTAACTTTTCTATAATTACATAAACCCCCTGTTTATTTGTTTATCGTATTTCGTTACTTCGTTTTGGACGAGATTTAGAATGACACCCTTAATTAGTGTTTTTAAAGGAATGGAAAAAGAAAAAACTTAATTCAAATATTTCTTTAACTTTTCTATAATTACATAAACCCCCTGTTTATTTGTTTATCGTATTTCGTTACTTCGTTTTGCACGAGATTTGGAATGACACGCTTAATTAGTATTTCCAAATGATAGGTAAAAGAAAAAACTTAATTTTGATATTTCTTTAACTTTTTCATAATTACATATTCCTCTCGTTTCTTTGTTTAACGTATTTCGTTACTTCGTTTTGGACGAGATTTGGAATGACACTCTTAATTTGTGTTTTCAAATCGTTTCTAAAAGAAAAAACTTAATTCGGATATTTCTTTAACTTTTCTGTAATTACATAAACCCCCCGTTTATTTGTTTATCGTATTTCGTTACTTCGTTTCGGACGAGATTTGGAATGACACGCTTAATTTGTGTTTTCAAATTATTGGTAAAAGAAAAAACGTAATTCGGATATTTCTTTAACTTTTTCATAATTACACATTCCTCTCGTTTCTTTGTTTAACGTATTTCGTTACTTCGTTTTGGACGAGATTTGGAATGACACGCTTAATTTGTGTTTTCAAATGATTTCTAAAAGAAAAAACTTAATTCGGATATTTCTTTAACTTTTTTATAATTACATATTCCTCACGTTTCTTTGTTTAACGTATTTCATTACTTCATTTTGGACGAGATTTGGAATGACACGCTTAATTTGTGTTTTCAAATGATTTGTAAAAGAAAAAACTTAATTCGGATATTTCTTTAACTTTTCTATAATTACATAAACCCCCCGTTTATTTGTTTATCGTATTTCGTTACTTCATTTTGCACGAGATTTGGAATGACACACTTAATTAGTATTTCCAAAGGATCGGTAAAAGAAAAAACTTAATTCGGATATTTTTTTAACTTTTTTATAATTACATATTCCTCCCGTTTCTTTGTTTAACGTATTTCGTTACTTCGTTTTGGACGGGATTTGGAATGACACGCTTAATTTGTGTTTTCAAATGATTGGTAAAAGAAAAAACTTAATTCGGATATTTTTTTAACTTTTATATAATTACATAAACCTCCCATTTATTTGTTTATCGTATTTTGTTACTTCGTTTTGCACGAAATTTGGAATGACACGCTTAATTTGTGTTTTCAAATGATTGGTAAAAGAAAAAACATAATTCGGATATTTTCTTTAACTTTTCTATAATTACATAAACTCCCATATTCTTTGTTTATCGTATTTCGTTACTTCGTTTTGCACGAGATTTAGAATGACACGCTTAATTAGTCGACTATACTATTTGTCCAAATATATTCACCAGATCCTAAAGTAAGTGAAAAGTTAAGGAATACTGATCGATGATCTAAACTAAATGTTATATATTTGGGACGAATTATCAAAAATGGCTGCTAACTTTTTTTTTTCAATCTTAAATGCCCGTTTTTTCAAAACATGCTAAAAATGCCTTGTATCTTTTAAAATTTCTACTAAAAGTGCCCAAAATGAAAAATAAGGACAAAAAAGCCTATTTTGTCTGAAAAATAAATTCTAAAAATGGCATGTATCTTTTAAAATTCTACCAAAAATGCCCGAATTTTAAAATGCGACTTTTTGATTCAGCAGTGCGTCTCTTTGACTCGGATGCCACGTCGGATAAAATGTCTGAATTTTTAACATCGGGCATTTTTGTTAGAAAATTTAAAACTTAACGGGCATTTTCAGGAGGTTGGGAAAAAACGGGCATTTAAGATTGAAAAACAAAGTTATCGGCCATTTTTGATAATTCGTCCTATATATTTGTTTTAAGTAAAGTTCTTCTGTGATGCAAAAACTATATCATTAATTAAGTACAATATATATATATACTGTCATATTTTATTCAAAAATAAAGACAAATTATTAAAAGAGTATGCATTAGATTATAAACTATATAGTATTAATTACATACAATTTAAGATATAAAAAATAATGGATTCCTCATTACAGAACTATTTTTTCTTCTTAATTTTAATCATATGTAATTATTTCTAATTTTATAATTGAACTCATCTTTTGGTTCAAATAATCTATAGCTTCACACGTACAATTTAGTTTTAATTAGCTAACCATGGAGACATGGAGTACATCGGTACTTATATGTATATCTATGTTGCACGGATACTTCAAAATTTTAAAAAATACTGCGTCGGACACACGGGGGACACGGATACGTCTCGGACACGCCTCGGATACGTGTCCGATACGCCACGTGGCGTGTCCTTAATTTTTATTTTAAAAAAATATTAGGACACGCGTATCGGACACATTTCTTATGCGTGTCCGACACTTCTATGACACGTTTGGATTTCTATTACATGTCATCAAAACTATTGTGGGTTAAAACATAATAACTATAAAATCAACTCCTAAAAATATATTTTACTACATTATTAAACACAAAGAAATTAAAAGAAGGCTAAAAAACAATTTAACAAATCAATCTTCCTTCTATTTTGTTGAACGCGACCCAGCACTTCGAGGGAGTTCCAAACTTCCAATCAAGGTGATTCTTCTTTTCCTTTTATTTTTCTTTCGGATTTTCTTCATTTTAACTATTTTACATAAGCTTCAATTTGTTATTGCTTGATTACTTGATTCTTATTCAACAAATAATTTTGATTAATTGCTAATATCTCCCTTGATGAACCCGAATATGAGTCAACTATATTTGTTGAAGAAGGAGTTGAACAAGCAAGAAGTGGTCAAAGTTTTATTAAATTATTGTATTACTCTTTAGTTTTTTGGAGTTTGACGGGTTGTATAACTTTTTAATATTTGTATTAGAATAACATCTAAACTTGAGACTAAATTTGTGGTTGAAATGCATTTAAATTCGAGATAGACGAATTGTGGTTTGCCAATTTGTCTTTGTGTGTTTATATTCATCACTTTACACTTAGAAGTAAAATTTACACATGTATTGTTTTGATGTTATTAGATTTATATTGATTAAAAATATTAAAATTTTCGACGTGTCCATGCCGTGTCGGACCATGTAATTTTTAAAAATATGTGTCGCCGTGTCCGTATCGTGTCGGATACGTATCCCCGTATCCGTGTCCGTGCAACATAGATGTATATACAAGAAACATTGACACGCGGTTCAACGTGATTAAAATTTATTTGAAGTATAATATAATTAATTGAATGGTAAAGATATAACTTAAATATGATCAATAGAATATCTATGTATCTTAACCGTCCTTTCATGTAAGAGAGAAATGAGTAATAATTCTTTATTATTAAGGAGAAAGTCTAAAATAATGATAAAGCTAAAATAAATTACAGTTACATACCAATTAATAACAAAATTTAATAACTAGTAAAAGGATAAACAAGAAAATCAAAAAATTGGTATTGGTAAAACTTAACTATATTATAAAATTAACCCTCCCCCCACCCTACCCCACCCCACCCCCGGCCCCCCTCCTTCCCCTCACAAATTATGATTCGATACATAATTACCTCAAACACAAGAATGATCTTTGTGTACCATAAAATAAAGTAACTAACAAAGATTTTGTGGTACTTAATTATTCATCAATTCCAAGGATAACATATTATCTCGTATACCAAATTACCAATTAATAGGATCAGGCAACGACATTTACTTTGAGATAACTTATTCATAGTACTCAAGGACATTCGATTAGTTAAATAGCTCATATATATAGGGACATTAACTATAAATATTCATGTGATCCAAGCTGGTGTTAAACCTCAGAATTTGACATATGCATTATGCAAGTCATCAAAGTATAATACAATCACACATTTACAGTATCTATATGTTTCTTCAAAAACAAAAAGTACCACAAAAATGCTTACAATTAATTATTATATAGGAAAACAAGAATTATTATACCAGATATATATGACCTAAGAACTCAATAGATTTCATCAAGAATACCTTTTGCCTTTATCCCGCCTCGTGTTGTCGTTATCGTTGTCCCCTGAATGATCCGTTCTTGAATTGATCACATTCAACGCCAAAGATTTCATAGGTGAACCAATCAAGTGAAGTGTTGTAGGTGCACCGGAATTTTGGTGCTGCAAACTACTATTTTGTGATCCCATGTGATCAACAACATTCCCAGATGGTGTGACAAATGAAGGAAATGGTGGAATAATTGAAGCGAAATTTGTCGAAGGTGGGCAAAAATATAGTTGAGGATTCGAAGTCGAAAAGCTAATATTTTGATCTTGATCCATTTGTGTTGAAAAAGAATACCCTCCTCCAAATTGTGACAAAGACAAACTTTGAGGATCCCAGTTATGGGAATAATTAGGAAAAGAAGGATGATAATTGCTCAATGGGAACAAGTTTTGTGCCACAAATTCTTGACTAATTTGTGCACTAGAACTAATACTCCATTTGTTTTTCTCTTCCCTCTCAATTCCGTCCATTTGATGAGGATTATGATTAAGACTGGATTCTTGAAACAGATTGAAGTTTCCTGGAATCATTGGGAGTGGAGGGAGTTTATCAATGTCGTGTTTTGTTGCGTCTAACAACCAATCGACGACTTTACTAGGTTGTCCGAGCCCAAGCTTGTCTTGAAGATCGTAGAGCTGAATTGCAGTAGGGACCGAAAGCCTGATCCGGCGGTCTCTCAATCCCTTTACGGTGCGTACTTTGCTGTGCCTGTCCTTGCCCCCAAAAGTACGCGAGACACGTACGATTCTCGGGTTCTTGTTGTTAGACCAATGCCTTGAAGAAGATGGGAATTTGTTTGGATTATTGGGATCATGAGTTTCTCTTTTGGCTTGGAAGTCTTTTTCATTTGGATTCATGATCAGAGTTCTTGATTCATCATTAGCATATACTGAAAAAAGAACACAATAGATCAACAAGTTATAGGTAATCTTTCTTTAAACAACAACAACAACAAATTGAGATACGCTATATGAACGATATTGTTCAAAAGATTTAGTCCTAATTCATGATCTCAAAATTATTGACATAATCTTCTACATATAGCTAGCTGAATATGTCTTGGAAATTAACTTAGTATTTTTCTCTTGGATTCAATATCATATTTCTTGATCCATCATATCATGTTCTGAAACTACAAAAATTCTACAAGCTAAAGTAATCTTTCCTTTAAGCAATATTAAAAGGTACCTAATTCATGTTCAAACATTGACATAATATAATCTTCTATATCACTAGATGAATATATCATTGAAAGTAAAAAAGGCTTATAAGCACAAGATTCTTAGTCCTCTTTAAATCCTGATTTCAAAAACTTTATTTAGCAAACCGGCAGTAGTTTTCAACAATAATTTTGCTTCACCAGAAATAGAAAATTTCATCCAAATCGACATGAAAAAAATCCATCTGTGTTACTTTTTTTTTTTTTACTTATTATTATTTGTAAACAAGATCCGTGTTAGATTTTGCCCAAATTAAGAATTATCTGAAAGGGCTTTGCAAGAATCTCACATAATTCAAAAGAGAGATATATAAGTAAACTGTATATATCTGTTTCTGAGGATTTAGAGAAAAGCTCATAGAATGGGAAGTAACCAATATATATGTAAGGATTAAATTAAATAGAACATTTAATAAGAAAAAATTCTAGGTTTAAACTATTTTCAGAAACAAATAGGAAAATTTGTTTTTAAAACGTCTTGGATAAACCATGAAAAATTACATATAGCAACATCAGAAATTGATAGATTATTAATTAAACTCAGATCCCAAAAGAAACAAGAAAAAGAAACTCACTTTTACTACTACAGTTGATAAAAACCAAACCTAAATCTTCTCTCTTTTGCAGCTGCTTTCAAACAATAGGCTGCTGCAGTTTCAGTACAATCTCATATATAGCAGTTGATGAGAAGCTTGAACTGAAAAAACCTTCACCTGCTCAAAGAGAATTTAGTAGCTTAATAAAGTTTGATTTATAAAGTGAAGATGACATAATATTACACCATATACCATGTTGCGAAAAAAGAAAAAAATAAAAGGTATGGTTCATTTTGCGGCCATGTGTCGTTTACTTATAATGACACATGATAATTTTTGGCAATTTATGGAATTTATCGGAAATAACCAAACTAGATGTTGTACCATAGTTGGCAAAATTCAATGACTTTATAAGCAAGGACATGTGTTTAGGTTTTTTGTTTTGGATTTTGTCATGCTAAATAATAATGAAAGTTTATTTGAGATTTGTAGACTTTTAACACCAAATAGGACCAACCTATGCATGATGGAAAAGAAGGGCAAACAGCTTTATTGCAAAACAGCAAATAACTTTAATTATTAGAGATAAAATAATAATTTCAAATGGTGCACATGGAATGAAAGTGTGCATGCCTGGCTAGCTCAATAATCAAATTATTATGTAATGGAAGTATAATTAATTAAGCACATTAAGGATTGGAATTCGATGCATGCAAAGAATTTACTATGGATGACTGTAATTTAAATATCACATGCGATAGAGTGAGAAATTTAATAAAGATATTAGCAATAAATCAGGTGACACACATCTAGAGATGATACCAGAATGTCGCTTACTATGGTTCAAAACGAAGACTCATATGAAATGTGTAAGACAGATCGGATAGAGCACGGGGACGACTGAAAAAAAATGTAGTTGTACAGAATGAATGAAGCTTCGAAACATACATGCATGAAGATGTCCGGCTGAAACGGAACGAGCAGATAAAGAGACTAGCTAGCTAACTAAACATTTGGTGCCTACAACCCACTTAAAATTATTAACTGGAATTGTAAGCTTGGTTCTTGTTGTTGTTTTCATCTGATCAGAGTGTAATTAATTTATTTTAGACACTTGCGTGTTTTTGTAAATTTAATTTAATTACATAAATTAGATGAAAGTGAGATTACTGATCGTGATATAGTATGGTATCTTTTTTTATAGAGAAGGGACCATGGTAGGTTCTTTAAAGCTTCTGATTAGTACTCAGAGGACCACACAATTTTGCAGTGAGATTTGCATATGCTGCAACTTGTACACACACAAAGAGTGTACATGTGCGTGTGTTTTTGTGTATATGTAATTATGTATGTTAATGACAAGTGTTTGTTACCATAAACTTAAGACAAATGCCAATTAGATTGATGCATTATTAAGATTATATTATTGCTGGCTAGGATGCAATAATTAATGTTCGAGCGCTATACATACTCTTGTGAGCATTATTTGTACTTTCAAGCTAAGCATATGTATTTTTTCTTGCACAAATTATGTAGAATAGTATGTTATATTAATAGCATATACCAAGAGGGCAGGGGGGGGGGGGAGATGTTCATAAAGCTAGGTATCGAGAGTTTCATTATATTGATTTATATAGTACGTATTATAATTTTCAATAAGAGAAATAGTGGCACTTAGATATAAATAATATTTACTTGAATTGTAACTGTGATACAACACATGTGTACACACATATAGTTGGCATTAATTGATGTATACAAAAGAATTATATATATAAGTAATTAAATATTTATAGCATGCTGTATATATATTCTCAATTGAACCAGTTGACAACCAATACATAATTAATGAGTAATATAATTTGGAGTAATGAATTTCCTCTCCTTCAATCACCATAAAAGAATGCATACAATTATGCAGTTTACATACTTAAGTGTAGAAACTAGGAGATCATCTAACACCAATTTACTAGTTTCTCCCCATGTCGTCATTCATAAAACACTTAATCTCCAAATAAAAATTAAACTAGTGGAAGTATAAAGTACTTCATCAACCCTAATGGTAATTATCAGAAAATGTTAATGAGAAAGTATGTACATAGAAAAATAAATAACAAACTTCAATGTTATAATTGGTTTTCACATCATATCCAATTATATATTATATATGACAATAGAAAAACATTAATGGAAAAGGGTTTTACTCGAGTATAACTGCTTTCTTGGGATTAATACTGTAGCTGCAAACCCCATGCAAGTCAAAAAAGCAGGTAAGTGGTCACTACTGTCTTTTCATTGTCATCGAGGAATTTACAACTAACAGATACAAATCTATTACAAACCACAGCTGCCAATAGTACATATCTATCTATATATATGTGTGTATATATATATATATATATATGTATGTATGTAAGTATGTATGCGTTCATGTGTGTGAGCAAACTGTTAGGGCTTAAAGTTAACCCTAGCTCGTGCATGCAAAATGTGACAAAAGAGTCTAGCTATAACTTAAAAGTTAAAAGAGTAATCTCAATTCATGAGACACGTAAACTATATGAATCAAAAGTAAACTACATGAAGTTGAAAAATATGATAATTAATCGGTACGCTAATTAATTTTATCTATGTGTCGTAAATCTGCTATTTGCCATGAAATACTTGTTGGTGTCATACAACTATAATTAACTACTATTTGTCTTCATTAATTCCTTTGTATATTTACAATTATATATATATATATATATCGACATAAACTGAAGATCAGCTAACAAAATTATTTTATAGTTATATGTATGTGGATGGGGTAAGATCAAAGGGCCATAGGGGAAAAAGAGAAGTACTGGGGTTCACGAGAATTGGGCATACTTCGAAGTGTCGCATTTCAATGGCCAGGCAATTAGAACAGATAATTAATTGAGAGGCAATAATTTATGGATATGATAGAGCGGTGCAGAAAATTCTGTTATATTCTGCAAACAAATTGAAAACGAAGGCAGGCTCACTACAAGAATTTTGGGCCATCTGCAACCGTCCGGGCGGTTGCAGAAGGCCCATGGGCGGTCGCCCGAAGGGTATCCGCGACCGCTGGGGCGGTCGCCGCGTCGGTCGCGGATACCCCTCGTCGTGGGCCGCTTGCGACCGCCGAGCGGTCGCCCTTACACCAAGGCGACTGCCTAGCGGTCGCTATAGGAAGGGGCGACCGCTCGGCGGTCGCCATACTAAGGGGCGACCGCTAGGCGGTCGCCATGTAACGCGGCGACCGCTAGGCGGTCGCCATGCAACGGGGCGACCGCTAGCCGGTTGCCCACTCTAAGGCGACCGCATAGTGGTCGCCAAACGTAATGGGCAACCGCTTGGCGGTCACCAACTATAGGGCGACCGCCAAGCGGTCGCCAACTATAGGGCGACTGCACAGCGGTTGCCACCCAGAAGGGGCGACCGCCACACGGTTGCTATTTTATTCAAGGTCCGCAACCACCAAACGGTTGCTATTTTATTTACGGATATGGCAACCGCTAAGCGGTTGCGAAGTCCTTAATAAAATGGCAACCACTAGGCGGTTGCAAGGTTTTTGGAGGTTCACAAATTCAAAAGTTCGCAACTGCCTAGCGGTTGCAAGTTAAAGCTTGCAACCGCCTGGCGGTTGCGAGTTAAAGCTCGCAACTGTCAGGCGGTTGCAAATAATATTCTTCAAAATAAAAAAAAACAATAATATTTCGTGAAATTTCCGAAATATTATTGTTTTTTTGTCGAAATAAAATGGTAAAACTGAAAAACATACAAACAAAAAGAAGTGAAACAAAAGTAAGTGAAACAAAAAGATAAGAATTGAAAAAAGTGTTTGGTGTTTTGTTTTGGGGATGAAAGAGAGGTAATTTGGGTTTTGGTGGATTGGAAAAAAATGGTGTTTGGTATTTTGTTATGAAGATAAAAGAAAGTGCTTGGATTTTTGTTTGAAATATAAAATAAAAGAAAGTAGTTGGGTGTTTTGTTGAAGATATAAATTCAAGAAGTTCTTGAGTTTTTGTGGATTGAAAAAAAAAAGTGTTTGGTATTTTGTTGGAGATAAAAAAGAAGAGAGTGTTTATGTGTTTTGTTGAAGATATAAAGGAAAAAAAGTGTTTGATTATTTTGTATTGTAGATAAGAAGAAGTTTTTGGGTTTTTTTTGTGGATTGGAATAGAAGAGAGTGTTTGTGTTTTGATTTGGAGATAAAATGAAGTCTTGAGTTTTTTTGAGAGTGTATGAGTTGTGAATGAAAAATTAGGGGAAGAATGGTGGGTATATATAAGATTTGGGTGAAAATTTTGAATTTTCGTGAAAATTTGAAATTCCCCCCCCCCCCCCCATTTTAGCAGCATTTGCAACCGCTCGGCGGTTGCAACGTATTGAAAATTTTGAATTTTCGTGAAATTTTGAATTTCCCCCCAAATCCCGCCCAATTTCAGCAAAATTGGCAACCGCCGAGCGGTTGCAAATATACATGGCGACCGCCTGGCGGTTGCCATGATACGATATAGCAACCGCTCGGCGGTTGCTATAATCAGATATAGCAACCGCTCGGCGGTTGTTATGGTCAGATATAGCAACCGCCAAGCGGTTGCAATTAATATTCATGTTTAAAATTAGTGATTTTTGTCAAGTATCTTGATGAGTTTGTGTTTATAGATAAGAAATATCATTATTAATTCCACGGATCAGTAATAAATGACTACAAAACTATTGCTCGAGTTAGTAAAATAGTAGATTATGATTGATTTGACGAGTTATCAACGATACACCTATATATTATGTTAAACTAATCATCATAATTAGTCCATGATGTTGTCCCCAAGATTAATTTTGCAATGAAATCTTATCATTTGATTTGTTTTTAACTATTTTAATATAATTATCAAATGATCAAACAACGCGTGACAACGAATCAACCAAAATAGTAAAAATTCATTTATGAATATTATTTGCAACCGCCTAGCGGTTGCAAATGACCAGCATCCGCAACCGCCTAGACGGTCGCTATGACACAAAGCGACCGCTCAGCGGTTGCAATATATTGTAGCGACCGCCAGGCGGTCGCTGATACTTGTTATCTGCAACCGCTGAGCGGTTGCAGATAATGTTCATATTTGAAATTATCAATTTTTGGTAAGTATCTTGATGTGTTGATGTTTAGTAAACTCCAATATTCTTATTACATGTGAATACTAGTAGTAAAAGATTACAAGACTATAATTGAGTTAGTAAAATAGTAGATTACACGTAATAAGGCGAGTTATATATATATCAACGACTAATCATCATATGTAGTCATTTATGCTGTCCCAAGCTTAATTTTGCTGACAAACATTATAAGTGTAGTTATTGTAACTATGATTAGGTTAATTAGCAATTTGTGAAACATAGGGGTTGTGAAAATGTAAGAATTATGGTATGAACATTATCAGCAACCGCTTAGCGGTTGCTGATACCCAGAATAAGCGACCGCCTAGCGGTCGCTCCACGACCTTGCAACCGCGAGGCGGTCGCTCCATAACATTGCAACCGCCAGGCGGTCGCTATGGGGCTTGGCCACCGCTTGGCGGTTGCGGACTTACTAGCCGTTGTTATCCGCAACCGCCTGGCGGTTGCAAGAACTACTAGTCGTTGTTATCTGCAACCGCCAGGCGGTTGCGAAGTTGCAGATTTTTTGTTATAAATACCTCCCCACTTCACTTGCATAATTCATTCTCCCCACCACTTACTCTTAAGGTACATACGTTTTCTCCCTTAATAATATTAGAAATGTCTTATTTTATTTAAATGTTATAAAATTTCTATTTAATTAATTAATGCTTTTTTATTTATTTCATTTGTTTATAGGTCTTGTCGAAACGTTATCGTGGAACTTGTTGTTGTGGATACAACATTCTTGAATTTTTTTATACCATTCGTTTGTTTACGCTACAAGAGGTACGTTGTTATTTTATTTGTTTATAATTAATTATGTGTGTGTTAGTTTTAATTAAATTGAAAATTGTTAGTAGTGTAAATTATAAATATTTATTTTAACGTAGATAAACAATGGAATATCAAGCCGATAAATCTTGGATGTACAATATGTTCGATAGCGATGGTTATTTACAAGAAAGTTTTGTGTTTGGTGTTCGTTCGTTCATAGAATACGCTTCGCAAGCATCCGAATTCTTAGATCTAGAAAACCGTATAAGGTGCCCGTGCAAGAAATGCAAAAATAGAGTGTTTTTTCCGAAATACTCGGTCTGTGATCATCTTCATAAGTCAGGATTTACGCCCGGATATCACGTTTGGGTTTTTCACGGGGAAGAGTACTCAAGGCCTGCCATGCCGTATATGCCCGACCTCCCAATCACATCACACATCAATATTCCCGACCTCTCTGTTCATTGTGATGATTCGTTTAGAGACATGGTGGTAGATACACGTGGAGGTCGATTTGATGAGGATGAGGTGCGTAACGAGGATCCAAATCCCGACGCAAAATCATTCTACAATTTGATGTATCTAGGAAAGGTGAATATTCATCCTAGAAAAAATACATCTATCCTTCAGTGGATCGCAGAGTGGTTGAGGGACAAGACACTACACAAGATGAGTAATATTTCTTCTGATAAGGCTTTTAACAAGGCGAAGGAAGGTTTCTTGGATGAGACAGTGAAGTTGTTACCTAAGGGCACGAAAGGGATGCTCCGTATGATGCGAACATTGGGGTTAGGCTACGAGAAGATTGATTGTTGTACTAAACAGTGTTTCTTGTTCTACGGGGAGGCGAATAAGGCCTTAGACAAATGCCCGGTATGCGGGACGAATAGATACGTGGCCGGTTTGAAATCAAAGGTCGGGAGGAGGAAATTGTGGTATTTCCCTTTAACTCCCCGTCTTCAAAGGTTGTATTATACTATAGGCACTGCTCGACATATGACTTGGCATTTGAAGTGTCGAGGGGCTACAGATAGAATGATTCACCCAGCTTCAGGAGAGGCATGGCGCCACTTCGATCGAACGCACCCGGATTTTGCAGCAGAGCCCAGGAACGTACGTCTAGGTTTATGTACGGATGGGTTCACACCATATAACTCATTTGGCAAGAGCTACTCTTGTTGGCCAGTGTTTGTCACGCCGTATAATCTTCCTTCAGATCTTTGCATAAGACCAGAGTTTATATTTTTGAGCCTTATCATTTCTGGCCCAGAGAGTCCGGGAAAGAATTTGGATGTTTTTCTGAGACCACTGATTGACGAACTGAATGTTTTATGGAGTACTGGGACTGAGACATTCGATAGTTTGAGAAAGGAAAACTTCAGATTGAGAGCATCCCTGATGTGGACGATTAGTGATTTTCCAGCGTACGGAATGTTATCTCAGTGGAGTACGCACGGGAGGTTTTCGTGTCCTTACTGTATGGGGGATACTCAATCTTTTACACTGGCAAACGGCGGTAAACCGTGCTTTTTTGATTGCCATCGTCGGTTTTTGCCCATAGGTCATTCCTGGAGGCGCGATAAAAATTCCTTTTACTTAGGGGAAGAAAGGCTAGAAGCACCTATTCCTAGGAAATCTGGCGATGAGATGAGGTTAATTGTGGAGCAGCTTGAGCCTGTCGGATTTGGAGTTGAAGCAAAAAAGCTATCGGGTAAAGGGGTGACGCATAATTGGTTGAGAAAGAGTATTTTCTGGGAACTACCCTATTGGTCCACAAACTTGATTCGTCACAATCTAGATGTCATGCACTGCGAGAAGAATTTCTTCGATAACATCATCAACACGGTGTTGGATGACTCTAAGACAAAGGACAACATCAAGTCGAGGAAAGATTTGGAGATCTTGACGAACCGTACTGAGCTGTTTTTACAGCCAGGTGGTCGCCGCGGGCTTTCTGCCAAGCCAAAGGCAACCTACTGTCTCACGAAGGAGCAAAAGAAAAAGGTGTTTGAATGGTTGGTCAATCTAAAGTTTCCAGATAGATACGCATCGAACTTGGAACGATGTGTACAGAAGCAGCAACAGAGGTTGTTTGGTATGAAGAGTCATGATTGTCACGTCTTCATGCAGAGATTGATTCCGATTGCTTTTCGTGACTTTCTGCCACTAGAAATTTTTTGTCGCCCACTTCTTTTTTGTTGGTGGCGACCGCCTAGCGGTCGCCACCCATTATGGGCGACCGCCTAGCGGTCGCCCGGCGGTCGCCGATAATAGCGACCGCCGTGGCGGTTGGGGGGGCGGTTGCGGATGCCCCCCAAATCTTGTAGTGGCTAGTTGCAGGCATATACATAATTTGTCTCTTCTTAAGCGTTGGTGATATATATTATAATAATAATTGGATTGTATCTGTATATATATGTATGTATACCGATAAATTGAATAATACCTCGATGAGTTATTTTATGTATGTAACACTTAGTATTCGCTTCATATTCTGATCATGGGACAGACATTTGGTAAGTAACTGTTGAAGATTAGATATAAATATATAAATACCCAGCTTCTTTAAGAGTTTAAGCTTTTAAATGAGATGACAAAATTAATATGGTATCAGAGCCTAGGCCGGAGAGATCTTGGGTTCGAATTCCATCGCCACTCAATTATTAAAAAGTGCTACATGACAGATGTAACAAAAAGATTTCCAACCTGCACGTGAAGAGGCGTGTTGGGGATTTGATATAAATATATAAATGCCTACCCTCTCAACAGTTTAAACTTTTAAATGAGATGGTAAATTTAATAGTAAATTAGTAACACCTGAAATATTTTGTTAAGGGGAATATTTATTATCCAAAGTATAAAATTTCTCTTCTTTAACTTATCCAACTCTAAGCCTTAACTTTAACGCTCTCGAGTTGGCCAAATCTTCCAAGTGCTATATGTTGCTCCTGTTAAAAAAAAAATCGCACATGGGATAGTATTGCACATCTGTTCTAGGAAGCCTTCCTTATCACCCTGTTCTAGGAAGCCTTCCTTATCACCCGCAACACATGCAACAAAACCCAACTCTTTAAGTACTTCAATTCTGACTTAATAGGTGAAAATATATATATATAACAAAAACCTTCACCTTTTATTTATTACACGTCGAAATGTGGCACATATACATAAGCATAACACGTTGAAATTCTCAGCTTAGGACAGACGTGTTAGTAAAATAGCACGAAAACAAACAAAATACAATAGATTAAATTGACAAAAGTAAATACAGAAATTACAGTAAACAAGATACAGTAATCAAAATAAACCTTCGGCTGTGGGCGAAGAAATGTGGAAGTCGAGGACCTTGCGATTTTCTTAAAACATATTCGCCATCTCTACGTGATTGAGAAAATGCGAGCGACCGTCTCTCAGGATAAAACGACTACAGGCAGAATTGCGTGCACAAGCAAGGACTACCCCGGCAAACTCGAACGGTAGCTTTCCTCTACCACCACATAGGAAAACATGTTTCACATCTCGAACTCGTCAAAACGACATGTGGGATCCGCTCAAAATCTAACTCGAAGTCAGTTGCACAAATACATTTTCTTGGCTCATTTTCCAACAAGACGGATATAGAACAAGGACAACCAAAGAAATATTAATGGAGGTGTTAACCCTAAGTTTTTTGGTATCGAATTTACCTCACGATACCTCAGTATCGGGCGACTTAAATGTTCCCCCGATACTACACGGTATCTTACACAAGAAGGTCATAGAATACAAATCTCGCGCAGGGTATTGAAAAGCTTCAGATAGCTCCACAGATACCCCCTAGGGATACGCTACTCATGCACTTACCTTGCCCCTTAAAAGCGACGCCCTCGTAGCCTTAAAAGGCCCCAAAAGAGACATTGATGGAAAGGCATATTCCCCAAACCCCTTGGGAACAAGGCATCAGAGCAACAAGGCATCAGAGCAACAAGTCACCCTCGAGCTCGATTAAAACCACTTGAAAAAGTCTTATCCTAAAAAGGACACATGTCATCAGATCTCCAAGACGATAGCATTATAAGAAACTATGTCAGCTCTCTCGGAGACAGTTGTCTACACAAAAGAGAAAGAGGCCCGATGATCCCCCACCCCCACCCCAATAGTGACATCTGTCCACAAAGATATCCCATTGTTGTAACTATGAATCCCTATAAAAAGGGATCGAAGAAGGAAAAATAGAGATAGACTTTCGGAGGGACAACAAAAATAATATAAACTCTCTTCAAAATTGGGCAAAGCGTTGTTACTCATCCTAAAAAATCAACGATGAATAAAAACCGTTAACAAAATGGCGTCGTTTGTGGGAACGCTATAACATCTTGCCTTGGAGAACGTTTGAAGAAGTTTCCCCACAAAGAGCCATGAGCCACCCTGTAACCTCTCCAAACAACTCCCAAAATTCTACCGACCATATTAGAGGTGATTCCTCAGAAGCTCAATCATCTCTTGCAAGAGAAAGAGGGGATTTTATAAATGTCCCACGAGACGTATTCGAACACCTGGCTGAGGGAGCCGTGGGAAGAACCCGACCAGAAATTGGCTACCCCCGAGAGGGTCTCCCCCCCACCCCCCACCCCCCGGTCTTCTAGGAAACAAAACAATTTGGAGGAATACGAGTCTCACCCTAGATCTCGTTTCCAGCCAACCTACCATCGTCAGGATACCCACTCCCTATACGACCGAGGGCGACAAACCCCTTTCGAAGATAATAGAGGCAGAAGACCCCGGAATTTTGAAAGAATGGAATCTCCATACCCACGCGAGCGTAGGATACCCCTCACTCCCTCGGGGGTGGACGACTCTCTATGGAATATGGTCAATAGCCTACAAAGGGAAATGAGGGACATAAAGTAAAACATTACCCCTGGGGAAGAACTCATCTACCACAGATCCCCTTTCGTCCCAGAAATTGTTCACGCCTTGGTCCCCTCGGGGATGCGACCCAGCAACCTCCCTCTATACACGGGGGATAAAGACGGAACGGATCCCTAAGACCATATCCATCAGTATATAGCCACCATGGACCTGGCCTCGACACCCGACTATGCCCTTTGTCGAGTGTTGCGGGCAGAGCACATGCTTGGTTCTCTCAGTTCCTCCCTGGTATTGTTTCTCACTTTGATCAGCTAGCGTGTTTATTTGTACGATAGTTTACCTGTAACCAGAGATATCCCAAGTCTGCTAGCCATTTGTTCACCATCAAGCAAAATAAAGACAAACCTCTTAGGGATAATATGAAGCGTTTCTCTGACGAAGCCTTGGACGTCCCAAACGCTAACCCTGCAATTATTGCGGATATTTTGACACAAGGGCTACGAACCGGAGACTTTTTCCGATATCTTATGGGCAACCAGATCAAGGATATGAACGAACTTATGCACAAAGCAGAAACCTACATCATTATGAAATAGGCCAAAAACTCTAAAATTCAGGCAGAAAGCCACGACCTCGAGACGCAGAGACGAGGGAGGTCATGTAAAACAGCATTTCCAACCCGCGTCGTTGCCCCCCTTAACCTTTACTCCAGTTGAAGTGCTCAGGAAGCACGGACCTACAATGGCCACGGCCTGTCAAAAGACCCCACAATAAGAAAGATTCAGGTAAGTTCTGTAAATACCATAAAACATAGGGGCATGATACGGACGCCTGTACTACCTTAAAAACTAAGATACACCGGCTACTCAGTGTCGGATATCTAGGGAACTATTTGAAAACAATCAAGAAACACCTAAACTCAACATTTGGAAGAGAATTCGATCTGAAGGACCATCAGAAGAAAGGGGATCTGGCGCAAAATATCATGAAGACATCCCCCATTCGGGACTTCCTCCGCCTCCGGACTCCTACGAAGACAATCCCCCATCAGGCCGAACCATAAATATGATAGAAGGGGGGGATATTTCTACATCTCCCCCCGAAAAGAAGAAGAAGTATTTGAAAGAGGCCCGACGGGTAGAACAAGGGCCACCCATATGCTCTATCCAATGAGCTAAATTACCTATTATTTCCTTTGGACCCGATGACCTGAAAGGCGTCGTATATCCTCACGAGGATCCACTAGTCATCGAAGCCACAGTTTTTGGGATCAAAGTCCAACGCATTCTCATAGATACGGGCAGCTCAGTTGATGTTCTCTTCCTGTCCACGTATCTTGCAATGGGATTGAAAAGGGAACACTTGGAAGCGGCCAAAGTACCACTTGTTGGATTTTTAGGAGAGGCGTGCCGCACCCTGGGGATCGTCACCTTACCTATGTCCTGGGGGGAGGGCGCCATGAGACGCACGGAATATACCAAATTTTGGGTGGTAGAAGCATCCTCCCGGACGTACAACGCTATATACGGTAGACCGTCCATACGAACGTTTGAGGCTATTCCTTCTACCCTTCACCTAAAGGTCAAATTCCCCACACTCTCGGGCGTGTGAGAGGTCAGGGGCAATTAAACTAAGGCCCGAGAGTGTCGTATGAACGCTATTCCCTCGGAAAAAGACGGGGATACTACTACTTCTATGAAAAAACAAAAATTAGAGGAGGAGTTGAAGGTACAGCCGGTGGAAAAACTAAAACGATTGAGATAATAGAGGGAGATCCCACCAAGGTTATCAAGATAGGGACAGGGATGGACCCCGGAGTAGAAGGGGGGGTGATACTCATGCTCAAACAGTTTAACCATCTTTTCGCCTAGGAAGGTGGACCCCCAGGAAGGATAAATGAAAGGGTATGTCAACACTTTTTAAAAGTTAAGACAGAGGCCAACCAGTCCAACAAAAAAAAAGGAACATGGGACCAGACAGGAAAAAAATTATCTGATCCGAGGTTCAGCGACTACTCAACCTATGACAGATTCGTGAAGTCCAATATCCTGAGTGGTTGGCTAATGTGGTCATTGTCCCCAAAATAGGGGCATATGGCGGATGTGCATTGATTTCACCAATCTAAAAGATGTTTGTCCCAATGATTGCTACCCCCTTCCCAACATAGACCAACTCGTAGATTCTACTATTGGGTGTACCCTATTGTCTACCATGGATGGGGACCATGGATATAACCAAATCCCGATGGCCGCTATGGATCAAGACAAAACCAGCTTCATCACGGATGCAGGCACCTTTTGTTACTTAGTAATGCCATTTGGACTGAAAAACGCAGGTGCCACGTACCAACGTCTGGTAAACCTCATGTTTGTAGGGCTAATTGGGAAATCAATGGAGGTGTACGTGGATGACATGATCGTTAAAAGTCATCGAGCAGAAGATCATTCTGAGGATCTCCGTAAGGCGCTAGCCATCATGGACCGATTCGGAATGAAAGTCAACCCCCAGAAATGCTCTTTCGACATAAAATAAGGAAAATTCCTAGGCTTCATGGTAATGGAGAAGGGCATAGAAATGAATCCCGAAAAGGCCCATGCCCACTCCTCGGAACATCAAATATGTCCAGAAACTAACAGGGAGAATGGCATCTTTAAGTAGATTCGTCTCTAAGTCCGCTGATAAAGGCCTACCCTTCTTCAAAATCCTAAGGAACATCAAAGACTTCCAATGGACCAAACGATGCGAAGAAGCACTCGCGGAACTAAAGAATTATTTGACTCACCCACCCCTGTTGGTAAAACCCACGCCTCAGGAGGAGTTGTTCGTCTATCTAGCAGCGGGGGATGAGGCCGTAAGTGCCGTACTAGTTAAAGAACATAATAGAGAACATTGCCATGTGTACTACGTCAGCAAGACCCTCCAAGGAGCGGAGGGGTAATATACTCAAACTGAAAAATTAGTACAGGCTCTAGCTACCACCGCATGCAAGTTACGTCCCTATTTCCTCTCTCACCCCATCACAATACTAACCAAATACCCCATGCGAACCATCCTCAATAAGCCCAAGACCTCAGGCCGACTCATTAAATGGGTCGTTGAACTCACGAAATACGACATCTCCTATGCCCCATGCCCTCGATGAAAGCCCAAGTACTAGCCGACTTTATCATGGAGATGACATGCCTAGAAGTTATCCAAGCTTCGACTTTATGGCACATGTTCGTGGATGGATCCACTACTGCCACGCATGGTGGAGTAGGAGTAGTCCTCTGCAATACGGAGATAGAAGAAGAAACTCTATACTTCGCCATCAGACTAGATTATCCCCTATCCAACAACTAGGCGGAATACGAGGCCCTACTTATAGGGATGAGACTAGCGCAAGATGTGGGAATCAAAAGGGTTAAAGTGCACAGCGATTCTCAGCTAATTGTACAACAAGTCAATGGCGCCTATGAGGCTAGAGAAGACAGAATGCGCGATTATCTCCAAGTCGTCCAACAAAAGGGTAACTGGTTTGAGAGTTATGAAATAATTCAATTCCTTCGTTCTGACAACCAAGAGGCGGACGCCTTGTCTAAAATTGCCTCTCAAACAGCCACCATACACACCCGACGCATCATTCTCCTACAGGCTACCTCATCGGAGAAATCTGAAACCCAGGAAATTGGGGCCACGATAGAACCCACGCCAGATGAATGGATGACTCCAATCATAACATATTTAAAGCATCCGGAAGAATACCCCCCGACAAGATAGACCGCCAAGCAATGGCTTGCAGAACTGCCTGATACTTCATCCACGAAGGCATCCTCTACCGTTGGTCCTATTCTCATCCCTACGCTAGGTGCCTAAACAGAGGAGAGGCTGAACAAGTTATTCGAGAAATCCACGAAAGAACTTGTGGGAGCCATACAGGGGGGAGAAAGTATGACAGGACGCATCATGCGCCAAGGTTACTACTGGCCTACGATGGAGCTGGATTATCAAGAACATGCTAGGCGATGCAAGTCATGCCAAACTTTTTCCCGCAGAATCCATCAACCTACTGTGTCTTGGATATCCGGACCGGCCCCATATCCCTTTGCCAAATGGGGAATTGACATCGTGGGACCCCTCATCCCCAACGTGGGCCAAAAAAAGTTCCTACTCGTAGCCATAGACTACTTCACCAAATGGGTAGAGGCGGACCACTGGCTAGGGTCACCTCGGGGGCAGTCATCAATTTCCTTTGGAGAAATATTATATGTCGCTTCGGCGTCCCCCGATGCTTAGTTAGTGACAACGGACTTCAATTCACTAGTCAAGACCTAGAAAAGTGGTGTGACCACTGGGTAATTAAGCATCGCTTTGCCTCTGTAGGCTATCCTCAAGCCAATGGTCAAGTAGAGAGAACCAATCAAACATTGCTCAAGAATCTGAAAGCAAGGTTGTATTGGCACAAAGCTAGATGGGTCGAAGAGATCCCTGGAATCTTATGGGCATATAGAACTACTCAACGAACCAGGACGGGGTAAACCCCATATAGCCTAGCTTATGGCAGTGAAGATCGTACCCCCAGAAGTAGTTGTGGAAAGCTGGAGGGTCCGGGAGTACAAAGAGATGAGCAATAGCTCCAATTTAGCCCTTGAGCTAGATCTCCTTGAAGAAAAAAGGGACCATGCAGCCCTTCGCATGGAACAATACAAAGCGCGTATGGCGAAGCATTGTAACGCCCGATTCCAATCCCGAGTCTTCCAAGTTGTGGACCTGGTGCTAAAAAGAGCGGAAGACTCTAAGAATGTAGGGAAACTCCAACTTAAATGGGAGGGACCCTTCAAAATAGCCAAAATTATTGTAGGCGCCACGTACCTGTTGGAAAACCACGAGGGGGAGTTATTTCACAACACCTGGAATGCATACAACTTAATTAAATACTACGCTTAATGTAAGCACATGTAGTGCAAGAACTGACCCCATTATGTATAAATAAAACGGGATCTGCAATAGATGTTAATGTTTGCAGAAGATGATGTGTATACTACAAAAGGAGAATAGCCTTGCCATTACAAAATTACAGTCCTCAAAGGGCTATAGGCAAACCTATCCCGGGACATCATCTATCTCCAAACAACTAAAAAAGGAAGTACACACGATAATTAATATACATATAAACACCATTATACTATCTACACACACCCAAGTTGAGAATGCTTAAAGGTCCTCCACGGGGCACTTTCCCTCCCGAATCAACCGGCGTCGTTGCTCTTCAGTTAGATCAATTGGCTCAATCAAGTCTACCGAGGGTATACCCACTCCCTCTAAAAGTGGCGTAACCTCTGAAGTTAAATCTAAGGAAGTACCCGGGAACCGAGGCACAATATTTAAACGAGGGATAACCGCAGTCGGGGGGAAATCAGGTAAGGACCGCACGGCCTCTTCACATAAGTGATATCTTATCCTTACCATGTCCCAGAACTCCTCCCGGAGCATATACTTAGGAGGAAGGGAATTGGACATATCCATCACGGCCTGAGCTCGAGCTAGCACCAGAGCCACCTCGTGTCTTTGCACTTCTTTCGTAACTTTTTAAAGTGCTACGTCCCTCTCCTCAGATGCCACGGACAGCCGTTCTTCCAACACTCGTAACTGGTCACAAAGATCCCCCACCCTTCCCTACAAACACATCACCCTGGCCCGCTCAAGGGACAAGCATCGTTCAACATCTCGGGATTTCTCCGATAGGTTCCTCAAAGCTGCAGTATGAAGGTCCTGCACTATTTCGCTATCGGCTTTAAGCATTTCAACATTATGCCTAGCCGATAAGAGTTCTATCTCTATATTATCTCGGTGGCGATAGATCAGTTCCATCTCTGACGCCACTTGATCCCTCCGGAAACCAACATCGTTAATCACCATGAACAACTACAAAAGTGAGAGAAGAGGTTGTGCAAATAAGACACCGCGATAAAAGTAACTTGAAGAGCGAAAGGAAAATCTTACCTCGCAAAGGTCCTTACAGGCCAAGTCCTGCAGAGAAGACAGATGAAGGTTGCTCAACACGGTGCAGTCTAAACTGTTCAACAAACCACTCAGAAAAGTGCGACAAAAAATGACGTCGGGATTTATCGCGGGAAATCGGCCTGCTTCTGCCGATGCGTCCCCACGCCCCTCTTTCTGAATAGGAGAAGATGGCCTAAGCTCCTCAACCACGTTCACTTGGCTTTCCCCAAGGCCCGAGGGCATCCTTCCAGAAGTACTACCTCCCATACCTGACAAAAAGCTCTCCTCTAAGGAACAAACTGGACCCGTAGGGACTCCAAATTTTAAGGACTCGGAGGTGTTGTGAGAAGGGCCCGCCTCACCGACCGATGGACCAATAAGCACCTGCAAAAAAGAGCCGTCTGCTCAAAGGGGACAGAAGCGGCGTAGCCACAGAAGACTCCGGGACAACACCATATCTCGATAGCGAGGAGCTCACACCCCCGTCGATGAGTCTGCCCTCTGAGGCGCTACTCAGAGGCCTCCCATTATATGCCCTTACAGCAAAAAACTCCATCTCCGACCCTATAATAAGAAACACGTATCAATCAAATTACAATGAGTAAATCACGTAAGCCTATAAAAGGATAGGAGGGAAAAAGCGTTACGGAAAAAGAAGTTAGTGTGCAACGGACGAGGAGGAAACTCTGAGGCCGCCCTCCCCTCCTGCAACCCAGCCATCGTCAAAGCATCCGAGAGTTCTAGCAAACTGCATATGTCGTAACTTCCTGAAAACAACAGAGTATCTTGCAAAGTCGCGGCCTCGTGAACTGCAGTCTCGGGGTTGGGCACTACATACCCCAATCCCCAATTAGTAGGCACACCCCACAGGAAGCTTGTCCATTTCGAGGCTTCAAGAAGAAGAATTGTGTTTTCCAGTCGTCCAGAGGAGTAACCCGCCTTGTAATAGTAGTAAATGAGCGACGATGGTCACGGTATACTAAGCTAAAAGAAGGCAAACCACTAGGATAGGGCCGCAAGATGAAAATACTCCCCACCCGATAGGGAGTAAGAGTTAGATCCAGGAGTCCACTACATAGAACCTATCCTACCAAGTAACGGTAAGAATTTGGGGTAAGCTGACTAGGGTAGATTTGCCAATACTTGAAAAGAGACTGCAAAAAATGATGGAATAACAGGCGGAGACCACATCGTATCTGGTCTGAATACACTATCATATACCCCTCAGGAGGATCATAAGCCCTCTGATTGCCATGAGGTAACAAGATATCATATCCGTCAAGATCCAAGTTATATTCCACAAATAACGATGCCACGGAGCCCATAGACTCCACATCTATAGCAGAGCCTACCCTTCCCCCACCCATCAAAACCCGGGAATTCACAGTAATAGTGTTAAACACGGAAAAATGGTCTATCGGAAGGTACGAATCCATCCCCGTAAAAACTTCCCATATATTATCTTCTAATAACATACTTATACGAGAGGGTGTTGGAGGCAATGGAGGGGAAAGACTTCTAAAAGTAGGGGATGAAGAACCTCCGATGTGCCTAGGACGGGATGCAAAGGCTTCATTCGGGATACGTCGCACTGTATGCACTGAAGGGGACCTCCGAAAAGGAACAAAGTTACTTTGAGAGCAGGATGAACGAGGAGTCATAATATCTCAAGTGAAAAGGAAAGCCAGGTGAACCAGTGTGAGTCTCTTTTCTAAGTGAAAATGATACTAGAGAATCTTCTTAAAAGAGAAAGTTTGGCTGGATATGATGAAAGTGATAGATTGAAGAAACGAAATATAAACTAACACAAGAGGGGTCCACTCCCAAGGAAGGGACCACCCAGATTTCGCGGCAGCTATAGCCAATGACGAGATAACGCAAAAAAGTCACGTGTCGCTTTCCCCTCGGCCTCCTTCATGCCACGAGGACATGCAGCTGCTATACTAAAATTTCTTGGATAAGACCAAACACTTCAAGGTTATCCAAGACTTTAAAGCAACATAAGTCCCCAAGAAGGTCCGTAATATACTCTCGTAAAATCAAAATCATCACACAAGGGGGACGCAAACAAAAGGGCAAACTTCCATTAAAAAAGAGTTTAAGTACAAGTGGCAAAACAGCCATCGTGAAAAAAAACTGAAAAGACTAAACACATCTACAATCTATCAACAAAAAAAAAACAAAAAAGAGAAAAAGCTCTTAAAATTCTAAACACTAGGAGGTGGAGCAGTCGTAGCAGGAACAGATGGAGAAGCTTCCGAGGAGTTCGCTGCAGATATCTCCGTTGAAAGAGAGGGAAGGGGCAAAGACATCGGGAGCACAGTGGCCACCGGAATAACAGTCTGAGTCGCAGAAGAAGGGGGCCATGTAGCAATGTGTTTCTCAAAAAGAGCATAAGCTTGCTCGAGGGTGGGCCTGGTCATCTCGCGAAGGTCCACCACACGTTGATCAATGTGAGGGGACACTTTCTTCTTCACCTGAGCAAAGCAGTTGAGGAAACCCCACGGTAGATGACCCACGAGATGCCCTTGGTGCTTCTGCATGTAAGAATTATAGCAATTCTGGAGCGTCTCTTCCCGAGCCTTCTTTGCAGCATCATCCACCTTCTGCTGCCAGACCTCTGGAGGAACTCCCTCCACCCCAGGAATTTTCGCCATCTCTTCCGTTAAAGTGTCCACTCGGAAAAGAGCTTGGCTTAAGTTCTTCTCCAACTCAGCAACCCTCGAGGCCTCGGCGACCTTTTCACTTTCTATGAACTCCACCTTCTCCTTCAAAACCAATCCTGAGGCCTCCAATTCCGAGAGCGCAGCCCCGAGACGCTTATTCTCGTTGCCCAGTTCAAACATTCACCGAGAGGCCTTAGTTCAGGCCACTTGATGCCTCTCCTTATGCTCTTTCAAGTCCTTGTTCTCCTCCGCCATCTTTCGTAACTTTTCCTCCGCCACCATAGCATTGTCGCGAAGCTTCCCGACCTCGAGTAAAATAAGGGGAAGCACTTTAGGCGCCTAAAAACAAAATTAAAGTATAAAGAAAATACCCAAATAAGACTGTAAAAAGGTAAGTAAAAAGGAAGTAACTCACCATGGTGGCCATCTAGTTGCAACAGGCCTGCAAGAAAGACCACCCATCCATCGGCAGTTGGTTGGTGGAGGCAAAGAACCGAGTAATCGTTCCCAGAGCAGCCTCTACACGCTCCTCCATAGGCACACCCCCAAAAGTGGGAGGACCAGAGGAAGACGGTGCCCCGGGAGAAACTACCCCCATAACCGGAACTTGGGTAACAATAGGATTGTCGGTCACGATGGCGGAAGAGAGTCCCGAGGGAGCAGGAGCCGCTTGATCAAAAAAAGACGGATTCAATGATAGCAACTCCGTCAGGCGTCAGCATCTCATCATTCCCCATGGGGCCCAACGGCGCCTTCCCGCCAGGAGTCATGAAAAAATGGCATATCTCATGAATACACACAACCATATATGAGTATCTCCATAAAAAAAAAAGACTCTAAATTCGGAAGTATACCAAAGTTAAAGGAGGGGTAGGAGAAGATATTCCCTCGTCTTGGACCATCGGAGCTTTCCCCTTATCTGCAAAAGTTGAACGTGACTCATCAGATTAAGAGTGGAAAGACTAATATAAACGAATTTACATAAGTCAAGGGGAAATACTTACCCGCAATCAAGGAGGGGATAATGGCAGCTTCCGTAGACGAGCCTCTCCTTCCCCCCCCCCCCCCACCGTAACGAGGGAGGATAAAACAGGGACATCCGCCATCTCAGAGGAAGCAGCAGACTTATCGAAGGAAAAAATATTAATATACTCCAGCGGAGCCGAAGGATCCTCTGTGGGGACACGAAGAGGAGACAAACGAACCCCTCTCAAACCAATATCGTCATCCGCCCCCACCAAAGTAAATGCGATGGCAGTGGTACTTACGAAGGTTACATCGGGGCCTTCTTCCGGGGCATCGGACGTCCCACTGGATGACCTCGACAAGGCTGTGGAAGCGGAGGAGCGAGTTTGTATTCTCCTAACAAGAGCCCTCGGGACCTCGGAATCCTCCGCCACCCCTACGGCCACAACCTTCTCGAATGCTCCACCAGGAGTATACAACTCGACACCCTCAAGCATAAAGGGTTTCAAAGTCTCCACTACAAAACCAAGTGTAAGTCAGACCAGTATATACGAAATTTGATCGCAAAAATAAAATAAATAAAATAAGATAAGAAAAAAGGAAGGAACATACCAAAAGTCGCCCAACACTCCGCGGGAACAACCAAGAGCTTCGATATCTTATCCATGAGGGCTATAAACCTCAGACCCACGGTGCGATAGATCACCGCGAAAGAAGGTGACTCCGCCAACGACTTCGCCGCGAATACATGCGAGAACACCAAAGTGTCATCTAAAACCCTCTCGGGAAAATGAGGCACTCCCCAGGAGTAAGGCATAACCCATTTCCCTACTATCGAACGGATATAAAAAAAACTTATTCTTCCAGGAGCTATAGGAACTCACATTCCCCTCCGAAATGGGATCCTCCTTCTCCCGATGACCAAAGCAATAAAAATGAACTCCCCCCGGGGATATCTTCAACTCAAAAATGGTAAAGAACCGAGCTACCGTGCAGTCTATCCCCTTCACCAAGCACCAGAACACGAACAAAGTCAACACCGTGAAAGAATTCGGAGTTAACTGGTTGGGGCATACGTTACAATACTTGAACACCTCGCAGAAGAAATGAGGGAAGAAGGACCGCAACCCAGCCCTTATCTGCGAGTAGTATATGGTGATATATCCCTCGGGTGGCGCATAACCCCGTTGATCAGCCATCGGAATCTCTACTTTTACATTCTGGCCTGATACTCCGAGATTCGTGCACAAAGCCTGCACCTCCTCCTGAGTGGCATGCTCATCGTTGTCTCCACTTTCTGAGAGCTCCGAGGGGCCCCACCCTTCTCAGAAGCCTTCTGGGACTTCTTGGTCTTTTTTCCACTACCCTCTGCCCTAATTGTCGCCGCCGCACTTCGCTTCTGAGAAACATGAGCAGGAGCCCCAGTCACCACTGAAGGATCAGAAGTAGGAGTAAACGCCACAGCGTTGGAACCTGAGGCGGCGGAAACTAGGTCGGTGGTAGATAGGGAAGCCATAGCAAAAGCAGAAGTGAAATTTAGAGAATCACGGCAAGAAAGAAAAACCTTAAAATTGCAGGAGAAAGCTTAGCAGAAAAAGAAATTAGAGGATTTTTTGGCACAAGAACAGATGGAAGAAAGGGGTTTTTGCGAAAAAAGCCAAGTGAAGGAAAAAGTGAGAATAAGGGGAGGTATATATAGCCTAAAAACTAACGGCACTCAAATCGTCTGTTACCCCCCCCCCCCCACATATCCCACTACCCCCCCGTTCCCTTAATGGGAACTAAATGCTCCCACCTCCTGAAATAAACCCACGACCCCATGACACGGAATCCAAAAAATTTGGACCGTTGTGACACTTTCCAAGAAACGTGTCTAACCGTTACAACACTCCCCAAAAAACATGGCCACTATACGAAACGCCGCGTTATTAATAATAGTAATAAAGAAAATCATAAATGAGTCTAACGGGCCAAAAAACACCAGCATCTTGGTCCTCCACCACCCTCGGAGAGCTCATTTTCGTTGCAATTCCTCTTGCCCAAAATACGAGGGCAACGGGAATTGGGGGGGCTGATGTTAACCCTAAGTTTTTTGGTATCGAATTTACCTCACGATACCTCAGTATCGGGCGCCTTAAATGTTCCCCCGATACTACACGGTATCTTACACAAGAAGGTCACATAGTACAAATCCCGCGCAGGGTATCGAAAAGCTTTAGATAGCTCCACAGATACCCCCTAGGGATACGCTACTCTTGCACTTAACTTACCTCTTAAAAACGACGCCCTCATAGCCTTAAAAGGCCCCAGAAGAGACACTGATGGAAAGGCATATTCCCCAGACCCCTCAGAAACAAGGCATCGGAGCAGCAATACACGTCACCCTCGAGCTCGATTAAAACCACTTGAAAAAGTCTTATCCTAAAAAGGACACATGTCATCAGATCTCCAAGACGATAGCATTATAAGGAACTATGTCAGCTCCCTCGGAGACAGTTGTCTACACAAAAGAGAAAGAGACCCGATGATTCCCCCAATAGTAACATATGTCCACAAAGATATCTCATTGTTGTAACTATGAATCCCTATAAAAAGGGATCAAGAAGGAAAAATAGAGATAGACTTTCGGAGGGACAACAAAAATAATATAAACTCTCTTCAAAATTGGGCAAAGCGTTGTTACTCATCCTCAAAAATCAACGATAAATAACAAATCTAATATTATTTTAGGTGTAATAATATTATCTCTACCTTCTTCTGTTGATTGTAATAATAATCAACCCAAAGTTAATGAAAAGAAGTAGTCTATGGCCGTTTTGACCTTATTGTCTTGTTGAATATCACCTAAATGTATGCCAATAAAAAAATGAAATATCAATATATAATCAAAGTACCCGCGGTCGCGATCGCCATTGTTGTCAAAGAATTACTCTCCATCAATCATCGTGTCATCATCTCCACTAAGATACCATGCCCGCCATCAATGTGATGTGTCTGTATTCAATTATTCATTAAAAAAGAAATACAAAAATTGATGTGTGTGAGAGAGCTATAGTAATGTGATTAAAAAAACTATATGATAACTGGATAAGTAATTTTTTTACAGATATTAATAATATGGATATAATACGACATAAGCATGACAGTGCGGTTTAATTTATTTATTATTTTTTAGAAAAGTAAATACAATATGGAATGCATACAATAAATTTATATCATATTGCATGTGCATTAATAGTTTAAAGCACTCTTTTGAAAATCGGCCCGGTCCGACCGGTTCAACCGAGAACCAATAACTTGTCCGACCCGGTTCTGCATGAAAAGCGGTTCGCAAGTTGTAGTGGGCGAACTGGCGCTTTAGGCCAATTCGTCCGGCGACTCGGTCGCCCAGTTCGGTCGGTTCGCTTTTTTTAAAAAAAAATTATGTTTCTGGAAATTGCGAGACTCGCCATTAATTTTTGATAAATTACAAACCTGCCTCGAAAAAAAAAAGAAAAAAATGCAGGACTTTGAAATGCCATAACTTTGCGTAGGAGCGTCAGTTTTGGACGCATTTTTTTTTATTTGGGGTATCTCGACGAGATCTATTTGGCCCAAGAAATTTTCAAAAAAAAACGTTGTTTTCCATCCTTAATTTTTATGATACGGTTGGCCAACATTTAAAAATCCAAAACAATCTTTTAACTTGTGTTAAATATATAATTTGTTGGATTATTTATTGTAGATATCTTAATGGTTTCCACTAATTTCAAAGAATTTGTTTTGTTGGAGGTCATGTGTTCAAGTCCTAATATTGTCATAACCATATTCTTATTTTTTTTATAATATAACAAAATATTAGTGACTTAAAATATTTCTTACAATCTTATAATTCTTTTATACAATTTATTTTTATTATTATATATTTTATTGAATGTTGACTTTAGTCAACAAATCGGTCTACCCAGTGGTCCGACCGATCCGACCTGTTAACTCACTACTCGGTAGCCTCACCGAGTCAGTCATCGGACCGGGTTTCAAAACACTGGTTTAAAGAACCTAATTAACTTATCATGCATGCGTAATGTCTAAAATACAGTTTACTTGTAAAACAGTCACAAACGAAGCTCGTGAGACAAAAAACACATTACGATATTAAAATATCAGATAGTGACTTATTATAAATATATATTGATGTGGAAATTGTTATATTGCTGGAAATAATTAGAAGTCTCCAAAAGTCTGGCTCCCAATGATGTGTCATTTTCTAGTCAGACAGTTATTTCTGAATACCTGTTTAATTTGAAGAAGGCATGCAGTGCAACCAATAATTATTAATGCTAAATGATTAATGCGTGCACATGTGCTCCCCCAATAAAGCAAAATTGTGACAGAAGGAAAAGTAAACTGCAAGTCCTACTGAACAAATTTTAATTATGCACTCAGAGATTAAAATTTTAATTAGTCTCTTGTACCTATCGTAGTTTGACTTTTATAAGTTAATGAAAGGTTAATAATTTCATTAGTAGCTTTCAAATTATGGTTGTGCAACTGCAAGGTGGTAGCCGAGTTTAGCCCAATTGCTTAGTTAGAAACGGATTTAGGCCGAACATCTTTGTCCATGGATCTGCATTTTATTCCAAGCGTCCAATTGCGGCCCAATAGGCCCAAAGTCTACTTTAAGACCTAATTGGTTAATGTTTCAATTTTTTCATGAGTTGGGTGATGTACGACGAATAAATTTTTTGCGACACATGCACAATGACGTAAGTACGTTCAGTACAATCACTGGTCTAAATCAACTTTGAAAATGGAATAATAAGAAAGTTTCTACCATTTGAAGTAGAGCAAATGGCAAATTACCTTGTAATCTATTAAATAGGCGCATTACTTTTTTGTAATTTTCAAATAGACGAATTACCCCATGTAATCCTAAAATTGGTGCACACCGTCTTCCTGCCAAATTTTTCATATACTTTTACTTGTACTTTGTCAAATTTTATTATTCAAAGATTTATTTTTTGTATATTTAGTAAGTTAGTGAAATATTATATCATCTTTTTGTAATTTAAAGTAAAAAACAATTAAAAAAAATAGATTTCTAAGAAGAAGTGGTAAGAAGAAATTAATCTCACTCACATTTTGGCAAGTAAGTTACACCTCCTTCCATAAGGGGGTATATTGCACCATTTGAAGATTAAGGGGGTAATATGCCTATTTATTTTTTACAGAGGGTAATGTGCTTTTTTTGCACATTACAGGGGTGATGTGCCAAAAACTCTTTGAAGTATTTTAATCGCATGTCAGAATGAACCATGTTTCTTTTTTACATAAAAAAATTCTTGTTTATTGTAATAAAAAAAAATTATGTTTATTCCATCGAATAAAGAAAAATGATTATGACAAACTCCTACAATTAATCAAATTGCCGTAATCAACTCTTAAAATATAACAAACTAACTCCTATCATTAAGGTAACAGTGTCTATAAATAAGAGTAAGAAGATATACAAAATTTCCAAATCCCTTTTTATTTAACAGTGTTATGACTGACTATTCCTACAGAATCTATCATATATATTTCCATTTTATAGGTAAAATATAGGGATAATTCAAACCCCCTGAACTATAGCGACTTTTGGACATCACCATTGAACTTTATAAATAAGCATTTTACTCCCTAACCTTTGCCAACCTGTTCGAGTTGCCCCATGGTAATTTTCTGACCAAAAAATCACCGGAATTTTTTTTTCTTTTTTTCAGAATCTTCTCGTTGTCGAGACGGTTCTGTTGTGGTGACGGTATCGCAAAACATAAAGTCATTACACGAGAAATTTAGTTTTAATTCGTTGAATTTTCGAAAAATATGAAGAACACTTGAAGGGGTTCATCACATTTTTTGAAAATTCGACGAATTAAAACTATATTTCCCGTGTAATGACTTTGAATTTTTCGACACCGTCACCACTAACGAAACCTTTTCGACGAGGAGAATATTGAGTCCAAATTTAGAAATTCGGCAAAAAAATCCTGCAACCCACCACTACGCCGCCGCGGTTTGCGGGAAAATTTTTGTCAAATTTTTTTTTTATTCTAATCGACTTTTCTACTCGTCATGGCGGCTCCAGTAGTGGTGACGGTATCGTAAAATTCAAAGACATTACACGAAAAATTTAGTTTTATTTCGTCGAATTTCCGAAAAAAATGAAGAACACTTGAAGGTGTTAATCACATTTTCCAGAAATTCGACAAATTAAAACTAAATCGCCCGTGTAATGGTTTTGAATTTTTCGATACCGTCACCACCACCGGAATCGTCTTGACGAGGAGAAGATTCAGAAAAAAAAATTCGGCGATTTTTTGATCAGAAAATTGTCAGGGGGCAACTCGAACAGGTTGGCAAAGGTTATGGGGGCAAAGTGCTTATTTATAAAGTTTAGAGGGTTGTGTCCAAAAGTCGCTATATATCAGGGGGTTTGAAAGAATTATCCCTAAAATATAATTAATACGTATATACATACACTAATATACAAGAGGAGGGATCCGGGCGAGGGGGTTGGGACACGGTGGCCCCTCCTCGCACCCCTGGCTCCACCCTTGTTCGTCTCATGTAATGTTTGACTATTTTTTATGGTTTTTGAAGCTTTGTATTTCATTGAAGAAATATGATTATCTGTTTTTTAGTAAAATGAAGAAAGTAACAATGCATAAGTGTAAAAAAAAGAAGAAAGAAAGAAGGAGATACAGTTAGGGAAGAGGGATAAAGAGAGTTCTTAATTCATTTCTTAATTTCTAAATGTAGTACACTCCTTTATATAGAAGTTGTTACGTTAGTTAAATGACAAATAAGCTAATAACAAAATTGCAGTAATAACAATAAACATGTAAATATGTCGTCGAGTCACTTTGCCAAATTGTCACGCCTTCGAAGCACATGAACGACACCGCATGAGTTTGTTGTATATATTCTCGTATTGCCCATGCCAAATCGATGCATTTCCAACATACCCGTATATATGTCAAGATCATGACATCTCCACGGCAGTCCGATTAACCTTGCCCGTCAATGTCATCAATTTGCACAGCAGTAAACGACAACGAGGATTCTGGGTTCTCTTCCATCTACAGCGCCTTGGCTTTGGAGGTAGGGCAAATCGTTTTCTTTTGCATCTACTATTTGATGCATGAAACATGGTAACGGGGTCCACATTCAATTTTGTGTACTAACTGAAAGTGCAAGTATTCTGACAATGTTATAAGGTCAATGTTAGAGTAACATTGACTAGCAGAATCTGTTTTACAATCTTGTTTTGAATATATTAATTATTGTTTTGCCTTATTCACTCGACTAATTTAATTCCACAATTGGATTGTCTTTGGTTATTATTCAGGAAACAAACTTGTCTTATGTTGATCAATCAAAGTTTCCATAAGGAGAAGTTTCCTTAATTAAAGCTAACCGCTCAACATATAAGGAAAGAGGTGTTCGAGTACAACTAGGAAACATCCAAGTTGAGTTCTGATTTGAAGAATGGGCATTTCCTAAGTTAGTTCACTAACAAATGAACTATTATTCAAGAAGAACGGTGAGAACAAGGAAGAGGAGTCCGACAAGGAAATTGGAAGAACTACCAATAGTGTACAACACACCTTGAAGTCCAAGTCAAGAACTTATATATAGGTGTGAAGTACATCAAGACAAACACATGACAAGAGCTAATAAATCCAAGAGATTAATTCACGAGTTGTTAAGTGTTGTCTTGCTTTTGCAAAGTTTGTGAGTTGTTCAATTAGTTTTAGGTTTAGAATTGAGAGAATAATTCTTGTCTGCTTTGTTGAGTTCGAGCAATTCAAGAGTGAGGAGCTTGAGAGTTGTAAGAAACATATTTTGATAAACCCTTGTGGTATTTTGCCTACGGCTCGGAAGTTAATATTAATATATTCACTTCTTAAATTTTATGTTTGTTTATTTCCGCTGGATAGTTATTCTGGACCTTGTTAAAGTAACATTGAAAAGTTAACAACGAACGCGTATCAACCGATCCTCGATTTCAATTAGTATCAAGAGCCAAGCACCAACTTCACCGGTGTTTAGCGTTGATATGACAAGATGGACAACTCCAATCCCAAAACCAGCAGATTGCCAGTGTTGGAAGGACCAAACAATTATGCATACTGGAAGATCAGACTCAGAGTCCACATCAAATCCATTGACCTGAGAGCATGGGAATCAGTTCTGGAAGGCTATACCATCCCTTATTTATCAAGAGATGGAGATGCTGATCTGGTGCCTAAACCCAAATGACAATGGACAGCCAATGAGATTGCTCTCTACAACTTCAATGAAAAGGCTTTCAATGCTATTTTTAGCTGGATAGGTAATCACATGTTTAAACTTATTCAAAATTACAAGACAGCTAAATCTGCATGGGATATTCTTGAACTACATTGTGAGGGAGATGTGGCTGTGAGGGACTCTAAACATAGGAAGTTGCTTCAAGATTTTGAAAAAATAGTGATGGGTGAAGATGAAAGCATTGATAGCTATTTTGAGAAGCTTCTTGATATTGCTAACCAGTGTCAAAACCTAGGATTTGTTATTTCTAATAAAACCATGGTCTACAAAGCTTTGAAATCACTGTCTACTAAATTCAATGTCAAAAGGATTGCTATGAATGAGTCTAGAGATCTTGCAAATATGGATTTTCAAACCTTAATGCACACTTTGAAAGAATTTGAGCTAGAATTTCTAGGTAAGTCCAGTAAACAACATGCTTTAACACTACTTGGAACTGGTTCAGATAATGTAGGGAGTGATGATGATGAGTATGAATTGATCTTCTCTAACTATGGAAACATTACCAAGAAGTTTAACAAATTAGGTTACAAAGATAAAGGCAAATAAAAGCAAACTGGTAATGCTAGTCCTGGTTATAAGAGGCTACCCCCAAAATTTATAAAGTACATGGCATCAAAGAGAACCCCTCAAGACACTGAAAAATTGAAAGATGTCCAATGCTATGAATGTAAAGGTTTTGGTCATTTTAAACATGAATGTGCTAACACCCTCCGAACAAGTGGGAACTCTCATTGGGTTTGTGTAGATGATTTCGATGAAGCTGATTTCAACTCTGGATCAAGTGCTGATGAACACTCAGAAGAAATCAACACTGCTGCGCTCTACACTCAGATTAATTGGTCAGGAGAAGACTCCAGGAACTGCAATGTCCCACAATGTTACTTTAACATTGAGGAACCAACAACAACACATGAGATCTTCTTTGGAAATTGGGACAACAATGACTTAAAGGTTAATTCTGATATTTACTCTGATTCTGATGATTCTAACTTTGATTGTTTTCATGGTTTAGTTGATTTGGAGGAGGAATACTGCTTGGGACAAGAATAGTCTCATGAGGAAATCATATATGATCCTCATTCTACATTCATCAATCTTGAAAGAGAGAATATAATGCTCATCAAAAGTAATAAAGCCCTGAAATTTGATATTGAGCGTTTGAAGAACATGATGAAACTCTATGAAAGAGATCTTGACAGAACAGAAGCTGAGTTGAAAGAGGTAAAAGAAAAACTCAAAAAGGACAGTGAGATCATTGCAAAATGGAACTTAGGAACTTGCAAACTTGATGAGGTACTGAACATGATGCAGGTACAAATAGTCTAGGTTTTGTTGAGAAAGATATTGTTGAGAAATCTTCCTCTTCTGATGTGAATTATTCCTACCTTAAAACCAGTTTTGTCAAAGAATCTTCTAAATTGAGTTCTGGTCCTGTCAACATAGCAAAAAGTAAACCTATCTTTATCTGTCAATACTGTTTTCAACCAGGTCACATTAAGCCAATCTGTAAAAAATATTTGAAAGTGAGTGGTAAGAAAACAACTTATGTGGCTAATGTTAAACAAACAGTTGTTCCTGATGTTAGTCCAACATTAGGTTCTGGACAGAAAGGTAGGACTTGGGTTGAAAAGGTGAAATCCCCTAAGATCAAGATTGTGTGCAATGTGGTTTTCTCTGTTGTTTACTCTAACCTTTTAGGTAAGTGGTACTTTGACAGTGGATGCTCAAGACACATGACATGCAACAAAGAGAATCTTAAACATATGATTCCTCTAAGTGTTGGAACTGTCACCTATGGAGGAGGCACCAAAGGAAAAATCACTGGAAAGGGGACACTCAATGTTGAATTTCCACCACTCAAGGATGTTCTGTTGGTTGATGGGTTAAAAGTAAATTTAATTAGCATTAGTCAGCTCTGTGATGATGATCTGCTAGTTACTTTTGACAAAGTGCCTTGTGATGTTTATGATAGTGACAATGTTCTTGTTATGACAGGTACCAGGTACTAGATCCAAAGACAACTGCTATATGGCTCATGAAGAAGCGGGATGTTTCCATGCCAAGATAGATGAGGCATTTGTATGGCATAGGAAACTGGGACATGTGCACTATAGAAACTTGGAGAAATTACAGAAAGTTGATGTTGTGAGAGGTTTGCCTAAGCTAACAAGTCCAGGTACTAGTGACATTTTAGTTTCTAATGTTGGACCAACATTGGAAACTGAGAATGTCAGTCCAACGCTAGAACTTGAAGCTGGGATCACTGAGCAGGAGACAGAAACGGATGTTAGACTAACACCAGCCAGATCAGATGTTAGACTAACAACAGAAGAGTCTGACTCAAAAAACGAAGGTGGCACTGAATCTAGAAAAGATCCCCATGCTAGGATTTAGAAAGACCATCCAGCATCTCAAGTAATAGGTGAGATCACTGAACGGGTAAGGACACGCAACAAAGAGAGACTGAATTATAGAGATATGGTTAAATTGTGTGTTTGTATGAACTTCACAATGTATTGTTGATAATGCCTCATGTTTTGTCTCTGTCATAGAACCTAAAGATGTATCTAAAGCTCTTCTAGATAACTTTTGGATTAATTCCATGCAGAATGAACTATTACAGTTTACTAAAAATAATGTCTGGATCTTGGTACCTAGACCACCTGATGTAAATGTAATAGGGACTAAATGGATCTTTAAAAACAAAAGTAATCAGGAAGGAGTAATTGTTAGGAACAAAGTCAGGCTTGTTGCTCAGGGGTATACTCATGTTGAAGGTATAGATTTTGATGAGACTTTTGCTCCAGTAGCTAGGATAGAATCTATTAGGTTACTTCTAGCCATTGCTTGATGTCTTAAGATAAAACTATATCAGATGGATGTGAAGTGTGCTTTTCTAAATGGGATGATTGATAAGGAAGTATATGTAGAACAACCTAAGGGATTCACTGATCCAAAGTTCCCCAATCATGTGTACAAGTTGAAGAAAGCTTTGTATGGTCTTAAACAGGCTCCTAGAGCATGGTATGAAAGACTTACTGAATTTCTCTTAAGCCTTTGTTTTGTTAGAGGTGATGGAGGCATGACACTATTTGTTTTAAAGAAAAATTATGATATCTGTATAGCTCAAATTTATGTTGATGACATAGTGTTTGGTTCCACTAACAATTCTATTTTGGAAAAGTTTGTTGAATCCATGATAGAAAAATTTGAGATGAGTATGATATGAGAATTAAATTTCTTTCTTAGTCTCCAAATAAGATAAACATGTACATGCATATTCTTGAACCAGAAGAAGTATGCAAAGAATCTGGTGAAAAGGTTTGAATTTGCAGATTCAAAGTCTTGTAAGACCCCCATGTCTGCCTCAGTCAAGATCACCAGAGATGGGACTGGAACCAATGTTGATCCAACATTGTACAGATCAATGATAGGAAGTTTGCTTTACTTATCTGCTTCTAGGCCTGACATAATGTTCTCTGTTTGTGTATGTGCAAGGTACCAGGCATGTCCAAAGCAGTCTCACTTGATTGTTGTGAAGAGAATCCTTAGATAGATATCTGGAACTTTGTCCCTTAGCATCTGGTATTCATTTGACACTAACACTAACCTTGTGGGTTTCAGTGACTCAGACTGGGCAGGTGATGCTGATGATAGGAAGTCCACAAGTGGAGGATGTTATTATCTGGGGAACAATTTGGTCTCATGGTATAGCAAAAAGCAAAACTGTGTGTTTCTCCACTGCTGAATCTGAGTACATATCAGCAGGCAGTTGTGTCACCCAGCTTGTGTGGCTCAAACACATGTTGTTGGATTATGGGTTGGATAGTGATACCTTAATTATGTTCTGTGATAATCTTAGTGCTATCAGTATCTCTAAGAATCATGTGCAACATTCTAGAACTAAGCACATAGACATAAGGCATCATTATCTGAGAAACATGGTTGAGGACAAGTTAATAGACATTGAGCACATTGAGACAAACAATCAGCTTGCTGATATGTTCACTAAGCCTTTAGATTCTGAGAGGTTCTTCAGTTTGAGGAATTCTCTTGGCATGTGCATTGTGTAAGAATGTCAGTTCACCAGTGTTGACATAACACCACTGTCTAACACGGGTTATTGGTTGTGGTGTGTCTGTAATTCTTTTATTTCCATGTTTGCATTCCTTCGTTCTTGCATATTACATCTTTGTTCGTCATCTTTTGGGTTGTGTGGTTAACCTATGCAAATGACTGAATTGACTGGTGAACAGGTTCATATTAAAAGTTTTGTAAAGTAAGAAACTCTGATGTTGGTCTGAGAATGTTAATCTAACATCAAGAGAAGCTGGGATGCACAGAGTTCACTACTTTGGTGTTATTCAGTTGTGACTTATCCATGTTTAGGTTAAACTGAGCATGGAGAGAAGCTAGGGTACATGATGTTGAGAGCTTCAGTGTGATTCAATTGTGCTTATTTTCATGTTTCTGTTATTTTTGGCCAAGGAAATGCATGATGGTGATCTTTCCTACTGGGACGTTTGGAGTTTCGACTGCCTCACATTCAGTAGCACTGATCACTTGGCGTTTCTCTTGTAAAAAGGTTGGTCAACAAGTATGCATAAGGAGTTGGGGTGATGAAGTATATGATAAGTGTATTGACCTCATGCAATTCCTTTGTACTTGCATAATCTATAGCTGATAATAGAGTTGATGGGGTGTGTGGAGTCATGTGCTGCCCACATTCAGTGATGATATTATCCTTTTTAAACATTTCTCAGCTTTAGTTCAAAAAGAGTTTTATGATAATAGTAAAAGATTCAAAATTGAAATGTCATGGTTTCAGTCAGTGCAACTGTTTTGTACTTGGTTACCATCTCCCAATGTTGATCTAACATTGTTGCATTCATTCATTTTCTGCATCTTATTGTTGTGTCGGTTTGGGCTTAGGGGGAGTAGTATCCAAATTCATGTGTCGAGGCACGCACTTTGGGTGACTATACTGCATGTAAACACATTGGATTGTGATCTGTTATGCTATGGGAATGAATTTTTCCTAGATACTTATGTCTACTATCTGTGTATTTCTAATGTCAGAAGTGTTACTTACTCATACTAATGATCTTAAATTGTGCCTTGTGTACTCATGTGCTTTGATGAAGTTTCAGATCTATATTTAGTAATATCTCACGCTCTCACATTATGTTATTTGGATGAAAGCCATGCACCTCCAACTTCCTGATCTGCTGTTAACTTACCAATGTTAGTCCAGCATTGCAACGTTGTGACTTATAAGTTTTCAATTAAGGAAACTGCTCTGGTCACGTTAATCTAACACTGACACGTGGGTAAGTACTGTGCGCGAAAACGTGTGTAAGTGGTCCGATTATTTTGGTAACATGTTACAACACCACTATCACCACTTTTCATAATCGATTGCCATATATAGTTTGCCCTAGTCTTTTCTAATTCTTCACGCTTTCTGAATCAGAGTTGTGCAATCAAAATTTCTGAACTCAAATTCTCTTTTCTCTCCAAAATTACTCTAATAATGGCCCGCAAGTCTTTAATTGATGCCCTTGTAGATGTTGCTAAGCAGATTGAGCAACCAAGGAGGTACAATACTAGGCATGCATCTACTGAATCTGTCGTCGACACTACTGCAAAAAGGAAAACTACATATCAACGGCGCAAAGGAAAGAAATCAGCGAAAGGTAATGTTGGTTCAATATCAGAAGCTGCTGAGAACACCTCCACTCCCACCAACACAGAAAACAAGGTAATAATGACTAACCCTACTCAAACTTTATCTGCTAAAGTTGATATTAAGGGGGAGAATGAGGCCCTTGTTGTTGCTGCGGGTGAGTCTGGGGATGTTGATGAGGAGAGTGTTGAGGTTGTTGCTGAGGATGATGTGATTCTTGAGGAGAATACCTCTGATGCTGAAAAAGATTAGGGTAAGGAGACTGTTGCTGGGTTGGATACTACTGAGAGTATCCCTGCTGATAATGTTGATGAGCATAATGTGAGTGAGAAAGAAGAGGAAGAGAGCCTTACTCTTACTGCTCTAGCTACTTTTGCTAGAAATATGAAGGGTAAGCAAGTAGTAGTGGCTTCTGAGTCTGAGTCAAAAGAAGCTGAAGAAGAAGAAGAGGAACAGGAATAAGAGGAAAAGGAGGAAGAGGAGGAGGAAACTGAGGATGAAGAAGAACTTGTGGCAGAAGACCCTGTTGATGTTACTCCAACATATGGTAGTGAGGAGTAGTGTGATGTTATGGAGGGAGAGTATCCCAAGAAGCCATATTATGACTTCTATGTGTCTGTGGAAGCAGAGGAGCAATGGGAGGCTTATCAAGCAAGGGTAATCCACAAGGAAAGGGAAATAGAGGAGGACAGTTTTAAAGAAAATAGAATTTATGAACTGTTGGAAGCAAGAGGTGTGATGGGGTCAGTGATGAATCATTCATCCTATGTTCCAGATGTCATTAGAGAGTTCTATATGAACATCTCTCAATGGATGTGCCACCAGAATTCTCCCAAGTATGGGAAGGCTTGGGTTAGGAAGGGTGTCTTCGATATTAGCCCATCCATTATCAATGAAGCATGGGGACTTCCTGATCCAGAAGAATCAGAGGATCCAAGCATGGATGAGATCATCACAGATCTCACTGGTGGACTGACCAGGAAATGGAATGACAGCTTTCCCACAACAAGGCTGACTTCTTTGAGTGATGTACTGCACAAAATCTCTACCTACAATTTGGCTTCCATCTTCCAACACAACAGTGATGACTAAGGAGTCTGCAAAGCTGGTGTTTAAGTTGAAGAATGGTCTGAATGTCAACATAGGGGAAAAGGTGTTGAGGTCTATGAAGGAGGTCACAACAAAAACCAAGGGAATCATTCCATTTCCCTCTCTGATATCAAGCATACTGGTGAAACATGGGGTTTAAGACCCTGAAGACAGTGGGGTGGATCAAGAACAAGGCCAGAATGCTTATCACCATGAGCTACTTCACACATGTGAGGATTCAAAATCTCCCATGGAATCCTGAGGATGCAGATGGACCAAGCAGAAAGAAGAAGAAGAAGAAGAGGACTCACAAGTTTGTTGTTTCTTCAGTTCCTATAACCAGTGGGGACAACTGCTCAGTGATTGCTAATGCCTTTGTGGAGGAGACCCTCATTTAGTTGGGCATAGAGTACAAGAACACCCAAAGGGAGATTGCCGACAAGCAAGTTAGGCTTCAGGAGATTGACAGCCTCATAAGGAATTTAAGGGATCTGCCTTCCTCACAAAAAGGGGGAGAATAGATCAAATTTTAAATTTTAATTTCCGAGTCTTAAATTTTCTATTTTTTTAGCCTTTTCTGAACTATTTTTGTTTTTGCATGAATTGTTTTTATTTTCTTATCATTTTTTATTATGATTAAGGAGTGTGTTCCTTGTTACAGTTATGGAATGTAATTAAGTATTCTGCTTATTGGTACTTTGAGATTTTGCTTATGAAATCTTGAACTTATGTCAAGTATTAACTCTGTCTGCATGTGTTAGTTGATATCTGATGTTAAGGTAACATTGGAAAATTCAATGTTAGAACATTCGACTGAAGTCAATGTTAAGCTAACATTGTGACAGACGGGTGTTATGACAATATTGGAAAAATCAATGTTAGAATAACATTGTGTTGGACTCTCCTGATATTAAGGGGGAGTTACTTGTTTTAAGATGTACCACAAGGTTCTATGGAGACATGTTCTAGGGTTTTGTGAAGTAAGGTAAAAAGAGGGAGATTGAAAGTGCAAGTATTCTGACAATGTTAGAATGTCAATGTTAGAGTAACATTGACTGGCATAATCTATTTTACAATCTTGTTTTGAATATCTTAATTATTGTTTTGCCTTATTCACTCGACTAATCTAGTTCCACAGTTGTGATTGTCTTTGGTTATTATTCAGGAAACAAAATTGCCATAGGTTGATCACTCAAAGTTTCCATAAGTAGAAGTTTCCTTATATAAAGCTAACAACTCAACATATAAGGAAAGAGGTGTTCGAGTGCAACTAGGAAACATCCAAATTGAGTTCTGATTTGAAGAAGGAGTCTTTCCTAAGTTAGTTCACTAACAAAGGAACTATTATTCAAGAAGAACGGCGAGACCAAGGAAGAGGAGTCCGACAAGGAAATTGGAAGAATTACCAACCGTGTACACACCTTGAAGTCCAAGTCAAGAACCTATATATAGGTGTGAAGTACATCAAGACAAAAACAAGACAAGCGCTAATAAATCCAAGAGATTAATTTACGAGTTGTTGAGTGTTGTCTTGCTTTTGTAGAGTTTGTGAGTTGTTCAATTAGTTCTAGGTTTAGAATTGAGAGAATAATTCTTGTCTGCTTTGTTGAGTTCGAGCAATTCAAGAGTGAGGAGCTTGAGAGTTGTAAGAAACATATTTTGATAAACCGATGTGGTATTTTGCCTACGACTCGGAAGTTAATATTAATATATTCACTTCTTAAATTTTGTGTTTGTTTATTTTCCACTGCATGGTTATTCTAGATGTTGTTAAAGTAACATTGAAAAGTTAACAGCGAACGCGTATCAACCAATCCTCAATTTCACTAACAAACACCATATACTAGATACATAGTTAGAGCCAATTTTTTGTTCATTGTTATACTTGGTACATGCAAGTTAAGAGGCCAATAAATGTATAGTGTGGTACGTTCTTTTCAGTAGTCATGGTATTATCTATTTTGGAAGCAAACGCCCTCCCCTGTGTTCATACCGAAAAATATAAAGATATATATATATATATATAGCTGCAATTCATAAAAAAATAGTTCAATGAAACCCGAAGCATGAAAACATAAAGAAAATTAAATAAAAAAGACAAATAGAATAGTGCAAAATAACATCCAACAACTTCAACAACTTAACCCAAAAGCTTTTAGTTGGTTTCGCCTAAACACCGCTTTCGTCTTGACCTCCGCAGCGGTCGCACCCACCTTGCCCCTCAACGCCGTCAATTTGCACGGCAGTACACGACGAGTGTTCCGGGTTCTCTTCCACCGTCAGCGCCAAGGCTTTGCAAGTAGGGCAGATGTTCTTCTTTTGCAGCTATTGTTTGATGCAGGACACATGGTACTCGTGTCCACATTGAAGAGCGGCAATCCCCTCGTTTCTCCCCTGAAAATTTCAAGACATACAATGCAACATTGATCTTTTACGTCGCCATCGTGATTTATTAGTTTCAGGTATTCCGTGATTGTTTTGGGTTGCAAACCATCGGCTCCGTTGTTGGTGCCCGCGGTAGGGATTGTGATGATGACTTCTGGAATTTGTTGGGGCAGATTCGACATTCTGATCAAATTCTAAAATTTTTGAGAATTAAGAGAATGACCAAAAGGGGGAAAACAGTGTTGATCCGTGTATATACCTAAAGGTCAATGGGAGCAAGTTTCTCTTTCTAGTCCTATTTGTTGACGACATACTGCTTGCTAACAGTGATGTGGGGCTGTTGCACGCCTCATAAGGAACTTTGAGATAAAGGATATGGGGGAGCCTATGTCATTGGCATTGAGATTCACAAAGACATTTCCACAGATATCCTGGGGCTATCTCAGAAGACCTAAATTCAAAAAGTTTCATTTTGCCCGTATTTTTGGTTGCAAGTACACTATATACATAGCAATTCTCCTTCATACATAACAATTTTGTGCAATTTTATACTTTTCCAACTTTACCCCAAGCATAATCAATTTATTCTATATACCATATCTACTTTCCCCTTCTGTCAATTCAACAATCTCAAGTTAATTTCAATCAACAACTTACGAATTAAAAATCTTAATTAATAGATTCACTATATATCACTACAAGAAAAAGGGGTCAATAGGGACCAAAATTAGGTCCCTATTGACCCCTCCAGCGGTGCCTAAAGGTCAATAGCGATCGCACGTATGTCGATATTGTGCGGTCCCTATTGACCTCGGTCGCTTGCCATCAGGGACCGCAATTAGGTCCCTGATGAGGGCAATAGCGACCGGAGTATCAGGGACCGCTTTCCGGTCCCTGATACTTTAAAACCAATAGCGACCTAATGTCGGTCCCTATTGTGTTTTTGGGTCCCTATTGTTTTTCACACAATAGGGACCGCCATTAGGTCCCTATTGACTCAAAAACAATAGGGACCTAACTCCGGTCCCTATTGCTTTTCGTCAATAGTAACCGCAGTTAGGTCCCTACAAATATTCATAGAGTACTCTATGAATATTAATAGGGACCTAACTGCGGTCCCTATTACTATTATTAGGGACCGCAGTTAGGTCCCTACTAATATTCATAGAGTTCTATGAATATTATTAGGGATCTAACTGCGGTCCCTAATAGTTTGCGAGAAAAATAAAAAAAAAACAATAATATTCCGGATATTATGAAATATTATTGTTTTTTTTTTGTACAAATATGATTATAACAAGATCAAAACAATAAAATAATAAAGAAAAAATTAATATAATGACATGAAAGTATTAAAATGTAAAAAGATGAATGAAATATGACTAATAATAGAATATAAAATATGATTGAAAACAAAAAAGATGAATGAATAAAAAAAAACAAGTGAAATAAAAGAAATTGTAGATCCAAAAAAATAGAAAAATAAGAAAAGAATGTGTAGATTCAAAATAATAGAAAAGTAAGAAAAGAAAGTTTAGATCCAAAATAATAGAAAAGTAAGAAAAGAAAGTGTAGATCCAAAATAATAGAAATGAAAGATTGAGTTGGTGATTTTTTTTTGTATTGTGTGATTTTTGTTTTGGATTTGTGTTTGTAAAAAGAAGAAAAGTTTTTGTGTTGGGTGATTTATGGACAAAAGAAGATAATGTGTTTGTGTTGGTAAAAAGAAAAAAGTTTTTGTGTTGGGTGATTTATGGAGAAAAGAAGATAATGTGTTTGTGTTGGAAACTAAGATAGCTTTTTTGTGTTGGGTGTTTTTTGGAGATAATGAAATGAGATGTGTAAGAGTGGTGAGTATATATAGAGGGGAGGTGAAATTTCAAATTTTTGGAAAATTCAAAAAAAATCAAATTTTTGAATTCAGTGACCGCATTTAGGTCACTAATAAAAATTAGCGACCGAATTTACGTCACTAAATTTTTGTAATGACTGCTATGCGGTCCCTGTTACAATATTAGGGACCTAAGTGCGGTCCCTAATAATATTCATCGATTTTGTATGAATATTATTAGGGACCGCAATGCGGTCCCTGTTGAGTCAATAGGGATCGCACAAAGTGCGGTCCCTAATAATATTCATCTATTTTAAAGTATGAATATTAGTAGGAACCGCAATGCGGTCCCTGTTGTGTCAATAGGGACCGTTGGGCGGTCCCTATTGACTTAATATGGACCAAATTGCGGTCCCTACTAGTTTTCATACTTTAAAATCGCTTTTGTTTTATTGATATTGGTGTGTTTGTGATTCTTTGCAACCAAAATCATTGTAACATGTGAATTGAAGTAATAAATGATTGCCAAACCAACCTCATAGTAGTTTAGTTATGAATTAATATAGATTGATTGATATTGAGCGAGTTATTAACGTTCAAGATATATTTCATGTTCTACAACTAATCACTACTAGTTAGTTGTAGTTGTTATTCGTTTCTATGCTTTGCTTCACTAATGTTAGAATAGATATGATTATGAGGTATAATCATTAGATCAAGTAATCATTATACTTACATATGTATATAGAATTAGTTAGTCATTATGACATTTGTTGTACAAAATAGTAAGAGAATCTTCAAAGCGGTACGTTCTCCTCACATAATATTTAGATTTACAATGCGTCGTTGTAATTATTGTTATTTGAACTATTACAATGGTTATTATGAACTAAACAAACAACGCGGCACCTCGAACCATCATAAAATATCAATTTTAAAGTATGAATATTAGTAGGGACAGCAATTAGGTCACAAATATGGACAATAGGGACCGCATTGCGGTCCCTATTGACAACGCTAATTGTTAATAGGGACCGCAATGCAGTCCCTATTGACAACACTAATGTCAATAGGGACCGCTTTGCGGCAAGTTATTGACTCAACAGGGACCGAATTGCGGTCCCTACTAATATTCATACTTTAAGATCGATTTTTTTATTGATGTTGGTGTGTTTGTGATTCTTAGCAACCAAACTCATTGTAACATGTGATTTGAAGTAATAAATGATTGCAAACCAACCTTATAATAGATTAATTGTGAATTGATATATTGATTGAGATTGAGTGAGTTATTAACGTTCAATATATATTTCATGTTCTATAACTAATCATCACTAGTTAGTTGTAGTTGTTATTCGTTTTTATGATTTACTTCACTAATGTTAGCATAGATATGATTATGATGTATAATCATTACATCAAGTAATCATTATACTTATATATGTATATCGAATTAGTTTGTCATTATGACATTCTTTGTACAAAACAGTAAGAAAATCTTCAAAGCGGTCCATTCTCCTTATATAATGTTTGGATTTACAATGCATCGTTGTAATTATTGTTATTTTAACTATTACAATGGTTATTATGAACTAAACAAACAACGCGGCACCTCGAACCATCATAAAATATCAATTTTAAAGTATGAATATTAGTAGAGACCGCAATTAGGTCACAAATATGGACAATAGGGACCGCATTGCGGTCCCTATTGACAACGCTAATGTCAATAGCGGCCGCCATGCAGTCCCTATTGACCCTTTGCCAATAGGGACCGCAATGCGGTCCCTATTAATTGTCAATAGGGACTGCATTGCGGTCCCTATTGGCAACGGGTCAATAGGGACTGCATTGCGGTCGCTATTGCCATATGCAGTCGCTGAAGATCAGCGACCGCAATGCGGTCGCTACTGGGCGGTCCCTATTGACCGCCCAGTCTTGTAGTGTATTTAATACCTTTTCATACACCCACACGTATCATTATTCTAGCAAGTAGTAATAGTTTTTCTAATATAAATTTGAAATATTAAATACTTTATTTGCAAAACATCATAATGCATTGAATAAAAATATCCTAAGTTTATTTATTTTTTATATTCGCATTAGATAATATAAAAACTATTTCTTTTCTCTGCAGCAGTTGGTATATATCATTTAATAATTTTGTCAAAACCTTTTCTTTTTTTAACAAGATAAAATAAAAGACAATGCAGTATTTTAAATAATAAACATGCTTTCTATTAAAATCACCTGATATTCTAAAAAGTTATTAAATACATCGGGTGCTAAATTCTTTAAGATAAAATTTTGTTCAATTTTTTTCCATAAATATATTGTATCTATAGCATTTTATGCCATTAAATTCAATTCATGATTTATAGAATATTTTAAGTAAAGTGCCAAAGAGTAAAAGAATATTAAAGTTATAATTGATAATGATAGATAAAGATACTACAAATATAATATTAAATCGGTTAAGCAATGGCCTCAAAATATTCTACAAATTAAGTTAAATATATGTTGGGAATGATATTGAAATCAAGTTGTACATGGAAAGATAATGATTACAATGATATAGATCGGAACAATTTTTTTTTTTAAGTAGTCATCATTAAAAAATAAAAAATAAAAGACTTTTTAAGGACAAAGTTGAAAAAACAATAAAATTGCTCTGTATATATATATCATTACTCCATATATATTTTTCCGTATTATTAGGAATCTTTTTTTTGGCCGGCTGTATTATTAGGAATCTGATAATTAGCTAACATATACAACATATACATCCTTAATTAATTAATTAATTTTGACAGCTAACAGTGTAAAGCTCAACTGCTCAAGGTCCTCTCTTTTCCTTATATATGGGTGATCAACAATTTCAATTATAAGTGCCAAAAGGATTTTGTATGATACGGCACGAACTCTATCGAATTATGCAATTCATTTCAAATATTCAATTCCAAAATTACAATTATTCTCACATTTTGATTTTTTTAGGTGAAATCAACTATGTTAATCGCCAATTCAAACGTAATGTGGATGTTCTGAAATTTTCGAGAGTCTTAAATCAGCTTATCCTAAGAAAATCGCAACCAACTATACGGCATACGATAAGTTTTAAGTATAGAAATCTAGCCTGATTTTTTTTATACGAATTCCAATCTTCTTAACATTTGTTTGAGGTGTGCATGGAAGATTGATCAAATGAATATGAACTTCGTTAGCACCTTATAGCGAAGAACAATTTGACTTATGCTTCTAAACATTCCGCTTAGTCGTCTAGCTATTAAAGATAAAAGAATCCTTGATTATATATTTGGTTGGTAATCTATTGGCCAGCTATTTTTTAGAATGGCAGCTAACTATAAGTGTTATGCACTAACGATTTTAATTGAAGTCAATGTCTAATTGCATGAGTTGGCCGCTAATTTTAATTAGGGGTAATTACATTAAATCCCCCATCGTATGGTCTAATTCTGAGTCAACCCCCTTAACTTTGTTTTGACTCAGTCAACCCCCCATCGTTTGCCAAAATCATCACTTTGCCCCAAATCAACTTTTTTGCACTTTTTTCACGGGTATTTTCGTCAAATGTTAAAAATTTTAATATTTGTTTTAAAAAAATGTAAAATTTATTAATCGAAAAATATTAATTTTCGCCAAAAAATGTTTTTTTTTTCAACCAAATTTATTTCCGAATTATTTTTTTCGGCAAATATTTTTTTTTCGAACAAATTTATTTTTTCGATTTTTTTTTTCCGACAATTTTTTTTTTCGACAACTTTATTTTTTGCGCCAAATATGTTTTTTCAGAAATGTTTTTTTCGACAAATTATTTTTTTCGATAAATTTTTTTTTCAACAAATTGTTTTTCGACATAATTCTTTTTTCGAAAAAAAAAATTTGTCGAAAACAAATTCTGAAAAAAAATATTTGCCGAAAAAAAAATGTTGTCGAAAAAAAAAAAATGTCGAAAAATATTTCCCGAAAAAAAAATTCAGAAATAAATTTGGTTGAAATTTTTTTTTTTGGCGAAAATTAATATTTGTCGATTAATAAATTTTACATTTTTTAAAACAAATATTAAATTTTTTAACATTTGACGAAAATACCCCTGAAAAAAGTGCAAAAAGTTGACTTGGGGCAAAGTGATGATTTTGGCAAACGATGGGGGGTTGACTGAGTCAAAACAAAGTTAAGGGGGTTGACTCAGAAATGGACCATACGATGGGGGGTTTAATGTAATTACCCCTTTTAATTAAGACAAATGTATATAAAGTAAATACCCTAATAACAAAGCAAAATTTTGTTAAATCTTCTAAGATACCACTTTTACCCTTATCAGTTCAAATTAAGAGATGACTTAAGAGCAGAAAAAATGTTCTATTCCTATTCTCTATTTCCTTATCTATTCCCTCAATTAAATAATGACATGTGTCATGTGGAGTTCCACTTAAATTTACTCCTAATTAATTAACCTGTCAAATTTGTTTAAAAAATTGTTACTAATTTGCATGAATCCACCGATTTTTTTTTCTTGAATCCATGATAACTTAATTTATAATTAATGAGAATGCACAAGTTTACAAATTAATTGAAGCGAGATATACTCATTTATAAACTCATTGCTGATTAAATAGGAACAATTGTATATAGTCATAAGATTTATATAATCAAATTATATAAATCAACTTGTTATATTTATTTTTGTAATGTGAATATTAAATATATTAGAACATAATTTAGTTTAAATTGTTAGGGAGATTGACATACATTCAATTTTGAAATAAAAATAACCCAGACCAAATATAAATTTCCACTACCGGGTATATATTTTACAACTATAAAAGAGATCGTTATATATAGACGAAGAGCTGAAGAAGTGATCAACAAGGAAAAAAGAAAGTGGTCAAAGTTCAGCAACAATAGGGTTTAAAGAATGACGAGAAAATCGCAAGTAAAAGTTTAAAAATGGAAGAATTTGAGGGAGGAATAAAATCTCTCAAATTTTATTTAGGTAAAAAAAGAATAAGTTTTATAATGTAAATTAACTAAATATATTTGACAGACACATGTCATTATTTAATTGAGAAAATAGAAAAGAGAATAGAGAATGAGAATATAACATGTTTGCTCACTTAAGAGAGTTCATAACATGTGATTCCCCGAGATTTCAGTAAGAATTGTAAAGTACTAAATCTTGCCTTCTCTTTCTAACTTTAGGAAAAAATATTAAATCTTACTCTACTAATTTATTATAAATTTTAGACTAATTAATAGTAAAATAAAACAAGTAACTTTTATCATAAAAATAAACAAAACACGTAATGAATTGAGACAAAAAAATTGTCAATCAAAAAATTAAGAAAAATAAATATGATTATCGGATCTAATAATGAAGAGTACTGGTTCCCATTTAAATATAAAAACATGAAAAGGAGGGCTCTAGTTTTATGTGAACAGTTACTTAAGAAGGTGTATTTTTTCACATCATAAAGTCAAAATCAAAGATATATTTATGAAGAAAGAGATATACAACAAGAATCTACTATATGCATAAACAATATAAACATCATTTAAGTTATTGTTTGTAAGTTACTAATCTTGGCATTGCTCTTAATCCCTCTTGTGAGAGACGCTTCTCGGGCTCGCCTGGTGGGACAAATTTGGCCTAAAACACTCTTGGGAGCTGTATTAAGGCGATACCTTTGTGGGGCGCCCGCCCCAACATTTTGGGCGTGCGCTTGAAGCCCAAAAGGTGCATAGGCGAGCGCTCTAGATTATTGTAAACGCCCCACAAAGTTGGTTGTGTTTTTCTCCTTTTTCTTAACAGCCGAACCAAGAAATGAATAAAAAACATAAAATTGACCCACTTAAAATGCTCTAGGCTAAATAGATAATTAAAGAAGAAAAAACAAAAACCTGTTTGCAATTGTGATTTGCAAAAGAATCTAAATAGTCAAAAAGCGGCCTTAGTTTTCTTCTTTTTGTTTCCTTCTAATATTTTAAGTTTTCTTTCATAACATTATTATATCAAAGTATGATATGATATGATCACTCCTTTTGCTTAATTTTCAAGTAGCACACGAACTACATTGTACGAGTATTCAATATTTTTTTTTTCATTTTCTGTTTTAGTGTCTTACGATTTAACTTCCATTTTAAAAAAAAAATGTTTTAGGTTGTTACTCCTAGTCCTTAGTATAAATGCTCTTTCTGACTTGTGAGGACTTCACTGATATTTTTGAGATTTGCATTAGAGCAATTTGATTTTAGGTTTTAACTCATATACATTTTGAATATTCTCAACTCTCAAGGCTATAAGTTTATTTTTGGTTTTATTCCATATCATTTTTTTGGTATTATTATATACATGTTTTATAATATTATGCTTAAAATAAATTAAAATATCAATATTTATTGGGCTTACGCCCCACGCCCCGAGGCTTATGCTTTGCCTCTAGGTAGAAAAAATGACTCGCTTACGCTCCACACCTTTAACAACGGTGATCGCAGTGATCTATGCACTTGTCACTCAAAAATATTCTTTATAATACCTCGTCTCAAGTAAACGTTATATTTTCCCACTCAACAGAGGAGAACTGATAACATGCAACTTTAATATATATATATATATATAGTTATTGGACTCATTCATATACCTAAGTTTTGATTTTTCACCTTTTTCTTATAATTTAAACTACTCTATTACATTCTATGATTGACTTAACTTTATATTTTAAATTACACTTCAATAGCTACATCATGTATTAGCCTGAAAGGTACACAATATGCGTTTTAATTATCGATCTTTGTTCTTCAAAAAAAAAAAATATCGATCTTTGTATGTCATAGATATTATGGCATCGTTTGGAGTAATATTACGGTGATATAAATTTTAGGTACACGACTTTCGTCCATTACTGTTTATAGGCCAAAAAGAACAATTATGAATATTATGAAAAGATCTCAAATTTCTTTGAATAGTATTTGAAGAACAATTATGAAAAAAAATATATATTAAAGTTAGTACATATTTGTGAGTCGTACGTTAGTTGCTACCAAATCTCTACCGTCCATTCTTTCCCCATAGTGTTGAACCGTCTAATATACCTTACTCCAAATTAGGGTTTAACTGAACAGCATCCCTTTTCAGAATTTAGCGCTGTACATTGTGCTTCGTCAGTTGTACCTTCACCAAATTCGTCAAAAATGGACAAGAGCATGCTCGGAGATTTGGACGCGCTACCGGAAGAAGACAAGCTCAAAATGTCCGCCATGATCGACCAGCTCCAAATCCGTGACAGGTATATTTAACCACAAATTAATGCTTTTGTTAATGTTAATCGCTTTAATTAGTTGTTAATTTGATGAGATTTATCTGGTTTGAGCTCTTAGGATTTGATTTTACTCGTGTTTTGTTGTTCTGTTGAAATTGCCGTGTTTGTTAAGCTTGGATTTATGTAGCTGGAATAGGTTGTGATCCATGAGTTGGAATTATAGTAGGATTCGAGTCGTAATCGGTGGATTTGGTGGTTCTGGATCCAATTTGGTGAATTTGTTAGTAGTTTAAGGTTTGTCGTTTGACGATTTTTTGTACGTTTGGTTACGGTGTCAATTCTATGAAGTGATATTCTTTTTTTTTTCTTTGGTAAATTGTTGGTGAAACTATTCTTCAGGTGATTGAACGCCATAAAATATTTTTGATATGCAAATAATCAGACTCGAGATCATAGTAAAAGATTTGTTGGTTGTTTCACTTTATCAACATGATGAATCGTTCAATTCACTAAGATTTTAACGAATGGTCAATTAATTGATCATTAAACTTTTGTTTCTCATATCTTAATTGCAAATTGGAATATCTACCAAATGCCGAAGTTGATGAAAATTGAAAAGGAGAAAAGACTATGGATAACACCTTATAGAATTTATAGTTCTTGGCTTCATGGTGTTGTGTTTTTCTTCATGCAGTGGTGGAAATCTTTCGAAAGTTCTTTTGCTTGTCTTTAACTTGTTTCATTTCTTCATTTGTCTTATCCAAAACTATCATTTTTTGCTTTGTAAGAGTCTCTAAATATTAGCAGACACAAGACAAGCACTTACAATGTTTTTTCTTTTCTTTTCTTTTCTTGTTCTTGTGCAGTTTAAGGATGTATAATTCACTGGTGGAAAGATGTTTCACCGACTGTGTGGACACGTTCCGCCGCAAAACTCTGGATAAGCAAGAGGAGACGTGTGTTCGCAGATGTGCTGAGAAGTTCCTGAAGCACTCGATGCGCGTAGGCATGAGGTTCGCTGAGCTGAACCAAGGTGCCCCAACACCAGACTAAGAAGCATTTGATCAAGAACCAATATTCTGTTATTTATTTTAGAATGTGCCTTTTTTCCATTGGCATATGTCGTTTAACACTTTAGTGCTGTTCTTATGACAGTAATTCTGAAATACAACTACTTGAATTTTTTTTTTGTTTTACCTAATAATTTTAGTGAAGTTGTGGTTGCCTCATTTGTTTGGAGACTCTGTTATAGTGTGTTTGTGTGTGCGTGCACTTATGCAGCGCATATCTGAATGTATCAAAGAAATTGTTAACTTCAGAATCTTTTCGGCTCAATTTGGTTTGCCCTTGTCCCGGAAACTTGACAGTTAGGGGAGATGATGCATTTCGTGTTTAAAGATTTAGATGAATGGCTTCGTTTTCAACTTGCATTGATATTCAGATTTTGCCATTCACATCATCATATTTCCACAACTTTCTTTAGTCATGCAAACCTAGCATTCTGTTGTATCTAGTTCTTCATTGATGTGAGACACGAGATAGCAATTGAGTGTCGTGTACCAGTTCAGCAAGGTGAGCGGAGAGATAATCTTGCATAATGAAGGAAAATTTTCTTATATTATATAATATCCACTGAATAGTACGCATAACTGTGGCTCATACAAACACAATGAGCACTCAAATAAATGAAATAAAAGTTTCTAAAAACCCAATAAAATTTTCTGCAAAGTCAGCCATTAATTGCAAAGTCTAATTCGATTTCTGCAAAGTGGATACAAGATTTGAAGCACCAAAAGCAGCAGAGCCACCAGCTATAGAAACCAGTGCAACCACAACCTGCAACCCTATCTCCCAAGGAGCGTCGTCCGGCACCAAGTATACGAACGCAGGACCCAGTACTAGCAAAACCAGACTCAGATTAAGAAGAGTTGAAGGAGTCGCAGGATCAGTGGCGGCAGAGAGAACCCCAAATTCCTCGGCTTTTGATAAAAGACCGAGACTCTCTATTTTAGACAAGGATAGGCCAAATTTCTCAGCCGCGGATAATAAGCCGCCTTTCTCTGCCTTGCTGAGGAGTCGAAGCTGCTCCACTCGTGTTAGTAGCTTCACTGACTGCTTAGATGATGTGTAGCCTAATCGAGGGCCCTCGCCTAGAGGAAAGACTGTGGTGCTCTGCAGAATTCGATTGAAACTTGGTTTAAGTTAAAAGTATGAAGAACAATGCAATTGTTTCGAGCAAACTCCAGAGTATTGGAGAGATATCATATCCAGATTTAGTGATTTTAATTAAGTTAAAATGTGTAATCATAATTATATTAAGCATTTCATATTACACACCTTCTAAATACTACGATATATTTCATTACCACATCATAGACCAGATTAACAACTCAAAACTCACATGTAAGAGAAACAAGAATTTACCAGACCAAATTAGCATATTTGTAGATTTCTGTACTATATTCTTTTCTGATCAACATATGAGCCGTGTTGCACCGATAATTCGGAAAATCACTTGGCCCATATTTTCCTTACGATAATACTATATATTTGTGTGCTTGTGTTTTATATATTGCACATACATTTCTAGTATAAATTTATATGAATTGTGTATTTGAGTTTTGAACGTTAGTAATAATCTATAATGTTTACTATAGGTTAAAATTTAAATTATTCATTTTTTTAACGCATAATATATGCAAATGAGATATCGAAAAGACAAATGGTACACTATTAACATTATCTCATTATCACCAAATTACAATTTACAACTAACAAATTATGTACTTTTGCAATATACAATAAGGAGACAGTATGATAAAATGTATTATTTATTCACCTTTTTAGAGCCGACAGTTTTAGTAGCAGAAGATGGTGGCTTTTGGTTCTTGGAAGCCATGGATCGGATTAAAAATGGGGGATAAGCTTTTAGAGCTGCCATTCTTTCCCACGTCTCCCCTTTTTCTAATTCAACTGAAAAAAGTTGAATAGTGTTTATTAAAAAGCTCAAAAGAAGAATGATGAGGATTGAGGACACGAGTGTAGTTGTCAATTGAGTGGACCAAAATATTTCTCATTTTCTGCTTTTTATATTTTTTGCCCAAGCTGAATTTTCTTTTAATATCAATATGTTTAATGTAAAGTTTTGGTCATAAGACAATGACAAAAGAATCGAGGAAACAAAAGTACATACAATATTAATATTATAGGATGGTGGGTATCCATTGAACTTTTCTTTTCCGATATTACCCCTGCGGCAGCTTCCAAAACCCTAGCCCCTAAAACCTTCATTAGACGAACATTATACTTTCTCTCTCTACCAAAATTTGAAGCTTAAATCAGAAAAAGAAGAGATTTTAATGGCGGATAAGGTGATTTCACTTGACAAGCTCAAAGGCTTTTGGTACTCGCAGGTCAATGACCCTGACAAATGGGATCTCAACATGGTATATTTTTTTTGTTTTTTAATTAGCTTTTGTTTCAGCCCAATTAGGGCTTTAATCTGATTGTAATTTAGTATAATACTGCTATTTCAGATTTGGATTTACTGATTATATCATCTGATTGGATTCTGATTAGTTTTAGTTCATTTGAATTTGTGGGAGAATTAGTTTATTCAGTTGGTTTGTGAATTATTATTATCAGTTACTGTTTTGTTGATTTATAAACATTTATTATTGATATGGCAAATAAAGAGTTCAAATTGAGTCCTCTATTGGTTGAAATTCTCGATGTGTGGATTAGTTGTAGAGTACTTTTCGTCTGTCTGAGAAAAAAAGAAAGGAAGAGCGGATCTCGTGGCGTTTCGGAGTTTTTTTTTATTTTTTTATTTCTTCTTAGAAGCGTTGGATTAGTCGTCACATTGTACTCGATTAGCTTTTCGTTCAGCTCAATTAAGACTTCAGTGTGATCGGATTTAGTGTAATACTGCTATTTTGATTTAGTATAATTGAAGTTTGATGAGTCGTAAGCATTGTTGGTATTGCTTATATAAAGTTCAAACTGAGACCGCTGTTGGTTATAATTCTCGATTTTTAGAGAACGCTGTTCAGTTCTTTTCATCTGTCTGAGAACAGACAAGGAGCGGATCTCGTGGAAGCATTTGATTAGTCACACTGTTCTCATGTTTCGGGAAAAGTTGGGACGGTTAGCATAGAGTGCAAGTTATGGTCCATTTATGAATAAGTCCGTTAGGGATTCGTTAGGGGGATCTGCCCATGGACTAAGAACCCTGATTAGTGAGGGTTATGGTTTCGAATGAACGGAGAAAATTGGGTTATGTGGAAACTGTAACCCTAACTAATGGGGGTTCTTAGTCTATGGGCCAAAACCCCTTAACGGATTCCTAATGGGTTTATTCATAAATGGGCATCTCTGACATAGAGGTCAGAGCATTGTGTTTCTAACGCAATGGTGGTTCGAGTTGATACGGATAGCTAAAATTTTGACTAGTTTCCATTTTGGAAAATGATTTAGTCTAGTTTAGCGTTTATTCCGTCTGACCAATAGATGGTCAATATTTTCTCAGCCTTACTTTTGTGCATGAGTTAGGCACGAAGAGAGTTGTTGATTGTTAACGTGGGAATTGTGGGTGATTTTTTCTTTTGTACTGTTCATTTAGTGAAGGTCGTCTTTTTGCGCATTAGTTGGCTTACTTATGCTCGTTGGTAAGAACGTAGTTACTGAATTGAGCCTGTAATTGGAGTGGAATCGATTGTCATATTTCTCAATTAAGAGTTCTTTGTTCTATCTTTGAGTTCAATTTTCTTAATCTATCAAATATTTCAAGAATTGAGGTGAACCTAACGTGTATCTTTTGTAATTACTGGAGTTATGCCTGGGTGTGGATTTCCAACTTATAGGTACTATTCCTTGAAAAAACTTTTTTTTTTTTCTGTCAATTGAGAGCTTATGATCGATTCATGGTTTCTTAATCTCTCCACAATGACGTAATAGCTCGTCTGATTCTTTTTAATCTTTCTGCAGAAACTACTTCGTGCAGTAGGGCTCTTTGCTGGTTCCATCATTGTAATGCGCCAGTATGGTGATATGATGGCCATCTGAAGCAAATGGTGATATTATTCCTCCCCCCAAGTTGACGTTGACGTTGAACTTGATTTAGGATCAGAAAAAGATTGCCATTCTTGCAATTTTTTCAAATGATAATGTTTTGAGTTCTATTTTGTATGAGAGAAACACTGAATTTGCTGATAATACTACTTCGATGTTCCCTTAGCGTTATTCTTGATACGATGTTCTGTTAGTTTTAGAATATAATGTTTGCTCAACTATTTCTGCGTAATTAATTGACAGTTATATTGCATTCAGCCGGCTTAATGGTGAATTTACGACCTTTTCGCTTCGTTTCTTGGTGTTTGAAAATTGCTTCCTTCCAATGATTGAGTTGTTTGTAATATAGTTTGAATTGACTCTTTTGGGTGGGTTTCTCTTTGTATCTGTCTTCACTCTTCAGGCATGATTAAGTTTTAATTTCATTTTTCATGCCTTTTTTTTTTTCTTCTCTGAGGTGTACTTGTTTCTAATTCTGAATTGATTTTTTTTCGCTCAACTATAGAAAAAAGAATTGAAAACAAAAACAACTTCAATTTACAGAGCGGATTCTTCTTTTTGTTATCTAGTAGGCTACAACCCAGATTGCAATGAAGTTATACTCTTAATTATTTTTCATTATCAACATTGTTAGGAGAAAAATGAGATCAAAGAGGAGCTCATTTGTCTCAAATTAGATTTTCATAAGAAGCAACTTAATTTTATGCTTGATATTTTGATACTTGATTAGTTTAGTGTAGTTTGTTGATTTGACGTGATTTACGGTCTATCACATCAATTCAGGATTTACCTAGTGCATACTTGAGAAGTAGCGGTTCTAATTCACACGTTATTGCGCGAGAAACTCCCAGTGGTATGTAGTCTTTTTCCTAACTGGCTAAGAGTTTTTTTTTTTTCGATGAATACTAGAGTTCTTTATTTGATAATAATCTAACAAACTATAAATAATATCTAATGATTTTCTACCTTAGTATTTTTCACCTAGGTCGTGGCCTGACAGAACTCATTAAACTCATAAAATAGACAAAGCAACCACTCAAAGTAATTATAAAAATAGAAATCCAATAGTACAATTATTTGAGTCCTAAGTCATCACTCATCACATCACAAGTCAAGCAAAACAAGTCAACCAATTAAATCCACCCATCTCATCTCCCAATGCCAGAAACTATTAAATTAATCTCATTTACTAAATCAACAGCCTTTCATTCTCCTCAACACTGACTTCCAATCTTAGCCGTCAAATCTAATCTACAACCAATTTTATCCAACGGTTGACCTTTGCCTGTCATATTACTACACTTTTTTTTGTTTGTAAGAAATACGTTAAAAGAATATTCGAAGCATTATTTGTTAAAGCACCTCGGCTTTAAATCAGCAAATTACAGTTAATGATTAGATACCTATCTGACCAAAAATAGTACTTGAATATAAATTATTTAATTTATCCAGTTGAACAGAAACAGAGGATCGTACTCCGACAATGGCTTCGCATAGTAAGTGTCGCAATTTATTTTATTAATTTGTTATGTAATAATATGATTATTGTATGCGTGATCTTAAAAATCGATTAGCATTGCTGTTACAATCCTTGTGTGTGTATGTTACTTACAGTTGAAGATGAGCTAATCTGTAATATTTGTATGTATGCAAGTTTGAGTAACAATTTGGATCAAAGTTTCTATTTTTGGGTCGTGTTTCGGTCAGCTAAATATTTGAAACTGTTTTTAAGAGGTTCTGGCTATGATGCACCGACCCGCTCCAAAACACCAGACCTGTCAGTGTCGCGTAGTGTTGGTGTGTCTGACACCGTGTTGGACACACTAAGTAGTACGAATTTGTTTTATAAATTCTCGTCATTGTATCCGTGTCCGTGTCTTTGCATCGTAGGCTTTTGGATATGATTCTGGAAACGAGTGCGATGAACTTGAAAAAATATTTTTATTTATGGTTTATGTAGAGTCAGATTCTCAACCGAAACGAATAGAGACGGAGCATTCATGTAGCCGACTCGACGTGATTCACTTATGGTTCATAATTTCGTATAGCCTACAACACTTATTGGGAGTACATGGTTGGTAGTTGTTGTGGTTGTAGAGTCAAAAACGAAAACATTCTTTTTGGTACCTTTTGTTTTGATATAATGAAACTATGAGAGTGCTATTAAATTCACTCTTGCAATTTAATGCGTAAGAAGATAGTGGTTAATGCTACCGTTGGGCGATCTTTGCAGGCCTTATTCCCTTTGTATTTATGCTACTCTTCGTGGGGTGCTCAGCGAGAGTTCTGTACCCATTACCGAGTCGGAGAAACGACAGAAATAAACAACCGCTGCAAACGTTTCGTCCATACAACATTGCTCATCGTGGTTCGAATGGAGAGTTTCCTGAGGAGACGTCTGCTGGATATAAGGTACTTTTTTTCAATTCTGATTCAACATTTTTTTGGAAATTTAATCATTTTTATCCGAGATCTTTAATGTGTTTCGTTCTCGTGGTAAGTGGTTGAGATTGTGATGATAACTGGTTAGAGTGCTAGGTATTGTTACGAACCAGAGCTGGAATTTGGAAAATCTTGATTCCATGATTGGAACTTATGTGCATACTCGTTATAAAACTTCAACAAAATGTGAATATGCAGAGAGCTATTGAAGAAGGTGCTGATTTCATAGAGTCAGACATTTTAGCCACCAAAGACGGTGTTCTTATTTGTTTCCATGATGTAAACCTAGATGTTACAACTGATATAGACACACATAAGGAATTTTTCGACAGAAAGAGGACCTATGAGGTTCAAGGAGAAAATATTACGGGCTACTTTTCAGGTATAAAAGTGCTATAGTTGACATATTTTGGCACATTATGGCAATGAACTTCTAGTTCTCAAAATTGTTTATGTTTAATTTTTTTGTGTGTCATGCAGTTGATTTTACACTAGAAGAACTGAAGTCGTTGCGAACGAAGCAGAGGTACTCTTTCCGGGACCAGCAGCACAATGGTTAGACCCTGAACTGTTTTGCTTCTCTTAGACTCTTACGGTTTCTCAAAGGTGTTGGAAGCTTCTTTGTGTGAAATCAATAACCTCGTGTTTAACGTATGTGTTCTACGTTCTTGCAATCACTTAAAGTGTACAGTAAACAATCACATTACCTCTTGTTAATAGGACTCAAAGTTTTGTGTGGTATGCATTATTGTGCAGGAAAATATCCCATCATCACCTTTGAAGAGTTTATTTCAATTGCATTGGATGCGCCTAGAGTCGTTGGAATATATCCAGAGATAAAGAATCCAGTATTCATCAATGAACGTGTGAGTTCTGTTCTCTTCTTCTTGCTACAAACCTGAAGTAAAGCATCATAAGAACATTTCTGGTAAGATTTGATTAGTCATCGAAAATATAATCACGTATGTGTGTCTTCTTGTTGGCAGGTAAAATGGCCAGGTGGTAAGAAGTTTGAGGACATTTTTGTTGAGACGCTTAAGAAGTACGGGTACAAAGGCTCATACTTGTCAAAGAGCTGGTTGAAACAACCAGTTTTTATTCAATCATTTGCTCCAACATCTCTTACCTATATAGCAAACATGACTGACCTGCCAAAAGTGTTTCTGATTGATGACGTGAAAATGCCAACACAGGACACGAATCAGGTACCGACATTTTCTAGTCCACAAAATTTAAACATGTTAATCACTCTAATGACAGTATTTTAAGCGTGACATTTGTCTTCTGTTGATATTATTTGGTCTCTTGCTATTTGTATGAATCATATCTTACTCTGTTTCGTGACTTGTATGAATCAGTCTTATGCGGAGATCACTTCAGATAAATATTTCGACTTTATCAAGGAATATGTCGTGGGAATTGGACCTTGGAAAGACACTTGTGTTACTGCATCCAAAAACTATATGATAGCACCCACAGATCTTGTAGCTAGAGCACATGCTCATAATCTTCAGGTACCAAAGCTTTTACTCCCTGAGATGGATTAATCTTGATTGTGGTCGTCTATAAATCGCAGACTCAAAGTCTCGTGCTCTTTTGCGTAGTCTGCTACTTCTATTGATATTTTGAGTTTACTCTGATAAGCAGTCATATAATATATTAATATTTAATACATTGTGCGTTATATATTTACATCTGATTGATATATCTTCAATTTTATCTCGGACCCATGATTAATAAACCTTCCCATGATTCGCAGACAATTGGTTTGCTTACCATTGGAATTTGAATTATAGTGCTGTACTCTGATGAGTTGTTTTGCTTATTGTTGGATTGTGAATTAATGCACACAGTTCTATCAAATTTAAGTACATGGTTTTCGACTTCAGTGGTTGTATTACATTCATCATTTCCTCTCTTTCTAAAAGATATCACCTTTTGCATGCTTGTGGTTCATACTTGAAAGTACATAAAGTGCAAATGAAATTTTTTGGTTCAGGTCCACCCTTACACCTACCGGAACGAGAACCAATTCTTGCACTTTAACTTCAGTCAAGATCCATATAACGAGTACGATTATTGGATTAACAATATTGGCGTCGATGGACTCTTCACAGACTTCACGGGTAGTCTCCATCATTATCAGGAATGGACGTCTCCCGTCTCGTCTGCAAATGCTGATCGAGTGCTCGATAAGATTATGGCTATGATAACAAGATTCAAACGCACTTAGATTAGTCCTTTTATGAGTCACAACAAAGCAATTGCTCTGGTTTTCAATTCTTTGTTTCAAAGGAGACTGTAAATAAGGGTGCCAGTCCAACTCGTTTTTTGGATTATTCGAAATTTCGAATAAATTGGACTGTTTTTCTTGGATGTATCTGGGATGAATAATACAAAGAGGATGTGAAAATATCATGGAATATATTTGAGAAATGCTTGTAATTATCTGGAGCTTTTGGTGTTGATTAAATAAGTTGGGCTTCTAGGAGTACTATAACTGATTTTTCATCACGTGTCTAAACTCTAAAAGATTATTCATATGTTTTTGTTGCAAATATTTTTGTCACAAACCTTCAAATATTGATCGACAGCCACGAATATGCTTCTAATGACTAATCCTAGAAACTAGTTATGTATTTTATTTTAGAAGTTGTTGACGGTAGCACTTAAAAAAATGTTTATGGGGCTTAAAAGTCAGTAGATAGGTATTTGCAAACACCCCCTAATATTTATCTATTAAAACAAAACACTCCCTAATATACAATTTATTTGTATCAGTGGCAAAAAATCAAATTAATGTGTGGTAGAGGTTTTACTAAAATTCAAACTATTTAATCGGTAATATGGGAATGATTTAATTCAAACTGCTTATTCGGCTTTCGACTAGTCCATATATATAATCGTTTATACATCATTACATCATATTAATATGGCGTTTATCTAAAATATGTGAACACATTCCTTTTCAAATTTATACTCACTAAAATGATAAAAGATCTAATGCATTTTTATATTAGTTTGGGGTCTCAAATCACTAAATGCACATTTGTCTCCTTGGGAGCGATCAGTCCAGCTTTCATAAAAGAGCTTCTTGCTACAAACAATGAATTTAAAGGACCTATCATAATTTATTGAACAATTAGGAATGAATTGTAATTTCATGTAGATAAGTCTAGCAACTTGTAGGCAAGGGCGGACCTATCCCGAGTTACGGTAAAGAGATCAACAAAGGGTTGTAAAAGATGACTAGATTGATATTTTTTTTTCCGCATGAAGTTGAAAATTTTATAGCACCACAAGAGTCTACAATAATATGAGGGGTATACTCCAAGTGAAGCGCGTAAATCGAACTATAATCGACTACCAATCTTTTGTACAAATCAATGCTTTATGGTCAGCCTAAGGAATCTATATAGTTCTAGCACAAGTCTATAACTATATAGAAAGCCTTCCACAGAAAGAGCAACTCTTAGATCATCCAAGGATTCTTTTATGTGCACTGCTCCTCTTGGAATTTTTTTTTTCTAAGAACAGTTGTACCCTCTCCATTTCAGCTCCAGGCCTTTGGCCTGTGACTGTACTCTTCTAAGCATTCAGTCGGCTTTTCTGCAGTGGTTTTCACCAGTTGTAATACTGGATCCAAACATAAGTGCTTCCATTGATTTTCCTGACTCTTCTGGGGTTGGAAGAAGTGAGTGTCGAAATATTACCTACTTTTACCTTTTTCTTTTCCCCCGCGCTGATGCGCCAAAAGGAGTGCCCTGTACACTTGAGTTTTCCTGTACATAATCAACAAACTTCCCAGCCTTTCAACTAAGGTCAGTGAGTATCTATTTTATCTACTATCCAAGCTATGCAATATTAACAAGAGTAAAATAATTTTAAGAGCTACCTTCTATTTCTACCTGTTATCTCAGTCCAAGCTCCTGTCAAAGCTTTACTTTTTCCTGCAAATTCTGTCAGCACTCTTTTCTAACTCATTAGGCCTTGAACTCTTTCCAATTTGGTCAAGATCCCTTTTACGAATCGATTCATTTGCTTTTGGCATTTAAAACTAATTCGAGCATGCATTTCACTAGCAATTTCTTTACAAAGTTGTGCAACAGTGACACTTGTGTTTTGAAAAATTCTCATATTTCTGGCTCTCCACAGCCCATTCACAACTGCACAAAACATTGTTGCTCTAATTCTATATGTGATTGAATCTCTCCTAGATGCTGCATGAAATAGTTGCTCCCATTCAATCAATGAAAAATGTGTATTCTGTAATCCTACCAGCCTCATCATTCTAGAAACTACTTGTGCAGAAAATGGGCATTCAAAGAATAAGTGACATACAGATTCTGACACACTCATACAAAGATCACATGCATCAGAGTCAATAATCCCAAATCTCTTAAGCCTATCTCTAGTAGCTATCTTCCTATGCATGATGAGCCAGTTAATGAAAGAAGCTTTGGGAGTAGAAATTTTATTCCATACCTGCTTGTTCCAACGTACCTCAGAAGTGGCCTGATGCAAAGCTAGATAGCATGTCTCCAAAGCTTCTTTATATCCCTTCTGTACCAAGGTCAGACTTGTACATTGAGGGAACAAAACTCGAAGCTCATCTCTGATTTCTAGTAGTTTTTTCCACCAAGGAGAATCACTTGATCTCATTTGCACAGTCCAGATATTATCCTGCTCTCCCAGCTTATATTTTGCTACCCATGATGACCAAACAGTTGGAATACTGCTCTCATCTCCTAGCTTGATCACCTGCATTGCCAATAGAGACTTATTCCAGCCTAGGACTTCTTTGATTTGTAGCCCACCTCTAGTATAATCCTGACAAATCTGACTCCATGCTACTAAACTCCTTCTACTCTTCTCCTTCCCACTCCAAAGGAAGCTTCTGAAAATTCGTTCAATTTTCTTGACCACCCCCACAAGTATTGGGAAAATTTTGCACCAGAAGCCTTGTACACTTCTGAGCACTGACTTAATTAGGACTAATCTTCCTGCATAGCTCAAAAATTTGGCACTCCAGCTTTGCACTCTCCCTGTTATGTTCTTAATCAATGGGTCATACTCCTCCATCTTCAACTTCTTGGGGCTTAAAGGAACTCTTAGGTATCTCACAGGAAACTTTCCTTCTTGAAATTGCCAAATACTCTTTAATTTCTCTCTTTCTTGTCCCTGCACACCAGCTAAGAAAATGACACTTTTTGTCTGATTAATGATTAGTCCAGAAACATTAGAAAAAGAACTCATAATATGATGCATGGCCTGTAAGGAGTCCCCATCTCCCCTGCAGAAAAGAAGTAGATCATCTGCAAAAATCATGTGAGTTAAAGCAATCCTTTGACATTTTGGATGGTACTTAAATCTAGGCCCTATTTCCATTGAGTGTTTTAGTAACCTAGATAAGTAATCCATGCATAGCACAAATAAGTAAGGTGGCAAGGGATCTCCTTGTCTTAACCCTTGCTTTCCCTCAAAGTTGCCTTCTAATGCTCCATTAATGCAGAATGAAAACTTTGTTGTTGTAACACATGTCATTATTAAGCTCACAATCTTTTCATCAAAACCTAAGCCAAGCAAAACTGAATGCAGAAACTCCCAGTGTATGGTATCATATGTTTTTTGTAAGTCTGGATTCAACAAACACCTAGGAGAAATATTTTTCCTATTGTACCCTCTCACAAGCTCTTGTGCTAGAAATATATTTTGGAACACATCTCTGCCTTTCACAAAAGCATTTTGACAAGACTCTATTATGTTAGGCAACACATTCCTAAGTCTATTAGCTATGACTTTGGTAATGACTTTGTAAATAATGTTACAACATGCAATTGGTCTATATTCTGCAATAGTAGAAGTGTAATGATTGTGCATTTATTCAGGGAATTTTGTGAATATACGAACTCGAACTTGCGACTGGGGAGAACAAGTTATCAAGTAAAGTCTGATTTTAAATATTTGCTTGGCACGACATCGTTTTGGAGCATTGAAGAGAATTTCCTTAGTGAAACGACTTCAACACGTGCACGCATCACAATGGTTGAGGGATATTTGCTCCGAGGATTCAAATCGACGTGGATAAGCTGTTATGAGCTGGAGAAATGCAAGACAGATAGTCGTTGGATATTTTGTGCTTTTTCTTGTGTCATTTTCTATTGTCCTTTATTTAAGATATTTTATTGTGTAGGATTTGAGCTTTCAATTAAAAGCCGCAGTTGCGTTTGCCGTTTGGTGTGTTTCGTAAGTGGCGCAATCTAGCTTAGTACGAGTCGCTAGGTTTATTTTTCGTTTCTTGCACTATATAAGTAAGATGATGTATTGTTATTGAGGGGAAACTAATGAATGAAATTAAAAAGTCTTTTTCCCATCTCCTTCTTCTAACTTCTCATCTCATTCTTTTCTTGAATTTTCTGCAAATTACTTCATTATAATGGCTGAAGCAGTGTCGATGATTCGAAACCATGACAACTGGTATCAGAGCCAGGTTCCGATCCCAGGGATGTGCCTGAAACCATTGTTGAGTCCATTTGGAAGAAATATGAATCTACCATCTTAATAACAATATCTCAATATCGATATGTTGTTGATGAAGGTATTCTGGACTGAATCTTTGGTATTTTTGGAAAGTTAGAGGAGATTGAAATACTTCCTGTAAAAGGAGATTTTCAAGCTTTGCTAAGGTTTCATCTTCCTCTTAGCGCTAAAACAGCCAAATGCTATGACGACCGGTATATATACGACGACGGAAACGTACTTGATGTCCAATATTTGTCAAGAAATATATTAGATGAGTTGAAGAGGCGGAGCACATTTGGGGAGGTATATGACCCGTGGCTGGAATCAGCGCCTCAAGCAACTACAAGGGCTGCATCAATGTCTTTTCACTTGAAGAAGGTTGTTGCAAACACCGGTAGTGAGGATTCAGGTGTTGTAAGAAACGCACCACATGTGTTCGACGAGTTTCCTGTCAAAAAATATGATAAGTTAGAGCTGATGAAGAGCAACCGCCAGGTGTTTGACAAGTTTTCCGTGAGAAAACATGATGAGTTGAAGCTGATGAAGAGCAACCTTCAGATGTTCGACAAGTTTCCTATGAGAAAGCATGACGAGTTGCAGCTAATGAAGAGCGACCACAAGGTGCTTGATGTTAGTCCTGTGAGGATAACCGAGAAAAATCATTACAACAGAGGTAATTTGTCCTCAGTAAATCTTCGGCAAAATGATGATCTTAATACTCACTTATTTGACCCTGGAGGAAAACTTTTTGGATGGGATTCACAACCATCAAGTTTGTTTGCAATTGAAGGTGTCGTGAGGTACTTAAAGTTAAATGACTGTGAAAGTGTGGTAGTGGAAACACATTATTGTTTTAAATTTGATGCTAAAGATTTGAAAAGCTATGGATGGGATGATGCAAGAGTAATTCGAAACAGTGAGTCACTGGAGGTGCTATTAAAAAAGATTTTCAGGTTTTTGAAGTATTTCGAGGAAACTGGTTACCCATTTAAACTCGGGATTTATGGTAGAAATCAGAGCAAGTATGAACCGCACCATGAAGAGCGTGGGATGTATATATCATTGAAAGAAATCATGGAAAAGACGCTGAGAAAAGATGATGGAAATCTCTGTCACGAGTTTGCCTTGAAATTTTGTAAGGTAAATTCTGATGCTTTTTTCTGTCGGAGTGAGCTCATCATGAACCTAAATAGTTATGTATCACGTGGAACTCGTTTGCTCAAATGCACTCATTCACGCCGCATCCAAGTTCTTCTGCATCTCCTCAGAAGAAATGCCCCCGCCAACTTTCCCTCTACCGAATCAGCACGGTCTAGAGCATGACCCAACTGCTCCATAAGCTCTCCTTTCTCCTTCTCAAGAAGCTCAATCTTGGCCTGAGAAGCCTCATCCAGAGACTTGTATTTCTTCAGCAACTCCACCTGCCTGGTCAACTCCTTCTGATCCTCTTCCCATCGGAATCCGTAATCGGATATCTTGGTCCGGAGCACATCCATCATCGTTTGGTCCTCTTCCCTCTTGGAAGTCAGAGTCGCTACTTGTGCTCGGAGAGTCGTCACTTCGTCTCCACCCCTCCGATAGCTCTGCTCTATAGTAGTGGCTGCATCTCGGGCTCTCCCAACCTGCAAAAAAGGAAATATAGGCCTAAGTTCTCCTATCGTAAGTAGAATGCATAACCAAATAAAAGAAGGATGAATAAAAAGAGGGGATAAACTTACCATCAAACCCATCCAGTTGAGACAGGTTTGCATAAAATGGAACCCATCGGCAGTTGTAGCAGTGGAAGAAGCAAAGAATTGGAGAATCTCCTGAAATGCCGCATCCAGAACTTGCAGCGAAGGCAGTTCCTCCAAACGAGTGGGGCGATATGGTCCCTCAAACGTGATACCCCTCGGAGAAACAGTCACAGGAACGTCCGTCGTCGGGGGAAGAGTTGCAAAGGTCGCAGGAGCGGGAGTTGTCGGAGGAAAGGCCACCGGAGCCGGAGTAGTGGTATCGACATCTGTAAACAAGGCCCGATGGACCCCAGTAGCCACAGAAGGGCCCGCTTCCCCCAAAAAACAAACCCAGAAGCTCCACTTTGACATCCAGCTGAGATGGATCGTCTGGCTGTGCCTCAGGCAGCACTGCAACATCCTCGGAGTCGCCTAATGAAACCTCCGAGTTGTGCCTGAGAAAGGGAGCTAGCAAATCCTCCCCTAAAGAAACAAAATAATAAGTCAGAGACGGCATTGAATAAAGGCAACGGGAAATAAAGAGAAAAAAAGCAAGGAATCATTACCTATGGACGAAATCTTCTCTTCTGCCCACATCGGAGCTTTCCCCTTGTCAACGATCACTAAAAAGCCCAAAAAAGGAGAGAAAAGCTACTCAAACATACATGATACCAACACAAGTAAAACAACTTGCGGGAAACATGAAAAAAGTGTACCTGGAACAAGAGGTCCAGAAGTTGGTTGTGCCGAAGGCATCATGGAAGGTTCTTCCTTGTGAGAAGGAGATGAAGGATCATCGGATGAAATGGTCACGTACTCCGCGCCCGCTGCAGGGGGGTTATCCCTCGGAGAGATGCTCTTTTCCGATGGGAAACCTTCTTTCGAGGCGAATGCTCCACCAGAAACTGAGCCCGACATGGGTACCATAGCTGACCAAGGGTCCATAACCAAAAGGGGAACAGCCCCGTAAATCACACCATCTGCCCCAATGATAAAAGGAGCGTGATCCTCCGCCTCCTCATCCTCCTCATCTGCCATCGGATAAAGATCCACGTCCTCGGAGGTATTATCCTCCTCATCTCCCTCCTCGAGAGTGTCAGAAGCACCAATGGACGAGCGAGTCAAGGATGTCGTCGGAGTCTTGAACTTTGTACGACCACTTGGAGCCGGAACTGTCTGCCCCGATAACGCCGCCTTAATAACTGGATCCGAAGGACCCTTAGTCGAAAAGTAATTCGACAAAATACCCCCTACAACACAAAAGGGTTACGAAAGTTAAGAATTGATCGGAAAGGACATATGAACAACAAAAAATAAAGTTACTTACTTAGAAGAATCAGTTCCTCAGAAGAAATGACCAATGGGTGAGGAATGGCGGCATCGGTGAACACCACGCGATGCAAACCCAAAACCTCATACAGCTTGCCAAAATCCTCCGAATCCATCAGAGATTTCTGTAGGATAATCGGAGCGAAGGACATCCCGAGATCCAAAGGAGGCGTCGTAGCCTTAGCCTCCCTCCAATCAAAGGGCATGTTCCAATCACCCTGGGCTGGCTTCACGAAGAAGTACTTGTCCTTCCAAGTACTGTGGGAACTCAATGTCTCCTCCAGAATCTTCTTCGGAGAGTTTTTAGCACCATCCCGATGCCGAAAGTGATAAAATGGGGCACCCCCAGGAGAAATCGCCACATCAAAAATAGAGAAAAATCTCGCCACAGTACAGCTTAACCCCTTTTCCTGGCACCAAAACACGAAAATACAGAGAGCAGCAAAGCTATTCGGAGTTACCTGACTCGGACAGACATTGCACGCAGCAAAAACTTCACAAAAGAATGAGGGCATGAAAGAGCGCCAGCCGAACTTCATCTGGGCAAAATACACCGTGAGATATCCCATCGGCGGATTATTAGCCCTCTCATCTGCCTTCGGAATCTTGAAGGTCATGTTCTTTTGAAAAGCCCCCAAGCTTGTAAACAAAGTCAACACTTGTTTCCGAGTGACAGTGCTCGCCGTTGCTCCGACTTTCTGCAGATTCCGATTATCGATTTTTTAGCCTTCGAAGCCCTAGCTTTCTTCGAAGGAGTGGCCTTATTCTCCCCCGCCGCCACAAAACTACCCCCCTTTCTCTTGCGAGTACCCGCAGCAGGACCACCCACAGCAGCACCACTGGTAAATGCCGGTAAATCGGTGGCGGGAGTGAAAATTACAGCTTCAGAGGCTGAGGCGGCAGTAATTGGGTCAGTAGCAGTTGAAGACGCCATCGTGGTTAAAGAGAAACTAAAAGAATTTGCAAAAGGAAATAGAGAAGACTCGTGAGATTGAGAAAAGAACGGAAAGAGTTGTGCTAAAATTTGCGAGAGGAAAACAGAGAGAATAGCTTTTGATCGTGAAGAGAAAGATGAAGAATGAATAGTGAGCAAGAGACTGAAGGATATTTATAGGCGAAGTGGTGAAGAACGTGGAGCGAGTCTAACGCTCCACGTCGTCCACTCACCTGACGCGTGCCACGCGCACCATCTACTAGCCGTTGGAAGCCGCTAACGGTCGGATGCGAGGGATTTAAATGATGAAACGGTCGATGCGAGCCGTTACACTGTTGACGGAGCAAACCGTTACCTCCGCTACTCAACACCATAAATGCTTGCCCGAGGATCACGCTGCGAGGGTAAGAAGGTAATTTCCATATGAACTTATACAATATATAGATATAAATATATACTTACGCTCCTCGTGAAATCATCAAAAATAAAATTGACAAAGGAAAAAAAATATAAAAAAGCCCCTTTTGCCTTACTAAGGCCACGAAATAAAATTTCCCTCGTCTCTACGAGAGCGAGCGAAATTTGGGGGGGGGGGGGGGGGGGGGCTAGTGTTAACCCTAAAAAATAAATAGGGGATTAAACAAGTTAAACACAAGGTTAACCCTAAATTTAGGGATTAAACCCAAGGACGATACTATCGTCACGGATGCATTGAAGAATTCTCGAATGTCACATACCCGACTGCGGTACGACATGGCATCCGAAGAGGCACTAAAGCGTCCCTTGGAAAGCCACGACGAATAAAGATAAGGTATCAACGCGGCATCTGAAAAAGAGTAAACCCCGATGGATCCGCGCGACTCTGATATCCATCAAAGCGCCAAGGAGGACCATAATGGACCTTCGCGTCCCCGAAATTACGGAATACTTCCTTGCTGAACACTCCCTACACCGAAAATGCCCTCGGATCCGTCACCCCGAAGGCCGAACTCAAAGAACAACGCCCTACTCACACTTACCACGAAGGCCCAATCCCAGAAAGTTTTCCTGCTGAAGTCAAAAAGCCATCGGAGCATTAATCCTGAAAAGAACTAATGCCTTATTGGGTACTGAAAGCCATCGGAACATATTCCATGAACACTCAGACGCAAGGACACAGTCCTACTTAAACAAAGACGCCCTCGGAGCCCAGGATACGAGCAAGAAAACGCAAATCCACCCCTCGGAGCACATCTCTAAAGTAAACAACACCAATTTAACCACCACTGAAGCTACATCAGCTTCGGATGACCACCTCACCTCACCTATCGAATCTCCACAGGAAGATACAGCCCATCGGAGAGAGAAAATAAGAAGGGTCAACCCATCGGAACTCCGTGAAGTCATCGGAAGAGATACGGATTAGTCCTAGTCAGCACCCCGTCAATAGATATCCTAAAGAGATAGATTATACCCTCTCACACATACATAACGACACTTGTATTAAGCACATACCGACACCTGTATTTTTACATGCACAATAAACACCCGTCTCTAAGAAACTCCTATAAAAAGAAGGGACAGATGAAGAAAAAGGAAAAAAATGGATACTTAAGACATTCAGGAGTGAAAGTTCAGTGAATAAAGGAAGAATATTCTCATAATTTTCCCATAATAGCAAATCAATCTTTTTTGAGCCACGGGCAAAGGTGTTCCGAACCTACAAATAATTCGGTTAATTATGTCATAATTCCAAACCTGTTAACAGAGATTTTAAGGGATTTATGCAATATGGTAAATAGGAAAAAAAATATCATCTTCAGTGTCTCAAGGAAATTAGAAGGTATATTATTGACAAACTATAAAGAAGATTAGTTTTTAACAAAATTAGACAAGGACTAAATTGTCAACAACAAAAGTTTGCTATGCATTTAGGATTATTACTCCTTGTATATATCATTAGCCATAAAAATAAGTCCACTCAAGTCATGACTCATGAGAACAAAACCTCATTTAATGTAGATAAGAGTCTTGGATTTTTTTATTTTTTTGATCAAGTAGAGTCTTGGATTATTATAACAAATTTTGGCGTCATCCGTAGTAATCGCATTTCCTCTTTATTACTAGGAAGAATTACACAAATTATTCCTCAATTAATGGGTACTAAACTACTAATTACTATCCTTAATGTTTGGAAATTACACAATCTTATGGCCGGTTTTAGTATACAAATTATTAATTTTTGTAGAACGTAAATTCACCCTCTCATTTATTACGCACGAAAAATAAAAAAGAAACAAAATTACTGAGAAAATACACATTTATTTTGTTTAAAAAGGCAAAAAAAAATCAAATTATCTATTGAAAGAAAAGAAAAAATAATTTGTCTATGAATTTTAGTCTCTGCTATAATTTGAAAATGTATTGTTGCCTTTCATAAGGGATGTTTGTGTAATTACTCCATAATTGAGGGGCAATTTATGTAATTCTCCCTTATTTCTAATACACGGGCTAGGTAGCCTTCCATAATAAAACAATATCTATACTATTATATAAAGAAAGGCAAATTGTGACACCAAATTTTAAATTTCTCATTTTAACCTTATAATTTTAGTGATTACACCATATTTTATTATTAAGTTCCTAACCTAGCCTTAAGATTTAAGTAAACTCATTAACTACAATAATTATGGCATTTATTTTCGAAAATTTAAAAGTTTCTATATAAATTTCATTTCCTTGTATATTTAATCTTTACTCATTTAAATTGTTTTTTTCACCATACAAATTAAAATAAATTATTAATCACGCGGCGCCGCGTGCCAACAATTTTAATAGATTAGTAGATTACTATGAGACAATTTTGTTCTTATCAATGACAGTTGCAATCTGCATTATCGGCAATTGCAATCAACTTTTTTTCTAACAAAACTCGAATGGTAGGCCGTCTTTAAACATTATATGCCTCTAAATAAAAAAAAAAAAAAACACACTTCCTCGATGCGTCAGGGTTATCTAATATTTTCCAAAACAGGTTTCTACTATTTTAGAATTTTACCCTTTTGTTATTCTCAATTTACGTACCCGATCAAATTACCAGAAAAGAAAAAGAAGAAAAAAATTGTGACCGCCGATCGCGGTGGTCTCCAAATCACGAATTGTTTTTAAACGCCTTGGATCCTCTCCTACGAAATGACTACATAGTCTAGACGTATGCCAAGTGGACAAATCTAAAATCTTCTTAGCACCATGTTTGCTTATGATTTAAGCTTAAGAGTACTTTTCCTTATTTTGTCTTACCATAAATTAATATTTTATACAACACAAATGATTTACCTTCCCAAATTGTGGACACGTTTTTATATCAAACATTAAATGAATTTCTTCTACAAATTCATCTTCTGCATAAGTATAATTAACATGTAGTTTGATTGTTAATATATTAAAATTTCAAACAATACGAGTAAATTGGTTAATCAAAAGTGATTAATGGTAATAAGGTTTTACGCACATAAACTCAATTTGAACCGCCTCAAATACATAGTATATGTAAATATGTATGTCATACTGTTGATTTTTTTTTTTTAAATAACTAGAAAGAAAATTAAAACAACTCTGCTGTAAAAAAAAAAAAAAAAACAAAAAAAAGCAAAAACAAATTTGCATATAATCAATGTCGAGGGGCAATTATGGTGCACGCCTTGTTACATTAATCGATTATTTGTCATGTTAAAAAGTTGTTGATATAACTACTATTATATCAAATAAATATTAACCGCTTTTACAAACAAGAGAAAGAAATGTGCAGTTGCAGGAAAAAAATAACAAATTAAAAAAGAAGAAGAGATTTATGATGGGACTGTTTATTTTATGTTAGTTACATATATGATTTCGAAATAAATTACCTATATTTTTAACAGATCATGTCCTGCAAAATTTGAAAAAAAAATCTTTGATTTATTTGATTATGCAAAGAATATTGTAAGTTTGGTAAGATAGCACAAAAATAGTAACTAATTAAAAACTTTAAATTATAGACAAACAAGGTGTTAAGAAGATCTTAGATTTGTCCACTTGTAGGAGAGGATCCAAGGCGATTTTTAAAGAGACTATAAGGTTTATTCAAGCACCCTTAGGAGAAATAAATGTGAAAACAACGCAAATGCTATAATCCTCTGGAGACACCAACCAGAAGAAAAGAAAACACTAGAGGCCATCTCACTGGAAAATGCATTAAACCCCGTGTGGTTTTGAGAATTTGTATAAAACTCCCTTGTGGTTTGAAATTAGCACAGAATCTCCTCGTGGTTTTAGAAATTCTACACAAAATTCTCTCGTGGTTTCATAAATTTTGCACGAAATCCTCTTTCCCTCCAACTTCATTAGAGAACTATTACAATCGCTCTATACGAGAGTGTGCTTGATTTTGGAGTATTTTTTACTTATAAAAAGTCTATTTTACCCTTTAAAATGTTTAGCCAAAATTCCAATGTGATTTAAAAATTTGCACGGAATCCCCATTTTTTATTTATTTATTAAAAAATTGTCTTTTTTTTTATTACAGTTTTACATAACTAAAAAAATTAAATCTTTTCTATTTTTTGCCAAAAAAATTATTTTACAAATATAAATATATTTGTAAAATATATATTTATAGTAAATAAAGTAAGGGTAATTTATTGATCTTCAAAAAAATAAGGGTAATTTAGTCATTTGGTGAAAAAGTTAACATAGTTAGTTGAAACTTAACGGAGGAAATTTGTGCAGTGATTTTGTGAAGGTTTTTGAAACCACAAGGAGGTTTCGTGTTGATTTTCGAAACCACAGGGGGGTTAATGCATTTTCCCCGGCCATCTCATTGCCACAAAATCCCAATTCTCTTGATTTCGAATAACACGCCTAGCTACCTCATAGAGTACTAAAATAAACTGTTTCAAGTACTTCTAATTCAAAGGCTAATGGCAACCAACCCGATCTTATCACGGAACCCTGTATCCAGAAATCCAAAACCCAAATGTTAGGAACCAAAATTCAAAATATAACGTATAGAGAACTGCTAAAAATACGAAATCGAAATAGTAGCAACCAAAACTCGAATATCACTTTGGACTATCCGGAGTATCGATGCCACCTACTTGAATTTTCCACTTTCGTCGTCAAATCAAACCACGCAGAAAAAGGGTGAAAATGAGAAGAGAGAAGGGAATAGAGAAAAGAGTTGTGTGTGTATGAAGAGAAACAAAACTAATAAAGGTCCAAAATCCTTCCTTTTTGAGGCTCTCTCCTCCGTGCAGTGGCGGAGCCACGGGGGGTGCGTGTGGGGGCAACCGCACCCCCCAACATTTTGCAAATTATTTTTTTAATACTACTCTTAGTAGTAAGTCTAGTCTATATAGATATAATATATAATTGTTTAATACTACTGTTAGTACTTAGTCTAGTCTATGTCTATATAGATATAATTATATAAGTAGTGCTTATCTAACAGTCAAGTAAATAGTTACAGTCATACAATCGGTAAGCATGGTGAATTTCTTTCCTTGCTATTTTCAATAATTACATTTCTTTCCTTTATTGTGTGTAAATACTAAATCGGCTGCTAAAGAAAATTATTTATTATAATAATAAACATGTCAGGGCAGTTTTATATTATATTCAAAGAGCCCAAAAGTTTAAGTAAGGAAATACAACCTAAAATAAAATGAAATATCCATGTTAACAAAATGATAATATATCGTTTCCTTTTTATTTTTTCTTGTAACTAAAATCTCTGCAATTATAATTAGTTATTAATAAAAATAAAGCTTTGCCAAAAATGGTTTATTTATGGAGGGTTGTTCTCTAGAATATATGTTTTAACATATTTTATATTATTATAGGTGGAAGCAATATATAGCAATTAAGCGTTATGTAAAAATGATAGTTTGTTTGTTCCTCTTTACTAATTCTTTTGGTAGAAAGATTTGAATTTAGTGGAAGGCATTAAACTGCAGTAATGTTTTCTTGAAAAAAAAAAAACTGATTTGGATGAAATTCCTCTCTCTTTTTCTTTGATAAGATGGATGAAATTCCTCTATAATATACAACAAAAAAGATTATAACTCTTTTACTGTCAAAGTAATACATAATGGTATATGCATACAAATATTATCAATTAAAAGTGAAAAACATCTTTGGAGTTTATGAAATGTAGTCCATATCGATATCTTCAATGTTTAAGTAAATAGTAATTAAATTTTTAAATATCTATGTATTATAGTTAAGCTAACATAATAAATTAATTACATTATATAAGAAAATCTCTGTACTCAACTTATTGAAAAGTTAAGAGACGTTCTTGAAGAGACATTACATCTAACTATTTCGCCCCCCAAAAGCCAAAATCCTGGCTCCGCCCCTGCCTCCGTGTATCTGTATCCCTAACGCCGCCGCCTCCCTTTTCTTCTGTTCATCTTTCTCTCTTGTTTTTCTCTATCAGACATGAATCTTCTTAACTCATCCATAGATGAGCTAACCCAACGAACCGAAAACTTAGACACTATTTTATCTCCTTAATTCCTGGAAACCCACCCATCCTCCTGTCAGTCCAACAACCTTGGCATAAATACCATCTCTTTCTTCTTCACTGACGAAAGTGACTACAATTATATGTCACTGATTTCTCATGGTCCTTCAACAACTCACACATCATCATTAAACCTTGGTCCCATGAAAAATCAATATCCAACATTGACTTCACCACCTTAGCTTTTTGGATTAGAGTCACAAATACTCCAACAAACACGGTGAACATCTCGACGCTGGAAAAAAAAAAAAAAAAAAACGGAAACTCCATCGGCAAATTTATAAAAGTTGACCCAACATTCTTGGAAGCCAGATGGAAGAACTATGTCAAGAACTATGTTCTACTTCCCTAAGTCAAAATTTAGATTATGTTGAGTTGATAAGCACAGACCCAGTGGCGGTCGCTGTTGAGCATCAGGGACCCCCAGGGGGGTCAATAGCGACCCAAATTCGGTCGCTATTGACCCCTAAATCTTGTAGTGCATGGTTAATAATGTCAGAAAAAACCTTTTGACCCTAACCCTTTGTTCCCTCTTTTCCCTACTCCCCTAACCCACTTCAACTCTTACCCAGAAACCCAAACTCAAACAAAAAACTTCTTGTTCCTGCTACTGTTTTAAACTCCCCAATGTTAGGGGTTAATTTATTTGCTTCTCATCATAAGGAAACTAAAAAAAGCCCCAACTTAAAATTGCAGGTCAATGTTGTCGAAATTGAGGAAATATCCACTGATCTCACTTCTATACAACTCAAAAGGCAAAGATATTATCCCAAAAACTATACCTATTGTCAGTCCAATGCAAATAGAACCAACGGAACTAACCTAAGAGCAAGAACTCTGGGTTGTTGAAGACAATGTTAAGTTTGTCTTGACAAACAGAAGCTGTCAATGAAATTCCCCATCAGACACCCAATCCCCAACCTCCCCTCTAAAAGAGCTCTAGATGACCTGCTTTCCAACAATCTGAATTCTGAAAAAGTAAAAGTATATCTCCATTTCGATCCCAAACAGCCTACACCGACCCTCCCATGACTGAACTAGGCTCTGACTTATGCTTTTGGGATCCTCTTGTTGACTCTAGGAACACGAACATATATGGAAGAATGTTGCTCCTTGTATCAAGAAATGAGCAGGGCACCCGATTTGCTAGAAGGAAATCAATTGTTACAATTGAAGACATCATTGAATCTTCTCAACTTAAAAAAAAAACTATCACTGCCCCATTGGGGTCAAAAAACTGACCCACCTATGAAAATCCTTTGCTGGAACTGCCAGGGGCTCTCTAAGCTGAGGGCAGTTCGAGCTCTCAAGGGTTTCATCATAGACTATTTGCAAGAGACTATCAAGTGTTGGACCCACTTTCTCTGCCTGCTTGTTATTTATACTGAATGATATACTCTCTAGACTGCTTATTTCTAAACAAGAGAATGGCTCTCTCAAAGGCATAAAAGTTTCTAGAACTGCCCCATATCATATGTTTCCCACCTTATGTATGCTGATGATCATGTCGTTTTCTATACGGCCACTGCTGAAGATGCTCAATCTGTCAAAGATACATTGGATTGGACCTCTTTGCAACCTGGTCCAGCCAAGAAGCAAATAAAACCAAATCTGTTACCCACTTCAGCAACAATATCATTGGACATGCCAAAGCTGACATTCTTGATGTATTTGGTTTCAAGGAATGCAGTCATAAGGAAAGGCACCTTGGTTTCTCTTTCTGCCACCAGAAATCCTGAAAATAAACTTTCCTCTCTTCTGCCTTAATTATGTTTGGAAAGCTTAAAGGATCGAGGGGTGGCAACCTCTCTCTTTATCTGGGAGAGCAGTTCTCATCCAATGTGTGGGCCTTTCACTACCAGTTTATATTGTTGAAAATATATTTTGCAATGAAGTAAAATATCAGAAACTTCTAAAAAAGTGGATCAGCCGTGTGCAATCTCCATGAATGAATAAAGAGAGTTCTAGACTAAAATAAAAAATGACATGCACCCAAATATCATAAAGCTCTGGACGAATTATTTAACTACCATATTTAAAATATTATTGATGATTGAATGATATTTCATTATAATAATAATATTTAGGACAAATGATTGAGTATGTATAAGGCGGTTTAATGATCCTATATATATGTGGTTAATGTGGAGATTGTAAGTAAGGAGAGAAATAGGCAGAAGCCGTGGATGGCTTCATGTACCAAAAGCATATATTGCAGGTTGTAGTAATTGCAATATCTCTCCTCAAATAATGCATAATTATTTCTTAGTCCCAAATACTTTTCTTATATTCCCAACATATCCTAAAAACACCCAACATATACCATGTCAAGTAAATTCTACTCCAATAAACTGGATGGCATTCTTAAAGATTTTTGGTAATTGCTTATATCTCAAAGCATGGGATGCTTTATGTCTTCCAAAAGATGTTGGAGGTCTTGGATTGAGAAAATGTTGGGATTTTAACAGAGCACTTATCTCTAAAATGGCTTGGCAAGTTACTTCAAACTCCAGTAAACTTTGGGTCAAAATCTTCACTGCTAAATTCCTTATATATGATCCCATTCTCAACATCACTACTGTTCCTTCCAATGCTTATTGGATTCGGAAGGATATTTGTCACTGCAGTGCCTGGACATCATCAAAAAGGAGCATGCTTCACCATCACAGTCAACTCCAATGTCAGAGTTTGGGAAGATGTTTGAATTCCACAAATGGATGGTTTCACCCTAATTCCTAATACCCTGACCACAACTAACACATCTAATTTGGTTGTTGTCACAGCTATCAACAAGATCCTCATCTCCCTAGTTCAGTCATCTAGTCAGGGGTCTTCACTTCTAAAATCGCCTACCTCACAGATCAGAAAGTTAGAATCAGCAGCAGAGATCCCATCATTTGCTCCTTATTCAAGAATATGTTTAAACTCCCGATGCATGCATCCACGGTCTAAATTCTTTCTGTGGAGAATTTTCTCTAACTCCTTCCCAACTAGAGCAAGACTGGGAGCCATGTTTCATCTTGAGGACCAACTTTGCGTGTTTTGCTCCAAAGAAATTGAAGATATTGACCATATTTTCCTGCATTGCCCATGATCTCAGCACTTTTGGTTTGGATCTAAATGGGCCATTAGAATCAAATCTTACAATTTCACTAAGATTTCGTATTGGCTTGGCTTAATCATTTCATTAACATGATGTTACTAACTTACTATTTTCCTTCCTGCGAAAGATAGAGCTGAATTCCCCATCTTTGCTGCAATCTTACTTGAGAAATGCAGGAACCAGATTCTCCATGGCAAAACTCAATGAATACCCAAGCAGATTCTTGACAAGGCCAACTGGCCAACTCTGCAACTGCGGATCATCTCACATCCCAATACCAAATTTCTATTAGAGCTCCTATCACTGTTGGACAAAAATGGCCTAGACCAGCAGCTAATTGGATCAAAATTGATTGTGATGCAACTTTCCAGAATGGCACTGCCTACTCGGCTTTCATTGCACGGAATGAATCAAGTTTAATTCTGTTTGCCTCGTCAAAAAAGCATGTCTGCCTCTCCACACTAGTTGCTGAAGCACATGCACTCAAAGAAGCCTGCTCATTCATTGCGAAAGCCAAGCTTTCAAAAAATCATCTTTGAATCCGATTCTCTTTCTCTTTAATTTTGTTTATCGTGATTGGGTGTGATTTAATTTTACCTACTGTGGATTTACTACAGGTTTATGGAGAATGACGGGAAAAAGAAAGTGAGGGCGGCGCTTTTGCAAGTTTTAAGTCTGTATCTGATGTGAATTGTGATTGCCTTTAGGTTCTTGATCATAACAAAGTGTGAGACTGTGTCTCCTGCACTTGAGGCGGAGTACACGGACGAGTTAAAAGCCGAAGAAAATGGGATGTTGGTAGAGCCTAAGCAGGAAATCAGTCCCAAGATCAGTGAGGTTGCTGGTATTGTTTTGAAGCCAAAGCAAGAAATGGTTGCTAAATCAGCTGCTCAAATTGTCCATGAACAAAGCAGAAAGTAAGCATTTTGTTTCATGTTAAATGTATTGATCATAACTTGAAAGTACTTTGAATTGGCTTGGTCTTGTTGGTTTATAATTTGTTGTTTTAGATAGCTATCTGATTATGTGTTTTAGTCACGAGTGTTCTAATGCTCTTATATGTTGAATTACAGCATGGCACCTGCCTCCCGGATGGCAATGACACGCAGAGTCCAACCTCTTTGTTCCTTGAATCCCTATCAAGGGAACTGGATGATAAAAGTTCGGGTCACCAGCAAAGGAAACGTGCGTACTTATAAGAATGCTAAAGGAGAAGGCTGTGTCTTCAACGTAGAACTGACAGATGAAGATGTAAGTGCCAAGTTACAATTTCTATTTCTATATTAGTATATTACTCTGATCAAGCTTAATTTTGATACAGTAACTGATGCTTTGAACTTGTATTTTGTTTCAGGGTACTCAAATTCAAGCAACTATGTTCAATGATGCTGCAAGAAAGTTCTATGATAGATTCCAGATGGGTAAAGTGTATTACATATCAAAGGGATCTCTAAAAGTTGCACACAAGCAATTTAAAACTGTTCAAAATGATTATGAGATGACTATAAATGAAAACTCTGAAGTTGAGGAAGCCAACAATGAGGCGGCTTTCATTCCAGTAACCAAATTCAACTTTGTCCCTATTGATGAACTTGGTCCATATGTGAATGGAAGGGAGCTTATCGGTAAGTGGTCTCTTTATAATAGCATAATGTTGCTTCCATTGTCTTCAGCAATATAATGTGTTTTTTGGTTGTTAATTGGTGTGGTTCAAAGCGTGTCTCCCACAATGAGTATTAGGAGGAAAATCAATAACGAGACAATTCCAAAGCGTGATATAACCATTGCTGATGAGACGTATGTCTTCTTCTACTCTATATGAACTTGTTAAGTTTTATGGTTCTATATAATATGAAATCTGATATTAGGGGGTGAATTTTACAGGAAGAAGACTGTAGTGGTGTCTCTGTGGAATGATCTTGCCACAACTATCGGACAAGAACTACTGGATATGGCTGACACGTCTCCAGTTGTCGCAATAAAATCTCTTAAAGTTGGTGACTTTCAAGGTAAATCAAGATAACATGTTAACTCAGCAGTCAGCATAGATGAATTAGGTAATGCATATGATATTCACTTAAAAATGTTTACATTTGGTGTTCATACAGGTGTATCATTGTCAGCACTGAGCAAAAGTGTTGTAGTTGTCAATCCAGACACACGAGAAGCCAAAAAGTTGAGATCTTGGTAAGAAATGTGTAATCAGTAATATATTACTTCCCTTTGCATGTCATATCTCCTTGTAAGTAGCTCTTAATGTTTTCTCGTTGGTTAATGGCAATACAGGTTTGATTCTGAAGGCAAAGAAACTTCTTTAGCTTCGATAGCTGTGGGCTTAAGCCCTAGCACACAAGGTGGTACCCGGTCTATGTACACTGATAGAGTCTCTCTAGCTCATATCACCAGCAACCCTTCATTGGGCGAAGACAAGGTGCTAAATTATTATCTACCTTATCATACTTAGTAGAAAAGATGAATCTGTTTCTCTAGTCCGAAGTAGTGTAAGTATACATATTGAACAGCATAATCGGATCATTTTTCTCTAGTCTCTAATCTTTCTTCTCTATAACAGCCGGTATTCTTTGCGATTAAAGCATTCATTAGCTACGTTAAACCGGATCAAACAATGTGGTATCGAGCTTGCAAGACATGTAACAAGAAAGTCACTGAAGCTGTAGGGTCTGGCTACTGGTGTGAAGGATGCCAGAAGAATGAAGAAGAGTGCAGTTTGAGGTATTACAACTTAAAAATCCTTTTACGTTCATTGGTTCGATCCCAACTATGTTTACGAATAGTACTAATCTACCCTTCTGTCCTGTTTATAGATACATAATGGCTGTTAAGGTCTCTGATGCAAGTGGTGAAGCCTACCTCTCCCTCTTCAATGAGCAAGCTGAGAAGATACTTGGATGCTCTGCCGTTGAACTAAACGAGTTAAGATCTCAGGATGGAGACAATTCTTTTCAAATGAAACTGAAGGAAGCAACGTGGGTTCCTCATCTTTTCCGAGTTAGCGTTACTCCACACGAGTACAACAACGAGAAGAGGCAGAGGATCACGATCAGGGCTGTGGCTCCCATTGATTATGCGACCGAGTCCAAGTTCTTGTTGGAAGAAATAACTAAGATGAAAGTATCTATCTAGAAGACCTTACTTGAGTGTATTTTGATTATCATGCTGTTTAGTATATTTAAGCTTTATGGTTTCGTTAGTGTTGGAAATTCTTGTAATATAAGACTAGTAGTGTTTTTACGATTGAGTAGGATTTTAGCATTTGAGGATTGGTAGTAGGTGTTATGTTTATGCAACTCTTTCAACTGTTTGAAATCATATTTTGAAGTTCAATCACAACGAACATAAGATCTTGTAGAATATTTTTGAGAAGACAGTGTTCTACATAAATTTCTTGAAAAATTGTTTTCGAGGATCATACGAAGAAGAATGATTGATTTCGAAAAAATGAAGTATAAGATAATTTTCGTGAAGAACTATTTTTGAGGATTAAATGCAACAGACTGACGAAGAATTTAAAAATGATTTTTGAAAAAAAGAAGTACAAGAGTGTGTTGAAAAATAACTTTCAAGTATAAATCGAAAAAGAAATTTATAGAATAGTTTTAAAGAGACCAAATACTAGATGAATTGTTCGAGCTTACTTATGAGGATAAAATAAGGAGATTGATGGAAAAGATCATAAAATTCTTTTTTAAAGAAAGACTGCAACAAGAGTTTGTGGAAAAATAAACTTGTAGGATAGAAGAAAGGGATTGGAGAAGAATTTTACGAAGCACTACTGGAAAGAAGAAGCAAAGAAAAATGAAGAAGAGCATATCTAGTATTCTTGAAGCAAAGACGACATTGAAGAATTTACAGAATAGCTTTTTGAAAAACGACGTACAAGTGAGTTTCTTTAAAAATGACTTATAATCATAATCAAATGAAGGAACATCTAGTAATCAAATGAAAGGATTCTAATGGTCTTCTTATATGTCGAATTACAATATGGCGCCTGACTCCCGAATGGCAATAACAAGTAGAATCCATCCTCTTATTTCCTCAAATCCATATCAAGGCAACTGGACAATAAAAGGAAACATGCGGACTTATAAGAATGCTAGAGGAGAAGGCTGTGTTTTCAACACTGAATTGACACTTGACAGATGAAGATGTAAGTGCCTAGTAACTATTTTCAATTCCCAAATTATGGGTTTGCTTATGCTTTAAATTCCTGATCTTGATTCAGGGCACTCAAAAATTCAAGCAACAATGTTCAATGATTCTGCAAGGAAGTTTTTTGATAAATTCCAGATGGGAAAAAATAAGTCTATTACATATCAAAGGGATCTTTAAGAGTTGCAAATAAGCAATTTAAAACTGTTCAAAATGATTAAGAAATGACTTTAAATGAACATTCTGATGTTGAGGTAGCCAACAGTGAGGGGGCTTCCATTCCTGAAACAAAATTCAACTTTAGTTCCAGAAAGTATTCATGTAATAATTGGTAATTAGGAGAATGCCTTCATACAAAAAGATGACTTGACTACCAAAGAGCTTTTACCTCAACGACTCCGAAGTCTTTTGATTGTGACTTTGAGAACGCGTATACACTCATCAAGGTCTTCAACCGAGTTGTAGAAGCGTAGGCTCACACGAGCACTTGTTGGTGCTCCAAAGCGAAGATAATGAAGGCGGGGAGTGTAATGGTCCCCAGCTCCAATTATGATACCATACTGAAAAAAAATTGTAAGTATAATATTTTTCATTAGTAATTATCTTAATAGATTTTCTGTTTAGTAGTTCTCATGTTTAAATGGTATCTTAATTATGATACCATCTGCAAGGAAAAATTATCTTTACTTCCTGATCCATAATCTTGGCAATTTCTTTTGCGCACACTCCTCCTGCGGCGTTAAATGTAAAAACAGGTGCTCTCATCACAGAATCCGATGGCTCTGGCCCATATATGCGAAGCTTATGAATACGTCTCAACCCTTCATAGAAATAAGGCACCATTGCCGCATGCATAAGCAAAAATAAACAACGTAAGCATACTTTTTATAAAATAAAAAGAGTTTTTTTATTACAAGTATCTCATTAGAAAGAGACATATGTACCTCATATTTGTGAATTTGTTGCCTCCACGTGGCCTCTAGGTAGTCTAATGCTGCTCTCATTCCAATAACGTCTTTATAATCAGGTGGTATTAAAATACTTCATAAACCGCGTGGTGGACTTCTTAGGTCAGTGGCTTTTTTCCTATGACCTCTATTAGCTTTAATGTATGACCTCTATTAGCTTTGCAGCAATTTTATTTGTTTCTTGTTCTTGATTTTATTTAACTAGTTGACCTCTATTAGCTTTATTTGTTTGTGTTTGGATGAGTTTAGGAAAGAGTTGGGACCACCTGATTATAAAAACGTTATTGGAATGGGAGCAGCATTAGACTACCTAGAGGCCACGGGGAGGCAACAAATTCACGAATATGAGGTACATATGTCTCTTTCTAATGAGATACTTGTAATAAAAAAAACTCTTTCTATTTTATAAAAAGTATGCTTACGTTGTTTATTTTTGCTTATGCAGGCGGCAATGGTGCCTTATTTCTATGAAGGGTTGAGACGTAGTCATAAGCTTCGCATATATGGGCCAGAGTCATCGGATTCTGTGATGAGAGCACCTGTTTTTACATTTAACGTCGCAGGAGGAGTGTGCGCAAAAGAAATTGCCAAGATTATAGACCAAGAGGTAAAGATAATTTTCCCTTGCAAATGGTATTATAATTAAGATACCATTTAAACATGAGAACTACTAAACAGAAAATCTATTAAGATAATTACTAATGAAAAATATTATACTTACAATTTTTTTTCAGTATGGTATCATAATTGGAGCTGGGGATGGACACTTACTTCTCATTCTTTGTTGGAATGTCATTGAGAGTGTAGTCAAGTATCCGAATGAGACCCAAGTTCTGAATGTTACCAGATGTAACCTCAGACGACAAGGTAGACTGCAAAAGTGCCCTCACTTTCTTTTTCCCATCGTTCACCATAAACCTGTAGTAAATCAACGGGTTTTTGGCACAATACCCCCCTGTAATATAGAAAAGAGACGCATTACTCCCCTGTAAAAAAAGAAAGGGCATATTACCCCTCTGTGATATACAAAATAGGCGCATTACCCCCCTGTAAAAAATAAATAGGCAAATTACCCCCCTGTAATATATGAAATAGGTACATTACCCCCCTATAATTTTTAAAAAGTTGCACATTATCCCCTTAGTTCATATGTATAAAAAGGAGGTATTTTGCACCGTATAAAAATACACAATGGGGTAATGTGCCTATTAAACATAACACAAGGGGGTAATATACCTATTTTATTATTACAGGGGGGTAATATGCCTATTTCGTATATCACAAGGGGGTAATATGCCCTTTCTTTTTTTACAGGGGGTAATATGCCTATTTCTCATATTACAGGGGGGTATCATGCCAAAAACTCTAAATCAACAGTAGGTAAAATTAAATCACACCCAATCAAGTCCTTACATCAATTCAGTAATTAAATGAAGCTAAACATCCAATCAACTCTATTCGACTCACAGAACATACACATTACTTCAACAAACTGTATGCAAATAAAATGACACAACCGTGTTAACTCAAGACAGACATAACTCAAAGTATCCAAATTCCAGAACATTATACCTGAACAGGAACACTCTTACTAAACCTAGACAAATATCGCAATCTTTGACGCTATTTCCAATCGAGTCAATTCAACAAACGATTGAATCCAGCTGCAAACATAACAAATATACCACTTCCGAAATAACAAAATTACTCCTCGTTTTTCTTTCATAACAAAATTCCAGAAAAAAAAAAAGTAAAACTAAACACAAACAACATACAACAACTCATTTTAAAACCCTAGATTTCAACTCATTCAACTAATGTATCCGATTTAACACACTAATCATTTCCAGCTCAACACCCACACACACACACACACACACACACATCAAAACCACAGATCTAAGATCAACATTTAAACACTAATCAATTCTACACAACATTTGAAAAAAAAAATTCAAATTAAAATCCAGCTCAGAAACATATAATAGATACACAAATATATATGTATATATCAAAAGCACAGATCTTAGAGCCGCATTAACACAAAAATCACTTGAACACAATTCTTCGAAAAACCAGATCCAGCTCATAACCAGTTGCAGATCTATATATTTACTATTTTACCGAATCAAAAAAAAACGAACAAAAAGGAACGATGAATCATACATGTATTTGGCGCCGGTAGCCTTCAAATCGGTGACCTGCACTACAATCTCCGGCATATCTGAGGAAGAATCAGGGCACGGATTCGCGAGGATGAGCGAAATCGCATCTGACGTCATCCTATTCGCCATTTTTTGTCTCTTTTTTCTTTTTCTTTTTTAATTTGTCGATTGAAAAATCTGTGTGTTGTGTGTTGTGTACTGTGTGAGAGGGGGAATTCGTAATAGGTGGAAAACATTTGGCGCGAAAGGGTTTATTCCATTTTTGACTCAATTTGTTTTTGGCGGGTCGGATTTTGAGAAAGTGGCGCCAAGGGTATCTTTGTCATTTTGTTCAGCAAAAATGGGAATAGGTTAAAGAGATAACTTGTATTAATATTACACTTTTCCACTGTGACAATCACTTGAAAATAGATTTCTCCTCCAAATATCACTTGCTATGGCCGATTCATTTCGAATAAAATTAAAGGCCACAAATTCACAAACCAATTGTATTCATCAACTTTGTTCACAACACAATTTTGTTACTAATCTCATTAAAAGAAACCAAAAGCTTTAATAAAGCAAAAATAAACTCGACACGTTACAGAAAAAAATCGAATTTCATCAACCCCCAAGAAATATAGAGATGTGTTATAACACTGTAATACAAGATAACCCCACCCGCCTAATCACCATTACCGCCTCTATAATTTTACCACCAACATTCCACTCCTAATTTACCCTAAAAACAAAATAAAAAGCATAGTACTCTTAAGCATACCTTTTTATTCACAAATTTTCGAACGTTGATAGTTTTGAGATTTTAAAATACAAAATATAAATATGTTGCGTAGGTAGACCACGTCATTTGCTTAATTAGCACGCAAGCTAAAACTTTTTCCCTTCTCACGTAAGGGTTTTGTCCTCTTCTTGGTAAGGGTGTGTTTACCTTCTCTCGTAAGGCCACGACCCGTCAATGCTACCTTGGATGGTGGAAGTGATGATGTACTTCGTGAAATTTGTTTCCTAATCCATGGTGGTATCTTTCCTTTCATGTTCGCGCAGTAGTTAGGGCTTTTTTAGGAGTTTCATTTTGTAGTTTTTGCTTTTGCTCTTAGGGTTATTGCTTTTGTCTTTCCTTTCCTTTTCATTTTGCGTTATTTCTTTTTGCGTTTAGGTTTTTCTTTCTCCCTGTAAACGATCAGACGATGGCTAGGGTTTCAGCGTTGGAAATTATTGTCTCATATTGTCGTTTGCATGGAGTCAGAAATAGAAAGTTTAGGGCAGTGTCTGAAGATTTCTAAGGATGAAGGGGGCGGGTTGATATTCCAGACTCGGTTTGGTTTAATGACGATGAGACGTCTGCTCTCTCCCTTGTTGGCAGACTTATCACAACTAGGTCGTACAATTTCAGTGCATTCGTAACAATGATGAAAAGTTTGTTTAAGCCTAGGAGGGGGTGGAAATCAAGAAATTGAAGGGAGACATAATCATGTTTCAATTCAACCACATCGTTGACAAAAAGAAAGTTCTTGAAGGATACCCATGGGCCTTTGACAAGCAGATTTTAATGCTAAACGAGATCGGTACCGATGAAAATTTGAGTCAGGTTAACCTAGATTTTTGCACGTTTCATATTCATATCCATGACCTGCCATTATCAAGACTGACAAGGGAGATGGCAGAACTAATTGGGAATCGTCTCGGAGTGTTATGGAGGAAGATAGAGTTCCGAGTAGGGGCAAATTTGCGAATCCGAGCTAAAATTGATGTTACTAAACCTCTGCTACGGTGTCTTAAATTACGGATCTCGAATGGTAACGAGGTGATAGTGGGGTTCACATATGCAAAACTTCCTAACTTCTGCTATTTGTGTGGTGTCATAGGGCATATTGCAGCAGATTGTGAGTTACAATATGATGTTGGAGAAATTACGAATGAATCTATTATGCCATACGGGGGTTAGCTAAGCGAATCTTATGATATCACGGGTGGGCATCAAGCAGCTCGATTTGTGCAAGGAGTGACTCGAAGCAAAGGTCGTATAGGGGTGGATAATAATCTAGATAATATTGAGGATACTACTAATTCATCCTCTTTCCAGCAAAGTAATCCGAACAGAAATATTGGAAACATGCGTGAGGAAGGCGTGGGGAAGGGACTAATCCAACAAGAAGAGTCTTGGGTTTCTTAAACTAACATGTTGGATGAAATGCATGTTGATTCTGAAGGTGTGCATGTTGGGGCCAAGCAACTGGTCCAAGAGTTGGATGGGGAACATCGGAATGCGACTAGTAATTTGGTGAACAATGGGCAGCAGGTTGGGGAAAGCTCGGGGCTTAGAAAAAATAATGTAAATAAGAGTGTTGCGGTGGTGGCGGTGAAACTATCCCGGGTTCTACAGGACATCACGAACTTAGGGGAAAGAGGGGTGTTGGGAGCTAATTTATTTAATGTTCTAGTGTTTGACGGGGGTATTGGAAGGGTGGGGAGAGGGAAAGGGAAAGGAAAAGAGAGGGAGGTTAAAAAAGTGAGTGGGACTGTTCGGGAGTTGAGGGGGTTGGTGTTAAGATTGAAAAAAAAAATAGTTGTCCGTTGATGAGAACTCTGGGCCGCCTTCGAAAAAGGCTCATGTTTCGGGGGATGAGGAACTTCAATTATTTTGTGTCTCGGCGTTGACTGCTACGCAGTCACGCCTATCCCAATGAAAATTATAAGTTGGAACTGTCAGGGATTGGGGTCCCCTTGAACAGTTCGAGAACTTCGGGGTGCTGTTGCCCGTTATAACCCCTCTCTTATTTACCTCATGGAGGCGAAATGCTATACAAGAAAAATAGAGATTTTAAAACAACAGCTTGGGTACTTTGGAGTCACAGTGGATGTTTAGGAAAAATTGGAAGGTTTAGCTCTATTGTGGAAAAATGATATTGATGGGCGTTTGTTGGGTCTATCTCGGTATCATGTTGACTTGTTGATGAACATGAAGACCACAAAAAAATATTGGCGATTTAAGGGATTCTATGGGGAACCATATTTAAGTAAAAGGTGCAGGTCTCAGTTGCTATTAAATAGAATCAAGCATCTCTCGTCTATTCCGTGGATTTGTGGTGGTGATTTTAACGTGATCATGAGTCAAGAGGAGAAGAAAGGAGGGGCTCCTAGACCCACCTGGTGCATGCGCAATTTTAGAGATGCTCTTCTCGGTGTAGGGTTGAGATACCTTGGTTTTGAAGGCAGAACTTTTATGTGGTGTAATCGGCGAGAGGAGGGGGATACTATTTGTGAGAGGCTGGATAGGGCTTGTGCTTTGGATGCTTGGAGAGACCTTTTCCCGAAGGCTAGGGTGGAACACCTCTCTATGCGGCATTTAGACCATTCGGCCATACTTGTGTTTTTGGATTTGGATCGAACTTTTAAATCCGAGTGGAGAATAGACAAGCTCTTCAGCTAATTGGCCTACAGCCGCATATTGTCCTTGTGGAACAGTCTTGGAGTGATAGGGGAAGTAATGAATAATCTCATGACATCTCAGCCAAACTGGAGCATTGCCGTGTTGGGCTGATACGGTGGGATAATCTTTCGGGTTCAGCGATTAAAAAGTGCATTGAGAGCCTCACTAAATAAATAAAAGGTCGTGAGGGAGGGTGTAATCACATAAGAAAGTAAAAAGTTAGAGGCGGAGCTCACTCGAGGTTTAGAGATTATGTTGGATAAGGAAGAACTTTATTGGAAACAGGGAGGGAAAGTGCAATGGTTGAAGGAGGGGGATCGTAATACAAGATACTTTCATAGGAGGGCGAGTGAGAGGAAGAGTAAAAATGAGATTAGAGGAGTTAGAGATTCGGGGGTATTTGGCGAGATACACAGAAGGGTGTTGAAGAGGCTGCAGTTGACTATTTTTGATTTATTTTTAGCTCCAACAATCCGACCAGTGATGAGATTGATGATGTCTTGCAAGTTATCCATGCTCGAGTTGGTCCGAACGTGAATCAGGAGTTGGCCCAACCTTTTACACCAAAGGATGTAACCAAAGCTCTCTTTGACATGTTTCCCCTTAAACCTCTGGGGCCCAATGGGTTTTCCCCTATTTTTTATTAGAAATTATGGAGTATATTGAGTGATGATGTTATCTGTTTTATGCTTAACTTTCTAAATAATCGTGTTTTCCCTACTTCTACAAATTATACACATATTGTTCTCATCCCCAAATGCATGGATCCGGAACTTATGTCTAGGGGTGGGTTCGGGTAGCTTTTTTTCGGGTATCGGGTAGTTCGGGTAGAGTACCCGTATATTCGAGTAGGGTAAACCCCCTACCCGATATCCTATTGAAGTTTGGGGTACCCGATTCAAATTGGGTACCCTAACCTTCGAGTACCCCAAACTTCGGGTTTGGGGTACCCGAATTTCTTCTAGTGGCCATTGGATGAATCGGTTACCCGATCCATGATCGATTTGGGGTACCCGAAATCCATCCAAGAGCCATTTTTGGCGCCTGGTGCCACCTCCCATATTTTTGAAGTGAAAACAGGGGATTTTTTAGAAAATTCCCTGTTTTCAATTTGTTTTTGCCCCATTTTCTCGTAGGTAATTTTCTCCCGTTTTAATAACATCAAGTCATCAATCATTCCCAAAAAAAAAGAGCATTCAATCCAATCCAAAGCAAAACGCATTCAATCCAAAACAAAGAGCAATCATCCAAAAACAACGAGCAATCATAAGCAAATAAGAAAATATGCAATCTTACAAGTTCAAAAAACATCATCAACAAATCAACATAAAAATTATTCATTCGGCATCGACAAGACGACACCTAACTCCCCCAACAAGTCTTCACTCTTCATCATTCAAGGATCAAGCACCGAAGCATCTTTACCCATTTCATTAAATTCTACAATAATAATTAAAGAAAATCATTAGTATTACCAAATAAGTCAAATCAAGAGTACATACATATCAATTTTACAAGTTGAATTAAAGAACAATAAGAAAATGATATTACCTGCATCCCATTTCTCCACCTCGTACAAAATCTCTTCCACGTTCAAAGGCACATAATCTTCGTGAAGCCAATCTTGGGCACAAATGAATGCTTGTACCATCTTGGCAAACAACGAACTCCTAAATGCATCTAGCACAAACCCTCACGTGCTAAATGCCTCCTCAGAAGCCACCATCGAGGCTGGAACCACTAGAATGTCACGAGCCATCTTGGAAAGGATTGGATATCGATGGTTTTCTACTTTCCACCATCCCAAGATATCAAAATCTTCAGATGTATTCCTCGTGGCCTCTTCGGCCATATACCTCTCAAGCTCGGACTTCTCTTGTGTGTTTATTTGTGCCAACATTGCCTCAAAACCGAGTTGCACTGAATCATAAGCTTGTTGGCCATCCTCCGATAAAGAAAAGTCATCCACACTTGTGCTAGATATGCCATGGTTTTGACCTTGAGTGGAAGGAGTAGAACTCCGTAAACTCGCTTGTACTCATTGAATAAAGATTCGAAGCCAACACGAATTGAACTCGTAAGATCAGTTACTTTTTTTGGAGGTGGCTTCGAAAGATCTTCAGAATACATTTGCTCCAAAGCATAATTCAAGTACACCCATTTGGAGCGTGGATCAAGAAGCACAACATAATAAAGGGTCTTGTTCATCTTCAATGTATCCCCCCCAATATTTGTCAAATTTCTCTCTCATTGCATGTAACATTAGAGTCAGTTGCGTTCCAACGTCCCCTTTCGCGCACCTGTTAATAAGAGTATAGATTGCACAAATTTCCTTAAAAATGGTGTTGGATGTAACATACAAAGTTCCCGAGACACGGTTGTTCAAGATGTAGAATGGCTTCAAAAATAACATGAAGTTAGTTGCCCGTTCCCAATCCAATGCAATTGGAACTCCACCATCAATCAACAAATACTCGGTTTCAATCCACTCGTAGGCAATAAATGCCTCCTTAAGAGATATTACCGTATCCAACATTTGGTAAGTTGAATTCCACCTAGTAGGGACATCCCAGCATACCAACCTCTTACTTTGAAGCTCTTGTCGATCAACCACATTTTTAAACTTCTTAAACCTACTCGGTGAACTCCTCACAAATCTTATGGCATTTCTTATCCGTGAAATACAACTCATCTCTTCGGTGCTCTTCAACCCATCTTGCACAATAAGACTGGTGATATGTGACACACACCGAACATGGACATTCACCCCCTCAAGCATGGTTCCATTTTTTCTCTGTATATCTCTCCCTCTAAAGCTTAAAGGAAAGTTCTATCGTACGGCTATTAGACCTCCTTTGCTTTATGGGCTATTAAGCAAAGTCATGCACAAAAAATGAACGTTACAGAGATGCGCATGCTTCGGTGGATGTGCGGTAACACAAGGAGAGATAAGGTGCGCAATGAAGATATCCGACATAAATTGGGTGTGGCAGCCATTGACGAGAAAATGCGAGAAAATCGTTTAAGATGGTTTGGTCATGTTAAACGCAGACCCATAGACGCACCGGTACGACGAGTTGAAGATCTCAACTTAGGACAGACGACTAGAGGTCGTGGGAGACCGAAAAAGACGTGGATGTAAGTCATACGGAACGACATGAAGCTAAAAGATCTAAATGAAGACATGCTCGCAAACCGAAACCTATGGAGACAGAAGATTCATGTTCACGACTCGACGTGATTAATTCATGGTTCATATAGCCTACCCCAATTTAATTGAGATTACATGCTTGGTTGTTGTTGTTGTTGTATATCTCTCCCTCAAGTAAGCCACCGCCCCATCATTCGACGAAGCATTGTCGACTGTGACCGTATTCAACTTGTCGATGCCCCAGTCGACCAAGAATATCTCAACATCAACCCCAATAGCCTCACCTTTGTGACTATAAATTGTAACAAAGTTGAGGATTCGTTTGTTCAAAGTCCAAGCATCATCGATGAAATGCACGGTAATCACCATGTAGTTGACTATTTGAATTGAAGTCCAAGTATCCGTAGTAATGCTAACCCTTTGAGCATTTGCCTTTATGAAAGACATTAGCTTAGTCCTCTCTTTCAAATACATCACCAAAATGTTCTTCGACAACGTCTTCCTCGTAGGGATTTGCCACATAGAACATGAAGACGCCATGAAAATCGTAACCCCCTCTTTTCTACGGTCTTAAACGGCATCTCATCAATGATAACCTTCTTGCAAAAGCCATCTGTGACCGTCTCCTGCTCAAAATGCCAATTTAATAGGCCACCCGACTCCCTCTTGTGGTTGAAAGCTTAGACGTTGTTGATTAGTTTCAACTTCGTCTGGCTTCAATTTGCAATTCTTGTGGTGAGTTATCAAACTAGATATACCATGTGTCGCAGAATCGACAGCCAAAGTTCTTTTACAATATCTACAAGTCGCCTTATTTTCCTTCTCTTTTGTGGAGTACCACGGTTTAAAATGGTCTCAAACTTCGGCCCTTTTCCCAATAACCTTCCTCCTCATAAGTTTCATCTCTTCCGTGACTTTACTCCAATCACGACACCTTTCACTAGTGTCACTCCACCACTTTCCTTTTTCATCAACTTAAGTGTTGTCTTCATTTTCCAACCTCTCGGCAATATCGCTATCGGAAGAATCATCATAATCTTGATTGAAAATAGAATATGAAGATCGCACCTCTTCATCGTTGATAGATATTGCCAAGTTTGGATTCTTTTTAGAATTTTCCCTGCACTCTCGTCCATTACTCGCTTCCCCTTGGCTTTGGCACTCAAGCGTTTTGTTTTTGGACTTGGGCGTGCAACTTCTTTTTCCTTCCTTTTTGAAGATACAACTTTTTTTCCTTTTCCCTTTGAATTTGAAGGATCCATCACCTATAAAAATTAAGAAAGTGACTTAGTTACAAGTTACAAGTTACAACATTCATAGGAAATTAGTTTCAAGTTTCAACATTCATATAACATAATAACAATTCATATCAAATTATCATTTAAAATATATCAATTAATCAAATAACAAACTTCATTAACAAAGTGCCCAAATCATATAACACACTTCATATCAATTATCAATTTATCATATAACACACTTCACTAACAAACTTCATTAACAAAATGCCCAAATCATTAGTCATAAAATAACACACATCATAGTTCATATCAATTATCAATTTATCATATAACACACTTCACTAACCAACTTGAATAACAAAATGCCCTAATCATTAGTCATATACTCATAGTCTCATATAACACACTTCATTAATTAACAAGTCACATTTCAATACTTCTAATCTAACAAAATGCTCAAATCTTTCAATTTCATACTTCAATTGCAATACTTCGTTACCAAAATGCCCAAATCCTTCAATTTCATACTTCAATTTCAATACTTCATTACCGAAATGCTCAAATCCTTCTAATCTAACAAAATGCCCAAATTCATTAACCCTAACTAATCTAATTAAGTCTAATTGAGTTACCACACAACTCCAATTGAGTCTAATTGAGTTACCATACATACCATATAACACAATACATACAAATTAAAAGATTATTTTGAGTTTAGGGTTTACCACTTTACCCTACTTTTTCGATTTTGAGAGGGAGAGAGAGAGAGAGAGAGTCGCCGGAGTCGGATTGTGAGGCGGAGACAGTGACTTTGTGTGTGAGTGACTTTGTTTGTGTAATTGTGTGTGAGAGTGTGCATGAGTGAGTGAAAATAGAAAAGGAAAGAAAAGAAAGAAAAGAAAGAAAGTAGAAAAGGAAAGAAAAAGAAAAGAAAGAAAAAAAGAAAATAGGAAATATATATATATATATATATATATATATATATAATCGGGCATTCGGGTACCCCAATCTTTTTAAAAAACCCTACCCGAACCCGTACCCGAATCACCGAATTCGGATAGGGTACCCAAATATTCGGGTAATACCCGATCGGGTCGGATAAGGTACCCGAAATTCGGGTATGATAACCCACCCCTACTTATGTCTCAGTTTCGGTCTATCTCCATGTGCAACGTAAATTATAAGATAACATCAAAAGCAATAATGAATAGTATTAAGCCGTTCCTTCATGATGTTATATCATATGCGCAATCTGCTTTTGTTCCGGGTCGGCTTATCACTGATAATATTCTTGAGGCATTTGAGACTAACCATTTTTTGAAGAATAGGAGAACATGTAAAGTGGGGCACATGTCACTGAAGCTGGACATGAGTAAAGCATACGACAAGGTCGAGTGGTCCTTTCTTGAAAAGGCATTTCTTAGACTAGTATTTGAGTGTCATTTTGTCAATCTTATCATGTTTTGTGTTAAAACTATGTCTTATTCACTTTCGATTAACGGTTGCGAGATTTGCCATATTTTACCTGAGAGAAGTTTACGTCAGGGCAATCCTCTTTCGCCATATATTTTCCTGTTTGTTATTGAAGTGTTCTCATGTCTGATTCGGGATGGAGAGAGAATGCAAGTGCTGAAGGGGGTCGCAGTAAGTCGTCATGCGCCAAGAGTTTCACATCTTCTCTTTGTGGATGACACGTTACTGTTTTGTGAGGCAGGTGCACATGCAGCAAGAGAAATTACTTTGATCCTAGATAGATTTGCGAGGGCCTCGGGACACGAAATAAATTTGGAGAAGTCTGTTGTGGTTTTTAGCAAGAATACTTTGGCGGCTTGCAAACATGAAGTCCAACAGATCCTTGGAGTCTGAGCAACTGAGAAACATGATATTTATTTAGGTATGCCGGCGGTTGTGGGGCGGTAAAAAAAGAGCTTTTTGCTTATCTCAGGGAAAGGGCTTGGACGAAATTCCAAGGGTTGAAGAAGTTAACATTGTCGGGGGCTGGTAAGGAGGTTTTAATTAAGTCGGTTGCCCAAGCGATGCCATCTTTTGTTATGAGTTGTTTCCGCCTTCTGGACACTTTAGTACGGGAGCTTGAGGCTATGGCAAGGAATTATTGGTGGGATAATGGCGCGAAAAGAAAGACCCATTGGATTGCTTGGGATAAGATGTGTTCGAGAAAACGAAAGGGTGGGATGGGATTTCGTGACCTCTGTGCTTTTAATTTGGCGTTGCTCGCTAAACAAGCATGGCGGATTTGGAGGTTCCCGGACAGCTTAATGGGGAAAATATTTAAGGCCAAGTATTTTCCTAGCTGTTCCATTTTTAGGCGAAAAATGGGAGTGGGCATTCTTTTTCAGGGCGTAGCATCAGAGAGTCTATACATATTTTGAAGAGGGGTGTCCGTTGGCGGGTTGGAAATGGTAACTCAATCGTTCTATGGTGCAACGCGTGGCAGCCGAGGCCAACGTTTTTTAGACCAATCACTGCCTGATGGGGGTTGCTCGAATTTGCGAGTTTGGGATTTAATTAATTAGGACACGGGGTGTTGGGACCAAGTCTGAATCCTTCATCTGTTTTGGGATGTCGATGTCGCACTTATTCTGTCTATCCTATTGGGTTCTACAGAGATGTCGGATGCTCAGATTTGGCATTACACAAAGTCGGGAGATTTCTCTATCAAGAGTGTGTATCACTTAATTATGGAACAAGGGCTGATTCTCGGTGTGGTGACAGGGTCGTGTAGTTCAGATATGTATTGGGGAAAATATAGAATTTGCAATGCTCAAATAAAATTAAACAATTTGTATGGATCGCATGTCCCAATATTTTACCAACTCGGAGTCTTTTGTCCTATCGCCATATGGGGGATGAGAAATGGTGCGTTATTTGTAGAGACGAATTTGAGAACATGCGACATGCACTCTTTACATGTCATGTTGAATGATCTGGACCTTGTGGGGAGAGTTGTGACTTTATGCTGGGGAATATGGACTAATCGTAACAGATTTATCGCCAGGGAAAAGAGTTTTAAGCCATTGGAAATTGCAGCTTTCTGTGCAAATTACTATAGCTCGTGAAGTTCTATTAAAGTCCAGATGGAGGAACTAGTTGTTTGAAGTCCACCTTGTAAGCGGTGGCTAAAATGTTGACCGAACTACCCCAATTAATGGGGTAGTGGGAGTTGGATCTAAATCCAATTAATGGGCCAATGGTTTTCTAAGGAAGCCATGCATGGTTTCGGATGAAGCTTGCCTATAAATAGGCAAAGTCTTGAGCAGAAGAAAGCATCCAATTCAGAGTAGCTTTTGCAATGTAATATTCCTAGTGTCCTCTTGTAATATTTATATATTAGTGTGAGGTGTATTCGGGGAGTGTTACGGGTAAAAAGACTTTGTAGGGATCGTTGGGCTGAGCGAGAAATTGTGTAGTCGTAACAATTTTTTATATAGTGTATTTTCGTTCAGGGCCCCGTGGTTTTTCTCCGGTTGTGGAGTTTCCACGTTAAATCCTTGTGTCGTTACGATCGTCATATTTTATTCGTGTTTGCTTCGTAATATCCACGATGGGCAAATCCTGGGGGCGCATATTTGTCGACTCAAATACCTAACAAGTGGTATCAGAGCCCGGGTTCTGCTGGAGGTGGAGCTTTTGCTGGGGTGGAGCTCTGGTGTGATAGTAGTGTGATAACGCGCGAATGAAGGCAGTTTTGTCAAAGGTAATTGGTTATTAAGCGGGACCGTTGTGACCCCACCAATTACCTGAGAATCTTGAAATCCTGTCAGGAAAGACGAGCTATCTCTTTCCGGGGTTTACTTTGTGCTATTCCGATCTACTTGAAATTCACCAAGACTCACCGGTGCAATGTCAGTGAGCAAGGGTACGAGTGCAGTGAAATTTGACATTGAAAAATTTGACGGAAAAATCAACTTTGGCTTGTGGCAAGTTTCAGTCAGGGATTTGTTGATTCAGTCAGGGTTATACAAGGCTTTAAAGTGGAGGACTGTCGCTATACCTAGCGTTAATACTAGCATGACTTCCGAGCCAGGTGATATAAAAGTTGTGGTGGACGATGATGATTGGGAGGATCTAGATTTGTGAGCTGCGAGCGCAATTCGCCTGTGCCTGGCCAAAAACGTTCTTGCGAACGTGCATGGCGTTTCTTCGGCAAAGGGACTCTGGGAAAAATTAGAGGAGTTGTACCAGGCGAAGGGCGTGTCGAATCGCGTGTACCTGAAGGAGCAGTTTCACACACTGCGAATGTCGAAGGGTGCGAGTATCTCGGATCATCTGAGTGATCTAAACGAAATCGTTACTGAGCTTGAATCCATTGGAGTTGCAATTGATGAGGAGGATCAAGCCTTGAGGCTCATCTGGTCTCTTCCAAATTCGTACGAGCACATGAAACCAATATTGATTCATGGAAAAGAGAAAATCAGTCTCTCTGAAGTTACGGGTAAGCTTCTGTCTGAAGAGAGGAGGCTTAGCGGGGTAACAGTTCACATGTAAACAATGCATTTGTGGCTTATGATGGTAGGAAGACGAGCTCTAGGAGGAAAGTGTGTTATCGGTGCGGACAATCCGGTCACATTAGAAGAAATTGTCCAACAAGGGTAGCCGGTTCGGCAAATGGCTCCGAGGCAGGAAAGGAAAACACTGGAGGCGATACTAACATTGCTTATAACAGTGACTCTAGTGAAGTTCTGTAAGCGGCATACTCGTCCTGATGGCATGAGACCCCAAAAGTTGCCATGAGACAGGACATTAATGTTAGTGGGTCTAGTGTGCACACGGGCATTGCTTTTGGTGTTAATACAATGTGTGGTATATTCATATCGACGAGCTGATGACTTCCGGAGGAGCCAAAAGAGGAAGTTGCACCATCCTATCAGCAGGTTAATGTCCGATATGGGCCGAAAAAAGAGAATGCGCGGAATTGGTTTATTCTGAGTGGTTATACTTTATGGTGAAACTAAAAATATTAAGTTTAATTACACTAAAGTTATATACTTTTTTTTTAATCTAAAGTTAACATTTAGTATTTTAAGTTATCATTATACAATACACCAGGGGGTTTTAGAATGCTAAATATGGTTATTGTTAAATTTGAGGGTGCAAATATAATAACTCAAAAGATTGAAGGTCAAATTGAAAGGAAAAAATTGAATTGGGGCCAAAATTAAGGGTAAATTCGTAATCTTGTCGAAAAAGGACTAAACATAACACTATAGAGAACCAAAAATGAAATCGTGGTTACTTTAAAGGACCTAAAACGGCCCGAGGCACTATAAAGGACTAATTTTAAAACGTGGTTACTATAAAGGACTACAAAGTGAAAAATCCCTAATTTGGAGGTCATCAACTCCATTATGCATACAAATAAATTTGGAAATGAGGGAGGTTTACTGATCAATGATATTAAGATCCTGAAACGCTCTTCTCCTGAGTTCTTTTTCAATTGGATCCGCAGGGACAGTAACGATGCTGCTCACACCCTTGCATGAGGGGCCACACATGATTCTACCTGGACTTTGCCGATAGAAATTGAACCGGACTAAGTTTTTTCTGTTTGTGGATCAGCTCTGTTTTTGTTCTGTTTTCACTCCAGCTGTGTATGCATGTTTTATTCATGCAGAACTGTTAGGCTTATGGCCTGTTATTAATCCATTGATTATTACTTCCAGAAGAAAGAAAAAAAAAGTAGACCACGTCAATGCACCATAAAGTTATGGTTCTACTACATCATCAATAAGTTAATTCGAAAGCGCTTAAAGCGGGATGTTCAGCTAACTTTAAAAGTTGGAACTGTAGGCTCGGAAGACAGAGAACCACACAGAAGGTCAATAGTAGACATTCACAATATAAATGCTATAATTACCTAAATTAAACATCCTAAAAGTCTAGAAATTCAATAAATTTATCACAACTGCTTTAAAGAAAAAAAGAAATTTAAGAACAATAATATAGAAAGGTGAGGATCCTATCACAATTCCTGTAAATCTTAACACCACGAGAAAGAAGCTGATAATCTTGCAAACATACACTATCGCACACATCACAAGCCAATAACTACTTGCAACTATCTTGCACTAACTTCCGTTTGAATAGATGGGTTGACTTCGTAAATAATTCGGTCACTTACGACGAGAGGACCCATGGTGTTGTTGACTTTGCTATCGCTCTGAATTCTATCGGCATACATTGGTAGGCGAATAATCTCGTTTATATCGCTCAACACTACGTCTCGTGTGATGTTGTCCCTTATACTTCTCATAACCTGCTCAATTTTAAGAAAGTATTTTGGCAGGACAGCACGTGAAACCACAAGGATGAAATGTAGAATCAGTAGAGGAGATATGTGAGACATACGTTCCTGTAGGTGTTAAACTCGTTAGGGGCACCTTTATCTGGCCTAGCACGCATGCATCTCCATACCTCTTCTGAATCCCAAGAGCATTCGATAATCTTACCCGCATATGTTGAAGCTTCATGCCCATCTACGAGCTCATTAAAATACCAGTTTAGGGAAAAATCATCAGTGAATATAGAGAGATCCAAAAAAACAAGAAAAATGTCGTGGATGGAAAAACAAATTCATACGCAACAGAAAACGAAGAGAGTTCTCATAGATAACAGATAAAAGGATTGTATTCACTCCCACATATTTTTCGGATGTGATATGAGGATTCATCTTTTACTGGCATAATTACTCAAGAAAGGAATATCAAATTAGACTCTGTAACAAAAAACACAATTAAATGCATTTCGAACTCAGGATCGGGCAACTGCGAAGAGAAACTAGAAAGTGTCAGCAAGTAACCCATTTATAGAGGACCTGATTCCCATTAAGTAGCTTCATGTTGTGCTAGTCCTTACTTCAATGATAACTGAATGGATTTCTAACCAACCTATAGAAGATGATGACCTGATGCTGAATTACGTGAGGTGGGGTAGAAGGATAAATGGAGACAAAATAGCGCATTGTCTCCACCTAAATTTATCCAAAGTAAGGAGATTCATCTGTAACTACACCACTCTGTTATGCAAGATACAAATGAATCTTACTAAGCCGTCTCATTTTCAGTTAGAGGGATTCCTTTAAGAACTCCTTTTCAGAAAGAGCCACTTGTATGTACAGCACAGCAACAGATCATAATATAACACCTATATCATGGGCTGGCTTGCATCCTGTCTTGGAAAAGTTGGTACCACTACACCGGCACCAACAAATTGAAACATGAATGAGTAGAATTGAGGAGAATAAATGAGGATTATTACACATATTCGGTATACAGGTAAGTTAAGTGATGCAGTGGGATTTGACAGAACATCCTAGTTAGCATTAGAACTGGAGTTGAATGTACAAATAAAAAGAAAAGATAGTAGCAGTCAATATCAGTGCACAGGCTTGTACACCAACGGATAGCTGTCTTTCCATCACCAGCACTTGAATTTTATAAAGTCTAGAAGATAAACCTCACTCCATAAAGGTACTACAGCTTTCTAGATATTGCATTAATTGATATCTTAAGTCATTAGAAAGACACAATCACTTATAAACTTTCAAGCAACAAATTTAAGTGCCAAGATTCAAAAGGAAGCCCTAAGATTTTCATATAAAGAAAAAGTATGAGAAGTTGAGAACTCCGCATCCAAATGTATACAGGTTCCAAATCAAAAAGCTCTCAGCAAGTGTGTGAAACTAAACTTTGATTTAGCAACCACTGTCACCAATCTTCTGCGATAGTGGACTGAATGCAAAAATAACAAATCCATTGACCATTACTACAGAGTTTTTGATTTCTAACATGCAGTATTGCAAATTCAAAACTCCTGCTCACAGCTAGAAGTACACCATCTGATCCAGCGAAGGACGCAGATATTCCCAATCTAATCATGAAAAGAAACCAAGACAAGAACTACTAACCAGGGAAAACAACTCTATTCCCTTCCATCAATTTCTTCTTCCCCCGCTCATTTAAATAAAGCGACTGGCGATTGTCAGCCATCTGCCAAGACAACCCAAATGAAAAATACGCATCAAAATAGAAGAAAAGTTCGACACCAAAGGAAGACGGAAAAGAACACTTGCCACAACCTCAAAGAGAAAATCCACTGAATTAAATTCTGGGTATTTCCACTTCAAGAGACCCTCATGCGTTCGAGGAACATAGGGATCATCCCATCCCTGGCCATCAACACAACACACAAAATGTTGAAATAAATCAGCATAAACCAAAATCATCAAAAGCTAGGGCCTATAATCATCATAGAAACTGGAATGCACAACAAATAACCACAAGTTTTAGGCACATCCATACCTTCATAGTACATGGTAAAGATTTCTAAACTAATATAAAATGATGCATCTAATGAGGGAAATAAGGAGTCAAGTATGCAACGAGTTGCTTATTAACTTTAAGACGTTGGTCCAGGACGGATTCCTTGGGTCTACATATTGGCTTGAGAAACATCATGCTCAAAAATCAAATGCGATGTCCACAAGAAGAGATAAGGTGAGACATGGAGATACGCACTAGATGCAGCAGTTGCAAAATCTATGATTTGGCAAGGATTAGGAGATGCCAGATGCATGTACAGATGCATAATACCATGTCCTGAAGTTTCCAACTCAGCTAGCAAAAGATAAGAGGGGATGAAAGATGCAAACTACAAAATTGATGTGCTACAGAATGATCGAGATTGCTATAAGGATTTCTTTGAAAACGCTTTGCTCAATGTGGGAAATTAATGTAGGGCGGTTTTGGATTGGCCATTTCACTAAACAGCAGAGGCCCGTGAAAACGTGGGTCACCCAACCACTAAGGCTGAATCTCAATCACAGCCTTTCCCCCTCCTATTCAGAATTAGGGTCCAGATACAAAGGCTGTTTGCTGTTTTCGCCCTTCAAAAATTTCATATTATCTGACTTGTTTCCTTCTTCCAACTCTTGCTGCTTCTCTTCCAATTCCAACTGCCGCCATCACAGCTATCCTTTTCTCTGTCTCTTTCCACACCCGTATTACCGTGTCTTTTCACGACACGTTCTCAACATTTAGATTATTATTTGGTTTTTCATCTCCCGACCACCATAGTCGCTGTTAACTCAGAGCTCTCCACCCTGAATCCAAGTGTATCCTCCGGCATCTAAGCTCATTTTTTCATGAAGCAAGAAAATTGATCTAATTATGAGCAACATTATAATATTCTAACGTAGAATTTGCTTGAAAATTCACAAAACTCCTTTTTGTTCTCACATTGCCCCGTATGCTATGTATTGCGTACATTTCAAAACACACATTTAAAGCACATAAACCTAACAAAACCACAACATTCTGACCCTTAATTCCGAATCTTCGGCGGGCATCATCCTTTACCACACCAAAATCTATAATTGGTTTTTCAAACTCGTTGGGCAAGAAATACATCAACGACACTACATTTTTGGTTCTTGAAATAAAGAAAAATAAAAAATCAATCAAATTTTAATAAACCAAACACTCTTTCACTATAGGACTCAAGCCATAATCTGGACTAGTTGTTATTGGGCCATAGTAAGGAAACCAAACGAGACCATCGTCAAATTATCCGACTCTCCTCCAGTTCATATAGCCAACCCTAACATTAGTTCCTATGTGGATCTTTAATTTGATTGCATCAGGATAAATCACGGGAAATGCATGTACGATGACAAAATCAAAATGATAATCGTGACTGGTAAATGCAAAAAATCGAAACATTTTGTCATAAGGTTTACTTAAAGTATGCTCAGCACCTGAAAAATAAGACCATCTGCTTTATGCGAAAGCGTTGGAATGAACACCTTTAGAAGTTTCGTAACAGTAGAAAGGAGATAAAAGTCTTTTCTCCTTACCTATCAAGTTTAAACAGTCTCATCAGTAATCAACATGAATAAACCGCGATATGATACCTAAGCAGGCAGGGAAGGGAGAGATAGATCAAGATGATTCAGACCCTGAAAGGTTCCAAGTCGTATCTATAACAAGGATTTGAGCTCTGATATATATGTTGCCTCTCGAAGTTCCGTGGTCCAATCACTTCCTTCTCAAGCATCTTCCAACGTTCACAGAAAGGCCTCTGCATGTATGAATGTATATTGTGAGTTTCATTATCAATGACAAAAAATTCATCACAATCGAAACCAATATGCTAAAGGCGAAACATGATGGGAAGCACTGATTCTGAACGTCCAGCCTATATATTGGGAAACATCGGAAACCACAGGGGTTTTATTACGGGATAATGCTGTGAAAGGACTAAAAAAAATGGCTCGTGCTGCCAAAAATGCTAACTAGAGGACCAATACACACTTTCCAGTTAATCACTGCAAATTTCTCAATCCATTTTGAACTCCAGCAAAAATGGAACCCCTCCCAATACTTTCCCAGCTTACTTGAACAAGGGAAATCAATCAACAATATACATGCCCATTCATAGCGAACCATATATTGCTCATACTTATAGCTTTAGATAATAATGTGAAAGCATTCACGACCAACCATCTTTTCTTTTTTGGTAATACAACCTCATCGCATTCACCTAAGGTTAACCAGGAAACAAGAAAATTCCTGTCAGCACACATATTTTTTATGTTAAAGACTAATTAGCTCAAGTAAAGAAAGGGTTACAACTTCTCTTGACACGTTTTTGTTATGACAATTTTATACTTATCTGCGAGATACATGAAGCACTTAATGCGACATAATATATATCATGTAGAGCTTTTCTTCCAAGAGTTTACGTTTCCAGCGCAAATTAAGATAAATTCTTGTGTGTACCCGTAAAAAGAAAAGAATTACTATCCATAACGAAGCACTTCCTAAATATCAACAAGCAAAAATAGAAATTAAAATACATTCACAGGCATTCAATTCAAATAGACGAGTCCTTACAACCCAGAGTTGTTAAGACGCCAAAACAATTATTCAAACTCTAAATAAATTACTAGAACTAAAAAAGTATTGAGCAAAACCAACTACAGTCCCGCACTGCCTGCCACTGAGATTTAAAAAAGGTAATAACAATATTGTTAGAATATGTGTAGTGGTGTAGTAGGTGAAGTGGTGTAGTAGGTATAGTGGAGATAGTAATGATAGCTGAAACTCTTGTATATCTTGTATATAAATAGGTGTATTTGTGATATGAAATAACACACAATTTCTTCTTCCAATTAACTACATGGTATAAGAGCAACGATCCTTCGGTTTATTTTTTTTTCCTTTTCTGGTTGCCGAGTCAATCCGCTTCCGCAACTGCAACCACCAATTTCGGCGTCAAATCGCCGGTGTTCGGTTCCGAAAATTCCGGCTTCACATCGCTGGTGTTCTGTTTCGATTGACGATTGACGAAACGCTTGCACCACCTCGCTCCGCCGCTGCTCTAACCGCAGCCGCCGCTGCTCTCTCCGCCGCCGCCACTACTCTCTCTCTTCGCCGCCGCCGCTGCTCTCTCACTCCGCCGCCGCCGCTGATCTCTCTCCCCGCAGCCGCCTCCGCCGCCGCTGATCTAGCTCCCCGCCGACGCAGCCGCTCTCTCTCTCTACGCGGCCGTCGCAGCTCTCGCAGGTCACAGCTCCAGTTCTTTATCAATTAAGTCTGACTTTTGTCAATTAAGTCAGGAACGGAAGGTTATTACTTATTATCCTTCTTTTGCCTTTTGGTCCCTCAATCCTTAAGTTTTCATATTGGGCTCTAATTTATTAATATTTGCAGTTTTGCCATTGCAAATATTATTATTCTTTTTTTTTCTCTATAAGTCCATCCGTGTTTGCATTTCTTTAAAAAAAAAATGAGTGGAGATACACCCAAACAAGAAAAACAAACTCTTGTCATGACTGATGTGGTTCCCGTTATGTCCCGTATTACGGAGCATAAACTTACGGGAGCTAATTATCTCGAATGGGGAAAGACGATCCCCATATATTTACGCAGTATTTCGAAGGAAGATCACCTCACTGACGATCCCCCCGCAGATGAAACTCGAAAGGAATGGTTAAAAGATGATGCCCGGCTGTTTTTGCAGATACAAAATTCCATCGACACGGAGGTTGTTAGCCTTATTAATCACTGTGAGTACGTTAAAGATTTGATAGAATATCTTGATTTCTTGTACTCTGGAAAAGGCAATATCTCCCGCATTTATGATGTCTGTAAAGAGTTTTACCGCCCTGATCAAAGTAGTCACTCCCTTCAAACTTACTTTATGCACTTTCGCAAAATTTATGAAGAATTAAATGTTTTGCTATCATTTAGTGCCGACATTAAAGTGCAGCAATCCCAACGGGAAACCATGGTTGTAATGAGTTTTCTGGCAGGATTGGGTCCTCAGTTTGACATTGCTAAGTCACAAATTCTTTCGAGCACACATATCTCCTCTTTAAACGAAGTGTTTGCACGTGTACTTCGAACAAATTCCAGTTCTGCAATGGATTCTGCTACTCATCCATCTAGTGCACTTGTCTCTCGCAACAATGTATCAGTTGCATCTCCACCAAACGATCTGAATAGGGCCAATCTCCAACACCACACATCGGGGGGAATTGAATGTAATTACTTTCATAAACGGGGTCATACAAAGCAAAATTGTCGAAAACGTTTGAGCAAACAAGGCTTACAGGGGTCTTATACTCCCTATCAGAGTTATCAAAATTATCAGGCCCCGCCTCAGCCTCCTCAATCAAAGTTATCGGCCTACATCTCAGCATCTTAGGCCCTATTCTCACTCGGCCAATATTGCTTCTGCATCCCAGGATTCACCTTCTGGCCAAGTCTTAACAGTCTCTGCCGATGACTTTGCTAAGTACCTTCAGTACCAAGAAGCAACAAAGCATTCTTCTCACCCTATCACAGCTATCGCGGAGTCAGGTAACCCGAATACGTGTTTGCTTTCATCCACATCCAAATGGGTCATTGATACAGGGGCTACTGACCATATGACAGGTAACCCTAATGTTTTCACTACTTTTCGACCCCACAATTCTCCCTCTCATGTCACTTTAGCAGATGGCTCTACTTCACATGTCTTAGGATCTGGCACTGTTCACCATATTCCATCTCTCCCACTTTCTTCTGTTTTAAGTCTTCCTAATTTTTCTTTTAATTTGGTCTCTGTGAGTCGAATTACTCGTGCCTTGAATTGTTGCGCCTTATTTTTTCCTGATTATTGTCTCTTTCAGGATCTCTTGACGAAGCAGATTATTGGTAAAGGACATGTTTCAGGCAGCCTGTACATTCTGGATTCTACTCAACCATTACCCAGGCCCATTGCTTGTTCCGCTGTTGCCACACCTTTTGAAGTTCATTGTCGACTAGGTCATCCATCTCTTTCAGTGTTAAAAAAACTCTATCCTCAATTTCAAAACTTATCGTCCTTAGATTGTGAGTCGTGTCAGTTTGCCAAACACCATCGTCAGTCCTATTTCCCTCGAGTCAATAAACGAGCTTCTGCTCCCTTTGAGTTGGTACATTCAGATGTTTGGGGTCCTTGTCCGGTTGAGTCAAAATCTGGTTTCAGATACTTTGTTACTTTTGTTGATGATTTTTCCCGAATGACGTGGTTATATCTAATGAAAAATCGTTCAGAGGTGTTCTCTCATTTTACTACATTTTGTGCCGAAATTCAAAATCAATTTCATACATCGGTGAAGGTCCTTCGAAGTGATAATGCCAAGGAATATTTTTCCAACTCTTTTACATCTTATATGGCACAACATGGCATTTTTCATCAATCATCTTGTGCAGACACACCTCCTCAAAATGGTGTGGCTGAACGAAAAAATCGGCACCTTCTTGAAACAGCCAGAGCACTTATATTCCAAAATCATGTACCGAAATATTTTTGGGCTGAGGCTGTCTTAACAGCTTGTTTTCTAATTAATCGGATGCCTTCCTCGGTTCTTCAGGGCTCAATTCCTTACAGCACCCTATTTCCCACTAAGGCCTTATTTCCTATTGAACCACGTATATTCGGTAGCACATGTTTTGCTCGGGATATTCGACCAAATGTAACAAAGTTAGACCCCAAGTCGATTAAATGTGTCTTTTTAGGCTATTCTCGTTTACAAAAAGGGTACTTGTGTTATTGTCCTCACCTTAACAAATTCCTTGTATCTGCTGATGTTGCATTTGCTGAACATTCACCATTTTTCACTATCACCTCTAATAGTGATACTAGTCAGGAGGAGACCTCTAATGGTGATACTAGTCAGGAGGCGACAGATGATTTGTTGGCTTATCACATCACATATCACACACATAGTGTGGAGTCACCCACACCACGAATTCATCATGTGTATACCAGACGTCCGTGTCCTCTTGTTGCATGTCCTGATCCAGTAGCTCCTTCTTCATCGGATCCCTCAGGCAGTGACCTTGCGCTTCCTATAGCTATTCGCAAAGGTAAACGCCAATGCACCTACCCCATTTCATCATTTGTCTCATATACGCATTTATCTTCCCCTTCATGTTCATTTATTGCTTCCCTTGATAGCGTGTCACTTCCTAAAACAACTAATGAAGCATTGTCACACCCTGGCTGGCGAGCCGCTATGATAGAGGAGATGAATGCTTTAGATACTAATGGTACTTGGGATTTAGTGACTTTACCTGCAGGAAAGCATGCTATTGGGTGCAAATGGGTTTTCGCTGTTAAAGTTAATCCGAATGGCTCTGTTGCTCGACTAAAAGCACGTCTTGTTGCTAAAGGATATGCTCAGATTTATGGCATAGATTATTCTGATACATTCTCTCCAGTGGCTAAGTTGACCTTTGTTCGTCTATTTATCTCTTTGGCAACTACTCATGATTGGCCATTATATCAGCTTGACGTGAAGAATGCTTTTCTTCATGGGAACTTACAAGAAGAAGTGTATATTGAGCAACCACCTGGTTTTGTTGCTCAGGGGGAGCATGGGAAAGTCTGTTATCTTCGTAAAGCTTTATATGGATTGAAACAGAGTCCTCGTGCTTGGTTCGGTAAATTTAGTCAAGAGATTGAAAGTTTTGGTATGAAAAAGAGTAAGTCAGATCATTCCGTATTTTATCGGCACTCTTCGGTTGGCATCATCCTTCTTGTTGTCTACGTGGATGATATTATTATTACAGGGAATGATGCTCAAGGAATAACATCCCTGATGACTTTTCTTCAGAGTCAATTTCACACGAAGGACTTGGGATCACTGAAATACTTCTTAGGAGTTGAGGTGATGAGAAGTAAGAAAGGCATTTTCTTGTCTCAGCGAAAATATGTTCTTGATCTCTTAATTGAAACAGGAAAATTGACAGCCAAACCATCTAATACCCCGATATTACCTAATGTACATTTGTCTCAGGATGGAGATTTATATGAAGATCCTGAAAGGTACATAGATTTATATGAAGATCCTGAAAGGTACATGCGACTGGTTGGAAAACTAAATTATCTTACAGTTACACGGCCAGATATTGCATACTCAGTTAGCACTGTAAGTCAATTTAGTTCTTCTCCAACAGTTCATCATTGGGCAGCTTTGGAACAAATATTGTGTTATTTGAAAGGAGCACCTGGACGAGGCATACTGTATAAAAAGCATGATCATAAACGTTTAGAGTGCTTCTCAGATGCAGATTGGGCAGGATCCAAAATTGATCGGAAGTCTATTACTGGATATTGTGTTTTCTTTGGAGGAAACCTGATTTCTTGGAAAAGCAAGAAACAAAATGTTGTGTCTCGATCGAGTGCTGAATCAGAATACTGAGCTATGGCTCAATCAACTTGTGAGGTAATGTGGATTCATCAACTACTGACTGAAGTTGGCCTTCAAACTTCGCTACCTGCAAAGCTATGGTGTGATAACCAAGCGGCACTTCACATTGCCTCAAATCCCGTTTTTCACGAACGAACCAAACATATTGAGATCGATTGTCACTTCGTCCGTGAGAAAATACAACAGAATTTGATTTCTACGGGTTATGTGAAGACTGGAGATCAACTTAGACACATTTTCACAAAAGCTTTAAATGGGGCTCGGATTGATTATCTTTGTAACAAGTTGGGCATGACTAATATCTATGCTCCACCTTGAGGGGGAGTGTTAGAATATGTGTAGTGGTGTAGTAGGTGAAGTGGTGTAGTAGGTATAGTGGAGATAGTAATTATAGCTGAAACTCTTGTATATAAATAGGTGTATTTGTGATATGAAATAACACACAATTTCTTCTTCCAATTAACTACATGAAGTAAGGAAGCACTATCTACGAAAATATGCATCTTTGCTCATCTATTCTTCAGGATTCATAACCAATTATCTCAGGAATTGAATTCAAAAAATGTGGATAGTATGCACTACCACAAAAAATAGGCGATAATAACATCCAGCAACTACTACCATAATATGAAAAATTAACCACCCACATTGCAATACAACCATAAGATCGAAAAAATAAAGAGCTGCAACCCTTACAAAACAAGTACAGTGGTCAATGAGGACAATGGAGCACCAATTGGATAGAAAATATTCCATTATACCTCTACGAGAGGGACCTGGTTGATGGCCATCATATCATATATAAGGTATCTCCTTTCTTGCTTTCGTGAATCACCAGGCAAGGTATCAATTACCATCTCCCCATCGAGTAATGTGAAATGATGGATTTTCTCAGTCATTCCCCTCTGGTGAAAAAAGAAGTGAATGAATTTTAAAAGTGCAGGTCTAACATGGACAAATATCCATATAATCAAAAAAAGGTGCTTACGTCATTAGCGTGCCTGCAAGGAAAGCGCATCTGGACCCTTCGAAAAGTAAAATGCCTATCAATCAAGTAACAACCGTCCATAGTGATTAACATCATATATCTTGTTCCATCAGCCTTCCATGTAGCGTAATAATAACGTTGCCTCAGCAACTGTAAGTTGTCCCTGGGTATGGCGGATAAATTCATTACAATGTCAGATAGTAAGATAATAACAAAAATCTAAATGGACAACAAAGATAATCTGCACGCTGCAATAGTAAATTTTGGGTAGATACAGACAAATGCTAGTTTATTTGAGCTCATCTATAATAAGCTTCTTAGTTTGTTCTAACCATCATTGTCCAAAGGAAAAAAAGAGTCTCATTGCTCCAAAATGTCTTCATACATCAAAAATCTCTCCAATCTCAAAGGGTTTTTCAAGAACTTGGAATTATGATAAAAAGAATCTCTTGTACCCATGGAAGTATCACTAATTAGCTTGTACAACTCTTCCACTTCATCGTTACTATTTCACCATGGCCGCATACAATTTTAAGCTGACCACCGCCTTCCCTTCTCCTATACGCATTGAAGGGAATGAAACGTACCTAAGGCCCGCATCAACAATGTGCACTGACACCATATGACACTACCCCCCCCTCTTCTCTCGAAAGATGAATGACATAATGTGGCATCAACAATTTTGGATCGGGCCAATGCATACATAATTAACATGTATACCAACTCTCCAGCCCTCCCTTTCACATCAGACCCAAATCTAGTCTCATATCCCCTCCAATCTCCACGGGCACATTCAGAAAAACTAACCAGCTTAGACAAAGTGCTTAATAGTTGTCTAGTTGGCAAGAAATGCCAGAAACTTATGTGAGACGTCAAAGCATCAAATGGAACCCTCATTATGAGTGCTCTCTACCAGACACCACATATTGATACTTAAAACTTGAAGCGGCTACATAAGAAAAAGATGGATCCAGGACTCAAATAAAGGAGACCTCAAAGCATAATCATACCAAAAATTCAATATTCACAACAAAGCCACGAATTACTCACTCAGAAACAGGACTCACCTATTAAGAGAAACTGGATGTGAACCAGGAAACTGTTGAGGTCCTCTAACCTGCAGATTAAGAGAAGGAACATGATATTAACAAATAAACCAGCACTACTGGATATATCTAGTCATAAAAAACTACAAGTAACATTGAAAATCAAAGCACCCTCAGTATAAATCTCAGAATTTACCCCCCCAGGCAACTTCAATGACTGATAACAGAACTGCCGCAGTACTGCTTCTTGGTCAGCAGGGATTTTATCTCCCAGAATGTCGTCATTTGTCAGTACCAGTTGCGCCTTGTGATTCTCCTGAAATAATAAAAGCAAACAGTGACTTTCGTAACCAAAACATCAGTAACAAAAGTAAACTGAACGCATAGGACATGGAACCGGGCCTGCTTGAGCTCTCACTGTGATGGACTGGTCTTAATTATTTCCAGGAATGAATGTGCACCAAAAGACTGCAGTACAAAGGAAACAAAAATTCGAAACAAACATACATCCACTGGAGCTGCTGAATCCCCATCATCGTCGTCATCATCTGGAAGTGCATCACCGTTCAGATCAAGCTCAGAAGATTTTTTCCACTCTGGAGTCGAAGGGGAAACAAATATATCCGATGGTGGTTTCTTCTCATGATAGAAATTATACAAGGCGTCAACATAATCAGGCTTGTATATCCCCGGCGGACGCGCATCGGCAAATATTTTTATTGCCTAGCAAGGAAAGAGAACAAAATAATAACCTACAACAGCTGCACTTCGAACAAATGAAGATATAATAACAGCCAACTGACCTGAGTAACAGATATAGTTAGACTGCGCATGAGATAATGGACAATCATATATCCTGTACGATTATGCCCATGAGTGCAGTGAACAAGAATGTATTTTTTTGGAGGCCTCTGCCGAGCAATAAACTGTGAGACCTGATAGAAACATATAAATCAATCAATGAAGTATCATGTCTTAGGATATCCAAAAGCTCAAGTTATTTTTGAATTGATAAACACAATATACACAGATATTTACACATAAAAAATTTAACAAACTAAACATATATTTAGCATAAGAATAGAATAATAAAACTTGGAAAGAACATACAAGCACATATCAGAATCAGGTAACATGGAATCTCTGAACATCAAACAAATCACCGACCAAGTCAACTCTAGAAATTCCTTTGCCTAGTAGCATCAAGAATCACCATGGCATGATGGCTCAATCTAATCATCCTCAAAAACTTCTCAGTTTGAAAACAGCAAAAGAATTGATTCAACCCCTAAAATAAGAAAAATACGTATTTTGTTGGAGAAATTTTTAAATATGCTATTTTTTCTGATTTATCAAGGGAACTTAAATGGACTAAATACTCGTCTCTCTACTCAATTTTCTGATGGCATGACCTGTAGAGAGTTTTGTTGCTTTTTGAACCTCTGTTTTGAGACGAAAGCGTTTGACCCAGAATTGCCAATTCGTAGTAATTCCGAGTTTATTCTGAATTTGAAAGTTACCCCTTAATAGGTTTACGTACCAAGGTCAAATTTAAGTCCGTAGCGTCTACCAATTTCTCCATATCCCCTTCCTTTTGTTTTCTATCATTTATGCTGCACTGAACCCTTGCATATTTTAGAGACTGATAACTCTTTGAAAAAGTTTTTCTTTCCTAGAGGAAGCCATACTTGATCCAATCAAATTCGGTTTTATCATTTCTATATCTGCAATTCAATATAGATAGATATATATCCCATATAGATGTTTCTCTCCTGCCATCTATACTATGCAATTAGGATAACTTGAAGGATAGATGTTTTTTCTTCAATTTCCCTCTTACAAATGAAAGCCCGAGAATGTCTAATTCGTCAAAATAATCCGAAAGAAATATAGACATTGAAATATATTTAGGATGGAAACTATAATAATAATAATAATAATTATATATAACAGAATATAAGGTTTCCAGATGTTTACTTCATGACGGAGTTCCAAACATTGTTCTTTCTGCTAGAATGTGCTTTACAGCACAAACCAAACAACAACCAGGATGACCACATGGTCAACTAACGCAAACACACGTTGCAACAACTACTTATGATAGATGTTCCAATTGATAAGAAACAAGAAATTATAACAAAACGGCAGCTGCAGATAGAAAACCTACAACCCGGAGCTTAGATTAAGTAAGTCAGAAAAATATTCGCCAGTGTAAGTATAATAAACAGAAATCAGATAACAGTGTTGAACATCATATGCACAAGAAATACCAATGAACACTGGCTTTTGATATCTAACTATAATAGATGACAAAAATCGTACTGTCAACGATAACGTACAAGCTGGTCGAATGAAATAGAGTGCAAATGAGGTTTTGTGCTACTGTAACTTTATGCAGAAAACTTAACGGACATTTATAAGTGCTGATACTAGACAAACATATGGTCACAATTTTTTAAGTAACATCATGCTCATAAGACCAGCGTAATTGAACGTAAATGACACGTGGGTTCAGTGTAACACAATTAAAAATAAGTGAAAACAGCACTATGGTGTAATCTAATAAAAGAACAGATTAAAGAATCACATGCGATGGTTCAACCATGTGGCGCACAGATTATTAATGCACAAGTACATTTTGAAGGTGACAACTTAAGACAAGCATATAAAGCGCAGGAACAACTGAAGAAAATTCTGTATCCATGCAGATGACATTATCGTAAAAAGGGCAAATTATGACATTTTGCTCAATTGGAATGACCAAGAAGAAATTATTTACTCGCTCGACTCAATGTGACTAGAGAAGGGAAAAGCACACTTGGAGATTCTTAACGATAAAGAGGTGTATGGTACACTCACGTTTCCAACGCAAGTATCATTAGTTCATGGTGTATACATAACAGCAAGACCCCTTTTGTAGATATAGCTCAGGTACAATAGAGAGTTACATGGTACAAAATATGAGAGAAGGAATTCTCACTAAACACAAATAGACCGTAATGAAACCAACTGCATGGAGAATGGTTTAGCTCTTCTTCAAGTAAGTTAACTGACTCTGCTCTAAGTTATTATCACTCTGCATCAGTTTCTGCTTTGTATTCTTTTATTACGTTTTTGAGGAAAATGGTCTTCCATTATCAGTCACGTGTTAATATAAACAGCAAGACCTTGTTTCTTCCAATGCCTGAGGCAATAATTTCTGAAGTCCATTAGTGATCTACCAGGCACTTTTAGTACTAAAATGAGTCCACTCCCGAGAGTCTAAAATCTCCATCAGCGCAAGAAAAACAAATAGTTTGAATCAAAGTCCTCGTAACGTACAAAACAAACTGAAGTAGTGAAGAGTGAAGACTTACGTATTGGCTAAAAACCCATAGCCAAGAACATAATTTAAGTCTTGCGTTACTTACCTTCATTTAGTTTTGCAAATCTGCAAGGTCAACCATCTCATACAAACTTCACCATTCTGTTAATAAATTTGCAGTGGAAATTTTCATATTACCAGTTCCAAACTATCATTCAGCTCTCAGTTTTTAAAGCAGAACACCCATTTTCCATTACCAAAAAAAATCTTTAGTCATGGCATCCATATTATACCCCCAAAATATTCTGCTCCTTAAAAATCACAAGGTCATGAAGTAAAATCAAGCGTGCAATTAAGCATAATGTTTGACTGTGAAGGCATATGTTCACTACAAGGTGGTGAGGTAAACATATTAAAACAGGAGGAAGATGTACGAGTCAATTAAACAAACCATAATGCGGCAAGGTGAATTTAGATATCATACTTCTGTAGTTTCTATTCATAATAAGTGAAATGCTAGACCAACTGTTCTTTGAGGCCTACACATGAAGAAATACAAGAAAATATTCTTAACGTCACATTTTCCAGTGTTTGAATCAGATTGGACACTATAATGAAGTAACTACGATCTGATAGGAGCTCATGAAAACAAACTGAGGCAATAAATCCCGCTACAGAATTCGCACACAAAAGAAGATTGTACGGCATATAATGATTCAACATTTTGAGAGAGAGAGAGAGAGAGAGAGAGAGACAGAAAGAGAGTCATAACTCTGTTTATGTCCATTTCTTACCTAACAAACAAAGACTTTTCAACAAATAAAAATCGGCAGACAGGGGTACAGAAAATTGGACAAGCAGGCACTTCTTTATCACAAAATGTAAAACATAAAATCAAAGGTTTAAAGAACAATTTTCAATATGCCATGAAACCCCAGTAACTACTTACACCAACTTAAGTTAAGCACTACCAGTTCGAAGACCTTCCCATCAACTAACAACTAGCTACTCCACAGAAATACATAACCCTTATTCCTCCCCCCCCCCCCCCCCAAAAAAAAAGAAGAAGAAGAAGAAGAATAAGAAATTAACATGGACTACAGCTTGGTCCCGAACAACCTCTCTTATCTAACTACTTGCACAAAATGGGAATAACTATTACATGCTCATGCAGATATAATTGAATAAAAAGAGATTTTACCTCATAGACAAACTTATTAACCGCCTCACTCTCAGGCACTGAATCACGCCCCTTGCAAGCAATCTAAAGACGGCAATGATTAGATGCTGAAGTATCACAATTAGGAAAGGGACGACAACTTTACTCATCATGCAAGGAGAAAGAGTCTAAACCACCCACCTTGACGTGCTTAATACCTTCTTTCTTCCAATCGTTCAAATTGTAGTATCTACCCGAGTTTGTAAGATCAATCACCAATCCAAGCTGAAATATCATGCAATAAGCACAATATAATTCTCAGAATTATTAAATGAGGAAATAATACTCTTGTATAAAATGGAAATAAAGGTTGCATAGTGTACGTACAACAAAATGATGATTGTCGATTACTACACAAATCGTGAACTATGCTCTCTAATGTAGAACATGAACTATGCTCTCTAATGTAGAACAGGCCTCATCAACGTAACTGGTAAACAGAGGTGCAAAGAGAGAGATCCCACATTACTATTTTACTACGATTATTAACAATTTTGACGCAATTCGAAAATTGAAGAATGCCGCATGCTTCTCCACTACCCGTGGACGATTATGTCTAACGATGTAGCCTAACGGATGATTTTATTTTTTTCGTTTTTGTACCAAAATAAAATTAAAAATACTACACTTCGACACTTTTGGCAATTGGGCCGGGCTTATCAGTTTTGTGAGACTAAACCCGGGGCTGCGTTCATTTCCCCCCCCCCCCCTTCTATTGTGAGATATTCAAGTTCTGCGATGTGTGCCCAAGTCAGCTCACCCGGAATTTCTTCACGGCTTAGCGTTGTTCGTGTTCTGGTGTTTGATTAGGGGGTTTGAGTGCACGAATGAGAGATTCTTTGCCTTTAGGAAATCTATATAACATAGTAATAATTAAATCTTAGGTCATCTTTATGATTAAAAATTATCTAATTTATAAATTTTGACTTAATACGTGGGACAATGATCTTATGCCAATATCAGAAGCTGATTGGACCAATCAAGACTAGCTAGTGATCTTTCATTTTTACGACATATCATGGGGGAGATGCCAGTGTTGAAAAAGCTAGACTTCAAATTACTCTACAAAAATTTAAAAGCATTAGGATAAGACTCCAGGCTGGTCGTGGAAGCCCTCCCTCTTTTTCATCTTGGCTAAGCACCTCATTAATCCAAATCAAATTTCCGTTCGATCCGGGTTTTTGACATACCAGAATCCAAATAAGCAAAGGGGACGAAATACTATCTGAAATTTATTAAAACACAAACTGATAATCTTGTCAGAATCCAAATTTACATAATATTTAGCAGACGCCATACTCACAATTTTAATATATCAACAAATTGCTGGAAATACAAATATATATAATTTGCATAATCACTAAAGATCAATCACAGCTTCACTGTCCTAAAGTGCTTTAAAAATAATTACTAGCATTCACCAAAAAGCTCGGGTTACTTGTTTACTCTATATATGCAAGTCATTTTAAAAAATCTTCAAAGGGACACCAATACATCAAATGTCATCCAAAGTGATAAGTCATAAACCAACTGCAGCTCCAGTATTCCTAGAGATAAAACCTTTCAACAGGCATAGAATTCCAAGAAAAGCAAGTATTATGTTGCCAAGAGAGAACTCGAACCAAACTACAATGACCTATGCGTATGTTGAGGCAATAAGATGCCATGCTAGTAAATAGCCTCTGAGCTCAGCTATAATACCAAATTCATTTCTGATTGACAGAAAGTATCAGACTAGTTTAAGCAAAGGCAGAGGCAAGCATCATAAGTCAGATAATTAGAGCAATTGCACATTCTACAAGCAACAATTTCAGCAGTTCAAAGAAACAACAAACTTTTGAAAACACAAATTAAATTCTAAATGCACCCCCTATATTTGCTTACCTTTCTTCCTAAAACTCTTTGTTGATGGACCACCTGCCTATATGAGTATCTTTTACCAGGAGGAATACAATCATTGAAAGCTTCACCCAAAGGTACTTTTGAAGGGATCAAACAGCTTACTTCCTGTCCCATTGCAGGGCAGTCCAACCAACCTGCCACAAGAGAAATCAAGAGTTACAAAACAACGACAAATACAAGGAACAAGAAAACTCCCCACAGTTACATTCTGAAGTCTGCTGGCCCATCAAACTGAAGATAATTTAGGTAAAGAGCGTAATATAATCAACTTCTCACAAAAATGTCAGCAGAAGGTCTAAATCCCAGGGTGACATAAGGGAGGAACAACTTCTATGAAGAATTATCCAACAGACTCAACCTAGGTACTGCCTTACTCTGTGAATCTTTTTCTTTCCACCTTCAAGTATACTACACTTTGAAATTCAGAGAAAGAAGAACTAAAGCAACCATAACTGTGCAGATAAATTAAATAATTTCATTATTACAGTTAACAATATCACGACTTTGAGTTTCTAAGTCGAAAAAGATTGACGGATTGAATAATCCGGAGATTAGTAAAAAACCCATTAAGAGAACATTATACTACTTATTAGCATATGGCCTGAAGCCTAATATAGAAAGATTGGTATTCGATCTCCGATTACTTGGTGTCGTACTAACACAAAAGCTATCAAAAAAAGCAATGATCTGTCCAAAATAACAGGGAAACAACATACCTGGAGGTAGTCTATTATTAGTTTTCTGTCTTTTCACTTGATAACCATGATCGTGCTGATACCCATAGGATGGTCTATCATCAGATCGTTGTTTTCTCATCTTTTGAGTCCTTTCATCACGCTCCTAATATTAAACAAAAAAAAAAGAATTGTATCAAATAAAGAAGAAAAAGAACATATTGACAAATGCATATCAAGGCTCTCAATCTTCAAAGGTAAAATATATTATATCCTTTTCAAATCTCATGCAGAACACATTGATTATATTCGTGTTCTGATTACTTTACCCAAACTTATCGGCTTATTCAGCCAATAAGGCTAATGATGCGAACGGCAGTTACCAATATTAAATCAGCTAATTAGATACCATATAAGGCTTCAAAGCAGAGTTTGTGGACTAGAAACCAAGAGTAATAAACAAGTAGGCAGACGTTAAAAGGATCGTGCATGCCATAATTGTGGACAGCTCACCTACTTGATTATAATGAAGGTGATTGAAAAATGCAACCACCCCATCAAGAGGTGTTTGTGTGAATTGTGAAGAAAGGCTCAACCGAGAGCCTCCCAACTCTCAATGATTAGCAATGGTTTTGATATTTGACAAGTATCCCAAAATGTAGTCATTTGTTATTTTATCCTAATTTCCTCTCTGTATAGTAGTATTTTATACGCAGAGTACGTGTGCTCAGGTGTGTTACTAGTGAGAAGGCTATATGAGGATAGTTGGGTAAGAGTGAACATTATGTAGTTGTAACAATTTAATAGTGAATTTTGCTGGGATCCCTGTGGATTTTCTCCGGTTGAGGAGTTTCGACATAAATCTCTGTGTTGTTATTATCGTCAATATTTTATTTGTATTGCTTTTTTATTTCCGCAAGGGGTAAAAATACTAGTTGACGATTCAAATACCTAACAATAATTACGACGATTACGAGGCACATTAAGGTGGACCAGCGTGATCAGAATCATCGGCCAACAAGAAAGTAGTGATTGGATACAATAAGTTTCAATGGCCACGCAAAAAGTTAATGCATCATGAATGGTAGGTAATAAGTAAGTAATTCACCAAATAAGATAAGACTCAATAGTGATGATGATAATACTTCTTTGTTGCACACTGGGCTTGGAAAAAACCAAAGTCAGCACACAAAATATTTCATGTCTCTAAGAAGAAGGCAAGGGAAGTATTTGAAGGACTTGTTCATTTGTAAATAATAAATAGTAGGAGAGTAAAGATACTTAAGGGACATGTTAACTCCCACGCGGTCAAAAAGTATTGCAACATTTTACTGAAGCATCGCATCTCGTGACTGGAGATGTCAAATCCTAAACTAAGGTCAACAAAAACAACCAAAGAAAGATGTATAGGTATTTGCAGTTCTACCTCTCGTCCAAATAACTTATACAGTCAAGTCAGAAATCTAAAACATCATTGAGCAAGCAGTAAAGAAGTTAAGAATCTGACTTATATAAATAATAATCGAATATCACAAATTAAAATAAATAGATACCCACCCTCTTCGCTATAGAAATAGCAGACTCCACGTGATCTTCATTGTATTCTTCTACATGCGCATTATTATCATTATTATCGTCTTCTGAATGCAAATGCAGCAGCTCAGGGAACACTTTGTCCTCCTCTGGTTCGGGAGAGACGTTCAAGTCCATACATACGAGCAACTATTCAACTTGAAACAAAAGCAAGCAATAATAGCACCAGTGAAGTGAAGACCATACATACATATACCGGAGTGAGTTGTTGTACCAACCAAAATAATTAATTACTTGAACTTTCTGCTCCAGCAAAACAAAGATAAAGAAAGATTAGACGACACACAGTTAGTTAGTTAGTTATACATCGAATAATAATAATAATAATAATAATAATAATAATAAGAAAGGCAGGAAATTTTGCTCGGTGACGGTGGGGACCTCGGTTCCGGCGACGGTGGGGACCTCGGGCACAAATTTCATGCCCTAATTTCGAGTTTTGTGAATTTGGGATTTTTTTTATTTTATTTCAATGAATTAGGGCGCTGAGGCTGAGCTAACTCTAGGAAATATACAAAATTAATTAGCATTGAATTACTTGGAAACTTTTGTTTGTTGGCGACGCGTAATTCTATAATGAATTATCTCGCTAACAGAAAATGGAAAAGGTTTTTTTTTCTCCTCTTTTGTTGCATCCTCATCGTGCTATTTATAAAAGGAAACCAATGAATAGGATTCCTATCTAATAAATAAATTTATTTATTACTGAAAAATATATTTTTTAAACTTTCTTATAGGATAAAATATGATATAATAACCTACCTAAGTATTTAGAACTATTTTTCATGTTTGCAACAAATGAATAAGTGAAAATGCAAAATAAATTTTATTTTATTATTAGAATGACATAACTACCCTTTAATTTAATTATTAAATAATATTGTATATAGCATAAAGGAGGTGAATAAGAAATTTTAAACTAGGAGGGAGGTGGATGAAAAGGGGTAATACCTCAGGTGAAGTAGATGGAATTTGTCCATTATAAATATATATATATATATACATATTTTATACGTATAGATATACGTATATTGTGCATGTAAATATGACGGAGGGGTATGTATTTCTTTTCATGAGAATCAATAACATACTTGTTTTAATTGGACCTTTCTGAAGATATATTGAGGGCATTTACTTTTCCTTTGAATGTCACCAAATTAAGTTTTGAATAACTTCTTCATCCCGCTTACTAGGGTGGTGTTTGCAAACTCTAATAGAAACGTAGAAGTTCATAAGTCAAAAGCACTCCCACCCCAGCTTGAAGATTGTGAACTTTTTTGACTTAAAATATATATATATATATATATATATGTAACCGAAAAAGTTAGATTTGTAAACACTCCAAAATCACTTATTCAAATAATAAGCTGATTATAGCTTTTTTAAGAGTTTGCAAACACCACCTAAATTAGTTTAGTATATTTCTATAGAAAATGTTGATTCTAATGAATCGATTCATGACTATGAGTGACGAATCAAAAAATCTTGTTTGTGTTTGAAATGCGTCAATTAAAATTTTATGGAATGATGAACAATTAGAAGCTTTCAAGCATGGATGCAGATTGGGACAAGAAGACCCATCTCTCCATATTTGTTTGTGTTGTGCGCGGGAACACTCTCACATTTAATTAATGAAGTGGGAACCAATTGTACCTATAGATGTGGGCCGCGGCTTTCCCATTTGATCATCGCTGATGATTTGGTTTTAATGGAAAATGCGATGTTAAAGACCGCACGACATTGTGAACGGTATTTAGGAAACATGGGTTCAATGAAACAATATTGTATAACCTAGTTTGAGTCGAGTTTGGTTCATATGTGAATGAGAAATTGATGCTCGATATTAACTAATTAAAGTCACAAATATTGTAAAATCAATATTGATTATTTCTGTTTTTCGTAAACAAAATTATTTGATTTTGTGCTATATTTTTATATGACGAAAAAAATAATATCTTACGAAAATCTTTCCATAAGATTTCTTGATCAGTTTTATTAACTAAAACGTGTCCATATTCATTCACTAATATTTGCCTCAATTACAGTACGCATAATTAGGTTGCTTACGTTTCTTGGAGACCAAGTATTTCCATCTTTCTTCCAATGGCCTAGTCTATAAAGGGGGTCACTCCCCTTAGTTTTTAATTATCCAAAAAACTCAAAAGTATACATGCATAAAAGGCTTTTCTACGCAACCAAAAATCTTTTTTTCATTGTGTGGTTGTAGAAGAAAATCATAGTTCTAGTTCTTTCTCGTTCATGCCAACGACCCAACTTGTAGTCGTTGTATCCTGCGAGACAGTCGCTCACATATTCTCAAGCACGTAAGAGAGGGCAAATTTGTTTTAAGAAAATCGAAAGGTCCTCAACTTCCACATTTTTCGATTGACTGCCGGTTGAGGTTATGGATTACTATATTTTGACTACTATAATTTTTCTTGTTTATTTTCGTTAATAAATTTACGTTATTTTGTTCGTTTCTCTCTATTATGGTGCTACAACCACCACCACCATTGACGGGTTGATAGAGCCACCACTAAGATATTCAAGCTCGTTGCACCTTTAACTATATGGCGAGCCTATGTATGGCACTTGGCTACATTAAGGTTTGATCATGTGATAAAATAATATCTTGCCACATATATTTTCATATGTGTATCACGAATAAATGTGGAATTTATACATCACAATAAATTGATTATTGTCTCAAAATCTCAATCATGTAGTTTATACTTTTGTTGGTGCTATATACAATACTCAAGTAACGTTGTATATAAGAAATTTTAAGAAAGAGTTATATATATGTAACGTTATGAGTTTTCATGATTTTAGTGTTTTGAGATTTTGAATTCATATTCAATTCGTGAAGAGTTTGAGCAAAAGATTCTAAACCTTGAATAGAACGCAAATAATTATATATACCCACAATTTGTGACCATCTCGAGTCTATTTTCTGAAATTTATATATACCCACAATTCGTCACAACATACCACCTTTACGTCACAATAGACTTTTTGTGACGAAAAAATTTGTCACAGCGTCCGTCACAATAGGTCCAATGTGACTGTTCGTCACAATAGATGGCACTCTATTGTGACGAAGAAATAATCCGCCACAACAGGTGCACATCTGTCGCGACGAAAGTCAAATTCGCCACTACAACTGATGCAGTTATGACGAATATTTCGTCACTTGAGCAGAAATTATCGTCATATAAGACTAATTTCGTCACAATACTTGACAACCGCATATGGCTATTTTGACGAATTTAAATCGTCACAACAGACAAGAACTTTTTACATAGCTATAATGACGAATTTGTTTGTCACAACAATATTTGGTCACTAGAGCAATTTTATAATCATAATTTATTAGCCATTTTTTTATTGCACAATTTCTTCATAATAATTCCATATTAAACTAAATTCAATGAATAATAAAAATTATAGATAATAAATTGAGAACCATTCATTTCATAAATAACAATACTGATCCATTACAAATTCAAGATATCTGGTTCATTCGCAACAAAATATTTTCTTTGTGCGTCGGTAAAAAAACATGCTTTGGGGGGGGGGGAGATACTATTTTACCAATCGAGTCACAAGTATCTAACATATTCATACCTAACGATTTTCCACAAAGTGGTAACGAAACGTATAATATTATTATTGCACTTAATAAAGCAATTGTCAAAAAACCAAAGTGTGAGATTTTGTGCTTTGAAGTGCTTTTTATTTTATTATTATTGATAATAATATGGGATTGGTGCCAGTTACTAAGTACATTAAATGCAATCACCTTGGCGGCAGGCGTTCTTAGATCACATCAAGGAATATGGCTTTGGGGATACAAGAAAAAAGTTCCAACACCAACGGTGGACGAGACGGAACTCATAGCTCTCAAAACCGGGCTAGAAATAGCATGGGAAAGGCGCACGCAACGCCTTGAAGTGGAGACGGACTCGCTCTCGGTATATAAAATGCTCACGGGAGAAACTACAACAATCGAGCGCAACAAAACTCTAGTACAAGAGTGCACGGCAATGTTAAGACTTCCATGGAAATGCAAGCTACGGTGGATACCACGAGAGGCCAATAAAGTCGCGGACGAAGTAGCAAAGATGAGGCATGAAGATATGGATAGGGACATCTTTTGGGATAATCCCCCTCCCCAAGTTCTTAAGTTTTTAGAACATGATTTAGTCTAAGGACTTTGTAATTCCTTTGTTCACAAAAAAAAAATAAAAAAAATGCAATCACGTTTCAAAAATTGGGAGGTAACTTCAATTTGGTGAACTTTTAGTCTATCAAGAATTTATATTTCCTATTTTGTTATAAAAAAAAAAGGTATTTCTATTTTTTTTTTAATTTCGGTAATTAGAGGGTAGAACATAATAGACGATGAGAGTGACATACTGACACTAGAATCAGAATTGTCAGCAAATTTCCATTTCAGTGAAATTTTGTGGACCTATACTGATCAACTTTGGGGTTTATTTGTAGCACCTGACAGAGGCCCATTTCTATCTATATTTGTGTGTCATCTATTATATTCTTGTAAAGTTGTAATCAATCATTATAAAAAAATCATATTCTTGTAAATTATGTCTTCTTTAATTATACAATTAAAATGATCACGTATACTTGGAACTGCTAATGACAATAACATGATGGTATATATGTGCATCAAATGACAAAGAGGCTTAGGTTACGCAACAATAGAAGTAAAAAGACATTCAAAAGTAGGTCGTTTTATTTTACCTTTTGTTTTATTCTGTATAGGTGCTATTTTTGAATGAAACAGAAAACTAGTGCATAATAATATACATTCTTAAACAGAAATATTGCGTCAACATACACGTTAATAACAGCTTCTAAATTAGTGTATGAAGTCTAAAATCTAAATCAATGGGATGTATAAATGTTACACCATCACAATTTATTTCGATAGCATGTATCTTCACAATGAAACTAGTGTGCTTGTAATCTTAAGGGGAAAATGCATTTACTTATCCAACGTTTGCCCGCTTTTACAGTTACCTATCCAACGCTTTATTTTTTACACTTTGCGGTCCAACCTTTTACTCCGATAACAGTTTACAGTCTAACCTTTCATTTTGACATATCTCGGCCAAAAAACGTCACTTTTTGATTAAATGACGCATCGATGACGTCATCAGCATGGGTATTTTCGGTACTTTACTATATATTTACTTAAAAATAAAATAAATGAACAAATCAAACATATAAAGATTCAGCGCGCCATTTTCTCACAGAACCCGCCAAAATCAAAAATCCTAATTTCAAAAATCGAAAGCAAATCCACGAAATTGAAGCTCAATTTCTTGTTTTTTCGACTCGATCGACAGAATCTAACAATGGTGTGGAGAGTTAGAACCCCCCTTGACGTTATTCCTGAAGGACAAATTACACCCGACTATGAGAATCCCCAAATCCAGAATTCAAATTTTTTTCTTTGTTTTGAGTTATTTTTCGTTGTGTGGTCCCTCATTTTGGCTCTTTGCGAGGGAATAGTTGGACACATGTGAAAACGTATTAATTTTTTTTCCATTTTTGTTCTCACTTTAACTGTCACTTGTGTGTTTGTCTGATTAGTTTAAGTGTGTTTATGCATGTTAATAAAATACTAATTAATTTTTCTATATATTCAGCTGGAGATAGAGATGACCCATTCACCATTATATTGCATCATTCTGGCAAATTAATGAATTTGGGCAAATGGGTTTATCTGGAGGGACACATGAGCAACATAGACTACTGTTGTGAAGATGAAATGTCAAGGATATAGATACTGGAAATGGTGAAAGAGGTGGGAGTAAAAACAGAGGGTTGTGTGGTAAGAATATATTACATTGAAGATCATGCTCCAGGTGATGATATTCCAGTTACTAATGATAGGGACACATTGGATATGGCATTGGTGGCATCTTCAAGGAAAGTAGTAGATGTTTATATTCTTATAGATGAGGTCCCATTAAATGGTAGTCAATCACATAGTGAATTGCCCAATCTTCCTCCAATGAGTGAAGGGTTGGATTTTATTAGTGAAAGGAGTGGAGGTGGTGCTAATGTTGGTGAAGATGATATGATGATGATGATGATGATGATATAGCAATTCTGTTAAGAGATATGGCCACCAGAAAGAGGAGTGGAACTGATATACCCACCTCTTCAAGTGCCCCCTAGCTGGATTAAGAAGCCAGAGACATATACCTCAATGCTTAAGAGACAATACAAGTCCATTGTTGGAATCTATAGTTGATATAGTGGACAGTGATGATAGTGAGGGTGAAATCTCTTGTGGTGATGATTTAGAATTCTCAGACACTCTCAATGATAGTGACAATGATGCAGCTGATGATGAATATCTAAGAAGCGCTAGGGAGGCAGTGGGGTTTGAGGAGGAAGAAGTTATTGCACCACTTGAAGTTGTTCCAAATGCTGAAGATGGAGTTGAAACCTCTAACAGACAAGCACCTATGCAAGATGGGGTAGAAAATAATGCAAACAAAGGGAAACGAAAGGAAAAAGTGTCAGGGAGGAAACCACAAAATTCAATACCAAAAAGACCTACACACCAAGGTCATCTAATTTTTAATCCATTACTTGACATGCATTGTGTTAAATTTGAGCTAGGGATGCAATTTGATACCACTAAACTGTTGAGAGATGCTGTGGTTGAATTTGCAATTGCTAAGGGGAGGTCTGTTAAGTTCCCAATCAATTGTCAGTTGAAGCTGCAAGCAAAGTGTGCACAGACCAACTGTAAAAGGGAGCTATATGCATCAAGACCAAACAAAGAAGACACAATGAGGATTAAGACTCTGAAGGAACCGCATGAATGTGCAAGACATGACAAAGTTAAACAAGCAACTACCAGATACTTTAAAAAGAAATATCATGCAAAGATAAGTAGTGATCCAAGCCGGCCTGCTAGCTCCATGCTAACTATTACTAAAATGGATTGTGGTATAGACTTCCACATAGCTCAAATGTACTGAGTTAAGAATATGATATTTGCTAATGTTCATGGAACTAAAGCAAACCAATATTCCTTGCTATGGAGCTATGCTGGGGAGATCATGAGGACTAATCTAGGGACTACTGTTAAGTTGAAGTGTAAAGTGGTGGGAGAGGTGTGTAAGTATAAAAGAATATACATATGCTGGGATGCTTTGAAGAAGGAATTTTTGAGTGGTTGCGAGCCCATCATATACTTGGATGGGACACACCTCAAGACAAAAAATGGAGGTATACTTTTGACTACTGTTGGTGTTGATGCTAATAATTGCACATATCTCATTGCATATGTAGTGGTTGAGAAGGAGAGGAAGAAATCATGGTATTGGTTTCTAAGTATTCTGGTGGAAGATCTGAATATCACTAACAATTTTCATTGGACTGTTATGAGTGATAAACAAAAAGGTTTAGTTGATGTTGTTTATGAACTGTTGCCTGATTGTGAGCATAGGTTATGTGTGTTGCACTTGTGGGTAAATTTGAAGAAGGAGCATCTAGGTCTAGCAATGAAGAATATACTTTGAGATGCTGCAAGAGCTGGTAGAGTATGTGATTTCAACAAGATCATGGTTTTGCTGCAAAAGAGGAATGTGAAAGCATACAATTGGTTAGCAAGCAAGGCTCAAACTCAGTGGTCTAGAGCATTCTTTAGAACACATTGCAAGAGTGATATTTTGTTGAATAACATGTCTGGGAGCTTCAATGCCTCAATTGTAAAAGCCAGGGGGGATGCAAATCATTGACATGTTGGAATCTATTAGGAGAACCCTGATGAAGAGGACAGGTATCATGAAGATTGTCATAAACAAGAGCAACAAGGATATTACTCCTAAGGTATGGATATTCTTGATAAGATAAGAGCAAAGTCTGGAGGTTATACTGCTCACTGGAATGGACACTTTGAGTTTGAGGTTCAGTCACCTTACATTGACACTTTTGTAGTGCACTTGGAGAAGAAGATATGTTCATGTATGAAATGGGATTTGACTGGTATCCCTTGTGTTGATGCCTGTACTGCAATGAGACACATGAGTTGGAAGCCAGAAGAGCACATTCATGCTTATTACTCAAAGGAGACATATCTAAGGACTTACAGTAACTACATGTCTCCTATGCAAGGAAAGAGTGCATGGCATATGCCTCAAACTCAGACGAACATAATAGAACCTCCTATTATCCAAACTATGCCTGGTAGGCCCAAAAAGCATGGTAGGAAAATTCCTCCTGAAGAACTGAGAGAGATTCAATTGAGGAATGAACTTAGTGGCAAACTAGAAAGGGATGGACTTAAGATGCATTGTGGTTATTGCAAAGGTGAAGGTCATAATTCTAGGAGTTGTCAGGCAAGGAAGAATAACCCTCTTGCAAGTACATGGGTTCCCAAGCCAAGGGTCAATGGTAGGGGAAGAATTAAGAAAGTGAGTGAAGGGAAGAGCTAAAAAAGCAAAAAAAGGATCTGATGGTGCTACTACATCTGCTGAAGTTCCCTGAAATGCAAGTGTTCCATCAGAGACAGGTGTTAGTGCACAAACTGAGGTGATTACCAGTCTTATTTCCTATTACTTTCTAATCAAAATCTGATGCCAAATTTAAGTTGTACTTTCTGTTGTTAGGTTGCTGGAACACATGAGTCTATTGTTAATACTGGTGCTGCTGATGATCATGGGCAATGTGATGTACTGCGTATTTTTATTCAGTTTAAAGGTATAGTGGAAAAACAATCTGGTAGGTCAATTAAGAATTTTTATTCTGACAATAGTGGCGAGTTCTTGGCTATGCGGACATATCTCTCCTCAAATGGCATCTCTTGGCTCACGAGCTAGCAAAACGGCACTAGTGAGCGTCGTCATCGTGTTATTGTAACGATGGGACGCACCCTACTCTTTCGTGCTTCTCTCCCCTCGCCTTTTTGGGACTTTGCCTTTAGCACGACCACTTATCTCTATAACAGGTTACCTACTACTGTTCTTGGATTTCGGCCCCCCTTTGAGGCTCTTTTTGGTCGTTAACTGAACTATTTGGGTTTACGTGTGTTTGGGTGCCTTTGCTACCCTCACTTACGTCCATACTTTCCCGGAAAGCTCACGCCCCCATCTCGGGCTTGTGTCTTTGTTGGTTACTCTACCTCACAGTCGGCGTACACATGTCTCGATATTCTCACGGACCGTGTTTACATCTCTCAACATGTGAGGTTTGTTGAGGACAAGTTTGTGGACGTGTTGCCCTACTCGTCTTCACTCTCTGACCAGCCGCCGCCTCAGGGTGCCCTAGGCCCAGCACCGGCCGCACATCGGCCCGTCAGGGCGCCACAGGCCACTAACCCTAGCGGGCCAGCCCAAGCCCGCCTAGATCCGACTGCTGGGCCGAGCCCACCAACCCACAAGGTGGTCCGATCCCCTCATGCCCTTGACCGGTCAACTCAGGCCCATACCAGACCATCTAATGGGCCTTCGACACCTGCGGCCCGGTCCGCGCCGCCTATGTCACCGTGCAACCCTAGGGCTCCGTCGCCTGCCCTTGACCGCAGACCCTATTGCGCCCGTCTCTGAGGTTTCGCCTTCCTTTGATCGTTCACACCACATGATCACGAGGTCTCGCATCAACATCTTCAAGCCTAAGATGTTTACTGCCACCAAGCATCCGGTTCTTCATGATTTGGAACCGACCTCGGTTAAAGTGGCTCTCTCTGATCCTTTGTGGTATGACGTCATGTCTGAGGAACTCACGGATCTCTCTAGTCATAGCACTTGGTCCTTGGTCCCACCTCCCACCAGCCGTACTGTCGTGGGATCCACGTGGATTTTTCGTATCAAACGACTTTCGGATGGGACTGTTGATCGTTATAAGGCTCGTTTGGTCACAAAAGGGTTTCATCAACGACTGGGGGTTGACTTCAAGAAAACATTCAGTCCGGTGGTGAAGCCAGTCACCATTCGCACCTTCCTAGCCCTAGCCGTGATGCACTCTTGGCCGCTCCACCAATTGGATGTGAGTAACGTGTTTCTTCATGGCACACTTCCTGAGACAGTCTTTATGAGTCAACAGTCGGGGTTTGTTGACAAGGCTCATCCGGATCATGTATGTCTCCTTCATAAGTCCATCTATGGCCTCAAATAAGCCCCTCGTGCTTGGTATCTTGCTCTCAGTGCGACTCTTGTGACGTTTGGGTTTACTCAGTCGAAGTCGGATATGTCCTTGTTCATCCTCATGCATGGTTCGGTTCGTGTCTATGTTCTTGTTTGTATCATTTTCACGTAATATTCCACATAATAGGAACCACGTGACTACTGCCTTAAATATGCTACAAACCACCCTCGGATACATCCAACATATTCCGTAAGAAAAAATCACATGAAGTCATGGTGGCATTGCGGAAATTAAGCAATGCCTCGTGCAATTCAGGCATAAAAAACTCATCATCAGAATCCAACGCCGCATAATAATGACTACTAGTAAATCCGACAAAAAGAGCACACACACACACCACCACAGTTATTGCAACAACAATCCTCATACCGAACAAATGTCTAATACACTACTAAACTAGCATCATAATCAAGCATTCGGCATAACAATAACGATAATAATAATAATAATAATAATAATAATAATAATAATAATAATACCACCACTCACGGTCTTAAATTTAACATCAAATATGCCCAAATTACCTATAGTTAAGGAGATCATGGTGATGCTCCTCCCTCCGGACCTTGTTCTGGTGATGACCATGTTGGAAAATTGATTAAATGAAATGGGTTTGTACAACTGACTTCGGGTCAGATTTTGAGCGGGTTCCACTTGTCGTATTGACGACTTCAAGATGTGAACGTTTTCTTCTATGTGAGAGCTTCGAAACGATATATTGCACGCCCAAAATGGTATACGGGTGAATGAGAAATTGATGTTCAAAGACAGTTACACAAAGCTGAAAATATTGAAGTAAATGAGGGAAAAAACCATAAAGTAAGAGGGACATCCCACATGGGAAAAAGAGCACTTTCTTTTTGGGTTTATCAATAGCAATGCATTCTTAGCATGATAAGAATGTGTTGGCTAGTGTCTCCTCCCTCTCCTACGTGCGCGCAGGGGGGGTGCAAATGCGAGCCAAAAATTAGTGCGACTAATGTGATTCGGGCTTGCGCACACGACGTACGCGCTGAATGTCGGTCCGTTTAGCTTGTCGGGCTCCCGCTCGCGTGAGCCTTGTTTTTGCACCTTCAATATTTATTTTTCTGTTTTAGGTAACATAATTAATTCAGAATTGGATAATATTTCTATATTAAATCTGAAGCATCAAAACGCGTCCAGATTCATCCGAAGATATGGTCTTATCTTAATTACGATTCAGTATTATCTTAATTAGAGATTTTCATATATCTAAAAGATCTCGTTCCTTGTTAATCAAGTCAACCGACTCTCTCCCTAATTAGTATAAATAGGGGTCGCTCCCCGTAGGGTTAATATGAGCAAAAATTACACTTTTGCATACACGAAAAAAAGGTTTTAATCATTGTGTGGTGGTGGTAGTCTATTACTGTTCGAGTTCGCCGGGATTGCTCTGCGAGTGCTAGCAGCCAATTCGAAATGTCGTTTTATCCTGGGAAGAGTTAGTCCAACGATCTCAGCACGTGTAGAGGACTAAACTACTTTAAGGAAACCGAGAAGGACTCGACCACTTACTACGGTTATTTTCAGTTTCCGCGTTACTAGTTATTTTGTTTATTTGCATGTCAATTTTAATATTGTTCGTTATCTCCATTGTTTCTAACAATCTTAAAGTAGTTTAGCTCTTTGTCTTGAGACGAACAGGTTATACCATTGGCGATAGATTTTTGTTTCAGAAAATTATTTTCAAAAACTCGGTTTAATAACCGTAGTATTTTTTCTTTCTGTTACAAATTTTTTTATATATATAGGTTTTATATATATTAACAAAATTATAGTTTTTTATTCGTGAAGGATTATCTGAATCCTCACCTACTACAAAAGAACGGTTTTTTGTATCTCAAATAATCTGAAGAATTTTCGTAATTCTTCCGTGTTCTAATATCAAAAACTTTTGAAACGTTTCAAATGTCTTGATTTGTGCTCCGGATTATTAATGGTAATTATGCTTGTGGTAAATTTGAGTTTTCGCATGCGTAAAGAGTTTTATATGTGATTGGCCTCTTATCTAATACATATGTGAGAGATTTTCGTTCTTTTAATTTTCGGAAGAATGATCCTTTACAAACTCTGTATTCTTTTCTTGGGAAAAGATAGAAGCGAAATGAATTTTTATTGTGCTAAAATTCGTGCGCCGGTATATTGAAATTTGGAAGTTCCGATTTGTTGTCGAAAGCATTGTGATCGGAAGATTAAAATATGCTCAATCTTTGTTCTGGTAAGAATTCCGATTTTTCTAAATGCGCAGGATAAAAATCGGTTTGTTTGGCATCATATTATTATATGATTGTTGTTGGATTTGTTAAAGATTGAGAATTATCCATATAAAAATATATATGGTTTTGGCAACTTAGAAATTACTGATTCATAGAATCTTCCTACGTAGTTTCTTTGTTTTATGCACATAAAATTACATGTTATGTATGTGTATGAATTCTCGGTGGTAAGGTGTCAGAAAGTACTTGACTTGATTCTTTAAATGAATATGATAACTGTTCACCACAATATTTCGATTTGTTGGCAATAATTTTGGTAAGTGATGATTATTTAAGGGAATATGATCTACATCGATTTGCACACGAAATTATACACTTACGCAATTATGCCATTTGTTAATGGATGATGAGTTGACGACATATACATTGTTCATTACATTAAATATGTTTGGTCCAGTATTTGAACTTTGTGAATGGAATCAAGAGAAAATTGTAGCGGGCACCTTTACAAAATTTTCGGATTCGGAAATTAAAGTGCCGATTGCTATCTGTGTAGTTTGAAATTATGATTCCTTTGGTAGTTTGCTTAAAATCCTATATCATTTGTTTTGTAATATTAAAATAATATTACTAACTTGTTTCTCTTTGTGAGATTTGTGGGTTTTAAGATGTAGTGGCTAATTCGGGTACAATGGGTGGTCACTATGTGATGTATGCTTTGTGGTGATGCGTAAAAGACCAACACAAGACGACGCTTTGTGTTGGACCATTGAGGTAATCGTCTACTTATAAATATTATAAGTAATATAACTGAATAAGTGTATTCATCTTATTTGTTGACTGGTGAGATGTTCTTATGTGAAAGAACAAATCTCGAAAGAGACGGGATAAATATTTGATATGTTTGGAGATATCAAATAAAAGGGATATGGTTATTATTGATACCAATCCGTCGATGCCTCAAATGTCTATAGCCGAGACATAGGTTCAATCTTGAAAACCCCAACCTTTAAGGATGATTGGTTTGATTGATCCAGTTGGTTTGGTAGGTTCGAAGGTTCGACGGTTTTCGTGAACCATATCGAAGAAGTTCACTTGTGTGAATTTCAAAACGTGTAGTAGATAATGCTACATATCTCACCATACTTGAATCTTGCGAGATTCTTGAAATGAGATTCTCCTACTTTTAGAGAGAATGACGTTGATGCAATAAATTGTGTATTATTGCAAGACGAGTGGGTGAAGCCATTTTGTTGGCTTACTATCTTTTAAATAAGATACCCAAAATGAGACACTCCCTATGAGTTATAGAAAGTACAAATTTCTTACGAACACTCTGAAATGTGGGGGCGTGTCGTGCTAAGGTGGCATCACTCGTGCCAAAGAAAATGATAATAGATCCAATGCGTTGGACTATATTTTCATGGCTATGTACACAATAGCACTGCTTATCGTTTTCTTGTGCATGAATCTAAAAACCATGAGATTCATAAGAACACAATAATGGAGTCAAGGAATGCAACGTTCTTTGAACATACATTTCCTTGTAAATCCAATGTGGCTGGACCAAGTTCTTCAAAACGAACCTTCGAAGAGATTGACAATAGTCAAGATCTAGGAAAACAAATATGAAGAAATAGACGAGGTCCAAGAAGAGCCAAGAAGAAGTAAAAGGGTAAGGACAGAAAACTCCTTTGGACCAGAGTTTCTAACTTATATGATAGAGGTAGAGGATGAGCCTAAAACATATAAAGAAGTTGTAAGGTCAGTGGAAGGTCCTTTATGGAAAGAAGCCATACAAAGTGAGATTGATTCCATCTTACAGAATCACACTTGGGAACTGGTAGACCTTCCTCCGGGATGTAAACCATTAGGTTACAAGTGGGTTTTCAAAAGGAAAATGAAAACAGACGGAACAATTGAAAAGTATAAGGCTAGGCTTGTGTCCAAAGGATACAACCAACGAGAAGGCCTTGATTGCTTTGATACGTATTCTCCTGTAACGAGAATAAATTCGATAAGGATGATTTTGGCGATTGCATCTATCCGAAATCTTGCAGTACATCAAATGGATGTAAAGACTGCTTTTCTTAATGGAGATCTCGATGAAGAAATCTACATGGAACAACCAGAGGGTTTTGTAGCTCCTGGAAAAGAAAAGAAAGTCTGTAAATTGGTGAAGTCTCTCTATGGACTTAAACAAGCACCAAAGAAATGGCACGAGAAATTTGACAATGTCATGTTGACAAACGGCTTTAGAATCAATGAGTGCGACAAGTGTGTCTATGTCAAAACTACAGAAGAAGGATATTTGATTCTCTGTCTGTATGTTGACAACATACTCATTGTGGGAAGCAACGACCGAATGGTAAAGTCCATTAAAAGTTTGCTGAATTCAAGATTTGATATGAAAGACATGGGACTGGCCGATGTAATATTAGGAATAAAGATTAAAAGATCGCCTGATGGTCTTATATTAACTCAGTCGCACTACGCGGACAAGATTCTTGATAAATTCAGCAAGGGTGACTCTGGTATAGCCAGAACACCAATCGACACGAGTCAACACTTATCTAAAAATAAAGGGAAACGTGTTGATCAAATCGAGTACGCTAGAGTGATAGGAAGTCTGATGTACTTAATGAGTTGTACACGACCAGACCTTGCCTATACAATTAGCGCATTGAGTAGATTCACGAGTAACCCAGGGCATGAGCACTGGAAAGCAATTGTGAGAGTACTTAGGTACTTACGTTATACTCGTGACTACGGGTTGCATTATACAAGGGATCCTGCTGTACTTGAAGGGTACACCGACGCAAGTTGGATCTCGGATATACAAGACTCCAAGGCAACAAGTGGATACGTATTCACTGTGGGAGGTGCAGTCGCGTCATGGAAATCTTCAAGACAAACTATCATAACCAGATCCACGATGGAAGATGGGTTTGTGGCATTAGATAAATGCAGTGAAGAAGCCGAATGGCTTCGTAACTTCTTGGAAGATGTTCCTGAGGGGCCGAAACCGGTGCCAGCAATTTGCATAAATTGCGATAACCAAGCCACGATATATAGAGCAAAGAATGCTCTATACAACAGAAAGTCTAGACATATACGTCGACGACATAACACCGTTAGACAACTGATCTCGACTGGGGTTATCACCATCGACTACGTAAAGTCAAAAGATAACATTGCGAATCCGCTAACCAAAGGGTTAAACAGAGATCAAGTTGAAAAGACATCGAAGGGAATGGGACTTAAGCCTATCAGAAATTAAAGTCTTATGAAGGAAAACCCAACCATGTTTGACTGGAGATCCCAAGATCTTGGTTCAATGGGACAACCTAATTGTAAGAACTTTGCACAGTCACTGTGGGGGTCAACCCTTGTCCATTCCTAGATGAAACAGTGACACCCGTAATGGAAAAGGTTAAGCATCGTGCTTTTAATGATTCTTACGCGTCGGAAATCCGAGTGGAGTAATGCGGGTTACTCTTAGATAAGAAATCACCTATGTGAGAGAGAGAGGAGGGGTCGCCTCTGAGGAAAACTGTGGGGGCTTAGTTTTCTGGAAAACTCTTGTAGAACCAGGCGTATGTCCAGGGCCAAAATGGACATAAACCATGAGAACCGCAACGGTAAAAGGAATTATACATGTGTGAGATTTATGGAACGTTTGCACAAACGGCGGATAGTTCAATGACGTCAAGTCACACTATCGGCTAGCAAAGAAAGTATTTCTCATGAGGGAAGGTTCAAGGGCGTGTCCTACCTATCCTATGCAGGCATAGTCCGTAGTACTCCACCACCACATGATGTATGCATGATCATTCAATTTCATTCATGTGGGGGATTGTTGGAAAATTGATTAAATGAAATGGGTTTGTACAGCTGACTTCGGGTCAGATTTTGAGCGGGTTCCACTTGTCGTATTGACGACTTCAAGATGGGCACGTTTTCTCCTATGTGAGAGCTTCGAAATGATATATTGCACGCTCAAAATGGTACACGGGTGAATGAGAAATTGATGCTCAAAGACAGCTACACAAAGCTGAAAATATTGAAGTAAATGAGGGAAAAAACCATAAAGTAAAGAGGGCCATCCCACATGGGAAAATGAGCACTTTCTTTTTGGGTTTATCAATAGCAATGCATTCTTAGCATGATAAGAATGTGTTGGCTAGTGTCTCCTCCCTCTCCTACGTGCGCGTAAGGGGTGCAAATGCGAGCCAAAAATTAGTGCGACTAATGCGATTCAGGCTTGTGCACACGACGTACGCGTCGAATGTCGGTCCGTTTAGTTTGTCGGGCTCCCGCTCGCGTGGGCCTTGTTTTTGCACCTTCAATATTTATTTTTCTATTTTAGGTAACATAATTAATTCAGATTTGGATAATATTTCTATATTAAATCCGAAGCATCAAAACGCGTCCAGATTCATCCGAAGATATGGTCTTATCTTAATTACGATTCGGTATTATCTTAATTAGAGATTTTCATATATCTAAAAGATCCCGTTCCTTGTTAATCAAGTCAGCCGACTCTCTCCCTAATTAGTATAAATAGGGGTCGCTCCCCGTAGGGTTAATATGAGCAAAAATTACACTTTTGCATACACGAAAAAAGGTTTTAATCATTGTGTGGTGGTGGTAGTCTATTACTGTTCGAGTTCGCCGGGATTGCTCTGCGAGTGCTAGCAGCCAATTCGAAAGGTCATTTTATCCTGGGAATAGTTAGTCCAACGATCTCAGCACGTGGAGAGGATTAAACTACTTTAAGGAAACCGAGAAGGACTCGACCACTTACTACGGTTATTTTCAGTTTTTGCGTTACTAGTTATTTTGTTTATTTGCATGTCAATTTTAATACTGTTCGTTATCTCCATTGTATCTAACAGACCATAATCTGGGTATGAGTCTTCATCTCCCTCCGGATCCGGTGGCTGAGCCCTTGCATCAGCTGCAGAAATCGGTGAGCCACAGTTGTTGCTCCTCCCTCCTCACCTTGTGCAGGTGCTGCTCCTCCCCCTGAGCCACTGCTTCTGCTGCGTGAATCAGATAAACAAAGTGTTCGGCCCGTGGTCTGAACTATGCCTTGAGCCAAGGGCCCGAAAACTACCTGAGCTCATTCCTGCCCCGGCGGGAATTCTTGGAGGTCCGGCAGTGTGTACATCGGATGAACCGTCCATGACGGGCCAAGCGTCTGAGTCGCTGTTTGACGATGTTGCGAATAATATGCCAACTCCACCCGATCGGATGCGCCTGGTAGCCAGAAACTCGCAATGCAATCATGTGTTCACGGGACCCGAGTCAATTTGACGCATGAAGCTCCTCTATAGCTCTAAGTATCAGGTTATCAATCTCGGTGAAAGGGGATAAGGGATTAGCCGGGGCAAACGGGCCATGGTACACTTGGTAATCGGCGATTTTTTCGTCGCTGCTGCTACCGCTACCGATAATGCCGTTTCCTCCGTTTTCGACGTTGCCGTTGACACCGTCAGGGGCGGAGCCACCCTGAGGGCTAGGGTGGGCTCCAGCCCAGGGCTAATTTTGACCCCAATGGTAATAGGTATTTAAAAGAAAAGAAAAAAAAACCAAGATTGTTGAAAGTTATGCAAGTGAGGTAAAAAGTTTTTCTTGATGTCTGAAAAGGTAAAAGTGAGGTAGTATATATGCAAGGAGCTGAGCTCAGTGAATGACACAGATCAATCTAATTTAACAGCCCTAATGGCTAAAGAAAGATTCTACACTCTTCTTACAATAAAATGACTTGCCCAATCCTAGCCACGTTCTACAGAAGTCTAACATTATTATATACAATAAAGAATATAGAGTTGGCCTATTACATGATAGAGCCTAAGTGTTGAAAAACTTTTGGAGTGACCTTGGAACTCTGGTTTTTGGATCAGCCAACCAAAGTGCGGGGCCCTTGTGCATGCGATGCACATGATGTTTGGTTTGCTTGCGTGCCTAGCGCCCGCTGCTGGCTGGATGATGCGGGCTCCTGTCCTCCTGATCAGGCCGAAGTGTGGTAGCCCGTGAAATAATTCCCCATCAAATAAGGGATATCCGTGACGCTTGGGAACTATTCGAAATGCATGAATCTCGTCCCGAAATTGCCATAACTCGTTCTTGATCTCCTAGTTTGCCTCTGTTTCCGACAGTCCCTTCCATCAGATTAAGTATTCTAGCCAAGACTTGACCCCTTAACGCTTGACAACCCGCTCGACAAGGATCTGACAAATTATGGTCATGATGCTACGGTAATAGCGTTACCATTTTATTTTATGAGTTCGAAACTTGGTGGCAAAAAATATTTTTTTGTTAGATTTTTCCTTAAGAAGCAAATAACTAACAAAATTAATATCTCTAAATGACCTCAATCTATCAACAAATGTATGTAAAAAGAAAGTCAATCTTTAAATTTCTTTACACTTTAAAAAACACACATCTTTCTCTTAAACCTTCAACATCAAATCTTCAGATATTTATCACGTTGTACTACATTATATCATTACAAGGACTATAATAAATTTTATTTCAAGTAGATGATAGTCTTATGCATTTAAACCAACTTATTATTTTGTTGGGGGCTTTAATGTAAGATAATTAAATCTTTTTTTATATGTATATTAAAGTTTTCTTCTTCTAGTTCTATAGATAAAATATTTTAATTAAATGAGAAGCCTTTATAACTAATAGCTCGTTTACTAGTGCTATCAATATTTTTTCCCCATATAGTTGTAGAGTTTAACTTCGATAAAATCTATTTAACATGTAATTTTTTTCATTGTACCAAACGTTAATATTTTTTATTCTAATGTATACATTTTAATCTATATATTTTTATTTTTTTTAGTTATTTGTAGCCTGGGGTCTAAAAAAATTCTGGCTCCGCCCTTGGACACCGTTGTGTTGTGCGCCATGATTTGAGATGAATTGTGTACTTTCCAATGGGGTGGCGGCTAGGGTTTAAGACTTTAGGGTTGTGTGACGGATTTATATCATTTCAATTTGGTTGACGCTCTTAAGATTTTTCTAATTAAAATGCCAAGAAAAGAATTATTAATCAAGACTAATCTATACTAATTGATAATGGGCTTATATGGACAGCCCAAAAGAAATGGACTGGCCCAGAAAAAGCCCTGCGAAAGTTATCTCGAAAGTCGTTTTTCGAGATAACCTTGTACAAACGTCCCGAAAGTACGTTTCGAGACACCAAAATTTCGACACATCCCCTTAAATTTGGAAAATGGTCCCGCGTCTCGAGGACTATAAATACCTGAACATGATAATACCACGCGACATTGCTCCGTCAGGCTTTCGCCCATTGCGGAAAATTCCCCACTGCTGCCTCAAAGCAGTGATAGTGAACTAGGCATGTCATATATTACTGTAGCTACCTCGACTCTTGTATAGATAGTTTCCTTTCGAGACGACATTTCAACATACATTAAGTTTTAAGACGTATGGAGTTTCGAGCAATTGTATCGAGTGCCCAAGGTTTCGAGTCAGCCACGCATTCGAGACACAAACCGTTTCGAGAGAAGACTAGTTTCGAGATAGAAGCATTTTGGAGTTATCGTGAGATCCCGTTCATACTTACAATTCTACCGTGCTATTAAAGTGTTCCGGATAAAATTAGTCTACTATTGATTAAAATAGTATAATTTGGTGTAATTTAAGCTCAATTATACTTTCATTTATTACGAGCAACCTAATTATCAAATAAATAATATCTATGGATGTACTAGTTAACGTCCAATAGAACAATGAAAGCCCGAGTAATTTCCATGGAAGATGCATATTATATTATCAGCTGTAGCAATTTTAATTCAGTACACCACTGCATGTGCTATTTCAACATCTTTTCTTAGTCCCCGCTAATCTTTCTCGATGCTTTCGAAGGCCCATATAGCCCAAAACTGGTGCTATAATTTTATTATTGGCCCAATAAGTGATAAATAAATCTAAAATGTAGGGAGAATAATATCCGCACTTTGATATAGCTACAAGAGTCTTTTTGATTTTTTTGTTAAAAAATATCACTTGATGAATTAGGGATGTTTTTGTAAGGAATAAGGATTAATGTATGTTTAACGGGGGTTATTTGAATAGTTGGGGGACACATTTGGAACTTGTAAAATAATAATATGTTGGAGAAATTCCTAATTTTGTATTGAGACAAAAATGGAATTAAAAATTTGGAATTAAGTTCAAATAATTTAAGAGTGTGAATTACATTAACTTATTGAGAAGCTAAAAGAATGCTACATTTTTACATGTATATCTTAATATATGTTGTGAGAAAAATGTAGTGGATTTATTTATTTATTAAATAAATTCAAGATAAATATTTAAACTTTATTTAAATATTTGAAATTAAAATCACACTCAATGGCTATTAATTCATTTGACTGAATTAATTCCTCCCCTTAATGGTGTAATGGTTGTTACATGATTTTTCTCCTATAAAAGGTGGCCTTCTGCAGAAGGGAAAATCCATCTTTCATCAACATATTTTTTGCATACAAAATAAATAGCATTTTCGATTCTAAGAGTTCTGCAAAATACTTTGAGTGTCCAATTTGAGAAGGTAGTATTGTCTTTCACTTACTACCTTATTGTATGAGGACGTTGTACCTTGGGAGGTCGTTTCTTACTGAGGGCTTGAAGGGTAGCCGGGAAAATTGATCTTAAGGGGAGGAGGTTAAACTTCCAACTCGTCTGATGCTTCAACGGAATTTTCTGACTCGTCTAATCCACTCCAAGGATTTTCCTACAGTTGCTGAGAGGTCGAATTTATTTTATTGTTGTATTTTAATTTCATTTATGCAATATATGGTATATGTTATGATTTACGTGCTCTGGAAAATCATCAAACTTTTATGTGTATGATTATATTTATAAATTCACATGTATATGTGCAGTACGTACCCAACAATCTTAAGATCAATCTTATTCTCGTATTATGTGTTGCACGTATAGATGTTTTTATTTTCCAGAATATGTTTTACAATTCATGCGTTTTCTGTTACTAATCTACTAATTTGGTTGCTATGTTTTCCCATAGATTTAAAAGGATTTGCTTCCAGAAATCTTGATTATGTGTTTTAATTTTTCAGTATATAATCTGCTGAGAGGTTATATGTTATGTTTTAATATTTTATCAGCTGGAGCAGGCTTTTCAAAAAAAAAAAAAAAATCACTAACTGTTGCCGTAAAGATTCAAACTCTATACCTCCTACATGAGCATATACGTCTGTTACCATTGTTCTAGATTTATTCTTGTGAGTTATTTGATCCGTTACATATTCATTGCATATTTTACTCTACGAATTAATTGCCAAAAATTAAAACGTAACTGCTGAGAATCGAACCCGAGTTGCTTTGTTTGCCAGCTGTTGTCTTTACCGTTTGTGCATTATGAATCTTGTGTGTTAAGTTGTTCGGTTATGTATTTTAATACATGCTAAAATTCCGCTGTTGATTTATTGTTGAGCATGTTATGAGCATGTTATATTTATCAAAACTGTTCGAGGTGGGAATCGAACGCGTGACATCTGATTCATTTACTTAAAATCTTACCGTTTTACCATTGAAATTATTGAGAATTAAATGGTCGGTTTCTTTTAATTGGTGTGGTATTATAACTGCTGAGTTAAAAAGTGTAAAACGTTACACAGTTGAGTTTCGAACTCATGAGTCATGACCTCTGCTTCAGTAATTTGAGCCTTAACTGCTGGGTCAGATTTTAATTGTTAATAAATGCATGCGTTATTTGTGATTTAAGTAACGTGTGGCAGTTTATTATTTGAGTTATATGTTAAAATATCCATGCAATATATTTACATTTATATTCTGAGTAGATGAGATTTAGATGTGTGATATATGTTGAGCATGGTTATGTGATTAGTTAAAAATAAATTGCAATTACATGTGGAAAATATATAAAATTGCAAGTGTGCCCTATGAAGACTTTAAATAATTATAAGTGCGAGACTTGTGAATTATTTAGAGATATAACTAGTGAGAGCACTACCAACAATGCCGCGAGCATCGAGAATTCACCAATGACGGGCGACGTTGAGGTCGTTACGCTAAGTCAAAGAGCTAACAGTATTGAGACCTTAGTACCGGTTTGAGAACCACTATGCCATATTCTCAACTAGAGAAACCTAAAAGAATTTTGAAATAATTCTAAGTACTGAGACTTGTGAATTATTTGAAAAAAATTCAAAAATGAGAATAATTTTAAGTATTGAGACTTGTGAATTATTTGAAGAAAATTCATAATTAGAATAATTCTAACTATTGAGACTTGTGAATTATTCGAAAAGAAATTCAAAATGAAAATAATTCTAAGTATTGAGACTTGTGAATTATTCGAAGATATTCTAAGTGAGAATATTTATACAGACAGTTCTGTCGCAGAAAGATGGAGTGTAAGCGGACTTGTCCCTCCACTGGCCTGTGAACCTAATATTCTGTCGCAGAAATGTGGACTTTAAAGAGGTTTTGCCCCTCCACTGGCCTGGGAATATCTGTATAAAATAGTTTGGTTGAGAATTCTCAGCGATACTAATAAAATTAATTGTGTGGATTATTTAATTAGTTATGGCGGCTGAAAATTCAAACAACAACTCGAACGAATGGTAGGTAGACATTGGGGCTACTCGACCACATATGCGCGAACAAGTGGATGTTCACGACCTATCAACTTGTGGAGAACAAGCAGTGGCTCTTGGGAAACTCTGCAATCTCAAAAGTTGAAGACAGGGGAACGGTTGTGCTAAAGAGGACCTCAGGGAAAGAGTTGACCCTGAACGAGGTGCTTCATGTTTGTCTTTGAGTGAGACAATGATATCCTATCTAAGGGTGGAACCTTTGTAGGAAAGGGATATGAGTCTAAGAATCTTTTAAGATGTCTGTTATAACTATGTCACCTAAGAATGAGGTTAGTGTTCAAGTTTGATGTGATAAAAAGTATCGTGTGAGGAGACTAGTTTTACGAATAAATGTAATCGAAATTGCATGTGAGGCAAATATAACATATAAGTTATTTCGATTACTTGTGACATCTTTATGATATGGAAAAATAATACAAGTGCGAGATTTGTATATATTGTGTGTATATATATATATATATATGTTGAGAATAACACAAGTGTGAGACTTGTAAGAGTGAGACTTGTATGTTATATATATTTGTAGAAAATAAAAACAAGTGCGAGACTTGTATTTTATTATATTTATATATATATATATATATATATATATATTTGAAATATTTGGAATTAAGTCCAAATATAAGTGTGTAAATTAAATTGCTTAGTGAGAAACAAGTGAGGTTTAATACTATTTATTTTACTAAATAGATTAAATATTCAAATTTATTTGAAATAAGACGCTATGCACGCAAATCAAATAAATTCTATTTTCTTTGAGGTTAGAGACATTTTTTTTTTCTTGAGGAAAATAAAAGAAATATGGGGGCTAGAAGAAGAAAGTATTGGTTAAGATTATTCTAAACTTTTAAGTTAGAAAATTAATCATAATATTTTCGGAAGACTTTAAGAGTTTAAAGAAAATATTGGAGGCGATTGACGAAAGGTCTAATGAGAGACTAAGTAGCAAATTCATCGAGGGAAATGGGAATTGAGCCCACCAAAAGACATCACCCCCATGATGGCAACCCTACCTGAATTGTAAACTCCAATTTGCAGGTTCAAATGGACAACCGAATTGTGGGGGGGAGTCGAACAAAGCACTCGGGAAATTGAGTTCCCAACCCATTTATAGGATGAAAGAGTGATGGACCTGTACAGGTTGAGGAGAACTTGAAGTTCTAATGATCCTTATGTCTTGTGAACACAAGCAGGGTATTGCAGGATACCTTTAATGAGAGATTATCTATGTCGAATGTGAAGGGGCCGCTTCGTTGAGATGAGTTAAAGGGCTAAATCTCTAGAGCATTCGATGAATTCTCCAAGGCAGTCCAGGGTCGAAACGGACAACAACGAGGACCAATATGGTATTGGAATGAGTTGTGTGAGTACCATTGTCTTGGTATACACAAAACGCCGAACAGTTCAAGGCATCACGTCCACTGGTTGGCAAGTATATCCGATGGTATTTTACTAAGGAAGGTTCAAGGCCCAAAACCACCTATCCTGATGCAACAAGTTCCGGCAGAACTCTCGAATTGCATATAGCATTGCTAGGCTCACGTGCATTTCAGCCAATTACATTCATGTGAGGGATTGTTGGAGAAATTCCTAATTTTGTATTGAGACAAAAATGGAATTAAAAATTTGGAATTGAGTCCAAATAATTTAAGAGTGTGAATTACATTGGCTTATTGAGAAGCTAAAAAATGCTACATTTTTACATGTATATCTTAATATATGCTGTGAGAAAAATGTAGTGGATTTATTTATTTATTAAATAAATTCAAGATAAATATTTAAACTTTATTTAAATATTTGAAATTAAAATTTCATTTGACTGAATTAATTCCTCCCATTAATGGTGTAATGGTTGTTACATGATTTTTCTCCTATAAAAGGTGGCATTCTGCACAAGGGAAAGTCAATCAACTGACATATTATTCTACCCCTGATAGTTTTCCCCGAAGCATTCACTTCTTAGAATCAGGAAGCGTTCACTTCTTAGAATCAGGAAAGTGTTAGAGAAAATCTTGTTCTTAGGCATGTGTATGCGTATGCATGTATAGACGATCATATGATTATGTTTTTTTTTTTGTTTTTTTTGGCAGGAATGTCAAACTTCACTGTTGTCATTCAAACTTCGGGTGAACCATGTATAGATCGGAAGAGTGTTGAAAAACAGTCAAAAGTGGCCAGCCATTTATTCCACCAAAGCCAAAAGTGGCCAGCCATTTATTCCACCATATTGAAGACTTTGTTGGGCTGCTACACAACATATGTATTTATTATTTGCAACTTGATATAGGTTTGCATAATTGAACTCTGTATCTATAAGTAAGGAGTTTTTCCTTCAATCAAAATATATCAAAAGAATTATTCCAAAGTCACAAACATGGTATCATGAGCAGGTTTAAAATCCTGCGTACTAGTGTCTGAATATATAGATAAATACATATTTACCAAAAAAAAAAAAAGAAAAAAAAAGGATATCTATCCTAACCTCTATTTTCACAGCCCACGGTCATCTTCATTACCCGCAAGAAGTCTTCGTAAATCGAGTCGATTTCCAACACCCAAATCATCTTCGTTCGATTTATGTCCGTTTCCATCTCCCTTCAATCTTCCATTTCTTAAATCTCCTTTTTTTTTTTTTTCTTTTGTGTTTTCTGTTTTCAGTTACATCTTGAATGATGGGCAAAATGATGGAATAAAAAAAAAAGAAAAAAAAAAGGAGAGGAGAGAACGAAAGAAGAAGAAACAGAGAGAGAGAGAGAGAGAGAGAAGAAAAAAGAATGAGATGAATCGTGAGATGTGAAAGAGAGAGAAAGAAAAAAGGGTTTGTTAGAAGAATCTATAGAAATTTTGTTTTTCTCAGTAGATTAAGTGTTTTTTTTCCCCTTTTGTATTTCTTTTTTCCTGATCGTAAAAAAAAAAAAAAAAAAAGGAAAAAAAGAAAAGAAAAAAATGAGTGGGGAAAGTGTTGAAGAATCTGGGACTAAATCACTCTCAATTGTTGAAGACTCCGGAACGAAATCAGTTCCCTTTGTTGTCCATTCTGAAGCTGTTTTTAATGCAGGGATTATGCTAACTGAGTCAAACTATGATGTTTGGTCACAGTTGATGGAGATGCATATCGCTGAAAGAGAAAAACTCTCTTATATCCGGGGTAAGATAAAGCCTCCAATAGAATCAGACAGTGGTTACGAAAAATGGTATGCAGAAAATCAAAAAGTAAAAAGATGGTTGTTGTTGTCAATGACGCCTACAATCATGAAACGGTACTTACGAGTACCGACTGCTTATGAAATTTGGATGGCTTTGTCAAAGGCTTTCTATGATGGTAATGATGAGTTGCAAGTTTTTGCATTAAATCAAAAAGCTTTTAATGCAAAACAAAATGGTAATTCTCTTTCCCAATATTATGGTGAGCTTACTGAGATTTTCAGGGAACTGGATCATCGTGATAAAGTTGTTATGAAGGATGCTGACGATATTTTGGCATATAAGAGATCTCTCGAACGAGTTCGAGTACACATATTTTTAGCTGGATTGGATGGGATATTTGAACAAGTTCGTGGTGAGATATTACGTAAAGATCCAATTCCAGATTTATAAGGATGTTATTCTCTAATTCGACGAGAGGATGTACGCCAGGCAACTCTGAAGTCAGATTCCAGTAACTCTGACACGTCAGCTATGGCAGTTCAAAGTAGGTCTACTCAAAACGAGAAGGATCGAAATAAGGCCGAAAAGTCTACATTGAAATGCAATCACTGCCATAAGCCAGGTCATATCAAAAGTTACTGCTTTGAACTTATCGGATGTCCAGATTGGTGGGACCACAGTAGATCCAAAAACTCCAAAAGGTCCCCCTCATCATCTGTTGCACAAGCAAAAAACTGAAGATTATGAAAATAAAGCATCAGCTTTTGCTATGACTACTAATGAAGGTATGAGTTTAAAAGTTTCTGCACATGTTTCAAATAGTACATGGATAATTGACACTGGCGCTACAGATCATATGACATTTGATTCTAGACAAGTTTCAAGTTTGAGTCCCTCACTCCAAAAACATGTGTGTACAGCAAGTGGTACGTCGACCCCAATTGTTGGGGAAGGATTTGTGTCTCTTACTGATACATTACATTTGTCCTCTGTTTTAGTTGTTCCCTCTTTAAATTACAATTTGTTATCTGTCTCACAAATAACTTCAGCTTTATCTTGTGTTGTGATTTTTTGGCCTAACTATTGTGTGTTTAAGGACATCCAAACTCGGCAAACGATTGGTTATGGAACTAAACATGGAAGGTTGTATCACTTGGAGTTGAAAGAGGCATGTTCTAACAAGTTGCGCAAGGTCTTATCCGTAGAAAGCATTGGAGGAAGCAATAAGGAATCTGAAATTTGGCTATGGCATCGACGTCTTGGTCATGCTTCTTTTGGTTATTTGAAGAGATTATTTCCTAGTTTGTTTACTAAAGTTGATATTTTGAGATTCAAGTGTGATATTTGTGAACTAGCCAAAAGCCACCGTACTTCATTTCCTTTAAGTAAGAATAAAAGTACAACTCCTTTTATGATTATACATTCTGATGTTTGGGGTCCTTCAAAAGTTACTACTTTAGGGGGAGCACGGTGGTTTGTTACTTTCATAGATGATTGCACAAGAATGACCTGGGTATGCTTGATGAAGTCTAAGGGTGAAGTAAACTTGTTATTTCAAAAGTTTCATATGGTTGTAAAAACACAATACAACAGCCATATAAAGGTTATCCGTAGTGATAATGGTGGAGAATATGAAAGCTTGGAGCTTAAAAGGTATCTTGAAGAACAAGGAATAATTCATCAAACTACTTGTCCAGATACACCTCAACAAAATGGAGTAGCAGAAAGAAAAAATCGGCATTTACTGGAAGTTGTACGTGCCTCTTTGATAAATGCTTGTATGCCACTATCCTATTGGGGAGAGGCGTTAACTTCCGCTGTCTATCTCATTAACCGAGTTCCTTCCAGTTCTATTGCCTTTCAAACACCATTTAAAGCTCTCAGTGAAGCTGTGGTTGCTCCAACAACTGTAAATTTACCTCCTCGTGTATTTGGATGTGTAGCATTTGTCCACCTTCATAAACATCAACGCGGAAAGTTAGATGCTCGAGCATTGCGTTGTGTTTTTCTAGGGTATGCTGCCCATAAAAAGGGATATCGGTGTTATCATCCTCCAAGTCGACGCATGATTATCACTATCGACGTCACTTTTCATGAAGAGTCGATGTATTTTTCATCTGAGACTGAACTTCAGGGGGAGTGCCATGAGGAAATCCAGTCTCTAGATTATTCCAGCTTTGAGATTGAGGGGTCTTTCAAGTTTAATGATCTGGATGTGCCAGGTTCTGATGGAAGTGGTTTAGACCGGGTGACTAATGGTGATATTAGAGGGAACCAAACACTTGATAGTGAAGCTCCATCTGATATTGAACTACAAAGTGATACTCTTACCCAATCGTTGCCTGAGGATGTCCTTGTTCCAGTATCAGAACCTCTAAGAAAACAATTGCCCCCACGTCAAAACAGAGGTGTTCCCAAACCAACATATGAACCTGAGTTGTCTTCTAAAGTCAAATATCCTATGAGCCAGTATGTGTCTAACCATCGCTTGTCTGAATCAAATTTGTCATTTGTTGGTCAATTATCTGTTGTATCTATTCCTAACAATGTGCAGGAAGCTTTAACTGATCCTAGGTGGAAAGCAGCTATGGATGAAGAGATGAAATCCTTGAAAAAAAATGAGACGTGGGAACTTGTGAATCTCCCACCAGGAAAGAGACCTGTTGGATGTCGATGGATCTACACTGTGAAGTTCAAAGCCGATGGCTCAATTGAACTCTTTAAGGCAAGATTGGTGGCAAAAGGCTATACTCAGGCCTACGGAATTGACTATACACAAACATTTGCTCCTGTTGCTAAAATCAACACAGTGAGAGTCTTGCTTTCTTTAGCCGCAAATTTGGATTGGTCACTGCAACAATTTGACGTGAAGAACGCCTTTCTACACGGTGAACTATGTGAAGAAATTTACATGGATATTCCTCCTGGAGTATTGATACAAGAAAATCAATGTGCTAAAGTATGCAAGTTAAAGAAGTCACTTTATGGGTTAAAGCAGTCTCCAAGAGCTTGGTTTGGCAGATTTACGAAATCCATGAAAGAATTTGGTTATCACCAAAGTAACTCCGATCACACTTTATTCTTGAAGAGGAAAGAAGGTAAAATCACTGCACTCATTATATATGTGGATGATATGATTGTTACAGGAAATGATCTCGATGAAAGAAATGCTCTTAAGAATTATTTGTCAAAGGAGTTTGAAATGAAAGATTTAGGCCAATTGAAATATTTTCTTGGTATTGAGGTATCCCGATCGAGTAAAGGAATATCTTTATCTCAAAGAAAATACGCCTTAGATCTTTTAGCAGAAACTGGGATGTCAGCTTGTCAGCCAGCAGATACGCCAATTGAAGAAGGGTTGAAGTTATGTGTAGAGACTGACCAAGTTCCAACCAATAAAGATAGATACCAAAGGCTTGTAGGAAGGTTGATGTACCTAGCCCATACAAGACCCGACTTGGCTTACGTGTTAAGCATTATCAGTCAGTTTATGCATAATCCTGGAGAAAAACACATGAACGCAGTAATGCGTGTCTTGAGATATTTAAAAGCCGCACCTGGTAAGGGTATTCTATTTCAAAGGAATACAAATTTCCAGAGGATAGATGTATACACTGATGCCGACTGGGCTGGAGCCTTAGATGACCGGCGCTCAACTTCAGGTTACTTTACTTTCTTCGGTGGTAACCTCATTACTTGGAGAAGTAAGAAACAAAAGGTGGTTGCTCGCTCAAGTGCAGAAGCGGAATTCAGAGGCATAGCACTTGGTCTTTGCGAAACATTATGGCTGAAACTCCTTTTAAATGATTTGGGATATCCACCTCGTCAACCTATTCAACTGTATTGTGATAACAAAGCAGCACGTGATATTGCTCACAACCCTGTCCAACATGATAGAACCAAACATGTTGAGGTTGACCGATTCTTCATCAAAGAGAAATTGGATGAAAACATCTTGGAATTACCGGTAATCCGATCTGAGGAGCAATTGGCTGATATATTGACAAAAGCTGTTTCAAATCGAATATTCTCAAACGTTTTGTCCAAGTTGGGCATGTGCGACATCTATGCACCAACTTGAGGGGGAGTGTTGAAAAACAGTCAAAAGTGGCCAGCCATTTATTCCACCATATTGAAGACTTTGTTGGGCTGCTACACAACATATGTATTTATTATTTGCAACTTGATATAGGTTTGCATAATTGAACTCTGTATCTATAAGTAAGGAGTTTTTCCTTCAATCAAAATATATCAAAAGAATTATTCCAAAGTCACAAACAAAGAGTATTGACCCTGAAAAGTACAATTATAACCAACTTCAGGAAGATGTTGCTGCCCGTCTGCCGAAATCTTCTGGGGGATTAATTTCTATGTTTCACATTTATCGGAAGATTGAAACTCAGATTCGTAATGATGTTGATGTTCGAGAAATGATTCAGTTACATTCAGCTCAGAAGGAGGTCCAGGTTCGGGGACATATCAAGGTTGTTACTCCTTTGAAGGTGATTGAACCTGTGATTATTGATGATAATGACCATGGTGATTGTGAGGATAGGAGTCAAACCGCGATGAATCTCGATGATGATGTTGACGAGGGGGTTAGTAGATTAGAAAATAGAGAAGACATAGCCTTTGGGAAAGCGAAAATTAACGGATCCAGAGAAACAAACAGCAGTGTACTAGGTCCAAAGGCGATGGCAAGTGCTGAAGAACCCAACATAGGTGCTCAACTAGTTGACAATCCAGAGAGCCAAAAAAATGAAAATACATGCGGCGAACGTGAAATGGAAAACACTATAGCAGCAGAAAATGACTGTGAAAAAGAGAATATAAATGGTGAAAATGTGGCAGAATCAGACCTTAATACGTCTCGTGATGCTAAAGTGGATTATCAAGAAGCAGATGGCTCTGGCAAAAGCAGTGAAGGTCCAGCTGCCAACGAGGATGAAGGTTTTGCCAGTGAAGGTCCAGCTGCCAACGAGGATGAAGTCAGTGAGGAAGAGGGGACAGAAGAGGGAGCTGCCGTAGACGAAATAGAAGCTGATAAAACAAGGGGAAGCAGCATAAACAAGATGGTGATGGAAGGGAACCCCGAGAAGCTGGACTTGGAAGCTAGGTTCGTAAAGAAGAAAGCTACTGCTGTGAAGAAGGAGAAGAAACGAGAGACACTGCCCGAGAAAATGGCTAGGAAGAGAAGACGGCTCAAAAAGATCAGGTTGAGTTATGTAAAGAAGCCAAAGAAAGCTATGCGCCGTGCTTATTGATCTGGGGGCTTTTAGTTGTTTTGCTTATCGTTTTTCTTGCAAGAGGTATGATGACATTAAGTATCCTTGTCTTTTGCTTAACTTGTTAATAATTATTAAGTAATGATTCACACGATATATTTAGCTTGAATACAGGCTGGTTCCTTATGCCAAGATTCTAAGAATGTTACAACGAGTGTTTAGATAGTGATCAACTGTTAGCATCACGTTAGCATGTTAACGTTGATACTATAGTGTTTATTTAGATGAAAGGATAATATATGATTAGTTAATTGAAGTTTCTGAATTTACAATAGCATAGAACTAATGATGGATAAGCCTTCACTACTAAAGCACATATACGTTCTTGGCCAACATATACTGCTTTATTACATCCTCATAAGGCATGTCTCTCCAATGGAGAACAAAGCATGCTAAGAACAAGATTTACGCTTTTCTTCTGTATTGCTATGTTAACGTTGACTTGTCCTGTCTCCTTCAATGGTTATCTTTTACCGTGAAATTGCTTTCTCAATTATCTCTATCTGGTAAAACTTCTGCTGCTTCTGGGGGCAATGATTATCACCCTAGATTGAGTATCTCTAGCTGGTAAAGCTTTTGCTGATTAACACACCGAGCTAACATGATATTTACATATGGATATGTGAAGAATCTCAATTGGATCTATAAATCGTGATAACATTGTTTCATGGCTCGATTTTGATTGCTCATTTTACTCTTTCATCTGTTTTGTGACTTTTCAATTGAATTATTTTTTGCAGAGCTTGCGGTTTCTCTCCTACCGTCATCCTTGCTTTACAAAAAGCGGGAAGCTTTTCTTTTTATATTTCAGAATTCAGTAGCTCTTTTGGATTGCAGCTTCGGGCCATCCAGTTGCATTTCTTCAATATTGATCAGAACCATTGTCAGTTTATGGCATTTTAGATTTTGATGTAGATTGGAAAGAATATGTACTTTTTTTTTTTTTTTTTTTTTCGTTGGAGTGGCCTAAATGCACGCGAGCCTGTCGGGTACACGCTGAGTTTACAGAAGCACAGGGATGTACTTGCTTTTGATTGGAAAATAATGAGTTTACTGTTGTATACTTTCTGTACTGTTCTGATCGCTTTTAATTTATATCTCAACATAGCAATATAATTCATGGATTCTGTTTCTCAGTTTCTCTCTTCTGTTTGTTTTCATGTAAGACGCTGTTGTTCGATTAGGTTGTATCCAGAGTGTTACTACTGGGCAAAAAGCTTCAGGATATTCACACAAATGGTTTTTTCTTGTGTTTCTTATGAATACGAAGTAGAAGTTACTATAATGTATTTCCAGAATTTTGAAATAGAAGAGTTTTGCAACGAATCGGGTTGACCTCTATCTTATAGCACAAAGCTCCCGAAAAAAGGAGTAAAAACGCAAGAAAACGTGCAACATAAAATGCATTTGAAGAAGTATATCATAAGCAACTTGATCGTTGTGAATTTTCATTCTTCTAAAATTTGAAAATTTTCCATAAATATCAAATCCAAGGTTACAGTTCCGATGACCAAACAAAAATTACACTTGTGTATGTTCTACAGTACAACATCAATTTGTTGATACTATAAGCAAGTTTACACTACACCCCTTCATGTCTGTTTCCAGAATCTCACGGATCTGTCAGTCCCGCATGTAACAAATGCCGCCTCTGTCGGAGAATGGTCAAGCCAACGGGGGCTGCCCATATGGTTTGAAGGCCATCTAGCTACTTTCTCCGCTGTCATTGCATCCCATACAACAATCTGTAGAAACAGAGAAATAACAACATTTAAATCGCCTGGTGTTTGGTTTATATTCTAAACTTTCCTCTACCTTTGGCAGTCATGAAAATATACTTTGAATGCTAGTCAATGTATTCAGCAATATAAGAAGGTAAAGGAAGCAAGCAAACCTCGTTGCTTGGTACATCAATAGCGAGTACAAATTCTTCCGTTTCATTGAAAACAGCCTGCAAAATTGCAAGGACGGTGCATTCATTTACTCAAATTTAATTAAGATCTCGGAGGAAATGTGAAATTTAATAGTTAACATGCTGTGAGAAAAAATATTAGACCCCAGCACGTAGATAAGCATATGGCGACAAACAAGAAAACATTTTAGTTCCAATTACTCGGTGCTAAAATCACCCATGTGAGTTGCAAGACACGACATACCTGGCTCCGGAATTGTGTGTGAGTGGCTCCGACGTATTGCTTGACTAATCTACCAGAGCCAACATCCCAAAGATTCACAATTGAATCTTTTCCAGAAGAGAGAACATACCTAGGGAACAACTTGAGAGATCAGTGAGCTAAGATAATCAGGGACAACGATAAGAAATTCCAAAATAATGAGAGAACCACCAGAAATTTACATGAACCAAACATACAAAACTCGGAAAGATAAAAAACAGGAGTAGAACAAGAGCTTGGTACAAATCATGGCAGGGTGTAATCTCTACTTTAGATCTTTTGTAAAATTTGCACTAGTAGCTTCTGCTGTTCCATGAGCATTAAGAATTGAACGGACACACTGGGCACTGGCCCCGTCCCAGAGCCGAATAGCACCGTCTTTTGAAGCTGTTACGTACATGTCACCCGTCGATGAATATCGGACCTGCAAGAATAAGTTAACATGTAAGATGCTGATTGCTTGACAAAATAACCAGCAATGAAGAAAATGGAGAACAAGGCTAACGAATACCTGATTTATGGCTCCATTGGTACCAGATTCTTGAACAGTTGCTGATAGGTAGCACTGAAAAGTATTAACATCATACAAATGTGAGATTGGATGATCAGTTCCTGTATCCATTTTGAAATAAAATTACTAACAGAATAGTAATCTGGCCACGTGTAAGGAGAAATCGGATACAAAGTCTTCCCATGTGATACTGTGCCAAGTGACTAATAGCTTGTTTTCAAGAATCAAAAGATGTCATGTGGTACGATGTTGATAAGGTATACAAATAATACGATGTATACTAGAAGTTTCGTTTATAGTATACAAATAGTAAACTCTGAAGGACTTTTGGTAATGAAACCTTCAAGAAATTACAGCTCTTAAATAAAAAAAACTAGTAACCTGCCAAAAGAAATTCTCCAGAGGGATGGAATGATACAGACCTCACGTTATGAGTGTCCTGTTAAGAGTTAACCACGGAAGTATTGATCAATGATGTCTTCACATCAGGGTTAGTAGCACAATAAAGAATAAATTGTTAGACGAAATCGGTAGAATGATAACCTGAACAATTCTGAATGCTTTCCTTGCAGTTGTTTTTGAAAAATCAAAGAACCTGTCATTCAAAAAGCATATAATCAATATATTCCGATATTCAACGAAACCTTGGAAAAAAAATACGAGGATTTTTTCAAAAAGCACATGATGAATACATTCTGATTTCTTTTTTTTCTTTTTTTCTTTCTAACAGAAATTCCGTAATCTCCTTTAGGGATTAAGAGCCAAGGGATTTTGTTCATTAAATGAAGAATACAAACACTCCCAATACAGATGAAAAACCATACTTTATTGTGCGATCTTTGGCTCCAGAAATCAGGATAGTATTTTGAGGATGGAAATCCAAATCATTTATTGGCTGCAATAGCAAAATAAGGAATTACAAGCAGAACATATGGATGCTACGGTTACGCATAACAAGAAAAGTGACAAAGAAAAGCATAGAGTTAATTCCTCAAATACACCGCACAACTATACATAACTACAAAGACAAGCATACCTGTAGATGGTCATAAAATGTCCGTATCACAGGCCGAACAGGGCCTTCCCTTGCATCTGGAAGCATCATTTGCTTTACTTTTGATACCTGTAAGACACATCATCACCCAATTAGCTTAAAAGAACACCATCAAACATATTCGAGACAGGGATCAAACCTCAAAGAGCTTTATCGATGTGTCAGCACTTGCAGTTGCAAGAAACCTTCCGTCGAGGCTAAATTTTGCACATCGAGTGACATTCTGCATGAATAAAATTGAATAAAAAGACGTTACTAAAATAATTTATAAGTTATTTAAGTCCTTGTTCGAAACACTAGTATTTCAAAGATTGGCATTTCCCAAGACTTTCCCTACCTTGTGTTCTGAAATGTGTCTTGTTTCATGCTTTGGAAAACTCTTCGATGCCCCTTTAGTATCATGCACGGCACTGTTCAGAAAAGGAATACAATTTTATTTAACTGGTAGGAGGCTCGGCAAGATATCTTTTAGGAACCACTGCCAGGAAAACACCACCACTTAAGAAAAGAAAAATGCCAAACTATCACTGTTTACCTGAAATCAACAGCAGCGACCCGTGAAGCAGGGACTGAGCCGTATCCAGTAAGTATGCTCGAGTCAAATGGTGTAGCTGAAGATACCCCTCTCATCATCTCATCTTTCTCCACTGCAAGACCCTGTAAACCATTTAGAACTACAACTAGCATTTCATCTTTTTCTTAGTCCGTCAGTCTTTGGACATCAATTAGTTCCGAAATTGTTTTGTAGATGTAGAAAGTAAACTCGTTTCCAAGGCAAGATACAAACCTTAGCAATCAACTTAAGGAGCTTGTTAGGAGGTGCTTCAACATGTAGAGGTGTCACTGTAGCTGATGCAACTGCAGTTGCTGCCTACATAAAAAGAAAAACAAGTACTTCATTAATTGCTCCCATCACCGGAACACTGAAGAGAAAAAAATTCCGCCAGTTTGAAATGTCACCAGACTTCTTAAAAGTCAAGGAACGCTCTAGTGCAACGTTACTAAGTATCTCACCTAATGCGTGTTTTCTGGTATAGTATGGATAGATACAGTCACGTGTCGCAATTTTTTGCTACTCGTGACATGGAGCGCACAAATATTAATTTCAAATACCAAAGGAGGTACCAAATGAATTCTTGAACATATAGCTTTGCCTCGTTTGGTTTTACGCAAATTGATTTCTGGTTATCTTCTTACCATCACGAGACGACAAAAGCAATAAAGAGGACCCCGTAACAATTCAAAACACTCTGGAAACAGGATGGACGATTCTAACAAAAATCAATTGTATGTAGGCAATTTTGTGCCCAACGAAAAACACGAACACCTAACTCCAAACCGAATTCCATCTCCCAACGTAAAACCCGACAATACCTCATCGAATCTCAAAATGTAACTCTTATGTATAGCACCATTTCAGTGATTACATGCGCAGAATCTGGAAAAAGTATATATACATATATATATATATATATATATATATATATATATAAAATCTCTAACCACACCATCTATGACCATAACCAGCAACTAAATCTTCAAAACGCATTACTAAGCTCAATATGACCAAATCTCACATACACAGAATCAACAACTCAAATATCCACATGACATTAAACGCACGAAAGTGGTTGCAAATACCAAAGGAGGTCCGGGATGCACTCTTGAACATTTAGATTTACCATGTCGACAATCAAAGTTCGGTTTCTACCCAAATTGAAACTCGATATCCTCTTTCACTGACAACGATGGTGTACGTTTCAACTACGATTCACGACAAAATCAATAAAGACGACCCCATAACAATTCAAAAAACTAGAGGAATACGACAGAGTACTCAAACAATCAACCAATCGTAGAATTTATGCGATATGGCGCCAATCGGAAAGACGAACACCAAACTCCAAACCGTAATAAGGCGACATCTCATCGAATCTCGAATGCTACTCATTGTATATAGCACCATTTCAGTAATTAAACGTGCCGAATCGAAAACAAAATAAAATATCTCTAACCAGCAACTAAATCTTCAAAATGCATATGAACAAATCTTACCATAACACAGAATCAAACAAACAGCTCAAATTTCACAAAAAAACTAATCAATTTAGGGTTAATTTTGTGTAATTTACACTATACATCAAATTCGAAACGATTTTCAGAAGAAAAAAAAAAAAAAAAAACTGACCTGCGTGAAATTGTTGTCGCGTAAATGAGCAACGATGAGAGAATTGAGGTGGCGATAGAGCTTGCCATCTTGCAGTATCTACTCCAAATTCGTGCTGCTGTTACTCTCCATTGTTGATTTTGCTTTTACCACTGTACAAAACCCTGTTATTTTATTTGCAAGGGCTTTTGAAGCTGACCTGTAAAGTCGACAACGAGCCACGGGTGTATTTGAGGCGGTAATTATAAATGACTAATTAGAAAAGACGATTAGTTAGGGTACCATATGTGATTGCGTGATTGGGTCTAGGGCATTTGAAGTGGATATTCGCTTCTATCCCGCTTTCATTTGAATACTTCCCGTTTAAAGCGGGTAAACTGTGAACGGGGTACTCACAGTTTAGTTTCCGAAGCGAGAATGGGAATGGGCACATTTGAATGCTCCATGAGCACAAAATCCTCATAATTTAGTATCATGATTAAAGTAAAATATATGAAATAATCTTACTTTTGGTTGTAAAATATTCTCTCAATTTACAACATTAATCTGACTTAAACTCATGTTTGGTTGCACGTACAAATCTACACAATATTCATGAATTATCAAAACTACCCTTAAGTTGAGTACCCCCCAAATAATTTCTGATAAAGCAAGGGCAGAAACGGTATTTTACTTTGGGGGTTTGTTTTTGGTAGTTGTGGTATTAAATCATCATAGGGAGATAGTGTTTTAAAACCCGGCCCGGTGACAGACCCGGTGAGCCTACTGGGTAGTGGGTTAACAGGTCGAATCGGTCAAACCACTGGTCGGACCGGTTTATTGACTAAAGTCAACTTTCAATAAAATATATAGAAAATACTCAATTGTATTACAAAAGTTATAACAAAATACTCAATTCCTCAACTACAAAATCTCTAAATTTTGCCCTTGTAAGTTCAACTAATTACTGTAAGATTTTTGTTTTATAGTAATAAATATCTGGAGCGCCCGCACATATTAATTTGGTTGGGACCCGCAATAATAAAACTTCTTGACAGTTAATAGCGTTTTGGTCCTCCGTAAATTGCAGAACTATCTTTTCATTTTTTAAGTATTTCGATCTCGCCTCAAAAGTTTTACGTTTCACATTTATTGGCCTGCTGTAAATTACGGAATGGTCCTTCTATTTTTTTACTTCTTCTAAATTTGACCCAAAAGTTTTTGTTATTTATTTATAGGCTCTACTGTAAATTATTAATTGGTCTTTTTATTTTAGAATTATTTCAATTTTGCCCAAAAAGTTTTGCTATTATATTTTTTGGGGATTTTCCGTAATAAATAACTTGTGTGCTCGCGCGTATTAAACAATTGAGACCCGCTTGGTATAAAAATGATTAACACTCAATACCGTGGGGGTCCGCTATAAATTTTAGAACATACCTTTTAATATATTATGTTTTTGGTTATACAGTAATACATCATTAAACTCGTCCCAGTTAGGTTTCAGTAATTAATAGTACAACGGTCCGTGTGTATTTACATCGGCTTCGTCTAATATTTATTCTTAATTAGCAATCTCATCATCTACGATTTTTTACACTTTATAATTTTGTATGGTATGTAAAATGACTAGGTTTGTTATAGTGCGTGATTTCTATGAAGTAAAAAATGTCAAGAAGAGTGAGAATTTCTTCTATTAGAGAGGAAATTAATGGATGAATACACGAAATTCGTAGAGGTTAATCTTTGGTTTGAAAGCAGGAAAAAGAAAAAAAAAACCCACATAATACAGATCTAGCACTGGGCATAAGAAATTCATAGAGGTTAAAATTTGATTCCTGGCTGAAAATCCGTCTGTGGCTGTTTGTACATGAGAAAGAAGATCCAGAAAGAATTATAAAAATCATGAATGTGATATTATTATCCATTTGTAAATTTTTTATTGGTTGGATGCACCACGTCATATGCGATGACGTGGTGCGGCGATTTTAAGTAATAATTTCTCTCATCTTTCATTGTTTTGATTTTGTCCTATAAGTTTAACAAATTACTATATTCTGGTTTAAGAAAATATTAATATTATAGTCGCAAGTTATTTAAAAAATAAATTTTGAATATCATTTTTAAACATGTAAAAACAATTAATTTTTTTCTACATAAAAAATATTTATCGTTCAAACCGCACGGGCGAAGTTACCTAGTATATATATATATATATATATATATATATATCTAAATACATAGATTCTAATATTCTTACAGTGTATCCATCCGCATTCCATATATATATATATATATATATATATATATCTAAATACATAGATTCTAATATTCTTACAGTGTATCCATCCGCATTCCATGCGATAACATCCTATTTGACCGTGATGTTATATGGGTCCAGGGGATCATAAGCACCTGCATAAACCATAAAAGAAAAATATTAGTGTTAAATTACATGAAGTTTAAAAAAATAGTCCCAGTCTCGGTAGAATTTTTTTTTTTTTGAACTCAATAAAAGAATTATATTGTCGACGCAATTGCGCCCAAAACCGTCAAAATACAACTCAAAACTCAAAGGACCTCAGACACAAAATTGACTCTAGACCAAAATAAAAGTAAGGTTAGGCGGATCCAACACGTCCCCCGTGGCCGTTCGTGCTAAGTCGTGCGCCATACTATTCGCCTCCCGTCCAACCCAACGTATAGAGAAATCATCTCTAGCTTCATATAGCCTAAGGAAGTCCGCAATAATATTAATGTAGCTCGAGTTTGTGCGCGATCGATGAATAATGTCGTGAATGATATTGCAATTAATGACTTAAAGATCCGAATTCGGCCCGCAAAACATATTTTCAATCACGTAACACATTTTGCTTGTGAAGATACCAAAATTAATATATATATATATATATATATATATATATATAAACTGTTGCGAGATTACTTTTTAATAATTAAATACTATTGCAACATATAAAAAGATATCCAATTTGCTTTAGTTTGGAATACCTTGTTCTCTATTTTTATATGGTGGTGGTGGTTAGTTGGAGGGCTGTGCGACGGTGGCGGCGCCCGGCGGCTGCCGGTAGTGCGGTTTTCTCTCTCTCTTTTTTTTTTTTTTTACAAATACCAGTTTTTTATTTTAAGAAATAATAATATGAAAAATGCTTTATTTGTCCCGGTAAAAACACGTAGACACACTAAAAATTATTTTAAAAAATTTATGTATGCAAAAGGCATGTGTTTGAAACTTGAAATCCTGCACAAAAATTAGGAAAACACTTAGGTAGACTTGGTCTATAGATCACGCGGTTGTGGTTGTGCAACATCATCAATAAATTGTAATATTAATATCTGCAATAATTTTGGCCATACATTCTAATACGTGAATCAATTGTGCCACAAGGTTTATCATAGACCTGGTCCATGTAAGTATTTTCCCGAAAATTCGACTATGTTTTACATATTTTGCAAAATAAAAAGCTTACGACGAAGTGAAAGAGCATGTGATTCTAACAAATGAGCTAGGCAGGAGAAACTTTGAAAGATATGGGTAGATCAAACAAAAAGAAATAAAGAGATTTAAACAAATCTTTTATGTCGACAACCTTTGATCAATCAATTGCACATAGTTCGACACATCAAAACCAAACACTATTTAGGTTATTCTTCTTGAAATTTTCGGAAGGTTATACAATATACACGTAGATTAGTTTTTCGCGATATATATGCATGGCGTTTTTGTGCAACATATGCAAAACACAAGGGGTATTTTCCGGTCTTTCTTTTTCTCTTACCCAAAAAGACAGTATGTTTTAGCCAAAAATAACAATCAAATAATCATATTATGGTAATCAATGAGTTTATAAAATCGTAAAATAATAAAAAATAATAATTTCTCGTTTGCAAAACAGAAACTTTGACATTTACTACTGAATAAAAAATAATAATAGACTTGCTGATTGGACGAGGAGTACAACAAGGAGTAGCATCAAGAACTTCATGTTAGCCATTATTTGTTCTATTTGTTTTTTCAAAGTATGAGTATATAAAACTTTTACCTTGATGATGAAAATTGTTAAATTGTTTGCAGTTTATATAGCCAACTTGATCTTATAATTCAAAACAAAAAATAATTTATTAGCAGATAGGATATATTACAAAACAAAACAACAGCTAATCAACAGCAACGTTTTACGTTCTTATCTTTTTCCTTCTTTGATGCATTTCTCTTTATCTAGAAAAAGCTATTTATCACCCCAAATTAAATCCACCAAATAATCACTATTTAAATTACACCAGAATTGCAAAATCTTTATGAAAAAATTGCATCTTTATGCCATGTATTTTGTATATCAGAAAAATGCACAGAGCAAGTAGAATATTTAAATATGAGAAAAATGCACATTGTAAATATAATATTTGTATACGAGAAAAATACACATAATAAATATAATATTTGTATATTAGAAAAGCGCATATCGCATAGACTAGTGCTTCGGTCTAATCTTGGTTTAATTGATTATACTCTTGGCACTACAAAAAAATCGGGTCATTCCCGACCGCAAAGCCGGTCTGGAATGACCCTCTTTCGGTCGGGAAGGTCCGGTCGGCATTGCTTCGGTCGGAAATACTTTCCCGACCGAAGTTTGGTCGGCCCGGACTTTTCCCGACCGCCATTCCCGACTGAATTTCGGTCGAAAATTTTCCGACCGGAATCCCGACCAAATATCGGTCGGGAAAAATCCCGACCGATTCACGGTCGGACGTTCCTTAATTTATTTCCCGACCAAAAATCGATCGGTAATATTTTTTGTATTCCCGACCGGATTTCGGTCGGGAATAAAACTCATCAGAATAAAAAAAAAATTGGAAAATTACCGATTTTTTTTTTTACTATTTTGAAAATTTTTAAAACATTATTTAGCTTTTTTGTGTTTTAGATGAGCAATTAAATTTTTGATTCATTGCTCGATCTAAAACACAAAAAAGTTAAATAAGTCTTTGATTATTGAAAAGTTGAAGAAAGAAGTAAAAAATTTAATTTTGAAGTTGAAAGAAAAAAGTGTTTGAAGATGAAAAAAGTGTTTGGAGATGAAAAAATGAGGAGAATAATGAAGTGTATTTATAGAAAAAGTTTAAAAAAATTTGAATTTTCGTCAAATTTGAATTTCCCACCGAGTCCCGCCAATTTTTTCGATTATTCCCGACCGAAAATCGGTCGGGAAAGTTCAAAATTTTCAAAAACCGCCAAATTTTCAAAAATTCACGACAGAATTTCGGTCGGCAACAATTTGCTGCCCAGAAACGCGGACAATGCCGACCGCATTTCGGTCGGGAAACGTTTAAATATTATTTCCGACCGAATATCGGTCGGGAATAAGTTTGAATATTATTCCCGACCAATTTTCGGTCGGGAATAAGTGTCAATGCCGACCGATTTTTGGTCGGGAATGCCGTTGAATATTTTTCCCGACCGCAAATCGGTCGGGAAAAATAGTAAATTTTACTTTTTTTCGATCTTTTGGAAAATCTTGATGTGTTTGTTAAGTATAACTATAAAATCTCACTAAATACATGAATTGCACTAATAGTTAGTTAGTTTAATGTACTTTTAATTATGAAATTAGTATAGATTACCGGAATATAAGTTAAGTTAGTTTGGAGTTTTACATATAATAATCATATGTAGTATAGAGGAGTATTCACAATTGGCGATTAACATTTGTTACGAACGTTAGTATAGATGGGCTAATTGTGATATATATTAACATATGTTTAACATAATCGTAAGTAGTTACATTATTAGCAGCTACATATACCAATCTATTTATAAGTGACAATATGAATCGACGCTTCAAACGATTCATCAATGTGCAACTAAATTTAATTTTTTTTGAGATTTTTAGTAATATGTAACTAATATTGATTTACTTGATCATTAAATCAACGATTTATTTAAAATGGAGAGTGAACTTGTAAAATTAAGAATATGAATATTATTCCCTACTGAAAATCGGTCTCCAATACCCCTAAACCCTAAATCCTAAACCCTAATATTCCCGACTGAAATGCGATCGGGAATAACAACGGTAACTGTTATTCCCGACCAAAATTCGGTCGGGAATAACCGATAACTGTTATTCCCGACCGAGATGCGGTCGGAAATAACAACGGTCAGTGTTATTCCCGACCGAATTCCGGTCGGGAATAACAGTTACCGTTGTTATTCCCGATCGAAATTCGGTCGGGAATATTGTCAGCCCCCTTTAAATATCCCTCCATATTCCACTTGAGAAATCATTCCAACACTCATCACTTGCTAAGGTATCCACGATTTCCTCTTGTTATAACAATTTTTTGTTAGTTTTTCTCAATTAAGATCATCTTTATTAACTTTTTTTCATGTTTCTTTGTTTTAGATATTGCGGTAAATACAACGAGGGGCGTGTGTTTGCAAACAATACTTGATCTAAGTATTTTCTACGCTACAACAAGTAAGTATTAATTGCATTGACTTGTATGTACTCGTGTTTTAAAATTTTTATATAAATGATAAATATATTGATTGGTGAAATTAATTGTAACAATTTCTTTTTAATTTTCTTAGATTAGAAATGGATTATCGTCCCGATAGATCTTGGATGTACGATAGGATAGATAGTAACACTGGTTATTTGAATCAACATTATGTGGTTGGGGTTCGTGAGTTCATACAATATGCATCACAACAGAGAGATTACGTAGATCTAAGAAATCGTATTAGGTGCCCGTGCCAGAGATACATCAATTCAAAGTTTTTTGATCGAAACGTAGTACGGGATCATCTTCATAAGTGGGGGTTTGTGTATCAATATTGGATATAGGTGTTGCATGGAGAGAAGACGAGCAAGGCGTCTACATCATATGTACCTGAATCACCGTCTGCTAGTATTCACATTGATAGTCCGGTTCATGTCGATACTTCGTTTAGTGAATTGGTTGTGGATGCATATGGGGGTCGATTTGTTAAGGGAGAGGTGCGCAACGAAGACCCAAGCCCCGAGGCAAAGGAGTTCTACAAATTGATGCAGATGGGTGACATAAAAATGAACAAGTCGAAGACTGTGCTCCAGTGGTTTGCCGAGTTCTTAACTACCAAGACGATGCACAAAGTAGTTAATGTCGCTTGCAAAGAGTTCTTAAGTTTGTCTAAAGATATTATGGACCCAAAGATTGAGGAAATAAGAAAACATATAACTATAGAGGTTTGATGTATCACTTTTATATGACGATGGTTTAAATCATAATACTCTAATTTTTTTGTGTGTCCCAAACATTTTAATTTAACATTTACACCTCATTTTGCAACCATCACACTCTTCCTTCTGGTTTCAATAGATATTGTTTTTTATAGTTTCCTCATTGACGACGCGGTGCAACAATAAAAATATTTTGGAAAGTAGCTTTCATTAATTAATCTGAACTATGTACGGATACTCACGATTGCCGAATGATTTGCCTCATCAATCATCAAACAACGGTTGCATGAAATATTCTCTTAAAACCCGTTTACGCACTTTCTATAAATCTCTAACTTCAAACTCGGCCCAATAAGAACTCAACCCAAAACAAGCCCTAAAATCAAACCGATATTATGTAACCCTAATTCAAACGCAGCCACAAATGCCTATAAATACACACATTTTCATTGAACCTTTGTATCAGTTTTTTCTTCTCTCAACTCAATAGTTATTCTCTTAATCTGAAATGGGGGCTAAATTAATGCCGAAATCGATTGGGATCGATGGGTTGGAAATCAATTCGAATTTATCATTTATGAAATCTCTTTCAAATCTCTAAGATTTGATTCAATTGGTTTCCAATTCCATCCATTCCAATGGATTTCGGATTTTCCCCTCTTTTCATTTTAGGGTTCTTCGCAGAAACAGCTGCAGTAGGAGTAATTGGTAAAAGGGAGTTGTTCTTATATATATATATATATATATATATTGTAAAAAGGCCTTATTATTATTTATTAGACTCCATAATTAACAGCCTAGAGGCCAAGTTATGAGCTGCCGCATACGAATCGCGCTTAATGTGCCTGCAATTTTCATTTTTGCCATTTAATTTAGAGCTCAAGAGTGTAATTTATTTCTATATAAAGCACGAGTCGCTACTTTTCAATAGTACGGAGTGACCAAAGATGTGACTCTTTGAGATTAATGCGATCTTAAAATAAATTAACAACGGCCTAAGAGGCCAAGTTATGAGCCGCGGAGTTGAATATGCTAGATGTGGCTAAATTTCCATTACAAACAGTTAGTTTAGAGCTCAAAAGTGTACTTTATTTTTTCTCTATATGAATCACATTGCTAACAGTACGAATTGGCCCAAAAAGCCTTTTGGCATCAATATGGACGATACATCATAAAATCTGAAGGAAATAAATATAACAGTTCTACTAAGATGATAATAATTTTTTTTTTTTTTTTTGGTCTCCCAAACATTTTAAGCTAACACTCACGCCTCATTGCGCAAAGAAGAAGACTTAATGATATAGTAACACTATTGCTTCTTATTTCAACATATTTTTTCTCTTTTTCTAGATCCACACTGACGACGTAGTGCAATCGTGACAGTTATATTTTCAAAAGTATATAGTATCTTTATTAATTAATCTCTACTATTTATCCATACCCATAATTATTAAGTAATATGATTTTGCCTTCTACTTTAAACACGACCCAATAACAACTCAACCCAAACAAACAAGCCCCAAAATCAAACTTAGACACAAATGACAAAATATACAATGTAACCCTAGCTAATTGAAACGCAGCCACACCACACCTACTACATTATATTTCTTTTTTTGATGAATATACTGCGCACTGCATATATCTATCTATATATATACTAATCTCCACTGCACCTTATAGGGGAAATAAGATGCTGTGTAGTAGAGTAGTGCTCCAACACAGCCACTTTTACTAAAATATCCCTTCTTTTATTTATAAGAAATGGTTCCATCTTTTATGAAATTGCAAATTTACCCCAATAGATTAAATAGTTCTATTTTTAGTATTCTATTCATGGGAATAGTCCATTACGACCATATCAGGCCCAGCATGCTTCCGTACAAACAATTAAAACATAACCGTAAAATATACCTCCTTTTGACCGTATCACCGTCGGGTATTCTGCCAGGTTTTACGAAGACTCCTCGCCCTCAACCACTCGATCGCAACCGATGGTTCTGCAACAGCTCCTTCAACGATAACCAGCAAACCCTGGTTCGTTTCCTACTCCGGGTGTAAGAGGCAACTAAAACGGAATATTTAAAAGCTCAACTTCGACATACTCAAGCGAAAGCAAATCTATATTTATTTATGTGGAGATTTATTTATTACAACACACTCATATCTCCTTAGAGAGGAGTAACTGGTTTTAGCTACTCATAGTAGCTAACTTTCTCTCGTACATACACTCAAAATTGAAATCAAAACTATACTACTGACACTCGTTTATTGACAGAATTGAAAAACTCACACTATTACAAACTATGCTTCTCACTTGTTTATAAGAAAACTAAGGGAAATGTTCGATGCCTTTAGCTTTCTTCAGCTTGTGTATTTATAGGTGAAGATCCGGATTTGAAACGCGGATTTCAGCTACATCCTGATTCTTTTTCTTCCACTAGCGTAGTGGCCTGGCCCTCTTGTCATTTTAGTGGAATCTTTTCCACCGCAGCTTGTTGTCTTTTCCTTCCCACTATGATAGTGGTCTGGCCCTCCACTTATCATTCTGTCGTTGTAGTGGAGATGGTCCTGATTTGATCACATGGCTACTTTAGCTTTGCCAGCTGTAGTAGCCCACTTGCCTGTCCCACGCGGCATCTTTCCTTGTCTCGCCTGGCCCTCTTTATCGTTTTCTTCTTTGTCCCGTTTCATCGGGAATCCCTTTCCAAAGAGGGGTTCTTTCTGATCTTGACACTTTGGACAGATCATTTCTTTCCATTGGCCGACGTGTGCCATGTTGCAGAATTTTCTGCAAGTTTCTGCCGTCGATGGAATCTCGTTCTTCCACAATGCTCTTCGTTTGTTTTCGAACATTGCTTCAGCGAACCTTGTGGTGGTGTTGGTCATGCTGTTAAGCATGAACGTCCCTTTTTCCTTGTCTTGGAAAATCTTGAATGCGAACTTGACTTTGTCCATCTCTGTGAGACAGACCCAGAGTCCCCACGCTCTCCTTGTTGAAACGTCATCTTCTGAGAGTGGGGCGACTAACATCTGTCCTTCTGGTGGAGGCTTGATGTAGTCCAAAGCTTTCCAATTGGGTCTTTGGATTTTAATAAAATGAAAACATGGTAAAGACCATTTTCCTGCGATTTCTGGGGCTGCGGATATGAACTTCATTTCAAGAACATCGCCCCTTCCAAGTGTATGATTGTTTTGCCATGTCTCATACACATTTTTCTGGATCCATTCCGGTAACTTGGCAATTTCCGGAAAGCTCGGTGATTCGGTAAAGATTGAGGCTATACAGCCAAAATCAAACCATTCTCGTGTCTGCTCGGGTTTTGATCCATGTAGTATCCAAACCCTTGGATATTTTCCTGACCAATCTGCAATAGTTTTTCCAGGGACAAGTCCCATCCTCGTGTTCAATCTTTCCCACGTTCTCTGATATTCAATCAAAGGTGGGGTTTTCTCGTTTTTGTTTTTCTTAGATGATCCCGTCTGGGGTCTAAGATTAACCTCGTCCTTTTTAACTTTAGAGGTGTTTTTTGATTCCTTTGGTATTTCTACCTCTGGATCATCTCGTTTCTGGCTCATTGATTCTTTAGGTATTTCTACCTTCGAATCGGCTTGCTTCTGGCTCGTAGATTCTTTAGGCATTTCTACCCTTGAATCAGCTCGTCCTTGGGTGTTTTCCTCGAAAGGATCACCTGCTGGTCCAGTTTTACTTGGATCATCACACTCGTATGTATTTGCTTGTATTTCCACTTCCAGTTTTGAAAGTGATGCATCTCGAAAAAGGGGTACCGCAAGGCTATCCCATAAACTCGTACTACCCAATAAAGTTGCCTTCATTGAGTTCTGAACCTTAGAAAGGTCCCTTTCCTGTACATGACCGGAAGCCTGAGCATTGATTGCCAGACCCTCGATCGCCTTGCGGAGCTCGTCCAGGTTATCCCTGTGGTGTCTCCATCTTGTGAGGATGGTATCGGCCTCATGTACCTCCATCCCTAGTTAAGAAATCTGCAAGAACATTCTCATGAGATTTGATAACTTGAACATCAAAATTATAATATTGACATTCAGCTTGCCATCTTAATAACCTAGCTTTCTCGGGTTTGCTTTCTATCTTATTCTTTAAGAAAGCTTTGACACTAGTGTTATCAATCTTAAGTGTGAATTTTTTAGCAAGTAAGAATAAAGGCCATTTTTTGAAGGCCCTCCGAACTGCAAAGAATTCTTTCTCGTTGATGTGCCATCTCGCCGCCTCATCTTTTGAAAAGAGGCCACTACAGTATCTGCATGGCACTTCTACTTTTGGCTCGACTTTGGTAAGAACCGCCGCCCACCAGTGGTCGCTTGCATCCGTATAAAGTACTAACTCATCTTCGTCATTGGGGATTGCAAGCTTGGGGAGATCTTGACAGATAGCTTTAAGCTTCTGTACTGTCTCCTTGTGTTCATCCGTCCATCTGAACTCTGCGTCCTTCTTCAGTAATGGACTAAATGTTTTCCTGTAACTTGCCAGATTGTTAATAAACATTCCAGCAAAATTAACTAACCCCATAAAACTTTGGAGTTGTTTAACCGTCTTGAGGTCGTCGGGAAAGTCACGTACCTTTTCCACCAAATGATTTTGGAGGATAATACCTGACTCGTCAATCTCGACTCCGAGGAATTCGATCTTCCTTGTAAGAATTACTGCCTTCTTCTGTGACAGCACTAATCCTTCTTTGTGGCAAACATCTGAGAAAATCTCCAAATGTTTGATGTGATCTTGGACGTTCTTCGAAGCGATGAGAATATCATCAACGTAGACGAACATGAATTTGAAATAATCCTTGAAAAGATTATCCATCTTCCTCTGATAAATCTGTGGCGCATTAGCCAATCCCATTGGCATAACATTCCAAATATAGTGACCTTGCGGTGTGGAGAAGGCTGTAAACTTTTTACTTTCTTCTTCCATCTTGATTTGGTAAAAACCTGATTTGCAGTCAAACTTAGAAAAGACTTTCGCGTTCTGAACGCAGTTGATCAGGTGTTCTCGGTTCGGGATGTAATATCCGTCGAATTCCAAGATCTTGTTGATCCCTTGGTAGTTGATCACCAATCTCGGCTTTCCTCTCTTGATCTCTCCATGGTTCCTGACTAAGAACCCGGGACTGCTGTAAGGAGAAACTCCTGGTGAGATGAGCTTCAAATCCAGATGTTCTTTGAGAATCATCTGCATATCCTTTCGATCCTCCTGATTCATGAAGATGGGTCTATATCTGACCAGCTCGTTTTCCTTTTCCTTTTGAACTCTTAGAGTAGCCTTGAGTTCATTCTTGTTCCACCATGCCAGAGGATCTTCTTCGTAGTTCCTCCGAATCTTAGCCTTGACATCTTCTATTGAAATCTGCTCTTCATTAGTGATGTCAATATGAAGACTTGGTTCAAGGCTGGCCTTAAGGATCTCGATCGTTTCATCCCTGATCCTTTTGGTCTTCTGTCCGCCTAAGCTTTCATTCCTAAGCTGTAGGATGGCCTTACCATACTTCCTCTGGTCATGCATTTTTGGGTGTAGAAGTCGTCCTTCATCACCACGCTTGCTGCGAAATTGAATCGACAGTCTTCGGTGAAACGCCTGCGTCAATCGCTGCACCAAGATCTTATGATCACAAGTTGTTGTAAGTATAAGACGCCTTGTTTCATTGTCCTGCGTAACACGCTTGAATGTTTGCAGAAAATTGTTGCCGAGTAAGATATCGGCTCCGGTATCATGGAAATAAATTGGGGGCGTCTTTACTTTGTACCATGGGGTACCACCTGCTCCACCAATTAAAATTTCTGCTTGTTTGATTCCTCGTCTGAAGACGATGATTTTCTTCGCAAAATCTCTCCCAGCAATTGCTGGTAAGTCTTCCCCGAGTTCATCTGGAAAGATTCCTGGTTTAGCTGTGCAAATTCCTGCACCTGAGTCGATATACACTGCAAAGTATTTGGCTCGATATTTCTCGTACAACATCCCAACAGAGATGTAGATTGAGAATGGACTGGTGGTCATTTGAGCCGGTATCTTTTTCCTTCCACCGTAAACTCCATTCCTTCTGGCACCTTTTCCCAAGGTTTGTGTTCCTCGAAAAAATCGATTCCAAGAACAAGCTGTTCTGGGATCTTTCCTGCTCGTCCGTTGATAATAAAATCAAGTCCCCCTAGCTTTAGGTTTCCCTGATACCTACCAACGAATGGCTGCTTGAGATAATACAATGCGTCGCACGGTAGCGTATTATCTTTCTGAGTGGTGTCGAAGATGACTTCGACTTCTCCCCATCCTCCTGGACATTGGAGTTCACCTTTGGTTATGAATTTCTTTAGTTCAATCACAACCTCCATGATTGACTTCTTTCCCCAGGTGAGGCTTTGCATCTTGTTCTCCCGGAAAGAGACCGTTCTGGGCTCGAATCTTTGGCTTGTATCCTTGCCAAAAACTGGTTGGTCGCGGATGATCAAATCCATTTCATGAATATGCGGCAGGCTGGAAATTTCCGGCCTAACTGCATGTGCGACCTTTTCAAAGATCTCCGGTATCTCAACAAACTCATTCCTCTGGAAGAGATCTGAATGGTGAGTATTTGAGAGCGCGTAGGAGATACTGTATGTAATGGAGTAAGGTCGGTTTCCTTCCTTCATTAACTCCTTGTTTTTGAAATCCTGATGTAGAGTTAAGACTCTACTGAAATCTTTATCGGCTAGGTTAAAGGCGATCTTTGGATAAATGAATGTCGCCACCTTTCCAGCAAACAGATTTCCTGAAATACCTCCGAGACAGGCATCTCGTAGGTTCTGGATCCTTCGATCAAAGACGGCAATGTCAATTGGGGAATTGATTCCTTCTTTGAATGTTGCTTTAAGCAGAATTCTAATGGCTCCGATATGGATCCATGACATTTTCTGCGCAATCTCAGGCTTGAGTCTCTTTAGTTCCTCTTTGATTTCGTTCATAGGAACTAGCTGCATCTCCATCACATTACTGGTCAGCTCCATTGGGATAGCAATCTCTCCCGCTGTAACCTTGTAGATGATGTGATGTTTCCTCCTTCTGAAGCTTAGCTGAGCTAAGGCTCTTTCCATTTTTCTGATGGTGAATCCATCGTAGACTCTCAACTTTGGATCTTCTCGCATAATTCTCATCAAGGCTTTGTGAGAAATGCTGGTTTGTGAGAAAAATCCTGTCCTGTCCTCTTGAACTTCCTGATGGAAGATCTCCTCGTCTTCAGTCTGATTCTGATTCTGACTCTGAAGACTCATCTGGTCCTTCATCTTCTTCATATATACTTTCGTCTGAAGGGATATCTTCAAACCGGTATACCTGAACAAGGTCCTGGAAGTAGACAGCTTCTTCGATCTCCGGCGTAGCCTCGAACTGTCTAACACCTCTTTTTTGGTTCTCCGGACAATCTGTTGAGATATGTCCTTTGGCCCCACACGTCCAACAGTTACAATCTTTGAAGCTTTCATTAGCACGTGTTTGTGCTCTTCTGAAAGTTCGCCTTACTGGTGGTCTGCTGGTACTTCCTTGACTGGACGTCGTTCTTCTACGGCTGGGTCCTGGTCTCTGCCCTGATTTGTAACTTCGGGCCTTTTGTTTTGACCAGAATCTTCTTGGTTTCCACGAAGATCTTCTGGTAAACTTGCTTCTTCGTTCATAGGGATGATCCCTATGCTTCTTCTTTTGATGTCTCTCCGGTGCTCCCACGATTGTTGGAACATCATTATCGTCTCAGCAAAGTCGGGCTGATTTATTGATTCGTTTCAGCCTCTTGAAATTCTTTTGGATTGCTGCCTTCTGGCACCATTCGCTCAATTTGGCTTTGAGGAAAGACATCCTTTGAGCCACCGTGTCTATCCCCAAAGGGATATACTCGCGTAGTAACATTCCTCGCCATGGGCTTGGAATCTTGGCGAAGAAAAGGGGAAGCGCCGTGTCTTCTGCAATCCGGCTCTTCCATCTGTACTCGGTGAACAGCTTGATGTATAGATCAACGCTACATATGTTGTGTAGCTCCAGGCTATACAGCGCTTGTTCGTATCTCTTGACTTTCTCCTGATCACCTCATCCGGTCTGCGGATCCACAAAGTATCCTTCTCCGATGGAGTAGATTTTGAAAAGCCTCGCCATTCTATCAACGATGTCTTTGAGAGACTCGCCAGATAGGACTCCACTTCTAACTTCTGGAGTTCCATGTTCCCATCCGACCTTGACCGAACCTTCTAGACTCATCTGTAACATCATGATGAATCCTTCTTTGTCGAGTTCAAGCGTCGCCGCTGCAATTCTCATTGCTGCTGCCCATTCATCGATCAGGGCTTCGCGGTTCTTGAAATCCAAAATATCCAAGTTGAGCATGAGCCCATACGGGTGAATTGGATCGAGTTGAGATCTTCCGTATGGTGTTCCATGAACATCTGGTCTTCTGGCTCTCGCTCTGGTTGGAATACGATTGTACATATTCCCCGCAACAAAATCATGCTGGTGTGGCATGGCTTCTTCTCGGATTGGCTCTTCCCGAACTGGCTCCTCCCGAATTGGGTCTGGATTAGGGACGGAAGATCATGCGCCTTCGGTGACTGTTGATTGTCCTGGTGGAGGACCTTGACTTGGTACAATAGCACCAAACGTCTGCACGTTTTCCAGGCTGAGGCCTGAAAGTGATTCCGCCAAATCGGAAAGGTCACGCCCAATCTCGAAGTTGAAATCGGCAATCCTGAATCTGGACATGATTTCACTTTGTGCTGGGTTCTCCCCTTATCCGGGCTTCCAGCTTCTCGTTCGTGGTCATCTCCCTTTTGACCTGGACAGCTTTGCCTTTTTGATGTAATAAAGGCTCTTTCCCGAAAGATGGTGGTAACCATCCAACTTTCCTTCTTTCGGATGACCTTGGCATGGATTCCAAGCTCTTGACTCGTTGCTGGATATCTTGTAAATTCCCCAAGATCTCCTTCTGTCGTCGAGACATGGCTTCAAGCTTGTCTCTGATTTCCTGTAGATGCTCGGACACATGGTGTTGTCGATTGCCATATGCTTGAACTGTTTTCTGGACTTCCCTGAGGTCCTGGGATAGCTTGGAGCTATCTGGCACGAGCTCGTGGAAATCTGGCAAAACTAGATTACTCATGAAGAACGGTTATTTCGTTCAGTGATTAATCTATTAATTCTCGCAATACTTGCCAAGAGACCATTAACTCTAATGAATTTGACTCTAATGGCATGTAGATCGTCTGGTCTATAACTAGCTAGGTCATCTAACTTAGTTATCAAGATCTGGAGTTCTCGTTCGAGTGTAATACCAGGCATTTTACAAGCTTAGTATATAACTTTGTGAAATTGTGGATCGGGTTGATACGTTGTTGATGTTAACTTAACACTGAAGTTCTAACAGCAGTTTGTGTTCGCTGTTAGTTCGACGATGTTACTTTAACAGCAGACCAGAGTAACAGTTTGCAGCGGAATAAACAAACACGAATTTAAGAAGTGAATATAGGATTATATTAACTTCCGAGCCGTAGGCAAAATACCACAAGGGTTTAACAAAGGCGTTCTCACAACTCTCAAGCTCCTCACTCTAGAATTGTTCAAACTAAGCAAAGCACACAAGAGTTGCTTCGACTATCTCTAAAAGATCCTCACTCTTAGATCTATTCTAACAACTTAAAAACTTTGCTAAAGCAAGACAACACTCAACAACTGTAAATTAATCTCTCGGATTGATTAGCTCTTGTCTCGTTCTTTGTCTTGATGTACTTCACACCTATATATAGGTTCTTGATCTTCGACTTCAAGGTGTGTTGTACACGGTTGGTAATTCTCTTTGTTTCCTTCTCGAACTCCTCTTCCTTGTTCTCGCAGTCCTTCTTGAATAAAAGTTCCTTCGCCAGTGATCTAGCTAAGGAAAGACTCCTTCTTCAATTCATGACTTTCCCTTGGAAGCTTTCCTAGTCGCACTAGACTTCTTCTTTCCTTTTATAAGCCGTTTGCTTTAATTAAGGAAACTTCTCATCTTGGAAACTTTGAGCGTCCAACCTAATGCAAGTTTGTTTCCTGAATAATAATCAAAGACAACTACAACTGTGGAACTCAGTTAGTTAAGTGAATAAGGCAAAACAATAATAATAATAATAACTAGATTGTAAAACAGTTTCTGGACGTGCAATGTTACTCTAACATTGAAAATCTCAATGTTATCCTAACATCCAGAAAACTTGCACTTTCAATCTCCCCCTTTTTGCCTTAATCACAAAACCTAAGAAACAGTTCTTATCAGATCAAATTATTCAGAAAAACTTCATTATATCATAACAATGAAAAACTAAGTACTCTCCCCCTGAATATCAGAAGGGACTAATCCAATGTTATTCTAACATTGATACTCTCGATGTTATAACATCCAGCTTTATCAATGTTGGTTTAACATCAGAAAGTTAACACCTGCAAAACAGAGTTAGTACCAGTAATCACAGTTCAATAATAGCATAAGCAGAAACACTAAGTACCCAAAATTAAAAAGTACTTAATTACAGTCCATACTAGCAGCAAGGAACAGACTCCTTGATCAGAATAAAAAGAAAACAATTGTTCAAAAGGCATTAGAAACAGAAACTAAAAAACTTGCAGGAAATTTTGAAATTTGATCTACTCTCCCCCTTTTTGTGAGGAAGGCAGATCCTTCAAGTGTTTCCTCAAGCTGTCCAGTTCCTGCAGTCTGACTTGCTTGTCAGCTATTTCCCTCTGGGTGTCCTTGTACTCCCTATCCAGCCAGACCAAGGTTTCCTCAACAAAAGCATCTGCAATCACTGAGCAGCTGTCACCACTGCTCACTGGAACTGAAGAAGCAACAAACTTGTGTGTCTTCTTCTTCTTCTTCCTGCTGGGACCAGCTTCTCCTTGAGGGTTCCAAGGCAAATCCTGGATCCTCACATTAGTGAAGTAGCTCCTGGTGATTGACATTACAGCCTTGTTGCTGATCCATCCTTCAGTCTTCTTGGTTTTGAAGCCTTGCTTCACCAATAGGCATGAGATCAGAGACGGATAGGGAAGGATTCCTTTGGGCTTTGTAGTGACTTCCTTCATGTGTCTCAGCACTTTTTCACCAATGTTTACGCTCAGTCCATTCTTCAGCTTGTACACCAACTTTGCTGACTCTTTTGTCATCACAGTAGTGTTGGAAGAAGGAAGCCAATTGTAAGTGCTGATTTTGTGAAGGATGGCACTAAGAGAAGTCAGCCTGGTTGTGGGAAAGCTCTCTCTCCATTGCCTAGTGAGACCACCTATAAGATCAGTGATGATCTCCTCCATAGTAGGATCCTCAGACTCTTCAGGATCAGGAAGACCCCAAGCCTCATTGATCATGGCAGGAGTGATGTCATAGATCTTCTTCCTCACCCAAGACTTCCCATACTTAGGAGAATCCAGGTTGATCACCCACTCAGAGAGATTCATGTAGAACTCTCTCACTACATCAGGAACATATGCAGACAGATTCTGCACAGAGCCCAAGACTCCTCTAGCCTCAAGCAACTCAAACACCCTGTTTTCTTTGAAAATACCCTCCTCAATAGCCCTTTCCTTGTGGATTACCCTGGCTTGGTATGCCTCCCATTGCTCCTCAGCATCAGGAGACACATAGAAGTCAGAGTAAGCTTCATGTGGATACTCTTTCATCATCAGATCAGTAAACTGATCATCATCTGATGTTAGAGTAACATCAGCTTCCTCTGGCTCATCAGCCACAAGCTCTTCTTCCTCAACTTCCTCTTCCTCTTCCTCCTCAACCTCTTCTTCTTATTTTTCTTCTTCTGACTCATCCTCAGAAGACTCAGCCATCACCTCCTTACCCTTCTTCTTCCTGGCAGCATTTGCAAGAGCAGCCAAGGAAAGGTTTTCATCTTCATCCTCTTCTTCTCCTTCAACCTCAGCTGGTTGATCACTCACAACAGCTTGGTTACCTTCAGTAGTAACCCCATTATTTACACCAAGATTGCCATCAGCAGCAATCTCCTCAGACAAATCCTCATCATGCTCACCAGTAGCATGTCCACTCTCCTCAGCAGCAGCAAACTCATCATCATTAGCCTCATTAGGCTCAACAGAACTAGCCACAGTTGGCTCCACCACTTCCTCAACCACATTAGCCTCAGCTGGCTCAATCACAGCACTACCCAACCCAATCACAGGGGCCTCATTCTCCCCCTCAATACCAACATCAACATCAGCAGGTATACTCGGAGTAGGGTTAGCCATTGTTACCTCGATTTCAGGATTGGTGGGAGCAGGGGCTTGCTCGACAGCATCTGATGTTGAACCAACATATTTCTTTGAAATCTTTTTGCCCTTGCGCCGTTGAGTGGTAGCTTTCCTCTTTGGAGAGGCGGCGACTGTGGTTTCAGCGGTGGTGCGTCTGGTACTGCGTCGTGGCGCTCGCTCGATTTGCGCAGCTGCTTCTGCAAGAGCATCAATATTGGACTTGTGTGCCATTGTTAGAGTAACTTTGAGATAAAAGATTGAAGATTTTGAAAATTTAGAGAGTAATTTGCTTTGCACAGTTGTTAACGTTAGAATGAAGAAGAGATTAGGGCAAATTATATATATGATTCAGATGAAGAGCATGGAATAGTGGTGTTGTAACATGTTACCATAATAATCTGACCACTATCACACGTCCCCTACATGTTATTCTTACCACGTGTCAGTGTTAGGTTAACACGTAACCAGAGCAGTCTTCATACCTGAAAACTTATAAGTTACACTGTTACAATGTTGGACTAACATTGGCAAGTTAACATCAGGGAGGGAAGTAGGAGGTGCAGGGCTTCATCCAAAGTAGCATTATCTTGTGAGAGCGTGAGATATTCCTGTACTAATCTGAAGCTTCAACCACGTACACATGTACAATGACAAAGCTTAAGATCATCAGTATAAGCAAGTGACAAATCAAACAGAGAAAAACACAGAGGATATACTTATCCAGGGAAAAGATTTTCCCACAGCAAGAAGATCACAAAACATGGTGCTTTTACCTGTAGCTGGTCACCCAAGAAGTATGCCTCAACACAAGATACTTAACTACTCCCCCTAAGCCCAAACCGACAAAAGGAAATATGCAGAACTAAAATGAATGCAACCATGTTAGATTAACATTTGAGAGATGGTAACCACATACAAACCGCCTTGGTAACTGGGATCAGGACATATCAATTTATCTTTAACTTTCACTATTTTTAGAAACTCTTTTGAATAAAAAACTGATGAATGTTAAAGGACAGTCTCATCACTGAATGTGGGCAGCACAGGACTCCACACACCCCAGCAACTTAACCATCAACTACAGATCAGGCAAGTACAAAGAAATTGAATGAAGACAACACTTTTATCAAATATTTCTCCACCCCAACTCCTCATGCATACTTGTTTACTAACCTGTTTATCAAGGAAATACTAAGTAATCAATGCTACTGAATGCACACAGTCTAAACTTTATACACCCCAGTAGGAAAGATCACTATCATGTAAAAACCTTGGCCATAGACAAAAATATGAAAATAAGCACAACTGAATGACAATGAGGCCTTCAACATCATGTACCCCAGCTTCTCTTCATACCTTGTCAAACCTAACATGGATAAGTCACAACTGAATAGCATCAGAGTAGTGAGCTCTGTGTATCCCAGCTTCTCCCATGATGTTAGGTTAACATTCACAGACTAACATCAGAGTTATTTCTTTCCAAAACTCTTGATATGTACCTGTTCACCAATCACCTTAGCTATTCATACAGATTAACCACACAACCAACAGTTTCTCTAACAAAGATGTAATATGCAAGAAAGAAGAATGCAAAAAAGGAACATAAAAGAATTACAGCTACACCACAACCAATAACCAATGCTAGACAGTGGTGTTATGTCAACACTGGTGAACTAACATCTCTAAACAATGCACATGCCAAGAGAGTTCCTCAGACTGAAGAACCTCTCAGTATCTAATGGTTTAGTGAACATATCAGCAAGCTGATTGTTAGTTTCTATATGTTCAATGTCAATAAGCTTGTCTTCTACCATGTTTCTCAGAAAGTGATGCCTAATGTCTATATGTTTTGTCCTAGAATGCTGAACAGGATTCTTAGAGATGCTTATAGCACTAAGGTTATCACAAAACATAAGTAAGGTATCACTGTCCAACCCATAGTCCAGTAGCATATGTTTGAGCCATACCAACTGGGTGACACAACTACCTGCTGCAATGTATTCAGCCTCAGCAGTGGATAGTGACACACAGTTTTGCTTTCTACTGTACCATGAGACCAAGTTGTTCCCCAGATAAAAACATCCTCCACTTGTAGACTTCCTGTCATCAGTATCACCTGCCCAATCTGAGTCACTGAAACCTACAAGATTTGTGTTAGTATCATAAGAGTACCATATGCCAAGGGCCAAAGTGCCAGATATGTATCTGAGTATTCTCTTCACAGCAATCAGATGTGACTGCTTTGGACATGCCTGGTACCTTGCACATACACACACAGAGAACATAATATCAGGTCTTGAAGCAGACAAGTATAACAAGCTTCCTATCATTGAACGATACAATGTTGGATCAACATTGACACCAGTATCATCCCTGGCCATCTTCACTGCAGATGCCATGGGAGTCTTACAAGGCTTTGAATCTGCTAATTCAAACCTTTTTACCAAATTCTTTGCATACTTTTCCTGACAAAGGAATATGCCAGTACCTGTTTGTTTCACTTGAAGACCAAGGAAGAAATTCAATTCTCCCATCATACTCATTTCAAACTGCCCTGTCATTGATTCAACAAACTTTTCTAACATAGAATTGTTAGTTGAGCCAAACACAATATCATCAACATAGATTTGAGCAATACAGATATGATAATCTTTCTTTAAAACAAACAAAGTTCTATCTCCTCCACCTCTAACAAAACCAAGACTTAATAGAAATTCTGTAAGCCTTTCATACCATGCTCTAGGTGCTTGTTTAAGACCATAAAGGGCTTTTTCAAGCTTGTACACATGGTTTGGATACTTAGGATCTGTGAATCCCTTAGGCTGTTCAACATATACTTCCTTATCAATCAGCCCATTAAGAAAAGCACCCTTAACATCCATTTGGTATAGTTTTATCTTAAGACAGCATGCAATGGCTAAGAGTAATCTAATAGATTCTATCCTAGCAACTGGAGCAAAAGTCTCATCAAAATCTACACCTTCAACCTGAGTGTATCCCTGAGCAACCAGTCTAGCTTTGTTCCTAACTATGACTCCTTCCTCATTACTTTTGTTTTTAAAGATCCATTTAGTTCCTCTTACATTTACACTAGGTGGTCTAGGTACCAACTTCCAAACACAGTTCTTAGTAAACTGTAATAGTTCATCCTGCATGGCATTAATCCAAAAGTTATCAAGAAGGGCTTCAGTCACATTCTTAGGTTCAATAGAGGAAACAAAACATGAGGCATTGTCAACAGTACAAGTGAAATTCATGCAGACACACATCTTGACCATATCACTATAGTCAATTCTTTCTTTGTTGCGTGTCCTTACCCGTTCAGTGATCTCACCTATTACCTGTGATGCTGGATGGTCTTTCTGAATCCTAGCTGGAGGGTCCCTTCTAGATCCAGTGACAGCTTCAACTTCAGAGTCAGAATCTTCTGATGTTAGTCTAACATCAGATCTAGCTGGTGTTAGTCTAACATTGGGTTCTGTCTCATGTTCTGCATTTCCAGCTTCATGGTCCAATGTTGGAGTACCATTGGAAGGAGTAACATCATCAATCTCCATTGTTGGTTCAACATTGGAGACATTAATATTACCAGTACCTGTATCAAGTATGAAATCATCAAACACAACATTCACTGATTCCTGAATTGTCTTCAATCTAGGATTGTAGACTCTAAAGGAAGTACTATTGGCAGAGTATCCTACAAAGATGCATTTTTCACTTTTTGGATCAAATTTATTAAGATAATCCCTGTCATTTAGCAGATAACAGTCACATCCAAATTCATGAAAATGTGCAATATTTGGTTTCACACCCTTCAAGAGTTCATATGGAGTCATGTTAGTTCCAGGTCTGAGGTACACCCGGTTACTAATATGACAAGCAGTGTTTAAAGCTTCAGCCCAGAGTCTCTTGGATATATTTTTGGCATTCAGCATGACTCTGGCCATCTCTTGAAGTGTCCTGTTCTTCCTTTCAGCAATCCCATTCTGCTGAGGTGTCTTAGGTGCTGAGTATTCATGGAAAATTCCTTTAACATTGCAATAGTTATCAAAACTAGCATTCTCAAATTCTTTACCATGGTCAGACCTAATTTTAGTCACAGAAGAGCCATATAAGTTTTTAATACTAGCACAAAGAATTTTGAACTGATCAAAAGCTTCTGACTTTTCTTTAAGAAACTTTACCCAAGTATATCTAGAGAAGTCATCTACAATAACAAAGGCAAATTTCTTACCATTCAGACTACTCACCTCAATGGGACCCATCAAGTCCATATGTAACAGTTCAAAGCACCTACTAGATCTAGGATTAGCATTCTGTACCTGTAGGGGGGCATGAACTGCTCTAGTTTGTTTACCCTTGAGACAATCACCACAGACAAGCTTACCTGGGCAAGATAGCTTAGGTAAGCCTCTTACAACATCAACTTTTTGCAATTTCTCAAGGTTCCTGTAGTGAACATGTCCAAGTTTCCTATGCCATATAGATGCTTCATCTATTTTAGCATGGAAACACTCTGCTTCCTCTTGAGCTAGGTAGCAGTTGTCCTTGGACCGAGTACCTGTCATAACAAGTACATTATCACTATCATAAACATCACAAGATGAACTGTCAAATGTAACCAGCAAGTCATCATCACATAGTTGACTGATGCTGATTAAATTTGCCTGTAGCCCATCAACCAACAACACATCCTTCAGGGGTGGAAATCCATCAACATTCAGTGTCCCCTTTCCAATGATTTTCCCTTTTGTACCACCACCATAGGTCACAGTGCCAGTACTCAAGGAAACCATATTCACAAGATTGTCAATGTTGCCTGTCATGTGTCTTGAGCATCCACTGTCGAAGTACCACCTACCTGAAAGGTTAGAATACACAGCAGAGAAAACAACATTGCAAACAACTTTAATCTTAGGGGTCTTAACTTTTTCTACCCAAGTTCTACCTTTCTGTCCTGAACCTAATGTTGGTCTAACATCAGAAACTGCTGTTGTTCTAACATTGGGTTCAGTAACTGTTTTCTTACCACATTCTCTTATAAATTTTCTACAGAATGGTTTTATGTGGCCTGGTTGGTAACAGTATTGACAGATAAAAGTAGGTTTACTTCTCACAGTGTTGATGGTACCTAAACTCTTAGAATCAGATTCTTTAACAAAGCTAGAAGATAGATAGGCAGAATTTACAATAGAAGAGGAAGGTTTCTCAACAAATCCCAGACCACATGAACCTGAATTTCCCATGCTTAGTACCTCATCAAGTTTGGAAGTACCTGCATTCCATTTAGCTATGATCTGTGTGTCTTTCTTGAGTTTATCCTTTACCTCTTTCAACTCAGCTTCAGCTTTGTCAAGATCTCTTTCATAGAGTTTCAACATGTTTTTCAGACACTCGATGTCATGAGTCAGTGCTTTGTTCTTCTTTATGAGTTTCACATTCTCTCTCTCAAGCCTGAGGAATGTTGTGTGCAGATCATCAAGAATCTCCTCCTGGGATAATTCTTCTTCTTGGGAGTACTCTTCTTCTAGATCAACTGTACCATGAAAACAGTCAAAGTTAGTATCATCACAATCAGAGAGTTCATCAGAGATAACCTGGGAATCATTGATGTTCCAGTCTCCAAAAAAGATTTCCTGCTTTGCTGTTGGTTCACCAATGTTAGAGTAACATTGTGATCCTAGGCAATTTCTGGAGTCTTCATTGGTCCAGGTGATCCTTGTGCATAGCGCAACAGTTTTGATTTCCTCTGAGTGTTCTTCGGTACTTGTTCCAGATTCAAAATCATCTTCATTGAAGTCATCTACACAAACCCAATGAGAATTCCCTCTTGTTCTGAGGGTGTTAGCACATTCATGTTTATAGTGACCATACCCCTTACATTCATAGCACTGAACATCCTTTAATTTTTCTACATCTTGAGGTGTGCTCTTAGATGCCATGTACTTAACAAATTTAGGGGGCAATTTCTTGTAACCGGGGCCATCATTACCAGTTAGTTTTTCTTTCTGTTTACCTTTGAAACCTAATTTACTAAACTTTTTGGTAATATTGCCATAGTTAGAAGAGATCAACTCATATTCATCCTCATCACTACCTGCAGAATCTGAACTAGTTCCAAGAAGGGCTAAAGCTAATTGCTTGCTAGACTTTCCTAGGAATTCTAATTCAAATTCTTTCATAGTGTTCATCAAGGTCTGGAAACTCATGTTGGCAAGATCTTTAGACTCATTCATAGCAATTCTTTTGACTGTAAACTTAGAAGATAGTGTTCTAAAGGCTTTATACACCATGGTCTGATTAGGAATCACAAAACCTAAGTTCTGACATTGATTAGATATATCAAGAAGTTTCTCAAAATAACTATCAATAGTTTCCTCTTCTCCCATCTCAATCTTCTCAAAGTCTCTCAAAAGTTTCCTATACTTAGAATCCCTCACAGCCACATCACCCTCACAATGTAACTCAAGTGTTTCCCATGCAGCTTTAGCAGTATCACAAGTTTGAACAAGTTTAAACATATGATTACCTATCCAGCTAAAAATAGCATTGAGAGCCTTCTCATTGTAGTTGTAGAGAGCAATTTCAGCGGTTGTCCATTGTCCCCTTGGCTTTGGCACCAGGTCAGCATCTCCATCTCTTGGCAGATAAAGGATGGTATAGTCTTCTAGTACAGCTTCCCAAGCTTTGAGGTCGATGGATTTGATGTGGACTCTGAGTCTGATCTTCCAGTAGGCATAGTTGTTGGGACCTTCCAATACTGGCAACCTGCTGGTATTGGGGTTGGAGCTGTCCATCTTGTCGTATCAACGCCAAACACCGGTGAAGTTGGTGCTTGGCTCTGATACCAATTGAAATTGTGGATCGGGTTGATATGTTGTTGATGTTAACTTAACACTGAAGTTCTAACAGCAGTTTGTGTTCGCTGTTAGTTCGACGATGTTACTTTAACAGCAGACCAGAGTAACAGTTTGCAGCGGAATAAACAAACACGAATTTAAGAAGTGAATATAGGATTATATTAACTTCCGAGCCGTAGGCAAAATACCACAAGGGTTTAACAAAGGCGTTCTCACAACTCTCAAGCTCCTCACTCTCGAATTGTTCAAACTAAGCAAAGCACACAAGAGTTGCTTCGACTATCTCTAAAAGCTCCTCACTCTTAGATCTATTCTAACAACTTAAAAACTTTGCTAAAGCAAGACAACACTCAACAACTGTAAATTAATCTCTCGGATTGATTAGCTCTTGTCTCGTTCTTTGTCTTGATGTACTTCACACCTATATATAGGTTATTGATCTTCGACTTCAAGGTGTGTTGTACACGGTTGGTAATTCTCTTTGTTTCCTTCTCGAACTCCTCTTCCTTGTTCTCGCAGTCCTTCTTGAATAAAAGTTCCTTCGCCAGTGATCTAGCTAAGGAAAGACTCCTTCTTCAATTCAGGACTTTCCCTTGGAAGCTTTCCTAGTCGCACTAGACTTCTTCTTTCCTTTTATAAGCCGTTTGCTTTAATTAAGGAAACTTCTCATCTTGGAAACTTTGAGCGTCCAACCTAATGCAAGTTTGTTTCCTGAATAATAATCAAAGACAACTACAACTGTGGAACTCAGTTAGTTAAGTAAATAAGGCAAAACAATAATAATAAGGGAGAATTACACAAAGTACCCCTCAACTATGGGTAAATTACACAAAGTACCCCTCTTCTTTGGGAAATTACACAAACTACCCTTATGACCGATTTTTCGTAATTTTTTTATTTCAAACTATTGAATGTAAATTCATGCTCTTCAATTATTTTGCACAAAAAACAAAAAATAAGTCAAAATTATTGCATTAAACCTCATTTATCTCGTTTAAAAAGACAAAAAATATTGATAACAAATAATTTCTTCTAAAAAAAATAAATTATCTACGAATTTTAGTCTCTGCTATGATTTGAATTTGAAAGGTTGTCTTAATTATTTTAATTTTTTTGACCATAAGGGTAGTTTGTGTAATTTCCCAAAGAGGAGGGGTACTTTGTGTAATTTACCCATAGTTGAGGGGTAATTTGTGTAATTCTCCCTAATAATAATAATAACTAGATTGTAAAACAGTTTCTGGACGTGCAATGTTACTCTAACATTGAAAATCTCAATGTTATCCTAACATCCAGAAAACTTGCACTTTCACTTTGTTTTTTAGCTTTTTCAAGGCTAATCTCGGTCAACTTGATTTGTTCTAATCTAGTTCTCTGGATAGGACAAATCTCTCCTGTTTGTTCCATGCTACAGCGTAGAACATCATGGTTCCTCAATTCTCTTTTGTGAAAATTAAGGTATCTTGTAAGGGCGGCAATTCGCCCCTTAATACTCGTACATGCGTTTCCTTTCATAGGAGCCCAAATTATGAGATCCCAAATGTCATCCATCACTGGATCACTCATGTTTATGCGACACTCCTCTCATAAGGTAATTAAAGCGTTGCTATAAATAAATAAATAACCACATAAAATAAATAAACCATGCTCTGATACCATTTTCGAGTGCTATGAATAGACACCTTTAAAGTATGGGGTATAAGTGAAATATCTTAAAAGTTGAAGAAATCTTTGTAATAAAAGGTAGAGGGTATTAAGGTAATTGAGAGGGTGTTGTAGTAGTGCTCTATCTCCTAGCATCCATCTTCCCACCTTATAGATATCAATTCATTCTTCTCTCTCTGCTATTTCCTTGAACTGAAGTGGGGGCTAAATTAATGCCGAAATCGACTGGGATTGGTGGGTTGGAAATCAATTTGAGATTATTATTATTATTATAATATCTCTTTCAAATCCGTAAAATCTGATTCAATTGGTTTCCAATTCCACCCATCCCAATGGGTTTCGGATTTTTCCCTCTTTTCATTTTATGGTTCTTCGAATAAACAGATAATTTGTGAAATATTTATCATCAAATATATTTGGTTATCTAATGAAGCAAAGAATATGATTATTGTACATGCATGCTAAACTCAATCAATTCAGGGAGTTGACCATTTCCCTTATTGAAAAAAATATATGTGCACGTGCTGACGTGCAAATATATAGGAGTGTTAAATCTCATGATCAAGTAATTTATGTTTTATGAGATGAAATACAAGAATAAATGTCTGAACGAGAAGACTCACGTTGACCCATTCAGAGCCAGCCGTCCTACGCCTTTTCACTATGTTGTTTTGTTTTGTTTTGTCCAATTATTGATAAAGTGAGAACGACAAAGGAAACACAACACATTCTTTATTTTTTATTTTATGGAAAAAGATGACACACCTTTTATGTAACAAACATTTTACTCGACGTTCTTTGTGAGAAGACTCACGTTGACCCATTTTGTTGGTACTGTACTTTCGGTTGCGATTAATTACATTCATGTCCCAGGAGCACCTCGACTAAGTCGTTCTTTGAGGTTTTGCTGCCATTTACGCTACGAAAACTCACACCATTAGCATTACTAAACAAGTGGAATAACTCGTATATGTATAACTTCAGAGAGAAAGGTTAAAAGATGAAACAAACTATGTGGTTTCTGATATATAAATAATGTTCATATAATCATATTAAAAAATGTTTCAGAAGTCGTAAAAACTGAAGAAGTCAAGGAGAATCTCAAACACACAAACAAATTACAGTTTTCCTTTTCCTTTTGTCCCCTTTTGTGGTGAGGATTCGTCTAGTAGCCAATTATGAGTGTAAGAGGGGGGCAGTTTTTTGCCTATTTATCTTTTATGAGGGATTTTCTGCCATTTAAACGAGACACGGGCCGTTTTTGTGCTTTCTTTTGCCTCGAACGCGAGGGTATTTCCGCTATTAGTTTGAGATTTTCAGCCCGTTTACGTGTTATTGACTGAAATTAAGAGATCAATCTTAAGACAAAATCTATCCATGACTTTATTTCTGATTTCGGGACTAAACAGTGATTTGTTAATTGTTATACTTTATTTAAGTGTTGATCCCGTGATATCCCTTGTATTGTGCAGAACATGTAAAGTAAATACGAGAAATTGCAAACATTTAGCATGCTTGAGCCAATTATTTATCTTTGTTTCAAAACATTCCAACACTATGATGGTTTACTCTCTTTTCATTGACTTTGTGTTTCTCTCTTATTTCTACCAAGGCTATTGCTCGATCAAAACAAGAACTTGCTCTTCCCAGGTTGGATAAGCTCATGAATCTGACTCTATATGGTGCTATAATTGAAACACTACTGAAGTTGCTTCACTCTGCGCCATCTCTAATGTGTTTAGTTATAGCAACGGTAAGCCACACCAATTCCTCTCCTGTGTCTATTTATATTAAGATTACAACAAAGTAAGGATATTTTTCTTTCCTTTTTGTTTCACTTTCTTTTTCCTCTTTTTTTGAAAGTCAAAGCCAGTTTTGAGCTAAACTTCCACTTAGTGACATATTTTGCTGTTTTCACCAGCCTGCATTGCGTGATTAAAATTATGATGCGGTGGAGTCTGTGCCATCTTGTATTGCATCTCACCTGGAGGAAGTCGTGTTTTACTACTATAGCGGAAAGACACCCGAAGTTAATCTTGCAAAGTTTTTTTTAAGAATGCCGTAAAACTGAAGAAATGCATTGTGGTTACTGATTTAGAGAATGAAATGGTGGAGCAACTATCAATGCTTCCAAAAGTTTCGACTTGTTTGTTGATCTCTGGAGGTTGAGCCTGCTCTTCGTTAGAGAAGAACAAAAGAAGTTTTTCATTGTCTTGATACAATTCTGAATGATTATGTACATGAGCTGATTACCAACATCCGCATATAGAGAAGTTGCTTATTTCAGTGTTTGTGAATTCAAATGGTCAGAAAATTATGAGGGATTTTCTGCCATTTAAACGAGACACGGGCCGTTTTTGTGCTTTCTTTTGCCTCGAACACGAGGGTATTTCCGCTATTAGTTTGAGATTTTCAGCCCGTTTACGTGTTATTGACTGAAATTAAGAGATCAATCTTAAGACAAAATCTATCCATGACTTTATTTCTGATTTCGGGACTAAACAGTGATTTGTTAATTGTTATACTTTATTTAAGTGTTGATCCCGTGATATCCCTTGTATTGTGCAGAACATGTAAAGTAAATACGAGAAATTGCAAACATTTAGCATGCTTGAGCCAATTATTTATCTTTGTTTCAAAACATTCCAACACTATGATGGTTTACTCTCTTTTCATTGACTTTGTGTTTCTCTCTTATTTCTACCAAGGCTATTGCTCGATCAAAACAAGAACTTGCTCTTCCCAGGTTGGATAAGCTCATGAATCTGACTCTATATGGTGCTATAATTGAAACACTACTGAAGTTGCTTCACTCTGCGCCATCTCTAATGTGTTTAGTTATAGCAACGGTAAGCCACACCAATTCCTCTCCTGTGTCTATTTATATTAAGATTACAACAAAGTAAGGATATTTTTCTTTCCTTTTTGTTTCACTTTCTTTTTCCTCTTTTTTTGAAAGTCAAAGCCAGTTTTGAGCTAAACTTCCACTTAGTGACATATTTTGCTGTTTTCACCAGCCTGCATTGCGTGATTAAAATTATGATGCGGTGGAGTCTGTGCCATCTTGTATTGCATCTCACCTGGAGGAAGTCGTGTTTTACTACTATAGCGGAAAGACACCCGAAGTTAATCTTGCAAAGTTTTTTTTAAGAATGCCGTAAAACTGAAGAAATGCATTGTGGTTACTGATTTAGAGAATGAAATGGTGGAGCAACTATCAATGCTTCCAAAAGTTTCGACTTGTTTGTTGATCTCTGGAGGTTGAGCCTGCTCTTCGTTAGAGAAGAACAAAAGAAGTTTTTCATTGTCTTGATACAATTCTGAATGATTATGTACATGAGCTGATTACCAACATCCGCATATAGAGAAGTTGCTTATTTCAGTGTTTGTGAATTCAAATGGTCAGAAAATTATTGTTACTTTGGTGGTTTAACTTGTCAGCTCGTTTTAACCAAGAATTTTTGATCAAGGGAGGTAAATCTTCTTGACTTTTGTAAAGAGACGTGGTGGAGCGTTCTTTAATTTAGTTTGCGAAGGCCTTACGTTGATGTTTTACAGCCCCTATTGGAGTTTGACAGGAAATTACTATTTACACTTCCAATTGTCATTTTGTCTCTTAGCTATGGCACTTGAATTTCATATCTGGAATTTTTGTTGTGTTTGATAATCAAGAATGTTGTAGTGATTGTTTGGATTATGGATCCAAGCTTTGGGGTCTGAGCCATTTAACAGAGTGGACAGGCTTTATTTTTGTCACACATACTTTTTATGTCCTTTTGAAAGATACTGGAAAAAGAAATCTTTACAGGTCATAAACCTTCAGATATTGATCAATTCCAAAAAAAAAAAAGGAAATATTGGGTTGCTTGCAAGAGCTAATAAAAAGTGTTCATGGGGCTCCAAAGTCAATAAGTTATTTTCAATAGGCAGTATCAGGCAACATTCCCTATTATAAAACTTATGTGTATCACTGACCAAAATAAAACTGATGTGTGGTAGAGGTTTTACTCCTAAATACATGTCAATATCAGCGTTGTCAAGAGAAAATTGTGACACGATGCTATTTTGAATTGAATGAAACAACTATCAACAAAGAATAGATGGGGGAGTTTGATATTATAACTAGAACTCGTTTGCTTACAAATATTTTAGTAGCCTGTTAAAACACCCCTACTAATATACCTTCACGGATTAACAAGATTGGTGTCGATGGACTCTTCACGAATTTCACGGGTAGTCTCCATCATTATCTAGAATGGACGTTCCCATCTCGTATGCAAATGTTGATAGAGTGCTCAATAAGATTATGGCTATGATAAGATTCAAACACACTTAGATTATTCCTTCTTTTATTGGTGCATTTGCTCTTGTTTCCAATTCTTTGTTTCAAAGGATACTGTAAATAAGGGTGTCAGTCTTACTTTCTTTTTTCTTTTCGATTATTCAAAGAAATTGGACTGTTTTTTGGGATGGAGGAATACAAAGAGGACGTGAAACCGTAAGCACCAAGCGGGGCAAACATCGTTTTAAAGAGAAAAAAAATTAACTATTACATCAACTTTAAATACTGGTTTATTTTCTGTTTTACACCCGCTAGCTCAACATATGTCTAATCTTAGAAACTGGTTATTTATTTCTATTAGAAGTTTGGTGACGTTAACACTTTCAAAATGTTTATGGGGCTTAAAAGTGAGTAGATATGTATTTGCAAACACCTCCTAATATTTATCTATTAAAAAAACACCCCCTAATATACAATTTATTTTTATCGAGGCAAAAAATCAATTTAATGTGTGGTAGAGGTTTTACGAAAACTCAAAACTATTTAATCGATACCATTGAAATGGTCTAAACCAGTTTGCTTTTCCGGCTTTTGAGTAGTCCCTATATAGTCGTATATAGTATATAAATCATATTGATATTGCATGTAATTAAAATACTTGAAGACGTTTTTCGAATTTATACTGAGACTAAGAAAATATATATATATATATATATGTATATATATATAATGCATTTTCATATAGTTTTATGAACATTTCAAGTAAGACAAGTCTAGCAACTTGTAGGATTCTTTATCAACCTAGAATAGTCCATCACATTGTAGATTCACGTAACAAGAAGATTAGAAGAGTAAGATCTTATCGATCTCCACTATCTATGGAATATAAAATTATTATAAAAAGGAGAGTGTAATAGGAGTTTGATGAAAAATAAATTTGTAAGATCAATTAAGAGAAGTGGAAGAAAACACATATCGTTAAGCTATTACTCTTTATATCTTAGGATTTAGGTAATGAACTACTTCCAAAAATTTGATAATGCAATATGCAAAATAACAAAGTTAACTGGTGGGTATTAAGTTAATTATAAATTGGGCTATTCCTTTAGGGCTTTAGTAACGTAGTTAATGCTATTGCGCAGACTCCTCCTTCCACGTTAAAAGTAAAGATAGGTGCTCTTTTCACAGAATTTGATGGCGCTGGCCATAGACGTGGAGCTTATGAATAGTTCTCAACTTCTCATAGAAATAGGGCACCAATGCCGCTTGCATAAACAAATACAAAAGACTTCATGTTTTGAACATAAACATATCCAGATAAGTCCTTTTTCCAAGGATTGAAAACTATGGAAGCTAATCCATGTTCTGTCTTGCTGCACTACATTAAAGCTAATAGAGGTCAACTAGTAAAAAAGCCACTAACCTACTACTCATAAGAAGTCCACCACGCGCTAAATTATTCATTTCAATACCACCTGAAATTAATGTTAGTTAGTCGGGTTAACTAAAACATAGCTGCCATGAGAAGTGACTAGAAACAAAAAGACAACCGCTGAAAAAAAAAGCTTACCTTGGAGAGGAGACATATCTGCCAAGAGCTCACTTTTACCATACAAGAATCCAACGCCTTTAGGCCCACAAATCTGCATCATATTAATTTATTAACATCAAAAACTGGCCTAAAAGTTAATTATAGATTGGGATATTTTTCTATAAGGTGTTACCTTTTGCATGCTTGTGGTAAATACTTGAAACTACATAAAGTCCACATGATTTTTTTGGCTCAAGTCCACCATTACACCTACCGGAACGAGAACCAATTCTTGCACTTCAACTTCAGTCAAGATCCGTATAACGAGTACGATTATTGGATTAACAATATTGGTGTCGATGGATTCTTCACAGACTTCACGGGTAGTCTCCATCATTATCAGGAATGGACATCTCATGTCTCGTCTACAAATGTTGATAGAGTACTAAGATTATGGCTATGATATCAAGATTGAAACGCACTTCGATTATTCCTTCTTTTATTAGTCGCATCAAAGCATTTGCTCTTATTTTCGATTCTTTGTTTCAAATGATACTGTAAATAGGAGTGCCAGACTTTTTTTTTCTCGATTATTCGAAGAAATTGGACTATTTTTGTGGGATGTATCTGCGATGGAATAATATAAAGAGGTTGTGAAAATTATCAATGAATATATGAGAAATGCTGAAAATTATTTGGACCTTTTGGTGTTGATAAATAAGTTGGCTTTTAGGAGTACTATAAAACAGAAGTTTCATCTCGTGTCTAAAAGATTATTCTTTTATTTTTGACAAATATTTGATGTACTTTTGAAAATACTGGTCTCCTTCAAATATTGATCAACTCCAAAAATAAAATTAAGGGGTGCTTGAAGGAGCTAGCTTAAAGAAGTTTCTCTCGTGCTTTTTGCTTTAAAGTTACTATTGTGTCATAATTGTTCTTAATTGGTATCATTGTTTATTTAACGAATATATGCTTCTAATCTTAGAAACTTGTTATTTATTTCTCTTAGAAGTTGGTGACGTTAACGTTTCAATAAATCGATTCTGGGATGACTGGTGGATAGGAGACGGACCGTTATTTCGTCATCTCTCACAACCTCTGCGAGAGAGAGTGTCGAAGACTTTAAAGTGGCTGATTATTACACGCATGCCAATGGCTGGAATTGGAGTGCGCTCCAACACCTTCTTCCTCCGCGTCAACTAACTGATATTGCTAGTGTGTTTATTAATGGCAGGGACGATATTCCAGACTCTCCCCGATGGGGACTCACAATGTAAGTGATAGTCGTTTTTTTGTGAAATTTGCGTGCGATTTGCTTAATGTCGATGATAGCCCGCGATCCTCCTCGTGGAGTCTAGCTTGGAAGCTTCGAACTTGCCAAAAGGTTTGCACTTTTATTTGGCTTGCGTTACACGATAAGCTTCTTACCAATTAGAGACGAATGCATCGTCATCTTACAAATGACCCGTCATGCGCTCGCTATTCCAACACCACTGAGTTTCTTCTCCACCTTTTGCGTGACTGTCCTCATAGTCTACTTATTTGGGAAAAGTTCCTACCCCAGAGTTTTTCGGTCGTTTCTTCCATCTCCCTCTTTATGGCTAGCTTTGTGAAAACTTGTGTCAGCGCAAGTCGATTAACAATAAGTATGCTCCATGGGCAAATACCTTTGCCACATCTCGTTGGAAAATATGGTTATAGCGCTGCAAAAACATTTTTGATGATAACTTTATTTCTCTAGCATGTGCTGCTTGTTGGATTAGACAAATTGGTCGGGATGACACGGAGGCATGGGCAAAGCTTCGCACCATTCAGCATCCAAGTCGTTCCTCATCGGCTACTTGGCTTCGTTGGGATAGACCTCCTAATGGGATAGTTAAGATTAATGTTGATGGCAGTGGAAGAGGATTAAGATTAATTGCTTGCAGAGGAGTTGCTCGTGATACGGAGGGTCATTGGCTTTTTGATTCTCTGCTAACCTTTGCCGATCATCTTGCTAATATGTGATTAATTTCTTTATTAGACAATAGTGTATCTTAGGAAATATATTCTTGTTATATATTTTCTATCTTAGATTAGATGATCATATATTTGTATATCTTCCGTAATCATCTTTGTAACTTGTATAAGTATGTAATCTCTTGATCAATATAATATTATATCTCTTGTATGGTATCAAGACGTAAATCTCTCTAACGAGATCTTGATCCTATGACGAACCCTAACAACGAGTCCACCACATCCGACCACTCCACCGTCGGCAGCAACATTGACGCCTCTGCGTCCTCGTCTCAGTTGTTGCCACTCCATATAATGGCCAGCCCTTCTTACGATGGACAGGCGTTGATCCCCATTAACGTTCATCAACAACTACCGTTGCAACTCAATAGAGAAAACTTCGCCTCATGGCGTTCCCAAGTTCGTCACCTTCTTTATAGGTACGGACTCTTTGGCATTCTTGATGTAACCATCCCTAGTCCGCCTATGGGCTCCACTCCGAAAAGTATGGCTTATGAGTATTGGACACGTCAGGACTCTCTTCTTATTTCCCCTTGTTAGGATCTTGCACTCCTTTGATTGTCCATTTAATTCAAAATGCCAAATCTTTGGCGGATGCGTGGGATACGCTACAACGCTCTTACGCGAATAGTTCATGGTTGCGGGTGATGCAACTCAAGGATGATTTGACTAACATCAAGTTGGACTCCAATATTGTCTCTGAATTTCTCCAACTTGTCAAATCAAAAGTCGATGAACTGGCACTCATCGATGGACTTCTTAAAGACGATGAAATCACACTCTACGTGCTCAACGACCTCAGATCTGCCTACCGTGACATAGTAGGCCCCATTTTTGGTCGGGAACACCCTATCCAATTCCCGGAACTTCAAGACTTGCTACTCAGTCATGAGACTTATCTTCGTCGTCTTGAGCAAAGACGCATCCACTCTTGTTTCTACTGCGAGGGTGGTGTCCTCGCAGCCGCGCTCCAACTCTCGTAGATCAGGCCGTAATTGTGGAGGCTCGGGACGTGTTGTTCCAACGTGATCAACAACATGGTCAAATCCACGGGTTTTCTCATCCTACGCGAGACTTGTCGACTCCTTATCAGCCACCTCAGACTTTATGGTCATGGTGCGCGAACCTGTTGTCGCTACGCGCCGTCGCATGCTAAGTTTGTCACATCACATGTGGCTCAAACTCCTCCCAACACGGGTTGGCTAGTTGTATCAAAACCTACATGTACAAACCTTCAAAATATCTCACTTCAGTATAAACTAAGTATTTGTTCTAACTTCTAAGTTAGTTTTGTGATTGAATTTGCAAAACATTGACTACAACATGATGATGGATTAAAGTTTTAGTTTCATAAATATTGGCATATTTGAGAAAAACCATAAAAGTTATAGTTAAAATGAACACTGAAATATATGTATCCTTCGTTTCCAATATAAATTTTTTGGCCGAAGTGGAAGTTTAGATTTTTGTCTAGAAATGTCAATGTTCATAATTTCGCTGGTGGGCAACTTTTTTATAGGTTGGGTTTTGTTCCCTTACGCGAGCTCCCGACGAACACCTTTTATTATGGAGATTTCCCGATTGTGGATCCTCTTATTCGCCATTTTGTGAATGAATGACCTTATTTATAAAAAATCAATTGATATATGGGATGATAAAGCTAAGTACTCCTCAATTCACACTAACGAAATTTCAAATTTTGAAAGAGTTACATACCATAACCGCCAAGAGATACTACATAATTGAAGTGCTAAAAACGTTCATACACCACTAGCCTTATATTACACAATAACCGCTGATAATTATTAAAGATCCTCTAGTTAGATATTTTCATCTTGGTTATTTCTTCCAACAAAAACTTGGATTCAGTCGCGTAATCAATGGGAGCAACAACCCTGATCGTGATCCTCTGCCTCTTCTCGTTGTTGTACTCATGTGAAGTAACACTAACTCGGAAAAGATGAGGGACCCACGTTGCTTCCTTCAGTTTCATTTGAAAAGAATTGTCTCCGTCCTGAGATCTTAACTCATTTAGTTCACCGGCAGAGCATCCGATTATCTTTTCAGCTTGTTCATTGAAGAGGGAGAGGTAGGCTTCACCACTTGCATCAGAGACTTTAACCGCCATTATGTATCTATAAAATAAACAGGACAGCAGGGTCGGATTAGTACTATTCGTAAACATAGTTGAGATCTAACCAATGAACATAAAAGGATCTTTTAAGTTGTAATACCTCAAACTGCACTCTTCTTCATTCTTCTGGCATCCTTCACACCAGTAGCCAGACCCTACAGCTCCAGTGACTTTCTTGTTACATGTCTTGCAAGCTCGATGCCACATTGTTTGATCCGGTTTAACGTAGCTAATGTATGCTTTAATTGCAAAGAATACGGTTTGTGATAGAGAAAAAGATTAGAGACTAATGGAAAAAGGATCCAATTATGCTGTTCAATATGTATGCGTTCACTACATAGATTAGACAAAGAGATTCATCTTTTCTATTAAGTATGATAAAGTAGAACATATTTTAGTACCTTGTCTTCACCCAACAAAGGGTTGCTGGTGATATGAGCTAGAGAGACACTATCAGAGTACATAGACCGAGCACCACCTTGTGTGCTAGGGCTTAAGCCCGCACCTATGGAAGCTAAATGAGTTTCTTTGCCTTCAGAATCAAACTTGTATTGCCATTAATCAACGAGAAAACATTAAGAACTAATTACAAGTAGATATGCCATTCAAAGGTAAGTAAAAATGATACTGATTACACATTTCTTACCAAGATCTCAACTTTTTGGCTTCTGGTGTGTCTGGATTGACAACCACAACACTTTTGCTCAGTGTTGACAATGATACACCTAAATGAACACCAAATGTAAACATTTTTAAGTGCATTATTCTCAAATTACTAATGTCAATGAATGTACTAGTAAACATCCAATAGAACAATGAACTCGACTGCATACTATTAACTATAACAATTTAAATAAAGTACACGACTGCATGGATACAAAGAAAGCCCAAAGGCCCAAAACTGGTGCTTTAATTTTCCTTATCGACCCAATCAGTCTGGTGCCTAATAAATAAATCTAAAATGTAGCTAGAATAATATATGTACTTTGGATTATATCTAGAGCACGTTTGGTTACAAACCCACTGTTGAATCAATTTAATTTTATGTGCTACTATATTTCTGATTAGGTGTGATTAACATAGCTTTGGTTGTTGATACAACCCACAAAAATTCACTGTATATCCAACGCCTTATATAGCTTTGGTTTGCCATCTTACAACCCATTATAACACATCTTGTGCTGGAATGACAATTTTATCCCTTAACTTATTGGGACCCATCTATTAGTCAAATATCACTCAAAGTTCTCTTCAAAGTTCTAACAATTAATTCAATTTTGACGGGCAAACTATACTGAGTTCTGAAATTTCGCTTGACATTAACGGAAACACGACCAAGGTACGCGATTGTCGATTCTCACCCCTTAACGTTGGCAATTTTCTTATTTGAGGTATGCTTTTTTAAGTGCATTACATAATTTCAGTGATGTTAGTTAGGGTTTACTGTTCATATTTCGTCGGTTGTAATTATGGAATATCCATGGCGCGAATCAGTTGCTCCGTTTGACATTGGTATTTGACCGTAGCAGGTTGTATATTTGCCTTATTTGCTAGTTAATTATCAAATTACATAAGGTCAATTGTGGTGATTTTACTCAAGTTGTTTTATTTGAAGAATTAGATTGGGGTTCTTGTTACGTTTTGATCGATGTTAAGATGTATATATGGTAATAGATGTATGAATCTTCCGAATTACAGTACACATTAACAAGTTATTTTTGTTTGAATAAATGGGTATAATAAAGTGGTTAGTTAATGAAGGGGCTGCTTTTACATTGGTTGCTTCATGTCTGTGCTACACAACTGTTGGAATTTTCATCCTATGATTTTATGCGTTCAAATGTTTTTTTACTGCATTGAAGTATTGGAAATTCACGGGTAATAATATCATTGTCAGAAATGACAATTTGACGATCAATGCCATCCGGATCTATCCATCGCGTGTGGATGCAGGAAGAGGAACTTGCACTAATCGCAACCATGAGAACATGCATAGCAGAGGGCTGGAAGACGAGCACCGGATGGTGTCCTGGTTTCTATAATTTTATATTCCAAAATCTCGCTCATCAGTTTCCTCAAGCAAACTTTGAGTCTGTTGAAGTAATATTTAGGAGAATTTCCCGGTGGAAACACACTTTCATACTTTTACAGTCCTACAACAACAACCATGGTTTTGAGGGGTTGAGTGAAGCAACCAATACCATACAAATAATTGATGAAGAGTCATGGCAGGAGTACATCTCCGTAAGTTGTTTGTGTATAGGTCTATATTGAATGTTTAATACACAATTCTACTATATCTACCTAAAGGCTTTTCTTTTGTGGATTGTGCCTGCTATAGCATCCATGCGTTACAAGTCGTACCCTTACTACGATGATTGGGCTGCTCTTTTTGCTTAGTGGATTTCAACACATCCTACACCTTCTCTCAATAAGGTAATATATGGACTTGTGTTGGTTTCATATTTATCTTTGCTTTGTTATAACCATATCAACTGGTGTAAACCTTATCCTGATTGAATAAGCATAGGGCATGTCTGAAAAATATGAAATTTACATATTATTAAAAACTAAACGGATGATATTGTCTCAACATGTTTATCGATTACATAATTTAGAGTGTTTATATGAAATACTAAACTTGGAGACAAAGGAAATTTACTTATATATCATGGTGGCTATTGTTATTATCCATGCACCAGCCAATACAACCCACATCATCTGCACTTTCTTACGTTCCACCATCAATTCATGTTTAAGAATATTGTTGTGGTTTTTAATTCTCTTTGTCAATTCGATATCCTCGCTTGATGGCCGCAAATCATTGTTGCTCTCGGAATTCCCAGTTGATGCCTCCTCTTGATATTTGTTAATTTTACGTAGTAGTCCAGGAATAATTTGTTTAGCACGTGCGCACATCGGGTCGTCCTTCCTCCACCTTTCTACTTTCTCTCTCATCCACTATCCCACATATGATGCTTATGTCGTCCTCCCCACCACTGGATTCCTCATTGACGCCGACAACAGCCACTACGTCTCCTCTTTACAGTCTTCTAATAAATTACCTACCTTGATGCCTCGTTCAAACCCCTCTCCTGCAAAAACAACGTCGATTCTTGCTCATCTTTCTTTACAACTGGTCACGCTCTAATTCCCCCCCCCCCCCTCTCTCTCTCTCTCTCTCTCTCTCTCTCTCTCTCTCTCTCTCTCTCTCTCTCTCTCTCTCTCTCTCTCTCTCTCTCTCTCTCTCTCTCTCTCTCACTCACACACACACACACACACACACCATCTCCAGTCGCATCCTCGCCTTCTACAATATTTTCCAAACCTCCACCACCACCGCCGCCCCTACCTCATGTTTTCTCCCAAAAATCCCACGTCGGCGCCTACCCAATTTCCTCTCACCACGTGGCGAAGCTCTGATTTTTTTTGGGGGGGGCGAAATTGGGAGAGCAAAAAAAACAAAAGGGACCTTTGATGATTTACAACGGGGCCTCTAAGTGTGCAGTGTTAAACGTGTGGGGCAAGATAGGAAGAATTAAAAACTGAGAGAACTGTTTGCAATTTACAGCAAGCCTCATTGTAACTTATATGTCCTAAATAAACAAAGAGGAGTTTTTGGAAAAGCATAAGACTAAGAAGACCGTTTTAAAATTTACGGCGAACCAATAAGTTGGATAATATAAATATCTGGGCTAAAAATAAGAGAATTTAAACTTATTTGAGTTGCCTGCAATTTACAGCAAGGCCAAAAAGATTATTTTATAATTTACAATGGGTTCCTGTGCAAATAATAAAAAAAAGATTGGGGGCTAAATAGTAAGAATAAGATAAAAAGTTTAACATATGCGGCCTTCTTTCGCAAAATTTCCCCTTTTCCTTCCTTTGCTTTTTTTTCTTTTTTGGTCAAATGTTGCGGCTGCGCCTTTTTTCTTTGTTTAGCCTCATATATGAGAAAGTAATTACAGAAAAGAAGGGGGGCAAAATAGGAAGAGGCAAAAACTACAGGACGAAAATCGTCATGCTTTATAATATATTGGGAAAGCATAAAAATTAAGAAGACCATTCTAGAATTTACGACGGGACCAATAAGTTGAACAACATAAACTTTTGAGGCGAAAATAAAAGAATTTAAAACTAAAATGACCTTTCTGCAATTTATAGCGATGCTACTAAGTTAAATAGCATAATTGTGGGGGCAAATTTACAAGTAGAAGGACCATTCTGTAATTAACAATGGGACACTAAGTTATATAGCATAAACTTTGGGGGCAAGAATCAAAAAATCCAAAAGTTAAAAGGACCATTCAATATTTAAAGCGGGCTCCATAATTATCAATACGCAATAATCTATAGGTAGAGGGATCATTCTGCAATTAAAAAGGGACTCTAAGTTAAATAATATAAACGTTGAGGGTAGAAACCTAGAAATCCGAAAATAGAAGGACTTTAGTAAAAAAGTAAATAAAAAATAATTGGGGGGCAAAATAAGAAAAAAAAATTGAAGGACACAAAAATCAAGCTCTTTATTATACAGTAGTACTGTAGTAGATATATTATGTATTGATTTATTGAGAACGTGAATTTAACCCGGAGGATGGATTGTAAATAAATTTATTATTGTATAGAGTTCTCTAAATATTTCACAAACATATATCGTGTTGGTATTAAGTTAAATTTGAGCGAGATTTTTTTTTTTTATTTGGTGAACAAACGAAAGAAAACGCCCTTAGGCTACATCTTGCTCTAAAATACAAATACAAGAAGGAGGTGGAGAAGTCCAAAGACTTCGCTCTCCATCAATGCTCTTGGGTTGTTTCGCCATTGCATCCGCGAGTGTGTTCTTGGATCTCGGTATCCAACGAAATTCAATTGTCCATGGCTTACGAAGAAAAGCACGGCATTCCTCTAATTTCTCCTGTAGACAGTGATCCCTTAGAGAATAATCCTTAATGATATTATATGCCTCTCGACAGTCCGTCTCTACCTCAATGTTCTGAATCCGTTTCTCCCAAGCAATGCTCAATCCCACTCTAATCGCTTCCACCTCCGTTTCAAGCACTGTTGGACACGGTACACTTGCCGAAAATCCCCACAGCCATTGTCCATTCTCATCTCGATTCACCCCTCCTATAGCTCCGTTATTTTGTGAGCATATAACTCTCCCGTCAACGTTTAGCTTACACCAGTTTGATCTCGGCTTCTCCCATCCGTTGCTCTCCTTTTTGTCTAGCCTTTTGAAGATGTGTGCGAGATCCGTGGATGGTCTGTCCTTATGCAGCTGTACATGCTTATTCATGTTTTGGATAAGAGTATTCATATTTTATAACATAACTTATAAAAGGAAAAAACGACAATTGTGGATCAATGATACATTTAAATAAGTAAACTATAAACTACACATAAAGATAATTGCCAATGATGAGTTCAAGATAATTAAACGTTCTCATATTGAAATATCATCTTCAAGATTTTGAAGAATGATTTCCTTTTATCCCATCCTTTTGTTTTTTCTCATATGAAATTAAGTAGAGCGGTCCATAAGTAGTTAACATGGAAAATAACATGTCGCTTATAGTTGCCTGTAAGTTCACTGTAGCCTACGCATTTTCCACACATAATTGGAGGGTGGGATTTGTTTCCTTACGCGAGCTCCCGACAAACACCTTTTGTGATGGAGGTGTCCCAATTGTGGATCCTCTTATTCATCATTTTATGAATGAATGACCTTATTTATTAAAAAAAATCAATTGATATATGAGATGATAAAGTTAAGTACTCCTCAATTCACACTAACGAAAATTCAAATTTTGAAAGAGTTACATAACATAACCGCCAAGAGATACTACGTAATTGAAGTACTAAAATCCTACAGAACGTTCATAAACGCTAGCCTTATATTACACAAAAACCGCTGATAATTATTACATTAAGATCCTCTAGTTAGATACTTTCATCTTGGTTATTTCTTCCAACAAAAACTTGGATTCAGTCGCGTAATCAATGGGAGCAACAGCCCTGATCGTGATCCTCTGCCTCTTCTCGTTGTTGTACTCGTGTGGAGTAACGCTAACTCGGAAAAGATGAGGAACCCACGTTGCTTCCTTCAGTTTCATTTGAAAAGAATTGTCTCCGTCCTGAGATCTTAACTCGTTTAGTTCATCAGCAGAGCATCCAAGTATCTTCTCAGCTTGCTCATTGAAGAGGGAGAGGAAGGCTTCACCACTTGCATCAGAGACTTTAACAGCCATTATGTATCTATAAACAGGACAGAAGAGTCAAATCAGTACTATTAGTATCCATAGTTGGGATAAAATCGATGAAAATAAAAGGAGTTGATAAGTTATAATACCTTAAACTGCACTCTTCTTCATTCTTCTGGCATCCTTCACACCAGTAGCCAGACCCTACAGCTTCAGTGACTTTCTTGTTACATGTCTTGCAAGCTCGATACCACATTGTTTGATCTGGTTTAACGTAGCTAATGTATGCTTTAATCGCAAAGAATACCGGCTGTTATAGAGAAGAAAGATTAGAGACTAGAGAAAAAGGATCAGGTTATGCTGTTCAATATGTATACTTTCACTACTTCGGACTAGAGAAACAGATTCATCTTTTCTATTAAGTATGAGTATGATAAGGTAGATGATAATATTTTAGTACCTTGTCTTCACCCAACGAAGGGTTGCTGGTGATATGAGCCAGAGAGACTCTATCAGAGTACATAGACCGGGAACCACCCTGTGTGCTAGGGCTTAAGCCAGCACCTATGGAAGCTAAAGAAGTTTCTTTGCCTTCAGAATCAAACCTGTATTCCCATTAACCAACGAGAAAACATCAAGAGCTACTTACAAGCAGATATGACATGCAAAGGGATTACTGATTACACATTTCTTACCAAGATCTCAACTTTTTGGCTTCTGGTGTGTCTGGATTGACAACTACAACACTTTTGCTCAGTGCTGACAATGATACACCTGAATGAACACCAAATGAAAACATTTTTAAGTGAATACCATATGCATTACCTAATTCATCTATGCTGAGTTAAATGTTATCTTGATTTACCTTGAAAGTCACCAACTTTAAGAGATTTTATTGCGACAACAGGAGACGTGTCAGCCATATCCAGTAGTTCTTGTCCGATAGTTGTGGCAAGATCATTCCATAGAGACACCACTACAGTCTTCTTCCTGTAAAATTCACCCCCTAATATCAGATTTCATATTATATAGAACCATAAAAGTAACAAGTTCATACAGAGTAGAAGACATACGTCTCATCAGCAATGGTTATATCACGCTTTGGAATTGTCTCATTATTGATTTTCCTCCTGATACTCATTGTGGGAGACACACTTTGAACCACACCAATAACATCTGTAATTAACAACCAAAAAGCACATTATATTGCTGAAGACAGTGGATGCAACATTATGCTATTATAAAGAGACCACTTACCGATAAGCTCCCTTCCATTCACATATGGACCAAGTTCATCAATTGGGACAAAGTTGAATTTTGTTTCAGGAATGAAAGCAGCCTCATTGCTGGCTTCCTCAACTTCAGAGTTTTCATTTATAGTCATTTCATAGTCATTTTGAACAGTTTTAAATTGCTTGTTTGCAACTTTTAGAGATCCCTTTGATATGTAATAGACTTTTCCAATCTGGAATTTATCAAAGAACTTCCTTGCAGCGTCATTGAACATCGTGGCTTGAATTTGAGTGCCCTGAATTAGAAGGAATTCAAGGCATTAGTTACTGCATAAAATGATAAGATTAATGTATAATTTGGTAAATGAAAATTGTATTAGCCCTTACATCTTCATCTGTCAATTCTACATTGAAAACACAGCCTTCTCCTTTAGCATTCTTATAAGTACGCATGTTTCCTTTGCTGGTGACCCGGACTTTTATCATCCAGTTACCTTGATAGGGATTCAAGGAACAAAGAGGTTGGACTCTACGTGTCATTGCCATCCGGGAGGCAGGTGCCATGCTGTAATTCAACATATAAGAGCATTAGAACACTCGTCACTAAAACACGTGATCAGATAGCTATCTAAAAAACAACAAATTATAAACCAACAAAATCCAGCCAACTCAAAGCACTTTCAAGTTATGATCAGTACATTTAACATGAAACTAAATGCTTACTTTCTGCTTTGTTCATGGACAATTTGAGCAGCTGATTTAGCAACCATTTCTTGCTTTGGCTTCAAAACAATACCAGCAATCTCGCTTTTCAATTCACTCTGGAGACTGGTTTCCTGCTTAGGTTCTATTATCATCCCATTGTCCTCAGCTTTCACCTCATCCTTGTACTCCGCCTCAAGTGCAGGCGACACAGTTTCACACTTGGTTATGATCAAGAACCTGAAGGCAATCACAATTCACATCAGATACAGACTTATTAAAACTTACTAAAAAAAGGAAAGATAGAGACGGACACTTACTTTTCATTCTTTGTCGGAATGTCATTGAGAGTGTAGTCAAGTATCCGAATGAGACCCAAGTTCTGAATGTTACCAGATGTAACCTCAGACGACAAGGTAGACTGCAAAAGTGCCCTCACTTTCTTTTTCCCATCATTCGCCATAAACCTGTAGTAAATCAACAGTATGTAAAATTAAATCACACCCAATCAACTCAGTAATTAAACCAACCTAAACATTCAGTCAACTCTACTCGACTCACAGAACATACACATATTACTACAACAAATTGTATGCGAATAAAATGACAACCGTATTAACTCGAGACAGACATAACTCAAGCTGTCAGTAATTCTGAACATAAACACACTCATATCAATAAATGAATAAACCTACACAAATCTCGCATCTTCGCTGCTATTATTATATCCAACCGACCCAATACATCAAACGTTTGAATCAACATACACAATCAATCGATTCTAGAAGATTCACAAAACACTCGTTTAACTGCCTTTTACATAACAAAATTACACCTCACTTCACTGCCATCAAATCTAAACAGAAACAACACAATAATCCATTAAAACCCTAGATTTCAACACGTTCGACTAATTTTTCCGAATTAACACACAAATCATTTCCACACTACATTAATATATATATATATATATATATATATGTATATAGATATAAATCCAGCTCAACAAAACACACACACTCACGCATCAAAACCACAGATCTTAGAGCAGCAAAACATTTGGAAAAAAAAAACAAATCCAGCTCACAAACAAATAGATACATACATATGTACGTATATATCGAGATTCAGAACCACAGATCTTACAGCAGCATTATCATTTCAACACAAATAATTTTTTATTTTTTTAAAAAAATAAAAATAAATAAGCAGATCCAGCTGATCAACATATACATACACATATACACGAACACTACAGATCTATTTATTTACTATTTTTTCGAATAAAAAAAGTAACAAAAGGAAGATGAATTATACATGTATTTAGCACCGGTAGCCTTCAAGTCGGTGACCTGCACTACAATCTCCGGCATGTCGGAGGAGGAATCAGGGCACGGATTCGCGAGGATGAGCGAGATCGCATCTGACGTCATCTTGTTCGCCATTTTTTTTTCTTTTCTTTCTATTTTTTGTTAATTGAATTTGTGAGATTGAAAAATGTGTGTGTTGTGTTGTGTTGTGAAATGTGTGAGAGGGGGAATTTGTAATAATAGGTGGAAAGAATTTGGCGCGAAGGGTTTATTCAATTTTTGACTGAAATTTGTTTTTGGCGGGTGACGTTTTGATATAGTGGCGCCAAGGGCACTTTTGTCATTTCGTGATACGAAAATGCCAATGGGAATAGGTTAAAGAGATTCACTTTATTCATTGCCGTTTGTCTTGATTTTCTTCTTTTTTTACTTGGATGGCATTTTAGGAATAAAAATTATGTTTTTTTTTTCCATATTATTGAAAAACGAAATAAATTAAGTCCTATTTTTTGCCATATGTCCGTTGAAGAACATAATAAGATTTCTGATGACGTGGCAAAACTTATCATCCTAGACGATTGTAATTTTATGAGCCTTTTAATATATTTCAGTACACGTACAATAAACAAATTCATTAATAAAAAAAATTAAAATTAATAAAATATTGAGCTTAACTATATTATCCCTGACTAATTTTCTTGTAATCGTAGTGATTTAAGTCATAGTCGAGGCAAGTGCGATCCTTAATTCAAGTTCTTTTGTGCGTCATTTGCAAATATCATGTTAATTTTTGAATTAAATTAACAATTTGTATACATAAACAAATTGGAGATCGAATAAATAACTCTATAGAATCAATGATATTGGTCTTGTAACTCTTGTTGGCCAAAAACAAAATTTAAGTTCGTTACTAAATCAAACAATTGTACAGCTATAGTTTGTTGCTTGAGCACGTATTCGTGCAAAATCGAGTCTAGTGTCTATTTTATTTTTACGTGATAAAATTGAGTCTAGTGTTTATTTTTTAGTTGCGATATATGACGCCCTTTTTTGATTTCGTCTTGATTTTAATTGAAATTTGATTTAATTAATCTTTTGTTCATAAAAAAAAAATTGAAACTACCATTTTCACTTCCAAACAAACCTACTCTTTCTGTTCTTAATTGAGTCCCTTTTTATTTACATTTGTGATAGATATACTCTTCAAAAGGCAATAGGTTTCATCCTTTTCTTTTACTTTCCAGATACATCGCTAAAAAAATCCAATTATGAGCTTCAGGTTCAAGTATCTATAAATATTTAGCACATGTCGTCACATAAATATGGGATTAAATCTCTTATGCAAATTCTGATTCTCATCAGAATAATACCCAGAATATTCAGCTTTATAACATAGGTACTGGGAATATATCTGAAGTTGCATTATTATCTATCTGCCACACAAGACAAATCCACTTGCTTCAATAATTAAAAAGAAAACAAACTACCCTAGCAATACTTTGTCAAGAAAACAGTGTTTCATCTCCATATAGCCATTGGAAATCATGGAACACATTGCATCAAGAAATAATAGGAGTTATCATTGCAACTCACGTCAACTAACTTAGATCAGGCGATTGCATGTATCAACTAACAAAATTGCATAACAACAAAGTTCATTACTGAAAAACAAAATTTAGTGACAAGGGACATGTCTGACATTTCATATAATCTTAAAGGCTTAAAACTAAAATAGCCAAGAACAACATTAGCACTTAGAAAAGGGAAGTTCCTTTGCCCTTCTTATCTCCACCAATCTCGAAATGCTTGCACCTCTGCAAAGCCAAACAAAGGCATGTTAAGCATAAGCACGTATAGAGCCATAAAAACAAACATGTAAAACTAAATACCGGACCTTAATGGCGTGCTGGGAGACATGTTTGCAACCCTGGCACTGAAGCCTCAGCACGATCTTCTTTGTAGTTTTGGCCTAATCAAGAAAGACGAGAACCAGAGTTACTTATATGATAACACAATCAAAAGATTAGCCATAACAAACAAAACTGCCAAAGATTAAACTCACTTTAAGGTGATCCACACAACATAATACTTTCACTAACCTTTCTTACATATAAAACCATTTTGTACTGCCTACTAAAGTCCTACTAAGGGTCAGAGCATCTGCTAAACCTATTGGCGTACCGTGCAAGCAATAAATAAGAGGCAGGTTGGTAGCACATACATAATCTTATTAAGCAATATGTAATCTAAGGTGACTCGTGCCATTAGTGCATTTGGTAATATTCTAATACCAGGTCAAACAGATTTAACACGCAAGCCTTGTACAACGTAAGTACGGGATACAAAATAACTCAAACCCATAACGCAACATAGATTAAGTAGGAGAGAAACAAAGCTACCAAGCGCAACCATGTATTCATACAAATACCACAACGTAACCTGTATCTATTTTTCCAACATGTAGTCATTTCTTGGCTATCAAACGACCCATCAATAGCCAACAATAGTAAGTTTAATCATCACAAACACTAACAAGTAAATAGGTTTCACCTTCTTGTGAAAGACGGGCTTGGTCTGTCCACCGTATCCCGATTGCTTGCGATCATAACGCCTCTTTCCCTGAGCTGCCAAGCTATCTTTACCCTTCTTGTACTGAGTCACCTTGTGCAAGGTGTGCTTCTTGCACTCCTTCGACTTGCAGAAGGTTTTCTTAGTTTTCGGAACGTTCACCTGCAAAAACATAAATCACAAATAAGTCAAACAACTCCTCAATAAACTACTAAACATCACGGATAACAAAGCATAACGGATTAAAGCTTCTAAAACCTCATCAAAGAGTACCGAGACATTTCAATTTCCCACTACGTATTCACGGATCGTAAAAGTACCACAATCACTTTTACGAAACTCTCGGAACCTATCGTAATGATCACTAAACAGCTTCCAATATTTACCGAACCGTAACATCCATCGATACTAACGAAACACGCGTAACTGAACTAAAACATACATACTCTTAGTAGCTAACAGAAAACTAACTACAATGATCAATTGAACCTTATTTCTAACAACCTATGACACATCAATACATCAATACATACATACATACATACATACATACATATATACATACACATAACAAATTGCACTGAATAGAACAAATTCAGCTCAAAATTACCAATAATTCAATTCAATTAAAATCCAAATCCAAATCACCTAAAAACTTAAAAACAGTATCATACAAGTTAAAAACAAATCTAACAGCATATAATAATGAATATATTAAACGAAAAATAAAATAGAGAGTGCGAATTTCACCATGGCTAGCTCGTGAGGGTGCTGCAGATTGGGATTTGAGTTTCTTCAAAATGCAGTGTACTGCAAACCCTAGAAAAATTGGGGTTTGATAAATGAAGCGGCCCATTAACGAAATTGGGCCTATTTTAGCTTTTGGGCCTAAATTGACGGGTCAGGCAGGAGTGTTTGTAATTTGACCCTGTTGATAATTTGCACAAACATACCACTTTGTTTGTAAAATCACATTAGCCACTCGTGTTGATGTATAAAACTCTCACAATCATCCACTTATGTCCTTATTGATTATTATGAATTTTAAGAAATTCGTGTCTTAGGACCAAATACAAAAAATAAGGGCAATTCGTATAATTTAACCACACTTCACGGACCACGATAGTAGGTGTCAAACTGAAACGAAATATTGGTTTGCTTCGAGTACCTTTTAAGACATTAAGTTGGGTGGGGCATGCCATCTATGCTACACTAACTTGTTGTCACAAATCGTGGTGTCGCTCTAAGAAATAACCTCAAAAATAAGTTCACTATGCGGTTTTATTGAGAAGGACTTACGCAACAACTTAAACTCAAAGGTTGCTCGGTGACTTGGGTCTTAGTCCTACCTAAATACTGACCTATGAACAGGGTTATCAAGGATGCTGATTTTCATCGTGGACAATTTATTATGAGCTCAACCCATCATCGCGGTCCATGAAACTTACTCCCTCGTGAAACACAAAAATGAGCATTGATTTCCCCTAAGAGTTTCTCCCCCTAGATCATATTTTTCTAATTAATCATCTATGATCAATTCAACAATCATTTGACATTGAGTAAACAATTTCTGCGAGAAATTTTTACCTAGGCTTAAGCGTTGTGCCCAATTCTATCACGTATATTGCATGGGTATCATACACATGTGAGGAGATTGGGTACAATGCTTAAGTCTATCTAAGACACTCCCAGTTTCTTTCTGCTATAAAATAGAGTTTTATAGCAGCTTACAAAGTTACGAGGTTAATTTTATTGCTTAATCATTAATCTATATAAACCATTGTTTTTACTGGTAACAAATCAGGAGACAAGATTGGTCAAACAAACTGTGGTCCATGCAACAACAGTAACTCCTTAACATCGAAGAGTCAATGCACCCCAAATGAGTGATGGAGAATAAAAGAAAGAAAAAGAGCAAACCAAACCCATTCATCATTAAATATGTTTGACAATGAGACTTCAGAGTCTACTCCCATTATATGTAATAAAATAAAAAGTACACCAAAATCTTTCTAAATGAGATATTATCATATAATAACAAAGTGTAATTTACCAAGAAAACTCCACATTATATAGTTTGTAGTAACTTTTCTCCCATATTCTTGTTGGGCAAGGAGGTTTTTTTCCCTAAAAAACGCGTGAGCCCCTCTCCCTGTCTCTCTCTCTCTCTCTACAAATACATGTGATTAAAGACCAGTCTGTATAACTTTTCCATTTTAGAAATTAGAGCATGCAAGTCAAGGAACAAGAAAACCTTGGGTGAACTCAGGTTTTGTGCCAAAATTCATAGATATTTGCTTGTATATGTAGTAGTCGTTGTGTATATGAACTTATCGTCACTATTTTATTCGTGTTGCTTCGTATTTTCAAGACAGACAGAAGCTTCCCATGTGTATTATAGTGTACTACAGAGTTATATTTGTGCTCATTCATCTTTTTTCATCTTTTTGTAGAAATTTGAGTGGAATTTAATCTGCAAAAGGAAAATAAAAAGTTTCAATCTTTTAGTGTGATTTTCAAGTCAAGCATTCAAATTTGGGAGGCTGTGGAAGTCAGTCAGTCTCTAGTTCTGGTCAATACCCCTTTTTGTGTGGGACATTAAGCCTTGAAATTCAGTTAATAGCTTCATATTACCAACACATTTAGTTGTTAAGAGCAAAAAAAAAAAGTGAACTTCATTAAGTTCATACAATGGAGGATTCTGAACCGAGGGGTGAAATTCTCGATGGCGAACAGCATCTTATTGCAGCAGCCTACCACATTTTGAAGGCCCTCGAGTCCAAGAATTTGAGCAATGACATGAGAAGAATGATATCAGATCTCGACATCCATATGTCGCCGGTAGCCAGATTCAGCGACGGCGAAGTAGAAAACTACAGGGAGTTTGACGACCGGTTAAGGTTGTCGCGGAGCGCAATCATGAGTTTGCATTCAAGCCATTCCAAGATATGGGATTCTGGTCCCGCGATAGTTTCAAACTACTTACAAGCTGTCGATGATGTCCAAAAGTTAACGAGGAGTTTGGAAAACGCACCTTTGAGGAGAAGTAGGAGAGTGAAGGAGCTTCTTGATCAAGCTCAGAGTGTTGTGCAAATGGCAATGGTCAGGCTCCAAGATGAACTGATCCATATTCTTATTCAGAATAAGCGCTGTTTTGAGCACGAACGAGTTTTGTATCGTTCGAGTGAAGAGGTTCCGGTATTTGAGGAGTCGATGTCTTTTCAGGAAGATGAGTCAATTGAGATTGGCTCTCCAAGGGAGAGCAGCAGCACAGGGATCGAGGAATATGTGCTTGATTTGGTCCATCCAGACGTCGTTCCTGAAATCAAATCGATAGCGGATACAATGTTTGCTTCGGATTATAGTCAAGAGTTTTGCCAGGCGTTTGTTGGATTTTGGAGGGGTTCGTTAGCCGAACATCTGACGGTTCTAGATGTAGAACAGCTCAGCATTGAAGATGTGTACCAAATGGAGTGGGAATGCCTGAACTCCAGGATCAGGAAATGGCGCCGTGCAATTAAGAGCTTCGTTGGCATTTATCTAGCTAGTGTGAAAAGGCTTTTCGATCAAGTTCTAGGAAATCACGGCCGTTCTACAAGTTTGAAGTGCTTCATTGAGGCATCAAAGGCTCCCATTTTTTCCCTCTTGAATTTCGGCCATGCTGTGGCGATCGGACCCCATCGACCAGAACGGCTCTACTGCTTACTAGACATGTACGAGGCTATCTCTGCACTTGCTCCTGACATAGAATCTTTGTTTCCACACGAGATTGGGTCCTTGTTTAGGACAGAGTTCCACCAGCTCCTAAAATGTCTAGGCGATTCAGCAATGATCATCCTTAAGGGGTTCGCTAACTATATCTCTGCGTACCCTTCCATGACCCCTTATCTAAATGGTGGCGTTCACCCTCTGACAAAATACGTCATGAACTACATTTTATGGTTCCCGGAATATGGTAATACCCTCACTCTACTTCTTCAAGCTCAAGGCATGGACCGAGGAGAATCTTCAGACTCTTGTCCGAACATATATTGTCCCGTTGCTGACCAACTACAGTTCTTGATGTCAGTGTTAGAAGCCAACTTAGAAGACAAGTCTAACTTATACAAAGATAGTTCTCTAAAGCACATCTTCATGATGAACAATATCCATTACATGGTTCAGAAGATCAGGAATTCGGAGATCAGTACTTACTTTGGGGACGAATGGATCAAATCCCATACAGCAAAATTCAGGAAACACGCCACTTACTATGAAAGATTCACTTGGGGTTCAATATTGCCATTGATACAACATGATGGGAAAACGAGTAAGGCGGTTCTAAAGGCAAGGTGCCGAGACTTCTCTGCTGCTTTCGAGGAAGTATACAAGAATCAAACAAGATGGTGTGTCCCAGACTCTGGGCTTCGCGAAGACCTGAGGATCTCGGCTTCAAAAACAGTAATCCATGCATATAGGTTCTTTTTAAGCAAGATAACTTGTTGTGTTGGTGAAAAGCACATTAAGTACACTGAACAGAACTTGGAGATGTATATCCTTGATCTTCTTGAGGGTTCATCAAAGTCATTGAACCATTCAAAGAAGAAGTGAATTTGAACTATTGTAGTAATTTCAGAGCAGAATTTCATTTCAGATTGTTAGCCATTTGGATCTTGTGATTAGTTGTTGCATTTCACACTATTCCCTCTTGTATTAATAAGTTTCTGACAAGTAAAAGTGTTGTAGGAAAGATCAGTATAGTGGAATTGGTATTATTTCTTCTAGTTCTGTTTTCTGCTAAAATGATTATATTCTGTATATGGTATTGTATTCCATCAAAGTTCAGTAATCTCAGTAAAGGTTGATTGAAGTAGAGGCTACTGAGTTTATGCAGTTAATACGGCCTAACGTCTGCATTTCAGATTGTTCTGTACTTGTTTACACGTTAAACGGCTAGGTACTGTCAAGAAGAGAAACAAATATTCCAGATTATAAAATTCTGTAATACATTCGAAAATAGGATATCTGGTATAGCATTTTAACCGGATTTCATGCAGAGGAACTGGTTGTTTTCCGGCAGCAAACATTGTTCAATTCATGCTAAGATTCCAGTACTACCTCAAATGAAAGCTGCATTGATGTGCAATGCATGCTTCGACTCCATAGGAAAAAGTATGGAGTCGAGAATAAGGTTTTCTTATTCACTCAATTCGATGTTTCAACGATTGATGTATGCATTAGCTTTTCCTCTACAAAAAATGGACTACAATCAGTAACCAGAAAAAAGAAAAAAACTGAATTCAAAACATCCACGCGGTTCAAAAAATACAAACTATCTCCCACCTTTAAATGAACTTCGACTCTAATCTCATATAATCTACTTATGTAACACAAACTCTGAAAGCTGCCAATTGGTTTGCTTCATTTCATAGTTTTTCCTTTTCAACTGAATGTTACAATGTTAGTTAGCTCCCTTACCAACTGGAAGCTGATACAATTTTGAGACAGTCTAAAACTTATTCATCAAACTGAGATTTGAGCATCAGTTTTGAACTATTATGGAAATAGAAAGCACCAGTTGATTTCATCAGCCCGTCGACCAATATTTCCACAGTACATCACACAGAGAGACTTATCAAGAGCAAATTGAAGCGCAATGGAGCGTAGAATACAAAGATCTCGTCTTCTTTACAAGATCTATAGAAGAATATAGCTATCGGAATTCATTTGCTTGAACTGCACATCGACATGTATGAAAACTCTGGCACTCAAGCGAAGCGACATTACTATCAGAAAATTCTCTAGTAACTTCTTACATTGCTAAAACATCAAAAGGTTTGTCGAACATTGTACAACAAACACTTCAAGCAAGAGCCGAGTCAACAAATAGAACAACACACCTAGCAATACAGAAAACGGGAGGGCAGGCAATGCCTTCCGATAAACCGCAAGAAGCATCAACGTCAAACCAAGACCAGCTATGATCGCCAGGTAGCAAGCATATACCGTCATGAAATCATACATAGCGGCTCTACCAACAAGCACACTGTAAAAGATGAAGTCACCAAGCCCAAGCTTAATCGCCCCAGACGAACCCAATCCAATCCCTTCCAACGCAAAGTTCTCGCTCGCATCCTCAGCCGAATTCATCCGCACACTAATCCTATCTTGAATAAGCGGCGCAGCAAGCTCAGAATCCCCCCTTGAAACCCGACCCTCCTCTGCGTCAACGATATCAACGCCACCCTCATTTCCTCCAACCCCAACCGAATAATCCGGCCCACGACTAGAAACCGAACGGTTCTCTACTCTAACCCCTCGATCTTCACCCTCTCTCCACACCCTCCTCACACCACCCGGACCAACATCGTCACCAACAACCGGTCGAGCCTCGTAAACCAAAGCCGGAATATCCTCGTCCCGCGACATAGCGAGCTCAACCAAGAGCTTCAACGGCCCACCGGGCAACAAAACCGCCGCGAGATCATACAACGCCATCGCAACCAAAAGCACCCACGTCGTCCACTCCGGCAACATCGTGAACCAATACGCCACCAACATCCCAATCACCACCAAATAACTCTGGGTCACAAAAATCGCCATTTTCGAGGTAAATACCGCCACAACACCAATTACAGTAAAATTAAACCACAACACACCAAATGTAACACAATCAATTGGCAAACTAAAATACCCAATCAGCAAAAGTGCCACCTCACCTCCCATGAACCCTAATACTAAAAAAGAGGAGAACCCCATGTAGTATTTCAAGAAGCTGGTGCATCTGAGGTAGAACAACAGGACCAATAGGAAAGTGACAGCTGTCACGACGGCAACGAAGATTAGGGAGTTCAAGATTGCACCTTTGAGCTTTTCCCACGTGGGATCGGAGGGGGATTCGGTGTAGGCGACAGTGGCCATGGATGAGATTGATGATGACGTGGAGGAATCTGTGTTGAGGATTGATACGAGGATTACTACTAATAACATGCAAATTGAAACTGGGGTTATGATTCTGATGATTTCTTCGCCTAGTGTTGAGATTAGGGATTTGGGTTTTGGATTTTGATCCATTTATTTGTGGATTGGAATTTGGAAGTGTTTGATTTTGGGGAGTGAGGTTAAGGATGTTGGGTGTTCTTGAACAGGTTTAGAATTTAGGAAGAGGTCTGGGAAATTATGGAAAGAGCCCTTAAGTTTGGAGAAATTGTAATGTATAATTTATTAAGTTGTATGCTATGATGCATCGGCCGAAAACAAGTGCGTTCATGTCGGATATGATCGAGTCGTTTGTTTGTGCAAATATTGGGTCTAGTAATATAAATGGGTTGTTGACCACCATGATGCATGGATGGGAGAAATATGTCAGATTGGGTCGAGTCATCTGTTGGTGTAAGACGGACCAAGTAATATGAATCTCTATTAAGAATTTGTAAGAAAAATCGTGACCTCAAGTTTGGAGAAATTGAAAAGCATTTAACTCACATGCCATGTAGCACCAAACGGAAAACCATCGATAAAAGTGTATTTATCTCAATAGTTAAGTGTATTTATCTCGATAGTAGGATTTGTTTTCCTGATATACTAAATACTATACGTCTTTTTTTATTAACGTAGGAACAACATTCATAAGAATATGAATTTGTTTTAAGTTTTCGCGACACAATCTTGGTGTCATATATCGTGTTCGTATCTACGTGTTTATATGTGATTTATATCAACTCATCAAATGATTTCGGTCTCGTGAACCTATTCAAGTTCTAGTAGAAATAAGTTAAGTTGTAAGTGAAAAAGCGTATTTTGTGATGACATTAACTCGCGTCATTGAACTAAAAATATATATTCACATATTGTAAGTACCACAAATCATCAATTACCAAAACGTTATAAATTTATTTGATCAAAGTACACATTTTACGTACATATTATGACATGGTGAGAACAAAGTGCGAGAAACTTTTTTTTTGTCCTTTTGAAAGAAATGATCGAAGATCCATTAGTGTTTCTCTCTGTTTAAATTTTACTAGTGGAAAGAAGTGAAAGTAAAATTTATACTTTTTGCATGAACTACAATAACAACCAACCAGCAAGTATATGTATTAACTATTAAACATTGATCAACATTCTCAATTGTGTTTAACATCTTGAGAAGACTTTTCAACTGCCATTTTCATGCCTCACAAACTCTCTAGTCCTCAAAGTTCAAGAATAAACAAGCCTCAACGTCCTCAAATATCCGGAAATTTCACTCCATCAGTCGATACACCAAATGATACTGATGGTAGGACACAAATTTCCAGCAAAATCATGGATCAGGCATGCTCATCATATTTTCGACTAAGTTTACAATGAAAAACTGAAGAACGAAAGATTTCATGCAGCGATATATGAATGAGACAATCCACTCATTAGGGCTAGTGCTCTTCAGGTTCTCTCAGCGGAAAAGCCTTGGAACTGATCTTTTCGGTATTTTTCCATCAAGTTTTAATCTTCTATACGCCTCTCTGACGTGGCAAGGCCTGATTGGTCCTTCGTCCCCTCTCTCAGCCATGACCATTCTAGCTGCAAGTCATAGTTCCATGGTCAAATCCCGTAGTTAAGTTTGTACTCCTACTCACATGATAAAGTTTATAGAGTGTATTTAACTTCTAGTCCCCCAAAAGCAAGAGAGAAAGAAGGCTACATACCTGTTTCAACAAGCTCCCCCACAAACATTTTTGCTATTCCAGACGCCACAATAGTCATAGGAATAGAAATTTTAGCACTTCCTGTTATGCTTGTTAATAACTGCATCAGAATTATAACAAAGAAGCTTTGTGAATGTCATGCTTCAGCAATATTCTCCGGAACAACAGAAGATGATGTGGATAATTACTCTGCTCACCAATAACAAAAGAAAAATTCAAATCTCTTTACAGTTCAAAACTTTGGAAATCTAATACTTTATACCAAACAGCATTATTTTGCTTTGATTATGCATGTGGCTACCTAAAACTATGTTGTGGGAGAAGGGGGGTTAACTGGGGGCTTGTGTGTGTTCGCGTGTGTGGATGATCGACTATGAATACAGTAATGAGTTGATGCCTACCCGTTTCATGGTAGATTTCTGAAATCCAGATCTTCTAAATGATTCGTACCGACTCATCTGCTCGCCTGTAAACTGCGCTAAAATTGCCCTGTGGAAGAAATGAATATAAATGAACTAAAAATCAGAATAGAAAAGAGGAGACAAGACAGATAACTTAATACCCATCACAACAATGCACAACAGACTATGTCAAAATCATTATTGTTCTTATTTCTATCAAGGAGCAACACCAATGACATGTTTTTTTGGCAAAGTAAGAAGTATAATAAGAGCAAAAAGACACAATTGCCATTACCAGTAGTAAAGAATTAAATGAACTCAATTTCTGGCCATTATTTTCTTATTTCCATATACTTGACAACTTTAGTCCTAGGTAAGGGAACAAATGTAACGAAAAAAGAAATAAGTAGGCCAATTCCACTCTATAGAAAGATGCAGCATCAGCAGTACCACTAGGTTCGTGTTTATCGTGTCTCCCGGTAATAGAATGAATACATGTCTCATATTACCAGAGGAGTTAAGAATCAGCAGTTAAAAAATGATCGTGGTTACAAGTGGTATGAAAAAGAAAAAATAGACAAGGGGTCAGAACCAAGAAAACGAAACGAGGAGATGAAAGATATCAAATTTCAATGACATAGTGAAGTTTATCAGTTTTTTGCTTGAACTCCAATTCAAAATCTTATATAGTAGAAGCAAGATAGAGTTTTGGGGAATCATAACCTACTCAAGATATGAAACCCACAAAGAAGAGGTACAGTGAATCAAATATCTATAGCAAATTTAAAAGCCTGCAGTGGACATACACATGGTTCTAAAGTGAATATAAGAACTTTGTTGAGGTTGTGCATGTAAATTAGTGTCCTTACTGCATTTTAGCCAATTTAGCAGGATCGCTACTAGATGAGAGCTTGCTAAGCTCAACATCCATATTGTCTTCTTCTTCTTCCTCGTCCTCTTCTTTGGATTTGCCAGCTGGACCGGCAGTCACCGTGGAGGCTGATGCGACCATAGATGTAGAAGGATCTGTGGTATGAGCGTTGGGATTTGCATCAAGATCTCCATCAGCATTTACAATGGGGCCAGCTGACGTTTGTGTTTCATTTTCATCAAGGCCGACAGGGGACTCCGGCGGTGATTCGTCTTGCTCTTCAAACGCTATCTCGAATGGATCTTTGGATTTCTTCATACCTGTTGGCAAAAAAAAAAAAAAATGCTTTCAAGAATATTACTCATCCGTATTTTAGGATACATTACATACTAGTAGCATACATTATCTGTGAAATAATTTCCACTTTTGGATCCTTTAAAGTCACTTTGTCCTACTAATGTTGAAATTTGATACAAATAACAGCATTTACTAATTTAAATTAGAATGTGCCCAATATCAAAACATGGAAATGCATATACGAATTCCTAAAAGCAATGTCAGTACTTCGGCTCAAACTAAGGCCGCATGATGAGTGGGTGGACTAATAGCCTAACAGAGACAGTCCTACAAGGACAAATTTACTTTGAGAATATCATCACATCCAAATATAGGCAGTGAAGCCAACTAGGCTAACAATCTACAGTCCCGTCTTATCAGGATTCAGGAATGAACATCACTAATGGCTGGTTACACTAGCAAGATGTGCGAGCCCGAACCTGAAATTTTAGATGACTAATAACTTATTGCTTTTTTGAGGGTCAATTACTTAAATCTTCTCTATATTCTACACATCCAACATCAGAGTCTTCGGCTTAACCCGTGCATACAGATCACATTACTCATTACCAATTCAATAGCCGTCATATATTTCACACCGAATACTGATGATTACCGAACGCTCGCCTCTCTTCTTCGTTTACTACTCTATTTAGCACAAGTAGATAAATCGATGTCGTCAATGGAACATAGAACCCTAATGCCTATATCACACAGCCGGAGTGGAGCATAACGATCAAAGACGAAAAATTCACAGTGCTTTAACTTCAATTAACATCAATTTTATCACAAATACGACAACAATTTCGGTACAAGAATTGTATCGCTAAATTGAAAGTAGAATCGATACCAATTACCAATTAAACATTCATTAAAATCACAACAACAAATACAAAATACAGAATATAATTACCGTTCGGTTTACCGGGAAATCTGCTGCCGGAGTTCCGTACCGGTGCTCGGAGTATAGAGCAAAAGGGCTAAAGTTATATGAAATTTTGACACTTTTATATAGGCATCTTTCTGTGTTTCCTTTTTTGCAAACTGGCCCCTATATTGTGTTTTAATTTGTAAATTGCCCATGGAAAAACTAAATAGTATAATATCACTTAATCCCTAGAGACAGTTTTCATTCAACTGTTTTACCGCCTATCCAGTAGACTGTTTGGTTAGTAATAATGTATATTCAAATAAAAGAACTTAATTTCTTAAGGATCGAGATTAGCTATCTCACGGACAATCCCGAGATTGAGGTTCTGGCCAAACGAATACGAAATACGCCATTTAAACTAAACTAGTTATAGCTATGAATTAGACGGTTTATCTCACTTAATATTTGGTATAATTATTATATTTAATGAGCAAAGTTTCTTTTATTTTTGGCAATTCCATTTTCTTTTAAATTATACTTATTTCTTTGAAATATTATAAGTAGAGTATGAAAGAAAGACATATTTCGGAAAATTATAATTTGATTTCAAAATTTAGTTCTTATTTCTGTTTTTTTTTCAAATTTTAAATATTAAATAAAACGATGTGCAAATTTTAAGGAACAAATGGGTGTGAATGTCTCTTTTTGTACAAACAATATATGTTCAACATCTGTGTACCAATTTAAGCTCATAATAACTCAAGGCATGATGAAATATCATAGCTTACGATCACCCATTTCTAAATAACACGATACATAAGGATTTGATACCTCATTTATGTTAAGGAGAAAAAAAATCTCATTGAATACAAGTTCAATCATTGCTTACCCTACTTTAATTTTACCGATTAGCGAGATTTACAGGCTATTACACCAGCTCGCATGCAAGGATTGCGGCTCAAATTCTCAGATTCACTCATCATAGAAAAAGAAAAAAAGGACAAGATAGTCATTCAAAAATCAGTGATTGATAAAGTTATGAACGATATTAGACGACTTATTACAAAACTGCACAATAAGTTAAAGGGCTTTCCGCATGTCTTACATTTCAGTACAAAGCGAACTCACGAGTTCTACACATCGTAAGTATTTCTCCATTTCTATACAGTAACATCACTTTCCCATACATAAAATTGTTTTCCTTCTTATTCATGTTTAAGAGGTTACTTGAAGGATGAAAAAAAGTTATGAACGATATTAGACGACTTATTACAAAACTGCACAATAAGTTAAAGGGCTTTCCGCATGTCTTACATTTCAGTTCAAAGCGAACTCACGAGTTCTACACATCGTAAGTATTTCTCCATTTCTATACAGTAACATCACTTTCCCATACATAAAATTGTTTTCCTTCTTATTCATGTTTAAGAGGTTACTTGAAGGATGAAAAAAAGTTAATGGTGTCTTTGAGAGCATAGATAAATTCATCGACATCTTCTCTTGTGTTGTAGAAATGGAGGCTCGCCCGAGCACTGGCATTCACCCCCAGGAACCGATGAAGTGGCTGAGCGCAATGGTGCCCTGATCTAATAGCCACACTATGCTGAAAATTATATAGGGGGAGAAGTGACGAGTTAGTGTTCTCGAGATAAGCAAAAAAGATAGGAAGACGCGTTGTGTGCAAATTTCACTTCTTAATATCATTTTGAGAAAAGCTAAGAAAATTCAAGCAAAGGAAGGGAATGTTTGTTTACTTGTTGGTCGATAAAAGTGGCAATATCTGTTGGGTGAATATCTTCCACGTTGAAAGAACAAAGTGCTGCTCTGTTCACGGATTTTGAAGGTGCCGGGCCATATACGCGGACTTTCGGAATTGAGCTCAGGCTGTCGTACAAATAGTTTGACAACTCCACCTATCGAAGCAAAGTAGACTGCGTCAACACTATTTTTACATTATAAATTGGATAAGCATTGATGTCTATTACAGATAATACTCACAGTTGAACCACACTAATTGCAAATACTATATCACGTTTACCGAAAAGTAAAAAAAAAAAAAAGAGAGAGCGCTAATAATTGCATTTTATGATTAAAAAAGAGTATACTCGATGAGCAGACTTCAAATGTCAAAGTAAAACTAGAAAAGGTGTTCTCAGACTATTTCCTGTCTCCACGGCAAGTAATATAAGACCATCATCGCTAATTTAAGAGTATTAGGGAACAATAGGAAAGGAGAAATAGCTTATTAATTCCATATAAAGACCGCATACGAGCACTTCTGTATCACAAATACCTCATAATCATGAATTGTTTGCATCCCGATGCCCGTTAAATAGTCAATTGCAGCTCCTAATCCAATGGCTTCTGCTATAGCAGGTGTTCCAGCCTCAAACCTGAAGTTCCCAACAAAAAAGGTGCATCAGCAAGCAACAATAGTGGCTTCAGTGTCCAAAATTACAACAGCATGATCACAAAATAAAAAACTTATCACTCGGTCATTACAATTTGGAGTTATGCTTGAAAAAGGTAGCAAATATGGCCAGTCCATATTGAAGAAATAAAAAAAGAAAAGGGCTACTAGAATATGAGATGCTTCCTTTTAAGATGAGACTTCCCAACTAAATTCCCACTTGCATGAACTACATATGGTAGCAAAAACTTTGCTGCAAAATCTGTCGAATGTATCTTATTAAGAAATAAATAAAATCGAGTCTTTGACAGTAAATAACGTCACAACAGATCAAATACAAACGATTCTATATTTTGAACATAAATATATCCAGTTAACTCCTATTCTAAGGATTGAAAGCTATGAAAGCTAATTCTCTTCATCTCTTTCCACTGCATTAAAGCCAATAGAGGTCTATTAGTTAAAAAGTCCTCACCTTGATGGAGGTTCAGCATAGGTGGAGTGATCGAAATATACATCTGATATCATCTCACCACCACCTGAAAATAATGTCCAACAAGCCATGAAAAGCTAATCTCAGAATTATCGTTTGACATAAATCAAAGACAAATACTCATCCAATTGAAAAAGATAGAAAGGCTAGTCATTGCAAAAACAAGCTCACCTAAGAAAGGCGGCATAGCTGACAATATCTCACTTTTACCGTATAAGAATCCAATGCCTGTAGGCCCACACATCTGAATCATGTTTATTTGTTAACTTCAATATTCTATACATCATTTTAAGTGTCAATATACATAGAAATGGCTTCACCTTATGAGAAGAAGCAACCAGAAAATCTGCATCAAGGCTCTTTACATCAACTGCCATGTGAGGGACACTTTGACAAGCATCTACAAGCACTTTGGCTCCCACATCATGTGCCCAACTAACAATTTGTTCCATTGGAAGAACAGAAGCTGTCGAAAAATAGAAGAAATAGTGTTACAATTTTATAAAAGGAATTGCATGTTAGGCCTTCCAACAAGAACTTAATGAAGGATAATTTAGCAACACATTATTTTCACAAAAAATATTATAACGGATTTGTAGTGCCATCAATCTATAATACATTGTTTACAATATTTTGGATCTCTATCATAAGCTTTTACCCGGTTTAGTAAGGAGAAAAGGAGTGACAACTCAAAAGTCAAAACTATTAAGTGTCTATGAATAAATTCATTATCAATGAAAATCAAAATCGTGAATGCTCACACAAATTGTTTTACTTTATTTAATCTCAGATAATATTGACGACATCCCATCTCCTGTATTATTTCGTTTGAAATAGCACAACGTTTCACTCACCCAACACATTTGAAACATGTTGAAGAACTAGAAGCTTTGTCTTCCTCGAGAGCATTTCTTGTAGCTTCTCTACATCTGGAACTTCGTGTTCTGTTAAACTGACAAATTTTAGAACTGCACCTGTCCTTTGAGCTACAATTTGCCAAGGAACAATGGCACTGTGATGTTCAGCCACGGTGAGTATAACCTGAAAGAATATAACCGAACGAGATGCCTAAAGTAAGCACAGAGGCATAAATGCAAGTTATCACCACTAAGTAACAGCGTAAATACAAAGTGTATACCTCGTCGCCCTCCTTTAAATTCTCCATGCCCCAGCTATAAGCCACTAAATTAATCGCCTCCGTGGCATTCCGTGTAAACACAATCTCTCTAGATCCCGCATTAATGAAATTCGCCACCTTCTGCCTCGCGAATTCGTATTCATCCGTCGCCTTAGCACTACAAAACACACATAAGCCCTCCAATGACCACACAAAACACAAACTCCAACCAACGAAACACAACAACCAAACCTCAATTGATGAATTCCGCGGTGCACGTTGGAATTGTACTCCTTGTAATACTTCTGCAAAGCGTTCAGCACCGCGGTGGGCTTCTGCGAAGTCGCGGCGTTGTCCAAATACACCAGCCTCTTGCCGTTCAGCTCCTGCAATTCAACTCAACATTGTGAAAATTCAATAATAATAGTAACAATAACAATAATAATGATAATGATGATGATGATAGTAAAGTAAATTGATTGCCTGGTGGAGGATGGGGAAATCTAATCGGGTACGGTGGCCCAAGGTGTCGGGTCCGAGCTTCGGGTCGGTGGATACAGGAGCTGGAGCAGAAGCTGCGGTGCGGAAGGTACGGTTCGTGCGGTTAGGGTTGATTGTACGGAGAGAAGAGGGGAGCTTCAGTGCAAGGCCCTCCATTGTTGTTAACATCGAGTTGCTTCAAGTGATATGTATCTGGACTGGAATTTGAGTATAATTTTCTTTTTGAAAAGTAAAAACAAAATAAATATATATTTTTTTTACAGGAAATAAAGTATTTTGTTATTATATATATTTATAAAATATAATTATGAATATAGTGGATTTGATGAGATGTTCTTACTATAATTTGTGCATGTCTAAATTCTTCTTGGCTTGTAAAATGTAATTCAAGACTTATTATTTTTTAGTTTTTTTAGTTACTTAGGACTTAGGACTTTTGCATAAAAATAATGTTAAGATATATATAATATTTTTGTCGATATTTAAATTATTGATCTTTACTATACAAATTAATTATATTGTACCTATTAATTACGCGGGTCAACGTTTCTAGAAGGTATATATATATATAATGATTAAATTATATATTGATAGTTTAACTTTTAGATGCTCGTCTTTACTTGCGAATAAATTCGTTCACACGACTCCACTTTGATTCACTTATGATTTATATATAAAAATTTGTTGGAATACATGTTTGATTGTTGAATAAGTTCTTGGTATTGAGATAGAAGGCGCTTTAATTTTAGTTTTGACAATTTTTTAACTAGCAAATTAAAGCGAAAATAAATGAAAGAAACCTGTGCTACGAAATTATTTTGTAGACTAAACGAAACACGTATCCTTTTAATTTCAATTTATCCTAGCTTTCAAATGTATAACAAAATACCAAGATTTCATTACCGTGGCAAAAGTACAAATACGAATTAAAATTGCTATTAGATCAGTCCTTACCTGATTTTTATAAGACGTACAAAAGCAGCTTCGTGAATGAATAATATTTTGCCGTCCACGCGTACCACGAGTACATATATATTAATTATAATCGTCATGGAAAGGGAAGTTCGTTGTACACAATGTAATAAGTTCTCTAAATAGTACATGGTTATATTGTGTCCCATAAAACAACAAATAGTACTTAATCTTTCTTGAAGAAAATCAAGGTGGTGAAGAAAGTCAAGGTGGCACAATTAATTGTAAAAACAATTTTTTAATAGTTGGGTGTTCACACACATTTAGAAATTTAAAGTTTTATTTATTTATTTTGAAAAAGACCTACCATATTGTGGTTTTACTTGCTATAATAAAAAAAGATTTCATAATTTTTTTCAAGAGTTTTCCAAACACCATCTACACAAGTTTAAACCCACAGCAAGCATAACTGGCATCAGTAAATAAGCAGTAGACCATGAAGTCCAATAAAAACACTTTGATAGTGTACCATAATTGGCATTGCAACTTTGTAACAAAGTGAAAAACACTGGAAAGAACCGTGAAGACCGATGAAATAAATAAACACGAATTCATAACAAAGTCAAAACTCACGGACGTTCTTTCCTTCATTCGAAGTGTGTGCCTCGGAGATTATTGATCAATAAACCAAAAATCTACATAAAATGCAGTCAAAAAACACAAGAAATTATAAGATTCACAGTATTTTATTTCGTCAATGTCAGACAAGAACGCGGGAGCCTTGTCCTATCAACCCTCCAATGCTGATGCTCCGGATATAATCTCAGTCAACTCAGTTGTGATGGATGCTTGACGAGTCCTATAACAAACATAAAGATCGATAACATTAAGATAAAGATTTAAGCAACGTCCAGTTTTCCACGATTAGATGCATGTAAATACTATTGTCGTAAATTTCTCGAGAATAAAAGATTGAATGGGAGAGATGGACGAACCTGTTATAAGTGAGAGTGAGACGGTCAAGCATGTCTCCTGCATTTCTGCTGGAGCTGTCCATGGCGGACATTCTAGCTCCCTGTTCACTGCAAGCGTTCTCCATGACTGCATTGAACATCACCTGGAGAAAAGATCAAACACACGTGCAAGTGCGTCAATCCTAGGCCGATGTGCTAAAATCAGAAATAACAACGAATAATAATGGAATCACAAGTTCAATAGGCGAAACATACACAAGAAAACTGGAATTCAGTTAGATTCTGCAGTACTTCTGACTTTGTTTCACCGCCTTCAACTTCATAGGAATCTAATTCCCCGAGTGTTCCACCGGCTTCAGCTTCTCTCTCCACCACCTGCAGCAGTCTTTCATCAAATTAGCTTACAACAATTACATCACAAATCTGCAAATTAAAAAGCCAGAAGTAAATTAAGAGGAAGAGTTTGATGACCTCGGGAGATAGTACAGTAGAGGTCGTTGGTATAAATGATACAACTGACTGGAACTTGTTAAAGACAATCCTTAAAGCGTCATACTCTACATTCTTTAGGATATCATCTGCGATCACAGCGACCTGAAATGAAACAGTGAAGCATTAAAATCAGATAGGGAAAGGATTTCTATAAGTAAACTTATTCGTCAATATGTAAACATGTTGCAAAATTATTAGCAAACCGTTCGCAAGAGTTGTTGCTAAGAAAACTACAAATGGACTGAAAATATAAGAACATTTAAGCCAGATACACATAGAATGACCATAAGCACAAAATTAAGCTTGGGAAACAATCTGCTCACCAATGCGGTACTAAATGAAGCAGAAACAAATATAAGTGACATTTTGGATGGCCTAATCCAAAATAGGTAAGCATAGGCAATCCTCAATTACAACGCAGAATCAGTAGCATTGACATCATTAATCAGAAAGACTTATCATTCAGCGCATGCCTGTAAGTTACATAAAAAGTATCCCACAATTTGCATGGAGTTACAAGTGGAACCACTACACAAGTTACCAGGAAAAGAGACGTGAAAGACAACCTGAGTATAGTTCAGTGGATTCTTTTGCAACTCGGTAATTGATAACAAAATCTCATTCTTTGAATCACGAATCAGTTGGGCCTTTGCTTTTTCTCCCAAGATGACATATTTAGACTCCTTTTCAGCCCCTGTGATCGACAAGAGTTAATGAATTCTTTGCTCAACGATGGGGAGCAAGTGAAAAAAGGGAAAGAGCAAAAGAAGGGCATGTATCAGCAAGGTACTGTACCAGAATTTATCTTATGAAGGGCCCTGCTTATCTTGACAGATGTGGAATTGATTCCACCACAAAGACCTTTGTCAGCAGAAACTGTGACAATAACATTCTTCTTGACATCGACACCTGAAAATAGAAAGACATGAAAAGACAATTGAATTAATTTGAAACTGAAAGCACAATGCCCAATACCTAGAGAGGTGAAGGGCGTAAGACAATAGTAAACAAATATGTATGAGAAGTCAAATATTGAAGCTCATAGAAACACACCTAACAACTGAAGTTCAGGAATTTTTCATCTTATTTACAATCAGCAACATGTGTTCCACCTATTGTCAATAAGTTATCGCAAATGTCCATAGAGAGAAAAAGGTCTCCAATCACTAGTCACATAAGCATTCACAAAAGAACACAAGAAACTAATGTATATTTACAATTTTCCAACACAAAAACGTTAATCACAGACCTAATGTATATTCACCAAACTGCCAACACAAATTCAAGTGTGCAGATACCACCCAAGTAGGCATCTCCAAACATAACAAGTACATACACAAATTTGGGATAAAGAAACAGATAAACATGTAATGTACCAATCGTAAAAGGAGAAAAATCTTGACGATATAGACGCAGTCAAAACTACATTGAGAACGTACTCGGTGTGTCACCGAGTAGAGCAGTGAATGGCTGCCATAGACCACGTGAATTTTCAGCTTTAGTTTGAATAGCTCGGAGCTTTGAAGCTGCAACCATCTTCATGGCCTTTGTTATCTTCTGAATATTCCTAACACTCTTCATACGGTTGCGGACTAAAGATTTCCATCATGGCAATGAAAAAACACACATTTTCAAGAAAAAACAAATGCATCAGAGGATTCAGAGCTGAGAAAAAATGAAATTTAAGGTGATTAACTGATGGAGCAACAACAATAAGTAGTGAAACTTACCAATTTGAGTTGAAATAGAACGAACTCCAAAAAGGGTTTGTTCCCTGCTGAAATGAGCTAGTTTATTCAGAGACAGAGATGTAAAATGTTGCTAAGACATATGATATATATATATACAAACACGCCAAGGACTTTCGGCACATTCATTAAAATGCATGTAACCCTGATAAAAATGTTACTAAAAGAAATGATTTCTTCAGCTTTTCTGCAATCTCGACACATCAGTATATATTAGCTTATTTTTTGATGTTTCATGTCTAGCTCCAAAAGCACGTATTCTATAAAATTCCTCTCACCATATAATATCTATATGGCTCCTTACCTTTGCAATTTTCCAAACAGAAGAGTTTCTTGAAAACAACTACTGTTTCGTGTTAATTCTAATATACTTAGCATTCTCTCATTATCCAAGAAACTACCTAATGTTCATAAAACATACACATAAGAAGTATCAGTGCAGCAATACAAAATAGCAGCTATATGGTGTACATATTCCCACAAAGAAGTCTAACTTGCTTAATAGATACTCCACCAACCTAAGATACCTATCATTCTCAATGAATAAATCTCACTCTTCTATCACAATATTTATTAAATCGAAGTAGTGTTTGGTTTATTGATAATGAACTATCTCAGACATCTTATAACATAAACCAAGTCATCCTGATCTTTATCGAAATCCCGAACAAGCACTTGTAACATATTTAAACCCAAACGCTTCAATGACCGCCAATACCGCGTAATAACATCCAAATACACCATATTAAATCTTCAGTGATCCTCCTGGTTACAGTTTAAATAGTCATTAATGCTAGTGTTGCTTCTACAAGTTAACCCCCACCATAGCCTAAATCAACAACTGAAACAACTTTGAAACATTTTCCACATTATAACTACTCTTACAAATTAAAGCTGAAATGTATCCATCTATTGAACTATTTAGCAGGAAAAAGAAAAAAAAAAAAACAACTCGGGCCAGTTTGACTGACAAAACCAATAGGATTAACGCTAATTTGACTATTCACCCTACATGCGCCCAAAAATTTGAACAGATTCTCATGAAAACCCCTTCATTCGTTCTGTGTACTTTATCACAAAATCAGCTGATAACCATCCGTTCCCCATTGTAACAACTATTACAGATTGAAGTCCATTGAACTACTTAACTGGAACAGGCAACTCGAGCCAGTTTGACTTAAAAAATGCTTTCGATTTAGCTCTTTCAACACTAATTTCACGATTCACCATACATGCCCAGAAATTCCAACAGACACTAGTGAAAAACCCGTTCTTTTGGTGTATTCATCACACAATTAGCTGCTAAGCACTAATAAATCTCCAAATTGACAAATGCCACAGCCATCAAATAGTCAATCCAGAGCTAAACACAGTATGAGCAGAAAATACAACCAGATAATAACACTGAGCCTAGATCCAAATTAACCTACGGCAACGAGATGTCGAGCATTACGCTACAAAACCCCTACGCTCTCAAATCACAAAAACTAAATTCAATCACACAGATCGCCGTTCGATAATCCGTTCGACTAATTAACAGGTAACCGCCATTCAAAAACTGAATCAAAGCAACAAAATCGAATATGTTAATCGAAATGAGGAAACCGTACTCGGATGCAACGAGAGAGGATCGGAGGGTGTTGATGGAGTGAGGGGTGATCACCGGAGCGGCAATCCGCCTTCCCTCGCGTCTAAGAGCCGCCATCGCCATTGCTGCCCGATTTCCCGATCTGGTGGATTTTTGTTATCTGTTGTAAGCTTTGATGAATTTAGGGTTTGCTCGCAAATGGAGAATATGCTGAAGTACTTGCAGTGAATTTATTTCTGGTAGTTTTTTTCGATTTGCACCCTGGAGTTTTATTTTTTGTGCAATTTGCACCATGGGGTTTTATAATTGGTAATGTAGGTCCGTTAATGTAGCACCTCAATATAAAATTTTAAAAAAAATGTATATTATTTTATATTTGCTTTATCTAATATAATTATCATTATAGTGAGGTCCCACCTCTAATAGTTTTCCTTTTATGGTAGCAAGACGAGCATCTATAATTGAACTCACGTCTCAACTTCAACACTTATATGCCTACAAATATCAACACTAATACTTCTACAACTAACACAACATGGTCGTTATATACCCTATCAATATCTTGATAACAACACATTATACACATGTATCATTTCCCTTATTCATATATGCCACATTTACTCCCCAATTAATTTTATTAACTCAAGTACGTCGGCAAGCTCCCAATGAAATTCTTGAAGTTTTTCTCTCTAAATAACTTTTTATAAGTAACAATCTATCAGTCATTGTAGCGTAGTGTTTACGTTTGTGGTTGAAGTGTCGACAAGTCTCAAGAGTGAATAGATGTAGTGGTTACAAAAAAAATGAAAGCCAAATCCCCACTTTTAATACCTAAGCATTGACATACTAAAAATTACAAAAACTACTCGTAAATTAGATTTAGTTAGCAAATAATCCCAAGCTCATTTTAATTGACAAAAATCCCTTTCAATATTAAGAAAGCGAAAACCCTATTTCAATTATTTATTCTCTTATTTTTCTTCTAGTCTCCTTTCCTATAATTTTATTTTAAAACAAACACAAATATTAGTTACCCACCCCCTACGCCATTATTCTCATATACCTTGTTCAATAAGTTGTAGAAAGGTAAAAACAAGCTCATTATTCAATTTTGAGAACCAATACGATGATTCCTCAATCTATGATGAGCCCATCAACTTTATGACAAAATGTGGGTTAAAATATGGAACTTCTGGTATGCTCCCGGGGGCACAACCAATTCACTCACAGAAGTGTGGGTCCCACATGGCGTCCACACTGTTGTAAGTGCAGGGGGTTGTGCCCCAGGGAGCATTTCAGACAAATCCGTTAAAAGGCGACCTCCGCCGCATTTCAAACCTAGCACCAGAAGGGGGACCAGACTTGACTTTCGGATAAGTTCGCGCGCTCGCGAAAATCAAAGCATTTAGGACCCATTTCCCCACTCGTTGGAGCTCTCTATTCTCGACTCTGGCTCGGGCTCGGGATCGAATCTCCGATTCTCATTTTCAGCTAAAATCGAGGACCTCTTTATGCCCGTTTTCATTCTCGATCAATAATATAGTAATGGTTATTAATCCAAATATAGTACATAAAAAAGACAAATATTTACAAAAGAAGAAAAAACCCTAAATAAAAATAAAAAATAAATAATGGTAGCAAAAGACAACAAAATACCAAAATAGACACAAACTTTCCATGAAATTACACAAATTCCCACAATTCCCCTACTAATAGAAAATAAAATCCATAACCAATTTTCCTTCAAACCTAACCAACCAACAATGGTGTCCTCATCGGAGAAGCGGTGCCTGTACGAGGTTCTCAACCTCAGCCGCGACTGCACCGCCGACGAAATCCGCTCCGCCTACAAAAAGCTCGCGTTACAGCGCCACCCCGACAAGCTCGTCAAAGCCGGCGTCTCCGAAGCCGAGGCCACCGCCGCCTTTCAGGAGCTCGTCAACGCGTACGAGGTTCTCTCCGACGCGAAGGAGCGCGCGTGGTACGACTCGCACCGGAACCAGATCCTCTTCAGTAGCTCCGCCGCCGGTGGTGGTTCGAAGTCGTCGTCGGATTTTGTGCCGGATTTGTTCTCGTTCTTCTCGAATACGGTGTATTCGGGGTACGCGGACACGGGGCGGGGGTTTTATAAGGTGTATGGTGATTTATTCGAGAAGGTTTATGGCAATGAGGTGAATTACGCAAGGAAATTGGGGGTGCCGATGCCGAAGGAGGCGCCGCTTATGGGGAATTTGGAGAGTCCGTATGTGCAGGTACGGGGTTTTCTTGTTTGTCGTGTTGTTTGCTGTGTTCAATTGCGGTTTCCGCGTTTTATAATGTTTTGCTTATGAGCTTTGATGTTGCCTTTTTAAGTAGTTAGTTATGATTTAAGTCTACGGTGGGAGATAGATTAGCAATATGTGTGTTATGATCGTATCGTTGTTAAAGGGGCGTCGCTTATGTGCAACTTTGAGTCCGTACGTCCACACATGCATTTTTTCGTTGTCGAGTTCATCAAGGATTGCTTTTGAGTCTTATTTTACAATGTGTTGGTTATGAGCTTTGTTGTTGCCTGTTTTTGTACTTAGCGCTGAATTTTAGTTTTAGTTGAGGCGCAGGATAGTAATGTAATTATGATCTTCGTTGCAAGACGTGGGACGTAATCCATATCGGTAATATGGGATAATGGAGTGGGATTTTTATATGGCTTTGGGGTATTCCATTGTTATAACTAGCTTTTGAGGTTGGGTTTTCAACTCTAAGTCGTATCATTGTATGATTTTTGTAGCACATGAAAGATGTAGGAATGCATCAGGGGGTTCCCAAGAAGTAAACATGAATAAATTTTAGTACTAGATGTTCGAGCTAAAATTAATAGGATTGTTGGTGCTTCATCTTGTGGAGTTAATCAAATCAATTGATTAATTACAAAAGTAATCATTTGCTACTGGAGTGGAGTATGCTCGGTGCCTTATAAATTATAGAAAATTGCCCATTATATGGTTTAATTTGATAAAGAAACTTTGGAATCAGCTTCGTTATTTGGAACCTTTTTTATGATTAGATTCTGGTTTCGTAATCAAATTAATTGCAATTTGTGTGACATTCCGTTGTATTTCAATGCCCACGTTACACTTTTTATGCAGGTTACGGCATTTTATAACTACTGGCTAGGGTTTGTGACATCCATGGAGTTCTTTTGGGCCGATGAATACGACGCCATGGCTGGTCCAAACAGGAAGTCAAGGAGACTGATGGAGGATGAAAACAAGAAGTTGAGGAAAAAGGCAAGGAGAGAATACAATGAGACAGTTCGTGGATTGGCGGAGTTTGTGAAGAAGAGAGATAAGCGAGTGATTGATATGCAGATGAAGAGGAACGAAGAAATGCAAAGGAAAAGAGAAGAAGAGAAAGAAAGGAAGAAAGAATTGGAGAGACAAAAAGCTGAGAGGCTAAAGCAGTATGAAGAGCCCGAGTGGGCTAAGGCCGAAGACATGGAGGAAGATGAGCTTGAGGACGTGGAGGAGGAGGAGGAAAAGAAAAACGAGTTGTATTGTGTAGCATGTAGCAAGAAGTTCAAGAGTGATAAGCAATGGAAGAACCATGAGCAGTCTAAGAAGCACAAAGAAAAGGTGGCAGAATTGAGGGAAGCATTTGGTGAGGAAGATAAAGAATTTGAAGCAACTGTAGGAAATAAAAGAAATGGGAAGGCAGAAAAGGATGCCGAGGGTGATGCGGGCACTTATTTTTCTGCAGATGACGGGGTAAATGAGTTGCCGGATCAATTTGAGGATAGTGTTCATATAAAAGAAGAGGAGACTGAGGATGAAAATGGTACAGATAGCGAAGATATTGAAAATGGTAGCGCAGAGAAGGGAATGTTTACTCATTTGGGATCAGATGAAGATGAGGCGAGTATGCTTGAAGCTATGGTATCTGGGCGTAAGAGTAGAAACAAAGTGAGGAATCAGACCAAGGCTCCAGCTAAGAATATTCAAGTTGAGAATGACAGTGATGAGTTGGAGTTCATGGAGTATAACGACACGAAGGTTTCTCGTAGAAACAAAGGAGCTAGAAAGGGAAAGGGTAGAAGACAAGCAGTAGCAGCAGAAACCGTCGAAAATGATGCGGCAGCAAGCTCTAGCCAGGCTGAGGAACATAACGAGCAAAACGGGGTGACTCATGTTGAGGAGTCAACATCCCACCCTTCACCAGAACCTGAGACCGAGGCCCAGAGCAAAGCAGATGATGTGACAGAAAAGAATCCTAGGAGTTCACCAGAACAGGATGGCGAGGCCAAGAGCAAAGCAGATGATGTGACAGAAAAGAACCCTAAGAATCCACAGAAAGCTGTGAACAAGAATCATAAAACAAAGAAGGAAACTGTATCAAAGTCCAAGGCTGCCGCAAAAGGAAGGAGAAAGAAGGTATTATTGCGTTCAAACTGGTTTAACTACACGTGCAATTTTCTGTATAGCTGCACCAGGTTACACTGTTCCTAGAGTGAAAAACTTTTTGCTTCAAAATCACTTAATCTCACGAAGGCCTAGCTCGTTTACCATATGGAAATTACTGGTTATTAAGAGGTTTATCTATTTAGAAACCACAAATTTCCACGTGCGCTTTTAATTAACTCAGCAGTCGGCCTTTTTTAACATCTTTTTATTGGTTAATTTTATTTAGGGAGCAGCAGAGGATGATTATGCATGTGAGAAGTGTGGGTATGAATTTGAATCAAGGTATTTATGTCTCTTAATTACCCCTCTGTAAGGCACACTTTGAACCCTTGACAGTGTCATTTTTCTATTCCCAGTTACACACTGATTTTATTTTGTTAACAGGAATAAACTGCACCGACATTTGGAAGATACCGGTCACGCCTCCTTAAAATCTCGATAGATCTTTTTTATTCCTCATATGTTACAAATTCCTCAGAGAATGTTCATATGAGAGTTTGCTTGGGTCCATCACAATCACATGCCCACCGATTTCGATTGTGGATTTTCTTATTCTTCAGATGTCTCGGAGAAAATGTCGTATGAAGATTTGTTTGCATTCATCACATGCCCCACTGATTTCCGGTGTGGATCGAAGTATATAGGTATTTAAGCAAACCAGTGTGGACTGCGAGAGTGAATTGTCACCTGACCGTTTTGTAATTCTTTGTATGCGATTTTTTATTTATTTTTGTTTAATTTATAATTATTTTTTGTGCGGGGTAGCGACTGCTTAGTGAGGTTTCGTTTGTGCCTCATTTATAAGTTGTTGCCCCTGAGTCCTGTACTTGTTGCTTCTAGTTCTTCTTGAACTTCATAGAAATGAAAGTAATAGAACAATATTTACACTCGAGACCCTTGAGGTTGTCATAGTTCAGGTATACATTCTGAAATTGTGGATCGGGTTGATACGTTGTTGTTGTTAACTTAACACTGGAGAGTTAACAACAGATTTGCAACGTTGTTAACTCAGCGATGTTACTTTAACAACAGACCAGAAGAATAGTGCAGCGGAATAAACAAAAACCAAGTTTAAGAAGTGAATATAGAATTATATTAACTTCCGAGCCTTAGGCAAAATAACCCGTGAAGGTTTTAACAAAGGTCGTTCTCTCAATTCTCAAGCTCCTCAATCTTAAATTGATTGAACTGAGCAAAGCACACAAGAATTGTTTCGTCTATCTCTAACAGCTCCTCACTCTTAGATCTATCCTAACAATTCACAAACTTTGCTAAAGCAAGACAACACTCAACAACTGTAAATTAATCTCTCGGATTGATTGGCTCTTGTCTCGTGTTTGTCTTGATGTACTTCACACCTATATATAGGTTCTTGATCTTCGACTTCAAGGTGTGTTGTACACGGTTGGTAATTCTCCTTGTTTCCTTCTTGAACTCTTCTTCTTTGTTCTCGCAGTCTTTCTTGAATAATAGTTCCTTCGTTAGTGATCTAACTAGGGAAAGACTCCTTCTTCAAATCAGGACTTGGACTTGGAAAGCATTCCTAGTTCCACTCGAACTCTTCTTTCCTTGTAGAGTGGTTTGCGTAATTAAGGAAACTTTCCTTCTTGGAAACTTGAGCATCCAACCTATGACAAGTTTGTTTCCTGAATAATAATCAAAGACAATTACAACTGTGGAACTCAGTTAGTTAAGTGAATAAGGCAAAACAATAATGAAGAAATTAATTAAGATTGTAAATCGGATTCTGCTCCAGCAATGTTATTCTAACATTGATTTCTCAATGTTAAACTAACATTGACAGAATACCTGCACTTTCAATGTTAAACTAACATCGACCGAATACCTGCACTTTCACATTCTACACATGTCTTTTGTAATGACTGCAACAATTCATTACAGTTTTTGTTACCATATATGCTACCGTACTTATTTTATGGTATATGTTGACATCATCTGATACAATGGAGGATGTCTGAATCTGCCATTGGAAATAGATGTTGAGTTTACTATCTCTGGTAAGCAAAAATGTACTAGCAAATTTTGTAGCATTTGTAGTTTGGCATATATGAGATGGTACAAAACATAGCATTTCCATCGAGCTACTCACCAACGCTATACTCGCAAATAATTTAGGACTGGGTACAATCTGTTTCAGTTGGATGTAGATTCGAGAAAAAGTTCGCACTGGTCCTTTGTTTGCTGTTAGTCGAACGATAATGATGGAGTTTGTGAGCATTTCAACTTGCAATGGCTGCCAATTATTAATGTCCATGAAAGATAAAAAAAAATGCGTTAACCATGAATCAGTGAACAATCTCGATTCATACTTCATTTTCCCCCCTTATTTGATTCTAAATAAGTTTCCAGTCATAGAACCAGAACGGATAAACTGAAGCAGAAACAAATATCTCACTATTTCTTGTAGAACTGTAGTTTGGTTCTCATTTTGAACAAAATACTTTTCAAGCGTAACTACAAATAACTGATTTCCAGTCCAGGATAAGCCTTCAAATCAGATCATTTTCACTTGTACCGACAGCTGATGTGAAAAACTCTTCTACTTTGTCAATGAAACTTAATGGAAACCTAAAATGCAGCATTAGAGAGGAAGTATTACAAGGGTGGGCATCACCCAAATGCAATTCTTCAGAAATCTTCACCACTCTGTTGTCCTTCGCACTTCGTCCCCTCATTGTTCTGACATTACCACCCAGCACACCGCCTTTCTGGAGACTAAGTCGAGTGCTTTTCACAGAGTTCCGGCTCAATTTTTGAGAAGCATCAGTATCATTTGCAGATGGACCGTTATGTATTGAGATAGAGGGTTTGCATGATTTAAGAGACGGGATGAGCATGTCCATGCTGAGTTCTTGCTGAATGACAGCCTTATTCTGGTCACAACCATACGAGGCTGCCACTAATGTGCCCGCCAATACAGGCATCAACTCTGGATCGCTGAAGAATGCAAATGGTAGATCACAGACCTGTTTTCCATTTCCACAGTTAGATGAAAGATAGCTACATTTAGACCCCTCCAGAACTATGAATAATTGGAAATCTACCATTTCAATTTAAAAGAACACCGAGGAACGTTGTGTAATATACTAATAAGTGAACGACCAAACAATCTACTGACCTTGTGAAGGATGGTTGGGCTTTTCCCCCAGCGAAGGACAGCTTGATTTCCAGAATGGAATAATGCGAAGTAACCAAGAAGGGACAATGATTCCAGCAACAGCAAACCAATCTAAAAATGAGCAAATATCAGAATCTTCTCTCTTTAAATTTACAGCAAACAGTCAATATGATGCTAAAAGCCAATATGAGTAGAATTTCTAGAACCCAGTGACTACAGCTGTCTAATATTACTCATACTACGAAAAAAAGATGATCTTGGGTGCAATAATATCGAGTACCATTTAATGCCGATTGGTTCATAGAATAAAGTACGAAAATATCCAACCAGGAATAAGGGTAAGTTGTGCTGCACCAAAAACGGTAAATGATGAATGAAGAATGAAAGATATAACATACTTGAGTCATGTAAACCTTAAAGGAACAAAAGGTATATAGCAATATTGCATTCCACAAAAGCAGATTAGACGGTTTAATATATTAAAGACATAGTTCTTCGACTCTCTCTGCCAAAGGTAAATTTTACTTCATAAATGCATTTGTAGGTGCACCGAATATTATATGCTAATTGATCCTTACTGGGAAAAGTGTAGGATACCTTATCAGTAGAAACTCCCCAATTGCTTGTGGAATGAGAAAGAAGAAAGCTCATTAAGTGAAAAAACTCCATCTGAAGGTCAGGCTGAGCCTGCAAGTGATTAAAAAGAAGTTGATGAATCAAAAAGAAAAAGAAAAGATATTTAAGCAAGAACAAGAAAGTTAAGTTGGATAACAGTTTACCAGCATTTTCTGGATGAAAGTTACATCTATTAGAGCCAGATTGTTCAACACCTTCAAAACTCCAGTGGCCACTTCCTCAAAATTAGATGGAAGAGAATATGAGCCCTGAAATAAATGGGTCGAAATAAATTACTTAACGCCAAACTGGGAAAGCGGTACAATTTCCACATCACTTTGTACACAGGCAACTTTAAAAAATGTTAACTAAAATCATAAACATCTTTCAGTAATAAACAAAGGCCACACCCTAACTCTAGAAAGTCAAGTTAAAGTAGTCAATAAATTAAGATTACTCAAGACAAAATAACGTTCTAAATCGTCTCCTCATATAGAAGAAGTATGATTCTGACTCTTTGGAAACTTGCATGCGTGTGTTTACTACCAAAATCAGTAAGGAGAAAATAACATGATTTGCAAGAAAATATTATTGGACCATAAAATAGTTTTACTTATTAAGAAAATGCACATTACCTGTTCAGCGGATAACCGATTGTTAGCCTGCAACAGCGCAGAGGTTAGCATGGATGGGAGACAAACTAAGCCAGTTTCAGCCATAGCTGAGAGGAGAAATGTGTTCGGGTGCTTCGAGTCTAAGTTGTTTCCATTTTTTTGTTCTGCATTCCTGCTCACGCAGTTATTCTTCTGAGCAGAAGAAAACTCACATTTCTCCTCTGAAAGGACCCTGGACTCACCCACAAGATCAACGGTCTCTTCCATTTTTGAAGCAACGTGTTCGACTTCATTAGAGTTATTGCAAAGAATATCTGAAACAGCTTGTCCATGAACAAATGAGTTTTCATCTAGATGCCTACCCTCTGAAACATTTAGCAACTGTTCGGATGAGCTATTACTGCCCAAATTCCATGCAGTTAATCCAAAATCTGCAGCTTCAGGGAGTTTTGTCTGCTCATATTTCTCTACTTGCATCATATCACTAGGAAGTGTTTTCCAATCTATCAAAGATGATTCTCTGAATTTGGAAGTGAAAACTACCAACATGTTTATACTCAGGAGAATAGATGAAGGAAAAGGCGACCCTTCCACCTGTGGTCTATCATAAAGTGCAAAAAGATCTCGTAGCCTGTGGATAATTTGGTACGCAATAACGAGCTCTACCAGACCATCCTGCATCTGATTTTGTCGCTCATTACAGCTTACATAACCAATAATTGCTGCGACAACCCATAGAAAACCATCCACGGTTTCAGAAACCGACTCCAAACTACCAGGGGACGTTTTACTTGAGGCAGAACAAGTTGGACCAGTGATAGTTGATGATGCTGCCATCTTAATATAGTTCTCAAGTGCTGCTGCCAACATTGGGATGACTGGAGGTAAGAGATTCTGTACAAGAAAATAACATCTGTTTGCTGGCAGAGCCAACACTACCCTCAGAAGTCTGAGTAGGTATACTGTCACTTGGCAAGCTTCGGGTTTAGATGTATGAGAAGCCGGTAATGAGGAAGCAATAAAGTCAAGCAGACCAGCTTGGCGAGAAGCATGCAACTCAGCATCCTTTCCTTCCAGGAACTAAACAAAATGAAATGGAATATTATGTCAAAACCGATTACTCACTGTAAGAAATCAAAATCAAATAAATAAGAGAAATGTGTCGAATATTCCAACTAAATCTGAGAATAAAGGTCGAATACCTTGATCATTTCAGCAGCTATTAGTCCAAAGTTAGCGGCGCCATCTTTTCTTGCTTGACGAAGCTTTTGCAACTCCTGAAGCCACCTACTAATTTTTCCCCTTGCAGTTCCAACAGCAGTCCTATACCCAATACCAGAACTTTCAAGTCCAACTGAAGGCTCAGTAAATTCATGTTTCAGTGACATAAGTCTTTGTCGGATTTTTTTAATCCTTCTTTTCAATGGATGCTGCAATGTCTCACTGGTTGACATATCTGAGCCGGCTATACAGCCACTATTGGTCACCAGAGTATCATCGCCGGTACTGCATGGAGTCGATCTACTTTGGGCTTGGCCCTCTTTACCTGCAATGCGGCGCAATAAAGGCGAAGATTGATCCCTGAAATCCATTGATGCCCTTTCCCGTATTTGTTCCAGATAAACTTTACGCCGTTGTTCACTTTCCCTGAGTCTTTGAGCTAATCTCTGGGCAAGGAGTTCCGCTTCCTCCTGCTGAGCTTTGGCTCGAATCTCCTTTCTTCTCATATTTTCCATAGACTTTGCTTCACGTGCTGCACTTGATGCCTTCCATTCTTCCTCCCTTCTGACTTGAGCCTCTTCCTTCTTCCGCTGAGTTTCTGCAAGCCGCTGCAACTTCTCCGCTTCGATGAGCTTTTTACGTTCCAAAACTGCTTCTTCTCTAGCCATGTCCTCTTTCTGTTTAGTTCTCATTACTTGAAGTTTCTCTGCTCTCCTCAATTCAGAATCCTGAAGTTTTTTCCGCAATATATGCTTTTTGTTCTCTTCGTTTAAAGAGGTGATGAAGCGTACCTCATTAACTTTACTGCTCTCATCACCAGCTCTTCTCACAACCTGAGCTAAATGAGCTTCATGCCTAGATTCGCTACGCTGATGACGAGCAAACATCGACTCCCGCAACTTATTGCTCCGAACAGTATACCATTCACTAACACGGTTCAGTTTCTCAGAGGTCCTTTGCAGCCGTTGAACTCTCTCATTCTCAAGTTGAGTTCTGATTCTTGTAGCCCGGGCATGTTTTTCTTCTGCTTCTTTTTTAAGATCCAGACTAGATTTCTTTTTCTTCTCAGGAGACATGAGTTTATCGTGCAAGCCACGAACTCGCTCAGCACTTTTCCTGCTCATGCCCGGTGAATATGAGAAACGTGAAGATACACGATGAGGAGATGAGAGTACGTCCTCCCAATTCCTCTTTTCTTTCCAAGCATCCATGGATTTCCCCCAACTTCCATTTCTCTTTTCTCTCTCTTTTTCTGGAAAAGAAACAGATCTTCTCGCAGCATCAGCTGGCTTGGAAGTTTTCTCACAAGTATGGTCCGTTGACGCGTTAACCTTCTTATTAAGAACCTTCTCCATCTCAGAAGTAGAAGCATGCGAATCCCTGTTGCTCCTTCCATTCATACACGTAGCAGAACCCTCTTTGGGAGGTAATCTCGGTACCGCAGAACCTCGCTTACCAGACTCAAGATTTCTTTTGTCTTTAGATGAGGCCCGAGGTGTATCTAGGACTCCAGATTGCTTCCTTGCCTTCCCAGCTAATTCTTTAGAATTAACCATAATATCATCTTTCTGAGCACGCTTGTCCAATACATCACTGGATCTTCTTACATAATGACTATCAGAACCAATTCCCTCCACGTTTTTCTCACGTTCACTAGATCTCTCTTCTTGTATTTGTCTAAAAGCCTCAAGGGACGAAGATAGTATTTCTGCCCTGCGCGGTGAAGTTGTAATTCGACGAACCTGCTCTAGGTGTAAAAAAAAAAAAAAAAAAGACCATCAATTGAAGATGCAATTTTATACAGTAGATGCCAGTCTTTCTGCATGTAGCACCATTTAACCACGGAAATTATGAGGGAGAATCCAGATAGAAAACCTGATGAAACAAGGTAAAACTAATGCATAGACAACAAGCTAGGTGGCATAATGTATGTCATAGATTACATGCGCACTGCACAAGAAACCGAAATGTGCACGGTACTAGATTAGATTGAGAGCTTTAGAGAAGTTAATAAAAGAAAATCACTGTTCCATAATTTCTATAAATGATCTCAAACAAATTTGTTTAAATTTAAGACACCATACACTCCGTTCTCACTTCCCTGCAATCTAATACCGGCAGTATCCCCTGCTACATCATCATTTGAGGTGACAAAAGCTTACGCCTTTAAATATTAACCAAAATTAGAATCTCGATACATAAGTTTCAAATCCCGTTGCAACGTAGGCCCACCATAAATGAGTTGATGATGATTCAAATTTCAACATGTATAGTTGAGCCAATCCACCATAGACACGAGAAACACAAAGGTCAGGAAGAGACATGAGTAATCATTATCTATTAGATTCTATTCAATGGTACCAATCACACACTTCTTTTTCCACGTATAATAACTTGTTATGTATGGGGGTTAAAAGAAACGTAAGACATTCATGAAGTAGGCATAAGATTTTCAAAACCTCAAATTTTAGATATCCAAAACATTTAACTATTTAGGTTAGTGTGTAGGTGTCTAAAGAAGCTCGTGCTGACCTCCCATGAGAGGGCATGTGGTCTGCGGTGATCAGCATTCATTATCAATGGCGCGCCTTCGATATCATGAGATGAGGATCTTTTTGATTTATCAAATTTCTCAACTCTAGACTTCAGTTCTATGAAGTCTGATGCAGCCTCTTCAAGAACAAGACTAGCCTCTTTCATTTGCTCAAGATCACATTCAAGTTCACAGAGAAGATAGAGTTCATCCACGGCCCTATTGAGGTTTTCAAAGAGAAAGCACCATAGGCGTTCTCTGAATCTTTCTTTGCTTTCACCTGTCACGTCTAAATTGCTATCATCTGCACTTTGGGTATCCAGAAAATCATCAGAATGTACTTGTTCTTTTACATCCGGAAGCTCTTCAGCTGAAGATTCCAGGGTAGATTTATCAACAGATCCACATTCAAAATTCTCAGGTACTGGTGTTTCAAAACATATGGTAGTTGACCCCATACTCGAAGCTGAATCAGTTATGGGTGCTGCAGGAACATCAGAATGGTCTGGTTCGGGTTTAAAACCAGCTGCCTCACGTACTGCTTCCTCTTCATACGCTGGGCATACACCATGTGCCATAGAAGGGTCGACCGGGACATCAGTTTCAGACTTCAAATGATCTACCTCAATTACTGATACTACAGTATCCTGAACAACTATTTGCTCGCAAGTAATCTGCTCTTTAACCTCTTCCGAAGACACTTCATTAACCTCCTTAAAGGTTTCTTCCATAGAGATATTTTTCTTACGCGGAGACTGATAATTTGGAAGAGACCGATCCTCATCAATTGCTTTATCAACAAAGTTGTGTTCCTCGGGATCAAGTGAAGCGACACATGGAAGAGCTTCACCAGAACTGCCAGTATATGCTGGAACAACATTGTGACTTTTGATTCCACCGAAACTTATTCCACCATCAGGAGTCTTCCCATAATGTACTAAAGTTCCCTCATCCAAATCACCCCACTTGATTTTCGGTAGAACGCTATTCTTATGAGGATGTTCTTCATCAACAACTAACTTGTAGCATGAATATGATTTATCTACAACTGGAAAACAAAACGAACCCATGTTTTCATCCTCACTAACAGCACATTTACTAAGGTTATCAGCTGCCTTGTCGTCAGCAGATGTAGAAGTGAAATTGGAAGCTGTATTGACATCGCGCACCACACTATCTCTTTGTGTATTTAAAGACTGGCTTTCATTTCTAGGCTCAGCATTACGAACCAGTATCATATTGCTTGGCTTCTTAGAACTCTGTTTCCCTGGAATCTCTCCAGCACCGCAACTATTCCTCGAGAACTTCAAATTGCTTCTATGTTTCTGGATATACATTTCAAAATTGAGTCACATAAATCAGAAAAAGTTGTAAAATATGTTTAGCAATAGAAACATCTAAGCATTGCTGCCGAGCAAAGTATAAGGACTAGCACGTGAACTACATTCCGTCATCATACAATGCAGGACCAGATCACTACGGTTACAACGTTAAACGCAACGAGATAAATATCAGGATTACAACAATGATTTCAAGTAAATCCTCTCCGACACAACACGTTACGTAATATTAAACCGAATTTGCTCATTTCAATTACAAGTTACAACTCCTCTTGCCAAATTTCCTTCCTCGAGTCATAATCAACCAAACAAACTCGACGACATACGCGCAAAATACAGGTTGAAAATAACCTAATAATATCAATTGCTCGCCAATTACAAAAAAAAAAAAAAAAAAAGGCAAATTCATTATTTAACCTCACCAACAACAAAAAATAAAAATAAAAAATAAAATAAAAAAATAAATAGCACAGAGCTCACCTTTTTCACCTGCATCCATCCCGAACCTTGATCATCCACTCCTCTACTGCTTTCCATTCTCAACCAAAAATAAAAATAATTTTCCTTAAATATTCATCAATTTAAAAAAATAAAAATAAAATTGGAGCCGTACGACGGCAACAAAAAATTCGATAATATTTATTATTTTTGCTGAATAATCGATGAACTGAACATTTTTTTCTCCCCCCGAGAAAAGTGAAAAGTACATTTGGAGAAGAAGGAGAAGAAAAAATTATAAAATGAAATGATAAATATAAAGTCCTTTTAGTTTATTTATTTTAATAATAATTTAATAATTAGAAGAGAATAGTGACAGTAATAATTTAAAAAGAGTACGTGGAAAAGTGAGGGAGAGAGGCCAGTTGGCACTATCTTAATTGACGGATTTCTCCCTGGTATTTCGCCTTTATTACATTTACGTCCCTTTTAACTTTGGCTTAACGACGAAACAACCTTCTTTACCCAGATAACTGACACTTTGCACCCTTTTTCTTTGCTTTCTTTACAAAATAGATAATTTACATTTCAAATTTGTTGCATAAGTTTGAGTTTGACAATTTTATTCCACTAATGCATATTTGAACTAGGGGATTTTCATAGCGGTCTAATAATTTACTAAGAATCTCAATTTTGACCTGCTCAACCTACTATTAGTAGGTTATAATTGGATAATCAAACTCCGTTCGGATGTGTTTTTATTGGTTTTGTTTAGCTCATTTTGGTATGAATGTTTAAAAAGTATTTTGGAAAACATAGATTCAGTATAAATGTAGATTCAGTTTTTGAGTGTTTGAATAAAAAAACGTATATAAACATCAAATCAACGTGACATATATAATATTTTGAATATTATAATGCATTCATGATTATTTTCCCATTTCTGCATGTAGATATTGTTTACATTTAAAAAAAAAATCACATAAACTAATTTTAGAAAGTTTTCTTAATTATTTGGCAAAGTGTATGATTGATCAAGTATAAGCAATTAAAATATATATTGAATATTGCCCATAGAACAGTTTGAGGACATTTATTTCTATTTTATCACTTTACTGATTATTATATTATCAATTTTAACAACTTTTAAGTGTTAATATACACAATGTATTGTACATTACAAACATGGTTGAGGAAAAAAAAAAGAAATAAGGTATTACCTTAACATGGTCTATTTATATATTTATATTAAATTGAAATATTATGAGAAAATGTCATTTTGAAAGATGTTTGATGTTTCTTTAGGGAACATGAGGTTGTATCAATTGATGACCCTTGCCAAAAAAGATAGATACATTTTAATATAATACGTGAAGAGATAATTAAGAAAGGAAGAATAAAACAAAACCAAACTTATCTTCCAGCTCAGGCATGCAACTCTAATAGGGAAATGATTCAAGCGTTTCAGAGTTCATAGGCGTTGGGGACGTCGCGTATTGGCGGTGGGGAGGATTTCACGAGTGGCCACACTTAAGTCTGATCCGGTAAGCCGGAGCCCCCATTATCCAGCTAGCAACGCGCGCGCCACATACAAGCAAACCAAACGACTCGAGCGAAAATATGTAACATTATTAAATAGGACAACTCTAGATTCTTCCTTGTATATAAAGATGTTAGAATTTCTAGAACGTGTTTAGAATTGGCTAACTCATTTTATCGTAGGAAGAGTGTCGAGCCTTTCTTTAGCCTTTACGACCGTCAGATTAGAATGGTATGGGTCGATCATTGCCTACGACTCCTTATATATAACCTCTTCATCGAACCATATCCATCAACACCCTACTCTTCTTTTTCCATGTCACCAAGAACCTCCCTACTCTTCTTTTTCCATGTCACCAAGAACCTCCCTGGACGGAGACAGGACATGAGTCTAGTTTTACTTCAAGCATTAAATCATAGTTAGAGTCATCACAAAGAAATTACCAAGTACCTAAAGAACAAGTTTTGCCCACTAGCGTGATGCGTACCTCCTCGACGCGTCCTCTTGACGTGCGATGCACTCCCCCTGTCAGAAAGTGTGATGCACCACACGCGTGCACCCCGAGTGCAACTACTCGCAGAAGGAACTGACGCCTCTCAATTCGTGCGAAGTTTTGGATCTAGGGAAGGGTGAAATTCCCGTTCCGAGCTCTTTCATTTCAGCCATGATTGAAGAGTCGCTCAAGGCGTTCGAACACCATTACTCGGTATTCATAATTGCTCCATACTTGACGAGGAGGATGCAACTAAAGCAGTTGGCTGGCGATTAACGCCGGAGTCGAACCAATGACACAAAATAATGCCCAACAAGCTCCAAGAATCAACACTAAGGAATGGACAAACTAAAGTGCATGAAGCTTTTAAAATCGATCAACATACCAGTATAACATGTCCGGATAAAGTGATTGTTTTGCACATAGAGATCATTCGTAGAAGCCTTGCAACACCATCATATATCTTGGGATATGGTCTAAACATTTGCTCAAAACATAAAGTGGCCTTGACTGGAGATAAAATAACATCCACTATTGTAGCACCAACAAGCTAGGTGAATATTTCCAACGATGAAACATGAGGACAAGAAACGTTTTAACACCGTCTCTTGAATATTTGGATTGAAAGTGAGCATCAGTCTTTTGAAGTTGGGGCACCTAAAATACAACTTGCTCAATCCAAAACAATTAATCAAGGACAAGTCTTCTAAAACCGGGAGCTAAGTACAATCTTCTCCATTACATCGTCACTCAAGAGAACTCTATCTTGTTGGAAAATCATGACTTTTCCATGATTTTGATAATTTATTTGAGTAGGTTCCTCTTTATAAGAGTGGAACTTCTTTAGCTTAATGAAATCTACGTTTCATGTAGATGAATCTAGTATATTTAATTATTCAAAACTATTGTGGGATGAATGAGAAATTAAATGAACAAGTAAGCTAGTTGAAATAAGTTGTCCTGGAGAAATGAAAGGAAATAGGTGGGAAGGTGAAAAGTCACCATCCCACATGGAAAGTTTGAGCTAAACTAGTACACCTAATGAGTTGCTTGTTTGTGATAGGGCTTTGGGCCCCAAGGGGTACCACAAGTCTTTGAAGGGGAGAAGACTTAGATGGGCTATACTTTAAGTCAAGCCCACACGCGCGCGCGCGCCGCCGCCGCCGCCCGTCTGGACCGGACCGGACCAGGACCGAGGCCTGGGCCGGGGCTTGGGCTTGAGATTGAGCTTGAGCTTGGGCATCCCTAGCAATTACTTATCTTTTTAGACAAAGTTTAATTAAGTAATTAATTAATTGTCTGAAAATTAATAAAGCAACAAAATAAATAATTGATTAAATCGTGATTAGGTGTAAGAATCTGGCCAATTCAGTGTGTCTAGTGGCTGAAAATCTGGCGGGAAAGTCCAGTCAGCGAACAGTCACTTACGCTCCCAGTCAGCAGAAACAATGCCACCTTTCATCCGAATAAGTGTACAGTCAGCCGAAGTGGTGCATATTTTGTCGGGAAAGCTTTGACGTGGAAAGGACATGTCCGTCCTGTCACCCCCTAGGCCCACTTTCGTAATCTATAAAAGGCATGCTCCTTCTCTTCGAAAATCATTCAATCACAAACATTCTTTCTTTCAGTCTGTTTTGTTCTGAGAGTTCAAAACAATATTTTAGTTCGCCGTTTCTTAATATTCGAAGTGTTGCCATATTAAGAAGATAGTCGTTGCATCTTAGGAAGCGATTGCCGATCAAACCGTAAGCAACGAGCGGGGCAAATATCGTTTTAAAGAGAAAGAGTCAAACTCTTACCTAGACTTTAAATCTGGTTTATTTTTCTATTTTACACCTGTTACGTTCAACATATCTAACAGTAACACCGTGAGGGCATTCAAACGTATGTCTCTGCATGGTTCGATGTTACAGCCAATCAAGCTCATATCGGTTAACTAATTACTCCTCCTGAAAACATTATTAGGCAATGCATGAAGTTCCCATGGACCAACTTCCATACAAGCCTTAAAGTCAAGATCCAAAACCTTAACATTTATGTTCATGGCATAAGCAACCACCTTATCAATAAGGGGCGCCGTAGCCTTCTCCCACTCCGACTGTGCATGATCATACATTGTTGGGTCACAGTCCCTGTGTGATTTACATATTACAAAATAATGGTAGAAGACAAATTTATCGAGTGTTCCAGCGTCATGAAGATCAGAAACACGATGAAGTACGCTAGTAAATTTAATTGCTTTAGAGATATGGTCACCGGAATCAATGTACTTAAAACTCATCTCAGTCATGCATTCATGATAAAGGCATGCATTGAGATCGAGCAGCAGAACAGTAATCCATAGGTTGCCGAATCTGCGAAGAAGGACGATCTTAATGGCGTCATGAGTGGGCATAAACGAAAGAATGCGCGCATGAAGAGAGTCTGGCAATGCACTGATGAAGATGAGTGTTATTGATTAGCCTCATTGTGCTATGGCCTATCTCCATCTCCTTTGTATCGGCTTAATTAATTAACACACACGGACAAACAATAAAGGATCACCTAGAAAATATGAAAAGCCATCAACAATGGTTAATACTTTGTATCATTAAATTCGTTAAAACAACAACAACAACAACAACAACAAAAACAACAACAACAACAACAACAACAACAACAACAAGAACAACAAGATATGCTCTGACAATCAATGTAAGATTCAAACCCCAAGGCTGTTAGAGAAAATGAGGTAATAAAATTTATTTAGTCCTTTAATTTGGCTACCTCACAATTTTTGTCCTTCAATTAGGCAGGTCGCCAAAAATGTCCAATAAGTTGGTAAATTGGTCCCTTCTCTTTGTCATTGGCATTTAGGACAACACCAGTCTCTCTATTTTGTGTTGCATTAACTGTTGCATTCTCACTTTGCCCAACATCTTCTATTTCATGAACTCATTTCCCTTTATTGCCTTTACTTCTGGTCACCAATGACAAAGGGAAGTGACCAATTTACTAACTTAGTGGACGTTTTTTACGACCTGCCTAATTGAGGGACGGAAATGGTAAGGTAGCCAAATTAAATGACTAAACAAATTTTAAACCCAGGAAATGATGGAGATCAAGATACATATATATAGGAGTATTAGCAATAAAAAACTGAAATAAACAAAATACAATGCGAATTTATGAAAATAAGATTTGAGCTGGCGAGAGAATTAATTTATCAAAATAGATTTTCACTTTCGGACTTTTAGAATATATGTTTAATTTAATTTATTTCTGCTCTCTTTGACATTTGAAAGAGTGAGATTATTTCCACTTTGTTACTAGATCTCCACATGTGTAGGTCCTTGATTTTCGAGGTACATTTAACAAACGTTGCGTGTATATCCATACGGTAATACGAGTGCGACAATATCCTATAATTTTATATTAATGTTTATATCATTATATATTATGTATTAATTTATTGAGAACGTGAATTTAATCCGGAGGATTGATTGTAAAGAAATTTATTATTTTATAGAGTTTTCTAAATATTTTTTAAACATCTTAAGAATGATTTTAATGTCGTATTAGTATTATATTAAGTTCTAAGTTTGGCGAGTTGGATATACATGTTTATTTATGTTTTGGATAAGGTTACCTATACTTTATCGAATAACTTATAAAAGTAAAAACGATAATTGTGGATCAATGAAATATTTTTTTTTTTTTGCTAGAAGGATCAATGAAATATTTAAAATAAGGAAACTATTAATTACACACAAAGATAATTACAATGATGAATTGATGATAACATTAACATATATTTATTAGTTACGTTCAAGATAATTGAACGTTATCTTATAATCTTGAAATATCATCTTCAAGATTTTGACGAAGTATTTCCTTTTATCCTATTATGATTTTATTTTTAGGCCTAGTTTGTTTCCCCGGAAAATAGGGGAAAAGGAAAATCTTGAAAGAAAATCTTTTTTTCCTACTGTTTGGTAATTTAAGATTTTCTTGGAAAAGAAATGAAATCTTGGAAAAGAGAGGGAAATAAGGGAAAATCTTGGAAAGGAGAGGAAAATCGGCATGTGAAATTTTATCTCACATTTTAAAATTTTATCTCACTTCCTACAAAAAAGGTGGGAAAATTTCATCAAAATTTTCCCAATCTCTTCTAAAAATTTAAAAATTTTCGTTTGTTAGTCTTTATATAAACTAAATTGTATCTTGTTAATTATACATATCAATCTTCTTCATCTACACAAGGTGAGTAAATATCTCAGTTTTATTTTTATTTCTGTTGTAAAAGTTTTTCTTTTTTAATTATATTATATATAACACATATATTTAAAGATAATTATCATAGTACGTATGAAATAAAGTTATGCAAGTTTTTGATATTTTACATAAAGTAGTTTCAAGGAGAACTTCAAAAATAAAAATATTAACAAAATTAATATAACTTCTTTTTTTGTTTTTAATGCATATTTCAAAGTATAAAGTATAATTATGGATTTAAAACGGTTAGATTATAAGAAATACAAAAAAGCTTAAGAATTTTTCCTGAAAAGTCATTATGAGCCAAACACAAGAAAAGAAAGAAAAATTTTTATTTTCCCTAAGGAATTTCCTGGAAAACCTTGTTTTCCCTCATTTTCCTTATTTTTTTTTCCTTTTCCCTCATTTTTCGGGGAAACAAACTAGGCCTTACATGAAATTAAGTAGACCGGTTCAAATGTTAACATGGAAAATAATATGTGGCTTATAGTTGTCTGTATGTTCAGGGACCGTAACCTACACATTTTCCACGGATTATTGGAGGCTCTGACAGATTCATTCGTGCAAATAAACATAACCACTCTCAGTGATATAATCAGGCAGGGAGCTAAGGAGGGGGCTCGGAAGGTCCTAGGACGAAGCCATTAAAATCAGTTGATGAAAGTTTATTAGCGTATTTAAGTATTTATTGTCTTATACTTTCATTAGTCTTTAGAGCATATCTATTGGTTTTATTGAATTGTTTTGTCATTTTATAGATCTTAATCGAATCAATACAAAACAAGAAAATAGAGCATAAAATGGATGCTTTTGGAAGGATTACAATTAGAGCGCTTACGACATCACGGCGCTAAGTGGAAACACAACGTTTTTTGGACAACGAATGCCATAGGTTTAGGTATGCAACACAGGAAGCGGGAAATATTAATGAAATCTCTTGTACTTGATGGGTAGTTCGACAAAGTTTCTTCCGAGTCGTTGCGGCGCGTTTGAAGACTTTCGCTTTCGAATAGATCATCCATCGTAACCGCCGTTTGTTGAACACTCTCGGACTATTAAAGAATTATAAGAAAAAAATTGAAAGTGCAAAGTATTCTCGAGACAATGTTAGGGCAACATCGGATAACATTGTAAGCAGAAACTCTGCAGCAATTTGTTTAAAACTGCTTTACTTGAGTTTTGCCTTTATTCACTTATTAATCAAGTTCCACGATTTTAGTTGTCTTTTATTGTGTCCAGGAATGTTTCAGCCATATTTGATGATTTGCTCAAAGCTAGCCTGATTGAGCTGCCTGAAATGAAGAGACCAGAAGAGGCTGGTCGCACCGATGATCCTAAGTATTGCAAATATCACCGTCTCGTAGGACACCCAATCCATGATTGCTTCATATTCAAAGATAAGGTGATGCGGTTGGCTCGTGACGGAAAGATCATGCTAGAAGAGGATGTCGTGGTAGGGGAGACGGTGGTGGTGTAGGTTTGGAGAATATTGTAGAAGGCGAGGATGCGGCTAGAGACGGGGTGTGCTTGTGTGTGAGAGTGTGTGTGTGTATGTGTGTACGTGTGTGTATGTGTGTGTGTGTGTTGTTGCCTCAAACGTCGAAGAAATAATTGACCAACTGGAAATTCATCTGTGTAAGTCAGCTTTATCTTTTGTACAAAAAAAAAGAGGATGAGGGTTCGAGTTCCAGCAACAGCAACAAGAAACGTAAGTTAGACACAACTTTACGTCTGTAAATTTGTATATCCCAATATTTGCACTTTTGTTTTTGAGTTTTTTCTTGTGAATAATGTAATAAAATCTTTGTAAATAACGTTTCAATATCTTGTTACAGTAGTTATAATAACTATTTTGGAGTTTGTGTAATCGATATTTTTTTTCGCCTTATGTTTAGATGAGGCAATTTAATGCCCTTTGTAGCCTTATGTTTGTATTCTTTAAGAGTACAAATATTTCGATTTTCGTCTATTGCAGGTGCCCAAAATAATCCGATTCTGCAAAAGTAAGAAGAAGTAAAAGTTGTTCCTTTTTGTGTTTTCGTTCGGAAAATAAATTTTCCATATTTTTACCTTGCTACGTTCATGTGTATTCCATCCTACATACTCGTCGTTGCTGGTCATTGGTTACAACCAGGCAAGTTACTTCATCTCTTCTTCAAAAAACAAAATTGCGTGGTATTTTATGTTCCGTCACCACATGTGTATAACTAAAAAACAGAATATAAATATAATCGACAGGAAAAAAAGGGAAAAGTGAAAAAATAAAGAAAATGAAGGCGAAAATGGTGATTTCACCATCACCACCGAAAGTCCTCACCCTAACCCTAAATCAGAGCAAATCAAACTCTTCCACCTCTCGTTCAATCAGGATCATGACTGCTTCACCGCTGGCACCGAATCTACAAATGCGGTCCATTCCGCGAGATTTTCCGCTACAATACGCAAACCCTAATTCGTGACAAAATCCAAAAACCCTAATTCGCGGCAAAATCGCAAAATCGACCCCTCAATTTCTCACCAAAAATCGCAAATTCGCAGTGTTTTGTAGTTGAAGCTTGATTTAGGGTAAGATGGTGTACAAATTGCGACCTCAAAACGAGATTGATTTCCATCCACCCGAGTATTGTAAGTTTTCTCTTTATTGTCCTGGATTCTTGAGGTTGCGGGGGTACGTTGACAACACACTGATTGATCAGACAGGGTAGCAATGTCTCCAATGCGGCATTCATAGTTGCTTGAACCGTGGCGTTGCTCTACACCATACTCTTCGGTGTGAGTACAGTAGGGTTCACGGGCACGAGCTCGGGTGCCACCGGAGGTTGAGGAGGCAATGGGTCATGTTGTTGTTCAATGCTGGGTTCCGGTACTTGAAACTGGGGTGGAGCATTTTCTGCTACCGAATTATCAACTACAGGTCTCGTGGATCGCGATCGGGTCACCCTATGTGCATCCTAGCGTCTTCGTCTGTGGACGTGGTGTTCTCACAGACGGCGCCACTAATTTGACAATAGATCATATATTATATGAGAAGTGTGAGATTAAAATTGTAGTGCTACGAATCTATTACAATCTAGGTCTTCTATCACTATCACTATTTACAGAATTGTCATGTGTATCGAGAAAATAAACATAAGTTATATCCGTACTAGCTAGGATTCTTGACAAGTACAGTTGTGAAACTTGTGAAAGGTGAAGTCGTAGTGATAGTAGAGTGTAATGTAATCAATTGTTATAGAGAATAAACAAATCGTCACATAAAAAAGGAGGCGTCAAAGATTAATCGCACAACAACAAATCCCAAATTTCACGAGAATCGGAATTCAAGCCACCAAAATTGCACAAAAGAATCAAAGATCAACAGAATCACAATCAAATTATGATCGCGATAAGATTTTATAATGCAGAGGCAAGATCAGGAACCTACGAACCTATGCAAAAGATACCATGTTGAATTACAAACATTGATGATCGAACTGCAGATAACAAAATAAATATAATCTACTTTAAAGTGAGAGTAAAGGAATTGAAACAAATTATCTAGAGTAACGTACATTTGATAAGTGTAGTGCTAGTTTGATTTCTTTTTTTTTTTCTTTTTCCTTTTTGATGAATTATTGCTAGTTTGATTTCATTGACTAATTATCTCCGCTCTTTTCACTTATTACAAATCCTCTTCATAATCACCATGTAAATTTATAATATCACCTTGAAACTCTAATTTTCAATGCTTTTTCCTCTAGATCATCTTGTCTCCGGTGAACAGACGGATTCAATGGTTGTTCTAGGGGTACAAACGAATTCTTCTCGAAATCCGCAAACAATGGGGCTTGTGTCGGTGTGAGTTCAGGCTGTCGAGCCACATTTGCCGAAAATCGAGAAAATCAGTGTGGGTACCCTTACTGAAAATTAACAACTTCATATTGCCTTTCACTGTTTTGGCTATATCTTCTGTTCAAGCCAGTTGACGCAACCCTATCTCATTAATTTATATTATTTTTGATTCTTAATTATAATCATACTAATTAGTAAAGCCTCTCGAATGCGACACTTCACATGGTAGGTCAAAGACTAATTTTTATTTTATATCTAAAAAGGTGAAGGTGCGTGGAATGTAATCTTAATGGCTCTGAGAGAGTTAAACCTCAATGTAAATAAAAATCCAAGAACAATAATTAAAAATCATGCGAAATAAAAAACATTTGTAGAAATGACTTTAATCGCACAAAATGATTATATCGCTTCTTTTAGTCCCGTAAGAATACTAGAACAAAATAACCCAATTTCTAAAAGTAGGTATCGATGAAAGACATTTTACCCTTCAAAAATATTTTATAGGTCGATTTGTTGGTGAGCATAAAGCATATTGTTTCGACTTCAAGTCTGCCACGGATAGTTGGCCATCCTCTTTAAAATAGTCAAAACTCCAACTATAAACAAACAATGTAGATGAAAACTCTGTTAATTTTAAAATATAGCAAAATCTTTTTTGTAAACCTAATGGAAATAATCTACGAGGAATATCACGTGATAGAAAATAATCTATGAGGAATATCACGCCTTTCGTAGATGACGGCCTCAATATGTCGTCAAAAGACTAACCATCGGAGGAAGAAATTATCGGGCTTAGATGACCCAAATAACTTGCCTCAAATACGATGACAGAAGGGTGTGAACATGATACAAAATCCCCGAGGTACTACGAGTCTTCTATGACTCCACGATACCTCACACGATCACGTTATCCTCAAACACACCCCCGATAGTTCCTGGCACAATCCGATAGTATCTTCGATACATCAATTGGCTAGAGAAGAGATAGAGGAAAAAACCCCAAAATCTCTTACTATAGTCGAAAGAAAGCCAAGTGTACCGCGATTATATATAAAGAATCCATATGTCGTCTTGACAAGTGTGAGAAAAAGCCACCCGTTACATAAAAACCACATGTCACCTGATAAAGAGCTTGGAAGGCGTATCAGCGCATAATGGAAAACTACTTGGCAAGAAGGGAGAATGCACTTTGACAGCTGTTCTGGAAGATCCGCACTATAAATAAAGGACAAGAGTACCATAATGGAGGGGACAAGAGAAAATAACCCTCAGAAGATAATAACAAAATGGCGCCGTCTATGGGAACGCCATAAGAATTGCCTTGAGAGACTCCAAAGAACTACGAGTGAGGTAACCATGGAAGAATCCATCGATCCCCAACGAGAAAGTGAATCAGGATTGAGAGACAAGATGTCAACTCAAGAACCAAGGAATGTGCCTCTTGCCCCACCATCCCCGACCCCTAATGTTGAATTTATAAATTTCCCAACAAAACGTTTTCAAAGATCTCATGGAAGAAGCCCTTCGACGAACATGACACGTGAGAGATGGAGAAATTCAAATCCATCTACCATATGAAGACCGGTATCATGTGGAAGAACATGGATCCAAAATGGCTCAAACCCCCGCCGAAACCCCACATATCGAGAGCCAGCTTACCCCTCATAGAGGAGGGAATACGGAGAAAGACCCAACGGTCTTTACGATAGTTACCCCGCCAGAGGAATTCCTACAGAATTTCCTCATAGTTTCCTACACCACACTGGCAGAGAGCCAATCCCCACACTCTGGAATGTTATCAATCATATGCAAAGATAAATGCATGATATGAGGAGAACGATAACCCCTGGGGAAGAGCCGGTCTATCAAGAATCTGCCTTCGTCCCAAAAATTGCGAATGCGATCATCCCAATAGCAATGAGGCTATCCAATTTGCCATTATACTCGGGAGAAAAGGATGGGAGGGATCCCCAAGACCACATTAATCGGTACATAGCCACGATGGATCTAGCATCAGCTACTGAACCCACGTTGTGTAGGGTGTTTTGTACCACGCTCGTTGGACGCGAGCAATCATGGTTCTCGCAAATAACTCCAAGTACGATCTCAAAGTTTGAACAATTGGCCTGCCTATTTGTTAGATAGTTTGCTTGTAACAGGCGATACCCTAAATGATCTCAAAGTTTGAACAATTGGCCTGCCTATTTATTAGATAGTTTGCTTGTAACAGGCGATACCCTAAGTTTGCATGCCACATTTTTCACAATCAAGCAACAAAAGGATGACTCCCTGCGAGACTTCATGAAACGATTCTCGGATAAAGCCTTAGATGTGCCAAATATAGATCCCTCCATGATTGCAGACATTTTTGCGCAGAGCTTGAGAGCAGGTAGCTTTTTCCGATATTTGATTAGAGATAGGGTAAAATACATGAACGAGTTAATGCAAAAAGCCAAAACTTATATCCTCATGGAAGAAGCGGAGAACTCTAAATTAAAATCCAAAGGTGAAACTCACGATCATAAAGCAAAAGTGAAAGAGGAAAAAGCTCCCCAACCGCGAAGAGACAGTCCGGGGAATGTGAAAAGGCATTTGCAGTCTGTCCCACTCCCAACCTTAACGGTAACACCAACATAGATACTAAATGTAATGAAGAGTCATAAAGATTTTGCGTGGCCAATGTCAGATTCTGGAAAATTATGTAAATATCATAAAGCTTATGGACATACTACGGATGGTTGCACTACGCTAAAAAAGGAAACGTGACGCTTGTTTAGCCTCAGATATTTGAGAGATTATGTGGATGAAGGGGATCGGAACCCCATACCAATTAAAGTAAGAAAGAAAATCAAATGCGGATAGGGCGAAAATGACAAAGTGATTCTGCAAGAGCAACAAGAAGAGGAAGATTACTGCCAAAGGCTTCCCCCCACCCCCGGAATCATACGAAGATAATCCTATTTCAGGAAGGACAATAAACATGATCTAAGAATGAGGCATAGTTGTGATCCCAATGGGTAAAAAGAAGAAACATCTCAAGGAAGCCAGAAGAATGTAACATGGGTTGCCTGTCTATTCAATTCCAGGAACAAAACTGCCAACCATATCCTTCGGACCCGAAGATGTAAACGGAATAGTATACCCTCACGACGATCCACTCGTAATCACGGCTATAATTCTGGGAATATAAGTCCAAAGGATCCTGATAGACACGAGAAGCTCCATGGATGTATTATTCACTTCTACATTTTGGGCCATGGGATTAAGAAAAGAACAGTTGGACCCAACGGAAACACCATTAGTCTGATTCTTGGGAGAAGCCAGTCGTGTGATGGGGACCGTTACTTTACCAATGTCCTGGAGGGAAGGAGCACTAAGTCGGACGGAGCACGTGAAATTTTGGGTAGTTAAAGCCCTGACGAGAACTTACAACGTGATATGCGGACGACCATCGATACATGCATTTGAAGCCATTCCCTCCTCTCTCCACTTGAATATTAAATTCCCAACTATGTCAGGTATCAGAGAAGTGAGAGGAAGTCAAGCCAATGCAAGGGAATGCCGCAGGAACGCCATACCGCCAAACTTGGGAGAGGAGACCTTCATACAGGGATAAAAAAGCGAAAAGCGAAAAGCGAAAAAAGAGAAGGTGTTGCATGTCAAGGAGCTAAAGCTAGTAGAAATCGTCGAGGGAGACGATCGCAAAAAAATCAAGGTGGGAACAGAACTGAAACCAAAAATGGAAGAAGAAATCATTAAGATATTGAAAAAATATAGCCACCTTTTTGCTTGGGAGGATGGACCCCCAGACGGATTAGCCCTCGGGTATGCCAGCACTACCTCAACGTAAGACCCAATGCCAAACCAATCCAGCAAAAGAAGATAAATATGGGACCTGAGAGAAATAAGATTATTCGTTCCAAAGTCCAAGGACTATTGCGGCTTCGATAAATCAAAAAAGTACTATACCCCGAGTGGCTGTCGAACGTAGTTTTGGTACCCAAGTCGGGAGGAAGATCCCGCATGTGTGTTGATTTCACCAATTTAAATGACGCATGCCCAAAAGAATGCTACCCCTTGCCAAGTCTCGATCAACTAGTAGACTCCACGGTGGGATGCGCCCTGCTATCTACGATGGATGGAGATAAGGGGTACAACTAGATACCCATGGCGGAACAAGATCAAGAAAAAACTAGCTTTATCACATACGCCGGTACATTCTACTATCTGGTGATGCCATTTGGACTAAAAAACGCAGGAGCTACATACCAACGGTTGGTCAACCTAATGTTTTCAGATCTCATAGGAAAATCGATGGAGGTATATGTGGATGACATGATAGTAAAAAGCAAGCACGCTAAGCAGCATCCGGGAGATTTGGAGAAGGCCCTCGGTATTGTAGATAAGTTTGGAATGAAAACCAACCCGAAAAAATGCTCATTTGGCATAAAAGGGGAAAATTCTTAGGGTTCATGGTAACGGAGATGAGAATCGAAGTAAACCCAGAGAAGGTAAAAGCCATCGTGGAGATGAAAATCCCAACAACAATTAAAGTTGTTCAGAAATTAACAGGTAGATCGGCCTCGTTGAACCGATTATCTCACGATCAGCAGAAAAGGGATTACATTTCTTCGAAATCTTAAGGAACCTTGGTAACTTTCAATGGGATGAGCAATGCGAAAAATCTTTTGAGGACCTAAAGAAATACCTGACTAGCCCACCGTTGTTGGTAAAGCCTCAACCTGGAGACAAACTATTCGCTTACCTGGCAGTCGGGGAGGAAGCGGTTAGTCCAGTCTTAGTAAAAGAACAAGGAATGGAGTACTTGCCAGTTTACTACGTTAGCAAAACACTGCAATGGGACCTTATTCAGGAGGTGTTACAGTAACCCGCACACCCGATGCTTAAATAGCATAGAAGTGAAAGCCGTGATGAAAGAGATGCATGAAGGGCAATGCGGGAGTCACTCGAGTGGATTAAACATGGCCCATTGGGTTATACGGCAAGGATATTACTGGCCATCTATGGTACAAGACTGTAAAGACTATGCCCGACAATGCATACCTTGTCAATTACATGCCCCACAAATCCACGCCCCTGCAGGAACCGAACCTTTTGGCGTGTCCTTTCGCGAAATAGGGGATAGACATCGTCGGACCCTTGATACCTGATGCGAGGCAGAAGAAATTCCTCTTGGTAGTAGTTGATTACTTCACAAAATGGGTGGAAGTGGAACCCTTGGCTAGGATTACCACCGGAGCAGTTATCAATTTCCTATGGAGGAACATATTATGCAGGTTTGGTATTCCCCGATACCTTGTTAGCGATAACGGACTGCAGTTTGACAGTAATGAGCTATATCAATGGTGCGTACACTGGAAAATAAAACATCGCTGCATCAGTGGGATACCCCCAAGACAACGGACAAGTAGAAAGAACTAACCGGGCCTTGCTAAAAAATCTAAAAGCACAGTTGGATTGGCACAAAGCGAAATGGGTGGAGGAGGTTCCAGGCATATTATGGGCCTATCACACCACGCAAAGTTCCTCGATGGGAGAAACTCCATATAGCCTGGCGTATGGATGCGAAGCTGTGATACCGACCGAAATCACCACAGAGAGCTGGCGTGTCCAAGAGTAGGAAGAAGTAAGTAATAGCTCAAATTTAGCTTTAGCACTCGACTTACTCGAAGAAAGAAGGACACGAGCAGCTATAAGGATGGAGAATTACAAGGCAAGAATGTCCCGCCACTACAATAAAAAAGTAAGAACCAGGACATTCGAAGTGGGGGATTTTGTTCTGAAAAGGGTCAGAGCTACCAAGAATGTTGCCAAGCTGCAACCTAGGTGGGAAGGACCTTATAAGATATCCCAAATAGTAGGGCCAGCTACTTATCGGTTGAGCGATATAGATAATAACGAGTATTCCAATACATGGAATGCCATGAACTTGAAAGAGTATTATGCTTAGGAGAATATGAAAGTAAGAAAATTGTGCATATTAATAAGACATGAATGAATAAAAGGAAGTATTATTTCCGCAAGGAAAATGAGTATTACAGAGATACCAAAAAGCGGCAACTATTACCTGCAAAACGTACTCTATAATAAAACTCATAAATCCTGCTAAATCTAAGACTCCTTATCATCATGACTTATTTAGAATAACATACTAGGAATATATACATCATATACAACTAGATAAGTCAATCTTTAGAACTCATCGCCATCACAAAGCACGATATAAACAAGTGTTTCCTAAATCTAGGAACGACTAATAAAAATCACACCACTCTTATCATGTTCTATCATTTTCATGATTATGATCTATGGTGCTCTTTGATCGGTATTTAGTTTCTCTATTGCCAATAAATCGTTTTTAAGTATCGTCACATTTTTCTGCATTGATTGTAAATGCAAATCAATACTTTGTATTACCTTTGATTCAATTGAAGAAGGAGCTAATAATGCTTACATCTTATTGTAATGCCCCAAAAATTCAAAAGAAAATTCTATTTGAACTTTTTGAAAATTCTATTTTTTTTTCTCATAAAGTATTTTAGTCATTGAACTTAAAAGTTAGCCTTATATTATTTTTATGGGTATCTAATTCTCAAACATATACTTCAATTTCAAATACTAAACAAGATGATTAAATTACCTAAAAAATTTATATAATATATGTACAGATAAATCTATTTATATCTATTCGAATTTTAATTATAAATAAATGAAGAAATTAATGTATAATTGGTTAATTAGTCCATGACATCACCATGTGCATGATTAATATCAGGTATTTTGTGGTTAATTATCAAAATAACCATGGTGGGACATGTATATCAATGATTTAATTCTTATTTTTGCCTACAAATAAGTACTCTATGTTTCAACAATTTCTACAGCTCTAAGCACTTCGATTGAGCCAAATCTTCATGAAATACATGTTCTTTCTTTTTGTGTTCTGGTTCAGGGAGAATTATCCCGAATTTTTATCTCGTCGTTTTCTACCCAAAACAACCCAAAAACTCTTGTTGAGCAGAATATCATAACAAATAGTAGAAAACTCATTTTTGCTCTCCGTTTTCAGCCACATACCCTCCTTGATGTCTTATAACATTGGTATAAGTACATCTTTTCGAGATTATGTTATTTAAGAGGCCGTAATACATAAATCGTAAATTGTTATCAAAAAGTCATAGAGCAGTACATTGGAAAAAATATTTAGCATAACAAACCTTGTTATGTTCATTGTATTATGGAGACACACATTCCCCAATGGTGTTAGAAATTATAACTTTATAAAGATTTAAAAATCAAGTTTATTTGAATGTCCGATCAAAGGTAAAACCAAAACTGCGACGAGTTTTAACTTATTTGTCACAACCCTAATGTTCCTAGTTTAAAAGTTAAATCACACTCATAAATCAACTAAGTGTTCCTAGTTTAGAGATTCTCAGATGAGTCGAACATACAGATAGGGCAGTGACCTTTTAGGTTTGAACTCCCTATAGGAGAAAAGGATTTTCAACTAAAAGCCGACCACTAACTGGTTAAGGCAATTGTTTTCAGCTGCGACGTTGAAATCCATTTTCAAAATAGAGGGCAAAATTTTCTCTTGCCGAAGGGTATTGAAAGCAGAAGGCACACAAATGTTGAAGTATTAACACTGTTTTCAAAAGATTTGCCAACTTCCATTTCCTTTTTAGAATACGGAAGCACAACATTGATTTTACGAAATGTGTCGCATACAAAATCTAATATAAATTTCAAAATAACTAATTCTACAAAATCATTTCCCAAGGGAAGTAAAACAATAAGACGAGCAACAAATTAAAGAAAAATAAGTTAAGAAAATGAATCAGACGGTAATACGACCCATCCAATATTCCACTGCTATCGGTCCTGAGCTTTTGTCACCACGAACTAGGGATAAACGAAAAAAGCTGTTGCTTGATTTCTTGAACTACTTGCGCTTATACCTGCACAAGTAACAGACTTTCAGCAATATTCAGAAGTAGCTTACTTGTAGTAGATGATAACGCATAACATCTAAAGGTCTCTACCTATATATATAAGTCGTGATGAAAATAGAAGATACACTAATCCACCAACTGAACATGCTGATATTTCTCAGGTCAAACTAATCTAAGAAACAGCTTTCATCTACATAGTGTAAGAACATATTGATTTTGGCTTATATGAGTGAATAGATGATAAACCCAAAATCACTCACGATGATATGGATAAATGAACCAGGCATTAATTTGATAGATAAATAGGGGAAAGAATTAAAGCTTTGATGAGAACATCAAGGGACACTCCCTACCTTGACTTGCTCTTAAATGCTGAGCGCTTTTTCGCACCAACTCGAAGTGTTCTTTTCTGCCTCTTTTCGCTCATGTCATCCTGGAAAAGTTCTTGATTCTCTTCTGTTCTTGATTTAGGTGCTTGGGACGTATGCTTGGATTTTTTAACCGACTTTCTAACAATCTTGCCAGCATCAACAGCCTTGTTTGCAGCCTTCACTGCTTTTGCTCGACGATAAGCCACATCAACAAGAGAAATTCCACCTTTTTCTTTCTTACTTTTATTATCTCCCTGCACAATTTCACATATTAATTAGCAACGGTTTCACGTGCTGATAAGAAATAATATATACATATAATAAAAACAATTTCAAATCAAAATGACAACGCGAGGAACCAGTAAACAATCCATATGACAAATGAAATCTGTAGATGCTAAGAAATGATATCTTAGTGGGAAAACATAGTTATTCTATGAGATAAGTTCCATTATAACAATGCAAGAAACTCTAGCCGTATTTGTGACATAAGATCCATTATAATTTACTTCAATTATTTTGCACTTCTTTTGTGAAATATATAGATCAAAATATGGGCCTATAATGGTGACAAGGAAACACGTACCGCTGCTTCATCTTCATCCTCTACCATCTCTCTAGCTGCCTCTAACTTCCTTCGCTGCTTCCTAGGCATATTTTTCTGTCCAAACAAATGCAGTTCATTAGTTTATATATATAAATACCGCCAAACACCTCGACTAAGATGTATAATTTGTCAAGTACCTCACGCTCACGCTTCCTCTTTTCCTTCATCTTTAATTCCTCGGCCTTTTCTGCACTAATCACCTCTTTGCCGGCACCTTTCCGTTTCATCAAACCTTCCTGAAAATTCATTTCAAGATGCTGTCTGATGAGTTGAGAAACTATGACAAAATACCAAATAACTGTTCAAATGGGTAAAATGACAGAGAAAAGCAAGCCAGTCACTACAGAATTTCACTACATATAACCACACAGCACCAATCTAAGATTCAAACTTCCGTACTTGTAACATCCTTTTGGTAGTGAGACAATGCACAAGGAGCCTACAATGGTATTGACACCAAAGAAATTTTGGTTGTGTGAATGTCGTCTATAGATTGGATATATAGATAAAGTAAGAGATTGGCAATGCAGTTTCTTTATTTGGACATGCGGTAATTGAAGTTAATTCTGTCACAATAATATAGGTTTCACTGAATCGAGCGTAACATATTGACATTTATTCATCCATCAAGGGATATAGGAATATAAACACTTTCCTATTGCATCCGGAGACCTTTCAAGACACCGAATAGTGAAAATTGCCTTTAGAGTGAATTCCAGCACAATCTCAGAAACAAAATTAAGCAGTGAAAGATTAATTACCTTCACGGCATCTGCTGCAAGCTTCTTCTCCTTCTCAGTAACAAACCAGGTTCTTTTAGGTCGCGAATAAATTTCTTCTCTACGAGCAATCATGTTTTCCGCCTATACATGAAGAAAAACATTTACACACAGCAACTTGCAATGTCTAAAAGATATATTCAATTGCTAGCTCTAACCAAGAAAATGTAAAGCATATCAAATAATGTGTTGCATGGTAGTTCGAGTGGAATTAGTCCCAAATAGCTATCGTCTATTGCAAACAGAAAATCAACATTGTCAGAAGGAAAACCTTGGTTGCCTCCATTTCAGCCTTCCTTAGTGCCGTCTCTTCCCTAAAACAAACAAAATGTTGAATAATGGTGCGAATTCCACATAATTATCATGCATGAAGTCAATTACCAAAATAGATGAAGTACCTCTCTTCTTGAAAAATTGAGGAAACTTGATCTTCCATTTGCTCAATTATCTGAGACCACTTCTTTATTGATTGCTCCGCAACAACTCGGCTCTTCAACCTCGATCCAGCTCTTTTAACCTATTACAAACCATCCAAGATGCCTTTAGCACTAACAGTATTCTGAAGCAAAACCATTATTCTATCAATGACTCTTTTCCTAGTTTCTGAAGACAAGCCCGAGATAGTCTCGTGAACAAATGCAGAGAAAAGAAACTCGAGAAAGATATCAACAAACAGTGCAAGTTACATAAATTATACAAAAGGAAAACTGGTGGGTGAGATTTAATGTTCAAGTACAGCAAATCAGATTATTTCAAGTGTGCCAACTCTAACTTGGTGGCAGCGTACTAATGACAGTACACTACAAATTGATTTCTCTTGGGACTTTGATCAAATGAGCACATAGGTTTTAAAGTAGACCCGACATTTTGTCAAGCAGTTCATGTCCATACCTAATACTTAATATTAATCAACGTAGGCATCAGACACAAAAGAGACATTAACATGGCTCTTACAATGTTTCGACTATGAGTACAATAACAGAATAGCCAAGACAACTTAAGATAAAGCAAGCTTTAAAAAAAAAAAAAAAAAAAAAAAAAAAGAGAAGAACAAGTACTAAGTTTTGTACCCTAACTCATATGCCTATTTAAACAAACTTGATTTCGAACTCAAATGTAAATACTGCTATAGCTGGTAAATTCCTGATAGAACTCATACAAAATAGCACTGACCTTGACTACAGATTTTTTGGTCTATGGACAAGGTTCTAAGGTTATGGGAACATGTACATCGCTCTTAATGATGGTCATCCCAAAGATCTTTGACCTGTTGGGATGAACTGCACCGGTTTTAAGATTTTTTTTGGCCTGTAACAACCTAAACGACATGCAATGTCCTCAAATAGTTGCTCTGCTCATAAGTCTAACCATTGACTCAATGAAGCTCAGTACTCCTACGTAACCTTTTATCATCACAAAATATAGTAACCAGTCTTGTATTGCCTCGAACTCGCTTATATGCATGAAAAACTTAGAAGACTCCACTGTAGGAAATCATTACTTGGAATACAAAGATCAGGTTGCTTACAATATCTTTCAGAAGAGACCGATCATTATCAGTAACAAAGGTAACAGCATATCCTTCTCGACCAGCTCTAGCAGTTCGACCCACTCGATGGACATAACTGTACCAGAAGTGAAGGTTTTTCTCAGATCACAATGATGAATGACCAACGTTAAGAAATCTCAAATAAAGCAAAAAATAAAATAGAAGAGGTATATTGATAGTCTATTTGTAACTATCAAAGAAAGATATCTCAATGGAAGTACAAAAGAAAAAAAAAACAAATAGAAGATGTATATTGATAGTCTATTTTGTTACTAACCAAAGATGCCGCTACTTACCTAGTAAGATCCCGAGGACATGCAAAATTAATTACTGTCTGAACACCAATAATATCAAGACCCTAAAAAGAAAGAAAAAGAGATAACATGATTAATATACGAACAATAACACTAAATCTGGTAGATCAATTTATAATCAACTAAAATATAGAAGACTCCCGTTACTAGCAAAATAAAGAGAATGATTATCTCTTACACGAGCAGCAACATCTGTTGCAATTAAATAATCCACTTCCTGCTTCCTAAAAATTTCCAAGGCCTACACGAAAACCATGAAAAATAATACTTCAAAATATGGGAATTACTGTCTAAACATTCAAAAGACCGAATGATGCTAAGAGGAAAATACATCTAGACGCTGGGGCTGAGTGAGGTCTCCATGAAGTTCAGCTGCTTTAAAGCCAACTAACCCGAATAAAATTTTCAATCTATGGGCTGCCTTCTTGGTTCCACTAAAAGAATAAGATAACAAAGAGGTAAGACACGAAGGACATAAACGATAAGAAATATGCTGGGAGAAAATTACATCTATATGAGTTACTCCGTTTAGTTTTTGTTCATTGTGGCAGTTATACCATAAGAACATATGATTCCAGTAGCGGATAAAGAACGGTAATTACTAGACTTGAGAAAGGCAAAAACCTGAAAATAATCACTTTAGATGTAAATGTCTTGGAGCATAATGCAAGAAGGACTGCTTCTTCATTTCCTTCACGGACACGACGTAGGCGAACCACCCTGTAAGAGATAAAAAGTTTTAAATTAAGAATGTCTTGAATCACGACAAATCCCAAAACACAGTCCTCATTAATTTAAATTCGAATTTAAACATAAAATTGATAAACAAAGATTATCAAATACTCACTCTTCAGTTAAAGTTGCAGGCCGCTTAGATGATGGATCCGCCGATAGCCGCAAGGGTTTATTCAAAGATAGTTTAACAAGCTCATCAATTTGCTCAGTCATAGTTGCTGAAAAGAGCATCGTCTGCCTCCTTTTAGGACACAACTTAACCTGAATAAAATAGTGATAAGTTGAAATTCACAGTACTACACTAGTTAAGCTCTTAGACAATTTGACATGAAATAAGATTATTATTATGTAGAAAAGTAAACAGAAGCAAGAAGGGATTTGAGTTTCTTGAGCAGAAAAGGAACAGTCAACTAGCCAATTTTTCATAAACCATTTTCTTGGTAATTCCACTATTGTAATGGTTCACCTATCGAATCACCAGCCCAATTGTTTTATCACATCTCATATACCCTTTACAAAATCTACATGTTGCAAATTTGCTGCATATTTTCAGGGTTTGGCTGACTCATAGAATTTTAGTTTAACCTAGTACATGCTATTGCTTAAGCACATCTGACAATTCATTCAACCAGTTTGAGGCTTGATTTCTCCCAACAGGGGTTTTGGACCCCGGAGCCACTGGCGAAAATATCAGAAAACCCACCAAATTACAGGAAAATTCAAATTTACAATGTCACCTTGGATCTTGTAATTTATTTGTAAATCGTCATTTGCTGCTGACAGCTGAATGGGTAAAAGAAAAAAAAATAGGATTGAAAGAAGGCTATAGAGCGAGTTTTGGTCATTCAGCTGTTTCAAAGAGATGCAACGGCAACCTTGGGTAGGAAGAATGAATCACGTCCAAAAACATTAGTAAAATATTTTAGCTCCTGATTCTTTTTCTCAGGAAAGAAGGGTGCAAGATTGTTATAAAAATAATTTATATCTACATTTGTTAGTTTGGTTGGGAAGGGACAAAATGGTTCCACTACTTCTCCACATTTATGTTACTATTACAATGAAGGGACAAACTAGCTTGGTTGGGAAGGGACAAAATGGTTTCACTATTAAAAAATTAGACTGTTCCATGGTTCAGTTTTATAAGCAAAACTCTGAAATGAAGAGAAGACTACACTCTCTATGGCGATGTACGTGTATAGTAACTTCACTGCATAGAAATAAATTTCATAAAACCCATGAGATCCCCAATAATCTCATAAATGAGTCCAAGATTCACCCAAGAAACCTGATCACCGTTCCCGAATATGGTTCTCATATACTTGCCTCTAAAAACACAAACAGTTGTCAGAAGATATACCAATTCATGGATTTCAGCACTAAATCCAAGCTCAAGAAGACGATCAGCCTCATCAAGTATCAGTACTGCAAGTTCATCCAGATGAACTGACATAGTGTTACGCAAGTGATCTATCATACGTCCTGGAGTAGCAACAACAATGTCCGGCAGTGATCTCAAGGGTCTCTCTTGATCCTAATATGATAATACATCAGTTAATACAACAATAACTGGTAAAGTGTCCAACACAAAGAACATCTAGGCAAGAGTTAAACCACTGGAAATGTCTAATGGTTTGAATGTAGCTTAGGGACAAGTAACCAACACTAACAGATTATTTTAGCGGTATAACTCATTTTAGAAGATTGAAATGAACACATCGAACCTGGAGGCTACATTTTCATCTTTAAGAATTTGATGTTCAGTAACTACATTCAACCGGAGCGTTTTATGAGATAAGGGTACATAATAACCCATTTATAAATAAGAAGCATGAAAAATGACTCATCAGCTAAATTCAATCAAAAGACTGAATCAAAACTCATAGAAAAAACAAAAGATAGACTATTTTCTTGCACGTGTACAACATCCTCCATGTCTAACATAGAACTCAACGTATCATTCGGAATTGGACTCTCAGGTTCCTATAGATGGCATTTATTAAGAAATCTGATTACATATACCTCTTGAATCTCATTTCTTCCAACGAAGAGAGATAATCTATTTATCAATATGGTGAACACAACTCAACCTAGTCATAAAGATAACAGCAAAAAAATGTATAACTATATCATGCTTCGCCAAAAAGTTACAGGGATAGTATTAAACCATACCTTTGTTGGAAGGCCACCAACCACCAGACACAATCCGATATCAGGCATAAACTGAGCAAGTTTTTCAATCATACTATGAATCCTGAAAAGAGTTGGTAATTCAGTAAATGACTGCAATTACAACAAACTGGGAACCTAAGTACAGAGAGGAAACAAGGGCAGAAATCGAAAGTGTTAAACCGTGCTTGTCAAATCAAAACAGGCAGCAATAACGTATCCACCTCTTGGGCTCAAGAGCATGGCATAAGGAGAACTCAAATTGTTCAAGTAACACAATATAAAATCTTCATCAAAACATGATGTAAACCAATATGATGTATACTGACGAGAAAAAGTATTGATTAGACTATTATAATGTTCCAACAGCCTTCTGCAAATGAGTGACGAAGCAGACAACATTTTCTTTTGCTACCTAAATATCCAATGAGTACCACTTAAATGGCTTGTATTGTTAAGTATCATACTGAGAAATGAAAAACAAAATTGGAAGCGAAAGCCAGAGATTTTCAGGGTTTTTTCAAAACGAGATATAGGTGAATGTGTAATATAGTAAAATTACCAAACACAAAGATTTCTTTGTTGATACACACAAGGTGATAGCCTGCACCACAGCGTTCTGTCCATTTATTTAATGTGAATACCTATGCTAGAAGAGATTACTCAAAAGAAAACTAAACCAAAATAGAAATGAAGAGATAATTAACACTAAGGGTAGGCAAACAAATGCAGATAATACAAATGGGTGCCATGAACCTGGACCAAGTTTGTTAACAAGATTGAAAGAGAAAGGTTCACGAATGAAGAGGCAAACGTAAATAGGGATGTTGGTCAACCCCAAGCTACATAAAGATTCAATTCTTTTTTTAACTTTGCAGGAGTTTGAAGTTGAAGAAAAAGCTACAAAAATATATGCACTTCTTTGGTATTTAAATGCATAATAAAAAAAAAAGTGCAGAGATCTCCTCTCTCCTCCTTCCAAAGGCACAACTTGGATACCTTGGCATAGCCCCTAGGGTAAGTACTTGAATCCTTACTCCATTTGGTATTCCTCATGAAACCCACTATAGCTTTAATTAAAAACAACTGAGGCACAAATTTTTGCGCATGTATAGTAGCGTACAAGGACAAAGTCCAATGTCATTGCCAACAGTAGTACGATTTTTCGGATATGCTAATGTAGAAAGAAGCCAAAAAATGGTTCAGTTTACAGAGAGATTTAAGAAAATGAAAGCTCTATTTAACATGCGAAAGATATTAATCAGTAAGTAGGAAAAAACACTTACTGAACAGCCAACTCTCTTGTTGGAGTAAGAATCAGAACCGTAATAGCCGGGCGATTCTTTGGCCTAAATAACAGTCTTTCCAGTGTTGGTAGAGAAAATGCGGCTGTCTGCATAGTAACAACACATGCATCAGTCCAAAGTTGTCAACCTTGGCGTTATCACGAGGATGGTAATATAGCACCTAGAACAGGCAATAGCTGTTTGGCCAACTTCACACTTCACCTCAGGAATATACCAACCCAACAATTCTCTAATCAACCATGTGCTCCTTATAAGGAAAAAAATAAACTGCAAGTAAGTACCTTCCCAGAGCCAGTAATGGCACTCCCACATATGTCTCGCCCAGTCATCGCCAGTGGTATACAGGCAGCCTATCTAATCAAACAGGGAAGCAAATAACAAAAAACGTCGATAGTCAATGAGAAGAGAAATGAATGAATGAATGAATGAATGAATGGAGCACCACCTGAATAGGAGTGGGCTTAGTGTAGCCCAAAGCTTCACAAGCCCGCAGCAAAGGCCTCGAGAGATGCAGGTCGAGGAACGAGTTTGCTTGAAACGAAACACCCTCAACCGGAGAATAGAACGATTTTTGGGGGTAATTTCCACTAGTCATTATTGGCACATCCTCCTCCTCCTCCTCCTCCTCCTCCTGCAACAAAACTAACCAAAATTATTCGAATTCCGTAAACTAAATGATCTCTAACGCGTACGATACATTAAAACTAGGAGCAATTAATTACCTGGTGCGGCGGAGGCGGCACGGATTCGTTGGGTTCTTCTTCGTCATCGTGGGCAGTGAGGTTTGCGGCGAGATCTTGTCTCGCTTTGGATATCTTGTGGTCAATTGAAGTGGTGCTCCGGCGCGAGTGCTCGTCGGCGACGGACTCGGAGTAGGAAGAGAAGTCCCATGGAGATTGATGATCAGTTTTCTTCTTAGTTTTAGGTCTTTTCTCAACTTCTTCTTCTTCTTCTTCTTCTTCGTCACTTGGTTGTTCGAAGAAGAAAGAATCGGTTATTACATTTACCGCCATTGGAGACACAAACAAAAACACAACAAACACAACACAACACAACACAACACAAACACAACGAAACGCGAATATATTTAGTCGGCCCAAAAATATATTGGTAGCCCTAGTCCATCATCGAATAAGGCCCAGGCCATAAGGATTATCTATTACTTACTATATTAAAAAAAGCCAATTCTTCTATTACCAAAAATGCCCTCAAAAATTTTGGACTTCATTTGTTCCGTGAAGTACGTTGAGGGTAAAGTTGTACATTTGAGTGGCAACAGCAGTTGTTAGACCAAATTTATTTCTTTGCCTAATTTACCCCTTTAAAAATTGAAAAATAACTACCCTAAAATTCTCCACTACTCTGCTCTATTTTCTCTCACATGATATAAGTTACTTAAATAATATCCCCTAATTTTCTCAACTTCCGTTAAAAGAAAAAAAAAAAAAAGAGGAAGATAAGCTTAATATATTTGAATAATAATAGGATAACCACTTCTTTGAATAAGCTTAATTACGAACAAGTTAGATAGGTTAGAATATTTTGTTTAATTTTATCTCTTAGATTTGTTGGATTACATGATTTGTTTGAATAAGCTTAATTAAAAACAAGTTAGATAGGTTAGAATATTTTGTTTAATTTTATCTCTTAGATTTGTTGGATTACATGATTTTTATCTTTGCCATCACGTAATCTTATTTTTTTGAATTTGTCTTTTATTGGTATATGAACTACTAATTATTTTTCTTATCTTCTCAGGCGGCTAAATATGAAGAAAATAATTAAGAGATTTACATTCACATCTTACTTAGCAAGTAATTAACATGTTCTGATTATAATATTTATTCCCCCCCCCCCCCCCCCCCCAATTTTTTTGCAGGAAATAAACGTTTCGTGGTGGTTGGAGAAGGGCATAAGATACCCTTCTATTTTACTATTTTTCTATTCATGGTCCAAAATGAGGATTTGAGATTTAAACATGTTGAATACATGTCTTTTTATTTTTTTCTTTTGCAAAAAAAAGAGACATATATAGTACTGTTTTTTTTTTTATGAACATCTATTAATATCTATTACTATATTAAAAAAAGTCAATTCTTCTATTACCGAAAATGCCCTAAAAAATTTTGGACTTCATTTATTCCGTGAAGTACATTGAGGGTAAAATTGTACATCTGAGTGGCAACATCAGTTGTTAGACCAATTTTATTTCTTTGCCTAATTTACCCCTTTTACTTCCCCACATTTTCACCTTATCAGTTTTAGTTTTCAACTTACAAAATTCAAACAATTGAAAAAATAAAAAACTGATGCACACGTTGGTACAGAAAAATTAAAAAGAAGAGAAAACGAAATGATAAATTGTGAAAATCTTTGAAATTTAACCACCGAAAAATCTGCTCCCACGAGAAAATCTTGACACGTTATCCTCAACTCCCGTATTTCTCTCAACTTCCACTAAACCATTTTATTTACTTTCTCAAATAAAATTATTTCTTATTCTTTTTCCCACACTCTTCACGATTCTCTGCCAACTAGAACCAAAAGTGCAGGGAATTTTGATTAATTATAATTCCTATTTCAGTTTGTTTTTGCCAAAATGAATTTTGTGTCACTGAATCTATCTATTTTCATTGTTGTAGGCATAATTCCATAAGAAACGTGTGATGCATGATGGAGAGGACATTGATCATAAATGGAAAAATAGGAACATAAAGTCAAGGGAATACATGCACAGACCCAACGGTTTCAAGAATTTCCTACAGGTGATTTTATTTTTTCCAGCACTTACACTTTCTTATAACTTCTTCAAGCCTTCTTTTTCTGCAGACCACAGTTCTTTGGCTATTAAGAAATAAACGGTGAATTGCCTTACAAACTCTCTCATTTGTATTCGTTTCTTATAATTTTAGTTGTTGTACGTGCTTCATAATGTTACAACATGAAAAGTTAATTTATATTTCTGTAAGATTATATATTGTGGAATTACTTTAAGAGTTTGAGTTTTAAATGATGCTAAATTTCAGGATAAGATTGGTTCTTGGTTGGTGATTTCATGGATGAGAAAGAAGTCTTTAATTGGAAGAAACCGTAATTAAAAAAGCTTTTTAATTACTGAAAGAAACCCTCTATTTTATATTTCTTAACATTTTGTCATTTATATTTTCTATATTATTTTAGTAATGAATATGCTCTTGATCTTCATGCATTCAAGAGTTGTTTGTGAAATTTTTTATTCAAAAATCATTTTTGAATCTTTTGCTTTTCACCAAAATTAAATAATTTATTGATCTGATATTTTTATTGGCAGGTGTTCAAAGTTGCAGGAGATATTGTGTTGAATTCTTCTATGAATGCGTGACTACAAAAATTGTACAAGAAGCAAAATGTAACAACATAATTAGTACATGTATTGAAGTGTGAAGAAAGACTGAATATTTTAGTTTATCGACAATCACATATTTATAATAATTTCTTAGTTGTCGTTTGTTTTGTTAAAGTCTTCTTAGTTGTTATTTTTGCTTATTTGTTTTCCTGGATGTATGTATGTGATGGATTCACAATTTTACAAAGTGACTTACACAGTTATTTAATGCACAATTAATAAAAGTTGAAACTTTTCAATAGTAGATAGCGTATATAAATCTTGAAAGCATGTTATATCATTTAAAAAATTAAGCTTTTGTTTTCATATAATAAACATCTAAATTGATTATATTGTGTAAGCCATTTAATTAATTTTGCTCTTCCAGTGGTGAATTGTGTTTAGGTTTGATAGCAACGTAGTTGTTCACCCTCTTTTTACTATTAAATGCATAGACAACTCTTAAGCATACTTGAAGATAAGTTAAATCAGAGTTTTTTTTCTTCTATTTATTTACAGTTGAATTAGCTAACTCTTATTTAAAGATAACTTTAATCAGAGGTTCGTGCTAGATTTGACAAGATGTATGACAAGTACTATATTAGAATTTCTTTGTTTTATTTATTATGACTTTTAACTTGCTTGATAATTTAATGCAATTATTTATTATCCAATCCTAATTAGACCATACTCAAGCTTTTAGCATCTCTAAATATTTGTAGCATACATATTTTTTGTTCTCATTAATCATACAACAAAAATTATATAAATCATTTTTGTCTTAAAAAAATACGCATTGCACGCGGTCCCGCGTGCACTTGATTGCTAGTATATATATACATATATATATATAGTACTGTTATTTTACCGCACAGTATGTGGTGTTTTACACAAACATTTGAACTTATTATTTGCAATTATCTTTTTTTAGTTTTACTTTTAATTTATGCGATAAATCCAAAAATGTTCTTCATTTTTGTAATTTTCGTAACGAAGTTAGAGTACTTTGTAAAAGTAGTTAATAATGCCAGCCAAATTCTTTTTATAGTAAAAATATATTATATTTAACGTCTTAAACTAATTAACGCTTTACACTAAAGAAAAATTTGCACGCGGTCTCCGCGTGCACCCAGTTGCTAGTTACCCTTTATGGTTCCACTTTGATTTCGAAGTTGCTCATGAGTCATGACGACTACGAATAATATACATGGGTCCATATCTTTCACTATGAATACATGCCATTAATAATAGTGAAGGAGGAGGCACGTATTGTAATCTCAAAAGGACTTTGAAATTCATCTCTAGAGTGTTGGGGCGGTGATTTGTTGGGACGGTGGATTATAAAATCAATACTGCAACATTATCTCCTTTCTTAGTGCAGCATTATTTCCTTTCTTAGTGCAACATTATTTCCTTGAAGGTGCAACACTATCCACATTTGTTTATCACCTTTTTGTTTAGAAGTGAGGCTATAAATAGCCGGCTTGTTACTTCATTTTTTTTATCATCCCAAATACAATTCCTTCTCTTATATAATTAAGTGTAATTAATATATAAATAGTGGAGTTAAGTGTTGTAAGTGCGAGGTAAAAATAGAGAGTTTGTGCGACTTTACTACGGTAAAAGTCTGAGTGTTGTAATTCTTATTTTACACTCATAGTGAAGTTCTTCTACCTTGCCCGTGGTTTTTCACCCTAAAGTAATTTGGGATTTTCCACATAAACTATGTGTGTCGTTTACTTTTCCGTTTTTCAATTATTGTCGTGTTTTACGCTCTATTCGAAGGGTCCACTTTTCAACAAGTGGTATCAGAGCCTCGGTTCATATCCGGGGTCTCGGTGATATCTGTGGGTATCGTACTGAAATTATTTTTCAGTGACGGTGGTACGTGATAGAAGCAATGACGGCGAAATTCGAGATCGAAAAATTCAACGGGAGTAATTTATGGTTGTGGAAGCTGAAGATCAAAGCCATCTTGCGAAAAGATGGGTGTCTCGCGGCGATCGGCGACAAGGCGATGGAAATCACAGATGATACGAAGTGGAACGAGATGGACGACAACGCTATCGCAAATATTCACATGGCGTTAGGTGATGGCGTGTTGTCAAGCGTTGAGGAGAAGAGGACAACTAAGGAGATATGGGACCATCTCAACAAGCTGTATGAGGCGAAGTCCCTACACAACAAAATTTTCCTTTAAAGGAAATTGTACACACTGAGGATGGCGGAATCTACCCCGGTAACTGAGCACCTCAATGTTTTAAATACTCTATTTTCTCAATTGACGTCGTTGAGTCATAAAATAGAAGTGGTTGAACGTGCTAAAATTCTGTTGCAAACTCTGCCCGATTCGTATGACCAGTTTGTCATAAACTTAACAAATAATGTCCTCACAGATTATTTGGTCTTCGACGAAGTTGCAGCCGCTATTATGGAAGAAGAGAGTCGGCGCAAAAACAAAGAAGACAGGGAGACAGATTCGCAACAAGCAGGTGCCTTGTCGATGACAAGAGGGAGAACGACGGAGCGCGGTGCAAGTGGGAGTAATAAATAGGGGAGATCCAAGTCAAAGACCAAGGGCAATTGTTGGCACTGACAAGAAAGGTCACTTGAAGAAGGACTGTTGGAATCTTAAGGATTCGAACAAGAAGAGTTATGATCCTCAGGGGAACGTTGCTAGCACTTCAGATGATGGTGATGTACTATGCTGTGAAGCAGTAACAGCTATTCGAGGTATGCGCAGCTTCGATGATGTATGGCTTATTGATTCAGGAGCCAGTTTTCATATGACTCGCCGGAGGGAGTGGTTTCATGAGTATACACCGATCACTGGAGGATCTGTGTATAGCTGTAAAAATGAACCTTTGAAAGTTGTTGCCGTTGGTACGATCAAGCTGGTGATGCATGACGGGATTGTTCAGACCATTCGAGATGTCCGACATGTGGAGGGATTATGCAAGAATTTGTTGTCTTATGGACAACTCGATGATCTTGGTTGTGAGATTGGGTCGCGAAACAAGATCATGAAAGTTAAAAGGGGTGCGCTTGTACTGATGAAGGCGGACAAGATTGCCGAAAACTTATACATGGTACAGGGGAGGGCTCTGCAAGTGGGAGAAGCGTCAGTAGCTTCATCTGAGTCGATTGAGAAATCATCAATGATTTGGCATCAGCGGCTCGGGCATATGTCGGAACAAGGCATGAAGGTTCTTGTAGAGAAGAAACTACTTCCGGGCCTCACAAAGGTATCTTTAGCTTTTTGTGATCATTGTGTTGTTGGCAAGCAACATCGTATAAAGTTTAGTAGTTCAGATTCTAGAAGTAAAGTCATTCTAGAATTGATTCACTCTGACGTGTGGCAAGCACCAGTACTATCCCTGGGAGGTGCAAAGTATTTTATGTCCTTTATAGATGATTATTCCAGGAAATGTTAGGTGTACATGATCAAGAGTAAGGCCGAGGTGTTCTCGATGTTCAAGACGTACAAAGCGCTGGTGGAACTTGAATCAGGGAAAAAGATCAAGTGCCTTAGATCTGACAATGGAGGGAAATATACTGGCAAGGAGTTTGACGACTTCTGTAAAGATGCTGGGATTAAGAGGCAGTTTACTACGGCATACACTCGCAGAGCGGATGAACAGGACCTTGTTGGATAAAATAAGAGCCATGATGCAGGATGCAGGCTTAGAAAAGTCGTTCTGGGCAGAAGCAGTCAATACCGTCTATTATGTGGTGAACCGATCTCCGTCAACAGCACTGGGGCTGAAAACACTGATGGAGGTGTGGACAGGTAAACCAGTTGATTATTCTAATCTCCATGTATTTGGGAGTCCCACTTATGTTATGTTTAATACTCAAGAGAAAACAAAGCTGTACCCAAAATCCAATAAGTGTTTGTTCTTAGGGTATGCTAAAGGAGTGAAGGGGTATCGCTTGTGGGACCCCACTGCCCACAAGATTGTTGTAAGCAGGGTTGTTATCTTCACCGAAGATAAGAGAAATGATAGCAGCACAGGGGAAGATCCAGAAACTACGACAGTAGTAGTCGAGAAGAATGCCTAGCAGGAGGGTCCTGCTGAACCAGGGCATGAACCTGAGGAGACAACGAAGTCTGGAGTCTCGGGGATACGTCGATCGACACGTGTTAAGAGACCACCAGGCTGGCACACAGACTTTTCAATGGAGAACAATGTTGCATACTGTCTTTTAACTGAGGATGGGGAGCCATCAACTCTCCAGGAAGCAATGAGCAGTTCAGATGCAGCTCAATGGATGGCAGCAATGCGGGAGGAAATCGAAGCACTCCATAAGAATAAGACGTGGGAACTTGTGTCTCTACCACAAGGAAGGAAACCCATTGGCAACAAATGGGTGTACAAAATCAAACGTAACAGTGATGACCAAGTGGAGAGGTATCGTACACGATTGGTGGTGAAAGGATATGCTTAGAAGGAGGGGATTGATTTCAACGAAATATTTTTCCCGGTGGTCCGAATGACAACTATGCGGGTGGTTCTGGCGATGTGCGCTACATTTGATTTACATCTTCAACAATTAGATGTAAAGACGGCTTTTCTTCATGGTGATCTTGAAGAAGAAATTTACATGCTCCAACCAGAAGGATTTATTGAAGAAGAAAAGAAGAACTTGGTTTGCAGGTTGACCAAATCTTTGTACTGTCTCAAACAGGTGCCGAGGTGTTGGTACAAAAGATTTGATTCATTCATAATGAGCCTTGGATACAACAAACTGAATGCAGATCCTTGTGCATATTTCAAGAGATCTGGTGATGACTTTGTTATTTTACTGTTGTATGTTGATGACATGTTGGTTTCAGGCCCCAACAAAGCTCGTATTGAAGAATTGAAGGCTGAACTGGCTAGGGAATTTGAAATAAAGGACTTCGGACCAGCAAACAAGATTCTAGTGATTCAAATCCACCGAGACAGAAATAGCAGGAAGATTTGGCTTTCTCAGAGGAACTATCTGTTGAAGATTTTGCGGCGGTTCAATATGCAAAACTGTAAGCCAATCTCTACCCCTCTTTCTGTTAATTTCAAGTTATCCTCAAGTATGTGTCCTAGCAGTGAAGAAGAGAAGAGGGAGATGACTCGAGTACCGTATGCATCAGTAGTGGGAAGCTTAATGTTTGCTATGATTTGTACTAGACTAGACATTGCACATGCAGTGGGAGTGGTTAGTCGATACATGGCGGATCTGGGAAGAGAGCATTGGAGTACAGTAAAGAGAGTTATGAGATACATTCAGGGAACCTCAGATGTTGCATTATGTTATGGAGGATCGGGTTTTACAGTCAAGGGCTATGTTGATTCTGAGTATGCAGGTGATCTTGACAAAAGCAAGTCCACAAAAGGATGTGTGTTTACTCTTGCTGGAGGTGCAGTGAGTTGGGTTTCAAAGTTACAGTCAGTTGTTGCGACATCAACAACGGAGGCTGAATATGTGGCAGCTATGCAGGCCAGTAAAGAAGCGATTTGGTTGAAAATGGTTCTGGAGGAACTCGACCACAAACTAGAGAGTATTTCTCTATTATGTGACAGTCAGAGTGCATTGCATCTTGCAAGGAATCCAGCGTTTCATTCCAAGACAAAACATATTCGGATCTAGTATCACTTTGTTTCTTGAGAAAGTCGAGGAGGGTATTGTGGATGTGCAGAAGATTCACACTAAAGATAACATAGCTGATTTCATGACGAAGAGTGTTAATGCTGACAAGTTTGTTCAATGTCGGTCCTCGTGTGGTCTGGTGAAAACGTAAACAACATGAAGGGCGAGGTAGAAAGAATGATGTGAAGATCTGATTAGTCCCTAATCAAATCTTCAAGTGGGAGATTGTTGGGGCGGTAATTTGTTGGGATGGTGGATTATAAAATCAATAGTGCAACATTGTCTCCTTTCTTAGTGTAGCATTATTTTCTTTCTTAGTGCAGCATTATTTCCTTGAAGGTGCAGCACTATCCACATTTGTTTATCACCTTTTTGTTTAGAAGTGAGGCTATAAATAGCCGGCTTGTTACTTCATTTTTGATCATACCAAATACAATTCCTTCTCATATATAATGAAGTGTAATTAATATATAAAGAGTGGAGTTAAGTGTTGTAAGTGTGAGGTAAAAATAGAGAGTTTGTGCGACTTTACTACGGTAAAAGTCGGAGTGTTGTAATTCCTATTTTACACTCATAGTGAAGTTCTTATACCTTGCCCGTGGTTTTTCACCCTAAAGTAATTTGGGTTTTACACGTAAAATCTGTGTGTCGTTTACTTTTCCATTTTTCAATTATTGCTGTGTTTTACGCTCTATACGAAGGGTCCACTTTTCAACATATAGGTCATTAAAACTGATGTCGATGGAGATGGAGGCGATCAACTGAGCCTCCACCAAGTTTTATTTATTTGTTTTCACTATTGCCAAAAGTACGTTTATTTTCATTCCCTAAATTACCCCAAACTAGTTGGCATGTAAAACTTAATACATGAACTACGACAACTTGAGTTCTGAGGCACAACTCTAGAAACGTAGGCAACTCGACTATTCATTGGGATCAACCTTATCCTTATTTAAGTTAATTCTCTGTTTAATCACATGTTATTCATCACGAAGATAAGCTCTTCGGGATACGACCACCCAACTTATTCGGCCGACAGGCCTTGAATGGTTTGCCAACTGGATAAACGTCTTCATGATCTAGGTTGCAACCGTATAGCCAGTAAACCTTCAAATGGGAAATAACTCTACAGGAACCTTCAAATGGGAAATAACTCTACAGGAACAAAGCCCATTCAACCGAAGTGTGCAATGAGCAACAAAGATGGACATTTAACCTGACATGGGCAAATTCAAACCTAATATCGCAAGAAATAACGCAGATGGACATTTGACCCCACACATTGCACATCCGATTCGAACAGTTTGCTCTGTGATTGTGGTGGTTTCACATTGCAACAAACTTATTGTTAATAGTGAAGCTTGTGTGATACGGGCACAATATATAACAGGTTGAAGCTGTGACTTTGGTTGTTTTTTACTGTGTGTATACAAATACAATACATGCTTTATATTCAAACTCAAGTATTTTACAAGTTAAGAAGTGTGCGTGACACATTCTTTGTTGTTTTGAAATGATTCTCTATCTATTCAAGATTTTGTGAAGTATTGATAAAATACAAGTGCGTATACCAAATTTAGGTGTAAGAGTGTATGCATGAATCATGATTAGTTTCATACACGAGCGTGTACTTTATGAGTTTATAAGGGTAAAAAAACTTAATTTGGATATATTGTAGTGCGCGTAAGTAAGACTCGCGTGGATGTGCGTACATGTTATTGGGTAGTGCAGATAGTCTTGTTTTAATGTCAATTCATATTTTTCTTTGTTTCTCACGATCAATTTTTAGTGTTTGTGTTATAAATCCAAATAAAAACAAATTAATATTGTGAACAAGTTACTTTAATTTGATAAACTGTTTAATTGTCAAGTGATTTAACCACATTTATAAAGGGGAGACAAAAAATTCACTCAATTAGTCTTGGAAAAAAACGTGCATGTCGCCCGCGGCTCTATCACCCGAATTAAATTAGGATTTGCTACTATAGTGCGCGTGTATAAGACTCGTGTGCATGCGTGTTAGTATAGATAGACATTGACTCGTCCCAATGTCAATTTTATTGTTTTACTACGGTCAATTTATAACAATGTACGTTTAAAAACTGCGAAGTAAATTATAACAATATTGTTCGATAAAAATATGTATGTTAAATATGATGAACCCTCACACAATTGAAATTTCAAATATCTTGATTAGACGAATACAAACAAATCTATGTAATTTGATGAGTTGTTATAATCATATTATTTGAAATTTGAAAGGTTTTGAAGTTAAACAGTATATTAAATTAAAAAGTATTGTTTGCATTTGACGACATTATGGTATTTTGGTTCGTAAGTATAACAAAGCATAATATTTAACCTAAACAAATAAAGAAAAATAAATATGTGAGAGGGAGAGTGAGAGTGAGAGAATGGTGCAATTAAGAAATTTATACGAATAATTAATCTTATTTAAGCACGCACATGTAACTCAAGTACTACAACAAGAAACCTAATTAGGCATGGTTTTGTTATGTTAGGTTTTTATGAATTGTAGGTATTCGTGGTGGGGTCTGTTTCGTTTTTGAATGTTAGCGTTTTTGGATTTGTGAGGCTCCCCTTTATGAGTTTAAGCCAGGATCTGAGAATGGCCTGTTTAGTTAAACTATTGTGCTAGAATATTTTGAATATGAGGTGTTTCTAAGTGATTTTTTATTTTTGAAAAACTTAAGCCAAGAATTTTGCTGTTTTTACTGTGTTTTTGGTTGAATGCCGGCCTTTTTGGATTAGTGAGGCTCCCCTCTAGGAGTTTAAAAATGGATCTAAGAAAGGCATTTTTAGTTTTACTGTTATGATAGAATATTATGAATGTGAGGTGTTTTTAGTCAAAAATAAAAATAAGAAAAATGAAAGGTTGAACGTGTGAATTTGGTTGTGTTTGATTGTGTGTTTATTCACACTAGGGGTGAACAAAAAACTGTCACCCGCCCGACCCGCCCGCCACCCGCCCGCCGCCACCCGCAAACCCGCGGTTCGTTTTTTTATTTTAATGCTGGCAGTTCAAAGTTATGGTAACCCGCCTTCTCGCGGGCGGGTGGCGGGTTATCCAGCTCACCCGCCCGCCCGCCCGCCCGCTCCTTAAATATACAATCCTAAAATAAAAGACCCTGCCCTAATAAAGACCCTGCCCTAATAGGTTTTTATTTTCCCACACCTTTTCTGCTCACCACTCACCAGACGCCCTCCTTCTTTCACCAGTTCTCTCAAGGTAATAATAGTCTCTCTCTCTCAGTCACCATCCTCCAGCCGCCGCCGCCACCAGTCCACCACCACCACCTCTCCGCCGTGCTCAACTCGGTCACAAACTCATCTGCCACCCCAACCCCACTCACCTCACCCCACCTCTCTCACGCCGCCGCTAACCACCGCTCCCTCCACCACGCTCGACGCTAACAGCTGTCCCCTCCAACAAGCTCGTTGCCACCATCGTGCAATCACCACCATCGCGAAACCTTAGACGTCTACGCCGCTTTACCACCACCACAATTAGCCCTTCGCCACGCCACCTCACCACATAACCACCGGCAGCCCCCCGCCATTGTAGTAACCCGCAAATACCCTCCCGTGTCCACCCCTATATTCTACGGATCGGATGGGCTCACGGAGACTACGGTGCCGCCTTTCTCGCAGGAGACGAGGAACGAGACGTACTTGATTGCTAGCTTTGCGGTGATGTATTTGAGTTTTTAGGCTCGTTGGCTTTTTGATGATCTTTTGTTGAATGATTGATGTTGAAATGCGATTAATTTGTGTTAGTGTACAGTTATGTTCTTAATTGTTTAGTTCTTGATTATTGTTATTGAATGCTTAAAGAATTGTGCTTGTCGTTGCTTTCTCTTATGTGCTTTGTATCTTCATCATGTGGTGTTTATTTTGTTTATCTGTTGGTCTGAAGTTGAACTAGTTGTAAATGTAAAGAATCATGTGCACTGTGTATTGGACTTACTCTCCATTATAGTTTTCTAATTAACTGAGAAAGCCATTTTGGTGTGTTCTCCCTGGCAAGGCATTTACATTTTAGTTACTGTGCTTTGCTGGAACCACAGACTTACAGGCTCTGTACCTGTCAGTGGACTGTCAGATTCATGCTCTATAATTGTGTTATAACCCGCCACCCGCCCGCTAGCACGCACAACCCGCCAAACCCGCAACCCGCATGGTTTCAAAATTAAAATGACCCGCTCGATTGAAGATTTTGGTAAACCGCCATATGCGGGTATGGTGTCTTTTTATGTGGTAACCCGCAAGTACCCGCCCGTGTGCACCCCTAATTCACACAATGTCTTACCATTTTTTGTTGGTTCGAAAAAGCATCTTACGTGATCAAAATTTGTGAATTATCGTCATTCGATGAACTACAAGCTCTTATACCAAATAATGGATAAGAATACACACATTTCGTCTTGGACAAGAGCGCGTACTTTATTTGCGTATGTGAATGTGCACACGCGTTGATACGTATTGTGGATAGAGTTGTCTTAAGTTCAATTAATAGTTTTCTTAATCAGCACCTGTCAATTCACTACTCTTTATGTTTTAAATACTAACGAAACCACAATAATATTGCCAAATACAAAAAATTGAGCCTATGGACATGTCACATGAGTATAGAACAAACTTCTTGTTCTTGGTAGAATTCTTTGAGTGTTGTCAAAAGAGGCTTTTTGTATTTGTAACTCTTTTGAGTATTTATGATACTCACTTCTCTCATGAATAAATCTTTGTTGAACCAAAAAAAAAATTGTGTTCTTACCTACATATGAGAAACATTAATTAAATTGGTAATTTGGCACAGTAGAGCACGTGTGTTAGATTCTCGTGCATTTTCTCGTAAAGTAATAGATATTATGGATAAACTTGTTTAATTTTAATGTCAACTCATACTATTCCTTATTTGTTGCGGCTAATATTTTACTCTTTATGTTATAAAGATAAAAATATAATAATGTTATTAATCTATTGAAACCAATCTTGTTAGATTTTAATTTCAAATAATTTTGTTATTTATGTGTGCGATGGAGTGAATTTATTTTCATGATACTGATCCACTCGAGTTATCAAATAAACAACACATTATAAAAAAAAACATATGAAAGTCCCGATCTAAGATAATTTTTTATAGACCAACTTTATTTTGGTCCCTAATAATTTGGTGCGCAAACTCCTTGTCATGTCACCTTCTCTTCATTACTTCCACTATCTAAGCTACAACGATAGTTTTTTGCTGCGTCATCGTCCCCCATGAATCGCAATAATGCTATACATCCAATTCAACTGCTAGTCGAATCTCTTTAAAACACAAACAAAAGTATTGTCGAAATCAACTTAATATCGAGGGCCGCAATTTGATTTTAAGAAATTCATGCGGGTTACGTATCCAATAACTAATGGTGTAATTATCGTTATTATGCATGAGGACTTTTTGAGAATCTATTAGTGCCTCATAAGAAATGGAACGTCGCCAAGGACTGATATACTTGAACCGTATAATGGACATTCATAAGGCCTAAAAGAGTAGTATGTGATTGGTGATCAAGTTTGATGTTGTAACAAAAGAAACCTAAACACCTTGAATCTTGATATCGACACGAAAGCTCAACGAACGCAGTTGTCTTCTCTGACGTACGACATCTACTTTTTCCAAGTTCATGAATACAAGTTGGACAAAAAGTATTTACTCTAGGCTTGCAACTAGAGCATAATGTGTGACTGTTGGAACACTGATGAATAGGCGGTTCCCGGGAGTTGAAGCACATTGAACATTGTAGACATTGTAGCAATCCACGAATTCTACTTGAGACAACCTCATCAACCAGTTTGCTAATGTCCAACTCTCTTTCATCATTACTAAGTTAGTACTAGTGTAAGAAAAAAAAACAGTACATTACTAAAACCTCACAGTTAAGAATCTCCCTCCTCGTCACCGGTCCTCATCGTTTCGTCGGTCCTTGATCTAGTTCGTTTGCTATCACAAACCTCCATAAATAGGGAGTCAGAGTCCCATTAATCCTTCGCTGTCATCCGCTACCCAAAGCATGGGCAAACCAAAAAGAAAGAGGGGTTGACCTAGAAAAGAACAGGAGGCGGTGGGAGAAGAATTAATTATGATGATGCCAAAATATTCTCCAACACGTCTACAAAAGCATGGGAGAGGCTGCCTTAAGGGGTCCGGGAAAAGGCAAGAGTTACACCTTTCTTTCGGTGAGGATTCCTAGAGATATCAAGGCTGGAAGTGACTCTACTCCTAGAATATTTACACTTCGAATATGGGAATATTGTTGAAATGATCAATTCATTTTCTCAAAGTATGCCAGACTTAATATGTGGGCTATGTCGAATTCAGGCGTTACTTCCCATGCTAATATTCGCCAACCTGGTTCTTGTGGTGGAATTCTGAGATATGAGGGAAACTTCAAAATCGTGTCTCTAAGAGTATCACATAAATATGTGGATGATAACAAATGTCGTACAAAAAACTGTCGTTTAAGTGCTAGGTTTGTTAGCCCTGATGGCCACCTAATGTGCGATGTCTTTGAAGGTTCACTAATTCTCGTTGGCCCAACTTTACTAGTGATGGAAACATTTAGAGAGAATAGGAATTTATATATTATATGTAATCTCCAATAGTTTCCACCTCTGATTCGAACGGTTCGCTCTGTGATTGCGGTGGTATCACATTGCAACAAATATATTGTTAATGGTGAAACTTGTGTGATACTGGCACAACATATAACATGTTGAAGATGTGAATTTGGCTATTTTTGGCGTGTGTATTCAAATACAATACATGCTTTGTATTCAAACTCAAGTATTTTACAAGTTAAGAAGGGCACATGACATATTTTTTGTTGTTTTGAAATGATTCTCTAGCATGTCAAGATTTTGTGAAATATTGATAAAATACAAGCGCATATACCAAATTTAGGTCTAAGAGGGTATACATTATTAGTTTCATACACGAGCATGTACTTTACGTGTTTATCAGGAAAAAAAACTTAATTTGTATATATTGTAGTGTGCGTGAGTAAGGCTCGCGTGGATGTGTGTGCGTGTTATGTTTTTGTTATAAGTCTATATAAAAATAAATTAATAATGTGAACAAGTTACTTTAATTCAATAAACTGTTTAATTGTCAAGTGTTTTAACCACATTTATAAAGGGGAGATAAAAATTCACACAATTAGTATTGGAAAAAAGCGTGCACGTTACTCGCGGTTAAAACACGTGAATTAAATTAGGATTTGCTAGTATAGTGCGCGTGTACAAGACTCGCGTGCATGTGTGATAGTAGATATAGACATCGACTCGTCCTAATGTCAATTTTATTATTTTTATTGTAGTTAATTTATAACTATGTATGTTTCAAAATACAACAATAATGTTATATAAAAACATGTCGGCTTAATATGATGAATGCTCACACTTTTTAAATTTTAAATAATAGGATTAGACGAATACGACCAAATCTATTTAATTTGATTAGCTGTTATAATCTTATTATTTAAAATTTGAAAGGTTTGGAAGTTTAACAATTCAACAAATTAAAGAGTTTCGTTTGCATATGACGACATTATCATATTTTGGTTCGTAACTATGACAAAGCATAATAATTAACCTAGAGAAATAAAGAAAAATAAATATGGGTGAGGGAGAATGAGAGAAATGTACATTTCTAAAATTTATACGAATAATTAATCTTAATTTAGCACGAACGTGTAGCTCAAGTACTACAACAAGTAACCTAATTAGGCATGTTTTTGTTATGTTAGGTTTTATGAATTGTTGGTATTCGTGTCGGGGCATGTTTCATTTTTGAATGAATGTTAGCGTTTTTGGATTTTTGAGGCTCCCCTTTCAAGATATGAGAGTGGCCTGTTGAGTTAAACTATTATGCTAGAATATCTTGAATATGAAGTGTTTATAAGTGATTGTATTTTTTGAAAGGTCGAAGCTATGAATTTGGTTGTTTTTTACTGTGTTTTTGGATGAATATTGGCCTTTTTGGATTTGTGAGGCTCCCCTACAGGGGTTTAAGAATGGATATGAGAACGGAATTCTCACTTTTACTGATATGATAGAATATTATGAATGTGAAGTGTTTTTAGTCGAAAATAAAAATAAGAAAAATGAGAGGTTAAAGCTGTGAATTTGGATGTGTTTGATTGCGTGTGTATTCACACTGAAAGTGCAACTGTTCAGTCAATGTTGAAGTTTACAATGTTGGACTAACATTGGAAACAGAGATAGTTTAACATTGCATCTTTATTTTTAATATTTAGTTTATTCTGTCTTTATTCACATATTAACCTAGTTCCACGGTTGTAGTTGGCTTTAAATGTTTGAGGAACATGCTTAATTCATAAGCGAACTAAGAACTTTCTATAAAAGCCGATCAAGACTCAAAGAAGGAAAGTTTTGGAGTTCAATTGCTATTAGGAATGTTCTCTTAATTGAAGAAGGTGTCTTCCAAGTTTAGAATTCGTTCAACAAGGAAGTTGTTATTCAAGAAAGAGTTCAAGACTAAAAGGAAAGAAGAATTCAACTAGAAAACCTAGAAGAGCTAACAAACGTGAACAACACATCTAGGAGATCAAATTTCAAGACCTATATAAATATGTAAAGTTTATCAAGACAAAGTACAAAGACTAGAGTAAATATCTCCGTAAGGAAATTAGTAGAGTCCAAGTATTTGTCTTGTTTTGCGAAGTTTTTGGAGAGTCTAATTAGATCTAGTTGATAGGTTTAAGTAGACCACCCTTGTCTACTTCGTTGAGCCCCATCAACAAAAAGCGTGAGTGAATTGTTGTGAGGAATGTTTTGTTAAAACCTTTATTTGTTATTTTGCCTAAAGCTCGGAAGATTATAAACCATTATAATTTTCTTAAAAATATCTTCGTGTGTTCTTTATTTCCACTGCATAATATTCTCTGTCAAGAAGATAAACTTCAATTCCAGTGTTAAGGCAACACCAACTTAACATCCGAAGAAACAGTTCAGTGTTGGACCAACATCGTCGAGGTCAACATTGTGGAAAAGTATCAAGTACTGATCCAACACAATCAAAATTGGCGTCAGAGCCAAACATCGACGACATTGGTGCTTGGATTTGATACTAAGCGAAGATGGACAACGTCAATCCGAACAACAACAAATTACCAGTTTTGGATGGCTGCAATTATGCTGTCTAGAAAATTAGGCTTAGGACACACATCAAGTCCATTGATATTAGGGCATGGCAGGCAGTTATCAACGGTTATTCATTACCAACTTTCCCAAGGGATGCTGATAATGATCAACCTGAATCAGAATGGACTGCAGCCGAGGCAAGTCTCTATAACTTCAATGAGAAAGCTTTGAATGCTATCTTTAGTTGGGTTAATCATCACATGTTTAAGCTTATTCAGAATTGCACTTAAGCTAAGCAAGCATGGGATATTATAGAACTACACCTTGAGGGAGATCTAGCTGTAAAACAATCTAAACATAGGAAATCACTACATTCCTTTGAGAGACTCCAGATGGGCGAGGATGAGAGTGTGGACAGTTACTTTGAAAATATTATCGATATAGCTAATCAATGTGAAATCTAGGATTACCTATGACTAATCAAGAGATGGTGTGCAAAGCTTACCGAACATCGACCCCTAGGTTTAATATGAAGAAAATTGCTATGGGAGAATCCAGGAACATTGCTCAACTAGATTTCCAGGTTTTCATGAACACACTTAGGGAGTGTGAACTTGAGAATGAAACTTGTTCAAACAAACTAAAAAGTGTTGCTTTAGTAACTTCAAAACTAGGAAACAATGATAGTGATGATGAGGCTGAACTTATTTCTTCTAAATATGGAAATATTACTAAGAAGTTTAATAAACTGAGTTTTAAAGGTAAACCAAAAGCTAAAAACTCTGGTAATACTTCCACTGGTCCTAAGAAAGTCCCATCTAGATTTGCCAAATATATTGCATCTAAACCTACTCCTTAAGAAGCTGAAAAACTGAAGGAAGTGCAATGTTATGAGTGCAAAGGTTGGGGTCATATGGCTGTTGAATGTGCTAATACCCTTCGAAAAAAGGTTATTCTCATTGGGTTTGTATAGATTGTTTGAATGAAAAGGATTCCAGCTCTGGATCTGGTGGTGAAGATGATGAAAACATTGAGGAGATTCATACTGATATGCTATTCACTCAACTGGACTAGACAAAAGAAGATCAAAAGGATGGTTCGGAATCTCAATGCTGCTCTGACATTGAAGATCAGCAGGACTGTCCAGAAACTCAATGTTGCTCTAACATTGGAGAATAGCTGACAAAACAGGATACTTATTTTGATGATTGGGATTCTTGTGATGACTCTAATGTCTTGTCTGATAATGATGAATCTGACTTTGATTGTTTTCTTAGCTTAGTTGATCTTGATGAAGACTACTAAATGTCCCATGAGGAAATCATTAAAGATCTGAAATCTACCTCCCAGAAATTGCTGAAGGAGAACCAAAAGCTACTGAAAAGTGAAAACGCTTTAAAGGAAGAGGTCTCTAGCCTGAAGGATCTGCAAAACTGTATGAGAAAGATCTTGACAAAAGGGATAATGAAATGATAAGGTTAATCTGTAAACTTGACCTAGCTGAACAGACCATTGAAAAATGGAACTCATGTAATGTAAAGCTTGATGAGATTCTGAGTATGGGAAATCAAGGTACCACTAGTCTGGGCTATGTTGATAAATCTAAGGATACCCCTACCGTCTTTCTAAAAGCAAGTCATGTTAAGGAGTCAAAAGAATTAAGCTGTGAAAATCCTAAGAACAAAAAGTCTACTTTCATATGTTAATAATGTTTTCAACCTGGTCACATTAAGCCTTACTGTAAGAAATTTAAAAAGGTGATTGAGATGAAAACTGCTAATGTTGACAGTGCCAATGTTAGGACAACATTGGATCTCAATGTTATCCCAACATTAGGCAGTAAAGCTTCTGGTCAGAAAAGTAGGACTTGGATTGAAAAATTAAGAACTCCTAAGATAAAAATTGTTTGCAATGTTGTGTTTTCTTCTGTGTACTCTAACCTTTTAGGTAAGTGGTACTTTGATAGTGGATGCTCAAGGCACATGACGGGAAACAAGAACTATCTTTCTGGTGTGATTCCCCTCACCACTGGAACTGTCACCTATAGAGGAGGCAGCAAGGGAAGGATCACTGGAAAAGGAACTCTTAATGTTGAAGGATTTCCACCTTTCAGAGATGTGTTGTTGGTCTAAGGATTGAAAGCAAATTTAATTAGCATTAGTCAACTTTGTGATAATAATTTGCAAATTACTTTGATAAGACTTCTTGTGATATATTTGATGGTAACAATGTTCGTGTCATGACAGGTACCAGATCTAAAGTCAACTACTATCTAGCAATAGATGAAGCAGATCGCTTTCATGCTAAAGTAGATGAATCTGCCATTTGGCACAAGAAGCTTGGACACGTACATTACAGAAATCTTGCAAAGTTGCAGAAGTTGGATGCTGTTAGAGGACTACCAAAGTTTTCAAGTCCATGTAAACTTGTGTGTAAAGACTGCTTAAAAGGTAAACAAACCAAAGCTATTCACACTCTCGTTCAGGTACAAGGTTCTGTCTCTAGAACTCACAAGTATTTTGAATTACTGCACATGGATCTCATTGGTCCTGTTGAAGTCAGTAGCCTGGACGGTACGAGATATGCTTTTGTCATTGTAGATGATTTTTCTAGGTATACATGGGTAAGATTCTTGAAAGAAAAATTTGAAGCTATTGACCACTTTAATATTCTACATGCAAACATACTAAATCTCTATGGAATTTCTGTGAATAGAATTAGGTTTAACCATGGAAGAGAATTTGAGAATGCAAAATTTTATGCATTTTGTGATACAAATGGAATCATTCATGAATACTCAACACCTAAGACTCCCCAACAAAATGGTATTGCTGAAAGGAAGAACAGAACACTTCAAGAGATGGCTAGAGTCATGTTAAATGCTAGAAAAAATTATAAGAGACTTTGGGTTGAAAGCTTTGAGCACTGCATGTCATATTAGTAATAGAGTTTATCTTAGACCTGAAACTACTAATGTCAACCATTTTCAATATTTTGTCTTATTTACTTTGTGTCTTGCGTTGAGTTATTAAATTTATTTTTCTAGCATTCAATATGTTTTCATTTAGTTACCTTTGCATATCATTGTTTTCCTAAATTCAATCTGTTTTCATTTAGTAAGACGACTTCGGCGAGCAGGAGAGATAAGCGCCGAATGACCCTTATCCAAAATGTAAAGATCGCCCCTACTATGCCCGGTTGCGAGAACTATCCCTGTTTTCTTGTACTGAACATGAAACAAATCATGAATAAATACCAGGATAATCACGAGTGAGCTTGCTGATCGACATCAGATCTTTGGTACGATCAGGAACGGCCAGAACATCGGATAACATAACATCATGAAAAACCGACTAAAAACCAATATGAGATACAGAGAGGCGTGCCATTGCCAACCACAACATTAGTCTTACCCTTATAAGGAGCAGCAAAATTAAGAGATGGCGTGGCATGAGTCATATGAGCAGATGCTCCAAAATCGATAAACCAATCGGAGTCATCGGATGGTGACATAGAACAAGAGGCATTGAAAGCCTCAACCGAGTGAGCATAATCCAATTGCAGCACATGATTACAGCGCCGACGACAACGATCAACAATATGCCTTCACTCTTGAAAATATGGCAATGAGGAGTGTATGAAGGTCTACCATCACGACCACGACCCCTTCCACCATCGTTACCACGACTGCGATCATGGGAAGGAGAAGGACCAGAATTGTTAAAGGAAGATGCGAGTAAGCGACAAAGGTTGCGGCATGTGGTCGTGTATCATCAAAAGATTGCTGAAAAATCTCAAAACTCTCGGCTTTAGGAGCAAGACTGGAGAAGGGGGGCCGCGGAGTAAGTTCCATGTAAGCCGCGGAAAAGTTGGAGAACATCGGTCCAAGGCCTCGTAGAAACCAGTGAGACTTGTCGGTGTTGTCAATGGGGTAACCAATGGCAGCCAACTGATTTCAAAGAGACTTGAAAGCACGCGCAAATTAGGATATGGAATGAGTATCCTTTTTCATCAATTGAAGACCGCTCTTTAAATAAATCTCACGTTGTTTGGATTTTTGACTAAAGACAGATTCCAACGCTAGCTAAATTTGATGAGAAGTCTTGCGTCCAAGAGTCTCGTGTGCATAGCTTCTTCAGTGAGAGAGGAGAGAAGGCGCTGGTCTTGAACGATCCATTTAGAGTATGTCGAATTTAAAGCGGTAGGGTCACCAATGGTAATAGTAGTGGACGGTTGTGGTGTGGAGCCATCAAGATAGCCAAAAAGATCTTGGCAAGAGAGAAGAGGAATAATTCGAGTCTTCCATATGAGGTGATTTGTGGAGGATAGTTTAATGGTGATCAGATGAATCATTGTAGAGAAAAAAAGAGAGGAATCTGCGGCGGTGGTGGCGGCGGCGGTGGGGTTAGAACCCTTCATAGGATCAAAATTTAGAGAGAACCCTAGTAGCAGGTTGATAGCATGTGAATATGGAAAAAACACTTCAATTGTGGTGGGTGATTTCATTCAATATAAAATGGTAAGATTACAACAACAAGATAAATATGGAAACTTATATACAAGGAAGTAAATACCAAGATACAAGATATGATATTTATTCCTTAACAATTACTATTGGTTGTGTGCAAACATAACATTGGTTGACAAGATGAATATTATACTAATTCCTTGGCCAATCTGAAGCCTATAAATAGCTTCCTCCAGTTGAAGCTAAAACACACAACAAAGACAAATCATCTTTCTCTCTTTCTAGTTTTCTCTCTCTTACTAATATATATATATATAATAAATATATTTTAGTTCGTGTAGTTTCAGTTATCGAGGATTTTAGTTCGTGGATCAGGTGAATATTATTCTAATAATATTTCTACCACCGAGTTCAAATAAAGAGAAGCTTTCGCGCGTCGAGTTCGATACGAAGGATCAACGACGTAAAAGGGACGCGACTGTTGACTTACACAAGCATAAATGATTTATTGTTTATCTCAAACATTAGTATTCACATCCTCCAACTCCTTTGTCAACACTCCACTTCTCTTTCGACTTCACCAATCGAGCTATTTAGCTAAACTCAACATTAACATGCTTGAGCCCCTTGCCCGCCTTCTTGATTATATGGCTCAACCTTTTCAACAAATCCTTGTTTACTTCCTCCTCCATTTTTTCCCGTTTCAACGCCTCCATGGTTCTTAAAGCCTCCGAATATTTTCTACTAAGTTCTTCCATAGCCTGATCATATTTGTACCTCATTTCCTTCTCGGATTCATCAGTCTTCATTTTTGCTTAGTTCTCAACTTCTCTACCGTATTAGAAGCCTCCAAATTCCTCTTCTACACGATCTTTTCCACGTAACATTTTGTTGACGGTCTCCTCAATTGCCGATCGATTTCTGGCTCGTGATACTAACTTTGCATTCGCTCCATTTTCACTTCATTACCCGCTCCTTAAACCTCTCCTCACCCTTGTTTTTCGCTCGCATCTCAATTTTCAAGTCTAAAAGCTTCTTATTCAATTCAACATTGGCCTTGGCCTTATCTTTACCCTTATATTACACGTCTCTTCGGCATCTTTTTTTCGTTAGCATACTAACCTTCTCTGCTTCAGCCGCTATCATACTATGTTGTCGACCCGAACAAACAAGGCCTATCTAATTCATCAAAATAAATAAATAAATAATCTCACATCTATGTTGATCTACGACATTGATTATGGCTTTCATGAGTTCATAACTTCATATTCCTGTTGTAACTATAACTAAATGTAATTTTATTTGTTCTAAGAAAAAAGGCTATAACAATTAGTAATATTTCTTCCTTGTAATACCATGAAGAACAATGAAAGCTCATCTTGAATCAATAACTGGTACGTGCTCTATAACATGAATTAAAAAAAATCAAGTTAGAGCTCTAAAATAATGAACTTTCACACTAAAAAAACTCAAATTGTAAGCACGTCTGCTAGAGAACTAAACTTGTAAGCATGTCCCACTCAGGAACCAGTTTCTCTTGAGTGTTATTCGTAAATCCTCATTAATATTGTCTATGATGTCAATAAAAAAAATATATAAGCATGGCATTGTCGATAGTACTTGACGTTAAGCAATACAACTTAACGTGTTGCAATTTCTTGCAAATCTACGAGTTATATAATGATCTATAAAAGAGAAAAACTATTTGAGAAAAAACCTTATAAAAGAAACAAGCACTAAAGACTTAACAATAGGTTAACAACTCGCAAAGTACTTATTCATTGCTTAAAACAAAAGAACAAGCTCATAGTAAAAACAACTACGCTAATAGCAAGACACAACATGTTTTATAACGAGAGGCATATCAGTGATGAGGCTCTATGAAACTCGGATAACTCTTGCACTAGTTTCAGTGCCAGACACGAAGAACGTTCATCTTTCCCAATTTCACCATCACACTCGTTGGCCTCGACAATTTCCTTCATTGATATCACCATTTTCTGTAATTTTGGAGCATTTTTCAGCAAAAACTTCAACATTTGATCGACAAATGGCTCGTTTACATACCCACTAATTGTAACGCACTCAAGGCAAGGAAATTCGATTTCTTGTAAAAGATCCCAACAACTTTGCGGGTCACAATGATGTGAATGAAGTACTGGCCCTACCTAGAAATTCAACCATTAAAAAAACTAAATTAGATACATGTGTGATAACAAATAATAACTGAAAAATAATGATTAAGAAATCGTTTACCTCTAACAGCCATGGGTGGTAAGGGCCAATATTCATGGTTAGTGTCTCAAGAGATTGATAACTTTTCAAAAGCCAGAACAGTCCAAGATGATGCAATTTATCTAAATGCGTTACATTTACATTTAGATTCTTCCATTGGCATGAGGCGCAAGGTACGTTTGTAAAGTTCCATTCCATCATAATCTGATTAAAAACCATAAACAACCAATTGTATTTAATCACATATGACTAAGGTATCCACATATTCACAATTTAAGGTATCCAAGCAAAATACATCAACGTACTTCTATCGTCGTATCATAAGAGTAAACTGACACAAAACAATGCCCAACAAGCTCCAAGGACCAACACTAAGGAATGAACAAACTAAAGTGCATGAAGCTTTTAAAATCAATCAACATACCAATATAACATGTCCGCATAAAGTGATTGTTTTGCACAGAGAGATCATGTGCAGAAGCCTTTCAACACCATCATATACCTTGGGATATGGTCTAAACATTTGCTCAAAAGATAAAGTGGCCTCGACTGGAGATAAAACAACATCCACTATTGTAGCACCAACAAGCCAGGTGAATATTTCCAACGATGTAACATGAGGGCACGATATGTTTAACACCATCTCTTGAATATTTGGATTGGAAGTGAACATCAGCCTTTTGAAGTTGAGGCTCCTACAATACAACTTGCTCAATCCAAAACAATTAATGAAGGACAAGTCTTCTAGAAAAGGGGAGCTAAGTACGATCTTCTCCATTACATCGTCAATCTAACATTAACACCCTGAGCGCGTTCAAACTTATGTCTTTGCATGGTTCGATGTTACCACCAATCAAGCTCATATTGGTTAAGTAATTACTCCCCCTGAAAACATCATTAGGCAATGTATGAAGTTCCCATGGACCAACTTCCATACAAGCCCTAAACTCTAAAGTCGAGATCCAAAACCTTAACATTTCTATTCATGGCATAAGCAACCAACTTATTAATAAGGGGTGTTGTAGCCTTCTTCCACTCCGACTGTGCATGATCATACATTGTCGGGTCACAGTCCCTGTGCGATTTACATATTACAAAATAAAGGCGGAAGACTAATTTATCGAGTGTTCCGACGTCATGAAGATCAGAAACATGATGAAGTACGCTAGTAAATTTAATTGCTTTAGAGATATGGTCATCATAATCAATGTACTTAAAACTCTTCTCAGTCACGCATTCATGTTAAAGGCATGCATTGAGATCGAGCACCGGAACGGTAATCCATAGGTTGCCGAATCTGCGAAGAAGGACGGTCTTAATGGCATCATGAGTGGGCATAAACGAAAGAATGCGCGCAAGAAGAGAGTCTGGCAATGCACTGATGAAGTCTTGACCAGTGTTGTTGATTAGCCTCTTTGAGCTCCCCCTATCTCCATCTCCTATATATCGACTTAATTAATTAACACACACGGACAACCAATAAAGGATCACCTAGAAATTATCAAAAGCCATCAACTATAGTTAATACTTTGTATCATTAAAATCGTTAGAACAACAACAATAGGAAGATATGCTTTGACAATCAATTTAAGATTCAAACCCCAAGGATGTCAGAGAAAACGATGGAGATCAAAATACATATAAAAGTATTAACAATAAAAAAAACTGAAATAAATAAAATACAACCAGAGCCAATTTATGAAAATAGGATTTGACCAAAACTATGTAATGTAAATGTACCTAGTACTCTCCTGTTCGAATTCAAAGTACACTGCTAGAAGGTTTCGTTGTGCGATTTAGATTGTAAGGGACGTAAACAGTAGATTTGTCCAAGCTCCACAACTTAAAAAAAAAATCATCACGTCCTCTCTTTTAATTTACATTTGAAAGTGTCAGATTTTCACTTTGTTACTAGATCTCCATATATGTAGGTCCTTGATTTCCAAGGTACATTAAACAAACAACGTTGCATGTATATCCATGCGGTAATATGATCAGTGCGACGACAATATCCTATAATTTTATATTAATGTTTATATCATGCATTTCAACACTATATATATACATATATATTATGTATTAATTTATTGAGAACATGAATTTAACCCGGAGGATTGATTGTAAATAAATTTATTATCTTATACAGTTATCTGAATATAGTTACAAATATCTTAAGAATGATTAATATCGTATTCGTTTTAAATTTTTAACTTTAATTTAGCGAGTTGCATATACAATGCTTATTTATGTTTTGGATAAGGGCCGGTATTCATCTTTTATCACGTAGCTTATAAAAGGAAAAACGATAATGTGGGTCAGTGATATATTTAAAATAAATAAACTATAGATTACATATAAATATGATTACCAATGATGTTAACACATTGACGTATATTTATTCGTTCAAATAATTGAATGTTATCTTATAATCTTGAAACATCATCTTCAGGATTTTGATGAACGATTTTTTTTTTGTTAAGTAAATATCACAGATTTCTTTTATCCTATCTTTTGGTTTTTTCTCAAATGAAATAGAGTGGATTGGTACATAAGTTCTATTTTAACATGGAAAATAATGCGTGGCTTATAGTTGTCTGTAACTTGACGGACTATCACCTACGCATTTTCCACGCATAATTGGAGGCTCCGGCAGATTCATTTGTTGGATATTTTAATAAAAATATCATATTTTGAGAATTATTGTGAATAATTAAAAAGGCTTTATTTCTTTGGTTAGTGGGGGTCAAAGTCTTGTAGGTTACAAGTGTTGATATTATTGAGAAATAATGGGGTAAGACCCATAACCTACACATTTACCACCCCTACTAATGTTATGATTTAAATCCCCTACTTATTGTGAACATAAAGATTATATTTATATACACATTTATATTATATATTAAACCTCTTATTAATTTTGGTGTTACAAGACTAATGGCTATTACACTATAAATAGTTGTCTTGCAAATCTTTTTTGAAGGAGAAATATATAAGAGTAATACATTCTTTCTAAACAAGTATTATTCTCTACTATATGTGTGAGATATATAAATATAATATTGTGGGCAAAGAAAAGTGTTAGGCTACGCTTCAAATTTCTCTAGTAGTGCAGACTTAGAGAAATTAACAACGGAATGGTTGGGCTGTTGTATCCTAGAGGCGAACGTGCATGGTGTGACCCTACTGCATATTCTTCGTGAATAGGGGCGCGAATCGTCTTAAAGAGAGCTGTGACTTAGTCCGTGCCTCATCCCAATTTTACTTTATCATGGTTGGTAATTTATCAACACTTGAGGTAACATTCATCCGATTCGCGCATGAGGTAATATTTTCTTATGTGTTTATCTATTTTATTTTGTGATTAACTCGATAGAGAAACATCGATCTACTTTATGCTAATTTGTGGAATTAAACTTTATTTGTTCCTTTAAAATATTGTGAATATTTTGAACAGGGAACAACATCATTCGTGCAAATCAACATAACCGTTTCACTGATATAATCAGGTAGGGAGCTAAGGAGGGGGCTAGGAGGATCCTGGAACGAAGCGATCAAAATGAGTTGAAGAACGTTTGTTAGCATGATTTAAGTATTTATTTCTTAAACTTTTCATTAGTCTTTATATCTATTTGGTTTTTGAATTGTTTTGTCATTTTATAGATCTTTATCGAGACAATACAAAACACAAAAATAGAGCATGGAATTGATGTTTTGGAAAGATTGCAATTAGAGCGCTTACGACACCACTTCAAGCGCCACGACACCACCCTAGTCGACGCAACCCTGCCCCATTGATTTATATTATTTTTGGTTCTAAATCATAATCATACTAATTAGTAAAGCTTCTCGAATGCGACAATTCACATGATAGGTGAAAGACTAATTTTTATTGTTATCTAAGAAAGTGAAGATGCGTGAAATGTAATCTTAATGGCTGAGAGAGAGTTAAACTCTAAGTCACATAAGTCGGATGTGGGTGCGCTAATATTTAAAAAAAAAAATCAATGCGCCTTAATGCGTTTATCAAAAATAATAAAATATTAAATATTACATCATTTGTATTAATTTGAGTGTTTTTTTTAATATAACTCATGTTTATTAGTTAATAATAAGTTTAGAAAATTATTATGGAAGAAAGACAAAAAGATATAAGCTTTAAATTACTTCCATTATCCTCTTATCATTTATTTTATTTTCAACATAGTTTTGTTCTCCACTTGCTTAGACACTTCTTTAATATCACTCATTTGTTTTGTTCTTCACACATTTTCTATGATTATTCATTAGGTTTGAATATAAGAACTAAGGATTAGTAATGCGTCTTAGGGCGAAACACATGCACTCAAGTCCCCAGTGCGAGACTGGTGCACCAATATTTTGTAGGACGAGGAGGATTATGTGACCTAGGTCAAACCTCAATGTTAATATAAATCCGAGAACAATAATTAAAAATTATGCGAAATAAAATTATTTGTAGAAATGACTTAATCACACAAATGATGATTTTGATACATTTAGTCCCGTAAGTATACTAGAACAAAATATTAATAACCCAATTTCTACAAAGTAGTATCGATGAAACACATTTTACCCTTCAAAAATATTTTATAGGTCCTATTAAAAAAAAATTATAGTTGATTAGTTGGTAAACATAAAACATATTGTTTCGACTTCAAGTCTGCCACATATAGTTGGCCAACCTCTTTAAAATAGTAAAAACTCCACCTATAAACAAACAATGTAGAGGAAAACTCTGTTGACTTTAAAAAAGAAAACTTTTTTTTTTTGCCTTTTCCAAACTAGTATCTTATCTATTTTTCTATAGGAGAAAAGGCACATAACCCCCTCAATTATTGGTCTCCGAGCACTGTACCCCCAACCTTTATTTTCGAGCACTAGCCCACCCAATCTTATTTTTTGAAAGTTACTCAGGCCCCCGTCACCCCCAACCTATCAAAAGGGGCAAAATGCAAATATATAATTATATTTTTTACCCTAAATTTTTTATTTATATAATACACCCCATTTTTTCCAATTTTGTCAAAAATACAATCTTTTCCAAATCAAAAATTTTAAATCATCGTTTTATCCTCTAATTAAAAATTTGCTATCACTCACAAAAATATTTTTCACCTCATCCCTGAAAAATCAACTCGATTCAAATAACTATTCATTTCTCACGTACAATTGATTCAAATAGTTATGGCTTTACTCCACATTAATGTAAGCTATTAACTTAGGTTGCAACACGTTTACATTCATTTATCTCGTAAACAAAAATAAGATCACTCACACACGATTACTTGGAAAATAGATGGGAAATGCAAACTGATTTTTAAAATTAATAGGTAGATTTATGAAATATAAAAGTACGAAGAAAAAGAACTCACTTGCAAGAAAATAGAAATTGAATGATATTAAAATAAATTTAATTGCATGAATCCCACCATAAATTGAGAACATACTATACAAAATATATGTAATATGCATACATATATTAAAGAAAATGTCATTTTTATTCATAAAAAAAATCACATAGCTATGAGATTTAGCCTAATCTACTAGCTACTATTAATAAATGTGTTTGGAACACGCATAACGCTGAGATACATAATTTTTAGATCATTTATTTTATTATAAATATTATTGACAATCATTAAAATGTTGGTGAAGATTCTCGGCATTTGACTTCCCATCAGAGCAAACATTTTACAACTAGATTAAGTAATTAATGGACAAAGCAGATAACTAGGGTGATATTCTATGTGAGAGAGGAATATCTGTTTGAATCGAGTTGATTTTCCAAGGATGAGTAGAGAAATATTTTTATGTGCGAGCAAATTTTTAATTAGAGGACAATGATTTAAAATTTTGATTTGAAAAAGATTGTATTTTTGACGAAATTGAAAAGAATTGACGTGTATTATATATAAATAAAAATTAAAATAAAAAATATAATTAGTTATTTGCATTTTGCCCCTTTTGATGGGCTGGGGGGGGGGGGGGGGGGGTGACGGGGGCCTGACTAACTTTCAAAAATAAGATTGGGGAGCCTAGTGCTCGAAAATAAAGGTTAGGAGGTACAATGCTTGTAGGCCAATAGTTTAGGAGATTATGTGCCTTTTTTCCTTTTCTATAAGACAAAGAAGCATTTCTTAGTTTTTTCTTTTAATACTAAACCTTTTTTCCTTTATTGAGTAATTTCACATATCATAAGAAGCTGTTTTACTAAATAAAGACAAGATTAATTAAATGCCTTAAAATAGAGGAATACTAAATTTGACTCATCTAAAGACAACAATACTTTATTTTATTACCAAAAAAGCACGACAACTGTGTTATACCAAACCTCTTCCATGTGTTCGATGCCGACTCATCATGCCTTTTGCCCAATTGCCCATTCATCTACAAAAATCCCACAAGTTTGCAATAAATACAACTCAATAATTCTTGCTAGTTCATTAAAAAAAAGTAAGCTTTTTTCTTTAAGTGCTGACTGTTACACTGCCATTAATGGAGGATTTGTGATCTCTGAGGTAAATTCTCATCTGGGTTTTTTCTATTTTTGCGAAATAATTAATAGGTTTTAGTATTTATGTACTGTTTGTTCATTATTGCTTTGATGGGTAGTAAAGCTTGGGTCTTTTTGTTGTTTTGTGTGTAGTTGATGGATTTTAGTGCCTTTGCTTGTACTGCTGGTCATTTGCCTTGTATATAAAGAAATGGGCTCACTTTTACCATTAGTGTAAATAGCTTTCATTTGTGTGTTTATGTTGTGATTTTAGAAATTTCCTAAATGAGTAAAAAAATTGAATTTTATAGTTCAAGTTTGGAATTGCCAAAAAGGTATGTCTTTTGGGTTGTGTTGTATTGATTTTTGTAAGTGAATGCATTGAACTATAAGGAGCAAGCCTTCCGTGTCAAATTTGACAAGAGGCCGCTCCCAGGACTTTAACCCGTGACCCCAACCCGTGACCCCTCAGTCACACAGCAACACCTTTACCTTAATAGGAAGGAAGCCGAATACGAGTGATTTAACGTGTTGTTCATCGAGAAATATAGTGGCTTTTTATGATTTATGCTTCTGGGAAATGCTGAGGTAGTAGTGTGATGATGCTATCTGTATTTATCGTTTCTTGATTTGTTATTGTTCCAGAATTATCGGAGTTGCCATTGAAGTGCTCGAGTTGATCGAGTAATGGGATTTCATGGGACCTCACTTTTGGTCTTTCTGGCCTTAATCCCTGCAATTTTGGCACAGAGGTCCGAGGATGTAACACTTGTCATTGACACAAGCACTACTGTTGCTGAAACGGATGCTAATTATGTTTGTGCCACTATCGACTGGTGGCCAAAAGAAAAGTGTAACTACAATAGGTGCCCATGGGAGTCGTCATCCTTGATAAACCTCGTAAGAGTTTTATCAGTGAAATAGTTTTTCCATGATTGAGTTTTTTGGCATGTATCATTCGCATCTTCTAATCCATATAAAAGAGCTCATTATTGGTTATGATTTCCTTTCACTTTATTTGACAATTATATGGGATGCCTAATTGCATTCTTTTTCTATTTTCAGAACCTATCTCATCCTTTCCTAGGCAATGCTATTCAAGGTTGGTATATTCGGTTTTTCATATCTAGCATCTGTGGTTTGCTGTATCGGGATTGCCGTTGGTTACTTTCTATTCCATTTTGCTGATCCATAGCTTTCAAGAGTTTGAGATTAAGACTTGGCGGTTCGTTGCAAGATCGAGTACTATATAAAGTAGGAAATCTAAAGTCTCCTTGCCAAGAATTTAAAAGGGAAAATGGTGGGTTGTTTGGCTTTTCAATGGGTTGCTTACACATGGACAGGTGGGACGAGCTAAATACATTTTTCGAGAAGACAGGGTAAGATCCAATTTTTTTCTTTTGGTTATTGTTCATCCGTGTGTCTATGTCTAATTTTAAGTGGGTTCTTAAGACCATGGCGAAAATCTAAACACTTACTGCTCATTTCTTGGTATCTAAGAAGATAATGTTCAATCTCAGTAGAAATTATTTTGTCCTTGCAGAGCTATTTTGACTTTCGGCCTTAATGCACTATACGGGAGGCACCATATTCAAAGGGGTGCTTGGGGAGGAGATTCGGATCTCAGCAATGCCCGTGATTTCATTAACTACACAGTATCCAAGGGCTATCGCATAGATTCCTGGGAATTTGGTATAGAATTTAGACCTGCTCTCCTATTTTTTAGAAGTTGATAAAGGATATCTTGCGTCTTGAAGCTTTAAATATCTTATTTCTAGCTTACTGTCTCGTGTCATTGGTAGGTAACGAGTTATGTGGCAGAGGGATTGGTGCTAGTGTTGGTGCCGAACAATATGGAAAAGATTCAATCCGTCTAAATGCTATGATCGATGAACTGTACCGGAACACCCAGCCGAAACCTCTTCTCTTGGCACCAGGAGGGTTCTATGATAAGGCATGGTTTGATAAACTACTTCAAGTTTCAGGTCCACGTGTAGTCGATGTTATGTCGCATCATTTGTATAATTTGGGTCCAGGTTAGTAATTTCTTATTAATTTAGACCACTACAAACTTTATTTGTCCCATTTTGGATCTATTATGCCATCTTGTTTAGCAAAGTTAGTACCTTACTCTTGTTATGTACAGGAAATGACCCCAACCTCGTGAGCAAAATACTAAATCCCGGGCACTTGAATAGGCCATCAGTCACATTCGGAAATCTTTCGTCAACCATGCAAGGGAATGGTCCTTGGGCTTCTGCCTGGGTTGGTGAATCAGGAGGGGTATACAATAGTGGTGCAAAGGACATATCTAACACATTTGTTAACAGTTTTTGGTAAAAATATTTGTTTCAGCTTCATTATTTTACGTAAAGATAAAACATTTTCTTCCAATAAGAGCTAAAAGTTCGTGTATGCTTCCTTTTCTTCGTCTTGAAATTATCATCTGTGTTTGTGACGCAGGTATCTCGATCAGCTTGGGATGGCAGCTAAGTACAATACTAAAGTTTATTGCAGGCAGACTTTTATTGGTTCATATTATGGGCTTCTTAACATAACGACGTTTGTTCCGAATCCTGACTACTACAGGTAAGAACTACGACATATGCGTATGGTCATTTGCTACTGAAGAATTCTGATTATTAACTTATTGTCTCTTTTTTTATGTTAACTCCTCGTGGGAAAATAGTGCTTTACTCTGGCATCGACTTATGGGGAAAGGAGTGCTTGCTGTCAATACCGATGCCTCTACTTTGCGCACTTATGCTCATTGCTCAAAGGAAAGAGTAAGTACTCTACCGTCCCATCGACTAATTTAGTTTGATTAAGAGATCTCTATACCGCCCTCCCTACCGCCATTTTACTGGAGATACTTATATTTATACCTTTCGACGTTTTGTCTAATAAAAAATCTGCACGTAATGTTTGAATAATCAGAGAAACATCCTTACATAATTTAAAAGAACCATTACTAACAAACTTTCTTAAAGTTCAATAATTACTGAGACACGCTCTGAATTTTGAGAAATATTACACAGACGAGTTTCCTATTTTAGTTTTGAAATTTCAGGGTATTCGGTGTTTGTAATTATTCAAATTCTAGGGGAGGTTACTGTAATTAGACCAAACTTCTGCTTCGTTTTGTCGTAGGTGTATTTGTTCCTATTTTCTACAAATCTATCAGTGTTATCTTTTTTACGTTTCAGGCTGGTATGACCGTGCTTTTGATCAATTTAAGCAATCAAACTACGTACACAGTCGATATTCGATCCACTGGCAACGGAGAAGTTTCTGTAACCAAAAGAAAATCTTTCGCGCACGGTCTCAAGAAATCCTTTTCATGGATTGGAAACAGAGCATCGGATGAGAAGTTATCCCGCGAGGAGTATCACTTAACTCCCAAGGACGGAATTCTTCAAAGCCAAGTCATGTTGCTGAATGGACAGCCACTCCAGCTAACGGATGATGGTGACATCCCACGTTTGTTCCCAGTCTTTCGCGACTTAAGTTCTCCTCTAACCATTGCTCCTTTGTCAATCAAATTTGTAGCGTTTCCTAACTTCAGAACTCCGGGGTGTAACTAAAATTCGTTATTCGCTCCGGGTTACTTCCAAGCTCATGCCATTAAGTCTGAAAATATTAACCACGAAATACTTTTTTTTTTTTTTTTTTGCTATGGAGGGTGAAAGTCATACTAAAGCTGTATGTATGTAAGCTGCAAATGTAATTTTGAAGAAATAATAATACAAAGTTGGTGATACTGGAATAATGGTTAATGTATATCTGTTGTTCCAATTCTGAATAACCCTTTAATGGAATTTTCAACTTTGTGTCATCCACTGGTGGGGATGATTTTATTGGACGTTTGGATATTTTAGAAGGGATGATGACATCATATATCAAGATTTTGGGTTCCATGTATGTTTGGGAATGTCTCAAATACCTTTCCTACATATCTCATACTCCCGTTGTTCGTTATATTATTATGTACATTTGCTGTATATATAACCGATGGTTGAGATTAAAAGAATATTAAATTTAGGAAATTACCACACAACACTCATTTCCCACCATGTATTGGTAACAATAATTCACTTGATGCATCTACAACGGATGAACCTAATAATCTACCGATTGTTATGGGCCCGTGAGGGACTCACCTTTACGTGAGTGCACGAGGAACTGCCACAAGTGCCTCTTGAGGTATTTGAGACACTCCGTGTATGTTTTGGTCCGCTAGTACGGTAGCAAGATATTTTCTACAAGTTTTTGAACACTTATAAATAATATAGCGACCATGGATTATATTACTTTTATGTATCATTATTATTATTATTTCTTATGATGCAAATTCATTTAAATATTTCTAGTAATACAGGGAGGAGTTTAAGTGTTTAACTCTTTAAGCGCTAAATTGAGCACATTATCTGCATTTTTCTGAATTCAACTCTTTTTAAATCATAATCAAATCATATTCTTTAATTGACGCGTGAATTTATCGTAATATTTGTTAATTAAGGTAATATATGCTAATTCCATTGATTATGCCGAGGATCAAGCCATTAAGATGTCAATCCCACATAGATTATGCAGTAGATTAGCATTAGTTAAGAGCGTAAATTATGAACAAAATTAATTCTACATAATTCACACTCTTAAGTCTTATTTAATGCCTAATCTACTACATAATTGATGGGATTGATTTGTTCATAATTTACGATCTTAATTAATGCCTAATCTACTGTAATTTGTCCCACTTTTTTGTCCCACTTTCTATTAATGATTAATTTAATATTTACCATATTTTAATTAATGATAAAAGAATTATTCTCTCTCCTCTCTCCTCTCTCCTCATTTTCTCTCACTCACGAGTCACGTCCTCCTCTCTCCCTTCTCCCTCTCTCTTACTTTTTTTTTCTCTTATCTTCTCAACATTATCAAGAATTTTACTTTGGTAATTTTCACAAAGAAATTGAATAGTTTTTCACACAAATCCATCAACATAATCTATATAAAAAACTATTTTTATAAAATATCATCATTTTTAATAGAATAATTCAGACTTTAAAAAATTAAATCTTTAGTTTGATTTTTTATGTATCATAACGTAAGAACTTTTCAAACTCCAAATCATATGTGTGGGCATGGAGTAAAGTTTCATTTCGAGAATATGTTTCTGTCTGTCAAATATTAGAAACTTTTCACAATGTTTTGAGATCTTTTCGAATTTTTTCAAAAAATTCGTAAAAAGTTTCATTGCAAATAACTTTAAAAATACCTGCGTGTTTTGTTTTGCTAGAGTTAAAATCGTTTATGTACCTTTCGTTAAAAAAAAAACTTCGATATATGTGTGTGAGAACGAATAAGTAATTAATTGGTGTTCATCCAGAAACAATATAATATAAATGATAATTAAATACCTCTAAATATATCTCCTTTTTATGTATTAAGATATAAAATCCAATTATATCTACTATGAATACTTGATGAATAATTTTATTTTTCATATGAATTTTAACTAGTGATATGTTCTTCTTTTGCATTCCCCACACCATTCAAATTAATTTTTTGTTATAAACCAAACCTAAAAAAATTGTTATTTTATGTATCGTAACTATTATTATGATCGTTCTTAATAGTATTAATATCACGAAAAAATTATAATAAATAAGAGAAGTGAAAAGGATACGACTCTTCTTCTTCTTTCTTGTATGGCTATTTTATTTGTTGATATTTAGTTCATTGCGTCATTGTACAATTATCATATATTGTTTACATATTTTATTTGTATCTATGTACATGTGATGTATATATATGTTTTTCAGTAGACATTTCATAGTTAATTTATACACTCAGTAATTATAAAATTAAGGTTGATGATTGTAATATTGTCTTATTCAATTTTAATAGTTATATTTAAATTTAAGTTTTATTGATTATATCATGTGATTTTCAACATAAATTTGGTTTATAGTGATTTTAATATAAAAGAAAAACACACACACATATATAGATTTGTGTATATATATATATATATATATATATATATATATATATATATATATATAAAGAAAAACCAAGCATCCGGGTATTATTTTAAGAAAATACATAAAATCAACAACTTCACAGAAGTACAAATAACTAGAACCTTAATTAGAAGGGGGTGCAAGAAGAAATGTATTTTTTTGTCATGTAATTAGGAGAATTGCTCTATCTATTTGTTTTTTTTAGTTTAATTACTTAAGATATTAAGTGATAATTAGACTTTAGTAAGAGTTAAATAAAAATAAAAAACCCCAAAGAGAGAGAAAGAGAGGAGAGATGTGGCGTGAGAGGAGTGAAAGGAGAGAGGAGAGAGAATAATTTTTGCCATTAAAAGTGGAAAAGATTAATTAAAATGCAATAAATGTTAAACTAACTATTAATAGAAGGTGAGACACAAAAGTGGGACAATTTGTGGGATAGCGGATCCACTCTCCAATTTATGGGATTGGCCTCTTAATGGTGATCTTTTGCATAATCAGTGAGATTAGCATCTGTTATCTTAACAATATTAATGGTATAGTATTGATGAACGCATATAAATACAAGTATAATGCTCCGATAACTACCCCTTTGTACATGACATCAAATAAAATTAGTTAGGCCTCATGCCAATTGTCATAACCTTACACACTTGGCATGCATGCATGCATAATGAAGACTTCCTACAAAAGGGAGTCATCTCTTCGAGGGAGAAAATACTACACTTCATATTCATATTCATACTCCATAACTTATAATCACGCACCAATTTGAATCACTATTACAAGTTACAACAACTACTATAATATTTTTTTTAATTGATTATTCTTGAATACACAACTACAATATTCACTACCACTACTCACACACAAAATCCACGTTCAACACTTTACACCCAACAATGATCAACTGCACGTACGACTTGATTCAGAACCAGGGATACGTTTGTAGTCTGGAATTCGTCCACTGATTTTTGATTACTTATTGAATGTTGTGATGCTGAAATCAAACATGAAACTCTCGACTCAATGTATGTTTTGATCTGCATGTAAGACATTTTCGACATCTTTCTGAACAATTGTAAATGTAGTTATCGCCATGGATTTGTAGGAAATGATCACGTACCTAAAGGCGTTCATCGTGAAGACGAACCAAAGATGCGGACTTGGAGTAGCTCGTTACCATATTCACGCTGTTCTTCGAGTATTCTCCTCGCGGTATCCGCCACATTGGGGCAATATTCATCTACCTCGATTATTTCCAGCGTTGGAATCTCCCACAAATCAGTTGAAATCTCCATGTTTGCAGCGCATTGTCGGATAATCAGGTGGTGGACTGTCGGAAAATTGTACTGAAGCTGCAGGATCTGTAATTTGCAGAACTCCCCTTCACACGGCTCCCAATTCGGATTCTCAAAGGTACATTTCTCAAGTTTGACTTCTAGATTGGGGAACATGCCTATTATGCTCATATATTGTTGCGTAATCGTACATCCAATCAAGCTCAACTTTTTGAGGGAAGGTGGGCAGGTTAAGTTGGAGGAGTCCTCGAGCTTGAATAAATCGCTACGACCGGATAACTTGAGTGTTTCGAGTTTGTTTAAATGGGTTAAATCTGAAACTCTGGACGATATGAAACCAACTTTGTAGACACTTAGTTTCTTTAGATTTAGACAAATTCGAAGAAAAGTTTGAAAATCCGGCATTCTTAATGTAGAAGTCGACATACTTTGCCGGTTTTCATGAACATCAAAATTTCTCCAAATCTGGTCACCACATATCAGGTTATCACCCATGGCCTTGATGTGTCTTAGTTGTGGCAGGTTGAATATTGGACAAATTAATATTTCTGCCCTGTAAGTTTACACCGTTAAAAAAAGTGTCCTGTAATTATGAAATCGATAAAACTAACCTACGATTTGGGTTTTTTTTCAATTTTTCTGCCCTGAGCTTGCCACCTCACAAAAAATGCCTCCGTGGCATCCGATATGGCAATTCTGGCACACGCCATGGCTGCCACATGGAATATATTTATGACAAAAATATATTTATATTCAGAATATTTATGCCATGGCTGCCACCACTGCAATTGCAGCGGCGGGGTGGGGGGGTTGTCGGGGGTGGTGTGGGGGGGGTTCATTTTTTTTTATTTTTATTTTTTACTTTTTTTTTTGGTAATAATAAATAATATATGTGATTTTTTCATTTTATATATATTTGATATTTGTTTTTTAATTTCAGTAATAATAAATAATATTTATGATTTTTGCCTTTTTTATATATATTTATATATATATTTTTAATTTCAGTAATAATATTTATGATTTTCCCTTTTTTCATATTTATTTATATATATTAGATATATTTTAATACATAAATATATATATATTTTTATATATTTATATATATTCTGGATATAAATATATTTTTATTTTAAATATATTCCATGTGGCAGCCACCTAGCATAAAAAATATATTTTTATTTTAAATATATTGATGTGGCGTGTGCCAAAAAAGCCACATCGGATGCCACAGAGGCATTTTTTGTGAGGTGGCAAGCTCAGGGCAGAAAAATTGAAAAAAACCCAATACGTAGGTTAGTTTTATCGATTTCATAGTTACATGTCACTTTTTTTAACGGTGTAAACTTACAGGGCAGAAATATTAATTTGTCCTTGAATATTTCACTTGTAACCTTGATATAGCAGCTCTTCATTTGAAAACCTAATGTTTGTAGATTCAAAAGTGTGGTTATACTGTTAGTAAAGTCACTAGTAAATTCATCACGACAACGGAAAGCAAGGTACCTTAAGTTGACAAGCTGTAGTATTCCTTCTGGGAACCTAGGATATTCTATATCGAAGATATCCAATTCATTCAGCAACCGGAATACAAGGAAAATACGAGGCAAGCTACTCCGTACTGGACAGATGTAGAGAAACGTACGAGCAAGTGACATTCGTTTCATTAACTGGTAAGAATAATCTTTGTTGTGGTATTGTGTATGAACACTCACACGACGCACACATAATGTATCTTCCGGGTTAATGTGAGTCTGCTCATTCTTGATGTAGAGAAACTTCTTTTGTCGAACCTTCCTCTCACATAGATCCCTTAAGATATCATGTATACCGTAGCTCTTCACTTTCCCTCTTATATCTTGTTTACGAATGAAAATGAGATTTCTCTTGATTATGGCCTTCAAGTATTCGTCTGCAGTTTCTTCTAAGCTTTTGTTTTCAATTGGTCTAAAACTAGTGACTTTTGAGGCTCGAATCTCGTAATCTTCTGGAAAAGCGCTCATATAGAGGAAGCATGGTCTCAAACGATGAGGCAAATGATTATAACTCAAAGAAAATATCCCCGAGATATGTTCGTCTTCATTAGCGGTGGAGCTTACATCCTTAGCTATTTGCTCCCAGCTTTTAGCGTGTGAAAGTAATCCTTCAATCAATCACATGAATGGCAAGAGGAAGTCCTCAGCAGCTTCTTGCAATTTCGATCCCTAATTTTTTTCGTATTCGGGAGGGCAAGTTTCTTCTTCACCGAATACCTTTCTCCTAAGAAGCTCCCAAATGTTATCATCGTCTAAAAGATTCATCTTGTGGTGTGAGATCATCAGATCCACATAAGTTGCCACATCAGATTCCCTGGTCGTCAGAATGATCCGACTTCTAGTTTGCTCATTTGAAAAGAACATCTTTACGGCATCCCATGCCTTCGGATACCACATATCATACAGCACAACTAGATATCTCCTACCAATTAATTTTTTGTATAAGTAATTCCCAGTTCATTCTCTTTGTTCTTAAGTGTATCATTTGTATGGCTCCCTGTTATGCAACTTAGAAGGGGTAGTAAAATCCCCGACACACTATAGTCTTGCTACACGCTATGGTCTGAGAGATAAATATTCCATCAACCGGTTGATTAAGCTGTAGACCAAGGAAATACATAAGTTCACCAACCATACTCATTTTAAACTCATTTTTCATAACAGAGACGAAGTATTGTAACTCTCTATGGGATGTGGAGCCAAACACTATGTCATCTACATATATTTGAGCAATAAGAATATGAGTTCTAAAATTCTTATAAAATAAGGTGCGATCAACACCTCCTCTAGTATAACCCTTTTCAAGAAGGTGAATGGTGAGTCTTTCATACCAAGCACGAGGTGCTTGTTTGAGTCCGTACAATGCTCTTTTAAGTTTCAAAACATGGGTGGGGAAATGGGGATCAATGGTTCTACGAAAACTTCTACGAAAACTTCTTCATTTAGAATTTCATTCAGAAAAGTACTTTTGACATCCATTTGAAAAAACTTAAAACGTAAGGCACATGCAACAACAAGTAAAAGATAAATAGAGTCCAACCTTGCAACTGGGGCAAATGTATCATCAGAGTCTACTCCTTCTACTTGAGTGTAGCCTTGTGCAACAAGCCTTGCTTTATTGCAAATAATACTTCCAAGCTCATCGGTCTTATTCTTGAATATCCACTTGGTAACAATGATGTTCACATTTGGAAGTCTTGGCACTCGTTCCCAGACATCGTTTCTTTCTAATTGATTCAGCTCCTCCTGCATGGCCACAATCCATGCTTCTTCCAATAGAGCTTCCTTCACATTCTTAGGCTCAATTTTGGAGGTATAACTGACAAATCATACCATCTGGGCATACCTTTTCCTTGGTAGATCACGAGTTCTAATACGTTCACTCATCTCACCAATGACTGCTTCTGGTGGATGATTCTTCTTTATGTGAAGAGGAGCCTCTAGGTGTTCTGCTCTTTCACCTAATTCTGGTTAAAAGATGGTAACTTCTGTGACCTTATGTACAGTTGCAACTCTAGCAGTAACACATGCTCGGTTGCATCTGGTGGTGTGGTCTGGAAGTCATTGGCCTCGACTCATCTTTTTCCTCGGACTCAATCAGCTCAATAATTTCCACTTTTGAGGAGGTTGAGGCAAAGTCCACGTAATCATTGAATTCAACATTAGGTGATTCTATGACAGTTTGGGTGCGCATATTAAATACACGGTACGAATGACTGTTGCGAGAGTAACCAACAAAGATACCAAAGTCAGATTTGGATGGAAACTTACCTCTGGATTCTCTATCATTGAGTACATAGCAAGCACAACCAAAAATTTGAAAGTGATGAACACTAGGACGTTTACCTTTCCAGATCTCATAAGCTGTCTTAGTTGTACCTGCGCGTAGATACACACAATTGGTAACATAGCATGCAATATTCACTGCTTTAGCCCAGAACTTAAGAGCGTGCTTCTTTGAGTTTAGCATGACTCGAGCCATTTCAACAAGTGTTATGTTCTTCATTTCTACTAGACCATTTCAACAAGGTGATCTAGTACCAAAACCAGAAGCAGGCTGGACAACAGCAGAGGTAAGACTCTACAACTTCAATGAAAAGGCTCTTAATGCCATCTTTAGTTGGGTTAATCATCACATGTTCAAGTTAATCCAGAATTGTACAAAATCCAAACATGCTTGGGATATACTTAAATTACATTGTGAAGGAGATTCTGCTGTTAAAGATTCTAAATATAGACAACTGCTTCTGCAATTTGAAAAACTTGAGATGGGTGAAGATGAAAGGGTTGACAATTATTTTGAAAAAATTCTTGATATTGCTAACCAATGCGGAAATCTAGGTTTTGCTATGAATAATCAAGAAATGGTTTATAAAGCTATGAGAACACTGTCATCTAAATTTGCTCTCAAGAAAATTACAATGAGTGAATCTAGGAACCTTGCTAATCTACAGTTTTAAGTCTTGATGAATACTCTTAGAGAATTTGAGATGGAGCTTGCCTCACAACCTAGCAAACATAGGGCTGTTGCTTTAAGAGGATCAAGTCTTGACAATGAAAGTGATGATGATTATGAATTAATTTCTTCAAACTATGGTAAAATTACTAAGAAGTTCAATAAGCTGAACCTTAAAGGAAAAGGTAAAGAAAAGAATCTTAGTAATAGTTCCCCAGGTTATAAGAAATTACCTCCTAAGTTTGTGAAGTACATGACATCAAAACCTACTCCTTTAGAAGCTGATAAGTTAAAAGATGTTCAATGTTTTGAATGTAAAGGATATGGTCATATGGCTAATGAATGTGCTAACACTCTTAGAAAAAGAGGAAATTCTCATTGGGTTTGTGTAGATGATTTCAATGAAGATGACTTTAGTTCTGGAGAAGCTAAAGAACAATCAGAAGAGGTTCAAACTGCTGCGCTACTCACTCAGATTGACTGGACGCCAGAAGACTCCCTGAACTGCTTCGGATCTCAATGTTACCCCAACATTCAGGATCCAACACCAGAACATGAGACCTTCTTTGCAGATTGGGATGAATATGATACTGATACTGAACCTTATCTTGCGTCCTACTTTGATGAAGCTAACTTTGATTGTTTTCATGGCTCAGTGAATCTAGATGAAGAATATTTCTTTGAAGGTGAAATGTCCCAGGAGGAAATAATTGAAGACCTGAAGTCTATCTACCACAAACTGCTGTTTGAGAATCACACACTCATCAAGAGCAACAAAAGCTTGAAGGAAGAGATTGAATGCATGAAGGAGATGCTGAAACTGTATGAGAAAGACCTTGACAAAACTGAGGTTGAGCTGAAAGAGGTAAAGGTAAAATTAAATAAAGCTGAACAAACCATTGACAAATGGAACTCCTCTACATCTAAGCTTGATGAAGTGCTGAGTATGGGAAATCAAGGTAAAAATGGTTTGGGCTTTGCTGAGAAACCTCCATCTGAAGATGTTGATTCTGCCTATTTAATAACTGGTTCTATCAAGGAAAGTAGTAGTGTGAGTAGTGAAACTCCTGTCAACACTGTGAAAAAGCCTACTTTTATCTGTCAATATTGTTTTTAACCTGGTCACATTAAGCCTTATTGCAAAAAATTCAGAAGTGTGATTGAAAAGAAAATAGGAATTAATAGCAGTACCAATGTCAGGAAAACCTCTGATCTGAATGTTATTCCAACATCAGGTAACAAAGCTGAAGGACATAAATGTAGAACTTGGATTGAAAAGATAAAAACTCCTAAGGTTAATTTTTTTTGCAATGTTATCTTTTCTGCTATTTACTCTAACCTTGCAGGTAAGTGGTATTTTGACAGTGGATGTTCAAGGCACATGACTGGAAACATTGACAACCTAAAAGATGTACTCCCTTTGACTGTTGGAACAATTACCTATGGATGAGGCACCAACGGGATAATCATTGGAAAAGGAATACTGGATGTTGAAGGATTTCCACCACTCAAGGATGTGTTGTTGGTTGAAGGATTGAAAGAAAACTTAATTGGCATAAGTCAATGTCTGTGTCATGACATGTACAAGATCAAAGAATAAATGCTATCTTGCTCAAGATGAAGCTGAATGCTACCTTGCCAAGGTAGATGAATCTGTCATGTGTCACAAGAAGTTAGGACATGTGCACTATAGAAATCTGGAGAAACTACAGAAGTTAGAGGCTGTGAGAAGACTTCCTAAGTTGACTAGCCGAGGTAAAATAGTTTGTGAAGACTGCTTGAAAGGTAAACAAACAAAATCTGTCCATCCACCACTTCAGGTACAGAGTACTAATCCTAGAACTTATAAGTTCTTTGAATTGCTACATATGGATCTCATGGGTCCTATTGAGGTTAGTAGCCTGAATGGTAAGAAGTATGCTTTTGTTATTGTTGATGATTTTTCAAGATATACCTGGATTAAGTTTTTGAAAGAAAAATCAGAGGCATTCAACACATTCAAGATTTTGCATGCTAGTATCAAAAATTTATATGGCACCTCTGTAGGAAGAATTAGGTCTGACCATGGAAACGAATTTGAAAATATAAGCTTTGCTAATTTTTGTGAAACTAAATGAATTTTCCATAAGTTCTCTGCACTTAAGACACCTCAGCAAAATGGGATTGCTGAGAGGAAAAATAGAACACTTCAAGAGATGGCTAGAGTAATGCTAAATTCTAGAAACCTATCTAAGAAACTCTGGGCTGAAGCTTTGAATACTGCATGTCATATTAGTAATAGAGTTTATCTTAGACCCAGTACTACTATGACACCTTATGAAATCTTGAAGGGTTCAAAACCAACAGTTGCACACTTTCATGAGTTTGGTATCAATTGCTATTTGCTAAAAGATAGATACTATTTGAGCAAATTTGATCCTAAAAGTGAAAAGTGTATATTTGTTGGATATTCTCCTAATAGTGCTGCTTTCAGAGTCTACAATCCACGATTGCATACTGTACAAGAATCATTTAATGTCATTTTTGATGAAATAACTGTACTGAAGAAGTCACTGTTTCAGATGTTGCTCCAACATTGGACTCAACATTGAACACAGACACTGGAGATGCTGAACTGGAAACTGGAACAAATGTTGACTTAATACCAGAAACTCCCAATGTTAGGCCAACATCTGTGATATCAGATTCTGAAGATGAAGATGCATCTAGAAGAGATCCTCCCCTTAGGATACAAAGAGATCACCCAGCCACTCAAGTAATTGGACAAATTACTGAAAGAGTTAGAACACACAACAAAGAAAGGGTAAATTACAAGGGTATGGCTAAGTTGTGTGTTTGTATGTCTTCTTCATGTACTGTTAAAAATGCATCTTGTTTTGTGTCCTCCATTGAACCTAAGAATGTAACTGAAGCTCTTAAGGATAGTTACTGGAATGTATGGCTTAAAACAGGCTCCTAGAGCTTGGTATGAGAGGCTAACTGATTTTCTGTTAGGCCTAGGTTTCAATAGAGGAGATGGAGATAGAACATTGTTTGTCCTTAGAAAAAGCTCTGATATATGCATTGCTCAAATATATGTGGATGATATAGTATTTGGCTCTACTAACAAGTCTACTTTAGACAAATTTGTTGAGTCTATGACAGGAACATTTGAGATGAGCATGATTGGTGAGCTTAACTACTTTCTGGGACTACAAATTAAGCAGCTGGAGAATGGTATCTTCCTGAACCAGGAGAAGTATGCAAGGAATCTGGTGAAGAGATTTGAGCTACAAGAGTCCAAGCCTTGCAAAACTCCAATGTCCTCTTCAGTGAAGATAACAAAAGATGTCACTGGCAGCAATGTTGACCCAACATTGTACAGACCCACGATTGGTAGTTTGCTATATCTCTCTGCCTCTAGACCTGACATCATGTTTTCAGTATGTATTTGTGCTAGGTACCAAGCTGCCAAGGCAATCTCACTTGATTGCTGTGAAGAGGATTCTTAGATATATCTCTGGAACTTCACCTTTAGGCATTTGGTATTCTTATGACACTAACACTAACTTGGTTGGTTTAGTGACTCTGACTGGGCAGGTGATGTGGATGACAGAAAATCCACAAGTGGAGGCTGTTTTTATTTGGGGAATAATTTGGTCTCCTGGTATAGCAAGAAGCAGAACTGTGTTTTATTATCAACTGTTGAATCATAATATGTAGCAGCTGGCAACTGTGTTACCCAACTTGTGTGGCTCAAACACATACTTTCAGATTATGGGCTAGATAGTGATACACTTCTCATGTTCTGTGACAATCTAAGTGCCATAAGTATCTCTAGGAATCCTGTCCAACATTCTAGAACTAAACATATAGACATAAGGCATCATTTCCTTAGAGATATGGTAGAGGACAAAGTGATCGACATTGAACATATTGAGACAACAAATCAGCTTGCTGATATGTTTACAAAACCCTTATATAGTGAGAGATTCTTCAGCTTGAGGAAATCTCTTGGCATGTACAATATGTAAGAATGTTGAGGGAACCAGTGTTGACATAACACCACTGTCTAGCACTGGTATATTGGTTGTGGTGTACTAGGTAGTCTTTTGTTGAATTTATTTCCTTGTGAGTCTCATTAATCCTTGTTTTGTCATATTTGGTTTGTATGTTTGAACTCTTTGAATAACAACTCTTTCTAGTTATCAGTTTCACATTTTTGTTTTGAAAAAGTAATAAAACTCTTCTGTTGTCTGAGGTTGTAATAGCCTAACATATGGAGAAGCTGGGGTACACAAAGTTCACTACTATGATGTCTATTCAGTTGTGTCCTATTCATATGAAAGGTATACATGACATGTGGAGAAGCTGGGGTACATGATGTTGCCAGCTTCAGTGTTACTCAGTTGTGCTTATTTACATGTTTCTGTTTGTTTGGCCAAAGGAACACATAAGGGTGATCCTTTCTACTAGGGTGTTTGAGGTTTCGATTTCTTACATTTAGTAGCTCTGATCACTTGGTGATTCTCTTGAATGCATGTTGGTAAACAAGTATGCATAAGGAATTGGGGTGTTGGGGTGCATGATAAATGAATTGCCAACAGTCAAGACCTTTGTACTTGCCTAACTTGCTGCTGTTAATGTTGTTACTGGGGTGTGTGGAGTTTAGGCTGCACTCATTCAGTAGTGACATTAGCTTTGTGTTTAGCAACCTTCAGTTTTTGGTTCAGATGAGTTATAAAAATAATAAAGATTATAAAGAGATGTGTGCTGTGCTGGTTTGAGGAAATTTGCATATGTGTTTACCATCTGCCTATTTGACATTACATGGTTGCATTCATGTAGAACTGCATTGTTTCTTTCTTGTTGTTGAGTTGTGTCGGTCTAGGTTTAGGGGGAGTATAATTCATATGTTGAGGCATACAATGTGGGTGACATACTGCAGGTGACACACTTTTCTGTGACTTTCTATGCTGTGGAAGTGAATTTTCCCTTGAATTCATAACTGCTTATCCCTGTGTGTTTCTTGTTATCTATTTTGCTTACTCATGATTTTGATCTGAACTACATGTATGAGGTACTCACTTGCTATATTGGTTAAGTTTCAGATGTATGTTTGGATGTATCTCAAGCTCTCACATGAATTTGCCTTGGTGAAGCCTGTACCTCCACCTTTTGATTTGAATATTATCGAGTGTTATTCCAACATTGTGCACTGACGCAGGCCAACATTAAAAACAGAAACTTATAAGTTTTCAAATTTTTGAAAACCGCTCTGGTTAACTATTAATTAAACATCAAAGCGTGTGCGCGGGAAAACATGGTGGGAAGTTTTTATTTGGTTCAAATTTGGTAACTGCCCACTAACATTCATTCTCTTTCCTTATTCACGGCTATTTCAAAAATCAAAACCCTATTTTCCTTAATTGTGCTTGCAATTTTATTATTTGTGCTTACTCTGCAAAATTACTATCTCTACTCTCAAATCCTCTCGTTTTCTCTGCAAATTCTCACAAATCTTCTTCACTAACAATGGCAAGCAAGTCTCCCATGCAAACTCTTGCAGATGTTGCCCTGGGAAGTGAACCCACTGCCGCACGCACACGTTCACACACTAGGGGTGCTGCTGCTAAATCGGATGATGCTCATGTTGCTGAAAAAAGGAAGGCGATCCCTTATGTGCGACGGGGAAAGGAGTACAAACAAGGAGAATCAACATCCACTGTTGAGCCAACTGCTGAATCCACCGCTCCCATTGCCAATGAACCTGAAATCGAGGTAAACACAGCTGAACCCAACCCTGAAATTGATGTTGACTTAACTGTTGAAGGGGAGGGTAGTGGACCTGTTGAAAAATCTGTGGAGAAGTCCATGGATAAGTCTTTGGACAAGATGGTGAGGAAGTGGATTAGGGCTGACAAGAAAAAGAACAAAGCTGCATGGGAGACATTGAAAAATATGTCTGAAACTGCTAAGGCAAGGGCTGAGGCCATAAAGAGACAAGTGGAAAGGTTAGCCAAGAAAAAGGCTGAGGATAAGAAGAAGGCTGCTGCTGCTGCTGCTGAGAGAAAGAGGAAAGGAAAGCAAGTAATGGAAGAGGAAACTGAGGTGGTTGATGTTGAGGATGAGGAGGAAGAGGAGAAGGAAGAGGAGACTAAGGAAGAGCATGATGGTGCTGCTGATGTTGCTGCTGATGTTAAGGCAACATCAGGGACAAAGGAGTATACAGATGGGCTGTATGTGATCTACCTCGAGGATGAGGAGGAATACTATTCTCCTTACTATCTTTCACAAGAATTGGAGAAGAAGTGGGATTCCTTCAAGAGGAGGGAGATTCACACTGAAAAGCTATAGAGATGGCCAGCTTCAAAGAACAAAAGGCGATGGACTTGCTTGAGCAAGAGGGTTGCAACAATCAGTGATGGAGTTGAGTGACTATGCTCCTGAGATTGTCATTGAGTTCTACCTGAATCTCTCCAAGTGGACCAGGGACTACAGATCTCCAAAATTTGGAAAGGCTTGGGTGAGGGGGAGGGTCTTCAACATTGAACCCTACACCATTAACAAGATTTGTGGCTTCCCTACTGCTGATGAATCTGAGGACCCCTATTATGATGATGTGATTGAAGACTTGACTAGAGGGTTGGTCAAAACCTGGAGAGATGCCCTGCCAACCACAAAGCTCACCTCCCTTAGTGCTGTCTTGCACAAGATATCTTGTTTCAACTGGCTGCCAATCAAAAATGTCACTGTACTGACTAAGGAATCAACACTCTTAGTCTACAAAATCAAGAATAGGCTAGCTGTGAACATGGGGGAGAGGATTGTGAAGTCAATGTCTGAAGTTGCTGGAAGGAGAAATCGCATGCTGCCTTTTCCCTCACTCATCTTCAAAATCCTTAGCAAGCAAGGATTAAAGACAAGTGTTACTGTGGGCTGGAGGAAGAATGATGCTGAATTGACAATTCTCCCAAGATACTTGTCTAGAGTAAGAGTGAGAGACCTTCCATAGAACCCAAAAGGAGTGGTGAGACCAAGGGCTGAAAAGAAGAAGGCTCAAGAGTTTGCTGGAACTTCAGTGCCTATGTCCATAGAAGAAGACTGCATGGTCATAACCTCTACTTTTGTGGATCATATGCTGAACTGGTATAGGGGAAAGATTGCTGATACTCAGAGGGAAATTGAGGAGAGGAAGGAGCATCTCAAAGAGCTAGAGGACTTGGTGAAAAATTTGGAGAAACTCCATTCTTCACAAAAAGGGGGAGAATAGTTCCAAGTGTTTTTTTTTTTATTTTTCAAGTCTTCTAGTTTATGTTTTGCTTTTTATGAACTGCTAATTTGGTTGTGAGGCTGGTACATTAATCTCTATTTGGTTTTATTTGATCAAGGGACATGTCCTTGATATTTAGCTATGACCTGTAACTCTAAAAACTACTAGTGTTGAACTGCTCTAACTGCTATTTCTTATGAAAGCATATTTTGAACTATTTTTCTGTTTAACCTTCTATGCAGGAAACTCACTGGTTTCAATGTTGAGGCAACATTGATGAATGTTGGGGTCTAAACATATGTACATATGTGGATGTAGTGATGACCTTAATGCTTGTCTCTGTTAATTTAACTTTGAATATGTTAGCTTGTATTGAGGGGGAGCAGTTTAGTAGTTTAATTTGTTTCTTGTTGATTCTAACTTTCTGGATATAAGACTTGATTGGAACAGGTGTTGGTTTTGTGAAGAAAGGCAAAAAGGGGGAGATTGAAAGTGCAAGGTTTTCTGGAATCAATGTTAGACGATGAAATGTTAGACGATGTTGGGTCAACATTGAGGATAACATTGAAACCCGAGAGTCTGTGCGAAAACTGTTCTTTAGTTGCCAAATTTGAGTTTTACCTTTATTCACTTATTAATCAAGTTCCACGGTTTTGATTGTTTATGTTTATGTCCAGGAAAGTATCTTAATCATAAGGAAGAGCTATGGAAGATTCCTTACTTGAAGTTCCCATAATTCAAGCTAAGTTGAATAAGTCAACTCCACACGGTTTCAAAAGAAGGAAACAAGCTAGCTGTTCTCTGCAACGCAATTCTTTTTAGGATTCTCTAATTTGAAGAAGATGTGTTACCTTGTTAGATCGGTAATAAAGGAAACACATATTCATGAAAGATATTGAGTTCACAATGAAGGCAAAAAACAACAATGTTAACAGGTTTGGAATAATACCCGATTAACCGATTTATTTATGAGTTCGGAACGCCGTTATCCGTGGTTCAAAGAAAGTAAATGACTATTAGGGAAAATTACGAAAATATCCTTCCTTTATTCACTGAACTTCTTACTCCCAAGGAGCATAAACATGATCTTATGTTCTTTTCCGAGTGAGTTTAGGTGTATATTCCGTCTTTTTCTTCTTGTCCTTTCATCTCTCCTCCTTTTCCCTTATATAGGTATGGGAGGGGGTTTGTGTCACTACGCATGCGTTGCATGTGTTACAAGTGTAATGCTGCATGTGTTACAAGTGTCCTTCTATAAGATAAGGTACATCTTGTTGACAAAGCGCTGACTAGGCTGGTCCTTATCTTGTCCGAGGGCTGCGGGGAGTTCCGAGGGGTTGCTTCTTCTGTTTTCTTCTCTTTGGTGGACTGAATCTTCTGTTTTCTTTTCTCAGAGGGGCTGGATTTCATGAGGAGGTTCACTAGTTGAAGTGGAGTGGGTGTCCGAGGAGGTTTCTGTTCCGGGGACAGCTATTTCCTCGTTGGTTTCTTTGGTAGAGTTCTATGAGGGACATATTTGTTTCTCCATGCTTGTAAGGTGGGCTCCGAGAGCATCAATATGTATGTAAGGCAGTATTCTCGTATCTGGATATTTGTAGTATGGGTTCCGAGTGTTTCTTGTTGTCATTAGAGTGGTGGTCTCTTCGAGAATCATTCTCCGAGGGCTTCATGTCTTTGGCTGAGTAACCTTCTTGGCTTGGGCCTTCGGGATAAGTGACTTTAGTGAGTGGTGCTTAGAGTAAGACGTTGTTTTATGAATTTTAGCCTTCGGGGTGATGATTCCGAGGGCTTTGGGAGTGTTCAGCAAGGAAGTATTCTCGTATAGTGGTCCCTCTTGGCGCGGTGATGCATATCAGAGTCGCGTGGATCCATCGGGGTTTACTCTTTTTCCGATGCCACGTTGATATCTTATTTTTATTCATCTTGACTTTCCAAGGGACGCTTGGGTGTCCACTCGGATGTCACGTCGTATCCTAGTAGGATATGTGAGTTCCGAGGGACTCTATTATCTCTTCGGGTGCCACGTCATACCATAGCAGGGTATGTGACATACGAGAGTGTTTGTGACGATAGTATCGCCTTTAGGATTAATCCCTAATTTAAGGGTTAATCTTTTGTTTAACTTGTATAATCCCTTATTTATTTTTTTAGGGTTAACAAACAAGGAAACAACAAGAGTTACCAAAGCTGTGAACAACACATCTTGGCGTGCAAGATTCAAGAAATCTATAAAAGACATGAAGTTCATCAAGATGAAGACAAGACAATCGTGCTAAACAATCTGAGAGATTAATCATTCTTTGTATTGTCTTCGTCTTGCTTTTGCGAAGTTTTTGTATCAACTATTTAAGTCTAGTTCATAGAAGTTAAGTAGTTCTTACTTGTCTGCTTCGTTGAGTCCGATCAACAAAGAGCGTGAGTGAATTGTTGTGAGGAACATTTTCTTTGTTAAAACCTTTATGGTTATTTGGCCTAAGGCTCAGAAGTTTTTAATAATATTGAAAACTTCTTAAAATTATATCTTCTTCTGTTTTACTTCCGCTGCACATTATCATAGTCAAGAAGATCACAAATAGAGTTAAGGCAATTCCAGCTTAACTCTCAAAGTTGTTGTGTCAATCCACGATCCAACAATTTCAAAAAGCAAACAAACAATACAAAGATATTTTAAATCAGAATCTACACTATAAAATATAGTGATCGCTCTTGATGCCAATTGAAAGATCTTGGATCTATATTACTTATAACCAAATACAGTTGCTCTTGACAATAGTTGTAACTATACTTATAAGTAAGACAGGCGATGGTTCTTTAACCTTTAAAACCCGTTTTACTGTTGCAATTGATAAAATATAGTTAAAAATAAAGAGATAAAGAACACAAAGGTTTTTACGTGATTCGGCCCAAATGGTCATAGTCCTTGGGGTTTGCACCCAAATGTTGACTCAAACAGTGTCCTACTTAAGAATTACAATGAAATGATTTACTTCAACTCAAATCTAGACTCCCTATAATTTGCAGCTGCAATACCTAACCCTTAACTGTTTTCGGTGTACTCGATTGAATCGAAGAACATCAAGCTTGCCCAAAGTTCCTTTGACTTGATGTTCTCCACTAAAAGACTTTGACTTGATACAGGACTGAAATCGTAAACTATCTTTTTCAAAGATTGTTTATTCAAGTATGTAGAGTCCTCCTTATATAGGCATGAGCATAATCTTCAGCAGATCTCCAGTTGCAATCTTCGAAATATCTTCTTTCCTTATGATAAGCACATTGATAATTCTGTTGCAATCCGATCCGATCTTCTTGCCTTATCCGATAGGTTCTGAATGATAATCAAAGATATCCAACAAACATACCTAATAATATGTCTAAATACATAGATATGAGATATAGTTAATATCTAGCAAGTTAATTTTTAAGATAGAATAAAACCTACTAAAGATAAGGTAATAATATCAAGATAGTTACCATCTAAGAGATTTATTTATCCTAATAATTAACAAAACAATATCGATTAAACCCTAGTAGGGCCGATCGGATTTAAGCCCAATCCATGGGAGAAAAACGGCCCTAACATCTTTCTTTTTTTGAATTGGGATTTTACTGTCATTTTCTTTTTAACTGGGATTTTATTGGCTTCCATTGTAGTCGAATTTCTTTTTTACGTAGAAGATAGAGTTTAGTTAGTTGCGCCGACGAGCTTTCCAACTAGGTTGGCACCCATGCCTAGCACGACCAACCAATTAAACTCGTACATTGCAGACGAATAAGAAACAAATGTTGCAATTTATTAATGTTGGACAAGGTCTAAATCTTGATTAATTGTCAATTGAGCAGATCGTACATTGCAGACGAATAAGAAACAAAGGTTGCAATTTATTAATATTGGACAAGTTCTAAATCTTGATTAATTGTCAATTGAACTCTGTCCTTACATGATGTTTAGTGATTCTCTATTTATAAGTTTGCTCATATTGAAAAGTCCTTAGTTGTTGTACAATCGACCCCAGTAAAGATTGCATAATGATATATATATATATATATATATATATAATCCTTTCTATTCCCTTTCATAACCAAATGTTTTGGTATAAACAATACAAGATGACTCAAGTTACACCAAACATCATAAATAAAACATAATATTCAACATCATGTAAAACAGAATAGAAAGAATAGGACAAATTAATATTTGTCCCCTGTAAGTTTACCATTTTGAAAACAATGCGCAACAAATATTGAGTTATTGGAAATGTCCCGTAACTATGCACTTTCCCTTTTTTTATGCCCAGTGTCTGCCACATGTGAAAAAATTGTTACATGGCTGCCTAGTTGGAAGGAAAGACACACGCCACATCAATAAAAACAAAAATATATTTATAACTAGAATATATACATAAATATATAAAAATAATATATCTTTATGTATTATAAAAATATTATATTTAATTCCAAAATATATATAAATATAAAAAAAATATCTTTATGTATTAAAATATATTTATATCCAGAATTAAAAAAAAACCCATCTTCCTCACCAAGCCCGACTCCCCCCGCCGCCGCCTGCAACTCCACTCCACCGTCGTCTTTATCACCATCGCTCGCCCTCACCCCGCCGCCTACAACTCCACCTCGTCGCCCTCAAATTTGGAAATCGAAATCGAATTCTTCATCGAAATCGAATTCAAAATCGAAATTAAAGGAGGGCGAGCGTGGTGGTAGTGAGGTGGTGCTGAAGATGCGGCGGGGGTGGTGATGAAGATGACCGGCAGGGGAAGGGGGGGGGGGGGGGTTGAGGAGAATGTTTTTTTTTTCAATAATAAAAAAAAATATATTTTAAATTAAATATTTTTATGTATATATTTTTGGGCTGATGTGGCAATGCGTTTTTAACAGGGCGCGTGCCTTTTCTTCCAACTAGGCAGACACGTAACAATTTTTTGACATGTGGCAAACACGAGACATAAAAAGAGGAAAAGTGCATTATTATGGGGCATTTCTAATAATTCAGAACTTATTGGGCATTGTTTTTAAAAGTGTAAACTTACAGGGCACACATATTAATTTATTTCTAGAAACCAAATGTTCAACATTCGTAGGTTCCGGGACATGCATACAATCTTGATACTATTTCCCAATGAACGCATACTATTCACTACTCTTAATACAAAAATTTCAAGAAATAAACAAAAACACACAGAATCATGATAATTATAATTCATGTACTACAATAATGTTTTAGGTGTCTATGCTTATTCATTAGATACTTATAGTTATTTATGCATGTTCTTCATAAATAATGAATCAACCTTTTATCCAAGTTAAGCATGCCCGCACACATTAATCAAACTTTCCTTGGTGAAGCTACCAAGTTAAGTGGAGTTTTCTTATGCACTGTCATTCCCAGTCCTTCTTCCATGTCCATATCCTCTGCCGCCATCCCCGGTGGAAGTTCCAAGTCAAAGGAATAAAGAAGATTTGCCAACGCAAGCTCCACAAGTGGGACGGCAAAAATGATTCCGGGACACCCTCTTCTCCCAGCGCCAAACGGTAAAAGCTCATAGTCTTGTCCCCTAAAATCAATCCGACTCTCCAAAAACCGCTCTGGCCAAAATTTTTCGGGATCTGGATAGTGCATAGGATCGGTTTGTATTGCCGCTGCATTGAAAATAACCCTAGTTTTCGCAGGGATTTCGTATTTGTTGTTGATGGTGCACTTTTGTATGGTTTCTCTTGGAAGAAGTAGTGGGACTGGGGGATGCAGCCTGAAGGACTCTTTGATGACTAATTTTAGGTATGTGAGTTGTGGGAGATCAGTTTCTTCTATTATGGATTTGCCTTTTGCAATATTTCTAACTTCTTGTTGTGCTTTTTCTTTAACATTGGGATTTCGCAGTAGTTCTGCCATTGTCCAAACGATTATTGCTGCTAAAGTATCCGTTCCTGCAAAGAATACGTCCTGCATTTGTAGTGTTTGAGACATTAAAACATTGATTCATAAGGAAGTTAAGGACCTGTTTAAAGTTTAGGGAAAAAATCACATACCCCCTATCCTATTGCCCCAAAATCACCTACTTCCTATCCTATTTTTTTATCACTTACCCCCTATCCTATTCTAATCTCATTACATTCCCCCCAAGACGAAATTAACCCATTAATCTCTCTAAATTGCGCACGTTCGGCTCGTGTGCCGCACTAATCAGGGGCAATTTCGTCCATTCAAATACCACAACACATTACAATCGAGAATGTCCTCCAATTCACTCAAATCAACACTTACAATATTTTTCCTCAAATTTAGAAAACCCTAAATCCCCAAATCCAATAACCCGTCTCTTGCACATGGGTGGGTCAATCCATAGCCAATACTCATACGTTCCATTTTGCTGTGAAAACAAACATTACAAAATTAATCGTTGTAATTTAAAACAAGATTACACAAAAAAAAGAGCTTGAAATTGAGGCTTTACCCGATTCTTAAAGCATGTAACAAACCTTCTTACGGGATTAAGATTAATCCATGATATTTTTTGAGTTGCCCATCGTCAATTTTATGAACCATAATTTGAATTTGGGATTTTTTTTGGAAAAACTGAAACTAGGCCACTTGAATATACGAAATTGGATTTTTTTTAAAAATATATGACCATTATAATGTGTTGGGGGTATTTGAATGGACGAAATTGTCCTTGATTAGTGTGACACACGAGCCGCCAGTGCACAATTTAGAGAAATTAATGAGTTAATTTCGTCTTAGGGAAAATGTAATGAGATTAATTAGAATAGGATAGGGGGTAAGTGATAAAAAAAATATGATAGGGAAGTAAGTGATTAAAAAAATAAGATAGGGAGTAAGTGATTTTGGGGCAATAGGTTAGGGTACTTGATTTTTTCACTACTAAAGTTTATAATTGGTTAATAACTAAGAGATGAGACAGTGAAATGCCATGCGTACGTATAAACTGTGCCAGTAACGTTATTGGTGAGTTAAAAATTACCATTTAATAAAGTTTTTGTTTGTTTAAAAAGGCAAGCATCCGGTTGATTGGCTTTGATATGTTTGTTTTCTATGTGGATAGTGCCTCATGAGCGCTGACTATTATTGTAAGATTGAGCTTATTTATAGAACCGCATAAAACAAAAAAATCCTCCTACAAAACTTAAAAGGACAAAATTAAACAAACACTTCGCTCTATCTCAAATTGTTAACCGCTCAAAACAACCGGGTGTTTTTTCTAGAATATGCATGATCAAATTGCTATCTCATATACTTTGTTTGCAACAACTTCTAAAATAATTTGTTCACTGATTTTACTTAAAGTCATGACTCTGCCTATATTTTAAAAAGATATTTGTTGAAACATAAAGTAGTTGTTTGCTGTAAATCAACAAGAAAAGAGGAAAGTGACTCTTTCAAATGCTCAAAAGTAGTAGTTATTTGATACTTTCAGGACTTGGTTCCCCTTTAAAAAAATATCTCAAACGTAGTAGCTAATTATAAGGACATTTTAGGCAAAATAGTAGAACATACCGATAGAACACTCTTGAGTTGTTCGTCCGTCAAGGTAGTATTATCTTTATTAGGATCCCTTTGAGTTTGAAGAAGTACATCAACAAAATCTTCGTTTTTTGCCTTATTAGGCCTGTGTGGATCACGATGTTCTTCCAATACGTTGTCCAAAAACTTATCAAGATCGTCAAAACACTTTTCCATCCTTCTGTCAACCCCGTTAAACTTGTTGAGCCACGCCATCCTTGGAAAATAATCCGCAATGTTTAATTCTATAGCCAAAAGATCCATTTCACGAAATAGATCTTGAAACTTCAAGTTATTCTTGCTGCTTAACGTGCCAAAAACAACACGAATCGCAACACTATTTGTTAGTGAAAAAACCAATGCACTTAGATCAACAAGATTGCTATGCTTCACAGAAGCTATTTGATCAATCATAAGAGCAACCTCTTGAATCCGTATGTCCCCAAAAGATTGGACCCGCTTCGCAGTCATTAGTTCCACGACCACGATTTTTCTTATATCTCTCCAGTACTCACCATACGTTGCGGACGATATGTTGGTATAGTTGTATGAAACCTGTTGAAAAAATAAATGGTTGAGCAAGTCAAAACTCAGTACTCTTTCATACTCAATGAAGAGTTCTTATTACCCGACTGTATATAATCGACAAGTAACAAAATATATAGTTAGATTACATACATAATTCATGCAACGCACTTGATTGTATACAACTAACATATTTGTTATGGAATATTACCAGTAGACACTAACAAGCTCATTTCAATCAATGTTATTCATTTCATTACTAAAGCAATGGATCAAGTTAATTAACCAATAAACCTTTTTATTTCCATATAAAGCAGCTCGGCCCGAGAACACGAGATCATGGTTTTTAAAGATTTCTCGAGCCATGTCTGGCGAGGAAACAATTAACGTTGGTATCGATCCCAGCTGCAGGAACATAAGATGGCCATATTGTTGTGACAAGTTTTGCAGGGAACGATGAGGTAACTTTCCTAGTTGATGAAGATTGCCGATTATGGGAAGCTTTCTAGGACCGGGCGGAAGCTTTCTTCCTTCCATCGCTCTTATTTTCTGGCTCATCGGTAATAAGAACAAAAACAAAGTTATAATCAAAAAGCTAAGAAGTAAGAGAATCTCCACACTCATTTTTTTCTTTCTAAGATAAATTTATATGGTATTAATTAATTATTATTGTTGGGAGTTTAGGATAATATAGAAAAAATATAGAAAGTAGTAGGGCTATTATAAAAAATTTGGAAGACTTTGGGAGGATTTTGCAATAGGGCAATGCAATATTTATATAGAAATGGAAGGAATACACACAGCTGAGGTTATTGTTTTTGAACAAATCCTTGATTTCAATTACAAACATAATCCCATATATATAGGGAGTTAGGGACCATCTCAAACCTATCGATCTAGATTTCTCCCACGTTTGTGATGCATAAAATTCTGAGCGTCTTAATTTAATTCTGGCATGGATACTTACAACTACTACTTTTTAACAATTATGAGCGTCTTTAATTTCTGTCCTGGATAACACCTAACAAACACACATCTTTTGTTTATTAACTTGCTCCGCCAACTAACTGATAACGACAGAATTGATTATTAATTCTGGATGACAAATAACAAACACAAATTTGGCAATGCCAATTCCTAGAAGGATAATTTAAATAACCAATATCTTTCCTATATTTTTTGATAAGATTACAAGATCAAAAAGTATCTCCAACAAATCATCTTTCCTATATCATATACTTCGTAATTACACACTACTACAAGATTGTGCCAATATTGCAGGGGTCTTAGAGGCGAAATTTGGAAAAAATTATTATGTATAGTCGTTGTACAGATGACGTGGTACAACCGAGAGTTGAGATAAAAAAGAGTTTCCTAAATTGTAGGAAGTAGCCATCCTGCATACCATCCACACCATATATTGGTAGCAATAATCGACTGGATGCACCACCTCATCATACAACAGTTGCACCTAATAATCTCTTCGAATTTCGGAGTAGTCCATGCTTAAAACGATTTTGGGCCTTAAAATGGGTAGGAGGCCCAGGGTCGCTTTTAGCTGAGGTGGACAGTACAACAGGGCAAGAAAGCGCCTGCATGTCGTGGCAAGAGGCGGTTTCTCGCCTGCCTCGTTGGCCGATTTCAACGCGTTTCAACGATCTACTCCGTTAAAAAGAAAATACAAAATAAATAATTAGATAACAAGCGAATAATCACATGTTATCTTCATTTTTTTAGTAACACTAGAAACGTTGGCACACAGTTCCTGCGCGTTAATCTTTATTTTAAGTATAATATAATCAGTTTGTGTTGTAAAGATTATAAGGTAAACATAGATATAGAATCTACATATCTTAACCTTCTTTTTATGTAAGGGAGAATAAGGTCCTTTCACGAAAAGATTTAAATAATAATAAACCTAAAATAAATTACAATTATATCCTAGCTAATGACAAACTCTAATAGTGTGTCCAAGGGTAAATAAGGAAATCAAAAAATTAGTCTCACCATTCTATCACATGGCTTCCTTTATATAATAGTATAGATAAAATATAGCAGCCGAATTATCACCTTTAGAATTTTATTTAATTGGCATGATATCAGCTTCCACATATATTCACATACAATTTTGTTGGAGAGGATTCAAACTGAGTTAAATCTGTTTCTCAGAATATCATTCCTTAAATTATGTGATGTACTTCCAATAATAAAGGGTGTTATGATAAGAGAAAAAAGGAGATATTAGGTGATTTTCTAAGATTCAAGTAAGGAATTTGCTCTGTTTGTCGTTCTTTAGGTACAATTCGTCTTCGACCTTTAGAATAATTATTATTCTCTTATTTGCGTGACTTTTGCAGTAATACGACCAACAACTTCTTCGTCAGCCATTTTTTTAACACTCTCATGATAATAGTGGTTTCTTGTCATTCACTTGCAATTAATTAATGTTAGGTTGGACAATGTCTTAATCTTGATTAATTGTTAAGCACGCTGTCCCGGCCCTTACCTGATACTTAGTGATTCTCTATTGGGATAAAGCATTAAACCCCCTAATCTATTGGCCATTTTGCACTTTGGTCCTTAAACTATGTTTATCAGCGCTTTGGTCCCTAACTTTTAGGGTGTCTGTGCAATTTAGTCCTACGGTGGTTCTCAGCCAATTTTCTCCGGAAAACACCGGTCACGTGCGGCCCACGTGCAATGTCATGCAATGGCTGGAGGGTATTTTGGTTAGATCACATTTTTTTCTTGAACCTTTTAAAAAAACAAAAGGAAAAACGCATAGCTTCAGGGGGTAAAATGCAAAACACCTATTAGAGAATCTAATTAGATTGCAAAACAGTCCGAATCAGTCCGCAAAAATTCACACTCCAAAAAATTAGGGTTCTTCCGAATCGCGATTAGGGTTCATCTGATTTCTTCGCAATCCATCACAAATCTACACAATCACACTAAAATACATCAAGCACGGTCACATTACGCTCACATACACGGGTAAACAGTGTTTAATCAGTCTTTCTTTGAGTTCTAGAGTTTGCCCGATTTTGGGGAAAAACACTTTGTAGTGTTTAATCATCATAATGGGTTGGGAATTGCGCACACACAATATGCGGTCGGGCAAGAAAACGCCAAACTACGATAAATTTCAAACCCTAGTTTTTAAGTTACTGTATTTGTCCTTTTTTTTGTGAACCGCGAATCTGGCGCTTTTTTTTTGGGTGAAAATTACTACTTTTGACTCCGAAATTGTAGGAACACATTATGATAGAGTTAAAAAAAATCATTTTTTAATGATTGTATCATGTTTAGGACCACTTTCTGGACCACTTCTGTTGGAATTGTATAATAATGGGTAAATAATGTTTCTTGTCGCATTTTTGGACCAGTACGTAGACCATTTTGCTGCACATTGCTTCTTTAGTTGAAGAGAGGCTTTTCAGACAACGCAGTGGTCCCTCTTTCAGTGTTAGTTTATAGGAAGATTACTATATTGCTTCTGATAACCTTAATGAATGCATTCTTTGTCTATATTACTATATTGCCAGTATAACCTGAAAAAATGTCTTCTTAACTCTATCTTTTAATACTGCAGGCACTAATTCTAATGACTACACAATTAGATTTCATTACTTTGGTCAACTAGAGGTCATTGATGGAGTCACTGAGTACATTGGTGGGAGTATTGCTCACTTTGACTGGTGTAACCCAGATGAAATGAGCATGTTAGAGTTAAATAACATGGGTGAAGAGGTTGGTTTCAAGTCCAGTGCAACTTTTGTTGTTGCATGTGGGAAGGATATTGATTCTGTGGAAAGGGTTGATTACTTGATGGATGATAGAGAGGCAGTAAATATGATTAAGTATAAAAATAAGGATAAATTGGTTGGAGTGTTTGCCATTGGGGGTGAAGAAATACCAGCTGAATCAACATGAGAAGATGCTACAAATCTTGGCGATTCTGAGGCACCTGCTGATAAGAAAGTGGAAGATGAAAAAATTGGTGAACTTGGTACTGATGATAAGGCTGGTACTTCAAGGGAACCTGGTGCTGATGATAGAGCTGGTGATGATGCTAGATATGGTGATGATGAATCAGCTCCTACTGGAGCAAATGAATTTGAACCTGGTCCATCTAGTGTTGGTGGTAATGTTGATGAAGTGGAGGATTCTGAGAACTATGATAACATAATATATGACAAAGAAGAGATAGAATCAGATGATGATCAATCTGTGGGGACATATTATGAGTTGACTGAAGCCATAATTGATAGTTGTGATGATATGACAGATGATGAGGGAGTATATGAGGACATTGGTGTGGTAGGGGACAATGAAGAACACTGGGCTGGTATAGCCATATCCAATGAGGTTAACAAGTCATCTGATGGGTCAAGTTTTGGTGGGAGACAAGTCAGAGCAACATATCTTGGGTTTCCTGTCTTCAACAGAAAGTTGGATATGGTTGATCCTAAGCTAGAACTGGAGCTTTGCTTTGAAAATGCTCAGACTTTTAGAGATGATGTAAGGAACTATGCAATTAAGGTGCGCAACGATATTGTGTTTAAAAAGAATGACAAGGCTAGAGTGAGAGTGAAGTGCAAGAATGTCAAGTGTCCATACCATGTGTTTACTTCAGAGATAGGGCACTGTGGGACTTTGCAAATAAAGACCTATAATGGAGTGCACAAGTGCAACATTGTGGATAAGGTTACACAAGCCACCTCAACATGGCTTGCTAAAAAGTACATGCATATGATCAAAGGGAACTTGAATTGGCATGTTGAGTCTATAGTGGACAGTTTCAGAACATAAACAAAGTGCAGCTACACTAAGTGGCAGATGTACAGAGCTAAAACAAAGATGAAGCAGTTATCTATTGGGACAGAGTCAGAACAATATGCTCTGCTATGGAGATATGCAGAAAAGATAATGAAAAGTGACAATGAGAATACAGTCAAGATACAAACTGTTAACATTGATAAAGGACCAATGTTCAAAAGATTTTATGTATGTTGGGGTTCATTGAAGAAGGGGTTTATAGAGGGTTGCAGGACAGTTGTTTGTTTAGATGGGTGCCATCTAAAGTCTTTGTGTGGTGGGATCCTGCTGACTGCAATTGGGATAGATGTTAACCATAGCATGTATCTTGTTGCCTATGTTGTGGTGGAGAAAGAAAGAAGGGATAGCTGGATCTGGTTCATGGCACAACTAGTAAATGATATGAAGACCAGTGAAGAAGGGAGTGATGTATGGATTGTGATGTATAATAAACAGAAGGGGCTGGTTGATGCAGTTGCCAAATATATGCCTAACAGTGCACACAGGTTTTGTGTCATGCACATGTACAGTAACTTCAAACAGTTGCATAGAGGGTTGCCTCTCAAGTGTTTGGTGTGGAAGGCTGCCAGAGCCACAGCAGTGAGAGCTTTTGAAGAAACAATGCATGACATTAAAAAGAGGAAATTGGAAGCCTTCACATGGTTGACAAAAAGGCCTGCAGCTAACTGGAGCAGAGCATTCTTCAACACCACTGTCAAGAGTGATGTGTTGTTGAACGATATGTGTGAAGTTTTAACGCACTGATTCTTGAAGCAAGGCCAAATCCCATCATTGATATGTTGGAACATATCAGGCTAATTTTGATGAAAAGAACTTATGTTAAAAGGGATATGACTAAGAAATGGACATGGAAGGTGGGGCCTAACATAAGGAAGTTGTTGGAGGCCAATAAAGAAGCTGGTATGAATTGAAAAGCCCACTTGAATGGGCTTCAAGAATTTGAAATTGATGCACCTGATGGACAAGTGACAGTGAACTTGGAGAGGAAGAAATGTAGTTGCAAGAAGTGGCAACTGTCTGGAATACCATGTGCACATGCATGTTGTGCATTGATTGACAGAGAGAGGGATCCAGAGGACTGGGTGGACAAATGCTACTTGAAGAGTACTTATCTTCAATGTTACAAGCATTGCATGCATACAATGCATGGGCCTGGTGATTGGCCAGCATCCAATTTGACCATGGTGTTTAAATCTTGCAAGTTCATATGAATCAGCTGATGGTTCAAATCCAGGTTTTAACTACATGATTTTGTTGGTGACAGGCCCCTGTTATGGATAAAAGAAAAGGAAAAGTAAATGACAGAAGCGTGGATGATGGATATGCTCCCGATATTGAGGTATTGTTGGTTACACAAAAAAATTGTACTTTGATTAGTGACTATAACTATAGTTCTTAATTGAATTAATATATGTGTAGATTCATGTAGAACAAGTTCAAACGAGAGCCAAAAACAAGAAAAAATAGTCCATGAGACTGATAAAGGGAATCATGATAAGGTACTTACTGTACAGATGCAATTGGGGGGGAAGTGAAAAGGACAAAATGCATGTTGCTGCTGGTGATGAGGTCAGAGTTCCACCAAGTAAAAGGAAAATGAGTGTGAGTGAACCACATGTGAAGATATGAAGCAGTCCTATTAGGTTCTTGTTTTTGGGTTATAATTGGAGAATGATATGCATGTAATTTATGTTTGAATGTCAGCAGGTTGCAAGATTGGAGAAGTCCACAAAAGAAGCTGAGAAAGTTGTGGTAGAAGATGTAGTGGAGAAAAGGCTAGTCAGAACTAAGAAGCATGTAACCAAATTGGTTGAGGAACTTAGCGGGAAAAAGAAACCAAATCCCAAAGGGAAGGTTATTATGAATGACCCTGATTCACTTAAGGCAGCTTTGGATAAGGTAAAATTCATTATTTTGGGTGTTTACTGCTAGTCTTATATAATTGATGTCTAACTATTTATGTTGGTTTGCAGATCAAGAAAAATAATGCAAAGAATGCTGCCACACAACTTACTAAAGAGGATCCAGTCAGGTACCTATTGCGCAATGGCAAACACCTTAATGATAAAGTGATTGATGAAGTGTTGAAGAAATGAAGACTGATTAACAACCAGTTAGGTTCTTTTGTTTCGAATATGTAAGGCATAATGCCCTAATATTTTGTGCACTTTATTTTGTATACTGATGAACTTTATTTTGTATTCGTGGTAGCCACTGGAATGTAGTATCTAGTAATGTTAATTGCAACAATGTGATGCACTAAATGGATGGATTAATGCAGAAGGTTATAATCTGCATAATTTTGTGTTAAATGAATGAAAGGAAATTGATTTTCTACTCTATTTGGCATAAACAAGGTTCTTGGTGTATGTAAAAAACGACAATACTAGAAAGATACTGTCCAAAACAATACAAGGTTCATGTTGTATGTAAAAACCGACAATACTAGAAACGTACTAAATTACTACCAAAATAATACTTAATGGGGAAACATGTTGCCCAATCATACTACAGGGGGCAAAACACGACATTTCAAAAGGTTGGGGGGCACAACGCGACATTTGAATAGGTTAGGGGGCAATACTAAATCTGTAATAGGTTCAGGGGGCAATGTGCTCAAAATTTAATAGGTTAAGGGGTACAACGCTAGAAAATAATCTCCCGTATCTCTGGACAAAAATGCCCCTCTGACAAGTGCGTGGGTCGCACGTGGCCGGTGTTTTCCGGTGAAAATTGGCTGAGAACCACCGCAGGACTAAATCGCACAGACACCCTAAAGGTTAGGGACCAAAGCGTTGATAAACATAGTTTAAGGACCAAAGCGCAAAACAACCAATAGGTTAGGGGTTTGATGCTTTTATCCCTTCTCTATTTTATAAAGTTTGCTCATATATGTTTCTAGAGTACAGAACAACGAGTATGTAGACACAATAATTTTGTGTCTAATTAAATTAAATGATGGTAACTCTTAAGATGCAAGAAATATAAAATATATTTTATTTAATCTTAATATATTGAGGGATTAAAATAAATATATTAATTAAATCTTAAGACAAGGAAATAATTGCTCATCAAATCTCAAGATATGGAAAGTCTTCTCCTCCAAGTCTAAATATTCAAGAGATTAAAAGAATCCTCCACCAAATATCCACAAGGAAAGAATTCCCCACCAAGTCTCAATCTTCAAGAGATGAAAAGAAGATTCTCTTAGATAAAGTCTTCCATATCAAGGAATTGTAGACGCGATCACAATCGTTCATCTCATCAGAGATTCTAATGGAGATTCACTCCACAACTATAAATAGAGGTGGTCTTGAAGAAGAAGAAAACAGACACAGAATATTCACAAGTTGAAGAGGGAAAAGCTCTAAGTTTTTCGCTCCACCAAATTCATCCATCTTCAAGCGTTCTTCGCGGCATTCAAGGTATCCTTCAACCATCTACAAGCGTTCTTCGCGGCATTCAAGGTATCCTTCAACCATCTTCAAGGTGTTCTTCGTTAAGAACTCCTTTCAATCCGCTATCAAGCCTCAAGTTCATCCAAAAACCGTTTTTTGAAAATCGTGTCTCTGCCAAGAAGATCAAATCTTCAACAAATTCAAGAAATCCAAATCAAGTTCATACCGTTCTTCAACAACATTCAAACCAAAAATCCATTTTGATCCGAGATCAAGTCACAAGACCCTCATAAAACCGTTTTTGAAGATCAGAATCCGTACTAGGAAGATCAAATTCCCAAGTCAAATCATTGTTCATCAAATTCCCAAGTCAATGTCCATTAAATCCCCAAGTCAAATCGGTGTTCATCAAATCCCCAAATCAAATCGGTGTCCATCAAATCCTCAAGTCAACTCAGTGTTCAACAAATCCTCAAGTCAAATTCTCAAATCAAATCACCGTTTAATCCGAGATCAAGTCCAATACCCTCGAATTAACGTTTTTCCAAGTTCAAATCATGTCAGCGAAGATCAAATTGGATATTTTCATTACAAATTTTGATATTGTTCTTGTAGAATTGAATCAGAGGATTAGATAGAGATTGAAATACACTTGTACTTTTAAATTTACTCAAATTTATTTTGTAATATTTTCTTGTCTTTTAATTTCAGAGATCAAGAATTTGTGATTACAGAGTATAAGATCATTTTAATGCCCTTTCGTAATATTAAAAGGCTATGAAGGTAACAAATAATGTGTTTAAAAGTTACAAGGTAGATGAGAATTGCATTTGGACAAGGATCTTGATCAATTGTACAAACCATTTTGGTGGGGGTATTTTAGGTGGCCCAAAAATGAACTGGGTTGGCCTACCCCATTAGAGGCCCAAAAATAAGAGAGTCGAACCGGTCCGGTTCTAATGTTTTTGGGACAATCGACTATCTCCCATTCCATTGATATTGCCTGTATGCTAAGTGGGTCCCGCGGGCTGGGTATTAGGGATTCCGATCCTATTGAATCTCCTTCCTACTTTATCTTGTATATTCTTGTTAAGGATTCTTTTCGATTTTAGATTATCTTGTATATTTTATAAATAAGGTATGAACCTTTTATCTAAGTAACTTTAGATAGTTATGACCATATTTAGGGTTATTTTGGGCTTTTAGCAAATATCGAGCTAATTTCATAAAAATCGACATGATATATTCTTATAGGGAGTTTAATATTAGTTTTGAAAGCCCGAAAATTAGCAAAGCCAAATCTGATCTTAATATTGATGATGATTGTCATAATTAAATAAAAGATAGCTTCTAGTTTAAAAATGCTACGCACTCGGATTTTTGCATGAGTGTTTTATTTATGAAGACCAACTTAATTGATACCTCACAAAGATATAATCAAGGAGAATTACTTATCTATATTTGAGGTGCACTTCCCTTTTTTTTTTTTTGACATTTGGAAAGAGGATTACGTGATGGTTGGAAAGATTTCATAATCAAATGACCTTTTCTGTAGCTATTCCCTGTTGATATATTATTCTCAAATGAGATTTAAATCTAAGCTATTTTGATCCCCATAATTAATTACTTAATAAGGAAGAGTCTAGAAAAAATCCACATCAATTGTGGTACCTTGGTTTTATAAAACTGCTCATAACGTAACATAGCACATGAAAAATCATTTTTCCATGTTAGAATTATATTCGTGCAAGACATGAAAAATCATTTTTCCCATCAGATAAACTTACGTGGATTTTTGGTAAATGAGTAAAAGTAGTTTTACCTACACTTATATTAAAGTTGATTGAGAGCAAAATTAAGTTTTTGTGATAAATTTGCATAACATTCATGAACTCCGCTGCTTTTTCGCACCTCATTTAGACATTGCAAAAAATTACGCGTCTCTCATTAGAGCAACTATTCTTGTATATACCAACATGATTTTCACAGCACTAGCGTCACATTCTATAATAATATCATATACATGTTGACATGTGAAAAGAAATCACGTCCCCATCGACCCTTTTTGCATGTTAGGAGAAGTATGTTAATACTCTTACCTCCACTAGAACTTAAGACATATAACTGGCTATATGATCAAATAAATTCATACTAAGCTTAGCCACCACTATCGTCTTGACTTTTAATACACGACACACTACGATAATGTGCTCTTGCATATAGTCAGAAATTTTGCTGAAAGTCTTTACCGCTTACGTACAACATATATCTTAGCCTACTTAATTTGACGTTGAGCTATATGAAATGTGCATTACGTCTCACATTATTCATTGATAAATGCCTAGTTATAATTTGGCTAGCTAAGCTCTCTCCAATTGGAAGACTATTTGAAGGATAAAAGGAAAAGTCTCGAGGAAGAACACAAATAGTGTAGCATAATTAAAATAACACAACCTCTTGAAAAATAACACAAACAAAGGGAAGGCTTGATCGGATGAAAGTGCTGATAAAAATTAGACAGCAAATGTCAATAAAAGTGCACTCCTTTTCATCATTGATACAACGCTCCACGTTCTTCTCGAGAACCTTGGTTCGATCCCGACAGGCAAAATATTTTTGCCAATAGGCTTTCTTCAAGACAGACCAACATACACTGAATGATAAGATTTTTGCATTATAAGTGCTAAGTTAATATCATCCTCGATTCTCATTGATAACATTGACCCCATGACTCTAAGGAGATTTATTTAGAATTTACTTACCCAAGTTTTATATTTCTCTATTACTCATCTTATGCCTGGAAGATCACATTCGGATACTTGCGACTCACAATTTAAAATTTAGGGAGTCTCTGAATTCTAAAAAAAACTTTGATCCCTGAGGTCGTCACATTTAGATAGAAACTTTGGCCTCTACTATTAGCTATATTTGTCACACGTACTTGTTATTTGACATAAAACGAGCATATGCACTCTTTACTCAAATATCTATTTCATTTTTGCATTGAATTTGTCAACATGTGCATAAAATACTAACTATGCATGTTTACGACTATCCATTCAAGTCACCGAAAATTAGCTTTGGTACCATTTAAGAACATATTTTCATAACTTCCTACAATAGTTTCAAACGTTACACTGTATTACTGTCATAGTTTGCTTTCTAAAACGAAAAAGTACACTTTCACAAAGTTTAAATAATTGACAAATTAGCATTACTCACAAAAGAGCAATTAACTCACGTTTAAGTTTTCATATTCTTGCAAAGTGTCTAAAAATATCGTAGATTCGGTTATGATTGATTTACACCAATTAACATGTGCATAACTCAATGTTACACGGTTTTTACTACATAAAAGATACACTATCAAATGTATTATCATACTATTTCAGCACACATTATTTTACTTTGTGTAATTAATAGTGCTTCACGATAATTATTCACGTGTTAGCATAGCAGCATGCTAGCATCACATATCACTATACTCACAATAATTCCAATACACGCTTCTTGTCACATGATAGTAGAAAACTCAAATTCACATGTAGTGCTCATGATCCAACATGAGGACTCTAGTTACTCAGTTGAACTTATTACTTTTTGAATCTTATCTATTATTTGATTCGTAGCAGATAATGCTAAATTTGCATATGTGCCTCCATTAAGTTACATTGAATTTTAGATTTTGAGAACCTTCCCCATTTACGATCTCGCCTTTAAAAATAAATTTTGCTTTATCTTATATGTTATTGTACACTTACGCCACTGAAGAAAACTGCCAGTAGAGGCAAGCTTTTGTTTAAGATATGACATGTATTGTACTCGTCTGGACTCGGAGCAATGTATATTCCAAGCCGTGGAGCAACATATATTCCAAGATCGGAGCAACATATATACAAAGACTAGGACTCGAATCTTTTTCACAAAGACTCAATTGAAACTCTTATTGGCCATACCAGTGGAATTCCCTCTATGAAGAGCTTGGCCTATTTTGCCTCATTTTTACAGGGGCACTTCAAAAAGCTGGATACGCAAAGAGGCATTTTAAATTACACTAGAAGTATGAAAAAAGAATGTATGTTGTACCCTCGATGGGTGCACTAGCATTGTAGGGCAACTACTCAATACAAAAGTTACGTTTTCTGTTACAGAGGGGAGATGGTACGAGGATTTGCCCGACTCTCCCCTCTGCGTCTGGTGTCCCTTCCTTTTTATTTGTCTTACGCCATACTATTGTCAGCTATCGAGATACGATACTATAAGATCAGCAATAAACAAAATAAAAGAAAAGACGATGGCGTAGAAGGTATGCGATGCCTTAAAAAGCCTTACGATGCCTTAAATGACATTCCTAAAATACCCCCATCATATAGTCCCCCCAGTTTTGGAGACGTTGTCGATTAGAGAACGGGTGCCAAACTCATAAAATTTATCTTTGACGTGCCCCTTCTTGTTTGTGATTTTCATAATGCTGAGAATGATTGCGTTGAAAATCATGCCCCCGATTGGGAAGCGGTCTTGAACAGAGATCAGGTTTCAAGCTACGAGACTTGAGCTCTTTGCTTTGAAACTCATGCCCCCGATTGGGAGGCGGTCTTGAACAGAGACTACGTTCCAAGCTATGAAACTTGAGCTATTTGCATTGACAATTATGCCCGCGATTGGGAGGCGGTCTTGAACAGATACCGGATTCCAAGCTATGAGACTTGAGCTCTTTGCGTTGAAAATCATGCCCCCTATTGGGAGGTGGTCTTGAACAGAGACCGGGTTCCAAGCTACGAGACTTGAGTTCTTTGCGTTGAAAATTATGCCCCCGATTGGAAGGCGGTCTTGAACAGAGACCAGGTTCCAAGCTATGAGACTTGAGCTCTTTGCGTTGAAAATCATGCCCCCGATTGGGAGGCAGTCTTGAACAGAGGCTGGGTTCCAATATACTCTTCCATAGCCTTTTTTTTTCAATTGATGTTGTTGCATTTCACTTTATTTTAACAATTCGAATGCCAATCCACATTTGTGTAAGTTTTCTCCTTAGTCGCTCGCTTTGGGTGACCTCTATGTCTTCCCAGCATATGTATGAATAATATTAGTCGTTGTAGACCTGGTATTTGTCCCTATTTCATTTTTCGAGATTTTCGGTTATCACTTGCCACTTCAGACAGAGTGTCTGTCCCTTTTTTCATTTTTTGGGAATTGCGGTATTCACTTGCCACTTTGGACAGAGTGTGCGTCCCTTTTTCATCTCTTCTGGATTTTTGGTAAGCACTTGCCGTTGTTTTGACTAAGTGTCAATGTCTTTGGAGTCCTAAGACTTTCGCGTTGAATTAAATGCCCGCATACTAGTACCTGTTTTAGCATCCTCATGCGTGCAATAGAAACATGTATAGTATGCTTGCAGCCCTTTGTTCGTCTCTTGAGTGGTATTTGAAATCTCAATTTTGTGCAGCTTTTGTACACGTCAAGGATTATTGTTTCTCGACGATGGAATAAATGTATTATAGTCTTTTGGCGGCGACTTGGTCGCTTAGGAGTTTATCCGTTTTGGTTTTTGTATGTAGACATAGTCTGCTCGATTCTTTCTATCATTCTGATGCATATTGTCTCTTCTATAACGGATTCTTTTGCCGCCAGTAGGACGACTCTCGTTTTTAGGAAGATCGTGGTTGAGTTGCAAATTATGACAACTCACCCGGTGACCTTCTCGTCTCCGGGGATTCGGCAACAGTTAAGTTTGTGAAACGATTCCACAAGTTCTAGCGAGAATTGCTTTGTATTCTGCCTCATTGTTGGTCACGATGAAGTTCGACCCTGTGTGCGCTAACCAGTTGTTGTGTGATTTTACGGAGTTTTTTACCCTCCAATTTTGATTTTATCTATGTTTCGACTATGTTGTTGAAAATAAGGTGACAAGCATAATGAAGGCTGACTTGGGAGTTCTTGGCCTTGGTGCTGCTCACTGATTTTGCAGTTATGCTTGGTTTAGATCGTTATCTCTAGTCATGAGATTTTATGGCATGCATTGCCTTCATTGAGGACAAATGTGGTGATAATCAAAGAGGCGGAGCTGCGCCATGCCGCTTAGAGTGGATTGCTTTTGAAGTGATTGATCAGTATGGGGAAGACGTGAATCCCGAGGCTTGAGCATAAATATCTATCGTGCAATTCAATTTTTTTCTCTATTTGGACATTGTGTCGTATTTGTTCGGATACTTTGTTGCATTCTTACTAATGAGTGCTCGTGTTTTGTTTATGACAATTTGTGCTTTTACATGTTATTGCTCTTCGATTTGGATGGCTGATTCGGTGAATGGATATTTGCACCTCTTGAGGTGATAATCCTTTTATTGTAGCCTAAATATGCACTCGCGGATTTTCATCGTACCATGCTTGATAGATGCATGTGGTGCTACTTTAGACACGTTCTCATTGTATTGCGATCGATAACTATTTTGGTTAGATTTGCATCGTACCACGTTGAGTAGATATGACTAATTTTTTTATGTGAAATTTATTGCAATATCCAGCCTTTTAGTCATATGGATATGTTGTTTGCATCATACTTTTGCCAGCGTATGACCATCCTTTTAGGTTTTTGGGTAGTATCTAACTTTGTTGGGCCGATGTCTGTTTCTTATATTCCATATTGTCATCTGACCGCTTCGGGCCAATATTTCATTTTCTCATCTGACCGCTTCGTCCAGTATTTTATTTTTTTATTTGACTAGTACGGGCAAATATTTTATTTTTTCATTTGGCTACTTCGGGCCGATATTTCATTTTGAGAGTTTAGGTTTGCACTTAACCTTGTTGGGTCGATGTTCTTAATGCTGTTTTGGACATGTCTACTTTGTAGCCTGATAGATGGACGTTTGTCGTACCGCTTCAAGTAGGTTTGCATCATAGCACTTCGGGTAGATGTTCTTGGTGCCGCTTTGGACACGTTTGTCGTACCGCTTCGGGTAGACATTTGGCTGTCGCTTTGGACACATTCGTCGTACTGCTTCGGGTAGACGTTTGGCTGCCGCTTTGGACACATTTGTCGTACTCGTACCGCTTCGGGTAGACGTTTGACTGCCGCTTTGGACATATTCGACGTACCGCTTCGGGTAGAAGTTTGGATGCCGCTTTGGACACATTCGTCATACTGCTTCGGGTAGATGTTTGGATGCCGCTTTGGACACATTCGTCGTACCGCTTCGGGTAGATGTTCTTCGATACCTCATTAGGATAAGATTCTTCGATACCACCTATGGGTAGGATTCTTTGATATCACATACGGTAAGACTCTTTGATACCACCTACGGGTAATATTCTTCGATACCACATAAGGGTAAGATTCTTCGATACCACCTACGGGTAAAATTCTTCGATACCACCTACAGGTAATATTCTCCAATACCTCATAAGGGTAAGATTTTTCGGTACCTCATACATGTATGATTCTTTGATGCCTCATACGGGTAAGATTTTTTGATACCTAATAAGTGTAAGATTCTTCGATACCTCATACAGGTAAGATTCTTCGATACCACCTACGGGTAAAATTCTTCGATACCACATAAGGGTAAGATTCTTCGATACCACCTACGGGTAAAATTCCTCGATACCACCTACGGGTAATATTCTTCGATACCGCATAAGGGCAAGATTCTTAGGTACCTCATACGGGTAAGATTCCTCGATACCTCATACGGGTAAGATTCTTTGATACCTCATAAGGGTAAGATTCTTCGGTACCTCATACGAGTAAGATTCTTTGATACCACCTACGGGTAAAATTCTTAGATACCAGAGTAAGATTCTTCGATACCACCTATGGTAAAATTCTTCGAGATCACCTACTGGTAATATTCTTCGATACCGCATAAAGGTAAGATTCATTATACACTGTTCGAAGTGCAGTTATTTGTCTCTGTAGAGGAAGCTCCTCTTAGTCGTTGCCTATAATAAGATAAGGCACATGCTTTCTTGGAAATGTGTTAGTATTATAAACAAAATATAAATGATTAACGCGTAAGATTGGGATTGGAGACTCCATAATCTTTCTTCCGATGATTGAGGTTTCCTTGATTGTTGTGTGGATCTGATTACTGCCATTGGCGCCACCCCTTGTTCGCTTAGCACCCAGTTTCATGTTGTTGACTCCGTAATAGTTCCATCGATCTTGACATAAGTAGGATTGATTTTAAGATTGCGATCCTGTTTCTGAGTACATGTAGTATGTTTCCACAGACAGCGCCACTATTTTGGGGTGTTTTCGTCTGCTGACTTGGCAAGTTGAATAGATACTCCACAACAGACTGATTCATTGTTGCGTTAGAATCAGCTTTGTGATTTTACACGCCTACACTCCAAGCATCACGACACGAGGGATCATGTGTTATTGATTTTGGACCGAACTTGTGATGTAGCAAGGTGAAGACATAAGGGAAGATGAAGAACACAAGAATCAAAAGCTCGTTGATTCCGTAAAGAATGCCAAGAAATTGATGCAAAAGAGAGAAACTCTCACAAACTTTATTCAATAATCAATTGACTACAATGACTCAAAGACGATTAACTTATAAAGTGAAAACCCTAATTAAGAAAAATGCCAAAATTACAAAAGACTCTTAAAATAACTAAATAAAACATAAAAATCCCGCTGAAAATAATAAACTGCAATTTTGTCCCTCTAAACCTTCGAATTTGCCTAAAATCACGCGGGCGTAAAGACTTTTGTCTTTACGTTTTGCTCAGGAGGTCGTTTCCACTTGGAAAAGTGGTATCTTTTGTAAAAAATGGGCTCCATTGATTTTCTGGTCAAACCTCGATTTGCTTGAACCTCGGGTTTGTTATTTTCAATCAAGAGATACCCATATTTATGATCTGCATCAACTTGGGAGAAAACCAAGCTACCTATGTATCCCATTGAGGGAATCAAATCGAACGTAGTTTATTTATTTCTAAATATTCATGTTAGGTCGAATCAGTGTTGTTCGATCCAAGATAGGTAAAATGTGTGGCATTCGATCCACGAATCTCGAATCGTAGTGGTTCGAGTTGCGCTATGTCGAATATGATGTGTATCGAATGATCTTGGCTCGATGTTGCTCTATGTCGAATATGATGTCTATCGAATGAGCTTGTCTCGATGTTGCTCTATGTCGAATATGATGTGTATCGAATGAGCTTGGCTCGATGTTGCTTTAGATCGAATATGATATGTATCGAATGAGCTTGGCTCGATGTTGCTCAATGTCGAATATGTGTATCGAATGAGCTTGGCTCGATGTTGCTCTATGTCGAATATGATGTGTATCAAATGAGCTTGGCTCGATGTTGCTCTATGTCGAATATGATGTGTATCGAATGAGCTTGGCTCGATGTTGCTCTATGTCGAATATGATGTGTATCGAATGAGCTTGACTCGATGTTGCTTTGGATCGAATCAAGTCCTGTATCGAACTGGGTGGTGGATCGAACTCTTAAGTGGATCGAACCAAAAGTGTATCGAATCGGTGGATTCGATGTAAGAATGTGATGAGTGTTGAGTTAATTCTTGAGAAAGCCAAGAGACGGGGTATTTATAGACCTCCGTCCCGTGGGCCAATGTGGCAGCTGGGAGATGCGCATTGAATTGGGAATGTTCGATCGATCACTTAGATCGAATCGAGGCCGTTCGATGCTATTTTAATATCGAATTTTTACTGTTCGATATACTATTTTAGTGGGTTTTTTTCTTGGACCGGCCCAATATTAGTATTGGGTCATTTCTAAAATACCCACATCACGTACATAAAGACAATTTTTGGATTATGTTAGGCTTTAATTTATCCAAATCTTTCAAGGACCCAGGACCCACCGGGTTCAGCCCAAATCTGTGGAGATGGTACTTAATTAATAATTCGTGAGTTATTAATATTTAGGGATAATAATCTTAATAGGACTGATTTTGGTCCGACTTAATCAGTTCGAGTTCAAATCAAACTAGGACCCCTTTGCCGATATATAAATATACGGAGGTATTATGCCACAATTTATTATTATACACACACAAACACGAAGCTAAATTTTCTCGATATCTTTTTTGGTTTCAAATATACTAGCAACATATAATATTTTCCATATTTCTCTGGTTTCAAATTTCAATGGGATACTACAGTATGTTGCATCCTTCAAAGAAGAAAGTGTGGTTTGTAATGCCTTTCGCCGTTCAATGCAACGACTGCAATAGAGAAACATACAGAGGCCAAAAGTTTCGTGTTTTGAAGGAGCGCGTTGAAAACGAGCCGACTTTTGACGTGCCATTATACAAGTACAACATTAGGTGTCCTCTTTGCGGCGCGACTATCTGCATCAAGTCTGATCCAGGACGATACGACTACGTTCTTGAATCTGGAGCAACTGTGATACCTAACACTAACAAGATTTTTATTAGGGCGTATTTGCAGGAACAAGAACGTAGATCGGTTTTTGGAGGAAGTCCTAGCTTTTATTAATATATAAATTTAGAAGTATTTTATATTTCGTAGTTAGAAGTAGTTTGTTTGTTTTTTTTTTTTTTACGTTGTTGCTTTAATTTGAGTATGTTTATATAATTAATAATTGTGTATGGTTATTGGTTCGACAATATATAACTAGCTAGCTGATTGCGCAATAGATTTTTTTTTTTCGTTTTTACTTTAATAGGGGATTTAAGAGATGAATAACTGACAGTCTGACACCCAGTTATATGACAACAACTACGGACTATATTATTATATGAGCAAATTTTATGAACAACTACACCCAGTTACTTTAATGATGGACAACAACTACGGACTATATTATATGAGGAAATTTTATAAATTGAGAATCTCTAATATCATGTAAGGGATAGAGTACGTGCTTATCAATTAATCAGGATTAAGAGCATGTCCAACATTAATTAATTGAAAGTGAATGACAAGCAATCATTGCTATCATCAAAAAACTTCTAGATTAAATCATGTTGCCAAAAGTTGAGAGTCGGATCAACTTTTTTTTTTAATAAATTCCTATAAAATTTAATTTTTTTGTTTTATGATTTTCACTTTAAATTATAAAAAAAATGATATAATATTAAATTAACTAACTTACTAAATAAAATAATTATAAATATTCAAATAATAGAATTTGATAAAGTACTAATTATAATTTACAAATACATAAAAAATTCAACATATAGTGGCGGCGTGCATCAACTTTAAGATTACATAAATGTATTTTAAAATTAATGAAAGGAGAGATATGTGCCTATTTCATAAATTATATGCGGTAGTTTTTCATTCGATGAGTGCGACGTGATTCTAATGTTGTAGCACATGAATTAGCTAGACACGCTATTGAGGATGCAGACGGGTTTGATAGTTAATGTTTACTTGTTAGAGTTTTTCTGACTTTGTTTTTTTGAGGTTTTCAGTGGTTTATTCTTGCGGTTTTTGTAAGCGACAATTGGAGGTGCTTGTTTTTTCAAGTACCCTCCGGGTTTTTTGAGGCAATATATCTGGTTCTTGAGGTTAAAAAAAAAAAAAAAAAAAAAAAAAAAAAAAAACTTGCCATTGCTCGTAGAATTATATATAAGGTCTATCTTCATATAATTGTAAAATTATTAGTTGATAACTAGTAGATTTAGAACAATCAACAGAATAATTCCAACGTGTGTTTATTTTTATATTTTTTGTTTGGAATTATATGTGATTTAGAATAACCGACGTGGTTCAGCCCAATTTGTAGAGATGGTACTTAACTAATATATAATTCGTGAATTATTAATGTTCTCCAAATTGGTCCGAAGCGATTTCAAATCAAACTAGGGCACAATTGCCTGTATATAAATAAATATACGGAAGTACTATGCCACAATTTATTATAAAAACACCCACGAAGCGCTAAATTCACTCGATATCTTTTTTGGTTTCAAATACACAAGCAACATCTAATATTTTCCATATTTCTCTGGTTTCAATGGGATACTACAGTACGTTGTTGCATGCTTCAAAGAAGAAAGTGTGGATGACAATGCCTTTCGATGTTCAATGCAACAAGTGCGATGGGGTAACATACAAAGGCCAGAAGTTTCGTGCTTTGAAGGAACAAGCTGAAAACGACCCGACCTCTAACGTGCCACTCTACAAGTACAACATTAGGTGTCTTACTTGCTGCGCAACTATCTGCATCAAGTCTGATCTTGAACGATACGACTACGTTTTTTAATCTAGAGCAACTTTCATACCTAACAAGATTTTTATTAGGTCGTATTTGCAGGAACGGGAACGTAGATCGGTTTTTGGATGAAGTCCTAGTTTCTTTTAATAAATAATATTTCATACTTAGTAAGTAGTAGTAGTTTTTTTTTTTGTGGTTTATCCCAAGACTTTATTGACATCAAGATTACTTTTCCTTTTTAATACATGATTATGTTGTTGCTTTAATTTGTGTATCTATACTATGACATAAAGAAAAGGTAAACTGTGATACCAAACTTATAATTTCTAGTTTTAGTTTTTTAATTTTAGTGTTGGCACATAATTTTATTATTAAGTCTCTAATCTAGTCTTACAGTTTAAGTAGAATCATTAACTACAACAATTATATTGTGATTGGTGATTTAGTTTCCTAAAATCTAAAACTTTATGTATAATTTCTCTAGCCTTATATATATATATATATATATATATATATATATTTATATATAATTTTGCTCATTTAAGTTATTTTCTTCACTACACAAATTAAGTTATTAATCACGCGGGAACCGCATACCTGCGTTTCTAGTGTTATATAATTAATTGTTGTGTATGGCTCGACAATTACTAGCTGTTGCAATATTAGTTGTTTTCTTTTCTTTTTCTCGTTCTTTTCTTTTTCGTTTTTAATTTGATGAGAAATTTAAGAGATGAACAATTGGCAGCCAGTTATATGTATTCGATGAATTAATAAGGATAACAATTTTGAATACACTTTATCACGCTTATTAATTGTGTACAATTTTATAAACTCCACGTATTAATGCTCTTTTCGATTCACTATCGTGATGGAGCTATTAACTGGTTTTGTTCGAGAACGACGATCCTGATCCGAGGAGAGCGATGAATTTAATAGATTTGCGGTTGGACTCAAATAGATTTTAAGGTGCCTACCTATCCCCACGATCGGGGAATCAAGCCACTCGTAGTTCCGATGCTTTTTGTTTTATTCGGTGTGACGAGAGTTTTTGACCGTGACGAGTTGTCATTGGTGTTGTTCTTCTTGAAATGGTGATGATGAATATTATTGTTGATGTAAGAATTGAGGGGTTGGTATGTAATATTGTGCTTCTTTGTAGCCTTGTATTGAAACATGGGGGATAATATTGATGAATGGGTTTTCTTCTCTCATTTCAGTTGTGTCCCTTCTCTTTGGTGGAAGAATCCTTTTATAAGTAATTTCCTACCTTGCATGTATGTAGCTACTTGTCACATTATGTAGCTACTTGTCATTTGGTGTAGCTAGTTTGTCATTTGGTATAGCTACTTGTCATTTTGTGCCCATGATGAATGAAGGTAAGACACTTGTCATGATAAGGGTATAATCAAGCGCTATGATTTGCGTGGTAAGTGTGGTACGAGTATTTTTGTGACGATCGCTCCTTACGAGCCATGCTCTGATCCGAGTTGGTTCAGTGGTGATCAGTCACTTTACCCAACTCAGACTAAAGTGTAACTCATAGAAAGAGGTCTTACTTGTTCAGGATCAAACCATACACGTTTTATAAAATATATTTTGATATATACAGCGGAAGTCTTGTATTACAGACAATGTGACTTTTTTAATGATTATGCACTAGTGACAAAACACGAATATTTCAAAATGCACGCTTGAACAATTATTCACTTGATCCATGCCGCCATATTGATTTATCCTGATGAATGGACAGAAGAAACGAGGAATAAGTCTTTAATGACTTAGTGAGATTTATATAAAAGAACTGGTAATGCAAGAATTAACTGTGACCTACTGGATACATTTCGAGGAGTGATCTGACCGGTAGAAACAGTTAAACTAGACAATTTGATGTAGCAATGGTACTGGAATTTTCATGGAATAGTTAATGAATTTGTGCTTAACAATAAACAAATCCAGCCTTATGACTTCTAATATTCTACCTTATACCTCCCGACGAGGAGAGACCTCGCAAACAATCAAGAGATATGCTCGAGTACATGTTGATCCAGCACGCGGGTTACAACCAACTTCAGATGAGTATCAAGAAAAATTACTTAAATCGACAATCCTTACTGTCTGGCAGTAACTCGACTCAATCCCCGAGCCCAACTTTCAAATGTGTCCCTATGGGTATAACAAATAAACAAATAAGCTAGTAAATCGGATAATATTCGTTGCTCCTTCAGCTACATGTCCCGAACATAGTTCGTTGCTCTTAGCGCAATTCAAGAACTAGCAGATGAGATTATAATATTGGAGAATTACCATGATTATGAGTCGATATAATAAATAATAAATGATTGGATATGATTAACGATGAGTAAGAAAATTAAGTTATGAGATGAGATGCCAAACAGGACTATGATGAAATTTAGGTGTTTGAGGTTTGGTAACGGAGTAGTAGCTTTTCTGTCCAAGTTCCTCAGGGTCAGATGCCAAACGGCGCTAGAACAAATCAGAAATGAAACCTCACCTTTACTCGTGCGGGGAGCCTTGAAGTCGTTGATTAGTTCATCAAACCTTTAACAATTTTAAATAATATTAATCAACTAAATTTATAACTCACCACAACAAATATTAGTACTTTTTCTTCAGTTCTCTTGTTGGTGAGATTGAGAACGTTTTGGTTAAGAATGCTAGTAAATAACACACAAATTTAATTTATGTTATTACAGAAAACATGAAAATCCTAGATAATGAATTAAAGAAAAAACATATGCTTTAATTGAATATTGAATATTTGTTGTTTTAACCATCTTATTTATAACTCAAAATTATATTAAACAACCATACATTCAAACTTATGACTATGAGTATTCGTGGTAAAGTTATTCTGACGACAAGTCACGGTAACAAGTAAGATTTGATTAACTATCCAATCTGATGCATAATCAATCCTTAAAAACATATTACTTAACTAACTCTAGGAAAACTCGTCTTTTTAGTCTTTAATCAATTCAAAGCTTTTAATACCCACACATCAAATATTTATCATATGAAGTAACACCTTGCAAAGTATAACTTAGTCAATTATTACTTTATTTTACTTAGTTATTTTAAAATGCATATAATTATTTATGACTTAAATATAAAGATATAAACATGAAAAATTATCAAAACATGTGATAAGGAAATATTTATTTTGATAAATAATCTTATTTGATGGTTAAGTCATGAAGTGACAAGAATAATCTTGTAAGACTTATGAAAATAGTATGTTAAACATGATAAATATAATTTAAATGCTATAAATAAAATCACAAAAATGTAAATACATGATTATAAATCATAATAATCTTATTATAACTAGTACTATATCATGTTAAATTTATATGTGTGATAAATACTTGAATTATGATGGTGATTAAACTTATAAATTAAGAAAACAAAGGTTGTGCCAAATAAACTAAAAAATCACCGCAATTTTGGGTTTACCTTTGATCGGACATCCAAATGAACTTAGTTTTCAAATCACTTTATGGTTTATGCTTTCTAGCATCCTGAGAGATGTGGAAATCCAAGATTTTGTGAAAACACAAAGGTTTGCTATGCTAAATAATTCTTGCAACATAAGAGTTGCTATTGAATTTCTTGGCAGCAGCTTACAGTTTATGTATTACGGCCTTCTAGATCATATTATTTGGGAAAGATGTCTTCATACAAAGATAGAAGACACCAAGGAGGGTATGTATCTGAAAATAGGTAGTAAAATAATGTTTCTACTATTTGATACAATTTTTTTCTAAGGTGTAAGGATAGAATCGGCATTTCCTGCACAGTAAAAGTTTTGGCGCCTTTTTGGATAGAAAATAATAAGATAAAAATCTGAAAAAATTGTTTACCGAACAAAAACACAAAAAGGACCACTTTTATTTCTAGGAACTTTTGGAGAATCAGATATTTTGGGCTGCATAAAATGTTGAACAATGGTGACTATTAATAGGCGAAAATAGTAGTTTAATCATAACTATTTATGTCACACCTTTATAATAAATCACAAAAAATCTGAATTTAATCATGCTTTTAAGGATGTCATGACTTACCTCATCAAAACGATGTCATGACTTACTTCATCAATTGGTTAAGTGCATATCAAGTTCCTCAATTATTTATAATTAAAATTCAAATAAGTATAATTAGGTTTTTTTGTTACATACATATTTACTTATGTAATGGTTAATAATTGAAATTTAAATACATATTTTAGGATTAGAGTCCTGTAAATATAATAAAAGACTAACTTTTAAGTTCAGGGGCTAAAATGCAAATTCTTCTAAACATTTAGGGTCAAAATGGGATTTTCAAAAGTTCAAGGACTAAAATATAAAATTATTTTCTTCCTAATTTTGGGGGCATTACAATTTTTATGGATATGAGTCGTGTAATAATACGACGATGTTTATGAATCGCGTAATAAAGCGTTTATTGTTATAAATATTAATAGTGCAAAACGTCTTAGTTACAAGTATAGATGGTGTAATAATTCGCGATAAATATGAATGAAGTAATATCGGTAATCGAACCATCGTAAGTATATTTTTAGTATGTATATTTTATCTGTTAACAGAAGTCACCTAGTTTTTAGTGCAGTCATATACTTATGACTGCATTGGAAACTTTAAAGAGTCGAGTGTTACAATGGTTCGATTACTGCGGCAACTATTATCGTAGATTCATTAAAGAGGTATCGTGGCCCCTTGTAAGTTTTTTTGGAGTCGTTTTAAGGCATCGTTGGGCTATTTTAAGACATCGTTTACGCCATTCTAAAGTATCGTAAGTCTATTTAAGGCATCGTATTGATAGGTATACCTTCCTGTGATATCTTGGATATGCGACTATTAAAGTAACGTGAGTTCTATGGCGTGGGATCATCTAAGATCCGTAGTGCCATGCGCGAACTTTGTACCTTGTGAATTGCTATCGTGATACTAAGGTAGGCGTTGTTCTACTCTTGAAGTATTACTAATGCATCAAAGGTCAGCGATACTCAATATTGGGCCGACCTAAGAAAAAAGCCTATTGAAATAGTATATCGAACAGTAGAAATTCGATGTTAATCGAGAATCGAACGGCCTCGATTAGATCAAAGTGATCGATCGAATCGTCCCAATTCGATGCGCATCTCCTAGCTGCCACATGGGCCTACGGGACGGGGTCTATAAATACCTCGTCTCTTGGCCTTCTCAAGAATTAATTCAACTCTCATCACATTCTCACATACATCGAATCCACCGATTCGATACACTTTTTGTTCGATCCACTTCAGAGTTCGATCCACCACCCAATTCAATAGAGGACCTGATTTGGTCCAAAGCAACATTGAGCCAAGGTCATTCGGCACACATCATATTCGACATAGAGCAACATCGAGCCAACCTCATTCGATACACATCATATTCGACATAAAGCAACATCGAGCCAAGCTCATTCGATACACATCATATTCGACATAGAGCAACATCGAGCCAAGCTCATTCGATACACATCATATTCGACATAGAGCAACATCGAGCCAAGCTCATTCAATACACATCATATTCGATCCAAAGCAACATTGAGCCAAGCTCATTCGATACACATCATATTCGACATAGAGCAACATTGAGCCAAGCTCATTCGATACACATCATATTCGACATAGAGCAACATCGAGCCAAGCTAATTCGGTAAACATCATATTTGACATAGAGCAACATCGAGCCAAGCTCATTCGATACACATCATAGTCTTCATAGAGCAACATCGAGCCAAGCTCCTTCGATACACATCATATTCGACATAGAGCAACATCGAGCCAAGCTCATTCGATACACATTATATTCGACATAGAGCGACATCGAGCCAAGCTCATTCGATACACATCATATTCGACATAGAGCAACATCGAGCCAATCTCATTCGATACACATCATAGTCGACATAGAGCAACATTGAGCCAAGCTCATTCGATACACATCATATTCGATATAGAGCAACATCGATCCAAGCTCATTCGATACACATCATATTCGACATAGAGCAACATCGAACCACTACGATTCGAGATTCGTGGATCGAATGCCATACATTCGACCTATCTTGGATCGAACAGCACAGATTCGACCTAACATGGATATTTGGAGATAAATGAACTACGTTCGGCTTAATTCCCTCAATGGGATACGTAGGCAGCTTGGTTTTCTCCCAAGTTCAGTCCGAAATCAATAACACCCGATCTCTCGTGACGTGATACTTGGAGTGCAGGCGTGTAAATGACAAAGTTGATTCCAACACAACAATGAATCAGTCTATTGTGGAGTGTCTATTCAACTTGCCAAGTCACCAGACGAAAACACCCCAAAATAGTACGAAAGAAAAAGTAGACAAGAACATCACATGTAATTTCGAAAAGAAAAAAAAAGAACTCGTTCATCTTTTCTCTGCTATTGCTTCCAGCTTCTACGCCTACTTATGAGAGAATTAGAAGTCTTTGTATTATAGTATATAAGAATTATTATGTCAATTATTTTAAACCTACGTGTTAACGAATAATGATTTTACAAATATATCAAGAATGGACCTTAAAATTTTCCAGTATACTAAGATTTTGTGTAATGCATCCACTTCTCTGACCTAACATCCATGTTAGGATCAAACCAAAAGTGTCGGTCGATCCTAACATGGACAATTCAAAATGCACTAAAAAGTAATAAGTATTTTCGTAAGTAAGTAGGCCCAATATATATTTGTACGTATGCCCAAAACTAATAAGTGTTTTCATAAGTATATTACTATATTCACAACTATCATCAACTCAACACAATAAAATTCGAACTTTAAAACAAACTTTCATATGTCAGTAAGCACATGACGCATCAATGTAACTTACTAATTTTAGTGTTGGACTTGTGAGTTCAGTGACTGATTGAACCATGTTGAGTTGATACATCTAGCACTTATATAACGACTAAAAAGTCTACTATAGTACCATGTGACCCTGTTTAAATAAAAAAACTGTAGTTCAAGGTACCTTTTCGGGAGTGTTAGGTGTGGCCCATCTCACATAATAGTGGACCCTACAAACATGGATCCAGTTAAGACCTACCCTATGTGAGAAGGGGTTGTTGTGCATCATGCTACACATTAGACAAATTCATTCTCTTTTCACCTTTTGAGGGGGCAAATGGCAATAATATTAATTTAATATCGCAATTTTCATGAATTATATACCGCCAGAAAACAAATATAATAACTAATTGAAGTAAAGAACTCGGACAATCGTGACGTTTCCCTTTCTTAATGAGACACCTGTATATATAACATTTGGTGATTTGGTCACTCTTTGGCATTTGGAAGGGTGATTTTATGAATCACATGCATCTAAATCATACAAATTAAACTTATGATATGTTATCACTTCTTACAACTCTATTACTAGATCTGGTCGTATGTCCAATAATACAAATAAGTAATCTCGTGATTATGTAGTCTGTCCAATAATGCGAATAAAATATATCTTGAATACCACAATATAAAATTAAGCAACAGAAAGTGACTTTTCCATTATTACATTTTTGTTCGTCTTATAAATAAATAAAACTAAAAGTTGATAATTGTTATGTCCCAAAAACCCCAAACATTATCTAGATACTTGTCTTTTACGTTCGAAACTATTGATCAGTAACGTCCCATTATTTTTATCTTTTTTGATAGTTTGTAACGTCTCATTATACAAGTATATTGATGCACATTTTATTTACTTATTATCAGTTTTCCAAAATATATATATATATATGACATGATAAGTAAGCATTATTTTTAACAAGAAAGTGAGCATTTTTTTTTTTTGCTAGGAAAGAAGAAAAAAAGGTCGTTAGACCATATCCGCTAGATACAAACTAGAAATAAAAGCCAGTGGTGTATCCCACAAAATTTCTATACTACTTGAACTAATATTAAATTTCCAAGCTTGTCCGCCACTTTGTTTTTCTCTCTCGGTATCCAAGCAACTCGAACTTCCCATGGAAGCCGCAAAAGCGCGCGACATTCATTGATTAGATTAGTGAGTGATGTATCAACAGCCCTCCCCTCCGTTAGTACTTTGAAAGCCACCAAGGAATCCGTTTCCAACACTACGCGTTGATAACGCCTCTCCCAAGCGAGTTCAAGTCCTTTCTTAATTGCTTCAAATTCCGCTTCATCAATAGTTGGTGAAGTAAGCACAATTTTAAATCCCCACTCCCAATGGCCGTCGGACTTTCGCAGTACACCCGCACCATACCCTCGGTTTTCATCCATAACCACGCCCCCATCCGTATTGAGTTTCACCCAACCATCTTCGGGTTTTTCCCACCTCCGCTTTGCCACACTCATGCGTCCTCTCCTTCGTCCCCCCAATAGCTCGTCGCTTAGGAGTTTAATTTGAAAAACACACTCTTTTATTGTATCCATGCTATGCTTGAATACTTTTTTATTTCTATTCTTCCAAATCACCCAATGCCCCGCCACAAAAACAAGCCACCACTCCTCCTTGTTCGTAACAATATTCTCTAAGGTTTTGCACGTTGCCCCGGCTTTTATCCAGCCATCATCCGTAAGAGAATCAAACTTACCCATCGCCTCCACTGCTACTATTTTTTTCCATATTCCCCTCGCCATTCGACAATGTCTTAACATGTGGACCACGCTTTCATCCGTTTGCGAGCACACTGGACAAAGTGTCGTGGTCGGTATCCCCATCATGCTGCGCACCACGTTCGTTGTCAATCGATCCTGGGAAGCCAACCAAAGGAAGTGCAACAATTTATTGCCAATATCCATTGAATTTGAAGACATGATCTATTACAAAAAAAATTGTATAATTCGAGTCCTCTGCAAATTTAAAAAAATCATAAACTTACCTGTTTTATAATACAAGTAAACTCCATTATTCTTTATAATACCGCTAGTAAAATTTTCATCAGTCCTTTTCCTATTTAATAAATAATAGTTTTCTAGTGAAAATATAATTGTCTGTCATGTTTGTAATGGTATTCAGTCATTTTCCTATATACTTAATAATAATTTCCCAGTGAAAATAAAATTGTCTGACATGTTTGTAATGGTATCCACGATTTGTCGTGTGAATCCGGACCTCATTTCCGTTACTATTCACTTACCAATGTACCACTATTTAATGCGCCACTTACTTACAATCATGATGAGCTCAGAAAGTGTAAAATGGTTGACTTAGATCCAGTATTGTTAAGTGACACTTTTTTGGACACTTTTGTTAGTACAATAGTGGAGAAAATCAAGTCCTTTGTGATAGTAAAAATAATGGAGCAAAAGGAACTGGATTATGTGCTTGTACCTTTGGGCATGGGGATTTTGTTGGGGTACCATGTTTGGCTTCTGTACAACATTATAAGGAATCCTAGAAGAACTGTGATTGGTCTCAATGCTGAGAGCCGCACTAAGTGGATCTTCTGCTTGATGGATGTAAGAGATTCTTTTTCCTAGTCTTTGTGTGTGATTGTGTTGGATATCTTTGTATGTTCATGTATTAGAATTTGAATATAATGATACGGTCAGATTCTATGATGCACCGACACTTCAAAAAATGTCAACATGTCCGTTTCTGTGTTGGATACACTTAAGTTTTAGATACTTGTTTTAAGATTCCGTGCTCTATGATGCCCCGAATATGCTGCCAGTGTGATGTTCTATGATGCACGGGCACTCCAAAAGATCACCATGTATGTGTTGGGTAAACATAAGTTTAAGGAATTGTGGTGTCTATGTGTTAGATACACCAAGTTTTAGGAATTTGTGTGTTTTGTGAGTCATAGGTGCTATTATGTTTATATTGTTTTTGGCAAAATGCGTACCTTTGTTGTTGACTTTTTATTTGAATAAGGAAGAAAGTTAGGAAACTTCCAAATTTGGTCCGAATCCGGAATCCGGTGAAATTGATTGAAATTCCTAGCCGGGAGACTAAAAGTGACGAACATTTGGACTATACAAGATCAAGTTGGAGTAGGGTAGAATAAAGGTTTGTGATTAGTATGATGCCACATTAGAGAGCAAAAAATGATTTGTGTCCCATCATTTCGGTCTGGGTTCGATACATTTGAACTTTTTTGGTTTGATCTGGAGATGTACCTTAATTGACTATGTTGGAAAAAAATGTGGTCATTGTTGAATAATTAAAAAAATGCGAGATAATGCAGTCTAGAGCTGGAATTGAAGGTATGATAGCATTGTATTTAGAGCTTTGGTAGAATTCTGTATTTTTTGTTGTGTAAGCTTTTGGTGAGAAAAAAGGCAAATTTGTTGTCAAGGTTTATTGAGTAATGAAATAGATTAAGGGTCTTGTTCCCTTTCTAAGTCCTTGCTTGCAAATGACTCGTGACGCTTGGTTGTTTGTTTCAAGCGTTATGCCGCGGAATTGCGGTTGATTCTATCATACTACAATCTTGATAATTTTGTGACCAAGCTAAATATGGATGCTGGTACCGTGGCAAACACACACAATAGAATAGCCATCGGAACAATTATAAGGGACATGAGAATGCATCAATGAATAAAGTTTTCGTTTTTTGATTTACTGAAGCCTACCTATATTAAGGTGCTGATTCGTTTCACTATTCCCGAATCCTCTGTACAGTTCGTCTCGTTTTTCAGTTGATGTGTCTTATATTAGTTGTGTGAAGAGGTCTTCACCTGATTGTTTAGAAGCGAGTTCCAACCATTTTGTGAAAGTCCGCATGAATGAGCAGTAACTGAAAGCTGGGCCTATTATACAGAGTCTCATCGTCATCCTGTGTTATGGCTCCATTCATGACATTTCTGTCTTATTGGGAGCAATCCCAAGCTTTGAAACAGTAGTTCGCTTCATGGCAGTAGGGATTAGGATTTAATGCGACATATGTTGATCAATGAATTCGAGATGCTTCACCTAGCATATTGCCATCTAATCTACTGTTTGAGCAGTATATCCTGATTTTACATTGTCAAATTTTACAGGATCCCCTAAAAAATGGTGTTTTGGCAATTCAGACGATACGCAACAATATAATGGCTTCTACCCTTTTGGCTACCACGGCTATTACTCTGAGCTCATTAATCAGTGTGTATGTTGGCAACAAATCAAACTCCGTTAATCAGGCTTTGGATTTTGGAGATAAATCTCCAATTGTAACTTCTGTGAAGTATTTTTCTATCTTGGTCTGCTTTCTAGTTGCCTTTCTTTGCAACATGCAATCAATTAGGTATTACGCCCATGTTAGCTTTCTGGCCACCGTGCCTACATCAAAAGGCAAAAGGGATGCGATTGAATATGTGGCGATAAACCTAAACAGAGGAGGTTTGTTCTGGTCTCTCGGGCTCCGGGCATTTTACTTAGCATTCCCACTCTTCCTTTGGATTTTTGGACCAATACCCATGTTTGTCTGCTGTTGTATAATGACGTTCATTCTCTATTTTTTGGACACTACGACACACCTTACAAGGAGTATGGAAGCTGATTTTGTGAAAGAAGAGATGTTGGCTGAAGATTTGCAGTCAGCTCGTCCCTCAGTTTGAGTCTGTGAGAACTAGAAGTTCTACTGTGCTCGTATATATAGCTTTCGAGTGTGAGATATTTCTAGGACTCTGTCATGATACTGTAAAAAATGTTTCTTGTATCCTAGTATCTATCATACACATTTTTTGTTCTTATAGATCTTTAACAAAGTATATACAGAAATGTTGTCTCTCTAATCTTATGAAGCTATATGAAACTAAAGAATTCACTTGTAGGCTTAGTTCATCACATTGCGACTCTGGCTGGGGCCTTCTTATGGAAAACTTGTCTGCACTTCCTATCGTCAATTTTTTGTTGTTTTTTGGGGCAACACTGGTTTGAACATAAATAATCGTTCAATGAACGTATTACCAAGCAATATTGCGGTTTCCGCTGTGACTATGCATTGTTTCATATACTTGGTTATACTCATTGAGCTAAAGATGTAAAACAGAGAAATGAAATTAGGAAACTGGTAAACTTATCTCAACAATTACAACCATATAATCTTAATAAAAGAATAGTTTGGACTTTGGACAATTAGTCCCCCTCAATTACCAAGTATGTGATACAGGAAATAGACAGAAAACTTTACTTATATGAAGGATATATAACAAGTTCTCACAAGTGAAGGAGGTCTGATATCTGGTTCCATCCCATCAACCAGTGGTTCTTATCAGATGGAACAACAAAATTAAGCTCAAACATCTCTCGCGACATGTTACCACCTTCACAGAAACCAACGAGCTTAGCCACTATCTCCGCACTCTCTTGTACATGCTTCTCATCATGGGGATTAGTCCAAAGCCTGTTCACAAACTGTAGCCTCCTCTGTTTTCCCTCCAATGGTACTTGCCATTTCATGTACAACATGTCTCTTTCTTCTGCAGTCAAACGAGTTGATAATCTCTTTGCGAGAAACTCCCTTTCTCTCTTCAATGCTCTAAGACTGAAACAAAAAAATATTACATTTAAAACATAGTTGCATAAAGCTAGAATTACGTGAATAAAAACTTTAGTTTTGAGATATATATATATATATATATATATAAGAGAGACGAGACGAGACGAGACCTTGAAGACAAGGAGACCATGGGCTCGTTTCCAACACGAGCAGGGCTAGCGTCTCCAATCTCTCTTAGGTGCTGCTGCAGCCATGTCAAGCGTCTAAGCTCCACTTCCATGTATATTTGGTCAGCAGGGTCTCCCTTGAATAGTAGATAAAATTGTGTCCTGTGAATGATGGAAACCAGGCAAAGGTCCCACAATTCGATGATCTGCTGCCTTTGCTCCCTAAAAGCCAAATGCCATGCAGCCGGTGACTCCTCTTGTATCTCAGGCATGTTCTCACAATCCTCCAAATTGTGTCCAGCTGCTTCATTTGCTTCGAGTTCAAGAACCTGAAAAGAATAAGGATTCAAAAGTGTGATTATTAAAATGCAACTGAGAGTGAATTGTGGAAATTATATCGTTATCTTGTAACTTTTATTGGAAAACGAAATATTCTCTTGTCATACCTGGCATACAAGAAGCTGTTTCTGGTATTGCAATTTGGCAACACGTTCTTTAAGTTCAGTAACATATGTTTTTATGCTTCTCACATTCTCCTCTGCTGCATTTTGAAACATTTTCTGCATTTTCTTCATATTGACAGAACTTGAACGCTTGTATGGAGAATTTTCCTTTGACGAGACATCTCCACCTTCACTCTTTGTTGGAGTATCTTTCTCGGAAACTGACTGAGTTTCTTCGTCTAAAAGTGGAGCTCGATTCTCACCCTCACGGTCTGCAACTTGCTGAGAAGCCGATAGAGGTGAACAAGGAGATTTGATGAAATTCTGCCTGTTGAGTACATTGCTTGAAGCTAATGGAAGCAGCTTCTTCTTTTTAGCTGGATTCTTGGTTTTTGGAGTTTCATCATATGTTGGTTGCTCGTTGCTAGTTGGAAGAGACATTACTAATTTGTCTATAGACTTCTGAACATTTTCTAGTTTCTCCTCAAGGTCAGCTATGGTGCTTCCTTGCGAATGAAGTCTAGTTATCTCTTCCTTCAAGTTTGCACTAACACTTTGGTGAACTGACATAACATTTCCAACTTCAACTTCTTTGGAAGGAGGTTGGGTAGTACGCATTTCCCGTATCTCTGCTTGCAACTTAGCAATAGTCTCTGCTGCATCCTGGTTACCTAGCCTATGACACGATACCTCTTTCTGTAGTACCTCCAGGGCTCGATTGGCTTCTTCACCCAACTGCTCCTGGAGGTGTTCAAGTTTTCGAATCTCATGCATCAATGTAAAAGGAGCAGTTGATGATTGCCTCAGTGTGTTCCTTCCCATTGTATTTCTTGTTCTCTCACTGCGATCTAGCTCCCTTCCGTCAAACTTTGGCAGAGAAGTCGAAGAGAAAGAGAGACATTTCTTCACAAGAGGACTACGTGCCTCAGATAGTTTTATTCCCTAAAAGTGTGCATGAAATATGAGATGCTGCTCGTGTTATGAAAAGGCAAGCCACATAATTTTTTTTTCCATCAGATGGATAGATTGGGGTTGAGAACCACATACCTGCTCCTCGTCGAGTTTTCTACGTAACTCATCCGCCTGGGCCTGAGCTATATCTCTTTGACGCCTCAATTCTTCCATTTCCTTCTCCATCTAAGCATAAATCATTTTAAAGTAGGATAAGTACCTAGAAATTACATTTTCCAAACAACTAGAATCATGCTACAAACAATGTTAGCTAACCTGCATAATTTTTGCGTCTTTCTCCTTTGCTGGGTCCGGTGTGCGCATCACTGCTTCTAACCTTGCCACTTCCTTTTGCAAATGCTTAACTAGCTGTTTATCAGAAATTACCTGAGGGAGGTTCAAAGACAAGATGTAAATTTTCTGAATGATTTATTCTGACGAGACAAAAGGAGTGATTTCCTCCTGACGTTTCATTATATATCTGCATAGATGCTGAATATGATTGTTTACCATGTTCACTTGAGCATTATTGGTCACTTCCTTTGCTCGGGTAGCGAAATATAGTGTATTACGAGATTGATCGACATGACTTGATGCCGGGCTCAATGTACAAATGATGGCAGTACGTGCATTTCCTCCCAGTGAATGCTGCAAAATGCGTGTGAGCTTTGAATCTCGGTAGGGTATGTGACCACTTCTTCTCCCAACGCTGTAAGTCAAAGGCAATAGATCAGCAACTACTTAGGATAATTGGCTCGTGATATTCAAAACCAGTCAATATTTGAAAAATAAGTGTTCCCTCAAGTTTCAACATGTAAAGATAGTTGACTGTCAAACGAGGATCCTTTACTTTTGCAGAAACATGAACTTAGGTCAGCTTCAATGTACAATCAAGTTAGATCAATTTGACTAAACATTTTGCAAATGTTCATGTATAAAATGATATGAATAAGGCTGACCTCAACTTCCTTATTACTGTTGTAAGGGTCATCAAGCTAAGGTTAATATGACAGCCTTCCCGTAGCCTCGCACCCTCTGCATTTGTTTGTGATGCTCTTTCACTACCAGCTAAATCTACAAAGTTCTGCACATTGTGTATGAGTAAACTCAGTCAATAAGTTCATAAATGTATTATGCAGTACGCAGTAACTGAAAGCAGATGTTGACTTTACCAAGCTTGAAACATATGATCTCACACAGTCTGAGCTTTCACGAAGCGTACTTTCAATGGTCTGCATTGACAGCCAAAAGAATTCCATTTAGAGAAATAAAATAAGTGTTTTTCAAACATGATCGCATCTAGTATATAAAGATAGGTAAAACGACAACACACCAGTCTTATAATTTGATGTGAACGTGAGCTAGTATCATTGAGTGCAGTTTCACCGACTTGTCTCTGAGCTGCAAGGATAAATGTATTCAATAATTAGAGTTACTTGCTTCAACCCGAAGAGAATGGTACAGCCAGTAGTAAATGCCAAAACGGCAGGTCCAAAACGGCAGGTGTTTACCATCACAAACATGTATTAAATCTCTCAAATGCCGATCACTGCTTACTGTCTCTTCCACCAATTTCTCAACCGTGGTTCCTTTCTGCAGAGGAGTTGACAAAACTGGGATTACACGATGAACACAAAAACTTAACCCTAACAAACCGTATATCATTATAGACGAGAATTGCGCACCTCTGGATCATCAAGGAGTTTAAGACTACGACCAGATTCTGAGTTCAGTAGATCCTTCACATTCTCATTATATATTTCGAGGCCAGATATCTTTATCTTAAAGTCACGTTCTGGATTCTGAAGCAGTAGCGATTATAAGGTGTCAAAGTCAAACAACATTGGGAAAAACTCGAAAAAGACACAATACTGAGGATTAACAAGGGTGCCAAATGACATACACGGTCACTTTCTCAATAGTTGTAATCGAACTCCAAGTTTATCTAACTAAGATAAGACGCGACAGCTAAAACAACGAGACAGTGAATTCTTACAATACTCACATTCATTATATGCGTGTAGATATCGTTAACAGCTTTCTCAGTAATTCCTCTCATCGTATAAGTCTTGCCACTGCTCGTTTGACCATACGCAAATATTGTAGCTGCAAGACGTACATCAAGACAAACAAATTCAAGAATCTAGACTAAGGATGCTACTAGTACTAGTTAACGGAGATAAACTATTACCATTAATTCCCATGAGAGCAGATAACGCCACGGTCTTCACTCCTTCATACACCGCATCAGTCGAACAATCCGGACCAAACACCTTATCTGAAAAAACAACAAAGTCCACTTTCTACTAAGTTCCTCCACAACCACAACACATCACTAAATTTCAAACACTAGTTGACATCATATCATTACCAAATGTAAAAGGCGTGGCGGACGAAGCTCCACGCTCATACGCGTTCGGTTTATACACAATCGTGTGCTCGTCCGTGCATTCCCACGCTACCTGATCCTTACAAGCCTGCTCCCTCTTGTTCAAAGGCCTCAACCTCACCGTTACAACGATCTTCTCCTCTCGTGCCTTCGCCCCGCCCGGAGTATTCACGGGTGTTCGGTCGATCTTCTGAGCTGGCATCCCCGTAGTCCTAACCGTCATCTCGTTTATACAACCCTGTGCTCTAAATAAGCCTTAATCCAACAAAAATGCAAGATCTGTATGAAAACAAACAAAAAGCCAATTTAAAAAAAATAATCATAAAGGTACCTTTTTTATTCAATTAATCATTCAATATCAATAGAATTTGAAGTACAAACACAAATTAACTTGTAAATCTATGATTTTTAGCTGAAGCACATAACTAGTACAACCAGGGGAAGAGTGCGGTGAAGGCGAGTGTACATTGTGCAACAGGAGTTGTACATTGAGAATTTAAACTAAAATAAACAAAAATGATATACGTATATGTGTATATATGGAAGATTTATTCTTACCTGAAATTGATTGCAATCAGATCTGAGCAATTCGAAAATGGAAGTGTGTGATTTCTAGAGAGAGAAAGAGCAGAGAGAGAGAGAGAGAGAGAGTGATTTTTGTGTCTGAGTGTTTTGATTTGGATATTTGAAATGTTGTACCCGCAACGGCTCTATTCATTACTCGTGGTTCGGTTCATATTAACGTTAAAAAAAGTAAGAAAATACACGACGCTTTTTTGGGTTCTCGGTGAATTAGCCCCTTTTTTATGATAAATTGGGAAATCACCCCATGTGAAAAGTAAATTGTCATGATACACCCCTTAAATAACAACAATTAAACAACCAAGCATGTAATGCCAATAAATTTGGGTGTACAAACCATGAATAAATTGCGGCCAATAAATTTGGGTGTACAAACCATGAATCACCGAAGTTTGTCACAATATATCCTGCATATTCCAAAAATAACACACGACCCCCTCGAGTAATTTTGTGTTGCCATTCTTATATTAGTGAGTACTGGTTCTACTACTTTTTTTGTATAATTTTAAATTTATTTTAGCATTTTTTGCCTTATTTTTTTATAAACAAAAATGTAAAACAAGGTATATATATGTATATTTGCATCTTAACATCTAATTTTATTTTGGGAAAAATGACAAACTAGCTATATCGTTTGGACGTTTTTGCGAAACTATACCCAACGTTTGAATTTTTGCAAAACTAAACATGACATTTGCATTTCGACAAAAACTATACCCCAATTTACCCCAATTTTCATTTTGGCCAAAATGTCACAATTCGACGTTATGACATCACCACTCCGTTTTGGTCAAGGGCAAAATAGACATTTCAGAATATATAAAAAAATATTAAATTTAAAATATATTATTATTTTATTATTGAAATAAAAAAGAAACAAAATTAACCATATTTCTCACCCCCCCCCCCCCTCCCCACTCTTCGCAGCACCGTCGAATGTGTTCTCCAGTGCAAAATCGATTACCGCCACCTCGTTGACGACAACAATCTCGTCGGAGTCTAGATCTGGTACACAGTGGATCTCTATGGCGGATCTGTGAGTTTAGCGTTCGGCACCTCGTCGGAGAGTATATACGTGAGGCGTTCCTTCACAGCGGACACCACCGCAACCGCCGTCATCTCCGGTGGAGTTGTTTTGACGGTTCATTGATGGTTGAAATTTGTTGATCGTTGACTGTTCATCACTACTACTGGACCAGCCGTTTTGGTCGCGATTCTGGCCCGTTTCGGTTGAGAGGGGGTGGGGGGCTGATGAGGAAGACGACCCAAATTTTATTTTATTTTTATTTCAATAATAAAATTATATATCTTAATAAAATTATATATCTTACTAATTTTTTTTTTTGAATTTCAATAATAAAAATAATTATTTGTGAAATAATGATTTTTTTTCCTCTTTATTATATAGTTATATATATTAAGAAATTAAATATCTTATTGTTTTTAATAAATAAAGATATACCTTTTTATATTTATATATATTAAGGAATTAAATATCTTATTGTTTTTAATATATAAAGATATACTTTTTAAAAAATAATAGTTTTATTACATTTGATTTAATAATAATAGATGAAATAATGATTTTTTTTTATAAATTAGAAGTATAGTACCGGTCTTGCCCCTATAAAAATTCAGATTTGGCCGGAATGAAAGTTGGGGTATAATTTTTGTCAAAATGCAAAGGTCGTGTATAGTTTTGTAAAAATTCAAAACGTTGAGTATGTTTCGCGAAAACGTCCATACGTTGGGGATAGTTTGTCTTTTTTCCCGTTATTTATATTTCTTAATTACTTAAGGTATAAAAACAAGATATATATATACATATATTCTAGAGGAAATATGGATATAAATGTATTTCTTTCGAGTTAGTAAAATATAACCACAACTACACCTTTATACGTAATACGCTCTCTTAATTTAAATCACAAGGAAGTATTGATTTTTTAAATGGGTGATGTGCTAAATATTTAAATCATTAAGGAGTAACAATTTATTTTTTATAGGGGATAATTTGTCAATTTAACATAACATAAAGAGGCAATTACAAAAAACCGTGTTTTAGAAAATAATAAAGTACGTTCTAAACTCTAATTATGATACTAAAATTTAGTTTATCTCGTCTCAATAGTCCATTAAACAAAAGTTAGATATTATGTCACTTTAATATAATATAACTGATACTACATATATCAATATCATCATATTATATACAAAATATGGTGTGAAGCTTGAGGAAGAAAAAATGAAAGAAAGGCAACGGCTTTATGTTGTTGGACATATTAATTAAATCGAGGTTACTTTATTGTGGGCTAATAGCAAATTGGTTTCATGGGCTCATTGGTTCAACTTACAATGTGTAATATATGTGTTTTAAATTTTAGTACCAATTCTTCTAAGAGCCGTGTTTACCATTTATATAGTAGCCACGTTTGGCTTTTGTTAAATACAAAAAATTATTATGTGTAGGTTCTATGGATGACGTGTTACAATTAAAGATGAGAGTTTCTTGGTTATTTTTGATGTACAGCAGCCAAACACCTCAGTTTCTTTTTTTCTTACATATTTGGCCTCATGAAATTGTTCTTTCTTACAATTAAGCCTAAAATATTATATTTTCTTATAATTAAGGCCTAAAATGATACTATTCGTATTTTAAAATACTTCTCGTATGTTAATTGTTTTTGTATTAAACATACTTTCTCAAATGCAAATATTGTTATGGGATTGCCTTGGAATTGAGCTGAAAGTTTTTTTTTTTTAATGAACTTCTTACAAATTACTTGTATGATGAAAAAGACAAACCGATTTTAAAGCGGGCAAAAAATTCACGCAAAAACAGCCAAGCACGAAATTACCTTGTTAACTTTACTAAAGAAAAGGTGCAACGTACCTTCTAAGAAGGAATAGTGCTAAGTAAAGTAATAAAAGGACTCGTCAGACTTTACCCAAAAAAAAAAAAAAGACTAGTCAGACATAAATTGCAAGAAAAAACTATACTAATATGTGGAGATGGTACTTAATTAATAATAAGTATATTATTAATATTCTCCAAAGTATAGTCCTAATAGAACTGATTTTGGTCCGAATTAGTTCGAGTTCAAATCAGACTAGGACACCATTGCCTATATAAATATACAGAGGTATTATGCCACAATTTATTATACAAAAACACCCACAAAGCTAAATTCTCTCCATATCTCTTTTTTGGTTTCAAATACATAAGCAACATATAATATTTTCCATATTTCTCAGGTTTCAATATAATGGGATACTACAGTATGTTGCATCCTTCAAAGAAGAAAGTGTGGTTTACAATGCCTTTTGCCGTTCAATGCAACGAGTGCAACAGGGAAAGTTTCAAAGTGTTTCGTGCTTTGAAGGAACGAGTTGAGAACGACCCAACTTTTGACGTGCCATTGTACAAGTACAACATTAGGTGTCCTACTTGCGGGGCGGTTATCTGCATCAAGTCTGATCTCGGGCGATATGATTACGTTCTTGAAGCTGGAGCAACTGTGATACCTAACACCATCAAGATTTTTCTTAGGGCGTATTTGCAGGAACAAGAACGTAGACGATCGATTTTGGAACGAAGTCTTAGTTTCTTTTAATTAATGAATAATAACTTCAGAAGTATTTCTTAGTTAGTAAGTTGTAGTTTCTTTTTTTCTTTTTCTTTTTTTGTGGTTTATCCCAAGACTTTATCGTCATCAAGATTTATTTGTCTTTTTAATTAAATGATTACGTTGTTGCTTTAATTTTGAGGTGTTATACATATCATTAATTGTTGTGTATTGCTGCATGGTTCGACGATTACGTACTAGTTGATTGCAATATAGTTGTTTTATTTCTTTGGGATTTAAGAGAGAGAACTTTTCACAACGAATTCTGTATTCGATGAATCAATAAGGAGAAACAATTTTGATTATATTTTATATATCATGCTTAATTAATTGGTGTACAATTAAACTCCACCATATCAATTGAAGTTCTCTTTATGGATTTGTGTTGGTAAGACTTAATTGTAGTGTTGTCTCTAATTAAAATCTCTTTGAGAGAATTATCGAAAACAAAACCTAGTAAGACTTTTGTAGTGGTCAAAGCATGTATCTCAAAGTACCTTAGAGAACCCAGATTGGGAGTCATCCAAAGGGAATTCTAGCTTTTGCAAGCTACTTCAAAATTTGGTCAGTGTGAGGAGTTTATTAAAATTTGGTTATAATATGGATTGTTGAGGAGTTTGTTGAACCTGAAGAAGCCAAAACCTTGGAAGAGGTGGCCAATATTGAGTGTTTGGAATCACTTAACAATAGTAGTCTTGCCATATGTGAAAGAAATAGATCTCTGTATAAGACGAAGACATGTCGCATCCATTCCGCCCTTTAGATTTGTCGCTTTATCGAAAATTATAAAGATACGGCCAATCCAAACTTCGCTCGACTCTCCATCCATAGAACATTCTTTTTTGCCATTAAAGATGTCCGTGAATCAATCGCATCGATCGGCATCAACCAGCACGCGCATATGGGACTATGGTTTGTATTCATATGGCCCTTATGGAGGAAGGTTCGTATTCGTACTTGTAGTCTTGTACTTAGTCTTTATTAACAAATTCTGTAATATTTCTTCTCCCTCCTTTGTGTTATCCTCAAAATTAGATTTTCGACAAACTTCTCTTGTACCTCGTTTTTTCAACAAGTCTTTTCTTAACAAATTCGTATTGTACTTCGGCTTTTCAGAAACACTTTTAAATTCTTTTTTCAACCATCTCTTTTTATTCTTTGAATGTAATAAATTTTCATCAAATTGGTCTTGTACTTGGTCTTTCAAAAACTATTCTAGCAATATTTCTTCAATCTCCTCCATTTAACTTGTACCTAGTCTTTTTTAACAAAATCTGTAAATACTTCTTCTCTCTTCTTCGTGTTATCCTCAAAATTAAATTTTCGACAAAACGTCTCTTGTACTTTGTTTTTCGACAAGGTTTCATAAATTCTTGTTCACTCTCCTTTGCTTGATTCCTCAAAAGTAATTTCTCAATAAAGAGGAACCAGTTTGGATCTTGCTGAAAGTTATTGAATATACTTACAAAGAAAGGAGCCATACTCTGTCTACTTGTGCTCGACGATATGTGGCATTCAAAGGCTTGGGATGTCGTGAGGAGGTTCTTCGCTAACGAGCAAAATGGAAGTCGGACTATTCTGACAACCAGGGAATCTAATGTGGCTACTTATGTGGAGCCAAAGAGCTCGCACCACCAGATGCACCTTCTGGACGATGATGATAGTTGGGAGCTTCTCAGGCAAAAAGTTTATGGTGAAGAAACTTGCCCTCCTGAATACGAAAAACTCGGGGTTAAAATTGCAAAGAGTTGTCGAGGACTTCGTCTTGCCATTCATGTGATAGGAGGATTACTCTCACATGCCACAAGAACGAAAGAATCATGGGAGTAAGTAGCGTACGATGTAACCTCCACCGTGGTTGATAAAGATGAGCAGTTCTTGAAGATATTATCTTTGAGTTATAATCATTTGCCGCATCATCTGAAGCCATGTTTCCTCTACATGGGTGCTTTCCCAGAAGATCACAAGATTGGCGCCTCAAATCTCATCAGGTTGTGGGTTGCTGAGGGATTCCTGCGACCAATTGAAAACCGAAGCCTAGAAGAGGCTGCAGAGGTATATTTAAATTTTAAAAGATCTCCTTAGTAGAAATCTCATTTTTGTTCGTAAACAAGAGATAAATGGGAAAATAAAGACACTTGGTATACATGATCTCTTGAGGGATCTATGCGTGAGGAAGGCACAGCAAAAGAAGTTTCTTTACATCAAGAACAGGCAAATCCACAATACACCAGAAGATAAATTATGTATGCAACGTGTGAGTGTTCATACATCGTACCACATTAGAGATATGTACGCCTCAATGGAACAAATGTCCCTTGCTCGTACGTTTCTCTGCATTGGTCCAGCAGCAAGGGCAATTTTATCTCCTTTTTTTCTTGGTTTACGGTTGCTGAGGGAGTTGGATGTCCTGGAAATAGAATTTCCTCGGTTCCCAGACGAATTTTTACAGCTTGTTAATTTAAGGTACCTTGCTTTCACTAACCTGTCAAAAGTACCTAAACCGATATCGGCTCACAAATCTGCAGACAATAGTTATTCAACTCTTGCAGAGTTCTAAGATAACACCAGCAATATTCAGTATGCCAAACTTAAGACATATCCAGTTTTACGGCGATGCAGCGTGGTTTAGCTGCACCGGTTCGAGAAATTTTGTTCTTCAGGAAAACATACAGAGTGTATCTACGCTAGAGATGCTTGAAGAGGTTCTAGAATATATCCCGAACCTAAAAAGATTAGGAGTAGCATGTGATCGATACAGTAATTCCATCATTACTGATCTGACCTGTTTGCGTAAACTCGAAACATTCAAGTGTTGTACTGATTTGTCACCCCGGAGAGAAACCTTCTTGGCGGACCTCATTTTCCCACCTTCCCTTAAAAAACTGAGTTTGAGGAAATGTAACGTGTCGCAAGAAAGTATTAACAAAATAGGTATGTTGCCTAATCTCAAAATTCTCAAATTGCGGAGTTGTTCCTTGGAGGACCCTAACTGGGAGCCATGTCAAGGAGAATTTAGCCAACTACTGTTCTTGCTACTTGAAGGCCTGAATCTGGTCAGCTGGAAGGCTGATCAATATAATTTCCCGAGACTCCGCCACCTGATAATTCGAGATTGCTCTGCAATCGAGGAAATATCAACTGATATAGGCGAAATTCCGACGCTGGAAATAATCGAGGTGCATGAATCGAGCTCCAATGTGGTGGATGCAACAAGGAAAATATTGGAGGAACAACGTGGCTATGGCAACGATCAACTTCAAGTCTGCATCTCAAATTCATCAAGATGATCACCTTTTGGTATGTGATCAACTACTTTTCCAGCTCGTTCTTGCTTTTTGAATTCTATATGCCAATACTTAATCTTTAGATCCGTGTGTTATATTTTATGAATTTAAAGCATTAGCTGTTTGATAATTATTTGTTCTTCTGCGCTTCCAGACGATTTTTACTACAACCTTGGACTTTGCTACAATTTAGTAATGTTTATTCTGTACTATGGAAGTAAATTATGGTCACATTTTACTATATCCCTGATTAATTACAATGATTCATATGTAAGAACAATTCGGATGCATTGTAGCTCTTATTGATATGTAAGAACAATTCGTATGCATTGTAGCTCTTATTGAACTATAATGGAATGTGAAAGGGGAGCTCTATACCTTGTGCTAAATGCTAAGCAATAGAGATCAATATGCAGACAAGAATGTATTTTAGAATTCCATAATAGAATTTGAACCACCTACCATGCCTAACCAATTAATTAGTGGCGATCCATCAATATGCGAAATGAAGGTAATCTCAGGAACCGAGGGTACGACTTAGATAAGATGTGCTGTCATGCAGTAGATCGCAGCCAAGGACAGTTAAATGATAGCTCTATCAAGTATTTTGCTACCGATGATTTACTTCTATACATATCTGAGAGGTAACTAACTTTTGATCCAGTAAATTTGTTGATAGTGTCAGTTGAAACTTGCAAGTCAAGATATAGCTCCGAGAAGATTTTTCATTTTTGTACCAGTTTTAGCATTGCTTTATTAGAACGTGTTTAGGCAAGAACGATAGTAGCCATATGATTCACGTATTGAACATATATGTGTCCGGCCAAAATGTTAGAAGTTGATGATTGTTGTACTAGATAGGATTCGCTCATACATCTTGGTGATACGTGATTCTCTCTTGAATCTAAATTAGGCTATAAACTCGATCTCTTACAATATAGTAAATAGACTTGGTTGCTTGAGCTGAGTTTGTTCTCTTACATTTCGTTTACCAGGTCGAATCAGCTCAAAAGCCTTGAACTTAGATCCTGTAATCGGCTTTCTTATAAAGGTTTGATTGAAGTATTCAAGGGACTTCCGTTGTTGGAGGAGTTGATTCTATATTACAATTGTGGTGGCGTAGAAGCCATAGAAGCTGTTGAGCGCTCTTGCCCACATCTGAAGTTGTTTTAATCTAAACTAAATGGGAGTGATCTTTTCTCAGAACCAGAAGTATCCGATATGGAGGCTATGGCAGTAGCACAATACATGCACGACTTGCGACGCCTTCAACTGTTTGATCACAAGTTGACAAATGAAGGCCTGCAGGCCATTCTTGATGGTTGTCCTCATCTAGAATCTCTTGATCTGAGACAATGTTCCAAAGTTGATTTATCGGGGGACTTGGGAATATTATGTTCTCAAACGAATTAAAGATCTGAGGTGCCCAAGTCACCCAAGTGATGGTTTTGGTTTTGAGTTTCCCGAGTTAGATGAAATGTTAATGCGTGCTATTGATGATGAAGGCGATAGCTTTCTAACTAGAATTTCCACCACAACTTGTGGTCCGACTATCGTGGATATTCACGGAACTCTAATGACAGTGAGTTTAGCGTGATTGAAGAAGATGATTTTTAAAGTTCAATGATGTTAACTGCTTTGGTACATGAAAGCATTGAATATCAGGCTTTGCAGAATCATAGAAGGTTTCAATTTGATGGTCTCTCTCGCATTGGGTTTCAGCTTTTAGTAGTCTAAATGTGGTAAACGACTTTTGTGTTCGATTCTCTTTGCGTACTCCGTGTAGCTTCTGATTTGCGGCCCAAATAAATTTCAAGTTTCAAAACATTGTTAGGCACTGCTCGTTCTTCGGCACTTCGCATTACTATTTGTCAAAAATAGTTTCGGAACATTTTACATACAGCTTATGAGATAACTTTCACTCTCTATAGGGAAACAAAAACATTTCCATGTGTATAATACCTCAGCTAATCAGACAACAGTAGCATGAGTTGCACTTGCACGAAGGAGTTCTGAAGTTGGGAAACTTGATAAATTTGATCGATAAAGGAGTGTCCATGACATGCAATTTTTGTTATATTTTTATAGAACATCTAAAATTAAGAAGAAAAAAAATCATTCATCCTAGAGAATCTAGAGAAAACATGCACACGAAGAATTGCTTGTATAATTGATTACTCAAAACAATTCACAAAAATAAATCCATGACAAAAAATTGGGGGAAAAGGGATAAAAATTGATAAGAGTTAAATATGAAATGAAAAGGGAAAAGGATGTTACTTGAGCTATGTTGTGCTTGTGGAAAAACAGTGAATGCTCTAATAAGCAAAGCTTATATATACAACTATAGAGGAAATGATAGCTTAATAATGTTATGAAGCATACAATGTACTCAATCATGTAGCAGTTCATTTTCATGATCATCGATTCTCATGCCTTGCGACTTTGTACTTCCTCTTTTTCATGTTTCGGTTTGAGCGAAATATCATATTACTTTCCTCTAATTCTTACGGCAAACCGCATGCTCAAATGCGATTTTATCTATGCTACGCTACACTGACAATGTAGTGCATTGTCTCTCACAAAGTGGTGGGCCCCACACATGTGGGGTCCACACCCCCTGTGAGTGCACTGTGCACTACACGCGGTGTAGCATAGATATAATCCTCAAATGCTAAGCAATAGAGATCAATATGAAGAGAAGAATTATTTTATATGAGTTAAAAGTAGTATAAAGGATAACACAATAGAAGTTGAACCACCACCTTCATGCCTAAGTCCCAACCAATTAATTAGTGGAGGATAAAATCAAAGAACCTGTCCTTTCAGCTTTTATGGGAAAAGAGTGCAGTAATTGTTGTTAAGGCATTCTTTCGGATTGTATATGCGTATGATGATAATAATGAGAAGACCATTGGGCAGATCAATGGTTCATTTCTAGTCTAAGGTCATGGAAAATTAAGTCACATTTAATGAAACTCTGTCCTCTCATTCCCTCCAATTTTCTTCCACATATTCACATCCCAAACCAGAGCTCTATAAACTGTACTAAACTAGCCCAAATTTTTAAAACTAAAACAAGTTAATAAAAGAATGTCAACCACATCAGGTTCAGCATCACCGCCATGGCTGGAATTATAAAAACCATCAAATTCAATCAGCAGAACATGAGTCACTCAACAAGATGAAGAAAGGCTAAGGAAGAGAGCTGATACAGCAAATGTATCAGCTCTGTGAAAGGATCAGATACAGCACATGTATCACCTTTATTAAAGTGCTGATACATGTGCTGTATAACTTTATTTGAAGAACATGTGTGCTGATACAACACATGTATAGCACTATGATATGGATGTGATGTATTAGCACTAGAACTGTGAGCTGTAATATTCATCTTTAACATCAGAACAAGTTGTTAATCTCTCTATATAATAGGAACATTTGTACTGATTGAAACACAACTTAATAATATCATTTTATCAGCTTTCTTTCTTCTATACTACATTATGTTCTATATATCTTGTTCTTCTTCATTTAGTTCTAAAATCATCATCTGTATCATTTCTAAAATGGTATCAGAGCAGTAAGAAATGATCTTACTCGCTTTTGAAAAACCAGCTTCCGCAACTCTATAACATTCCTCTTTGTTCCACCAAAATCCTTCATCCAAATGTCTGGTTCCCCAAACACAGCAAGCTCATCTGGAAATCCAGAAAATAGCTCTGGCACATCAGCATTTCCAGCATTACAACGACAACAAAACATGGCAGAGAACCCTTCTAATCCTCTGTACATACACCATGGAGAAAATCCAGGCGCAATGATTGTTAATCAACACCTAACACCACAAAACTACCACAAATGGAGCAGATCTATGCATCTTGCTCTTGTGGCCAAAAATAAGCTTGGGATTGTTGATGGTTCACTGCCACAACCAGCAACAGATGATCCAACTTATGGAGCATGGATGCGTTGCAACTGCTTAGTATTGGGATGGATCTCTGCCAGCCTCTCAGATGAGTTATCAGACAGTACCCTCTTTTCAGATTTTGTTTTTGAAATTTGGAATGATTTAAAGAAAAGATTCTCAAAAGCCAGTAACAATAGAATATACATGCTTGAACAACAACTAATCAGCACTAAGCAAAATGGAGACACACTCAGTTTATATTTTTCAAAACTTAAAAGCATATGGGATGAGATCAATGTCTATGATCAATCTTACACATGTGGCAACAACAACTGTGGTGTTTTGGCTGGAATGCGTAAAAAGTTTGAAAATAAAAGAGTGATGCAATTCTTAATGGGATTAGATGATGTTCATATGCATGTAAGAAATCAGATCCTCTTGAGGGATCCACTGCCTCAATTAGATGATGCATTCAACATAGTACTTCAAGCTGAGGCAAACATGGAATTATCAGCTGCTCCTGGTAGAGCAGTGGATTCATCTGCTATGGCTGCTAAATTTTAGCAACCACAGTCATCTTATTCTGGCTCTAATACTAGACATGGTCCAACACAACAGCAGCCACCACATCAAATTGCCTACACTGCTAACCAAGGACAGAAGTCAAGCTACAAACCATGGCTTAACAAAGGAGCTGGTCCAAAATATAGAGCTCCTTGCACAAAGTGTGGACAAACCAATCACACAGTTGATACATGCTATGAAATATATGGCTATCCACCAGGTCATAAACTTGCTAGATTCAAGCCAAACTACAATGGAAACAAAAGTATCTCCAACAGCATCAACAGCATCAACTCCATGGAACCAACTTTGCCTATCACAACAGAGCAGTTTCATCAGCTATTTGCTATGATGCAGAAGTCCACACTTAATCCAAATGTGAATAAGTCTGATACAAATGGTAATGATTCAGTTTCTAAGACATCTTCAGGTAAAACTCACATATATACCTGCACTCTCTCTTTTAAACCTGAAGCCCATTGCCTTACAGTAGTAAACTCAAGCATCTGGATCCTTGATTCAGGTGCCTCTGATCATATTGTTTGCACAGATACAGCCCTTCTGAATAAACACACACTGCATAATGCTTTTGTCAAATTGCCTGATGGAAATATTGCAGCTGTTACTCACAAAGGAACTTTGCAGCTGAATTCTAAAATTACTCTGCTCAATGTTTTGTGTGTGCCTTCATTCACCTTTAATCTGATCTCCTCCAGCAAGCTCATTCAAGACATGAACTGTTGTATTGTTATGTGGTCTAACCTATGTGTGATACAGGAGTTCAGCACATGGGAGAGGATTGGGACTGCTAAAGTGGAGCATGGGCTATATTATTTGGACATAAAGCAGAAGATTCCCAACACTAGTTGTATCAACCAAACTCTTACTGTCCCCCCTACTCATTCAGCAAGCTTACTTTGGCATCTTAGATTAGGTCATGCACCTGTATCTAGGCTATCTCTACTACATTCTATTAATAAAGATTTGCCTCAGAAATTCTCTTCTATCTTATGTGATTGTTGTCATTATGCCAAACAACACAGGCTGCCATTTCCAGATAATCCACACAGAAGAGAATCTCCTTTTGATCTTATTCATGCAGATATATGGGGACCTTTTCCTATAAGTTCACTAAATAACTCTAAATACTTCTTAACCTTGGTTGATGATCACTCAAGATTCACCTGGATATTTTTAATGACAAGTAAAGGAGAAACTAGATTACTTATACAACAATTCTATCAGTTTATAAAAACTCAATTCAACAAAGTTATTAAGGGATTTAGAACTGATCAAGGTAAGGAATTCAACATGAATGATTTCTTTGCTAAGCATGGGATATTACATCAGCAAAGCTGCAAATACACTCCTCAACAAAATTCAGTTGTTGAGAGGAAACACAGACACATCCTTAATGTGGCAAGAGCCATTAGATTACAGGCTCATCTTCCACTTAAGTTCTGGGGTGAATGTGTTACCACTGCTACATACCTTATCAACAGAACTCCTTCTGTCATCCTATCAGATAAGACCCCATTTCAACTCTTTCATCACAAAACACCCTCTTACAGTCATCTCAAGGTTTTTGGGTGCTTGTGCTTTGCTTCTGTGCTCCCTCATCCATCCACAAAGCTGCACTCCAGAGCTGTCAAATGTATCTTCATTGGCTACCCAGCACACATCAAGGGATACAAACTATACAACCTCTCCACTCATCAAATCTTTATCTCTAGAGATGTTACATTTCATGAAAATATCTATCCCTTTGCTCCTTCACTACCTGATACACCAGTTCCCATATTACCAGTCCATACACCAGCAATTCCACATTTCACTTTACCTGATTCTCCTTCTGATCATTCTCCAGATTTAGCCTCCAATCCTGCCTCATCTTCATCTCCTTCATCATCCTCACCTTCTTCTTCAGCTGATTATCACAGCCCTGCATTCCCTTCCATTCCTTTACCTACTTCTCCCATACTTAGAAGATCAACCAGAGTGAAGAATACTCCTGCTTATCTCCAGGATTACAATCATAGCCTTGCACCACCACTAGCAACTCATCCCTCTTCAGTGCCCTCCACTTCACCAGGTAGTCCTCATAACTCTACTGATGTTTTATCTAATTGCTCTCTGTCTCACTCACATTTACATTTTATATCATCCATTGCCTCTCATATTACCCTCTCTACTTATTCACAAGCTGTTTTGGACCCTCAATGGCAATCAGCCATGACTGATGAACTGACTGCTCTCAATGATAATGCAACTTGGTCTCTACAGCCATTGCCACCTGGTAAAACTCCTATAGGTTGCAAATGGGTGTATAAGATCAAATACACTTCCAATGGAGCAGTTGAACGCTTCAAGGCTCGGTTAGTAGCCAAAGGATACAATCAACAAGAAGGGTTAGATTTCTTTGAAACTTTTTCTCTTGTGGCTAAACTTACTACTGTGAGAACTCTTCTTGCTTTTGCTGTTGCCCACAACTGGTCCATCTCTCAACTGGATGTCAACAATGCCTTCTTATATGGGAATCTTGATGAAGAAGTCTACATGACTCCTCCACCTGGTCTTATCACTAAACGGACACAATCCAACCTAGTTTGTAAATTGCACAAATCATTGTATGGTTTGAAGCAAGCTTCTCGCCAATGGAATCACAAGCTCACACAGGTTATTACTACCAAAAGTTTTCTTCAATCCACAGCTGACCACTCTCTATTTGTTAAGCATACAAAAACTAGCACAACTACCTTGCTGGTTTATGTAGATGATATAGTCATTGCAGGAAATAATGATGATGAGATCAACAATCTGAAATTATATCTCAAATAACACTTTAAACTGAAAGACCTTAGTCCTCTGAAGTTCTTTTTAGGAATAGAGGTGGCAAGAAATAAACATGGAATGTCCATCAGTCAGAGGCAATATGCCTTGGACATTATTGCAGAATGTGGCATGACAGATGCCAAGAAGTCAGAATTTCCCATTGATCAAAATCTGAAGCTTTCACAGGAAGGGGGAGAATCTCTTAAGGATCCTACAATCTACAGAAGGCTCATAGGAAAATTGCTATACTTAACTATAACAAGACCAGACTTGTCTTACACTGTTAACACACTAAGCCAATTCTTATCCAAGCCAGGAGAACTGCACATGCAGGCAGCACTAAAGGTTGTCAGATTCCTCAAAGCTTCACCAGGGCAAGGCCTATTCTTTTCTAGCAGCAATGAAATTCATTTGAAGGCTTACTGTGATGCTGATTGGGCCTCCTGTATAAATACCAGAAGATCAGTTACTGGATATTGTATCTTCTTAGGTGATGCTTTGATTTCCTGGAAATCAAAGAAGCAACATACTATCTCCAGATCTTCTGCAGAAGCCGAATACAGACTAATGGCAGCAACTGTCTGTGAACTAACATGGCTGAAGACTTTGTTAAATGATCTTGGTAATAAGCATCCTCAACCAGCTCTCTTATTCTGTGATAACAAAGCAGCTATCCATATTGCTTCTAATCCAGTCTATCATGAACGCACAAAGCACATAGAAATTGATTGTCATCTTGTGAGGGAAAAGCTGCAGCAAGGTCTCTTTGAGATGTTCTATGTATCCTCAGAAGGACAACTAGCTGACATTCTGACTAAAGGATTAGGAACAAAGAAATTTAAGGATTTTGTCATCAAGATGGGAATACACAACATCCATTCCCATCTTGATGGGGAGTATAAAAACCATCAAATTCAATCAGCAGAACATGAGTCACTCAACAAGATGAAGAAAGGCTAAGGAAGAGAGTTGATACAGCAAATGTATCAGCTCTGTGAAAGGATCAGATGCAGCACATGTATCACCTTTATTAAAGTGTTGATACATGTGTTGTATAACTTTATTTGAAGAACATGTGTGCTGATACAACACATGTATCATCACTATGATATGGATGTGATGTATTAGCACTAGAACTGGGAGCTGTAATATTCATCTTTAACATCAGAACAAGTTGTTAATCTCTCTATATAATAGGAACATTTGTACTGATTGAAACACAACTTAATAATATGATTTTATCAGCTTTCTTTCTTCTATACTACATTATGTTCTATATATCTTGTTCTTCTTCATTTAGTTCTAAAATCATCATCTGTATCATTTCTAAAAGGAATTGCCGCGAGATATTACGACCATGTTTCTGCACAAACTGGGAGCGATAGAGATCCTCGCGACGGCGGAGAAAGTGTATCAAATGTGGCGAAGTGTGTGCCAGGATGCCTCCATGTGGCGGTCCATCAATATGGAAATTGGAAGTGAGCTCGCCTACCTACGGTTGGACTTAGATAAGATGTGTCGTCGTGCAGTTGATCGCGGCCAACGGCAGTTAAATGATATCGCTATCACGTATTTTGGTACAGATGATTTACTTCTATATATATCTGAGAAGTAACTAACTTTTGATCCAGTAAATTTGTTGCTAGTGTCAGTTGCAGGTTAAGATCTTTGTACCAGTTCTAGCATTGCTTAAACAATTTGCACTCACTTTATAGGTTTTGTAATTAGTGTGACAAAATTATGGTCACTACTCACTAGCTTTATTAGACCGTGTATAGGCAAGAACGATAGTAAGCCATGTTCTTCACGTATGGAACATATGTTAGAAATTGATGATTGTTGTACCGGATTATGTGATTCTCTCTTGTATATAAGTTAGGCTATGAACTCGGTCTCTTTATAATTTAGAAAATAAACTTGGTTGATTTAGCTGGTTTTGTTCTCTTACATTTCTTTTACCAGGTCGAATCAGCTCAAAAGTCTTCAACTTGGATCATGTAATCAGATTTCTTATAAAGGTTTGTTTGAAGTATTCAAGAAGCTTCCGTTGTTGGAGCTGCTGCTTCTATATACAAGTGTGGTGGCGTAGAAGTCATTGAAGCTGTTGGGCACTCTTGCCCACATCTGAAGTTGTTTAAATACAAACTAAATGGGAGTTTTTCCCATAAGTATCCGAGATGGAGGCTATTGCAGTAGCACAAAACATGCACAGCTTGCGCCTTGCGGTACCTTCAACTATTTGGTCACAGGTCATTCTTGATGGTTATCCTCATCTAGAATCTCTTTATCAGAGACGGTGTTTCAACGTTGATTTATTGGGGGGCTTGGGAATATTATGTTCTCAACTAATTAGAGATTTGAGATGCCCAGATGACCCAAGTTACTGATGGTTATATTTTTCACTTTAACCAGTTAGTATTCATGTGAAGAAATAATATTTCATGGCTTTGTCGTCAATTTACTTTATCTATATGAATGTCCTTCCCCTACGTTCTGATTTTCTCTTTTATGCGGTTATGTGTATCTTCAACCTTTATGAATGACCCAATTCAAAAGCAATGTTGCAGTACATGATTCATAGATCAAGTTCTTGTACTGCTCCTGATTGGTAGTATATGAGGAGGATTAGTAATAGGGATTGTGATAGAGCTGATAGAAGTATCACCATTATCCTCAATAGTAGTAGAATGTTGTTGTGAGTTCTGAGAGACTGGTGGTGAGGGAATTTGATTTGGTAGAGTAGTAGGGTTCTTGTGATTAGAAATACAAAGAGGAGAATCAACAATGTCATATGTTAGAGGTATATGTTAGAGGTATATTTGCTGGTAAAGGGTGAAACTCATTGGTGATAAAGCAAGCAGAGAAAGGAAAAGACTGCTCATAGAATGTTACATCTCTGGTTGTAACAATCTTATGTGTAATCAAGTCTAAAACTTTGTATGTCTGTCCAGGAGGGAATCCCAGAAAGCAACCCTTAAAAGCCCTTTGAGCAAGCTTATCTTTCTCGGGAGAAGTGTTGGTGAAGAAGCATAGACAACCAAACACTTTCATAGTGGAGTAATCAGGCTTAGTGCCATATAATTTTTCATATGGTGTAAGCCAAGTAAGGATATGTGATGGTGTTTTATTTATTAGATGAGTGGCCATGAGTAAAGCATGCCCCCAGAATCTTAAGGGCATATTGGGTTGGAACAACAGTGCTCTTGTACATTGCAAGAGATGTATGTGCTTTCTTTCCACAACACCATTCTGCTGTGAAGGAGTAGATTTCTGATGTGAAATCCCAGATTTTGAGAATATAGAATAACATTCTAAGTTGGTAAACTCACTTCCATTATCAGATCTGACTGTGATGATCTTAGAGTTAAATTAGGTAGCAACAAGATTAATGAAGTGTGCAATAAGCCCAGGTACTTGAGTTTTGCTACTCATCAGAAAAGTCCAAGTAGCGCTACTAAAATCATCAACCACAGTTAACACATAATGAGCATTATTAACTGTTGCAATTCTATATGGTCCCCATACATCCATATGAACTAACTGGAAAGCAACATTACTATAACTAGTACTGAGAGGGAAAGATAATCTTGCTTGTTTGGCTAGATGACAAACTTCACAAGGATTAGTTTCTGTACTCATACTCATCTTATTTGCATCAGTAATACAATCAATAGTTTCTGTACTCATCTTATTTGGTGCCACAGGGCCACATTATTTCTGTATTTATTTGTACTAGTAGGTAGAGTAGTTACTAAATTACAATGCTCTGCTGTTAGAGTGCAATCTTGAGGATCCAGTATGAAGAGCTTACCAAACAACTTCCCAACAACAATAACCTTTGTAGTCTTAAGGTCCTGTAACAAGCAGTGTGGGATAAAAAATAGGGAAAAAATCAGAAACCTATCCAACGTTTGCCCGCTTTTGCACTTACCTATCCAACGTTTCATTTTTGGCACTTATCTATCCAACGTTTCATTCCGGTAACACTTTCATATCCAACCTTTAATTTCGGCCTTATGACATCACTTTTCAGCCTTATGACATCACGCTGACATCATTTGAATGGCCAATTTAGTTATTTTACATATTAAGGGGTGTAATGCAATATGTATAATTATTTTATACACCCTAAATTTTTATTTTATTATACATTTTACATTTTCCAGTTTTTATTTTTTTGTTACTTCAAAAATATTCAAAAAATTTAAAACTAATAAACTTTAACTCATCTAAAATAAAATAAATTCTTTTTGTTTACAAGTTTAATAGTAAATACTATCAATCTTTTTCTTTTTTTGAAGAAAATGTGTCTTCAAATGAATTATATTTTTAGAAATTAAAACTTTCAACAAAACTAATTAGTAAATTATACACCCTAGATTTTTATTTTATTATACATTTTATATTTTCCAGTTTTTTTTATTTTTTTTTTGTTACTTCAAAAATATTCAAAAATTTAAAACTAAAAACTTTAACTTATCTAAAATAAAGTATATTCTTTTTGAGCTAATTATATTTTTATAAATTAAAACTTTTCAACAAAACTAATTAGTAATTTTTTAAGCTTGATTTTGTAGTTTGCTTTATTAATTATTTAATAATTTAAAACTGAAAAAAAAAACAAAAAAAAACTTCATCTTCTCCAACACACCCACCCCACCCCACCCCCCACGCCCCCACCCCCCTCCCCCTTCACACCCATCAAATCCACCACCACCAAACCCCAAATCCACCTCAAATCGACCTAACTCCATCACCCTCGCACTTCCATGAAGTCGATTTTCGATTTTATGGGATTTTAGGTGGCGATTTTCGATTGAGGGTTTGGTGGGTGGTGGATTTTAAAACTCTAAAACCAAAAATCGACTTCATGGAAGTGCGAGGGTGGTGGAATTAGGTCGATTTGAGGTGGATTTGGGGTTTGGTGGTGGTGGATTTGATGGGTGTGGGTGGGGGGTGGGGCGTGGGGGGTGGGGGTGGGGGTGTTGGAGAAGATGAAGTTTTTTTTTTGTTTTTTTTTTCAGTTTTTAAATTAGTAACTAATTAATAAATCAAACTTAAAAAATTAATAATTAGTTTTGTTAAAAAAAAAATTAATTTCTAAAAATATAATTCATTTGAAGACACATTTTCTTCAAGAAAAAGATTGAGAAAAAAAAGAATATACTTTATTTTAGATAAGTTAAAGTTTATTAGTTTTAGATTTTTGAATATTTTTGAAGTAACAAAAAAAAATATAAAAAAAACTTTAAAATATAAAATGTATAATAAAATAAAAATTTAGGGTGTATAAATTACTAATTAGTTTTGTTGAAAAGTTTTAATTTCTAAAAATATAATTCATTTGAAGACACATTTTCTTCAAAAAAAAAAAGATTGATAGTATTTACTATTAAACTTGTAAACAAAAAGAATTTACTTTATTTTAGATGAGTTAAAGTTTATTAGTTTTAAATTTTTTGAATATTTTTGAAGTAACAAAAAAATAAAAACTGGAAAATGTAAAATGTATAATAAAATAAAATTTTAGGGTGTATAAAATAATTATACATATTGCATTACACCCCTTAATATGTAAAATAACTAAATTGCCCCTTCAAATGATGTCAGCGTGATGTCATAAGGCTGAAAAGTGATGTCATAAGGCCGGAATTAAAGGTTGGATATGAAAGTGTTACCGGAATGAAACGTTGGATAGGTAAGTGCCAAAAATGAAACGTTGGATAGGTAAGTGCAAAAGCGGGCAAACGTTGGATATGTTTATGATTTTTTCCCTAAAAAATACAAATCAGTTGTGATTCAGAAGTCAACTTAGACACTGATATCAAATTGAACTTGAACTCAGGCATGTGAAGGGCACTCTCTAATTTTAAAGAGCCATTAATATCGACATTTCCTATGTGCTTAACCAGTTTGATAGAGCCATCTGGTAGATAAACTGGAGTAGGGTTATGCACTCTAAACAAAGATTCAAAAATAGAGGACTTAACCACCATATGGTTACATGCTCTCAAATCTAGTATCCACATATCAAGAGGAAATGAGGGAGTAAAGGAGGTACCAGCAAAATCACCATAGTGTGCCAAGTTCACAGTTCCAACATCATATTGCATAGCTCCCTTGCCTTGCTCTTGAGACAAGAAACTCCTCATGGGTTTAAACAATTCATTTTGCATTGCTTCAAGGATAACAGGGCCTTGGCTAGAAGGCACATGACCAAGAGAAGGAGGGCTATCCACATCATTTGCAAAGTTCATGCTACTATTAGAACTAGATGAGCTAGAGGAGGTTTTCTTGTCCTTAAGGTCTTTATACCAATCAGGGAAACCAACCAACTTAAAACAAGTATCCCTAGTGTGACCTTTTCCTTTACAATGATCACAAAATCTATCAGCATTCTTCTTCTTGTAATCCTTAACAGATAAGTGATTAGTATAACTAGTTATGAAACTAGAATGAGCAGCCAATGCTGAGCTCTCAGTAGAGTCACTATAGCTAAGATGAACTTGTTTCTGCCTTTCCACTCTTAAGGCCATAGCATAGGCCTTTTCAACAATAGGTAAGGGTTCAATACTCAAAATCTAGCTAATAAGAGCATCATACTCAATGTTCAAGGTAGTGTAATACTGAGAAATATTCATGGAACCTTGAGAAATAGAGGCTACCTCTCTTTGGAGCTGGTAAGGAAGAGATCCACTGCTCATTCCATAATGAGTTTCCAATTGATTCCATAGAGCAAAAGCCGTTTCAGCATAGAGAAATGCACGGCTCAGATCATCTTTACTGGAGTATAGTAACCATGATCTGACCATACAATCAACACAAAGCCACTCCTCGTGATCTAGATGATCTGGATTCGGTTTCTTCTCCGATCCAGTGATGAATCCGAGTTTTCGTTTAGCACCGAGAGCGATGTGCACCGAGCGACTCTAAGGAAGGTAGTTTTGGATGCCGTTGAGCTTCATAGAGGTGAGACACATGATCGGATTCTCCGATCCAGTTAGATGCAAGGATCCAAGGCGATTGGAGTTGGATTCAGTCAAATCGGATACAGTAGGGCGATTTGCAGCAGCAGAAACACAAGAGATCGTATCGGAATCCGACGAATTCGACATTATGAATGAGAATAGGGATAAAATTTGACTGTAATAAGTCAAAACTCAAGCTCAATGAGCTCAACAATGGCGGAAGAGAGAGAAAATGCGCTCGAGAGAAACGAATTATAGAGAGAGAAAAAGCATTGCGACTGATACCATGTAGAAATGTGTAAAATTGTAACTTAATCGATCGAATGAAAATGAACTGTACATTCCGCTTATATACAACGCGACAAACATAACAGAAGTTGTTACTGATTTAGCTGACGTGGACTAACTAACTGAGCTGGAATAATTACTAATCTACCCTTACAATATGCATTATTTACAAACAGAAAGCTAACTAATATTTTATTTACAAAGAGTAATCTCAACAGTTATGCGTGACGATAGGATTAAGAGTGACATGCACGTAATAGCATAAGAACACTAAGGAGAAACAATGTAGGAAATTTCAAGGGGCCTAATGTGTACCAATTGTCCAAAATAATCCGAATATGCACGAATACTCCAAAAACTCAGTTCGTATCTATATCAAATACATATCAAACTCAGATACACGTCAACACGTTTTCCAGCCACGCTCTTCATTTCGGTCACCAAATCTCCTAAATATTTTGGGGGCAAAGTCGCAAATAAAAAGTTACAAGGGGCCGTTCGAGAATTTATGAAAATATATAAATTTGCATAAATAGTAAAAAAAAAAATTAGTAACAATTTGCTCCTCATTTCATCGCCATTTTCACAACGATGATATCATCAGACACAAAGCGCTCTGCAACCGAATCCAACGACTCCAATCCTTCATCATCACTCACCAAAAGGCCCAAAATCGAATCCGAGGGTACTACAATCGACGCGCAGCGTACAAACACGGTTTTTTTCGACATACAAGCGGAAGCAGCCGAAGATCGAGGCTCGAGGCACAAAATGGAGGACACTTGGGTCGTGCTTCATGACGCCACCGCCCCGTTGAGGTCCAATTTTATTTTTGTTAAACCCTAATTTTAGAGTAATTTTGGGCATTTTCGCAGTATGAATTAGGTCTTATTAATTTCGATGATTAGTTAGTGGTTATGTGATAGAATGAGTCTATGTTAGGCTTTGCGTTTGTGATTTTTTTGTTTCGGAATGGAGAGGAAATTTGCTGTTGTGTCGTTGTAGATGTGCGCATTTTGCGGTTTACGATGGGCATGGAGGAAGACTGGCTGCGGATTATGCGCAGAAGCATTTGCATGAGAATGTAGTGTCGGCAGGCTTACCACGTGAGTTGGTCTGTTTGTCTAAGCATTTAGTGGAAATATAGTTGCTTTTGTTTGATTTGCAGTAGATTCTGTTTCTTCTTTGGCGTTGACGTTGGTAATGAGGTTTGTTTTGGTGAAATTTGCAGTTGGACGTGAAGCATGCGAAGAAGTCGATACTTGATGGTACGGTTATGTTATACCATCTCAATGTTTTTAAAGTTCGTTAAGGCCTTGGTTGTTGTGTTAGTATTCTCGTATGGCTCTATGTCGTGAAACGTGATGGATGATGTTATTATTTTTCTGTGGACAGGATTTCGGAAAACAGACGAGGATCTCCTACAGGCTAGTGTTCAAGGTTTTTTTGGCAGTTTTCTGTTATCTTTAACCCTCTTGTTTTTGAGTTCAACTCATATGTATATCAAAATTAGAAAAAGAACTTTACCTAAGCCGATGTAATTGGAGTTCTAATACTCTTCATAATAGGTGAATGATGAGTAAAAACAACTTGTTATGGTGATGTAGATTACCTATATGCGAATCGGTTTAGCTTTTGTTATGCGAAGCTGAAACTTCTTGTTCAGTTTTGTGGACCCTTCTTGAAGTCTTAATAGTTTCCTCGTTTGCATTGCCTAGTAATTTTAATATTACCTTGACCTTTGTAGCATATGTTAGAACGTGATGGAAATTTTGTGTCTGCTATTGTTGATGTCAGTTTTATTTATTCTTTTGTTTTGGTTTCTTACAGGAGCATGGCAAGACGGTGCCACGGCTGTATGTATATGGGTTTTAGGGCAAACAGTAAGTGCAAATGATTTAATGTATCAAATGATGTTAAACCAGAACTGGTTTTGGTGTTTGTTCATATGTAATAAATTGTTAGCTCTGATCCTGGTCAAAGAGAATGCAATGCTAAACCTGAATATGTATTAGCAGCTGTTGTCATATTCCTTTGTTCATTCACATATGCTGGTTTTTCACGTGAGTTACTGCTATACGTGAGAACCTGAACTAAAAATACTATTATGAAAAAGAGAGATACGCTCAACAGTAAACATTTCAGCAATACATTTTGTTTGCATAATACAACTTTTGTCTAATTGTTTTGGAAGTAATATCTCTATATGGATTTTGAGTTCCTGGTCATGTGTTGCGTCTTTATAATTTTACTTTCATACACACCACACAGGTATTTGTTGCTAATGTTGGTGATGCAAAGGCAGTGGTAGCACGTTCATCTGCAGCAGGTGATTCACAGAGTGGTCCCGATAATAATCCGATAAAAGCCATTGTTCTTACAAGGGAACACAAGGCCATATATCCACAAGAGCGAGCACGTATTCAAAAGGTTTGACCTTGAATCTTCATGACTGTTTAGAGTCTATTCTCGATGTTGCTTTCTCCATACCACATGTGTTTTTTCTTAATCAATTTTGTGAACTAGTACTTTCTGTAATTTAGGTAGTCTCTTAGATCCAGATTATCACTGCTTGAGTATGCCAGTGATGTATTAACGACCTTGCTATAATTCAGATGTTAGTACTTTGGGTTCATCGGTGGGGGTGGGTGGGTATTCAGACATTATTAGTTATGTGGCAAAAAGTCATTTTTTTTTCTATCAAGGTCATTACACAATTGAGAAAATAAATTCTTTCTGGCTCAACTTTGATAGCACATTGATTGACTATTCCATCTAAAATCAGATGTATTAATGACCTTGCTACAAAGCAAAATGGCTTTTTGTCAGATAAGTTCTAGTGACGAAAACTTTTCTTATCCATTGTCGCCACAAATAGCAATATGAAATCATGAATGATAATGAAGAGATACACAAATTAATTCTGTTATACCTCAAATTGCTGCTAGAACGATTTTTCTGTACCTAACATGTTGCTATATATTTATCTCGACGATGGAATATGTTCGGTGAACAATATCCTCGATATCCACTATCTAAAAGACTACGACATGTAAAAACACACAATTGAGAAAATAAATTCTTTCTGGCTCAACTTTCATAGCATATTGAATGGCTATTTCATCTTAAATCTTAAGTGGGCGAAGAGGAGAATTATCTAAATTTGGTTACCAACAACAGCCATTCTCTTGTTGGTTAACAAACTAAATAAGTCTAGTTGACATGGGGTTTAGAAACTCACAGGGAAAGCAAAATTATTCTAATATAGAGAATTTTGTACTTGGTCTATCTGAGGGTTTGCACTTTGCAGCATGAAACATATTTCTCATCTGTCTGTACTTGGTCGTTAGTCTTACTCCTCCGGGCAAAATGTTGAAATTGGGTATTTGACCCTTGTGAAGGTTCGAATCACGAAACATATTTTTTCTTCGTCTTCGCTTTGGTTTTGCTACTCATCCAATCTTAGGTGTAGAAACCTTGGTGAATTGTTTCGACTAACGAGTACACTTAATTCTGTAGGCTGGGGGATCTATCAGTTCAAATGGACGAGTACAGGGCCGCCTTGAAGTTTCCAGAGCCTTTGGCGATAGGCAGTTCAAAAAGGTTCACTCTTAGTCCTTTGGTATCTCCACTAATCATATATTTCTTGCATTTATATGTTTTACTTTCATTTTCTTGACTTATTGCTTTTGCTGACGGGACGAGACTTTATTTGATTCAGAAGCAACTTGTCATATTCTTGTAATGATACTCCAATATATTTTTTCATGCCTTGTTGTAATCGCCTGTTTATTGTCTTCTGTGTTTTTCCCTTTGGGGGTGTGGGTGGGTTACAATTTAGAAAGTTTCTCAACTTTTTCTTTTTGATAAATGGAAGTTTCTCAACTTGCTTTCATAATGTGCATTTTCTACAAAATGCACCTGACTAGACCTGAATGAACTATCTACATGAATTCCAGGTCGGAGTTGTTGCGATTCCTGATGTTCATTCATTTGGTCTTACTGAGAGGGATCACTTCATTATTCTTGGTTGTGATGGCTTGTGGGGGGTATATCTCTAACTCCATCAACTGCATCACTATCTTTATGGTTTCTAAATGAGTATTCCTCAGTGCCTTAAGTAGTTTGCTAAAAGTTGCCCCTATGAATTGCTCTTCGACTTTTAGGTATTTGGACCAAGTGATGCTGTGGAATTTGTTCACAAGCTGTTGAAGGTCTGTTTCACTTTTTCATCTTCAATTCCTGTTTTATAGTAGAATTTGGATGCTTGAAGCCCCAATTACCCTGCATTTAAGACTCGAAATGTAAATCGTGTGGTTGCTTACGAGCACTGCATGGCATGTATATTACAAGTTATTAACAGATTTTGGTGGCGGGATGGTCTAAACCCTAACACTTAATAATTAATAGGCTTTAAATAAACTTTTAGCTGCTCCATTATGCTCTACTTCGCCTATTATGACAGGAGGGCTTGCCTGTTGCTGCAGTGAGCCGCCGTCTTGTGCGCGAAGCTGTCCGTGAGCGCCAGTGCAAAGATAACTGCACTGCAGTTGTCATTGTGTTCAAGCAGCAGTAGTGAACTCTACGGTAGGGGCATTGATCGTTTAAAGAGTGTGGAGTGACAGAAGTAGGTAAATTAACTTGATGTGTTGGTGTCATAAAGATGTTATAATCAATATCCCTGACTTTTACTTGTATGCTTTTCTCTACGCTAAAATTTTGCTCGTGCATTCTATTGGCCATGACATATCTGATATTGTTTGGTTCTTATATTGTACTTCATTTTGTAGACACTATGTATTTAGTTGTTACTTCTTATGAATTTAATTGAACCTATTGTATGTATAAAACAATTGCAGTGTTGTGAATTCAACAAAAGTTACACGAATACTTCAACAGTCGCAGCTAAGCTTCAATTGGATAGATAGAACCCAATAAATTAAACCCTTTTCCGCAATCATATCACACAGCAATATAATGTATCTAAATATTTTACATTTTCTTCTAAAAAAAATATATATATTTTCCATTGACTTGAGGTATTTTCTTGTGCTGTGTTCAATGGATTTCTTTTATTGCATGTTAGTGGCAACTGCTAATACCGTGGAAGACATTAAGATCTAAATAGAGATTCCCATTGGATACTTGCTTAATCACCTAATTTTTGAGGTAAATTTATGATTAGAAGTGTCCCTAAACTAATCAAGAGATGCGTAGCAAAATCGACAAAATAAAAGCATAAAAAACAGATATTTAATTTGATAACAAAATAATATTAAAATAAAAAAATGTGGGATATTTGAAAGGCATGTGCAAAAGGGATTTTGTGACCTGATTCATGAATGTATCGACACTTTGGAGGTGAAATTGATTTGTGTAACATGATTCTCTGAGGTTTTATCATATATCTTTAAAAGAAGGATAAATTTAAAAATCATTACAGTATATTTCCATGTTTTGCAAATATAAGATATGTGGACTAGTGATTGTTAGTCATAATATCTATACTAGTATATAAAGAAAAGCAAATTGGGGCACCAAACTTTTAATTTCCAGTTTTAAACCTTATAAATTTAGTGTTGGTACAAAATTTTATTATTAAATTCTTAATCTAACGTTACAATTTAAGTAAAATCATTAACTACAATAATTATGGTGATTGGTGATTTAGTTTCTTAAAATTTAAATTTTTTTATATAAATTCTCTATCCTTATATATATATATATATATATATAATCTTTACTCATTTAAGTTATTTTCTTCACTTTACAAATTAAAATAAATTTGTAATCACACGTGGACCGCGTACCTGCATTTCTTGTAATAACTAAAAGGGAGCACATATAACTATTGGTCCTCATAAATCATCCTTCATCCTTCGTTTTCCATCATAGTAATTCATGTAACTCAATAATTAATTCGGCATTACTCATTATACACACATCTCACTATTTATGATTCTCCAACCATACCTATCAAAAAAAAAATGATTCTCCAATCATAAGATTCCCAAATAATAAGGATCACATGTTGTCTGCTTCCTTTCATATTTTCTAGTACAATTTAAGTACTTGTAAGAAATTAGAATCTATGAAGAAGATACATTTAAATCATTCGCATAAAAAAAAGATACATTTAAATCATTTTGTATTCCATTCAAGTAACAGGTTAAAGCTTCTCTAACAACTAAGTAAAAAGTAGATTGCAAAACTTGAGAAAAAAAAATTTAATTATTGACACTTCATCAAATTAGATGCTCGAACTTCACCCACGCACCTAGCAAAATATCGATACATCGAAGCGCAAACTTGAACGATGATCGAGCACAAGTTAGACCCCCTCTTTTTTCTTTTTAGAAAAACAAAAAAAGAGAAGAAAAAAATTTAGTGAATTAAATAAGAAACCTCAGACTCAATTTGCTGGACAAACCTTCTGACAAAGTTTTCAAACACATTGCAGTTGATTGATTAAACTATTAATAATGTATAACATACTAATCAAGAAACATCAATAATGTGAAATAACAAAGTGGCCATGGCCTAACTACCATGCCAACATGGACAACTGCTGCTTTGTCTCCCTAACAAAGTCCAGATTTTAAGTCAACAAATCAAAATGAGATTTTGATAAACTAATAATAGCACAAATAATGCACACAATACATTGCACCAATGACTTTACAATCATTGATTTGCATATGCCTGGGAACTATTAACCACCACTAACCATCTTCAAGAAATTATATACAGTAGATTAAATTATTTCTCTATGTATAAACATTATTAGTATAAATACACTACCATGCAATGTGATTGTAACACTAACAAAATGGCACAACAAAAAGTATTGCCTGAGAAAATGAAGCTTTTGTTCTCATTGCTTCTGTTGCAGCTTTGCTTTGCAGGCTTTCATATTGTTTCTAGAGTTGCACTCAACATTGGTATAAGCAAAGTAGTATATCCTGTTTACAGAAATATACTTGCATTGGTATTGTTGGCACCTTTTGCCTACTTCATGGAAAAGTAAGTCTTAATTCTTTTTTATGGGAACATTTTTTTAATTACAAAAAAATATTTATGACTAATATCAAATTGCATGTCTAAATTTCAGGAAAGAGAGACCACCTCTAACATTCTCCCTACTCTGCCAGTTTTTTCTTCTAGCATTAGTGGGGTAAACTAAATAACATCATTTTTTCTTTCGCTCCTCTTCGTATTGCTTTTTGTTTTTGCTGACTACAATTGCTGATTCGCTTCACAGAATCACGGCAAATCAGGGGTTTTACATCTTAGGTTTGTACTATGCGTCGCCAACCTTTGCATCTGCAATGCAAAACTCAGTTCCTGCAATTACCTTCATCATGGCATCTGCTCTAAGGTATGTAATAGACCTCACTATATTGTAAAAACGAGAGAAATTAGTATATTTAGCCTGAATTCTTGCAATTCTCAGGATCGAGAAAATCAGTATTATGAGGATAGATGGACTGGCGAAAATCCTGGGGACCTTAGCAAGTATAGGAGGCGCAACTATTATCACGCTATACAAAGGCCCTGCTATTTTGCACCAGACATCAGAACCCGAAGGAAGTCATATTTCAGACGAGAGTATGCTTACCTCTTCGACAAGAGGGCAGAGCTGGACATGGGGTTGTATCTTTATTCTAGGACACTGCTTATCCTGGGCTGGCTGGATGGTCCTTCAGGTAAGCATATTACTATAATCTGGTTAGTCGGCAAAGATGAACTTAGACGTAGGATACCAAGCAAAAGAAACCATAGTTATCTTTCGAGAGCAAAAAATTGGAAGTGAATCACATTTTTTAAGTCATAAACTTCTATGACCACAAAGTCATGCATCACTACATAAACCAATAAGAAGTGATGAGCAGAAGAAAGACGGGATAAAACCAATATGACCATTGTGGACACTAATCATTTATTTAGATGATTACTACATTAAAAAAGAAATCAACAAACCTAAAAACTCAAAGCATTCTATTTAAGTGAAAAAATCGAAACGAACTTAGCCTCAAATCTTGACGTGCAGGCTCCTATTGTGAAGAAGTACCCAGCCAAACTGTCGCTCACATCGTTCACATTCTTTTTTGGGCTAATCCAGTTCCTAGCTATAGCGGCTTTTGTGGAAAGGGACCCAAAGCACTGGCAAATCAAATCTGGAGAAGAGATCTTCACAATCTTATACGCCGTTAAGATCCAAACAAACATGCTTGTTTTTTAAATGCTAACTGTCTCGTATAAAAAGCGTGACTAAATACCTCTGTACTGGCTGCAGGGAATAATATCCTCAGGCATTGTTATATCCCTACAAACCTGGTGCATTCAGAAAGGAGGTCCCGTTTTTGTTGCCAGCTTCCAGCCAGTTCAAACAGTATTAGTTGCGGGCATGGCATTCCTAATTCTTGGAGATCAGTTATACTCTGGAGGGTAGGTGAAACTAAATTCACAGATTCGGAAGCACAAAGTAAAACTAATTTACACTACACCTGCATACATAACATTTCGAATTGTTTCCATGTTTGCAGAATCATTGGAGCTGTGCTCATCATGATTGGCCTTTATCTAGTCTTATGGGGTAAAACAGCAGAAACAAGATACCACAGCCAGAATACTGAAGAGACATTGACAAAACATTTACTTCAGGACGATACTAGGGATCACGAGTCCCCTAATGGAAAAGATATTCCATAATAATCTGAGCTGCCATTTGCACTTTGCAGTAACTCAGACAAGACCACGCATGTTTATAGGTTTAAAAAACAATAGTGTGATCTCTGAGAAAGAAACAGGACAACATCCAAACATTCTTTAAACCATGTATATCTTTACTAGATTTGCTCAAATTGAAAAGAGCGCCATACTTTGGCCCGAAACATTCGTAGAGGAGAAGAGAAGTGGTTTGCCTGAAATGGCATTTTATATTGTAATATTGTGTAAAGTAACAAGAAGAAGTTTTAGTAATTTCATTCCAAAAGCCTGGGATTCCCTCAGTAAATGAACAACTCTCCACAGACAAAACTTTCGGAGGAAGACTTTGCGACGTGGGTGACCATAATAGGTGAATTTGTTAACATGCTCACACTAGTTGAAGTGAAAATGCTCACTGGAGTTGGATAACATTTTGGATTTAGTATATGCTTCCAACACAACAGTTCCAACAAATCAATAGCCATAGTTCCTTACAGACGACAAATACAGGAAGGAAATTCGAAAATGTAGATTCACCAAAAATAAGCAAAACAGCAGGAAGCGGCTGTTAGATTAATAGATCTGTCTATTCTTACAAGCCCCAACTAAAATAGTTTGCATCAACTTCAAAATCTCGGTAAGCACTATCAGAAAACAAAGCCAAATAACAGACAAAACTTCCAACATTCATTAAAAACTTCAATTCAAATATGCCATAGACAACTAACTAAAGTGAAAAAGCACACGAAAACGGAAAAGATAATACAAATGCTAAACATGTGATTACGTGCCAACCAAATCTATCTCACGGTAACAATGTCATCGATCTTCAAGATCATACGAACGCACTCCGTAGCCAAAGCAATTGCACTTGTGCTCACCAGCAGCGGCTGCACAACATTCTCCTCCAAAATGTTGGTGATCTGTCCCTTCCTCACGTTGATACCAGCATTGATCTCGCCCTGTGCATGCCTATTCCTTAGCTCAGTGACAATAGCAATTGGGTTCAATCCAGCATTCTCAGCCAACGTGTACGGAATAACCTCAAGAGCCTCAGCAAATGCTTTTACACAGTACCCTTCCATCCCTTGAAGCACTTTAGCCCAGGTACCCAGTTGTCTTGACAGCTCAATCTCCGGCGCTCCACCACCAGCAATCAGAAACTTCTTGTTCACCAAACACCTCACCACACACAGAGCATCGTGCAAACTCCTCTCAGCTTCATCAAGCACCAACTGGTTCGAACCGCGGACGAGCACACTGTTTGTCCTTCCCATGTCCTTAATCCCCGTAATCTTCACAATCTTACCACCATCTCCCAACGGCACCTCCTCCACCAAATCAGCAAACCCCATCTTCTCAGCACGGAAGTGTTCAATATTCGAGATGGGCAAGCAATTCAAAGTCTTAGTAATAAACTCAATCTCATCCCTCTCAACATCCTTAATGACCAAAATCTTCGCCTTAGCCAAATAATGCAACGACAAGTCCGTCACAGCGTCCCTCAAAATACTCTTCTGAATCAGCAAAACGTTACATCCCGTACCCTTAATCTTCTTAATCATACCCAATATATAGTTCCTCTCCTCCTTCAAAATCCTATCCATCTGCGAATAGTCAGACACCACAATACTCTGCTCGATATCCGTCTTAGGCGGAGAAATTTGAAACTGTATAACCGCAATCTTAGCATTCTCGACCCTAGTCGGCCCGCCAGCGGCGTGACTAACTTTCTTATCGAAAATCAACCCCTTAATCATCTGCGTATCGTCAACCGTCCCACCCAACTTCTTCACAATCTTAATATCCTTCAAGTCAACCAAATCCGGCTTCTCCGGATCAACAACAGACAAAACAGCATCAACAGCCATAGGAGCCAACAAAGTCGAGTACTGCGAAACTACCTTCGAGTTCAAACTCGTGGAAGCCGACTTCACCAGCGAGTCACGATCAGATAGCTCAACCGGCACCGCCATCGCGGTCAGAATCTCCTCCGCCTTCACGGACGCCTTGTGGATCGCGTCGGAAACAATCGTCGGGTGGATCCCTGCCGTGAGGAGGTTCAGCGCGGCTTTGAGGAGTGCGCCGGCGATGACGACGACGGTGGTGGTGCCGTCTCCGGCGACGACGTCCTGCGATTTGGAGAGCTCGACGAGGAACTTGGCGGCGGGCTGGAGGACTTCCATTTTGTTGAGGATGGTAGCGCCGTCATTGGTGATGATGACTTCGCCGGAGGCGGTGGAGATCATCTTGTCCATGCCTTTGGGGCCGAGGGAGGTGCGGACGGCGTTGGCGACGGATTGGGCGGCGGCGATGTTGGCCATGCGGATGTCGTCTTTCCGCTTGTTGTCGACGAAGGTTTCGGTGGCTTTGGTGGTGGCCGCGGCCGCCCTGGATGCCGCCGTGGTGGCTGCCATTGTTCGGTGTGGTGGCGAGATCGGAAATCTAAAACCCTAGAGAGTGAAAGTGCTAGAGAGAGAGTGGTTTAGTGGATCTAAATTGTGGAGATATGAAATTTAAAATACCTTAATATGGTATATATATATATATATATATATATATATATATATAATATAAGCAAATCACATGGGAGTTGTTAAAACCTCCCGATTCCTATTTTTCGATTTCCTAAAATACACACAATTCACTTAGAGCGTGTTTGGTTTGATGGATTAGCTGTTAATCCAAACTGAAAATTTGTTAATCTGAAGTTTGGTTTGATGGATTAAAAATTCAGGCTTTTTATTAAATCTTGGATAGCCCGGTACTTTTGCCCCTTTATTCAAGTATTATAATCCCACCTTCCCCCCTGTTATTAACTAATACAAGGATTGACCAACCGGTGAAAACTCTAAAATACCCCTACTTTTATGCCCATATCATACGTTTTCAGAAGCGTACTATCAACATCCAAAATTCTCAAAAAAAAAGGGAGGGGAAAACGGGAGGGAAGAATTGGCAGAAACCCTAATAAGGTCAGGGGCGATTTCTTGTTCTTCATTTTTCGCAGAAACCCTAGATTAAGGTAATTGGGCGATTTTTCAATTCTTCTTCATTTTCTCTCTTAATTCATCGTCACGGCCCAGACTAACTACATTTTGTTTGAAATCATCCATAGGTGCAGTCGATTCGAGCTTCACAACAATTCGCAGGTATCTTTTTGTAACTTACTTTGGCAAGTTTTTATGCGTTTTTGGTGCAGTCGACTTTGTCGAAGTCGTGGGTTTGTGGGTACTTCGAAAAATAAGGCTTTTAGGGTTTAAAACAGAGCGGATCTGTTATTCTCGAGCGGCTCTTCTTCCAAATCGATGTGTTTGTTAGGATGTAAAAATAACCTAAATGGTTTGTGGGTTTGTAAAAGTTCTTGCAGTTTTCTGTATTTTTTGCAGTTTTCTTGCAGTTTTCTGTATTTCTTGCAGTATTCTGTAAATGGCTCTTCTTGTACAAAAAAATAATAAGAAGCCTCTGTATTTTTTTCATGGGTAATTCGAAAAATGTTACTACCTTTCGAAAGTTTTCTGCTATGAACAATGATCTTGCCTCATGGGTAATTCGGAACATATAAGGATTTCAGTGAGTTTTATGTATGGTTTTGACTGACTCAACCTTTGTTAAACTTGTGGCAGTGAAAAAATCATAAGTTGGTCTCCTGCCAAAGAGAAGGTACTGCCAAAGAGAAGCTTTGTGAAACTTGTGGCAGTTTTATGTATGTAATATGTATTATTATTAGGATGTAGTATTCCTTGAAACTGCCTGCCTATATGTTTTATGCCTGCCTATATGTTTGATGGTATTTGTGCAAGTTAAACTCGGTCATATTGTATGTTATTTATGTTCCAGATGGAGGAATGGAGGATAAAAATGATTTTAGTACGATTGCAGTTAATTCTTTTGAGAGCCCGTGTAGTTATGTTCATGATCATGATGCACAACCATGAAACAAATGTAAGGTCTAAGCGTCGTCGGGTAATTCGATACAGCATGTTGGATAAGATTGTTGATATTGATACTCACATGGAGAGAATGACTGATTTGAATGATGCATATTGCGTAGCGAATCTTAGGATGGATAGAAACTGTTTTATAAAGCTTTGTGGGCTCCTTAGGGAGGTGGGTGGGCTGAGAGATGAGAAGTTTGTGACGTTGCGCGAACAAGTAACTCTGTTCATCAAGATACTTGCACACCACGACACCAACCGTACTATTGGATTTAATTGGCATAGATCAGGACAAACCGTTAGTCGATACTTCAAGCGAACATTAGGTACCCTTATAAAGTGCAGTGAATTGTTGCTTGTGAAACCAAAGCCGATATCAGAGGACAACGGCAATTGCGAAGAGCCGTGGAAATATTTTAAGGTGATAATCTGTTCTATATTGATCATATTCTTGTTTGTACAATTATGTTGGTTGTTTGTTTGATCAATACATATATTAATGTGTATACTATCATTGAAGGGTTGCCTTGGAGCTTTGGATGGGACAATGATTGATGTCACCGCCCCAACGAGCGAACAACCAAAGTATAGGTCTCGCAAGGGTAGAGTGCAAGTGAATGTTCTTGGAGTGTGTGACATTGAGATGAGTTTTGTGTATTTGCTGTGTGGGTGGGAGGGATCCGCAGCTGATGGAAGGGTACTTAGGGATGCAATTTACCGACCTCCGCCTAATGGTTTAAGAGTTCCACAAGGTATAATATCTAACTTATTTTAATAGTGCTAGAACATATCTTGTCTACTATTTTCCATATATATTTTCTAATAGCTTATAATTACTAGGCTGCTATTACTTGGTGGATGCCGGTTATGCCAATTGCGATGGATTTTTGGCTCCGTATAGAGGACGACGTTATCACCTTAAGGAATGGGGCGAAGGGTGTGCCGTACCACAAGATAAGGAAGAAATGTTTAATATGAGGCACTCACGTGCACGGAGTGTAATTGAACGAGCGTTTGCAAAATTAAAAAATCGATGGAAGATACTGAAACGTGCTTCTTCTTACCCACTGAAGATACAGAATCGCTGTGTAATGGCAGGGGCGTTATTGAACAACTTCATAAAAGTGCAAATGCCTAACTATCCTTTTGAAGATTCTTCTGATAGTTCGAGCTCTGACGAGGATGACGATGCTCCGATAGATTACATTGAAGGCCTGCAGAGTACGCCGGTGTGGGGAAACTTTCGAGATGATATCGCGACAAAGATGTGGAATGACTGGAGAGCTTCGCGTCGCCGTTGAAATGCACTGGATAATGCATTTAGTTGTGTTGTGTTATTTAGATGAAGAAACAGTTTAATTTCTTTTTTCATTGTGTTATGATGTACTGTTTCCCTTATGTGGTTGCTATATTATGTTGTTTTCTTTAAGGGGTTGCTATATTATGTTGTTTTCTTTAAGGGGTTGCGATATTATGTTGTGGACTTGTTGATAATTGCTATATCATGTATTTTATATGATGTAGTGATGGCTGCTTCTAGTAGTACTGCGGTACCCGCGGAAGCTAAGATAACCAAGAATAGATACAAGTGGACTAAAGAGGAGGAGCTCGCTCTCATTGATGCTTTGAAGGATCTCAAGGGTAAGGGGATGAAGATCGACAATGCCTTCCGAGCTGGATACTTGCTGAAGTTAGAGGCTGCTATTAAGAAGGTCATCCCTTCATCAACTGTTCATGCTGATCCACAAGTGAGGTCAAAGATGACGGTCTGGAAGCGAACATACGGGCATCTCTACCTGATGTTTGATGTAACAGGACATGGTTCATGGCTATGCCCACTCACCAAAACCATCCAGTGCACATCCCAGGAATACTGGGATGACTATGTGAAGGTATAAAGCAATATATATGTTATTGGTTTCATAATAACTGGCCTATATTAATTCATATTAATTATTGGTACAAATGTATATATTTGTAAACCAAACTGTCTGTCAATATTCTGTCTGTCAAAGTGAATAGCCTATATTGATTTATATGCTGTCTGTCAAAGTGAATAGCCTATATTGAATTAATTATTGGTACAAATGTATATATTTGTAAACCAAACTGTCTGTCAATATGCTGTCTGTCAAAGTGAATAGCCTATATTGATTTATATGCTGTCTGTCAAAGTGAATAGCCTATAATGCCAAAGTGTATGTTGATTAAATTGCTTACCAGATTACCATATCTTAGTTTTAAATGCTGTCTGTCAGTTTTTTTTTTTACAAATTTTACAATGCTGGATATATTGAAATGCAACAGCACAGTTGGAAATATATGTTCTACATTGAGATCTCTGAATCAGTACTAGATATAAGTGATAGAAACATCAACAATTTGTATTGCTTGTATATATGAATGCTGAATATACAGAGGGGGGAATATATATGAATGCTGAATCATATATGAATGCTGAATATATATGAATGCTGAATATATCTGTAACTTTGTGTAACTTTTGTACTTGCAATTGACCGTAGGTACATCCATATATGGTGCAATACAAGGACAAGACATTCCCTTACTTTGACGATTGGGCCGAGATATTTGGAAAGGATAAAGCTACTGGTAAAGCTGCTGAGGACCTAACTGCTGCTATGGATGACCTGATCAATGAAAAGGACGATGAAGAGCCTACTCAGGGAGGGGTTTCTGGACACAACGCCAGTCCCCAATCAGGTCCTACTTATGTCGACCTCGACATGGATGAGGGGCATGGTGATAATGATGCTCCAGCATCATCAGGTCCATCTAAGAGTTCCTCAAAAATTCGTTTTAAGAAAATCAAGAAGGAGAAGGGCCAAAAACGTCGTAGGGAATCGCTTCCGGCAGAGGATAGTGCGCCACAAGTCCCTGGTTACGTTAATGAATTCATCAAGACGACTAATGACACAATTGATCGCATTGCTCAGATGTGCGTTGCACCTAAGGTAACCGAGGATCCTGCAACAACTCAACGGAAGTCTCTTTATGGTGTTGTAGCTGTAATGGAAGAATTTGATGAAGATCAGAAGATTGAAATAGTCCATAAGCTGGCACACTCTCCAGAGGATGCTGATGTTATTTTTGGCTTACCCGAAGCTGCACGTGTTAAGTACTTGAAGCACATAATGAAGAAGAGAGTTGAAAGGGTCTGAAGTTGTATTAATCTATTTTCTTTTCAAGTATTGGCAGAACATTTTTTCCCCTTTCAGTTTGTTTTGTTCATCTCTGTTATGATGGATCAATGTTAAATTAGATGTTGACTATTCCCTTTGATTTAGATGTTGAGCATTTGTTGTGGGTTTTTTTTACCATGATGTTGAGTATGTGTTATGACAAATGAGTTCGTTTTAGGCAGAATAGTACTGCTGTATCTGGTTGATCCATGCTCTCCTTTTAATAATGTTAGCTGGCTCCGGAAAAAATCCATTCTGATAGTTGTTCACAGAGTCTTTATTAGAGACCTGCTTTACTAGGTTGTAGAAGAGATGATTAACTGCAAACATTCTGTATGAATAGTCAACAGTATATCAATAAACTATCTATTGCCTTTTAGAGTGGAAATGGACTTGTGTAGTAATGATCCAATACTTTGTCTAAGCCCATAAGAATGAAGCATTCTTAGTTTGGTTGGCATAATTTTTCACTTGTTGTCATTATGAACAATTAATCATGATATATATATATATATATATATATATATATATATAAACAAGATATAAACATTATATATATATATATATATAAACAAGATATAAACAAATTATGAATAAATAGGTGGAGAAGCCACCGAAATTTGATTGAAAATTCCAGAAGGGATCAAAGGTTCAAATACATCAACTTCATAGCACAAACCTACTTGAAATTCCACATTGCATTCATATGAACTAGCGCAACAGGAAAAAGAATATGCCTGGAATTACAACAAGTAGAAGTAAAAAGACTATCATCCAAGCTAAGATACAACACATCACCGCCGCTCTAGTGACTACTCGATCATTAATCCCGTGCATACTAGGCTGTAGGACTAAGCCTAGTATCTGCCTAGAAAAATTAGGTTGACTGTCAGCCACAGTAGAGGAAGAGCTTGGGTCAAGGAAGGAAGTGTGGTTGTTGTGAATTGCCGGTCCAGGAGGTGATGCTGAAACTGATTCACTTGCATAAGTACTCTGATTGACGGTATTTGCGTGATTGTTTGTTGTGACAGGAAATCGGTTGACATGATTGTATCGTGGGAGGGTGAGCTGATCCGCCCAAATGAAAAAATCATCGTGTTTTACATTGAAGGGACAAATGTAGTAGTATCGGCCGGGGAACTTGGCGGTGTCACTGGCCCTACGAAAATGCATGGTTCCTCTACCGCACGAACAACGAACGACATGAGAGGGCATCATCTACAACACACGCATTTAAAATTAGACAAAACATAAACCAATTATCAATAGCCTTTTTCGGATTCAATATACATGTCTTCTACCAAAACAAATCTGTGAAACCAATGAACTAGAAGAACAACACAATCTGTCAAACCAACGAACCTGTAGAACAACACAATCTGTCATAAACCAATCTCTCATACACCGTCAGAACAACACAATTACTAAAACTAGTAGAACAATACACATCAAACGTAAAATTTCGCAGCTAATAACACATATGAGATCGATTTGAAGCGAGAAAAATCGTCACCACCATAGTCATTACTTTCCAGTTTCTATTTCAAATGAACAAAACAAAACCTAACACACAGTTAAAACACGAAGGCAAGTGCATTGAAATATACTTGTGAAAAGAACTTGAAAAAAAAAAAAAAAACGTAAGTCGATTATTCATCATACCGCTAATTCGGGGATTGCTCATAAATTAAGAAATGAGATCAAGATAAAATGTGACAAACGCAATCAGATTACCAACTTTCTTAATATCACGAACCATGATTACCAATTTTCCTTTCTCAACTGCAAATATAGTAAACTTTGTAAAGAATTGATTAGTACAATTATCCAACGGAATCTATTACTACAATAAAGGAGAGCGTTTTCCTCTCACAAAGTGGCAGTTTTTAAAAGACTTTTACCTACTTTAACCTTTGACAATTTGACTAATTTCATAAATATGTTTTGTGCTAAGGGTAAATATGACAAATTCACATAAAAGTTGGTAGTTGTTGGACCAATTGGACCAAAACTGCCCAACTTTCTCAACTACACGAAAGTTTATTAAAAAATCTGAGAATTAATTCAAATTTTGAAATGTAACTACCCTTGAATATCTCTATTATATAAGAAGAAGTCCATCGGTCCCTCCTTGAAGTGTAAGTGGTTATCCAACTCAATGAGGAGCAAGAAAGGCAAAGTCGTTATAGCAAAGGTAGTAGGAGCCTCTAGGTCAGCATGTCCATAACGTAGCTAAAAATACGAGTAAGATCATTAGTAGCTTCTGCTTTTCTTGTTATCCAAATGGTCCACGAGATAGCACAACTTTAGATGTAGCTATCTCATCTTGAGTTATAGGATTCGCGAGTTGCTTGCTTTCGCGTTAGCCGAATTGACATTTGGTTCTCTCATCTATCTTATATTGTATTGTATTGACGCAGAACATTTGATGAATGCTTCTAATTGTAGTTATCTCAATCTCCAAGAAAAATGTCATGTGGTATTGTGTCCTGTAAAAATAGTTAGTTCGACATAAAAATGGAGTCTGTTTCCACAATCAAATACCGAATGTGATGGTTTGTACAAGAAATATGTCATCTTAAAGTGCACATAATCCACAGAACGATTCGCACCGAGGTGTTGGTCGACGATAGAGGATGTCGAGATGACCTCACAAATAGGATTTTATTGAAATAAGATTGGATTTTAAAAATTATAGTCACATAGATTCTCCAATTTTATAATGGGCCTAGATTCGCACAATCGAAGCCCAAAAACACTTCATCACTGCCAAACTCCACTGAACCGCATTTTTTCTTCTGTGCCCTAGACCACTTTTTCACCGCCATTACAGGTAAATTCTGCTGTTAAAGTTTGTTTTCTTCTTCAAATTCAGTATTAAACGTGTTATATTTCATTTAATCTTTTTTTTTCCCTTTTAAAATGCACCGTAGCGTTGATATTTTGATAATATTAATACAAATTTTGAAAACTATATACGTCGGGAAGGATTCGAATTACAAACAATGGTGTGTTTTAGGATTCGGATTACATGTATATAGGTAACGCTTTACGAGTGGTGGTAGAAAATTTTAACGAAAATAATTTGCTCGTTCGAATTCGATTAGGAATGGTTATGTTTATTACCTACTTATGAAAATGGTAATGTTGATGGATGGTCAGGGAACTCGGTAGTCGCTCCATAGAATAGAAGAATGCAAACTTAAGCGCTTAAGCTATCCGTACATACATATTCGTAGGCCCTTTTTTTGGTCTGTAATAAATCTGTCCGAAGAGTTTATGTGAGTTGTTCATGTATGAGAGAAATTGCATGAAAGTAGTTGGAAGTTAATCGATATTGAGGATTAGAACCTCTCACAGATCGTAGAGATTTCTGCATGATCTAAGTGTCAAAATCCTATACTTTCATGAACAATTTAAGTAGAGATTAAATTGAGTACTAAAGTGTGTATGCACAATCGTCTGGAATGTGATTGAGGTATGTATCTAAAAGAACCTGCAATCCTTGAAGCAGGTGGTTGTAGATTTGCCGATTGATAGAGAAGTGTGAATCTTGATAAAGAAATCAAGGAGGATGAACAAGAAGGAGGTGTTCAAATTGGCCAAGGGCTTTCGCGGGAGAGCAAAGAACTGCATAAGGATTGCGAGGGAGAGAGTGGAGAAGGCTCTTCAGTATTCCTACAGAGACCGACGGAACAAGAAGCGTGACATGCGTTCCCTTTGGATTCAGCGGATCAACGCTGGCACTCGACAGCATGGGGTAAGCCCCTTTCTCTGTTTTTGTTATTGTATCTATACTCGTGTATTTGATTGTTTTCTTGCCCTCTGAAAAAATAACGATAGTGAAGTGTTTGAGAACTTGTTCGTTGTAAAAGCTCATAACGTTCCCTGTTTAGATTTGAGGTTCTAGAATTAGGGTGATGGAGGGGTTGATGGATTTATGATTTTATATCAAGAACTGTTTTTTGAGCATTCCGGAATGTGCTAGATGAGTGAGGCAATTCATGGACTAGAAAAATAAAATGGTGTATAAATGTGATTGTAAGGAAAAGAAACGGGGTAACTCGTTCGATCTAAAGTTAGGCCTGTACTAACGTGTTTTTCAGTGTTGCAAGATTCTTTTCATTTGGTTGTGTTTTGAATTGATTTTCGTGTTTTCTGCATTGCAGGTGAACTATGGAAACTTCATGCATGGACTTATGAAGGAAAATATTCAGCTGAACAGGAAAGTCTTATCCGAGATATCTATGTATGAGCCATACAGCTTCAAGGCACTTGTAGACGTCTCACGCAGTGCCTTCCCCGGAAACAAGGCTGCCGTGGCTCCCAAGAAAGAGGGTCTTGCAATTCTGATCTAAATTGTCCCTTTTGTGTTGTGACATTGGTACTGTTTGCCTTCTGTCTCTTTCTTCAATTTGGGCTATCTAGTGTAATAGCTAACCGTAACACATGTTATGTGTACATGTGACATAAATCCAGTGAAAATAGATAAATCATCTCGTGTAAGTCTTCTTGCATGAGTTTTGGTATCGAGCATATTGCGTATTTATTATATCATATACCTGTGAAGTTTGTTCTAATTATTGAAATCTCGTTGAAATATTTTTAGTAATTTCATGGATACTTTTGGTAAAACACTATGAATTAAAATTTGAATTGTTACAGACATAACAAAAAAGTTGCAGATAGGTTTTCTATGTCAAATTTTATGTGCTTTTTCTACATTTCTTCAAGTTTTGAGCTAATTAGATTAGAGTGATGTAGTTATCCCATTGATTAATCCATTCACTTGTCTCCTTAGGCTATGCTTGATGTGTATGCACTGTATGCAATAAAAGCTTGAATAAAATAGAGAAGCAGCGAAGAAAAACACCACTTGAAACTAGCTAAACTTAAGCTCTAAGATATAGTTACACAATTGCCCTCTCTTGCTAGGAATGAACACATCCAACGTAGAAGAACACCGCAAAACTTAATGGCGTAAAATCTTGAGAGCTTTCACTAATGTACCTTTTAACCTACCTACATCAATTGTGACATTCTGATTATTCAGGTAAATCGGCTTCATAGTATCCCATCCTTTTCTATGGAAGTACATAGGATCTTTTAGAACCTGATGGTCTGAAGGATACTGTCGACTCAAAGAACTCTCTTTCACTGTTATCTGATAATCCAAGTACCTTATGTTCATACCAGAAGCAGGGTTTCCAAAATCAAGTCTTGCATATCCATCAAGTGCTCCAAATGGAACTATCTGAATCAGAACGGCGTTGTCAGGTAGAAAAACCATGTTTGTTAATCCGGCTCCATGGGTTCCCATCAAAACGTCGCAAGAATTCACGTCTTGTGCGAATTTGGATATGTTCGTGGACAATCTCGCCTCTGCCAAGAGCACCTCGAATCCTAGTTTTCTCGCAACTCGCGACACCTCGACCTCGTTTGTCAAGGTTCGTGTTCTTTGTCTCGTTATGATCATGAGGCGAGGACGTTTCCTGTCTCTCTTTCTTGGTTTGATAGCCTCTTTTCTCTCGAGGGCATACGTTTGTCGAAGGAGATGCCTGAAATTTTGCATTGACGGTCTGGTTTGATATTCTGATTCTGATTGGTCAATGATGAGTTCCTTGTGAAATCTTAGACCAGCAACCAACTTTTGGTAGCAATGAACTTGTGTTTTTTCGCTGTCAATATCTAATATTTCGTGTCTCGTCAACCTGTTGAGAATTGCGCGGTACTTTCCTACCCACCATGGCTTATAATCACTAGCAAGAAAATGTGCATCTCTTTTGAAGTTGAAGGAAGTTGAGTACAAAGGGAATAGAAGATCAGCAAAGTCATGAAAATGGTTTCCTGAATATCCCTCTAGTGAGAACAGAAGGGCTGGAAAGCTATGGTTTTGAGAACATTTTGGAATTTTATCGCCTTCATCGTTACTCTCGACTAGTTTTACTGTCCAGTGCTTCACATTTGAAATACCCTTTCTGGGATAAGGTTGGATACTCCAAGAATTCGACAAATTTTGACTTCTTTCATGAGGTGTTACAACAAATATTGTTGTGGAATTGGCCTGAACCCTGATGTCCCCTTCAATATCGCAATAATCGGCGTTTGACTTTAAGATTCGGCACAATGGCGTGATCTTCTTCTCTACTTCTGGGAAATGAAGATTAAAGAGTCGGATTTCCAAAATAATCGTAAAAAGGTGTTGTTGCACCAAGAAATCACGAAGGAGAACCAGATGAGCTTATTACCTGAAGATTTGGAGATCCTTGTTGTGTCATTTGCCAGGTGCATATCTTCAGCAGCATTGATGGATAGTTGAAGATTTGTAGCACCGTCACCATCTGCAATTAAGACCAAGAATCCTGGATTAGTCAAAATTTCATGCTTCTCGGTGTTATTAAAATGTTTGATTTGTTACCTGTTGGCTTGGAGTTTTCAGTTGTTTCGTTAGTACTTGCAAACATGTCTTGAACAGCATTGATAGATAACTCCAAATGGATAGCCTCACCAACTGCAGCAAAGAAGTCGATTTTGAAATAACGTTAATATAAAGGAATGGAAGCATACACCAAAATCGAAACTTTAGTCCTAGGGTGAAAGTCGATTTTCTCGTAGCATGCATATGTCGATATTACAAGCATGAAAGACGACTTACTAACTGATAATGGATGCAAGTGGGGCTTGAAAGTTGAGCAAATGCTCAATGCCATGATCAAACTCAAAATGAGTGCACACCAACCGAATTTCTTACGTTCATATCGACTGAAACTTTTGGCCAAAATTGGATCATACATCTTTGCTTGCAAATGAAGTGTTGCTTCTAATTATTTTTGATAGCCCAAAAGTGTGCTAAAAGTGGTTTCACTTTACTTAGAATTGTAGCACAATCGTGCTTATTATCGAGAGTGAAATAGTGTGATAGCTAACAACATTTGGCACTTTGTACGTTGTAATGATCTCATTTGATTGTTTTAGTGAAGTCTCTAATGATTTTATTAATGTGAGAGGTGAAGATGACTTTTATTCATGGTTGTTGAAAATAATCATTTTTTGGGGCGGTAGTGGTTGTTAATTTGATACTATAATTGGTTGAAAAGGCAATTTCAACTAAAGGCATTACATAATTAGGATAAGTAAATAGTTCTAAGTAATATATATTCATATCATATACTTTGCCGTAGTAATTTGTTTATATCGTATTGAAAACTGGAGTGACAAATATATGTAACGGTTTTTATTTTAAAGGTTTGGTAATTTCTCAGAGTGGAATAACATAATAATTTGATTTTGGCTAATGAAGCTATGTATAACGGTTTTTATTTATAGGTTTCTTCTATTTCATGCTTCTAATTATTATTTATCAGCTATGATAACGGGACCTTTAGAGCATGAAATAGAAGAAACCTAAAAGTAGAAAAAAGAAAAAGATAATAATGATAATAATTGGCCCATGCCATTTCTTGCGTGATTCTCCTAATTTTGTTTTTACTACACAAATGAAAATTCCCGAAATTGATAAATGAACTACTTCTTGTCGGTAAACAAGTGGTGGAGGTAAGCAACACGCAAATAGTAGCATTCAAAATCTTAATCAAACTAATTACTAATTAATTAAAATTATAACTTCACCATTGCAATACATGGGGCGCACTTCATTTTGTGACAAAACCAATATTATATTACTACATATATTATCGACTATAAATTTGTATATTTTGGACTGTCAAAGGAACTAAAACGTGGTAACATATCGTTATTTGGGCAGGCCATTGAATTGTTTGTCTTAAACTAATAAACTGTACGTCATCATAAAATCTTGTCTTTGTATCAGTAATTTTTAAATTAATTATATTTTGCACATTTCTGGAAGATCATACATATAATCATATCATTAATACTACCATTTATGACTTCTTTCTGATAGCTACTTAGCTAGTGATCCTGCAATCATTCATAAATTAAATTCTTAGCTCGTTTTATATAACATCAAACAATTATAAACACAATAAGCTTACATAAACCTTATAATGCGAAGTAAACTAATAATCCATTTCAACACCTATTTTATCATGAAATCCTTTCTAATTAAACGAGTTTGTAATTGAATTGGTTCGTGATATATAAAGTAAAACAATAAAAAACACAAGCCTTACTTAGGCCTGATTCAAATCACTATTCCTTAGAATTAGATAAAAGTAGATGAAAAGAAGAAACGTAGGAGGTTAAAAGGGAAAAGAAGTTTATTAAAAAAAGTGTTGCTTGTGACCTGCTCTAATGAAGAAATAGTTGATGGGGCACATGTAGTGAGTATGAGGCATTGACTATTTGAGAGAGTTGGTTTAACTGAAAAGGGACATCTAAACCAATATTTTGTCTCCAAGCTACTACAAATTTATCTTTTGCACGATCTATTTGTTACCAACATCTTTTGATACAACACAAAAAATCTCAATTCCAATGATGGCTAATAATGCACCCGATACTTAAATTTATTTATTTTTACTAAGATTTCATCATTGTTTAGCTATGATGTGCGGATACATTTAAAAGGCATTCGTATTCCCGATTAGACGAGGATAAGTCTATGTACGTTTTGAAGGCGCCACGTGGCACATCCACATAAGAAAATAGTAATAAAAAAAATGTACCGAATACACTTTCAGGGCATATCCATCATGTATCTTTAACAAAATATGGCGTATAAACGTATTTATTATAAGTATTAAAATTACAACTTATGTGAAACAATAATAGATGTATCGATTTTATGGCTCTTCACTTTCTCATTCAACACTCAACAAAGACAAGAAAAAAAAAATGAAACCTCTAGCTTGTTGAACTGTGAAAGTATTTAATATTATTATTGAACATGATTGGTAAATTGGTATTTAGAGTTTATGTGAAAATGTGGGTCTTTTATGTTTATTTTCTTAATGTTTTTGAATTGTCTTGTGTGTGAGCACCAAGATGAAAAACAATTCTTACAAATACTGCAAACAACAATACAAGATCCACGCTGAGGCATCTCAAGGCGGGCACCTACTGTCGATATTACTCAGTTCGATAAGGAGTTGGATCATATCATTGCCGAAAGGATCGTCAAGAGGCGAGGCGTGAAGCCTTGTAAGGAATCCTTGGTCCATTGGAAGGGACAACCGGTGATCGAGGCAAGTTGAAAAATCAAAGATGAGTTGTGGCAATTCCAGGATCAAATTGAGGCATTCTGGGCATCCCATGCATTGGGGATATCGCCTACTTCGTGAGAGAGAAAATCACAAGCGTCAACACCTCCGCCTGATTTGGCGCCCAGGCGCCCAAGTAATCCGTATGACAACGCACCGCGCCAACCACCGCCCGACACATGAGTTGGCTGATCCAACACTTGGAGCTTCATGACCAGTAAGCATTTTCCTCTTTCTGACACTATTATGAACAAGACATCTGACACTATTATGAACAAGGCATAGTCAAGAGCCTTCCTTGTATATTTTACTAGTAAAGCTCTTAGAATCTGGCTATGATTGACAATTATTATTTTATTACAAGAAGAGTGTAGAAGTCTTATGAGGTCTGATCAAAACGATCTAGCATGTCCATTTGAGGTTGCCCACTTGTATAAATACCACTCACTTCTAACTTTTTCAAACATCGGGGAAAGTCCTTTAAGTTCACTTTATAGCTTCGAGTGCTCTCTTGTCTCTTTCTCACAATAATTTATAGAGATGACTGTTGGGACCGAAATCGTAACCCAAGAGCGTTCATGTCAAATCATCAAGAATAAACACATAAGCCAAATAATTGGATTGCGGAAGCGTACCTTACACCGTATGATTAATTATTTGCGAAGCGTCGTGTGGTTGGTCTTCCAAATCAGCACGAACCTCTTGAGAGTTCCTTTAGTTCTCTCTAGATCTAACTATCGATGGGATGTAGTATAGAAAGTGACTCGTGTGATTTGGGGACCATGACCACCTTTAAATATTAGGTCACCAAAACCCTGGTGCCCTGATTCCGTAACTTGGGCTTCGGCCCATCATCGTAAGCACAAGTTACAACAGTCTCTACCCATTAAAGGCCCACACCCTATTAGATACATTAAGCCCATAATTTAACCGAACTTTAGATCACTTTTATAGGGCTTATTATTAATGACATTTCGTATCACATAATTATTTACATATAAGCCCAACGTTGGATTAACGATCCAACATTATTGGATAAAAGATCCAACAATCTCCCAGTTGGGCTATATGTGAACTTCATAATTATGTTAAACCGAATTGAGCTCATTTACTGTCATTACTGAATGTATCTACAACCAATCCCGTCCATCAATCATACCAACATAGGATCGAAGGAGTCTTTGTCACATTTATCGTGACTCGACCTATCAACGGTCACGTATGCCAATACAACTGAATGACATAGATCATGATGTGGATGCGTAGCATGAAAACTTCATGTAACGTGACCATAACATGTCTGTTTCCAACTAGTCCTCCCTTAAACCTTAGTGAGATCAAACCTCAAACTGAAATCAGAGTATAACTTACTTGAAACTTTATTTCTGCAGAAACAACCTTAAAGTCCTTAAACTGGACTAACCGAAATCCAGTCTTTTTAATATTGCAATCCAGTCCTATAAGTTGCAACATGGCCCCTGCTAATTGCAACTCAAATTTGGGATTTTTTTGGAATTACTACCAGCTCTTATAAATTGCAAAACGACCCCTGCCAATTGCAATTTCAGCTTAAATCTTTTCTAGAATTGGAACAAAGTCTAGTTATATTGCAATTCCAGTCTTTACATCTTGCAAATTGCAAATCAGCCCTTATATGTTGTAGAAAAGTTTCTAATTACTACAAAATAGCCCTAAAAAATTCCAAGGAAACACTAGATCAACGTCGCTGCTACCACTAGTCATAACACACTACAAATTGTAAAATTATTCACATTTAAAACCCTAGATCTAAACTATTGGTTGGATCAGAATCAAGCAATGACAAATTGAATCTTATGTAAAACAGTTAAAGAAATATAATTAAAGAAAATTGTTAAGAAAAAAAAAGGAGAATCAAACCTTGATTGAAACTCACTTGGAGTTGCAAAGGTAGGCCGCGTACTAGAGAAAAGAAGAAAGAGTGATTTGATTAATTGATTTTCAGCTTTGTTGTAATTTTTTTTGTGGTTTATAACATAGCAAAATTAAGTTTTTAGGAGTTGATTTTATAATTATTATGTTTTAAACCACAATAGTTTTGATAGTATATAATAGAACTTAGAAGTTTCGGACACATATAACAAATGCGTCTGTGTCCTAATATTTTTTTTAAAATAAAAGTTAAGGACACACCACGTGGCATATCAGACACGTATCAGAGTCGTGTTCGAGGCGTATCCGTGTCCCCGCGTGTCCGACACAATATTTTTTCAAACTTTGAAGTATCCATGTAACATAGTCCTAGAGCAACTAAGAATATATTTCTTGGTTATCCTCGTGGGACTAAATGTTATCTCCTGCTTGATACTTCTACTAATCATGTGTATATCAAGAGATGTCATGTTTCATGAAAAGATATTCTCCTATAAAGATCAAACTCTATCTGTCTCTCATCAGACTAAGGTTCAACATAATGTTCCTAACTCCTTTATCTCAGTACAAACTCTAGTACTGCAGGTTGTACCACCTGTAGATCATCAGATTCCTTCAGTCCATGAGTATGACACTGAAGAGTCATGGAACCTACCTCTCACTCCTGAGATACAACACAATTTTGAAATACAAAGTTTTGCTATAAATAAGTCTTCTACTTAGAGTGATAATACTCTTATGTCTTATGATGTGTAACTACCACCTGTTGCACCAGCTATCACTAATCCTTTCCTTTTCTTCCCACTAACACCACTGTCAGAAGATCAACTAGATCTGCAGCACCATCAGTTTACTTGAATCTTTATGATTACTCTTTACCAGGCTCACATCATAAAGCAAACTCCACTTATACTAACTCCATTAAGTACCCCATATCTCCATATTTATCTACTGACAGACTTAATGATAATTATAAAACTTTCACAACAACTATTTCTCAGGATATTGAACCAAAGAACTACACCCAAGCCAAGCTTTAGCCACAATGGCAGGATGCCATGAGAACTGAGCTTAATACTATAGAGAAAACTAATACATGGATTCTAACTGATCTCCCTGAAGGACAACATTGCATTGGCTGCAAATGGGTGTACAAGATCAAGCACAAATTTGATGGAACAATTGAGTATATAAGGCCAGGCTTGTTGCTAAAGGATACACACAAGAGGAGGGACTAGACTACTTTGATACTTTCTCTCCAATTGCCAAATTAACAACAGTGACAGTCCTTCTTGCTATAGCAGCTGCAAAGAACTGGTTTCTCCACCAGCTTGATGTGAATAATGCATTTCTTCATAGATATTTGGATGAGCAAATCTACATGAAACCCCCCACCGGGCTATTGCAAATCCATTGACTCCAGAGTCTGTCTCCTTAAGAAGGTTCTCTATGGGTTAAAACAAGCATCTCGTTGGTGGTACAACAATCTCACACAATGTCTTACTGCTTATGGTTTTACTCAATCTATTTCTGACTCCTCTTTATTCATCAAAGCAACTTCTACTTCTTTTAGTGCATTGTGTATATATGTGGATGATATTATCCTAACAGGAAATAACTTTACTAAGATTACTGATATAAAGCAACACCTAGATGAGCAGTTTACTATCAAGGATCTTGGTACATTGAAGTACATTCTAGGTACTGAAGTTGCCCACAGTCAACAAGGCATCAACTTATGCCAGAGGAAGTATGCTTTAGGCATTCTAACTGAAACAGGTTACTTGGGCCAAGCTCACTGCTAAAGATTCTCCTCCACTCCAAGATCCATCTTTCTATAGTGAGGAGATTATTATACCTCACAATTTTAAGACCATATTTGTGTTACAACATCCAATGCTTAACACAACACATATCAGCACCAACTGGATTTCATCTATTTGGATCTCATAGAGTGATAAGTCATGTCTAGTAAAGGAATCCTCTTAACCTCAAACTCACATTAAGGCATTTTGTGGTAGTGATTGGGTTGGCTATCAAGATACAAGAAGGAGCATCGCAAGATATGCTATTTACTTGGGAGATTCTCTGGTTTCTTGGAAGGCAAAGAAGCGACCTATTGTGAGGTTTTGCGACTTACTCAACTGCTTAAAGATCTTCACATCAAACAAATAAGGACTTCTCTCATCTTTACAGACAACAAAAGTGCTTTCAACATTGCAATCAATCCAGTGCATCATGATAGCACCAAGCATATTCGATTGATTGCTTCTTTGTTAGGAAAAAGGTGCACCAAGGGCTACTAAAGATGGTTCACATCCCTAACACTCATGACTCAACAGATTGCACATATTCTCACAAAACCACTTCCTCTGCAACCATTCTCTCTATCAATGTCCAAGATGGGCATTGTTGACTTACATGCCTCTCTTGCGGGGTATCAGAAATCTAATCCATCCTATTAGTTAGTAATTAATTTAATTCAATTTTAATCAAAATTTTCCTTTTTAGGCAGCTATTCGTTGACCGTTATAACGGAGTTTCCTCTTCAAGAAAGTTTCGATCGTTGGAGCTATTATCCGTTTTGTATAAATAGAGCTAAGATAGTTGTACTCACTTAACTTTTCTTTTCACAAATTCTGTAATGTTGAGCATGAGGCGATTCTCTCACAAACGAACAATGTTCAATTCCAAATTCGCTTCAATAAAATATCTTAGTTAATTTTGATTCGGTTTTGATCTTGATGAAGAATGCGATGAATATGATGTACGAATTGTTGAAACCTCGGTTCGATTTGATAAATTCACAGTGTGAAGTGCTTTTTTTGCCATTAATCGGTCTTTCAACTTGCGTGGCTGCCAAATCACCATTGGCTCTGGTTGGGGGTTTTTTTTTTTTTTATACATAGTTAATTCAGTTTTCTATTGTTACTACTCCTATTTTTAGCTATGTTTAGGCAGCAAAGAATACTATATATATATATATATATGTGGATTTGTTAGAGTCTTAATTTGTGAAAGGACATGTCTCCTTAAATATCTCTAACAGTCTTGGGGTTTGAATCTTAAATTGATTTTCAAAGCATATCTTGTTGTTGTTGTTGTTGTTTTAACAACGATGGTAATGATACAAAGTACTAACTATTGTTATGGGCTTTTGATAATATCTAGGTGATCCTTTATTGTAGTCGATACAAAGGAGATCGATGGAGATAGAGGAGAGCTCAAAGTGGCTAATCAGTGACACTCATCAAGACTTCATCAGTGCATTGCTAGACTCTCTTCTTGAGCGCATTCTTTCGTTTATGCCCACTCATGACGCCATTAAGACCGTCCTTCTTTGCAGATTCGACAATCTATGGCGTTCCATTTTGGTGTTGGACTTCAATGCATGCCTTTATCATCAATGCTTGACTAAGGAGGAGGAGAATGGCGACGACAGTGACAATGATTCCGATGTTTTTGAGCTACCTTCCGACCCCCGTATCCCCGAAGCAATTAAATTTACTAGTAGTCTTTATCGTGTTTCTGATCTTCATGACGTCGGAACACTCGATAAATTAGCCCTCCGCCTTTATTTTGTAATATGTCATTCGCACAGAAACCGTGACACGACAGTGCATGATCATGCACAGTCGGAGTGGGAGAAGGCTACGTCGCGCCTCATTGATAAGTTGGTTGCTTATGTTATGAACAGAAATGTTAAGGTTTTGGATCTCAACTTTAGGGGTTGTAGCGTTTGTCCACGGGAACTTTATGCATTGCCTAATGATGTTTTCAGGAGGAGTAATTACTTAACCGATATGAGGTTGATTGGCTGTAACATCGAACCATGCAGAGACATAAGTTTGAACGCGCTTAGGGTGTTACTGCTAGATAATGTTCTCTTGAGTGACGAAGTAATGGAAAAGATCGTACTTGGCTCCCCGTTTCTGGAAGACTTATCCTTGGTTAATTGTTATGGATTGAGAAAGTTGTATTGTAGGAGCCCCAACTTCAAAAGATGGCCAATTATATTCGTTGCTTAAAACATAATGCATAAGAGCTAGTAGCCGAAAAAACTACGCTTGATAAACGTGAGGAAAAAAGGAAAAAATACCATGTAGGTAACTATTGGAGATAATATATAAATATTAAATGTCTACCCTTTCTAACAGCTTAAGCTTTTAGATGAGATGACAATTCAATATGGTATCAGAGCTCAGGCCAAGGAAGAGGTCTTGGGTTCGAATTCCACTGCCACCCGATAATCAAAAAAGTGACACGTGACAAGCGTAACAAAAGATTTACAGCCTGCACGTGAGGGGGCGTGTTGAAGATAATATATAAATATTAAATGCCTACCCTCTCTAACAGCTTAAGCTTTTAGATGAGATGGAAATTCAATAGTAACTTGATAAAATTAGAGAGCAAAGTAGGTGAGACATGATGAGTTTTACGACGAGAGGCACATCACTGCCTGTGAAGAGGCTCTAGGAAACTCAGATAACTCTTGCACGAGTTCCTGCACTTGACACGAAGGAACGTAACGCTCATCTTTTCCGCTTCCACCATTGCACCAAGTATTCAGTTCATGATATTCTGCCCCGCTTTCTAATGACCTGATCAACAAGATTTGGTCCACTTGTTGTCGTACTATAAAACCGTGTGGGTTAGCATCTGTCATGTTGTCCCTCAACTGGAGTCTTCGGGTGCGCTCGCGATATGGCTTCAGTTGCCTCACATAGAACACCAAAAAATCTTTAGTTTGAGGCCCAAACAATAAGACATAGTGTGCATTCACCACTCAATCATGAAGTGTCCCTCGTAGCTTCGCATAAGTCCTTTGTGAATTGTGCGCGGAGTCTTTTACTGATGTTGGTCCAATTTTACCATGACTTGGTCTCGTTTGTTGAACTCAACAGCACACTTCCTTAAATCGGCATACTTTTTCATCTTATTGGTAGCTTGGTCCAATGATGCTCGAGTCAAGTACGATTGATCTTCTGGAAGGATCTTGGCAAAGGTTTATAGAGGGTTTTTACCTGGATACCCAGAGGTTACAATTTGACGAGTTGTTGATTGCCCTTCGATTTTGCGTTTGAACAACATGCTCGCCATTAACTCATCAACTTATATGTGATACGAGAATTGGCCAGCATCAATCAATTCTTACCAATCTTTCTCATTATAAGCACTCGTGTAGTGCCGAATATAGAGCTCCAATAGTGCATTCACCCGCTCAGTTTTCCATTCGTTTGCAATGAAAGCTAGCGGAAAATGTAAGTTAGAACCCAAAAGCCTGAATAATTCAGAGCAAACCTTACTCGAAAAGTTGAGCATGAACAACTTGGTCGTCTCGTCTCTAAACTTGTAAAGAAAACAAAACTTCAAAATACACTAAATTCAAATGTTTGATGTCGATGAAATGAACACCAAGGAGAGGTAGTTATGAAGATCATAATATAACATATACTTATTGCATTTCAAATTTAAGAAGAAGAAAAAAAAAAGTTACATAAAAAGTTAAATTATCAAAGAGTTTGTTTCATTTGTTCATCAACTTCAACGTCCTAAAGCTTTGAGAGCATCAACTAATGTACCTCTAAACCTCTCAACATCAACCGTGACATTTTGATTGTTCAAGTAAATCTCCGCAAAACCATTCCATCCTTTCCTATGATAGTACAATGGATCTCGAAAAACTCGATGATCCAACGGATACTGTCGAATCAGCGAGCTCTCGTTCCTCGTTATCTTATACTCCAAGTAGCTTAGGTTCATACGTTTCGTAGGCCAATTGTAGTCGAGAGCTGCGTAAGGATCAATGTCTCCCAACGGAACTATCTGGATCACGAGAGCCATGTCGGGGAGAAAAAGCATGTTGGTTAGCCCCGCCCCGTGTACTCCCAACAACACGTCGCATGAATTCACTTCCTGCACAAAGCTTGTCAAGTTCGTGGGTAATGCCTCGTGTGGCACGACCACCTCGAATCCTACTTCCTTTGCAGCCTGCGACACCTCGTCTTCGTTTGTCAGGACTCGTGTTCTTCTCCTCGGCATGATCATAAGACGAGGAGGTTCTTTTGTTATTACAACACTTGCTCTTTTGAGGCCGAACGCTTGTCGTACAATAGGCCTAAATTTCTTCATGGATGGTGCGGCTGGATATCCTGAATCCGATGGATCGATGAAAAATTCCATGTAGTAGTTTAAGCCCGCGATCAATTTTTTGTAGCAATGAACTTGGTTTGGCTCCTCGTCGATGTTTACTAGGTCGCTTCTCGTTAGCAGTCTAGCAACTCCTCCAAATTTCGACATCCACTCTGGACTATAATCCGTCACGAGGAATTCTACGTCTTTACTGAAACGATGGGAGGTCGAGTACAACGGGTACAAAATATCAGCCAAGTCATGGAAATGGTTCCCTGAATATCCACCAGTTGAGAACAAAATGGCTGGAAAGCTGTGATTTTTTGTACATTGTGGAACTAATTCACCGTTTTCCTCGTTACGTGCGATTGCTTTTACTGTCCAGTTCTTGACATTTGGCAAGAGTCGTCTCGCGTAAGGCTGCATGATCCAAGAATTCGTCGAATTTGGGGTGTTCTCGTGTAGATCTGTGACGACAAATATAGTGGAGGAGCTGACTTGAATCCTAACGTCGCCTTCCATATCGCAATAATCTGTGTAGTTATTTAGGATTCTGCATAATGGCTCTACTGTGTTGTTCACTCCTGGTAAATAAAGAACAAAAATCAGGTTACAATAACGAACGTTTCTATACATCGTGAGACGCCAATGAGACTAGACTTTATTCGTGTAAGATTTAGTACCTGATGGTTTGGAGATCAAAGTTGTGTTATTGATGGATGGATGCAGATCTGTAGATTCATTACCAACTGCAATCAAGATCCAAGATTAAGAACATAGGATTAATTATAGTCCAAAAAATGGTTATGGTTTGTGTTATTACAATGTTGATTTTTGGTACCTGTTGGCGGATCAGTTGTTTGATTAGTACTTGCAAGCATGTCATAAACAACATTGTTTGATAGCTGCAAATTGACAAACTCACCAACTGCACCAAAGGGCCAAGATTAATTAGAAATAATAGTATAATTTGTTCAAATTTTACATAAATTATTAGAGAAAAAAAGTTCTATTATTAGAAGATCTTCTACATGGAAAAGCTATGTTTTCGATAATTATGATCGAGCACATTCGAGCAAATAGAAATAATACCAGCGATCAAAATTTCTACATATTTTCTCGAAAAGTATTTTTTTTTCCACTCAATAAAAGTAATTTTAACATCTATTGAAATTTGAAACAATAACTCTTACGAATTTTCTAAAAATTGTCGAGCATAGATCAAAGTTTCCATTCTGGAGTATGTTTTGATATATTATATATGTTTAGAGCAATTTGTAGAAATTATAGGTGCAAATAACTTAGAAATACATGTGTGTTTCGTTTCAGTGGCGCAAAAAATAGATACGTTTCGATACTTTTTGAAAAAAAAAAAAAAAAACTTTGATCCATGCTACAAAGAACAAATCTCCAAACATTACGAAAAAAATCGCAAAACTAGAAACTTTAATCCATGCCTACCAAGAATTTCATGACAATACAAACTAAGAGCATAAAAGAAGAAGACTTACTAGCTGATAATGGATGCAAATTGGGCTTTAAAGTTGACCGAATCAATGCCATGGTCAAGCACAAAATAAGTGCACACCAACCAAGTTTCTTACGGTCATAACTATTAAAACTTTTGGCTAAAATTGGATCATTCATCTTAATTTTCTTACACATGACTTTGCGCCTAATTAATCTTGGTAGCATAAGTGTGCTAAAACTGATTCAACTTCACTTACAATTGTGGCACAAGTACGTACATACTCATAATTCAAAGTCAAGTATCCTAAGAAAAATGAAGACTTTGGAAAATGGCCATCAACTTTTGATTATGTGAGTGAAGTCTCTTATGGCTTATTTTTGTAAAGAGGTGAAGATGATCACTTTTTGATGGTGTCGAAAATAATGGATCTATAAACATTCACATTTTTTTTTAACTTAGGTTAATTAATAAAGTAAGTCCAAAGTCATTCATGATTCTGATCATATTCTTTCTAGATCGATCAGGAATGTGAATTTTTTTGTGAACATGTCATTTAAGGCTTAAAAGGTTGCCATGAAAAGATCGTGCATATAAAGTACGTGTTTGAAACATTTATATTTATTTTAGGGGTAATTACATTAAACCCCCAACGTATGGCCCCTTTCTGAGTCAACCCCCTTAACTTTGTTTTGACTCAGTCAACCCCCCATCGTATGCCAAAATCATCACTTTGCCCCAAGTCAAGATTTTGCACTTTTTCAGGGGTATTTTCGTCAAATGTAAAAAAAATAATATTTTATTACAAAAATGTAAAATTTATTAATCGACAATTTTTTTCTTCGACAAATTTTTTTTTTCGACAAATTTCTTTCGGCAAAAAAAAAAAATCGGCAAAATTTTTTCTTAAAGAAGCCTAAATTATTTTATTAAGGCCATGGAACTTAAGCATTTACTTTGGAATAAAACCATTCAAAAAAAATAAATTTGTCTACATATTTTTAAAAAATTGTTTAAAGATTTTAAAAAAAAATTGTTGAAAAAAAAGCCTAAATTCCTAGGTCTTAAAAAAAAAACTAAAAAAGTGGATCCATATTTAATAAATCTTTGATTTTGTCTAAAAAAAAATTTATTGAATTTTTTGAAAATTTGACGAAAAAAAATTATGTCGAAAAAAAATTTGTCGATTAATAAATTTTTTCTTTTTTTAAAAAAATATTAATTTTTTTGACATTTGACGAAAATACCCCTGAAAAAGTGCAAAATCTTGACTTGGGACAAAGGGATGATTTTGGCATACGATGGGGGTTGACTGGGTCAAAACAAAATTAAGGGGGTTGACTCAGAAAGGGTCCATACGTTGGGGGATTTAATGTAATTACCCCTTTATTTTATACCATATGTCGAAACCATAGAAGGAAAGATATAATATATAATCTCACGTATCACATAATATTAAAACGGATGGTAAATATGCATTAGGGTTGATTCAGATATTAGTGTTGGAACGTGGAAGTAGTCACGTGATTCTTTTTAAACAGTAAAACACGGATTTTCTTTTTTCTTTTTCTTTTTTTAAAGGAAAAAACTTGAACGAGATCAAGAATTATGATGGTTAGGATTTGACTTCTTGTTGATATACTTGGACTAATTGTGTTCCTCTCTAATTTACCACACGTTTTGATACAACGTGCAATGTTATTTTCTTAATTAGGGATCTTTGTTATTGTCTGAAACTTTGAAAAGGTTCTAATTAGGGATAAAAACATCAAACCCTTGGCTCTTTTGCGATTTGCTCCTTGAACTATTTCTTTATCACTATCACTGTACCCCTTAACATTTGTCAGTTTGTGCCATTTACCCCATTCCGGTCATTTTTAACCAAAATATTTGCACTCATGCGTATCATACATGTTGTACATACAAAATACCTTTTGCTAGTTGGTTGAGAAAAATAGGCGAAAAAATACGCCAAACTAGAATTATTCCGGTAAAAAAAAAATCGAAAATACACTTGTGGGTGATTGGCACAAGTTGACAAAGGTTAGGGGGTAAAGTGGTGAAAAAATAGTTCAAGGGACAAGTCGCAAAAGAGCCAAAACTGGATATATTTCATATGGTTGGGTATAAATTTACAAAATTGCCATTACATTTGATGCTTGACTTAACTTATGGAAGGGAGCACTTGCCAAGGTTTGAAATCTTAGGGAAGGAAAGGCACAAAAACTACGTCGAGATGGTTCAACAATTTCAGTTAGTATCATCGCAATTGAACTCTTCGACCTCTTGTATATTTTTCGAGTTCGGTTGTAGTTGCCTCAAATTGTTTATTCTGTATCATTTAAGAATCTGCTATACTGGATTTTCTGCATGCCTTTATTCCTCCATTTCACCTTCTAATTCTTGTATTCTTTTCTTATTTTCACATAACAAAACTGGAAGAATCATCGAATCTTCAATATTTTATATCACATTGGATTTGAACCAGTTATTGTACGTACACAATAAACACAAATTACAATGTTGCTTGCTAATACAATCTTAACTCCATGACTCTACTACCAGCATATTAAAGCTAGAGCCATTGAACTAATCGACTTCCAGTTCAAGTTCTCTTTTTTAAAGTCGACTATCTTACCGGCGATGCAGAGTGAACAATGCGACCTTGTCAAGGAGCTTCATAAAGAATCTTCTCCATCTTCTAGAAAATAGTAGCGGTGCATAAAGGATACCTAAACCTACCCACAATAAATCCCAATTCAGCACTTATGTATATGCCTCTATTGTCTAAACTTTCATGCTCTTGGTCTGATTCTCTCGGTCGAGTTTCAGTACCCGTGCAACTTGTGTTCAATTGAAGACCACAGAGTCCCTCGTTTCCTTGAAATGAACTTGCTGAAAATGTACTCATTTGGCCGCCCACTGGGATTCTCCCAACTAGTTTGTTGCACCACATATTCAAGAATGAGAGGAACGTAAGACTTGCAAGTTGTGGTGGGATTTCTCCTTCCAAATGGTTAGACGAGAGGTCTAATGATTCAAGTGCGTGGAGATTTTCTAGTGATGATGGGATGTGACCAGAGAGAGCATTGCGTGAGAAGTTGAGGAAATACAGGGACTTTAGTTCACCTATTGTCTCGAAGATTACACCTTCGAAATGGTTATTCGAAAAGTCAATCAGAGTATAAGTGGTAAGAATCCTAACCAGTATAAATTCCAGCCCCTTGTTTGTTAATGTGACCGAGTACTGATAGTCAACCCCAACCCGAGAATCAGAATGCAAGTAATCAAGCTGAGATTGTCTGCCATTCACATCAACGGCTAGTGCTTTCATGTTATGAAACAAAGTACCATGTAAAAGGCCATTGAAGTTGTTAGAAGCCAGGTCGATTATTTGAAGATTTGGCCACGTATAATTGTCTTCCTGCATGCAGCTAGTGTCTCCATGAAATTTATTGGAGCGTAACTTTAGGATGTGCAATTCAGACAAGTTCTTGATGAAGCAAGGAGAAGTATCATTTAAGTTATTGTGTTCGAGGTTTAGGATCCTTAACTTCATGCATCTTGACAAAGATCTAGGAATCTGTCCTAATAAATTATTCCATCCAAGATCCAGAGTTTCCAAATCAGAACCAACTGAAAATGTATCAGGTATATCGCCACTTAGATTGTTTCTTCTTAAGTTCAGCACCCTTAGAGTTTCTGGTACCAAACAAGAGGGTATTTTGCCATGCAAGCTATTATTTGACAAGTCTAGGATTTCAATTTGACTTGCGTTGCATAATGAAGGTGGAATGCTCCCCTCGATGTTATTGTTTGCTATTGAGAAGAACTCGAGGTACAAACAACTGCCAATAGTTTCAGGCAGAGAGGATGAAAAATTATTGTTAGAGAAGTCCAAATAATAAACTAAGGATGGTAGAACTGGGATTATTCTCCCGCTAAGCATATTTGAATGTAAATCAAGCAATTTCAGGTGGTTGTTGCTTATGTCATAAGGTTCTTGCACACTGGTGAATTGATTATGGGAAAGATTCAGATAGTAAAGAGATCCATTATTTCTTGTTTCCCATATCCAATTAGGAATTTCACCATATAGTTTATTGTTGTAAAGATAGAGCGCCAACAATGATGAATGATTTTGCAAAGGTGGGAATTTCTGGAGATTGCAAGATACCAGGTTCAGACTCTTCAGTTGGGGGAGATATGACGACACATGTACATTTTGGTTTATGGATACAGATATATTATTGTTGGAAAGATCAAGATCTGTAAGATTTGTAAGTTTTCTAAAATCACGAGTAAAGTCCAAGAAACCACTGAATTGATTATTGTTGGGTATTTGAACCGCCTCAAATACCGCCCTCAGGATTTGCCCATGAGGTAATTGCGAAGCAACACGAATAAAATATTGACGATAGTAACAACACAAGGATTTAACGTGAAAACTCCTTCACCGGAGAAAAACCACGGGGACCCGAGTAAAATTCACTATGTACAAAACTCGTACAATTACATAATTCTCACTCGACCCGACGACCCCGACAGATCATTTTCACTCTCACCACTCCCTAATCTACACTCTCCCGGTGTATAAAATACTACATTATATAATTAGAGAGAAAAGAAAAGAACTCTGAAGGGATACTTTTCTCTACAATCTGAATGCCTATTTATAGGCTGTTTCTGCACCCATTAAGCTGTGTGAAAGGACACCAACTGATCAATTTGGTTGGCCAACCAAATTGGCCAACTTCAGCCGTCCATTCACCTAATTGCAGCTGTTGGGGTTGAACAAATTCAATCAACCAAACAAATCCATGCACATGGGGGGGACTCACAACATGGGGTCTTGTCCCCCCACTTGTCCACACCTAACAATCTCCCCCTTGAAGGTTTGATTAGTACAAATTAGATCTTCAAAATCATCTTCACTTTGGCCCCTGAACGATCGCACGTCCACTCCGCCACATTTCTTCTCTTGCCAAAAGAGGAACACGTTTTATCGCTCGCTCGGATAATTCTTCGCACGACTTTATATATTGGGGCGAACACTCCCCCTTGCTCAAAACTTCTCTTTCTCCGTAATCCCCTGAAGAAAGGCAAACAAACGCGGAGATATACAACACCTCCGTATACCCGATCTTTCTTCGAATAACCCTGAAGAAAGGAACACAACCACTTATCTCTTTCTCCGAAACCCCATAGAGAAAGGAAATCATATCGTGGAGATATAACTATTCTCCGTACACCATCATTCTCTTTTCTCGACTCAACCACGAGAATGGAAACGTCACTGTTTTGTTCTCTTTCTCCAACATCGCTATGGAGAAAGGTATACCCTCCGTAGGTTGAATCCTTGTGTAACCCGACCAAATCGACTTCTCTCCGACTTGAACACGCCACAAGTCATAGTTGATTTTTCCGTCAAAATTTTCCATATCCGTACCCTTGCTTCCTGACATTACTCCGGTGAGTTGGTGAATTTTCTGAGAATAGTACAAAGTAAACCCCCGGAAAGAGATAGCTCGTCTTTCCTGACAGGGTTTCAAGGTTTCCAGGTAATTGGTGAGGTCACAACGGTCCCGCTTAATAACCAATTATCTTTGACAGAACCGCATTTACAGTACGTATTCATATTACACCACACCACAACTCCACCCCAGCAGTAACTCCACCTCCGGCAGAACTCGGGCTCTGATACCACTTGTTGGGTATTTGAACCGCCTCAAATACCGCCCCCAGGATTTGCCCATGAGGTAATTGCGAAGCAACACGAATAAAATATTGACGATAGTAACAACACAAGGATTTAACGTGGAAACTCCTTCACCGGAGAAAAACCACGGGGACCCGAGTAAAATTCACTATGTATAAAACTCGTACAATTACATAATTCTCACTCGACCCGACGACCCCGACAGATCATTTTCACTCTCACCACTCCCTAATCTACACTCTCCCGATGTATAAAATACTACATTGTATAATTAGAGAGGAAAAAAAAAGAACTCTGAAGGGATACTTTTCTCTACAATCTGAATGCCTATTTATAGGCTGTTTCTGCACCCATTAAGCTGTGTGAAAGGACACCAACTGATTAATTTGGTTGGCCAACCAAATTGGCCAGCTTCAGCTGTCCATTCACCTAATTGCAGTTGTTGGGGTTGAACAAATTCAATCAACCAAACAAATCCATGCACATGGGGGGACCCACAACATGGGGTCTTGTCCCCCCACTTGTCCACACCTAACAATTATTGCTGAGTAATAAACTCTCTAGTGATGGCAAAGCAAACATGGGGTTTGGTATCGGTCCTGAGAATCCGCAAAAGCTAAGATCAATATATGACAACATTTTAAGATTACATGTTGACTTAGGGAGAATTCCTGAAAGTTTTGTGTCTGATAGAATCAGAATCTGAAGGGAACTATTCACATAAAACTCTGGCAAAGAACCCTCAAGATACTCATTCGAACGAAGACTGATCGTGTGCAGACTTCTTATCTGGAACAACTTTCCTGGAACCGCTCCAGATAAGTTACAACTACTTAAAGTTAAAATCCTCAAGCTAGCGAAATCTGCAAAAAAAATCGGAATAGGAGAAGAAAAAGTGTTGTAATCAAGGCGAATAACTGATAAAGATCGAAGCTTCGCCAATGAAGGACCAAAGGGGCCTGTAATGGATGTATTATACAAGCTCAAGACTCTTAAATTTGGGAGAAAAGACGATACGGCGTTGCACCACTCATATCCATTAGCAGAAATATTCACTCCATCAAGATAAAGTTCTCTTAGCTGTGTGAAGTTGTGAATCAATCTTTTCAGATCAGGGCTCTCGAGTTTCAGTGTAGCGTGTGTAAAGAACGAAGAAAGATCAAGAACAACCAACCTTGTTAAATGTGAAAATTCAGCTGGAATTTGACCACTGAAACCAGAGTCACTCAAATTTAGATACCTCAAACTTGTCATCAGACCAAACTTGGATGGTAACTGAACAAAGTTGAAGTTGTAGTAAGCTAAATTCAAATTCTGAAGAAATTCAAGCTGGAAAAGACTGGTGGTGTTATTATCGATTCCTCCAGATATATATTCCTCGCTGAGATCAAGACCAGTAACACAACCTCGAGAGTCACATTTTACGCCACCCCATCGACAACAATCAATGGATCCTGACCACTGAATTAGCTTAGTCGAAATTGAAAAATCATATATGAGGTTGTTTTTCAGCTCAAGCAACAAGTCTTTTTGAGATTGTACACAATGTTGGGCTGAAACAAAGGGGAGATTAATGCCAAACAACATGGCATTTACGAGTATCAAGAATAAAGCACTTGAATACATTATTTGAACTCCCATTTTTGTTTGGCATTACAAAGTGTTTTGTGCTTTTTTATACTTCTCAGGTAATATAATATTTATATCAGTCACTTGCTTACTATTCAACGAACTAACTAACTAATATTCTTGGTCGCATTTCCCATTAATATTTGTAAAGTGGTTTTGACTTATTGACATGTTGACTCAAAAGTAAACCAAAGCAACTTGTGGTTTGGTTTGTTTTCCATCTGCCAATAAGCCTCTGGTCTTTTTTCCTATTTATGTGTTACTTCAAATCAAATAGTAATATGTTAGTTGTATAGTTCACAAATCGATGAACTGGCGTGTTAGTTAGTTAGGCAGTTCGGTTATGACCAAGTAAACGTTTTATGTTCGCCTTTGCAATTAATTATGGCGATTCTGCTTTGTATTCTCTGATTCTATGACTCTTCTTCATACGCTCACGAGAAATCTGTGACGCCTGATTCTGTGTCGATTACATTTGTGTTCGTGTGATTCCTCTGCGCATTGAGAGTGAGTTTGTTGATCGAGCTAAGTCTAAGTCTCTAACTAATTTTTTCTTGACTAATTGACTCAAACTAAGTAAACCAAACAACTTGTGGTTTGGTTTGTTTTCCATCTGCCATTAACTCTCTGGTCCTTTTTTTCTTTTCTCTGTTAGAGTTTACTGACTTTGGAAAGGACTTTTGTGTGTGATTTTCAATCAAACAGAAAGACTTGACCTGTAGTTTGAACTGATTATGAATATCTTTCCAGTTTGGTTTGTATATATATATATATATACAGGTATCGGGATCTGATACGGTAAAAGATCTTTTTTTGAAGTATACACGACACATGCATGCAACATAGTTCAACAGTAATTGATAAGCAAAAGTTTGTCGACCAAGTTCCGGTATGTTTGAATATTGCTTCGCATTCTGCTTTTATGTCAGTGATGTGATGTCGTGCGAGAAATAAAAAATAATAATGAACCGGAAGCTTCCTAGGTTCCGTGAACTTAGGTATTGATTGATTAGCTTTCAGAAGATACGAGCGATACGTTTGGCATTTACTATACCAAGTTTCCGTACAGATATTTCATGAATACATTATGTTATTGTTGATATTGACAAAAGATCATGCTAATTTGCAGGAAGACTTGTCTAAATTGAACGAGGTAATGATGCTTGGGGCAATGATGAACTCCAGGTAAGTGTGATTTTCTTACTTCTTTTGGACAATTATTGGAGTAAGGATAATATTCTGGGAGGTTAAATTTTTCGTAGTTTTACCTCATTACTCTGGCCTGTGATCTTTTTGGTGTCCATCGAAGATTGTGGTAGTATCACAAAGCATTTAATTAAGTTGAAACATAGTTTTTGTCATCTAGGTCTATTGAACCTGTTGTTACTATGCCTAATTCCAATCTAGCTTTGGCCTTAATATTGGCTCGATCACTTGAATATTGTCGCACTTTCAAGCTATAATCTATTCTTTGTTTGGCTATGCTATGACCGCTTTAAGCTCAAATCCTTGGTCTTTCTTCAGTATTAGTCATGTGCTTTGTTCTTGCATGTGTTGCCTTCATAATAACATTCCTTTGTTTACAAGTGCTTTAGATAGCCGATTAAAAAAAGTTACTCTTAATTTGCTAGTCTCAGGAAAAAAAGTCTATTTGGTTATCAAACTGAAGAGCTCAAAGTTCAATTAGCTTAACAATTCACTTAACGAAATTGGTTCTGGGGTTCTTCCTTCATGTTGTGGGAGATAAACGTAGTCTGAGCTATTCAAGTACTTAATTTCTTATTTGACTTATATATATGGATGTCTGAGAGGTGGCAGACTGTTGAAGAAGGACATAACTGCCAATGATCTCAGAGAGATTCGTCAACTTATACAATAAGACATCTAAAGCTTAACTTCATATATATGTAGTAATATAATCAACGTACTTATACAATAAAATATCTAAAGCTCAACCTCATATGTATTTTCTGATACTCTTTCATGTATGGTCCCCACAATACTGACTCTTTATCTTTTCACTATATATGTTCTTTTCATTTGGTTTCAGTTCTTAATACTAGATTCTGGTACCGTAAGTTTCACGAGTTCTCAATTGATTCCATCATGTTAGGGGTGGCAAAAAGGATCCAGATCCACAAATTCGATTGGATCCGATCCGGATTTTCAGGATCTGGTCCCCTTTGGATCCACAAGGATCCGGATCGGATCTGGATCCACCGGATTAAATGTGGATTTGGATCCATTCCGATCCAACCTTGGATCCGTATAAATCCGTGCAGATTTTCTAGTTGATCCACTCGAATCCGTGTAAATCCGAGTGTGGATTTGCAATGATCCATCAGTGGATCCACTCAATCCATCAATCGCAAGACTCAAATCAACAAAAAATCCATTTAAATCCAGTCAAATGACAAAAAAGCGTAAAAAAACAAAAAACACACTACACAAAAAACACACACGACGCCTAAAATTCATGAAAAAAAAACGCACTACGACCAAAATTTACCAAAATAAAATACACGATACACGTAAAATTCACAATTTTTTTGTAATGTATATTTTTAAAATCCGTTTTCGACACGTGATACTACTTTTTCAAGTGAAAACGATAATCGAAGCATAACGTAAGACTGAAAGTCTTACGCCAACGTGATTTTAGCCAAATTCCAACGTTTGGAGGGTGAAAACGTCATTTTTCTATTTTTCAGCGGGATTTTTTTTGTCAACGAAGTCCGTTTTCGATAAGTGATACACCTTTTTCAATTGGAAACGACCATTTGAGTAAACCGTAAGACTAAAGTCTTACGCTGACGTGATTTTTGCCAAATTCTAACGTTTGGAAGGTGAAAACGACGTTTTTCTATTTTCAACGGGATTTTTTTTGGCTTCCGAGTCCATTTTCAACATGTGATACCACTTTTTCAAGTGGAAACGACCATTTGAGCAAAACGTAAGACTAAAGTCTTACGCCGACGTGATTTTTTCCAAATTCTAACGTTTGGAAGGTGAAAACGACGTTTTTCCATTTTCAACGGGATTTTTTTTAAAAATTATGGAGGGTTTTTTTTTTTTTTTTTTCATTTTTTGTGAATTTTGGGGGTTATAAATTAAAATGTATTTTATAAAATTTTAGGGGTATTTGACTACTTATACAATTTTACGGCCTATGATTCGTTTATAAATTAAGATTTGCATGGATCTCCCTATGGTTCGTTTAAAATCCGGCCTTGGATCCGTGAAAATCCACCTTTAAATCCATGTGGATCCAATTTTTGGATCTGAAATTACAAGCAGTGGATCCATGGATCCTCATGGATCCGGGTCAGGATCCGATCCGATCTGGTTCTGTAGGGATCCAGTATAAATGGATATTATATGGGTTGGATCTTATTAGGCTGTATTTCATTTGTTTGGACCTGGATTGGATTGGATTGACCCATTTGCCACCCCTACATCATGTATATATGTTAATGCACACATGTCCTTTCATCTTTCTAATTGTTTTAATGGTAGAAAAGTGTGTCATTGCTCTTAAGATTGCTTTTCTAATAAATGGTTTCATAATTTGTTGGTACCAGCTGCCTCAGTCGAAGAATGGTGTTTAATAGCTTTAATTGACGGTCTTGACACGCTGTATATAATGGGATTGGATGAGCAGTTCAAAAAGGCCAGAGAGTGATCAGTTTGTGGCCCCCTTTTATGGATTGTTTTTTTCCTCGTATTTTTATGTTAATTGAGGCTTTGTTGTTGAGTAATAAATAGTAATAGATTTCACTCACCCTGCTGCCAGTATCACTCGGTCTAGAAGTCTCACTGTTTAAAACCAAGCGATTCTAAACTTATTTTGTTGTACGCTTCTCTAATTGTTGATTGATGCATAGAAAGTTCTTTGTGGCAGGTGGGTTGCAGATTCTTTAGACTTTAACAAGGATTATGATGCCAGCATCTTTGAGACAACCATAAGGTTGCTTTATAAGGTTTATAATAGGACAAATTAATATTTCTGCCCTGTAACTATGCGTCTTTGAAGGAAATGCCCAGTAAGTTTGAGCTATTATAAACTGCCCCGATTTTGACACTGTTTGAAAAATAAATGCCCAGGCCCCGACACATCAGCAAAATCGCGCATGTGGCAGCTGACTCGGACCACTCGACACACGCCCTCTCAGAAACGCCCTGCCAACTCGATAAATCCCTAAATCAAATGCGATTTCGCCCCATATAAAAGACAACACTTATCATTTTTCTCCTCATATTTTCTCTCCCTCCCGTTACGAGTTCAAACCTTCTCTGTCAACTTTTCATAAACCCTAATTTCGAAATTCAAAAATTGTGCACTATTTTGCTGAATCGCGTCAATTGAAGTGTACTGGTACGTTTGTCGACTCATGCGATTGCAACTCTCGTTCGAAAAAATCGAAGTAAACCCTAAAATTGAAACCCAAAATTCTGATTGACCCCGCCAAATCTTTCATAAACAGCCTTTCTTTCTTCGACAGTGTAGTGCGTTCGCGATATGAGTTTTGCATGGCCATCACGTAATATGAGTTTTGTGAGATGAAGTGTCCAAAAGTATCTTTTTGCTCTCCCAATTTTGTCACTTTGGTGTTTTTGTGGTCGGGTGACATTTTTAGATGAACTAGGGTTTTGATTTTTGGGGTTTTAGATGTATGGGTGTGTCTTTTGTGTCTTAATATGACTAAGTATTGTTGGGTTATCTCGTTACCTTTTGTAATGATCTACTTGTGCAAATTTTGTTTTTTGTGTCTCTACTGTGATGCCCTTAACATTTGACATTCATGCTTATCCAGAACCTACAAGTACTCTTATTACACTCAATGTACATTATGGAGGGAGGTTGAAGGCCCATCCAGTAGAGGCCTATGTTGGTGGTGGAGTTTTCAAGTTTGACTACTCAGACACTGAAGACATAAACATGGCACTTCTCTCCATTTATGCAGATAATATGAATTATGTGGGCTTAAAAAAATTCTACTTTATTAAGCAAGGTTTGTATACACTTATAGAGGATGATGGGACTCTAAAACGTTGCACATCTACTAGACCCTTGAATACAAATGGCAAACGGTCAAAAAAAGTGCAATTTTTTCCTAAGTCTTGAAAAGTAATTGGGCATGTTTTTTAAAAGAAATCTAATTGTGCATTGCGGCTACTAGCAATGAAAGAAGCTAGAATCTAAATCAGGTGGCTTAAACATAGAAGAAATTATTTAACGCAAACAAAGAGTAGTCCATCAAAGTAAACAACCAGATTAAACATGATCAACAAAAGTACTTGATGGTACAACAAACCACCAACAAAACAAACAGAAAAGATAATTGTTCATACATAAAAAAAGACATAATTAGACACAATCATAAAAAACCCTCACAAACTCTCATTCCAACTCCAAGTAGTAAATGTCCTTGGCACACAGGACCTTCACCTTTGGAATTGGCAGGAGCTTCACCTGGAAGAGATAGCTCATCCTTGAATAGTTTAAGAAACCATTCCTGATGAAACTCTTGTCCATCTTAGTGGGCTGCATGTCATATATATGAAAAAATTCACCATCACGTAATATATGTATTCATAGATATTCACATATATCTAACTAAAAAACAGTGTAAGACTTACGTTTTTCCACAGGGTCTCGAACCGATGAGAGGATGTGTCTACTAGGCCGGTGACCTTGTCAAAACGGACGCCGGGAGCCCTGTAGAGGCTGTTGAACAGCGTAAAGCGGGTTTCCATTATGATCAGCCGATCTTTCACCATCAACGGTGTGACTGGAGCCCACCTTTTCCTCTCAAGCTCTGCTGCCAACTCCACATAGATACCTTCCATCTGTCCAAGCGAAATCCATATATCGCACTGCACAAGTCGTTTCAAAACCACCAGCAAGTAAGTCTCCTCTTCCTGAGTGAAATTATTGTCGAACCTGTGGAAGGTCGCAACTATGTCATCAGTCCTAAAGTCGTAAAGCGCTTTAATTTGAGAGTTTGGGTAAGCCATCTCTGGAGCCATTTGAGGAATTGAGGATGAGGAATAGTGTGCTTTTAGGTTTCTCATCTTTATAAATTATGGCACTGGTGAGGGGTTTGACAAACGTTCAAATGGGTAGATAAAAGGAATTAATATTGAACTCTGAAAGATGGAACGACGGGACGGGCAGTTAATGAATCTCGCATCCCTAGTCCAATAGTTGTAACCTCCCTGTTCTCCACTATAGAAATTTGTTTTGTTGGACATTTTTTAAAAAAAATTAAAAACTTAGTGGGCAGTTAATTTTCCAATTCACAAACTTATTGGGCATTTTTTATTATATTATTTGAATAATAATGGGCATATTTATAGTCTTTCAGAAACATATTGGGCAGTTACATTAAGTTAGATAATGTGCCTTAACGTGCATTAACATCACTAACCAAATTCATAAGTCAGATACACAGACTTTGTCAACTAATTAAAACTAATAAACCACGAACGAACACAACGTTAACCAAAAACATAACTACATAAACATTTTCAGAATCCAATAAACACAACATAACGTTACAATCCAAAATAGACAGTGAACAATACAACAACATAAGTGGTTCATCAACCAACTTTTAATACTAAGTGAAATAAGATGTGACAACAAAACGCCTTAATCAGGCTTCATCGATCTTAAGTCACATTAATAACAAAATCACACTTATGGCTTCATATCAACCTAACAACAACTAAAATCAATATGATAATTATCATATAACAAAATCTAACCCACGCCACCATTTTTTGGTTATGATTAAGCAAAACCTTAATTTTCTCTTCTTGTTCCTTAGTGATACTTTCGTACAATGCGGACTCTGTGTCGTTCTTGGAGCCACTCGTCGACGCAATCTCTTCAAGACCTTTAATTTTTCCCTGCAACCTCTCGATTCTTCTTCGCAAAATTGGAATCACATCCCTTGCGTATGAGCAAACAGGCGGATCTTCCCAAATGCACATTCGACACCCCAGGGGCCATCGCGAACAACCGTGGAACCTTCGCCCAGGGTTCCCATTCGTCATTGACACTCTGACGACGGCGGGTCTTCCACAATTGCAAAGCATGTGTGAGCTCATGGTGGATTCAGACATTTCCGATTTGGGAATTTAGGGTTTGGTGGGAAATTGGAGGGAGAAGTCTAGTTTTGGTGGGAAATAATAAGCCTAGGTGTTGTCTTTTATATGGGGCGAAATCGCATTTGATTTAGGGATTTATCGAGTTGGCAAGGCGTTTCTGAGAGGGCGTGTGTCGAGTGGTCCGAGTCAGCTGCCACATGTGCGATTTTGTTGATGTGTCGGGGCCTGGGCATTTATTTTTCAAACAGTGTCAAAATTGGGGCAGTTTATAATAGCTCAAACTTACTGGGCATTTCCTTCAAAGACGCATAGTTACAGGGCAGAAATATTAATTTGTCCTTTATAATATATATGTCTTTTACGGTGCTTTAATTATTTGCTCGTCTGAGTTGTTTATATAGATCTCCTGATACGGCTCGGCTCCATGATCTATAAGGAATAAAAGAAACAGCTTAACTACATTGCTTATAGTTCACATACGTTGGTAACTTTCCAGGGTTGTTGGGGGACTTCTTAGCACGTTACGTATGATCTCTCGGGAGATATATATAATTTTCCTTGAAAAGGCTAAAGACATTGCTGACAGACTGTTGCCTGCATGGGATACTCCTTCAGGCATCCCATATAATACTATTATTAACTTGGCTCACGGGAACCCTCATAATCCAGGTGGACAGGGCCGGGGTAAGCTCTCTTGATTTGCAATTCGGCTTCACATCTTGTACGGAACTGTAGTCCTTATCTGACTGTGTGCAGAATGGTCTTCTTTTGTTTATTATACCTTATAGCATAGTAAGGCGAAATTGTTGCTTTCTTGTGCACTGAACCGTCTCCTTGATTCTTGATTTAATTAGTTTGCGAGTAGTGATTTAGTAAGTCAATGTAGAGCAATTCTAAGTCTATTAAGAGTGTCTATATATGTGCATGAGGCACCATTAACAAGGTAGGCATACAATACGTCCTCGACTTTAAATGTTATCTAGAGCACTGGATCCCCCTGATGTGGTATCATCAGGGCGTGATTTTCCTTCTCTGTGGGTTTATCAAGATATCAACCTTCAGGAATAAATTTCAAAAGCATGACATTTCAGGTGGAAAATGTTATTTTGGAGCTTAACAAAACATTTCCTGATGATGGTTTGCTTCCCATATATATATATATATATATATATATATATATATATATATATATATATATATATATATATATCAATCCAGTGGGGGGTCAAGATCGTACTCGACCCCCACTTGATACATATGAGTTGGGTAGGGGGAATATTCCGGCCAAACATGGTCGGAAATACACTGAAGGGGCAAATCGCATTTCCGACTTTTTTTTTGTCGAAATATTCTCCGTTCGAGGTGTTTTTTCGCTTACTTTTTGTCATCAACTACCAAAATGCATTTAGTACAACACATATAAGTCGGGTAGGGGGAATATTCCGGTCAAAAATGGTCGAAAATGCACTGTGGGGGCAAATCGCACAGATGAGCATAGTTTACGAGGCAAAACGCTTATTAAATTTGTTAAAGGGGCAAATCGCAAAAATGCACATAATTCACGGAGCTTGATGTTTTATCCCTATTATTAATTATAGTTAAAATATAGGTCTCATAGTACTAGGAGTCCTATATATTACAGTTACTGTTGTTAAAGGTTATAATGTTGGGTCCGGTGTATAAACATAGCAACAATTTCAAGATTTCTATAACATAAATAAAATAAACATGTAAGCATATATTATAAACAAAAACATAAACATGATCATATTCATACATTTATAACATAAAACAAATAAACTTCATTAAACCTTAAACATACAAGAACAATCATCATGAAACTAAATAAGGGTGACAGAAAAACCTCAAACGATTAATTAATCGTTTATGATGGACGAGTCGGAAGTGTGACCCCCTCCCCTTAAGATCACTATGACGCGGCTACCGCTTCAAGCCCTCGTGCAGCACTGACCTCCCAAGGTACAACGTCCTTCCCACGAGATAGCAAGTGAAGCGCTATACTATCCCCTCAGTCGAACACTAGTGATACTTGCAGAACTCCAAATGATTATGCTATGAGTTTTATGCACAAAAGAATTTTGATATGAAGGGTGGTTTTATCTTGAGCTCTAAAGACATCCTTCTTTTTCTTTTCAAAACCATGTGTTAGCCAAAAACCACATGTAGGGATTATATAGTACTTTGAGGTGAGCAAATTACCATTCACACCCTCCAACTCTTGGCTATTAATATAAATATATATATTATGCCACACTTTATATTGGACTCAATTCCAATATAATTTAATTAATATTTTGGCCTCAACACCAAATTAATTAAATTCTCCAACAATCCCCCACATGAATGTAATTGGCTAAAATGCACGTGAGCCTAACAATGCTATATGCAATTCTAGAGTTCTGCGAGAACTTGTTGCATCAGGATAGGTGGTTTACAACGCCTTGAACCTTCCCTAGTGAAATACCATCGGATATACTTGCCAACCAGTGGACGTGATGCCTTGAACTGTTCGGCGTTTTGTGTATACCAAGACAATGATACCCACACAACTCATTCCAGTACCACTATTGGTCCTTTTGTTGTTGTCCGTTTCGGCCCTGGACTGCCTTGGCAAATTTCATCGAATGCTTTAGAGATTTAGCCCTTTTGTATCATCTCATAGAAGCGGCCCCTTCACATTCGACATAGGTGATCTCTCATTAAGGGTATCATGCAATACCCTGCTTGTGTTCACAAGACATAAGGATCATTAGAACCTCAAGTTCTCCTTAACCTGTACAGGTCCATCACTCTTTCATCCTAGAAATGGGTTGGGAACTCAATTTCCCGAGTGCTTTGTTCGACTCGCCCCCACAATTCGGTTGTCCCTTTGAACCTGCAAATTGGGGTTTACAATTCAGGTAGGGTTGCCATCATGGGGTTGATGTCTTATTGGTGGGCTCAAAATTCCCATTTCCCTCGATGAATTTGCTACTTAGTCTCTCGCTAGACCTTTCGTCAATCGCCTCCATTATTTTCTTTAAACTCTTAAAGTCTTCAGAAAATATTATGATTAATTTTCTAACTTAAAAGTTTAGAATAATCTTAACCAACACTTTCTTCTTCTAGCCCCCACATTTCTTTTCTTTTCCTCAAGAAAAAAAATGTCTCTAGCCTCAAAGAAAATAGAATTTATTTGATTTGCGTACATAGCGTCTTATTTCAAATAAATTTGAATATTTAATCTATTTAGTAAAATAAATAGTATTAACTCTCACTTGCTTCTCACTAAGCAATTTATTTTTTCACACTTATATTTGGACTCAATTCCAAATATCTCAAACAAATGTATATATATATATATATATAATAAAATACAAGTCTCGCACTTGTTTTTATTTTCTACAAATATATATATATATATATATATATATATATATATATAACATACAAGTCTCACTCTCACAAGTCTCACACTTGTGTTATTTCCAAAATAATATCATACAAGTCTCGCACTTGTATTATTTTCTACAAATATAAATATATATAAATATATAATATACAAGTCTCAACACTTGTGTTATTTTCAACAAATATGTATATATGTATATATATGAAATAACATACAAGTCTCGCACTTGTGTTATTTCCTACAAATATATATAAACTATATATATTATACAAGTCTCACACTTGTATTTCCAACAACTATGTATATACAAACACACATACACACACAATATACAAGTCTCGCACTTGTATTATTTTTTTTCCATGTCATAAAGACGTCACAAGTAATCGAAATAAATTATAATATTTGCCTCACATGCAACTTCGATTATATTTATTCGTAAAATTAGTCTCCTCACACGAGACCTTTTATTACATTATTTCTTGAACACTAGCATCAGTACTAGCCTCACATTTGTTAGAGTTACCTCCAACTAGATTTACCTCTGATACTACTGCAACCAAGTACATGTCGTAATCAGAGTTGTGGCCATTCGCATGAACACGCTGGCATTTCTCCTTAGTGCCGACTGCCCCTCTATTCTCGTTCTTTTAGAACGTCGGTAACAATCCTGGCCTTGTGGCTAGATTTACCGCAAATATAGCAGTCATCTGTGAGCTTAGTCACTTGGGCATCCCCTCGAGGTAAACATAAATGTTTCCTTTTTGCCCCCACACTCGACCATCTTGGGTCGATGAAACCGTTAGACTATGTCTCTACGGCTACAACACATTGGGGATCCTCACGATCCACTTCAGTTTCTCCTCATTAAGAAACCTTGTCAAGTTCAGAGTTATTAGAAAAACACCATTTTTCTATTTTCAACGTCAAAGTCAGATTCCTAACTTTTTTCTAATTTCTCAAGTTGAGAACGGCGCATCGTGGTTCTTACAACCAGCATAATGGTCTCAAAACCGTTAGTTTTGAAATTTGGCCTTACGATCTCAACATCGCTAGCTATCAATTCGCATCACGGTCTCAATAACGTTTGCTCTTAGAAGCGACATAACGACCTCAATGTCGTAGCTTCATTTGTGAGGACTTTACGCTCGTAACATTGTAGTTACACTTCTGAATTTTCTTCAAGTTAATTCACAAGCCTCAATACTTGGAATTAATAAAATTCTTTCAAAGGGTCGACATGCAATTTTCAAATTGCTCACGAGTTCACATGCAATTTTCCCACTCAAGGGTTCACGTGCAATTACCTAAAGCATATGATCTACAAACATCTAATCTCAAAATTAGACTATCATACGTCATGATTCACAACCAAAGCTCAAAGTTTTCATCCTATAGTCACAATTATTTAGGAGTTTCACTCGCAAATACATGGAACACATGCAGTCATGCATGTAATTCGCAATTAAATAAGCTTCTCAAGAAACCTAAAGTATTGATTATATTGCGCAATATAAATTATGGACTAAAAGAATTCCCATGAACATGCTTCCACTTATATCATGTTACACGTAACATATATAATTTAATAGAGCGTGCAATATAATGAAGTGCTCAACACCAATTCTTCAAGTCAAAGCAAATAATTAACAATTGGTATCACTAATTATTGCCGCACAAAACATGTAGGCATGATTGCATGTAATATAATCTCCACTAGTCAACATAATTAATTAAGCAAGCAAGCTAATTAACCATATATTGAATTAGGCAGAAAACCAAAATAACGGAACATTTACATCGCCTAACCTCACAAAATATAATTCCGTTACGCCATGCGACCGTATAATAAATTACACCATCATGTAACAATTGAAATTAATAACTTGGTCAACATGGTAAATCAAAGAAAGCAATTAAAGAAAATTAACTCCTAATTTAATCATGGACATTTACTCATGGAGTTACAATCAACATTTAATCAGTCAACTCAAGAAAATAACGCATGGTTGTTCATTAATTTAGCAATTAACTGCTCCTTAAATCACGCAGATTAAACGCATAGACATTATACTATGGTCAGCAAACGTAATTGCACAATAATTAGATTATGCTCAGTGAATTAAACGCACAACCAGAAAACGTACCTCAGTATAAACCAAGGGCTGGAAACCGTGCGACTAGCATTAACTTAAAATAAATCTGCTCCTCCAGAAATCTCCGAAATAAACGTTACCCCAGCACGACTCAAAGTCAAAGCAATAATGAGTAAGTTTCAGAAATATCGCACAACAATATCAATCTTAACAAACTGGTTGTGGTGAGATCATCATAGCTCTTCCAAATTAATTAGAAAACATGAGCGGATGCAATCCATTAGAAAAATTAAAGTTCACTGCTACTCTTAATTAACACCACTGAAGAGCCAAAATTTCAAAGAAAATTTTCGTACCTTAGCTTTAATTTCAACAGGCTAATGAAAGCTAATGCACACGGCTGCATAGGTTAGTTTCTCAACCATGACAAAACTAATAAACTTTCAAACAAATCTTAACGAAAGAAAACCAAGTTGAGGTACTTGTCTCATGAACAATATCTTTCTGGAAATTATGCTAAGAAAAATTTGAAGATTCACATAGCAATAAGAAGTTCTGAAAAGTATTTAAACTTTTACATACCTCACATGATGAATCCTAACAGGATGCATATAACATCAAATTTTATAACCACCTGCACCTGCTTAAAACTTCTGGAAATTGTTTTGAAGATATAGAACATAATCTTGAAATTTTTTAATAACACCAAGAACATATAAATAATAGTGATCTTAAGATTGTTGGGTCCGGTGTATAAACATAGCAACAATTTCAAGATTTCTATAACATAAATAAAATAAACATGTAAGCATATATTATAAACAAAAACATAAACATGATCATATTCATACATTTATAACATAAAACAAATAAACTTCATTAAACCTTAAACATACAAGAACAATCATCATGAAACTAAATAAGGGTGACAGAAAAACCTCAAACGATTAATTAATCGTTTATGATGGACGAGTCAGAAGTGTGACCCCCTCCCCTTAAGATCACTATGACGCGGCTACCGCTTCAAGCCCTCGTGCAGCACTGACCTCCCAAGGTACAACGTCCTTCCCACGAGATAGCAAGTGAAGCGCTATACTATCCCCTCAGTCGAACACTAGTGATACTTGCAGAACTCCAAATGATTATGCTATGAGTTTTATGCACAAAAGAATTTTGATATGAAGGATGGTTTTATCTTGAGCTCTAAAGACATCCTTCTTTTTCTTTTCAAAACCATGTGTTAGCCAAAAACCACATGTAGGGATTATATAGTACTTTGAGGTGAGCAAATTACCATTCACACCCTCCAACTCTTGGCTATTAATATAAATATATATATTATGCCACACTTTATATTGGACTCAATTCCAATATAATTTAATTAATATTTTGGCCTCAACACCAAATTAATTAAATTCTCCAACATATAATATCTAGGTCTCATGCATATATAGGACTAGGAGTCCTATAGGAATAATACCATTAACCCATAATTACGCGTACATGAACTTACCTTAAATAATTCTGAACCAATCAATGAAGGAGAAATAAGATTACGCTCCAAAATTTACTATATATATATATATATATATATATATAAGTTCACGCTATAACCCTACCACTAAATAGTTCTCACAATACATACAATTATACACAAATATATATATTCAACAGTAGTCTCTAATTAATTAATCAACATGACTACCATGGATGCTATTGATCTTTCCAATTCTTTTAAACACTTTTCAATGAAAGAATCTTCATCTGGTACTTGTTTCAATCGTACGGATGGTGAAATCATTGCTCTCTGTCACAATAAGAACTTTAGGGACAAAATAAAGGAGGTTGATATCTATAGCAAAAGTCCCCAAATTCTGACAGGTACATAAATTTACAAATTTGTTTCCTACATGGTTTTTAGTGTTTCTTTTCTTGTATGGTTTAACTGTTTAGGTAGGGTTACTAATTGCATAGTTTAATGTTATCATGATTAGTTACGTGTTTCTTGCATGGTTTAATTTTATTATTGTTACGTGTTTCCTAATTTTTGTTTATAGTAGTTACGTTTTCAAATTTATTGTCCTTGGAAGTTTTACGGTTAAAGTTTATGTAGTCGTGTTTCATGATATTTTGTAGCATAACAATAATCACGTTTGTAATTCTATAGTTGATTGGGGTGGCGCAATCACGTCGAGTCGAGCACAATTTAAGTGGAGTAGGTTATATGAACTAATTTAAGTGAAGTAGGCTATATGAAATTATGAACCAATAAAGGTAATCATGAGGAATCGAGTACATGAATTTTCTGTTTACTTAATTTTCTTTAACTTGTACAGAGATATATCGTCCAACGGGAACAAAAGGATGGTACTTTCTCACTCGAATAACTCCAAAGTATCCAAACGCAAGACGTCCTAATCGACTGGCAGGAGACGGCTTCTGGAACCCCACCTCATGCACGCAAGCAGTGAGACACAATCGTGAAATTGTTGGAACCAAACAATCCTTCAAGTTCTGTCGAGGCAAACCCGGATGGAAGGGAGAGAGCACGCAGTGGATGATGGACGAATACAACCTTAACGGATCAGATATCGTCGATGTAATTATTTTGTGCATATATTGCCTGATTAATACTCCATCCCGTTGATCTTTAATTAGTTTTCAATGCTAATTTTACTATATTTGTTATTTTTGCAGTTTGGTAAACCGGTGCTTTGTCGGATTTACAAGAAGGGATTGAAGGGGTTCAGAGATCGCGAAAGAGAGGTTGTGCAAAAGAGATCGCGTAGCGAAATTGTTACGATGATTCGCAACAATGGGGTGAATAATCTCGATCGCACGGTGAACAGGCTAAATAATCTCGATAGCACGATGAACAGGCTGAATGATCTCGATGGCATGATGAACAAGCTGAATATCGGGGCTGCGGCGTGAAAGAAAAGAACTACAAGTTTAAAAACTTTGTTTGTTTATTGGATTAAGTTTTTCAATTCAGTGTGTAAGTTATAACCTACTATCATGTTTTTATTCATTAATCATGTAGTTTAACATTTTTATGCAATGTTGAATCGTATATACTGTACATAAGTTTGCTTAAAGAGTACATGTTTCATTATGTTTGACCTCTATATTCAGCTTCAAGTAAGTATTCATATCAACTCCTGAACCAACCAATGTATTAGGACAGCCAAGATTTGTATACATTGTAAAAATAAAATTAAGTAATAGTAAAAATACAAGGATTTAATTCATGAAACTTTCAAATTGGAGAAAACCAATTGGACTACAACGAAAAAACACTGCCTACAAAATTAGTTTCATTATTTTTTCACTCTCCCATACATACAACATCCACAAAATTCTGCCACCAACAACATTTACTTACACCTTGCACCATTATATGAAAATATTGTAAAATAAGTAGGAAGTAAATATTTTGAAAACATCTATTTTGACATTATTTTATTGTATTTTGATTTATCTATATATTTTATTTTTATATTTTTAATTACATTTACACCCCTAAAACTAATAAATATATGAACTTCCTTAAACAGTAATCAATTAAAAACAATAATGAAGTTCATTGTAAAATATCATGATGATAACATCATGAAATTTCCATCTTTTTGGCAGCCTATACCTTCGGGTGAGCACATATTATAGATTTGTCCCTAATCTCACGAGGTGTAATTGTAATTATTCAAAAAAAAATCTTTGTATTAATCAAAATTGCATTTTTTTTAAGAATAATATATATATGTGGTATGTTATTTAGAACAATAAAGTTATCATAAATAAAATCAACATCTTTAAAACCAAATGCTAAATTAAATTACTCTCTAAACTTTAGCTACCACCAATACCAAATAACAAAACCATCTCGCATCAAACAAAAAAAAAAAAAAAAAAAAAATTATAACAAAAATATTATTTTCCGCAATTTATAAATAACAAAAAAGAAAAGAAAATTCACTTGAAGTATAAATAAGAATTCAAACAAAACAGTCTAGAAATTACAAACATAAATTAACCTATAGTTCTAAATTCCAAAATAAAATAAAATATTCAAAAAATATTGTGGTTTAATGTTATCTCTATAGGTCTCCTTATATGGAGTCCTATTAGAACTATACCATCAACCCATAATAATCGCGTACATGAACTTATCCTCTCTCGCTAAATAACTCTGAACCAATCAAGCAAGTACAAATAAGATTGACGCTCCAAAAACTAAATTTTAAATTTAGCTACGTATATAACCCTACCACAAAATAATTCTCATACAGATACTAATTAATATCCAACCCTCTCTAATTAATAATTAACATGACTACCAAGGATGCTAATGATCTTTCCAATTCTTTTAAGCACTTTTCACTTAATAAAGCATCTTTGTCTGGTACATCTTTCAATCGGACAGATGGTGAAATCATTGTTCTCTGTCACAATAAGGAATTTAGGAGCAGAATAAAGGAGGTTGATATTTATAGCCAAAGTCCCCAAATCTTGACAGGTAATTTCACAAATTATTTTCCTGCATAGTTTTTAGTTTGTTTTTTTCTTCTTGTGTGGCTTAATTATGTTTATTATTTTGATTTGTTAGTTGTTTCTAGTTGCCTGGTTTAATTTTAATGCTTACTATTCTTTATTTTATATTTACAACGTGGTTTAATTAGTCATGTTTATTTATTGGATTTGTTCTTCTTGGAAGACCTACCTTAAAATCTCTTTTCCTGTATTTCATGATATTTTGTAAAATAACAATCACATTTGTAGTCCAAGTTGATTGAGGTGGCACAAATCATTACAAGTCGAGCACATTGATTAAGGTGGAGTAGGTTATATATGAACCAATAAAGTAATCACGTCGAGTTGAACACATAAATCTTACGTTTACTTAATTTTCTTTAACTTGTGCAGAGATGTATTCTCCAATGGGAACAAAAGGATGGTACTTTCTCAGTCCAATAACTCGAATGTCTCCATACGGAAGACGCATTAGGCGATTGGCGGGGGACGGCTTCTGGAGCGCCACCTTATGCCCACATCCAGTGAGACATAACCGTGAAACTGTGGGAACCAAACAATCCTTCAGGTTTTCTCGAGGCAGGCCAAACCGCAAGGAGCTTACTGAGTGGATGATGGATGAATACCACCTTAACGGATCAGATGGCGTCGATGTAAGTTTATAGCACATATTACCTAGTTAGTAACTAGTACTCCATTCATCTCATTGATCCCTTAAATAAGTTTCCAATGCTAATTTTTGCAGTTCGACAAACCTGTTCTGTATCGAATTTACAAGAAGGGATCGGGAGATCGAGAAAGGGAGGGTGTGCGAAGAAGACTTAGTGCAGTTGTTAAGGTGATTCGCGAAGAACGGATGAATAATCTCGATGGCATGATGAACAAGCTGAATATTGGGGACGCTGAATGAATGGACTACAAGTTTAAAAACTTTGTTGGATTAAGTTTTTTCTAGATAGAATTGTGTAAGTTAATAACATTTTTATGCAATATTCGATCATATACCACATAAGTTTGCTTAAAGACTACAATTTCATCATCTTTGACCTCTATATTCAGCTTTAATTAGTCCCTGTTGCTGAGCTAAAATCTCAATATTAGACGAATGCTGATTCGTGCCCTTAAAATAAAGGGTGCTTTCTGTAATGATAGTTGCAGAATACCAAAACTTTCTATTGTATTGGTAAGCAGGTCAAGATAATCATCAAAGACACGACGAACAACCAACAAAACATGAAAACGCTTGAAACTTTCAAGCATATAACTTTAGAACGTATAAAGTATAAACGCCTCAGCGTTGACACAAACAGCTAAAAAATCTCTTACACAATAGTACAATCACAAACAATTTGTACGGTGGATGTCAACTTTCAAATCATGGATAACTGAAATATGGTTTAACTATGAGCAAAATTTTTGGTGTTTTGATCTAATGTACATATCATCAGTTAAACAATAAGGTGCTATTAGTTCTATTCTCAATCAAATCGATTCAGCTGATGACTTTAGTCTTCTGAAAGAATGCGTTTTTCCAGTCCTGGAAATGCACAAAAAGAACTACTAAGATTAACAGGAAATCAGAAACACAATTAATCAAATTAGAACAAGAATTAACTTCACGAAAGACGCAAACCTCAAATAGTATGATTCTTGCATGGTACAAAAAATAGATACTCCAGACAAACTTGCAACAAGTTATTATTCTTCAGGAAGCTGAAACTCGAGATCTAATTTCCTCTTTAGATGTGATCTGTCAGCACTGAAACAGAGAACAAAATATTTTATATAAGAAATATCAATTGAGATATGTTTAGATACGCATATTCAAGTAATGTGTTAGTGCTTCTACACATGATAAGAGCCGTGCGTGCATCTGCGCGCAGATTATGTAGGACATAAGATCGTAATTTTTTCAGTATACAGGACACGTTTAAAAAGATCAATATTTTATCATTATAACATGCCAAAATGTTGGCAACACATTTACGATTCCAACTTGAGCTTTTGAATCATTGTTATGGAGGATAAGAAGTTTTAAAGACATTATGCTTCTACCTCTTAAGTCTTAACTTAAGGTGCTTGAAAAAATTCTGGACCATACAAATCGGCATTTTCCAACGTGTTTGAATATCCTAACAAACTAATATGCCGATAATGTTGTGAGATCTGTCTGAACCGAGGGATAATAATCACATCTACCAATTAAATATAAAAGATGATAGACTAGGGAAGAACTTTGACCATAATTCCCAACTACATCTCAACCCTGCAATTATCATTAGTTCATTACCCTTGATGCTCGTTGTCAACAGTATCCAATTACCCAGAACAAGAAACAATATTAACAACTACGATCACAATAACATTCATTAATATTGACAAAAAGAAATTGCATGGGACATAATTTAAACCACCATCTTGCCAACTCAGAGTAACTATACTGTCATCATCAAGAGTAAAATCAACTAGATAAAGAATACCTGTTAATTGTTGGTCTATTTGGTGGCCTCATTCCAAAAACCGAGAAATCCAGAGACATTGGAACCTGTCCACTTCTCTCCCCACCTGTCGGCCTAGAATCATTTCCATGGTCCTCTACTCTATCCATCTGGTTAGCATTTAAATCAATCCCCTCACGGTTAGGCATCACTCTTCTTTGCTTTCTCGGAGGAGATAATACTGTCGGCCCACCTTGAGGATTAAAGTCCAAATCCTTTGAATCAACAGACTCCTTCTTCTTCTGCGGTCTTGGGAGTGAAGCAGGTTCCGTAGGCAGAGGAACGGAAGTAAAATATCTGCAGAAAACAAAATAAGGTAAATATGCATGTTTGGTAACTAACCATCAATGATCATAATTAGCCTTACCGATGCTCCAGTGCCTGCTGTGCAGAAATTCTTGCCTTAGGATCATATGTGAACATTTTCGCTAACAGGTCCAACGCGTCATCACTGGCCATGGGGAACAGAGTACGCAGTGGTTGACCAGGCACATATTGGTACTCAACGTAATCAGGAAGATAAATCATATCCTGCCATTGTGATGGCTTTGGTGTCCCAAATGCAGCAAAGATCTTTCCTAGTTGATCAATATCACTATTTCCCTGCAGAAGTTTAATTTTGTCCAACAAATTAACAGAAATAATCTGAAAAATAAACGAACAATCTGACAACCGTAAAAACATAGGCCATTCCCACCCACAAATGTGAAATTACATATCGCCGTTCATTGACCCTAAGTATGTGCTTGAACTTATTACTAACCATGGCATCTTCTAAGAACAATGATAAGAGATAGATACAACATCACATCCCTAAACACATAAGAAAATACAGCAATAAGTTCAAGTATTTGACCACTCACCTGCAAGAAAGGTCGACGAAGAAGTAGTTCAGCAAATATGCAAGCTGCAGCCCACACATCAACGCCTGGACCATATTGCTTCGCACCAAACAACAGCTCCGGAGCTCTGTACCATCTAGCAAAAACCTAACACCGGATACAGTTCAAAGGCAATTACAGCCAAAATATAGATAAACAAACAACTAAAAGTTTGAATTTAAATAAATCAAAGTTTTAACGGTTCACTATTCCTTGAGTAGAATTCAGTTTCTTTTTCACATCGAGCTAGCATTCTACAATTAGCCATAACTTGCTGATGAGAATTATAGCTTTCAAAACTAAGGCACACAAGTAAATATAAGTAGTTTATAAGAGTTCCCGATCCTTAGAAGTCCCTCAGCCAGCACAAATTCATTCTCATACTACTCAAAAAATCTTAACCCCAGAGATGTAACAGTATAAGCACATAAAGTGTTGACTAAAATTCCATATAACAAAAGTAGATGGATGAAAAGTAAACAGGCAAAAAGTCACCAATTCAACTGTTCCAAATGAGTAACATACTTCTTAAAGCAATAAATCTGCAATCTGGAGACTCACCTGATGAGTAAATCTCCGATCAGGGCTCCCAAATAAACGAGCTAAACCAAAATCAGCAAGTTTAAGCTGCCCTTTAGGTCCAATGAGCAAGTTGTTGGGTTTCATATCCCTGTTCAAACAACATAAGACCCGTAAAAATAAAATATAAAAACGTAAGCAGCGTCAAGGCTTCAAAATCAGCGAATGCACAAAACGCACCTATGCAATACCCATTTTTTATGACAGAATGCAAGCCCTTTTAGCGTCATCTGAAGGTACGACTTAATATCAGAAGGAGAAAGCACGATATTTCTATCGCGAATGACAGCTTCTAGATCTGTCTCCATAAATTCAAACACAAGGTGCAAGTTCCCCTTATGAGGAAACGCATCAATCAACTCGATTATATTCGAATCTTTAAGCTCCTTGAGCAACTTAATCTCTCTTAATGCTGTGAAATTCACCCCTTCTTTCTGCTTACCCAGCCGAATCTTCTTGATGGCAACTGTCTGCCCTGTCTGCATAGATAACACAATTGTCAACAAAGAGAGCACCCCCTCTTTCTATATTTGGGCTAATTAAGAAATCCATAATAGAAAATCATTTTATAAATCAAAATCCAACAAGCAGCATAAAACAACCAACTAATTGTTACTTATTTCGAAACACCAAAATCCTACATTACTCCATCCTTCTCTGACCTCAACTCAATAACTGGATTAAATTCTTGAAATATGCACAATTTATAGCGGCGATCTACTAATCAATTAAAGCTTCCTCATGCACAATTTGAGCCCACACGCCTCACCGATACCAACAATCCCACGTATATCATCATCAAAGCACTGTACAGCTCAAAATCATTAACGCATTATATAAATGACTCCTCAAGTAGCATAAAACAACCAACTAACTTTTTGACTTAGTTTGGAAGACCAGAAGCCTACGTAACTCCGTCCTTGTCTCACCTCAACTCAGTAACTGGATTAAGTTCTTGAAATACACACAATTCGTAGCAACAGTCGAGCCCAAACACCTCACCGATATCAACAATCCAACGTATGTCATTAAACACAATACATAATAAACAAATCCCACAAGCAGCATTAAACCCACATAAAGAACACAAATAACTGGATTAAGGTCTTGAAATATGCAGAATTCATATCTGAGCTAACTAACATTCCCCCACGTATATCATCAAAACCCCGTACACCTCAAAATCGTTAACACATTATTACATAAACGAATCCTCAAGCATCATAAAAAACATAAACAACTGGATTAATTACTTCAAATAACCACAAATCAATAGCAACAATTAAACACATAAAATCAAAAAATCACGTACACCTCAAAACCCTAAAAACCCCATTTACCAAAAAAAAAAAAATAATTGCCAAATATACCTCAGTATCGATAGCTTTGAAAACGACACCGTATGTCCCCTCACCGAGGATTTCACGTTTCAGATAACGATCCGCTACTTTCTTACTTAACATTTGATCCTCCTCCGCCATTTTTGCTTCCAAATTTTTATTTTTTAAATAAAAAAAACAAAAACAAAAAACAAAAATTGGGGGTTTTCCAGATTTAAATTCAATCAGTACTTTTTGTTACAAAATTTCATTAACAATAATAAAATTCGAAGGAGAAGAAGAAGAAGAATAACGGTATGGGTGGGCGGAAGGAGCGTGTTGTGTGAGCCTGTTCTCCACTTCACTCCAACTATATTCCTTTTTCTTTTTCTTTTTGTTTTATATTTGTGATGAAAAAGAAGAAGAATTTAAATTTGTTTTATTAAAAAGTATATTGGAGAAAATTGAAATGAGGAGATAAGATAAGATTATTGTTATTATATATAATAATGAAGGTTTTTAGAGTAGTAAGATTTTTCCTTCTTATTTTTTTCACTTTCTAGGTTTCAATTTGACAAGTGTTGCGTGCTTGTATAGTTAAGATTTTCAGGAGATGAAAACGACGGAGTCCACGAGGGCAAATTTCCCGTCACGAAAGATATTTACATGGAGAACGCGAAAAGGGATAATTTTTGACCTATCGAAAGTTTTTTTCTCAAGCTACAAGATTGTGAGACGCTACATTTGTATTTATGTTAATGAATCTAAATTTCTATTTAGGCCATTGACGGTTAGGGTTATGTTGTATAGATACTTCGAGAAATTATTGTTATCGAATTTGGTACTTTCTTATGCACTTGATATTGTGATAATCTAATTGGAAATGTCGCTTCCTTATTGTTGAAATTCATAAATATTCGTATAAGTGGATGAGGTGGATCTTTAAGCACTTGCATCAAGACGCTAATCAACTAGCTCATAACGTGGCTAATAAGACATCTTGGAAGAATTTGACCAATTTATTTTGATCCCCGACCCCCCCCCCCTCCCCCCCACCCCTCTTTTATTTGTTGTTTTAGGGAGTTTTTGTTACAAGAACGTGAATCTTACTTTGGTATTTGATATATTGTTTGGTTCACATAAATAAATAATGTATTGTGATGTTCTAGTATTTGTATGTTTATTGTGGTGTACGTTAAACTCTCTACTGAATGATTAAACTAGTGAAGTGTCTCAACCTAGGTCACATATTCCTTCACATAGTCAAAGTTTTAGGCGCACCGGTCTCGCACTGGCGCATTCAGTGCTCGTGCTTCGCACTGAGACGCATTATAAATTCTTAGTTCTCGCACTAAGATTTCTTAGTTCCTTTATTCAAATTTAATGAATAATCGTAGAAAATGTGTAAAGAACGAAACAAATGAATGATATTAATGAAGAGTCGAAGCAGATGGAGAACAAAACTAGGTTGAAAATAAAATAAATATAGAATATTCGAAGTAATTTAAGACTTATACCTTCGTCTAGGTTGAAAATAAAATAAATATAGAATATTTAATTATTTTTAATAAACGCATTAAGGCGCATTGAAATTTATGTATTTTTAAATTTGGCGAACTGGCGCACCCGCATCCGCATTCGCTCTCGCACCCGCATACGCCTTACGTGATCTAGGTCTCAACTGTACCTGGTGAACTTTACACAACACTAGTCTATGCGTTAGCATGTATTGTTGTATGTGTGTATGCAAGATGGATTGGTCGCTGAGTGACCATTTTTTATTTTTTTTTGATAGGTCGACCTAAGAAACTTCAATTGTGTTGCAATGTGTATGGTCTTGTAGAAATAAAATAACAGTTATTTAATAAATGAAAGACTATAGTAAGAAACAACTAAAGATGCTATTAATATGGAGGAAATCAACTTCTAAAAAACATGTGAATATAAGAATATCACACATTATGGTACATATATGTTGCATGTGCTCGTACACACGAATATAAACATGATACAATACAGACACGACAACACAAGTTTCTAAAACAAACTTATATTCTTTTGTTTGTCTGACACATAAGAGCCAATAAGACATGACATGATATGAATACAAGTGATTTTTCTGAGCGTCAGTGCATCACAGTAATACATCACTAGTCACTACGTATAAAGGTGCTTTTCCTTCTCACGATGCGTTTAACGGAAGTGGGTGAATGGTTCTTCTATGGTCCAAGTACAATGGTTATGGTAATAAATGTAGGGTCTAAACTAAATAAAATGGTAAGCAGCTAGTAAATATATTACCAAATTTTCAGGTGCCCATTTGTAAATGAATTTGATGTTGTGTAGAACCTTATAAGTGTGAAAATATATCTACTTACTAAGAAAGATAAAAGAAGACATAAAAAGAAATTAATAATAATGTTACTGTAATTTAAATATATTTATGAAATTCTAAATTTGGTTTTAGATTTTGATATTCCATGCCAAAAAGGAACCAAAATCAAAACGTTAATGGTCTTTCTTAATAAATAATTGATTATTGATGACTGGAGAACTGTGCTCTATATACTAATACTCATCCACCTAAAATCAGCTGCGTCTCAACAAGTTCACAAAACTTTTCTTTGACCATTAAAATTTGTGACACGGTTCATCCTTTTTATGATGTAGGAAATGGGGATCGCCGATCGGCGGCCCTTAATGTTCGAGTGCACTTAAATAACTTGCGAGTTGACGTAACAGTCTAGAAATATCGTTAATCGAACTAATTACACTGGACTCATAAAATTAAATAACTCCTTCTTGTGTGACTCAAATTTGAGATATGATTAAATTTTCTTGTCGTATTCAGATAAGCCCCTCTTGCGGGTTACAAAGAGAGTGAAACATTTACGTTCATATAAATGCACGTGTGTGTGTAATAAAAAAAATATTCGTTGGCCATCAATATGCTATTTAAATGATTCATTTACATAATTTTTGTACGCAGCTACTCTTCTAATTCATTTAAAAAAAAACTTTTTTTTTTTATAAATATTTGTGATACAACAGACAAGTATTATAGAAAATAAATTTGACTTGCCAGATCTATGAACTTTCTCTATATCGATCCTACGATAAGTAAAACAAATTTCATTTATTTTCACGTAACATCGACACAAGATGGTTGTCGTTCATGTACCCATAATTTACATATACATATATATATATATATATATATATATATATATATATCGTTGATAATTTTTTTTCTAGGAGTTAATTTCTCAACACTCATTTAACCTTCAACCAAGAATCATCGCGGATATTAAATACTCCTCAAAATGAATCTCGTATGCAAGAAATAGGTCAATGTTAATACATTATGAGAAGCCAAATATGGTATTGTTAGGTGCTCTTAATTGTGTTAATAAAGCGTTAAAAGCAAATAGCTGAAACCATACACACTTAAAATATTAGCTCCTGCATTCTCAACTAACGTGAGCATGCATGCGACTAAGGATTGCCCACCTAACCCGCCTCGCCCCTCACTCATTTGTAAACTAGTTGCGACCGATCCGGCACATTGGCGTGATGAACCAGAACGACCCGGCCTAATATGGCATAGGCAAACTTGGTCCGGCCCAATTTGAGCCCACGAAATGTAGTACTAATGTGGGCCAAAACTAAAAGATTTGGGCTAACGTTATACTTGCCCAAAAAAATTACAACGGCCCAGCTTGGTTACTTTAAACATGGGCCAGACCCGACTCATCTGCTGCACGAGATGGGCCGTTGTAAATCTGGGCCAACTCGGCCCACTTCTCAATTCTACATGGAACTATGATGACTCTATGTCTCTATCAACTTCAATTTGTACCTAATCTTTTGAAGTTTTTTTTTTTTTTTAATTTTTTCAGAATAAATCAAATCAGATACTTATAAACAAAAAGTTTTGAACTTTTGATTTACGTGGCGTGTGAAATTTGGTGTTTGTGTGTGGCTTTTATTATTATATTTGATTCTCGAAATTTTTTTTTTTTTTAATGGATTCGAATTTTCTTTTTCACAACTTTTGGTGATGAGTGGACCTCTCATCTGCACGAATTGTCACATCCAAACGTCCCTTTTGTCATTTTTCATTATTCACGCAATCTTTTTGCCTTGCCTTTTTCTTCATATCCATTAATAATGCATGTACCCGCGGCCAGTTAGTTAACCACAGCCCACAGGTGCACCACCCTCAAGTTTGGTATAATTACAAACACCCCTATAAGATCTTATAAATTAAAACCACTCTCCCTAATGGAGTTGATGTACTATTATATCAATTTTGGGGAGTGACGGATGAAATGTTATGTGTAGTGTTTTTCAATGCATATAGTAAGATCAAAGAAACATTATTTATCATAATTTTTACACTAAAATAATTTTATTGTTTAATATCCAAAATCTCAAGTGATTTTCTATTTCAATATAATGGTTTTTTTTTTTTTGGGTAAGTCAAGTAAACAAAATTATAACAGAAATTGAGCCAACATGGTGCTCACCCTTACATCAAAGTTTTCAAAGAAATTAATCAATAAACAGAAGCAACATATATCAAACACCCTGCATGGTTCATGTAAAACTCTAAAAAATAAAATAAAGACATATTATTGCTAGCTTTAAGCCACAACGAAATTTTATATGGCTCAGGCTCAACCACTTTTGAAATATCAACATAACTCCTTTTTATGATAATGATATTCCTCTCCATCGAGATACTCCAAAACACCACAAACCATATGATGTCCGGAGCTTTTTTTTCTTTTTCTTTAATTACCTCTAATCATGATCATATTCTTAAGTTGAAGCAATTGAGTTTCCGGTAGATTATGCATTACTGTTTCAATTCAAACCATTTGAAGACATGAGACTTGATTATGAATAAGACCTTGCATTCTCCCACAATATATTTCGTTTTTATGAAATTTTGAAATGATCCATCTCATTCATCTTTAATAACAAGTACTTAATTGGCAAAGTAATTTTGCGTGGATAAAGGTTTAATTGGAAAGTTTATTAGATCGGTTAACTTGCTTACAAATTTTAATTATCAACATAAAACAAAATAAAGGAACTTTCTTACAAATTTCACTTTCAACTATGTGACTTGTTAGGCAACAACCAAGAGCAACTAAATCTATAGTATTGATGCTTTCCACACTGAAAATCTTATAACTCGGAATTAGTTTCAAGAACTAAAAGCAATTATAATTTGATGAGAACTAACTTCTTGTCATTATTATTCAACATTAGGGAATACAATCAAGTCAGTGTTTTTTTTTTCTTTCTGTTTGTTTGTTTCTTATTCATATTGTTGACTTGTAAATTTTGTGATACCAAATTTTCCTAATTTGTCAATTTTGAAACGAGTAATTTTCTGGTGCCTCACTAGCTGGAGAAAATGATGTATCGACAGTGACTTTAAACAAGCACGTATTAACATTTTCTATTTAGCAAGTCAGCCTGGATTTTATTAATTTTCTCCAGCCTGTACACAAGAACATGGAATGGGTTGTTTATTTTAATTTTTTTGCCTTAAAAGCAACGACTAAGTTGTTGATAAATCATAAATTGATGCTTGTATTATAATCTTTTATTATTATGTATTCCCAATTCTGAAATGCTACTTTCAAAGTTTGTTTAAAAAATAACCACAAATAATGTTTTACCTCCTGTCTGAAATGAGATGGAAAATCGAGAAAACTATTGTAGTTCTCATTTTCGAGGTCGATAGCTAGAGAGTCATTACAGATTGATAAGTTTACTACATATACATCTTTTTTTCTTTATTTATTTATTAATACCATATAAGTACACATCGAAAACTCATTTGCAAGCACATAAAGAGAAGATACGTTAGGAATTTTAAATTATTGAAATTTTTTCAGGGGTAGGTGGCAAATGTAATTAGGACCTCGAGTAAGTATAGTATATATCCACACATTGCATTTCTAGCAAATAATCATTAGCACCCCACATTTAAGAATAAAAAAGGCAAAATTGTATTTAAGAATATGAATTGATTGATCCAGGCTGTTTCAACAATAAATTAAATACATGTGTGCACAAACACGCGGGCATGCCGTAAATCGTAATTGAGTATCTCTTAATCTCTATTAAATTCGAGGTAATCAATTTAGACGATTAAATCAATAAGAGAATATATCCACAACATGCATGCTTGCCATAATGAAAGTTATTACAAGATTTACATCATGAGTTAGTAGTAATTAGGATTAATTATATATAATAACGCATATATTAAAATATTTTTATATGCTTGTATTAAATTGCAATAACTCATCAGATTTTGCCACATAAGGCAAACAACTTTCTTCTATAAGTTCAAACACAATACAAGATCCTATACAATTCAGAGACCATAAATTAATACCATCAATATTCATCAAATAATATCTCTTAGTCCTTTTTTTTTTAATTGTAGTAGTCCAATTTTATTTTTTTTTGGGTAATTTTGTAGCAGTCAATTTAAAAACATTAAAACAATACCAAAAATATTCTACAACATGCTTGCAATAACGAATCATATTCCAAATTCAGAGCATGAGCTAATGATTAAAATTTATAGAAACACGTAAATATGATACCAAAAAACTTATCGGAATCATGATCAAAGTTTCATATAGGGAGCATGTTTCAATCTTTAATATATTACAACTTTTTGCAATAAAAGTTCGAGTTGTTTTGACTTGTTCCGAGAAATTCATAACGAATATTGTGCAAATAACTTAAACAAGTACTTGTGTATTTCGTTTCATTATAGTAAAAAGTAGAACGCGATCGTAGAAGAAACTTGAATCTACAATTAGAATTTTTTGTCGTTAACTCAACAAAGGCAAACAACTTTCCAGTTCCTTTTTAGTTCAAATATTCAAATACAATACTAGATACATACATACATAATTCCGTGACCCTTAAATTTCATTCCATAAATATTCATCAAACAAAATCCACAAAAGAAAATAATACTATTAATTAACTTTGATATCAGAATATATGCATGAATGTACAAAACCACGAGGTCAAAACGTTTCCATTTCAAAATCCTTGCATATATATGAAATTAATTTATGACATTCTTTTGTGTATTATAATAACAAATACTCTCATTATTTTTAATTTATGTTTTCTTAAAATTGAAAGAACTTCAATTTAAAATTCATCGAGAAAAGGAGCTAGAGGAGTAGTAGGGCTAGTACTAGTAGTTGATTGATGATGATCACGTGAGCATTAAGACAAAGGAATACAGTTGGAAAGTTGAATAGGGCATCAAATGATGTTTCCCCAATTCATGATGTTGTACAGACTATTTAATGTTATTTTTTGGGTGTCACGATAGATCCATACCATTATTATTATTACATATTGTTCCCAGTCAAACCTAACGTTAAAACTCAAAAATAATAAACAGCTGTGTGGATCAAATCAAATGCTGTAAATTTCTTTACTTTTTTTACTTTTTTTGGCGACAAGGGCATGTGATATTTTGTAGAGAATCTAGTGGGAGTAGTAAAAGTAAAACTCTAATTCCAAGAGTCTTACTTTTATCTTTTCCATAATGTAATAGCAAAATATTATTATTAATAATCTTATATTTGATGTAAGAAATCAGTACTACCTACCACCCGGATTTGTCTGATGTGCATCAGGGGTCACAACTCCCCCACTCACAGAGAGTTAGGGCCCATGTGGGCCCTATGTATGTGGGGCCCACCTCTATGTGAGTGGTAGAAGTTGTGCCCCTTGATACACATCAAAAGTTCCCCCTACCACCCCCCACCCACCCCACTTGCTAATTTCCTTATTAGCCATTTCTCCTTTTATAGTGCCCTCCTCTTCACTCATTCTCATTCACATCTCCAGGTCTCTCTTTTTCTTCTTAGGTCTTCCGCTATATATATATATATATATCATATATCTATATATTTGTATCATATTTTGTTGATTAGGGTTTCTGGTATGTTATCATATTCACAAGCAACACACCAACATATATGTTTATGTTTTTAAATTATTTGTACATATGTTCATGTTTGTGCAACATATGTTAACAACACAAACACTTGGATCCACACATGAATCCAGGTTTTATTGGTATGTACATGTGTTGTAGTATATCTTTGCTAGGGTTTTTTACTTAGGGTTCGAAAAATCATGTTTGACTTTTAAATTTCTGATTTTTATCTTGTTTGTGATGTATGATATATGTATATAATTAGGGTTTGTTGATGGGGTGGAGCTTCCTTAGGTCCAATGAAGGATCTTACTGGGTTAGATTAAGATGCTAATATATGGTTCCCTCAGCCTTATCCATGTTTTGAAAATGGATATGGTTGTGGCTTGCATATGTCTGGATCTTGTATCACCCATTGTTGGATCCTTGTTTGGATTGAAGGGAGCTCTACACTTTTAATTACTCCATTTGATATTTATCTATTATTTTATTATATTTTTGAATTTGGATATGGTGTATTTGTGGTTGAGAACGAGCAACTTTAGTAAATCTGTGTCCCTGATCTAACTAAATTATGAATGGAAGTTTGTGATTTTTTCCTGATTATGAATAGGGTGTAAAAGAATCTTGTAGGGTATTTGCTCTGTAGATTTTGTTTGCCATTTTTGGGATTCTAATGAAAAGTCAAATGCTATGCCTGTACTTAAACCATATTTTTGGAGATTTTTTTGTTGTTGGTTTGTGTTTTTTAATCAGGTTGAAGGACTTGCTGCCGGTCGTTGCTTGCAAGCTGCATCTTACATTTCAAAGACGATTTGCCAGCAAAGATTCAAGCCTCCTAGAATTTGTTTTGTTCATATCATAAATGTTATATTTAGTTTCAGAATATTGCTGATGTATTTACTTGTTCGATATCATTAACTTCATTTTTTAATTTTTGAATGTTGCAACATGTCTTGGAAAATGAGTGAAATTTACATGGATGTCTAAGTATTACTGTTAGGACTATAGATTTTAAATCAAAATTTTTGACTATTTACATTTTATCCCGACAAATACTGAACTATAAACCTATTAAACAAAACGAGTCACTTAGCTGATTGTCAAATATGGCTAACCTCTTCCCAAAACCCTACTACTTTATTACAAACTACAGAAGTTCATTTAATCTTAGTGATGCAAATACGTGATGAATTTCTTATTCGTAAGTAAAATAGCATTATAATTTGTATTGACTCTTTTACTTTTTCTTCGGGTAAAGCATGAACTTCCAATACTTTTGTCCCATTTCTTCCTTTAATCATCAGCTCTCTTACCACTTAACCCCGATTTTCATATCTAATGTTAAGCCATAAACCGAAAGGGTTATTTACATTAATAAAGTAGTGTTTTTAAGCAATACTTCCACAAGCAAGGCTCTCTTTTTAACATAATGTATTTTCTGAGTTTTTGGTATGTCATTTTAGCTTCCTGTGTCATCCTAAATTGGCCAATATTCCACATGAAAAACATTTTTAATGAGCCCGAGGACTCGAACGTTAGTATTGTAGACATTCAGAACATTCTTTCTCAAGAATTATTTCTTGAAAACTTTTATATAAGGGTAAGCACCCATTATGCTCGATTTCCATTTTATTTTATTTACTTGACTTGTAAAAAAAAAAAAAGTTGCCTTAAAAGAAAGAAGAAAGAATTAGTTATGATTTTGAAACATGTATATCTTTATATGTAAATGTTTATATTTTTTTATATTATCTTACTGAAAATTATACAAAAACTAGGATTTACGGATAATCATTGTTGCGATTACAGAGAATAATGTAATGGAAGTATTTTGAGTCTTGGTCATCAATTATAAGTATGTCACTAACTAATCAGTAGCGTGGTGTACTATTTTTACATTGACTAATTTGCGAGTTTAGCTTATCACATTGATATAAATTCGCGAAAAAACAACTTTTGAATTTAAATCTAAGCCGAATGATTCTTGAAATGGTTAGCTCATGGCCGCTAGCCAGGGTACCAGGGCACAAATTAGAGAACCCTAATCAAGTTAAACCCTGATTAGTGGCAGCGTAGTCAACCAAAAAATAAATTTAATAATTCGTGGAATTTCTTGGTTGGAATATGATTTTCGCAATGAACAGGAAAAATCTCATCATTGTCAGAGAAGTTTTTGAAGTAAAAATCAATTCTATTCTTTCTCACAAGTTAGCTCCTAAAATGTATAAATAAAATTCTAAATTATTTGATATAATATTGCATAATTGATAGTCAATTAAAGTTAATAAATTAAAATATTATAAATTTCGTGTTTTAGCACGAAGATACCGAGTATACTGTTTTTTAGTAATGAAATATTGTTTGAAAAAAAAAAACCAAACATAAAACTAAGAGATACAATCAATTCATAATTTTTTGATAGAAAATATGTGATAAAGTTTTATAGAATAATTTGAAGGAGAAAAGACAACTTTCTGTAAATTTGTTGAAGCCTGTGATCTCGGTTGAAGATCCATGAAGACCATAATAATGTTTTGTTCTTATATTTAATGTGTATATACATGTACCCATCTTTTCAATCATTGAACCCCAGGTTTCCAATCTAGTTCATATCGATTTGGTAAGTTACAAAGGTGATACATGGGCAGATATTCTAGAACTGGAGTCTGTCGAAATCCAGACAGGACAAAAAGCAACAACCAAATCCCCACAACAACGCCAAAACAATGGCTAAAAGGGGTAAAGGTCTTGCAGAACATGCCACTTATCTAGACTAGCCAGTCTCTTGTTCAAACCATGTAATTACGATTGTATCTTACTAATTGATATAAACATGACTAAATTGCTGTAGTTCATAGATTAATAAGGTGATCTCTTTACCAATTTCCAGAATATACATACAAGGGATCTAACCCATCACATAACCTAGACTTAGCCTTCCAGCAGGCTAAGGAAAAGCAGAACAGTATAAAAGAACTATAAAGTAAAACTTACTTGAACTCAAAATCTTGTACCCAAAGCTGGATTTTATTTCCCACCGATAATTTTTACAATAGAAGGGAGTGTTTACAAGAAAAATCGAAATAGAAATATGAAAACTGAAATCTCTCCAAAAACTCTGCCTAATAGCTGAGACGGAAATGGCCTTATATAGATGGCCGGACTTCAAAAACTTTACAAAACAACATAGACGTTTTTTTTTTTTTTTTTTTTAAGTACCAAAAAAAAATATTACATTGTTTCAAGAAAAGTCATTTGACTAAATTATCCTTGCCATGATGTCACGGCGTTCGTCATTGTCTTCTAGATGGTTTCATGTGCCCATCATGCTTTTATCAGACGTGGAAGTATTATTTCCTTTTTTTTGGTATTTTAACTGCATCCATCAAGATTTTGAAAATGTCAGGAATGTTCTGATGATTGGGGTCTTGTGCATCCTGGAGATCGTCATTAGTAGAGTTCATCAACTCTTGGGTTTCTTCAGTATTTGATCCCATTGAGGCATCTTCATAGAGATCTTCCATTTCTCTAGTCAAACCTTTCTGCATTTCTTCAATATATGCTTGCAAAAGGCTTTGTTTATCAGTTTCTCCTGTTCTCATCTGAACTTTTCTTTTGATAAGATCAAAAGGAGTATTAATCTCATTTTTCTTTCGACTATCAGCCAATTTTTTGTAGATTGTTATTTTCTCATCAATTTTTTGAATGGTATCATATCCTTCTAGCTGATTGGTTTCTGGGTTAATTTTCATCATTTTTCCCAGAATTTTGAGTACGTTTTTCTGAGGATGCAAGGGATATTATCCTCATCTCTTCCCACTTCAGGTGACCATTTCCATATATATGGAATAGAGAATTCAACAAAAAAGAAAAACGAAGATACGCCTTCTCGACAAGCAATATTTTGCTGCCTTTCCAAAATTTTTGGACACATATCAACCCAAATTTTGAATTTTTCTTTAAAATGTTCTAGCAAAATTTTTACCGAAGTACCGTGGAATTTCCACCACTTAAGAAACCAATTTGGTATATCCTTCTCAAAGAGATTGCCACATAGTTTTATAAACCATGTATGTTTGGCCTTATCATTTTCGTATAGGAAAACTTTTTTGAATGCTTTAATATAATCCCAATAATTATATTTAACTGGAATTTTCAAAATAGGATGTATATATTCCCTTTCTTTGCTGGGAGAAGATCCCCATGCATCCACATGTAAAACTTGTTTGATAATTATTTTTGAGAAACTATAAATTTCTTTTTGGGCTCCTGTGAAGTGTGAGATTTCACAGGACCCAGTATGCTGGAGCAATGTTTCATAAAACTTCCTCGATTTGTATGTACCTGCTGTGAAGCAGGCAGTATCAAGCTTTTTGCGAACAATAGTCCACGGTTCTTTTTCCCATCTGAGATCTGCATCTTCTATTAGAAGAAGGGTTTAGACATTAGGATTTTCAAAGAATCCTATATTGAAATCATCATCTGATGTAACTTTGGCATATGATGCCGTTTCTTCTGGACTATTCACAGTTTCTTGGGTATTTCTCTTTTGTTGTTTTTTCCATTCCAGAAATTCCTGAAATTTTTTGTTATTTGAAAGATCAGCAGCTATTAGCTTTTGATTTTCATGTCTGGCCAGATATTCTGGTCCTCTTCCTCTGCCTCCTCGTCCTCTATAAGAGGATGAAGCTGCCCCTCGTCCATGCATATCTGCAAATAAGAAATAAACATTAGGCAAGTAATAAGAAATAAGATTATTATCAGTTTCAATCCTCCTAGCTAATCTTTTTTAGAAGTTGTATGGGGAAAGCATTGTAAATATTCTCTGGTGAGGAAATCTGGAAGACTATTGTCTTCTCCTTTCTTATGAAGAATTTCGAAATCAAAAGGTGCTAAGTGCGTTTGCCATCTGGCAAACATTTGTTTTGAAACATCATGTTTAAAGTCCTTATTAAACATGAACTTTGCTGATTTGCAATCTGTTTGTATGATAAAGTGTTGATTATATAAGTCATCTTGAAACTTTAAAACACACTTTACGATTGCCAAAATTTCTTTTGCAACTGTAGGGTAATTCTTTTGAGCATTATTCCATTTTCCAGAATGGAATCTAACAAGAATTTCTTGTTTGGTATCTGGATTGATTTGTTTTAAAATCCCTCCGAACCCAATATCTGAGCTATCAGTATCAATAACCTTTTTCTAATTAGGATTGCTTAACATTAAGCAAGGTAGAGATTTAACTCTTTCTTTTATTTTTCTAACATCATTAGTATGCTGATTTGTCCAAAAACAAGGTTTTTTCTTAAGTCTTTCATATAAGATAGACGGATCTTTCGTAAGATCTTTACAATAAGGGGCTATATAATTTAAACTCCCTAAAAATCTTTGTAATTGAGTTTTATCCAGAATTTCATCTGGAAACTTATCTGCAAAATCAATACTTCTATTGATAGATATTATACTACCCTTTTCAATAAAATGTCCCATAAATCTAACTTTGGTCTGAAATAAAGACATCTTGGGCTTAGAAAGCTTTCTTCATAAGGAAGGGAAACAATATGTTTCTTCCTATCCCAAAAAGCATTAGGATGGTCATTACAAATAGTAATAGAAAAATCACTTGTAAATATTTTAATCTTTTCCTGTAATTTTGGATTTTGAAGATCATTCTCAATATTTAGAGAAGCAATTTCATATTTTAAAAAATTTAATTGTTTTTCTTTATAAAAAATAGAATCAAACATTTCATGTAGAATTCTAGTATATGGTTTGTTTTTAAATTTAAAGAAAACTTTGTGCCCTTCATAAGAGCATGTTAAACCTTCCAAGGTTATACCAAGTGGAAATAACTTGGTAAGGAAAGGGGTTCCCAAAACCATTTGATTAGTTATATCCTTAGCAAGCAAAAAGCTTGTAGGAATACATGTATTATTATTACAAATATATGCTTTAGAAAGTTTATATTCAATTTGTAACGGTTTTCCTCCTGCATGAGATAATGCAAGAGTTGTTTTTTGAAAATAACGAGTTGGTATTAAACCTTCCCGGATGACGTTTAAGTCAGCTCCACTGTCAAGTAAAACATCAAAAGGTTTTATAAAACATTGCTCCAGCATACTGGGTCCTGTGAAATCTCACACTTCACAGGAGCCCAAAAAGAAATTTATAGTTTCTCAAAAATAATTATCAAACAAGTTTTACATGTGGATGCATGGGGATCTTCTCCCAGCAAAGAAAGGGAATATATACATCCTATTTTGAAAATTCCAGTTAAATATAATTATTGGGATTATATTAAAGCATTCAAAAAAGTTTTCCTATACGAAAATGATAAGGCCAAACATACATGGTTTATAAAACTATGTGGCAATCTCTTTGAGAAGGATATACCAAATTGGTTTCTTAAGTGGTGGAAATTCCACGGTACTTCGGTAAAAATTTTGCCAGAACATTTTAAAGAAAAATTCAAAATTTGGGTTGATATGTGTCCAAAAATTTTGGAAAGGCAGCAAAATATTGCTTGTCGAGAAGGCATATATTCGTTTTTCTTTTTTGTTGAATTCTCTATTCCATATATATGGAAATGGTCACCTGAAGTGGGAAGAGATGAGGATAATATCCCTTGCATCCTCAGATGAGAACATGAGAAATTGATAAACAAAGCCTTTTGCAAGCATATATTGAAGAAATGCAGAAAGGTTTGACTAGAGAAATGGAAGATCTCTATGAAGATGCCTCAATGGGATCAAATACTGAAGAAACCCAAGAGTTGATGAACTCTACTAATGACGATCTCCAGGATGCACAAGACCCCAATCATCAGGACATTCCTGACATTTTCAAAATCTTGATGGATGCAGTTAAAATACCAAAAAAAGGAAATAATACTTCCACGTCTGATAAAAGCATGATGGGCACATGAAACCATCCAGAAGACAATGACGAACGTCGTGACATCATGGCAAGGATAATTTAGTCAAATGACTTTCCTTGAAACAATGTAATATTTTTTTTTTTTGGTACTTAGAAAAAAAAAAAAAAAACGTCTATGTTGTTTTGTAAAGTTTTTGAAGTCCGGCCATCTACATAAGGCCATTTCCGTCTCAGCTATTAGGCAGAGTTTTTGGAGAGATTTCAGTTTTCATATTTCTATTTCGATCTTTCTTGTAAACACTCCCTTCTATTGTAAAAATTATCGGTGGAAAATAAAATCCAGCTTTGGGTACAAGATTTTGAGTTCAAGTAAGTTTTACTTTATAGTTCTTTTATAATGTTCTGCTTTTCCTTAGCCTGATGGAAGGCTAAGTCTAGGTTATGTGATGGGTTAGATCCCTTGTATGTATATTCTGGAAATTGGTAAAGAGATCACCTTATTAATCTATGAACTACATCAATCTATTCATGTTTATATCAATTAGTAAGATACAATCGTAATTACATGGTTTGAACAAGAGACTGGCAAGTCTAGATAAGTGGCATGTTCTGCAAGACCTTTACCCCTTTTAGCCATTGTTTTGGCGTTGTTGTGGGGATTTGGTTGTTGCTTTTTGCCCTGTCTGGATTTCGACAGACTCCAATTCTAGAATATCTGCCCATGTATCACCTTTGTAACTTACCAAATCGATATGAACTAGATTGGAAACCTGGGGTTCAATGATTGAAAAGTCTTCAAGATCTTTTATTTCCCCTTTTGATTATGTGGTAGAAACACCTTCAGAAGTTTCTACTTCTTATAAAAGAGAAAAGGTTTATACACCTTCAGAAAAAGTTGAAAATGTTTATATAAATAAAGAGAATGTTGTTCATGGTATGTATGGGAATATTCATGATATGAAAGAAGCAGAAATGACTTGATATGGTCCTCAAGGCTATTAATGATATCAAAATTTCTAAAGTAGAAGATATTGCTTCTACTTCTCAAACTGTCGGGATTTGCGGGATTGAAGTCATAAGGTGAAAAAGTATCAAGACTTGTACAAACACCTAATTTCATAGAGTAAACACCCACATCTTCTTAAATAAACAAGGATTGTCGTCATACAAAGGAGGATAATAAGAAAGTGTTACAATTTGGTAATCGTCGTTGCGCTTTCGTAACCATATCCATACAATTGAGGGTACTAATTATCTTGATCCAAAAATAAATAGGCATTGAGATCTGATAGGTAAACTTGTTCAAGAGTGATGGGATTGACCAAAAATATATGCTTGTGGTCCTCGTCGATTAACAAAAGCAAGATGTTGCGAGAACCCACGTCTGCCTTCCAGGTTTTTGGGAAAAATAGGTAGTTTTATTATACGACAAAAGTCTTGGATGATGCGTAGGGTGCAAGATGAATAGATGAGAATGAGACTTTGTGTGTGGCGATTGAGGTGGAATTTGATGAAATCGAGCTTCGAGAGTTGAGATCTCCATGATTTTGATAAACACATAAAAATGTTGATTGATTTTGCCGACACTCATGAGAAGATGTCGATCAGAAGTAACTCGGATGCATCTTTTGACATATCGGGAGCTGCCAAAGGATTTTTATGGAGAGATCATCTTGGTGCCGTCATTTTTGCTACTACAGAAAAGTTCGCTTGCTTTGACGCATCAACGGCTGAAGCTAGAGCTATCCTCAAAGCGGTGTCTTTGCACATCAATTCAAGATCAAACTAATCACCTTTGAGTCAGATTGCGAAGAGGTGATCAACAAAATTATCCATCGTTCAATTGCCTTAAATTAGAGCTCAAAGAATCTTATTGTTGAAATTAGAAAATATTGGGCATGTTGGCCTAAATGGAAATTTAAGTTTATTTCTAGATCTACTAACGGTGCAACCCACAATTTGGCTGCGTGGGCTCGTTCCCGAGACAGGTCGGGACCTGTTTTATTTTTTGATATGCGTGTAAACTCTTTTTGTGACGAGTATTGCCTTCCTTTGGCCTCATCTTGATTTATTAAATCTCTTATATTAGGCAATATTGTATCTTAGGAAATATTCTTGTTGTATCTTTCCTATTTTAGATTAGATGATCATATCTTTGTATATCTTCTGTAATTATCTTCCGTAATTATCTCTGTAACTAGTATAAGTATGTAATCTCTTGATCAATAATATTTATTCACTTTCCACAGTAATTATATCTCTTATATGGTATCAAGACGTCAATCTCTCTAACGAGATCTTGATCCTATGACGAACCCTTCCAACGACTCCACCACGTCCGGCAACTCCTCGGCTGGGGGTCATATCGACACCTCGACGTTCTCGTCGCAGCTGCGTCCGCTCCATATAGCGGTCAGCCCTTCTTCCGGTGGTCAGGCGTTGATTCTGATAAATGTCCATCAACAACTACCGTTGCAACTCAATGGAGAAAATTTCGCCTCATGGCGTTCCCAAGTTCGTCACCTTCTCTATGGGTATGAACTTTTTGGCTTCCTAGATGGTACAATACCCTACCCTCCCATGGGCTCCACTCTGGAAAGTATGGCGGCATACGAGTACTGGAAACGTCAAGACTCTCTCCTTATTTCTGCCTTGATGGGATCCTGCACTCCTCCGATTGTGCGTTTGTTCCAAAATGTCAAATCTTCGGCGAATGCGTGGAATATTCTCCAACGTTCCTATGCGAATCGTTCTCGATCGAGGGTGATGCAACTCAAGGATGATTTGCAAAACATCAAGTTGGGCTCGAATTATGTCTCTGAATTTCTCCAACTAGTCAAATCCAAGGTGGATGAATTGGCAATCATCGATGGACCTCTCAAAGATGATGATATCACACTCTATGTACTCAATGGCCTTAGCTCTGCACACCGTGACCTAGCAGGCCCCATCCGTGCTCGAGAACATCCAATTCAATTCCCAGAACTTCAGGATTTTCTCCTTAGTCAAGAGGCATATTTGCGCCGTCTTGAGCAAGAAGCATCGACTCTTGTTGCTATTGCGAATGCGGCGTCCTCACAGCCGCACTCCAACTCTCGTGGATCAGGTCGTAGTCGTGGTGGCCCTGCACATGGTCAACAATATGGTCAGCAGCGTGGGTATTCTAACCCTACGCGAGGATCGCCGACCCCTTATCAATTACCTCATTCACGTTCCGTTGGACAACCACAACACTCTCGACCTAATATCACTTGTCAACTCTGTGGTATTTATGGTCATGGTGCACGCACATGTCACCGTTACGCACCACCGCACGCTCACTTTGTTACATCCCCTATCGATCACTCTCCTCCAATACGGATTGGCTTGTTGACTCGGGGGCTTCTCATAATCTCACATCGGATCTCCAGAACCTCACTGTCCATTCTGAGTATGAAGGTCCCAATGAGGGTTCCACTGCGGGTGGTACAGGTTTGCCTATATCTCATACTGGTACCTCTCGTATTGTTTTAGCTGATCGTACATTTACACTCGATAATCTATTATGTGTGCCCCAAACCCGCCACAATATTCTGTCTGTTCATCAGTTTACAAAGGCGAACAATATTTTTATTGAATTTCACCCATCTTACTTTCTTGTTAAGGATCGCAAGTCGGGACTAATCTATTCAGGGGAGCATGTGTTTATGGAGTGTATCACGTTCGATTGCCAAAGGTCTTGAGGCCGCTGTTTACATCATTAGTTGGGGAGCGTGCTCATAAGGGTTGTTGGCATGAACGTTTTGGCCACCCTTCGTCGAAGATTAGTTCATTTATTTTGAATAAAAACAATTTACCTTGTTTTTCGCCTAGTGATTTGGATTTTGATCATTGTAGTTCATGTTTTTTGAACAAAAGCCAACAGCTCGTTTTTCATAAATCATCTCTTGTTTCGGATCATGCTTTGTCATTTATTTATGGTGATGTTTGGGGGCCTTCTCCGGTTGTGTCTGTTACTGGTGCACGCTACTACTTAATTCTTGTTGATCATTTTACTAAGTATTGTTGGGTGTGTATGCTTTCTGCAAAATCCGAGGTATCTACGGTGTTTGCTCAATTTCGCACTCTAGTTGAAAAACAATTTGCCACCTCAATTAAGAATTTTTACTCGGATAATGGCGGAGAGTTTTTGGCTATACGGGGTTATTTTTCTATGCATGGCATTAGTTGGCTCACCACTGCCCCACATACACCTCAACAAAATGGCACAAGTGAGAGCCGTCACCGTCATATAGTTACAATGGGTTGCACGCTTCTTACGCGTGCTAGGCTTCCCCCGGAATATTGGTATTACGCCTTTCTTACTGCGGCTTATCTATATAATCGGCTCCCTACTCCAGTTTTGCACAATAGATCGCCATTTGAAGCGCTCTTTGGTCGCACCCCTAATTATCTCCATCTCTGGGTTTTCGGGTGCTTATGCTATTCTATTTATGTCCTTATATTCCGGGCAAGTTATCACCTCCGTCTCGGGCCTGTGTGTTTGTTGGATATTCCACATCTCAGACAGCCTACAAGTGTCTTGATCTTGGTACATGACGGTTATACATCTCCAAGCATGTTCGTTTTGTTGAAACGAGTTTTTCGGGCGACCCTTCCTTGAGTGACTCATCACCTCGACCGTTTATGCCCTCCATTTCACCGTTGGCCGCACCTCTCAAGGTTCTTGTTCCTCCGGACACTTCAGCGTCACATTCTGTTCCTAATGTTGGGTCCAATGTTGTGGTAACATTGCAACCAGAAGCTTTTGCACCTGCCTCTGCACACTCTGTCCCCAATGTTGGGGCAACATTGGAACCAGAAACTTTGGCACATGTCTCTGCACCTTCTGTTCCCAATGTTGGGCCAACATTAAAATCAGATACTCTGGCACCTGTCTCTGCAACTTCTGTTCTGAATGTTGGGTCTAATGTTGGGGCAACATTGCGACCAGAGACTTATGTCCCGACTGTTTTACCTGCAGACCCGTCTTTGGATCGTGCTCATTCTATGATCACGCGTTCTCGCAACAATATATTTAATCCTAAGGTTTATTCAGCGGTTACCAACCATCCGGTTCAAGGTCCGATTGAACCTACTTGCGTCTCTCATGCTATTGCGGATCCCAAATGGCGTGCGGCCATGGATGAAGAATTTACTTCCCTCACTTCACATGGCACTTGGTCATTAGTTCCACCTCCCTCTGATCGTGGAATTATTGGATCTAAGTGGGTCTTTCGCATTAAGAGGCATCCCGATGGTTCTATTGATCGTTTTAAGGCACGCCTTGTAGTCAAAGGATTTCACCAGCGACTCGGCCTTGACTACAAGGAGACTTTCAGCTCGGTGATTAAACCTGTCACGATACGAACTATTCTCTCTTTATCTCTCATGTACAACTGGACGCTTTGTCAAATGGACGTTAGCAATGCCTTTCTTCATGGCGCTCTCTCGGAGAAAATCTGTATGCGGCAGCCCTCGGGGTTCATTGATCCGACTCGTCCTCATCATGTATGTCTTCTTCATAAGTCTATTTATGGTCTTAAGCAGGCTCCCCGTACATGGTATCTTGCGTTAATTGCAGCGCTTATCTCGTTTGGTTTTGTTCAAACCAAATCCGATACGTCACTCTTTGTTCTCTTGCAAGATTCGGTTCGTATCTTTGTGCTTGTGTATGTGGACGATATCATCGTCACCGGCTCTTGTGATAAATTGGTTTCTTCGCTTATCACACATCTTGCAACCAAGTTTACGGTCAAGGACATGGGTATTCTCTCTTATTTTTTGGGTGTGGAAGTAGTGCGTTGTCGTGAAGGTCTGTTTCTATCTCAACAGAAATATATTCATGATTTATTGTCGCGGCACAAGATGGATGGTGCCAAATCTCTCACGACCCCTATGGCCACTAATCCTCCCGCCTAAACGTCGACCGCGGTTGTTGATGCTACGGAGTTTCGCCAAATTGTTGGTGGCCTCCAATATCTTGCGCTTACTCGTCCCGATGTTGCATTCTCTGTCAACCGTTTGGCTCAGCGTATGGCTTCTCTCGTTGCCACGGACTGGACAACCCTTAAACGTGTGCTCCGTTATCTTAAGGGCTCTCTCACACATGGTGTTCTCCTTCGCCGCCCCGTCTCTCTCTCTCGCTAACGGCCTTTTCCAACTCGGATTAGGCAGGAGACAGTCTCACGGGCAATTCTACTACTGCCTTTATTATTTTTCTTGGTGCTAACCCGATTTTTCATATGCAAGTAAAAGGTTGTTGCTCATTCCTCAACGGAAGCGGGATATCGTGAGCTTGCCTCTGTCTCGGCTGAAGTTCGTTGGTTACATCTTTTTTGGCAAAATCAGTATCAGGCTTCCAACTGCACCTCTTATCCGCTGCGATAACATGGGAGCTCTACGTCTTTCCTTACATCCAGTGCAACACTCGAGAATGAAACATATTTCGGTGGATCTTCATTTTGTTCGTGACCTAGTTAACAAGGGTCTAATTCGAGTTTCCTATGTTAATACTCGTGATTAACTTGCGGATCTCCTCACGAAACCGCTAGCTCTGTCACAATTCTTACTGCTACGCTCCAAAATTTCCGTTGCTGATGGCACGTCTATTTTGAGGGGGCGTATTAGGCAATAGTGTATCTTAGAAAATATTCTTGTTGTATCTTTCCTATCTTAGATTAGATGATCATATCTTTGTATATCTTCTGTAATTATCTTCCGTAATTATCTCTGTAACTTGTATAAGTATGTAATCTCTTGATCAATAATATTTATTCACTTTCCACATTAATTATATCTCTTATATCTTATTCATCAAAAAAAACCAAAATGGCCTTGTAACGCCCCCAAATTTTTTAAAACAAGGTGTGTCGGCTGTGTCGCTAAAACGAGAATATATCACGACAAGGAGCCTTTAAATAACAACAATTTAAAGAATTTTGCAAAAGTGTCATGGCTGAAATTATTATATAAAGCTTTGAACACTTTAAAACATTGAAATTTACTCGTTGAGAAAACAAGGTACAAGGCATTCTAGTGTCCCAATGAATATTTCAATACCAAATTCAACAAATTCAAACAAGAGATAGATGCAGACTCCTTCGATGCATGACTCCTACTCTTTTTTTTTTTATATAAGAACGACAAATATATAAATTACGGAAAAAATGTTACAAATGTTTATGATTGGCGATCCGCAATCACAAAGCAACAAATTGGTATATTATCGTTCGTAAAAGACGAGGACCAATAGTTCAAAAATGCCCATTGGGCAAGGTTGTAGGAGGCTTTGTTGCCATTGCGGTGGATGTGTTTAAACTTCCATCTTGGGCAAATGCTCCAATGTTTCCTGATGGCGATCACTATAAGGAGGATTGCCCATGGAATATCTTCAGCCATGTTGGTAATTGCATTAAGAAGGTCAAGACAGTTTGTCTCTATAATGACTTGGTGGATCTTTACCCGATTGAGGAAGTGGCAAGCTTGAAGTAAAGCGAGGGCCTCGGCGGCAGTAGGATTGGTACAAAGTCGCTGCTTGGCTGTGGCAAAGAGAATGGTTCCATCATTATTACGCATGATGCAAGCTGTTGAGGATTTTCCTTCACGAAATGATGCATCGCAATTAATCTTGAACCATCCAGCTTTTGGTTTCTTCCATGGGAGGCCCGGGGATGAAGAAATTTCCAGCCTAAGTCTTCTTTGGCAGGTCCAGTGTTCCAACGATCGCTTTTCAGCCTTTTGGAAATGGAGTGGAAGTTAGTCCATGAGAGGATAAGTTTCTGTTGTTCCAAATCATTTCCACAGCAACACAAAAAGACACAAGGATTTCCTCCTTAATATCATTAGTATCAAAGAAATTGCTCGTGTTACAAAGTAAGAGTGTAAGCAAACGTTTAATACTCCAATCTTTAAATGAGTGCAAGTCTAAGTTCTATTTAGATTGCAGCCAATATTGCACCTTGAAATGACAACGAAGGAATAAATGCTCAACAGATTCCTCTTCACAACAACAAATAGGACAAGAAACATCTGCAATAGAAAAAAATACTTTTTAAGCCGATTCCTAGTGGGAAGAGCATTATGCATTAATTTCCAAAGGAGAAGTTTATGTCTATTATGAATACGTGCACACCAAATCTTTTTAAAAAGGATACTGTCCCCTTGGTTAACCGACGGGAACCGGTGAGATTGATCAACGATATATGCACTCTTAGTGGAGAATTTCCCTGACTTAGAGGGGATCCAAAGAGGCGAGGGGCTCAAGTCATCAGAGCAAATCTGAGTTTTGAGTATTTCTGTGACAGTGTCTTCATCAAAGATCTGAAGAAGCTCTTGTTGTTTCCAAGAAGGACCATAGGGATCAATGAAACTCCTAACCAAAAAGTGGTTAAAGGTTTAAGGGATTATTTGGATCTTTAGGAGAAGGAATAAACCCCGGGAGGGTCGGAATCCACGGCTGATAGAAGGTCAAAACCGCTGAATTTTGTAGAGTTGGATAGCAAAAACCTTTTTTAATAACTTCTCTACAATGTACAATGTCCTGCCAAATCCAAGAGCAATTGTTAGTAGTGATGGAAGTGGAAAAGATATTACTGGAACGGAGATATTTAGTGCGAAGAATTTTAACCCAAAGAGACTGAGAGTTAGAAGCAATCTTCCAAGCAAGTTTAGCAAGTAAAGCACAATTAAAATCATGCATACGGCGGAAACCAAGGTCACCTTTTGATTTAGGAGAGCATAAGTTGACCCAAGCAATAAGAGCTAAGAAGTTACCATTGTCGTTTACACCCCACCAAAATTTTCTAAAAATTGCATCAAGCTTGTTGCAAATAGAGATAGGTAAAAGAAAAGTAGACATGTAGTAGATAGGGGTGCTTTGAGCCACCGATTTTAGAAGAACGGTTCTACCTGCTTGAGAAAGATTAATTTGCTTCCAAGAAGAAAAGCTTTTATGTAGAGCTGGAACAAGTTCCTGAAAGGCTTCTTTGCGAGATTTAGATTTACAAAACGGAAGGCCTAAATGAGTAGCTTTGTGATTACATTCCAACATATTCATAGTATACAAAATATCAATACGGTCTAAGTCTAAAGTGTTACGACTAAAATGAATGAAAGATTTAGAATAGTTAACACGTTGACTAGACCAAAGACAAAAAGTATCCAAATAGTTTTTTATAATAGAGGAATTATGCACAGAAGCTTTCCCAAAAATGACTAAATCGTCGGCAAACAAAAGATGGGATATTGGGGGGCAAGTTCTAGAAATTTTAATTGCTTTGAGCATCCCATTTTGTTCTTGCACATATAATAATCGAGAAAGAAGCTCCCTATAAAGAACAAAGAGGTAAGGAGATAGAGGATCACATTGTCGAATGCCACGTGTTGGTTTGAAGAAACCATATGGAGAACCATTCACAAGAATAGAGAAAGAAGTCGTAGAAATGCATTCAAAAATCCAACCCACAAATTTACTAGAGAACCCAAGATTGGTAAGAATACAAGTAAGAAGTTTCCATTCCACTTTATCAAAAGCTTTAGCAAGATCTATTTTAAGAGCCATGAAACCATTTTTACCTCTACGTTTGTGGATATAGTGCATGAGTTCATGGGTAATAATAGAGTTATCATTAATGTGCCTACCTTTGATAAAAGCCGTTTGCGAGGAAGAAATGATACGATCAAGAAAAACTTGGAGCCTATTAGCAAGAATTTTGGAGCAAGTTTTGTAAGTAATGTTGCACAAACTAATAGGCCTAAAATCTTCAACAGTGTTGGCATTCAGCTTTTTTGGAACAAGAGTAATGAGAGTGTTGTTAAGAGGCTTAAAGATAGCACCTTTTTAAAAAAGTCTTGGACAGCCAAAGTGAGAGATTGGCTAGTAGTGTTCCAAAAAGATTTATAGAAGAGCGCAGGAAGGCCATCGGGTCCAGGACTTTTTTCGGAGCTTTTTTATCTCAATATGAGAAGGGATGCCACAAATACTATTATTTTCCTCGCTAGTGATAACCAGTGGAAAGAGATTTTCAAGATTAGGGGGATACGGGGGCAAAGACGGATCAAAATCAGATTTGAAAAGGCTTTGAAAAAAGTTACAAAAAGATTCCCCAATATCCTCCCAATTAGAAACTCTAGTTCCATCAGGTTTGTCAATGAAATCAATGCGGTTAAACCGACAATGCAAGATAGTCTTAAGATGAAAAAAAATGGGAGTTTGCATCACCCTCTTTGAGCCATTTTTCACGAGATTTTTGGCGCCAAAAACAGTTAAGTCGTTGGAACCAAGAATCAAGTTCAATTTGGAGGGCTTTACTCTTGGCAATATTTTCATGAGATTGAACTCCAGATTGTAAGTTAGCAATCTTATCAGTGATATCATTTATAGAAGAGTGGATGTTACCAAAATAATCTCTATTCCAATTTTTCAAATATTTTTTGACAGATAAAGTGCGCATATGTAATTGGAAAGGAGCATGACCACTAGAATTACAATCCCAACCTTTATCAACAATGGAACAACATAAAGGATGGCTTAACCACATAAATTCGAACATGAAGGACTTGAAACCCTTATTTTGATGGTTTTGGGTGGTAAGGCAGATTGGTCGGTGATCCGAGGCGATGGCAGTCAAGTGCGTGACTTGGGCTGAGGGAAAACGAAAACACCAATTGGGGTTGGCAACCGCTCGATCTATGCGTTGCTGAATATTGTGGTGTCCACCGCGACCATTATTCCAAGTAAAATCATCACTTGCAAAACCGAGATCAAAAAGGCAGTTTCGGTCAAGATCAGCTGCCAAAGTATGATTAGTAGAGGAGGCAAAATGTCGGCCACCAGCTTTTTCGGATTGGTTACAGATATCGTTGAAATCCCCAATAACCGCCCATGCGGTATCAATAGTTGCTGCCAGGGAGTCCATTAGAGCCCAAAATTCCAATTTTGAATTTGCATATGGGGGACAGTAGATACCCGTGAGGTACCAATCCGGGTCAGAAGGGAAAGAAATCCGGCAGTGAATATGTTGAGAGTTGCTAGAACATATATTAAGGTTAATGTTGTTGCGCCAAGCAATGGAGAGGCCTCCGACCAATCCGACAGGCGAAACTATCAGATTGTGTGAGAGAGATGAAGCTCCAAGGACAGAAAGGAGGGAGAAGAAATAAGAAGTTTTGATTTCAGATAGGAACAAAATATGAGGACGAACATTGTTGAGCAATGCTCGCAAAGCTTGGATTGCCGAGGGTTTAGCAAACCCCTGGTAATTCCAAGCGAGGATGATCATAAAGACTTCAGTGATGCGACCCCTCGTGTGATGAGGAGTCTCCAAAGTTTGCGGACAATTCAGCTTCGACGGAGTCGACAATAATCAATTTGGTACAGTGGGGGACACATGCAGGTTTGCAGACTGAAATAGGTTGTCTCAACTTTTTTGTATGAGTAAGAGGAGAAAATTCCTCGTCACAGAATCGTTTCTTGGATAAGGGGCAGCTAGTCGCGGAGGATGATTTAGAATTAGATGGGTTCTTCCTCTCTTTATGGCGTTTCCAACACGACAAGGTTTTGGCCGATTCAACTGTAGATGGTTGCTGAGGTTCAGATGGTTTGGGTAGGACAAAATGGTGGTTGGTATTTTCTATGTGATTTGGGTGATCAGGTGGTGGAGCAATCGGTTGAGTGGAGGAGATGTTACCAGAAGCTTGGGGACTGTTGGAGTGAGATGGGTTTGTCGGATTGATTTTTTCTTTAAGGTTGGTTTGACAGAAATTTTCCTGGCCCAATTTGTCATTTGGAGTCTGGGATATATGGGTGTTTTCTTGGGTATAATTTTTTGGTTTGGGATTGGGCTCAATATTGGGCTTAGTCAAAGGAGGCCTGCTGGATGGTGGAGCAAAAAAAGGATTAGGGATAAGCTTTTCATCGAATTTTAACCAGGGGCCGCGCCGCCGCGTGGAGGAGGGACCCGACAAATTTTCAGGGCATTTGTTGTAAAGATGACCTAAGATACCACAATTGAAGTAAAAGTGGCTGATGCGATCATAGCGGACTTCAATTGTCACCTCTTTCTTTACCGAAGTAGTGAAGGTGACGCGATCGGGAATGGGGAGGGTGGTGTCGATTTCTACTTTGATTTTGAAGGCCCATTTCCAGATATTGTAAGGATTGAAAGGTGCCATTGCAAGAAATTTCCCGATTTTGTTTCCAATAAGCCTCGCATTTTGAATATATATTTGAGAAGTGGGTAGATGGGCAATTTCGCACCAGAACGCAGTGGTGGTGGTGGAGACTTCAAAGAGAGATTTGTCAGGATGTCAATGGTTGAGAAAGATTTGGTGGTTCCCAAAAGTCCAAGATTTATCAAGGGCCTTCTTGAAATCTGCTTCCGAGTCAAAAACACAAGCAAACGTGTTGTCTCAAATAGTGTTGTAGTGTATCTTCTTTACTGGACTCCAAGATTTGTTAATGGTGTTTTTGAATGCGTTTTGATTTTGTGGTTTATCACAAAGGATTTTGGCCAGGATTGTGAATTTCATTGGGCCGCTACATATGTGTTGTTTTTATTTTCGAGAGCATATTCGAGTGAGGTGTTGTTGAGAAGCTCATCAATAGTTGCAACGCCTGCATTCATGGCTGAATGGAGGAGAAGAGAAAGGTGGAGCACGGCTGAGAAAGACGTAGAGATGGCGGCGGCAGACCAAGAAGCCCTAAGGCGCTCTTTCCAAGAGAGAGCAGAAAAAATCCTACTTGAAACTCGAATAAATCCCCACATTCGATACCATTAGCTTCCCAGGGATAAAATAAATCCAAAAGAAAAAACGTTGCAAAGGAGTGAGTTTGCAAAACTCTGTAAGTAGTTCGATGGACTTAACTATCGGACCAAGCATTATTTTAAAAAGCTTTACTAGAATAACGATATGGGCAAGAATAATGAATTTCTAACATTGCTTATAAAATTCCTTTTCCTTATCTTTTAACCTTTAGCATATTTTTTAAGTATTTTATGTTCATTAATCTAGCGTTAGTCTGCTGGCAGCCCAGAGTTTTCCAACAGTCGTCCGTTGGCAGGCCAGAGTTCTCCAACAATAGCCAACATGTGGCACAAAATTTCAATTGTCGCCCGTTGACGGTTGACGACTCATAATTCAAAAATAGCTTGTTGATAGTAACCCCGTTGGCGGTCCAAAGTCCTAACCATACTCCTTTGGCGTCCAAAACAAATATTATACAAATAGTATTTCTATAGCAAAGGAATTCAGAACAAAACATATCAATCTGAACTTTATTTAATATCATTCGTATCCTACTCACAAAAAAATTATTTCCTTCTTTATTTCGAAACAATCTCTGAGATAGATTCATGACTAACACAATAAGTATAAAAAATTGTGTTATAAGTTAAATAGAAAAGTACAAAGAACTTACCTGGAACCCCAATGCATAATGAGTGAGAGTCCGGCCAATATCAAACTCTAAACGAATCTAGAATAGTTTCGCTAGCCTGACAGTCGGGCTGTTGGACTGTCACGCAGTCTTGGTAATTATTTATATTGCATTTAAGTGTTTTGAGATGTTTAAGTTTTATTGTAAAACCCTTTAAACTTAAAGATTAGTAAAATGCCTCTAATTGATAAGTTAAATATACATACAATCCCACTATACATATCCACTACCATACAAACGAAACTAATCACGGTAAATTCATATTTATATACATGCTTTAAATATATTTTGTGACGTGAGTACTTGAGAAAAAGTCACAAAATATTGATTTTCATTTCTTAATAGAAAAAACAAACTTAAGCTTGTTTAAGAAATAAAAATTATAGCTAGGATTTTGAGACAATAACGTTCTTAAATTTAGGAGCATATTCTTTTCAATGGACTAAAATCAAAATTCTTTCACAAAATATTTTATGTATATTTGATAATTTATATTGGTATATAAAACAAAAATTATTCGCCTATTGCTTAAAGAACCAATTAGTTTGATATTAGTGTTAGTTTTACAAAAGTGTATCTTCACATTAAAAAATGTCTACTTCCGATTTTTGTTATCTTATGGATTTCTTCTAGCAAATTAGATTTGTTAAATAAGTAAGAGTGAACCATCTATCTTTTTTTTTCAGAATTAATTTCATGATGCTTTGTGAGGAAACAAGACTTTAAGTGAACTAGAAAGTAGAAATTGAAAGTAAAACACATCAACTACGACCTAATAAAAATATAACAAACATAGTGGAGAGTTATGTGTAATATAAAAGAATTGAGCCTAAAGTTGAAAATTAGCATAAATTATGACCGATTAAGCTAGCGGCCCGGCCCCAATTAAAATATTAAAGTGTGAAAATGGGTCTGTAGGTACACAGTACTGTCACAAAATCATTTTCCAATCTAGAATAAAGATGTGCATGCAAATAATTAGATTAATACTCTATTTCTCTTTAACATGACCTTCCGAAGACATTATATTTAATCAGTTCCACAAAATTGTCAATTCTCTTTCTAAGTTCGTATGCCGGTTCTCCTAAACATCTTTAAACAATATATATATGTACACATGTTAACATATTACACTTCACACACACTTAGAGAGTTAGAGTACACCATAATTGCATGCCCGTATAGTCACGCACACAAGTAGCATATTGCACATAATATCAAACCCAATTTTAGTGCTTTTGTATACCTTACGAACAAAAAGACCAAAGATGTATATGCATATATAGATCAAGGTCATAATCACTTAAACACGTGCAAACCCATTCTTTTGATGATCGGATTCATGCAACGATGTTTTAACCAAGTAAGCATATTTTTTATAATTAATATAATGTATAAGTATGATTCATTGATATAATATTCTAAACAACTATAATTTTTGAACGAATAATATGTTCTTACCGTGTAGCATCATGGCCGCTTCGACTTTCGAGGCTGCAATGCTTGTTCATAATTAGTGCCCTAGTCTTTAATCATAAATACTAACCTCTTCCGAGGTTAGTAACTTTGGGCTCCAAGGTTAATTTGGATATATAAGCATATAGAATTAGAAACCACCATTCCGATGTGACAACGCATTACTTACCACATGAATAATTCTAAATATTAGTTAATTACAAGAACAGAATAACAGTGGTTCAGTTATACATATTTCATAATGATTAAAATATTTAGCTATGCATTTGGAGAATTTAACGTTTTATGTATGAATTATGTCAGAAGTCTCACAAGCAAATCATTTTCATAGAAACATATAAAGCTTTGCAAATAATAGTAAAGCAGTGAAAACTTGTGTAACTGTCCAAGAATATATAAACTTAAAATGCCATTAGGATTAGACTTATTTACACGTATAAAGTAACCTAAGCTAATGTGGCATCTATAATCAACAACTACTTAATAAATTTATGGAAAATCTGAAATTAGGAGGGAACATCTTTCATAATTCATTAGTGCAAGTTTATCAACAAATAATGCAGCTCACAAAATATAATAAATTTCATACAGAAATTTTGGGTCATTATAGGTAGTGGTGTTCATGGTTCAATTTTTTTAATCATTGGTTCAATTTTTAAATGACTTGAATTTCTTGTTAGCCTAAAAATGATAACCGCTATCCAAACCAATAAAGTGGTTTGGTTTTCGATTAAAACCGTTCGCTTTTGGTTATGATTTTGAGTTAACCAATCACCTACTCTTTGAAATGAACGGTTTTCGGTTTACTTGGGTTAACCGGGGTTCGGTTTTAAAAGAACTTGTCTTTTATTACTCCAAAAGCCATGACCGAAAACCAAACCAAGTCCATAATTTCGGTTATGATTCTCTCTAAAATTTCGGTTAACCTATGGATTTTTTCAGTTGAGCCAAACCGTCAACACCCCTAATAACAGGCCGGGAGATCTACTCTACTGACTTGAGAATAGATATCTCTTTATAATATTACAAAATTGGCCACGTTGAAATTGTTACTTAATATAATTAAAAAAAAAACGTTACTTAATATTAAAATAATTATAAATTTGACTGCATAAAATAAATAATATTTCCCGTTAAGTAAAAGGAAGTCAAAAGTAGCTTAAATTTTGCGTATCTAAAACAACCAAAAGTAAACATCACCTCTTAAATTATCTATATAATCTCGTATTGTTCATGTCTCGTTAGTAATTTTGCATAGTATTGTATCGAGGGTCCGGAGAGGAGAATTGGCTATATCAATCTTGTGAACTAACCAAGACCGAAATTGAAAAAAAAAAAAAAAAAAGATACGAACGGAAAGGAATGGAGTTCCGCTTGAAGAAGCAGGGGCCACGGTAGTTGTCGAATCTTCTACTGTTACATGGACAACTCCTAGGCTGATGGATATTGTACATTTGCAACCAGATGCACGTGGATGATGGCGTTAATTTCTTTTTAATATAAAGAGTGCTTGATTTTAACGCACTTTTCATTTACATATTTTGTTACGTCAACAGCATTCTTCTTGCCAAAATTACTTTTAAGTAAACTAAAAGTTCAATTTCATATATACTCATTAATACGAGACTATTATAGAGTATCAAATAGTTCATATAACTATATAAGCCTACAATGTGTCAACACTCCAAAGAACCACACGTGTTCGTATCTCGTCTTATCGATGTGTCTAATACCGTGTCGGACACACTTGTACTACAAATTCGCTTAACAATCCATTTTCTCGTGCCGTGTTCGTGTCTAGGCCTATTATGGGCCGGGGTCCCGCCGGGTCAGGACCCCGACCCACGGGAGTTGGCCGGGGCCGGAGCTGTCTTGCAGCTCCCGTTTCCTCCCTTCGGGAACACTGTTCCCGGTGGCCGGGAATCCCGGCCGGGACGGGAGGTAAACCGGATCCCGGCCGGCCGTGAACAATTGTGTGTGTGAGTGTTGTTTTTATTTTCTTTTCAACAAATCAATCGAATTGCATATACAATACAGAACAACGAATCTACGCTATCACCTCACTTCACTGCTGCTCATAACAATACATACATCACCAGCAGAATTTGCAAAACTAAAGCTGAAACCACCTAATTTGCAAAAAGGCCCCTCAAATCAAGCAGAATTACACAATCAATCAACCCAAACACCACCAGCACATTAGCACACCAAGCATTATCAACCAAATAATATGAACCAACAGAAGCGTCTGACCCGCAGGACTCGACCCGGGTCCACCATTACCCACATCGCACACACCAATCTTCACGACCCGTACTCCGGTGCGGTTGAGGAGATTGCAAGGGGAGCTGGATCTGATCTGAAGGTGGAGGAGAGCTGCTAAAAGAACGGTCAGGATGAGAGGGGAGGATTGTTTGATGGAGATTAACTGCATCGTCGTGCGAGATTTGGGGAGGAATTATTAGGTTTTTCGTTTTCCTCTCCCCGTGTGTGTGAGTGTTTGTGTTTGTGTGTGTGAGTCTGTGAGTGACAGTGTGTGTGTGTGAGTGTTTTTTTTTTGCTTACTGCCTCCCGGGATCCCGCCGGGAGGAAATGGGATCCGATTCGGATCTCGTTTCCTCCCGGCGGGATCCCTCCCAGGATCAATTTTCCGGCTCAGGCGGGTGGAAAATGGGTGGGTTTTTCCCGTCCGGACGGGAAAAACCCGCCGGGATGGACGGAAATCATAGTTCCCGACCCGGCCCAAACAACCCTATTCGTGTCTATGCGACATAATTTAACCCACGCTTAGTGTATAAAAGTCCTATCAAGCCCATATCAAACGGAAACCCACGCTTAGTGTATAAAAGTCCTATCAAGCTCATATCAAACGGGCCGAGTCATTATCAAACAAAGCCCACAAAAATGGGCTCAACAACAACTCCAAACCCAACACTGAGACACAGAGATAAATAGCACCAATTCTCCTAAACACTAATCCCCTCTGCAATCGCCTCTACTGTGAGTGAGATTGTGTGTGTGAGAGAGAGAGAGAGAAGAAGAGAGACAAAATGGTGTCCGGTTCCGGAATTTGCGCGAAGAAGGTCGTCGTCGACGTGAGACACCACATGCTCGGCCGGTTGGCTTCGATTTTGGCGAAGGAGCTTTTGAACGGACAGAAGGTAGTGGTGGTCCGATGCGAGGAGATCTGCCTCTCCGGCGGCCTCGTGCGGCAGAAGATGAAGTACTTGCGGTTCCTCCGTAAGAGGATGAACACCAAGCCTTCGCACGGTCCGATCCATTTCTGAGCTCCGTCGAAGATCCTCTGGAGGACTATCCGTGGGTAATGATTTTGAGTTTTTTTTTTTTGTTATTTGAGCTGTTTAAATGTGTTTTTAACTGATTTGTAGTTTCGAAATGTGTATTTTGTCAATTGAAGGAATGTTGAATCGTGTGAGTGTGTGTGAATTGGATTGAGCGTATGAGTTTACGTATATAAGACACTATATTCGTTTGTTTTACGCTGGCGTCGGTGTCGAATACATGTGTTTTATACAGCTTAATTTCATTGAGTGAGTTCGTCAATGTGTGTGTTTTAGGATGTGAATAATGTTTGTTAGTTGAGGTGTTTCGATGTTCGGTTGGAAATGTGATATACGAAGATTGGGGGTAATGTAAGATCATGTGTGGGTGATTGGATATTAGATTGTTGTTTTTTTATGTACCTATTTTTGGAGTAGGTTCAAAATGCCAGTATGCGTTTGCTGGATGACGTAATCGATTTATGGTGTAATGTCTGCTGCCTTCCGTTTATGATATGTGTTTTTATGCAGCTTAATTTGAATTAACTTGTTTGTCTATTGTATGTCAATTGGAATGCACTTGTGTGTCGATGTGGTGATGATCTATATCTTCCAAGTTGTCTAGTATCCACCTTGTGGATTTAGAAGTGAGGTCACTTTTTGATGCGGCATTACATATGATAGCTTGTGCAATTACTTGCTGTATCTATCTTGTCTACAGTGTAATATTGTGTCCGCGTTATCCTGGTCTAGTCTTCCAAAGATTTCTCCTGTATAATTTAGGTTCGACGTGACGTAAAATTCCACGAAATGTCCAGAAATGTGGTAGTTCACTTGTCAGATGCTTTAGGCAGTGATAGTGTTGCTAGTGCTATTGTTTTTTGCTTCATGTTCATGTTTTCATTGGTTTACTTGTATGTACAGAATGATTCCCCAAGACCAAGCGTGGAGCCGCTGCACTTGCTCGTCTGAAGGTGTACGAGGGTGTCCCGTCACCATACGGCAAGACAAAAAGGATGGTTATTCCTGATGCTCTCAAGTGAGTTTGTTTATCGATTATCAATTTGTTTATTATTCTTAGTGTCAGTTCGGTATTAACTGAATGTTACTTGATTTAGGGTTTTGAGGCTTCAAGCTGGTCACAAATACTGTTTGTTGGGTAGAGTTTCATCAGAGGTTGGATGGAACCACTATGATACCATCAGGGTAAGTGTAGAGATCCAACATTTTGCGTTGCATATTTCGTTATTGGAAATTTTTCAGTTGGTCCTAATGTTTGATAAAATGGAATATTGCATGATCTGAATTATATGATTTTTGTGATTTAACTTAGGAATTGGAGAAGAAGAGGAAGGAGAGATCTCAGGTAGCATACGAGAGGAAGAAGCAGTTGGCCAAATTGAGAATTCAGGCTGAGAAGGTTGCGACAGAGAAGCTAGGTTCACAACTCGATGCTATTTCTGTTATTAAGTATTGAGAGTTCATCATATTAACTTGTTGAATCTTATAATTTTGTTGAAGAACTATATTTTTGTTGGATCTGATTCTGTTAGTTTAAGTCCATCTATTTTGAGAATCTTTTGTGCGTCCTGTCTGAAATACACTCTTTCAGTATATTATGCGATTCCTTTAATTGTGTGTTCCAGATGTCATTCTCACTTGGTTCATGGTGTTATCTTTTTGCATATGAGAACTTTTTTTGGGGTGTCAAGTTATAGCTTTTGGAAATGTTTGAGGATATAAAAAAACCCGAGGTATAACCAAGTATAACCAAATAATGGTAAGAGATCTAGCTACAAATTATGATATATTGTTAATGTTTAAAAGTGACAGAAAATATTTTGAAGTTATAATACGTTACACGCAGTTGATCGGTGTTTATGTGTGTCATTCAACGAAAAACTGGTAGAAAGAAACAACACTGGTATAAATTCATCAAAAAAAAAACACTGGTATAAATTCATCAAAAAAAAAACACTGGTATAAATAAACAACATGAATCCATAAAGGAGGAATTCCTGAATGCAATTTTGAGATGATATGGAAAGAGTTGCAAAATATAAGATTGATATTTATTAATGAAGTTCTTGGACATGCACATCGATATCCAATAAAGGGAAACGGAGGGCGAGGACAAAGACAGTTTTAATCTTCGCAGTAGTAGCAATATAGTATTACGAATAATGCTAATCCGACTAAAATAAGATTTGTAACAATTTGAATAATGCTAATCCGACTAAAATAAGATTTGTAACAATTTGAATAATGCAATGTGAAATAAATATAAATTTGACGTAATAACGCTATGTCTCCTTTCTCGATGAGTGTGCGTTACATAAGAGAGAATATGTGCAGTTCATAAGTTTTGTAATCATATTCAAGTGTTTTGTACACATTTTCTAAAATTGTTGGTGCATAATGCAATTGTAAATTAACTTGTCATGTTTGTCACATTATTGAATACATTAGATGATATTGCTCTTAATCTTCTCAAGTAGTTAAGTAGTTGTGAATACTTCGAGTGCACGTGTTTTTTAGCCCTTTGTTGACATGGTCTTATTTTATTTAAGTAATACATGTAAAATTATCTTTGTACGATATTTTGAGATCCTCGTAAATTGGTAAACTAATTGCTCCTCCTTTGATACGATGTCTCATTGATCATAGTCATGCACATTCTTTTGTTTATTTAATGTAGTGCAATAAACTCGACAAGATATAAACATGTTGCAATATTTCTTCTACATAATTAATTAGAATAAAATCGATCAAAATTTAGTAGTTACTAGAAGATAATAAAATAAATGTTTAATCATTATGTAATACCTTTTGCGGGAGAAGAGTTAAAAATAGCATCAAAACCAAAAGTTCCTTCATTTAAACAAAATAGATCTTTATCTAAAGTTAATACTTAGACAAATATGGGGGTGATTAGTAGTTTTTTCTTCTTCCTTTTATCTTTTTGTCTACGATAAAGCGTTTTAGTGTCCTTTTTGAATTTTGAATAATTGAACTCATGGACTAGTTTTACATTTTACATTGTTAGTACGCTCAAAGTATGAACAAAGATTAAAAAAAAAAAAATGACGTGAGAAGTCGCAACTGCTATCCCTCAGATAAAGTCGTGAAAGGAAGACAATATTTAGTTTTTTCAAAATATTATTTCAAAATTCTCCTTTAAATAATTCGCAATTGCATTATATGCGCCAATGATATTTAAATTATCTACTAAAATCTCAATTATTACAAATTATCTCAACTATTAAAAGAATTGTTTGGTATGCTTATGCAAATATATAGAAAGAAATTTATGTGATCAATATCCCTAACACTTCTATAAAATAAGAATTATCAACCAATTTTTTCCCCGGTTTTTGCTCTTGCAAATTGTTTAATAGTCTTGTAGTTTTTAACTCTTTCAATTTTGTCCTTGAAGATTGTTTATTTACTCATGAGTCCCAGTATCCCACGATAAATTGTAATATATTCCTTCAACTTTGAATTTTTCTTATTTTTGGTCCATTCCAAATTGCCGCATAGTCTGTGCGGTTTTTAACTCTTTCAATTGTGCCCCTGAAGTTTTATTATTATTTACCGATGGGTCCCATTGTAAATTGTATAACATTCATTCGAATTTTAAAATTTGTTATTTTTGCCACTAAAAGCTTTTTTTTTTTGAACAAGTTTAGCGATTTTATTCCAAGTATAACCAGGTTCGTACATCAACTCAACACCAATGACTCTAAAAGCTTTTTTATTTAACTCATTCCATCGTCCATCTTATTCTGCAGTAATAAATACCTTGTAGGCTCACGCAAATTAGTCGATTAGGATCCACCTAATATAAATAGCTGGCATCAACGTACCGTAGAATAAAATTAATCACTGAGGCAGGCCCGCGTATTAAGGTTTATTTTTTTATTTGAAATTGGTTATTGTTTAAATTAAATTAGCGCTTCATCCATCGCGGCACCACACTAATTAATCAATTTGGATCAATTTATTGTCAAAATAATTACAATATTAACGAGTCCTAAACCAACGTGTGCACCGGAATACGTAGTAGTGCTTTTAGTGATTAGATAATGGGGATACACATACATACGTAATAAGTTAAATAAATACAAAAATAAAGTGTGCACATTTCATGCGTTTATGGTTTATTTAATCGTCAGAGGCTGAACATGGCCGTGAAAATATTTCGAGTATATAGATATTATGAATATATATCCAATAAATAATAATACATAAGATAACACCTGAATTGCTAAAGCCCAGAAAAAGCCCATTTCACTATGGGCTCTTCTTCCACCCACCATTACTATTTACTAAACCCTGCACTTCATATATCGTTCGCACCTCACTCCCAAATCCCTAATCCCCATAACCCAAACCCTAATTCCCACCGCCGTTTGAGAGCAACCAACAATGGTGTCCGGTTCCGGAATCTGCGCGAAGAAGGTCGTCGTTGACGCCAGGCACCACATGCTCGGCCGCCTCGCCTCCATCCTAGCGAAGGAGCTTTTGAACGGACAAAAGGTAGTGGTGGTCCGATGCGAGGAGATCTGCCTCTCCGGCGGCCTCGTGCGGCAGAAGATGAAGTACTTGCGGTTCCTCCGTAAGAGGATGAACACCAAGCCTTCTCACGGTCCGATTCATTTCCGCGCTCCGTCGAAGATCCTCTGGAGGACTATCCGTGGGTAATGATTTTGTTATGTATGATATATATATATATATATATACAGATAGATAGATATAGATACATTGTTGAGTTTTGATTTCGTGAATTTTTTGTCTTCATTTTGTGTGTACGGAATGCGGATTTGAGCTTAGTAATGGTTATTTGTGTGTCTGATTGATGGTTGTGGTATTATTTGATTTTAGGTTGTGTCGATGCCTGTGAGTTATTTGATGAGATTTGCATGTTTGTAGGTAATTTGGTTATATAATTTAGCGTAATTTGCAATTTCCGTTAGTTGTAATGATGCTGTATGGTAGCTTCTAATCTTGACTGTGAATATGTGTGTAATTCATTTGTAATGTTGATTGTGTTCGTGGTTTGATGCTGTAGGTATCATAGCTTTATGGGGTTGAGATCGTTATACAACTTCTTCTGTCTTGCGTATCGTTACGTTGTTCTAAGTTTAAAAGATGAACTTAATAATCATTGTAAGATAGTTTGGGTTTGCATCTTTCCTGGCTTTTCTCGTTATTTTCTAGGAGAGACTGACCTACTTTGGATTCAAATCAATTTTTTAACGACTTCTCCAAATGAAATAGTTTTTTACTATGGTAGTTATCTTCTGTTTCGCTGGGTTCTTATGTATTGTGGTTTCGGTTGTCTGAGGAGTTGGTTCTAAATGTTATTTGATTTTTTGTGTAGAATGATCCCACACAAGACTAAGAGGGGAGCTGCTGCACTTGCCCGTTTGAAGGTTTACGAGGGTGTTCCATCACCATATGATAAGACTAAGAAGATGGTCATTCCTGATGCTCTCAAGTGAGTTTATTATTGGTTGATCTATCTGTGGAATGTTTTGAGTATCTGTGTCTTCTCAATCTGATGTTTACTCTGTTACTATCAGGGTTTTGAGGCTTCAAGCTGGCCACAAGTACTGCTTGTTGGGTAGACTTTCATCTGAGGTCGGATGGAACCACTACGATACCATCAAGGTAACTTTGATATCCAGTTTTTCCCTCTCTTGCGCTTCTTGTAAATCGTCACTAAGATGTGTAGCAATAGAGCTTATCATCATTGTCATCTAGTCTTACCTCTGATTATTTGAAACGTGTTATCATTTAAAAAGATTTTTTTTACCAGTTTTGTGGTTACACCTTGTTCTGTGAATGAAATTTCTTAATTATATTTCTGCTCACTGTAGGAACTCGAGAAGAAGAGGAAGGAGAGATCACAGGTAGCATACGAGAGGAAGAAGCAGTTGGCTAAACTGAGAATTCAAGCCGAGAAGGTTGCTACCGAGAAACTGGGTTCACAACTTGACGTTATTTCTGCCATCAAGTATTGAGATATCATACATAGTTTGTTGAAGTGACAGTTTTGTTGGAGAATGATATGCATGTTGGATTTTATTCCGTTAGATGTTAAGTCGTTTCCTTGTGTCGTGCAAGTATTTGAACAAAATATTTTTGCATTATCTAATTTGCTGTTCCTTAAAGTACTTGTCTCAAAAGTTTTTGAATATTTCTTCTACCTTTGTTTGGTTTAATGCCCTGCGATTACAGCTATCCACAACTCTTTTCTGACCTTTTCTTTAAGTACATGAACAAACCCATGGCCCAATTACGTTCTGTCTTTTGGGGTTGAAATGGCTTCTCTAACTATGATTTTACTACTCAAGTGAGCAACTTAGTTATAAATTGACTGGTAATAACTCTGTAGCAAGGGATACCACATAGGATCATTATACTGTTTGCCGCGTGGACAATACTCATTAGTTGTCATTTGCACCAAACAGCTCGTAAGTTATTGAACATTTGAGTGTTAATAGAGGTAATGTGTAAAAAATATATTATGGACGGAATGTTAATTCTGCCCTGTATGCATGATCGTACGGGTATGTTATGATATAAGTATCGACATAACCATCCAAAAATAAGTATTTTTTTTTAGAATGGAAAAGTAGTACTACTAATTTTAATAAAAATGTTCCTTTTATGCATTGTATTTTTATTACGTTAGATACTAGCCTACAAAAATTTACATCCAAACACAGCACACATAATGAAGCATCAAATGAATACAGCATGTGTAATTACTTTTCAAAGTAACTATGCAACGGAAGTTCCAGCTCGGCTCCCCGCCAGTGCAAGTGAAAGTGCAAGTAAAAGTACCTTAAAGGCAGATTCGACCACCGCAAACAAAATCCTAAAAATTGTTCTTTGAAACATGCTACAGGTTCTGTTGCAAGCATTTTTAACTTGAGTCAAATTCTAAGATATCACACCATTTTGTATAAAAACCAGCAAAGGGCAAAATCGAGCAGCACCACACTGAGATAACAGCTTATATCGAATCAGCGAGAAAGGAAAACTGTAATTTAAGGCTCGACGGCTCTTTAGCCGATCTTGTTGTAAGCAACGGTAGCAAATATTGATGAATAATCTCCTGCACTCTTAGCGTCACCGTATCACGACTATTATCCGACCCAACGGTTCAAGAAGAGCAAGAAAGGGCATTAGATGCCAATGGCAGCAATTTCTGTTAGACCCAGTTCGACACATAAAGAGTTGAGGTCAGGTTCTTCCAACAGACTAAATGCACAGAAACCGTAGTATGCATGATAAAGATCTGGGAGCATCCTTGGGAATTTACTGAAACCACCATACTGGCACGAGAAAGAAATTGACAGCGTGAGTTTATTTGCTCAACTAAGAAAAAGGATTAAATCGAGAGTAGAAAGGGTACATTTATAAAGCACAAAGGCTAAAAGAAGTTAACAAAAGAACCTCAGATTGACAAGTTAATAGAAATCCACGTAGTGCTGTCTTGTCAATGAATTTATGTGCTCCTAAGATCTTTAGAACTCCTCCAACCCTGCCGAGTTATTAATTAGTATGGTGATCAATGAGAATTATAATTAGACATATTGAACCTGCAAAAGGATTACAAATACATACCAAAAGGCGTAACAAGTATCAGTTGGCTTGTTGGGTCTACCTTGAAACCCACCATCGCATGCTTGCCTCTGCAACAGAGTTGAAAATAATTTAAGTGAAAGAAGGGCCCCAAATCTCATGAGACGAGGATAATTGGCGAAGTACATAAAAACTGGTCGTCATATTTATATGCAACAACTCTCACATGAAACACTAAATTAAATAAAACTCAATAGCATCTTGGTCAATTCTTGAACCTCAGATATCTGCAATTATAGTTCCAATATTGCAATCAAATTGATCATAAGCTGACAATCTCTTCAATTCATCTACCAAAAGATCCTATATTTATCCAATTGCATGGACAAGAAATGGTGGGAAACAGCATTTATTTTTATCAAATAATTATTATAAGCTGGAAATCCAAGATCCCATAATACCGAGAGAAAAAGTATACTGCTCAAACAAGGTTTGTCCTGCAAAGAACCAGAGAAAGAAATGACTATTTAAACGAGGTTTGTCGTTCAACAGGAGAGCTTCCTCTCATCCACTACAAATGCTAGAAAGTAAAAACTCAAAAAGACACAAGTGTATAATAGTGACCAAATTTTCATGTCTACTAAAATTATTTTATACGCCAACAGTGAGTCCTATGTTTTCGACATTGACAGTACAACATGGCATCCACTATTAACATGTAAGAAGAAAAACCTGCAAGGTCCAGTCTAGAAGCAATGGCACATGGTGGGAAGCATTTTTAGATAGTACATCTTCCTCTATGAATCCCATCAGTTGAAGAGATGCAACAGCGCAGTAAGTGGCGCCACCTGTGGCACTAAAATAATTCACATCCGTAAGTGTTACTAAAATTTGCGAGAAGCAAGTTAGTGGATCCAGTACTACAATCTAGCAACGAAATAGTCCAACAAGTGCACAGGTAATTGCTTCAAAAGGTAATAAATTCAATAAGAAAAAGGTAAAAATTATAGCTAAAAGAAAAAAAATGATAATATGGAAAAGGAACATGGGTAAGTATTTACTAAGCTCATCAATAAGATTCTCTAATATTGTATCGTATGGCAGAAAATTTGAGAAGGGATAAGCATGTTACAAATAGTTCAACAAGGGATTAGCACTTTCCCTTTAACTATGCTACATATCTGTGATTTACCTCTTTGATACTTGAATAGGCGATAAAAATCACTTGCTAAACCTCAGGTAAAAGAAACTAACTGTATAGTCGAATATTGAGCTGATTATGGAAATAGACATGCAAAATAAAACTTCCACAAAAATGATCAAGTATTAGACTAATGTGATAAGTTTATACCTCAGAAATTATACAGTCATTTAAACCGCTGACAGGGAAGTGCATCATATATATGAAAAGGAAGTACACCAATATGAACTTCTGCTAAATTCTATTGGAATAATGTTTTGTCCTCCCTTTATCTGTTTGTCAGGGAACGTGGAGAATCCAATATCATGAACTTCAGCAGTAAGTTTAATGCTAGTCATAAAAGGTAGTACAAATTGGGATTTAATATACCAAGGACAGGTAAAAAGACAATGATTAAATGATTGGAGATCAGATCTCCATCACTCAAGGCCCCAACTAACTTTTGTACTTGTATTATAGACCCACAAAGAAAACAAGAAAAAAGGACTAGCAGGAGTAGAGAATATTTTAAAACACTGACTACAAAGAACAGAAAGTTTCATAGGCACTCACCATGCGATTCAGAACCCGGAATCAACCATCATATGACTGCACGGAAGCAAATGAGAGCTTAGATGATAGATACGATCGATCAGCACCATAATATTGAAGAGCTAAGGAAAAAGATGACTTAGGACGAAAATCACATACCTGACAACTTCTTATATAATCCTTTGCTGTTTCTCGATCCAGGTCTTCAACATGGAACAAATGGCCGCTGATACATCAATTATTTACTTACTCATAATTGAAGATAACATTTTCATTGGAAGGGAAAAGAAACTCAACAGAAATAATCAAAAGAATCTTTATACCTGCACAAAACACAAAACGAAGATCTGTCTCTGCTCCAGAATGAATGGGCATAAAACTGGGTTACATGAGATGCACTAAGTTAATAATCAACCAGAGATACAACCAGTCTAATATTTGATCTGTTTTAGGTAAATGATATACAAATTTAGAGTAGACAAACATGGTCGCGCTTAATCATAAAGTGTGAAAAGATTTCTTTCCGGTACTATATAAATATACAATCTTTCCTAAATATATATTATCAACTATGAACTGTGGAAATAGATTATGTTACAACTGAGTTCTGTATGTATGATCAAAAATGACATAGCTGCTGCAATCTCTGAAACATTAGCCGCATGGCAGATATTTGGATTTTTTTAAAGCTATTTCTAAAAAGATTTAAGCTCAAGTAGTGAACCTAAGAAAGCCCAGGAATTGTTGCTCCGTTGGGCATAAGATAGCTTGCTTCCTCATGTCAGTTACATTATATTCCCACTCTATAAACATTTGATATAGACACTTGCAACTTAACTCATAGTGGCCTCAAGTAAATTTTCTACTCATCAATGTAAATCGGAAAGAGTTGTTCGAATAGCAGAGACAGATATCTGCTTTATACTTTACAGAAACAAGAATAACATTTGTGATGCAAGTTCCCTATAGGAGATTATTAATGCTAAATAGATATTGACTTGTCAACCTTCAAAAAGGAAAAGGTTAAACAAATGTCCTCACAAACTACCAAAAACTCCAGAAAATTTTAAAGATGGCATGGCAACACAAGATTTAAGAACGAGAGTGTAGCGATAAAAATTCTAAGTCTTTAAAATAAAGACAAGAATAATTAAGTACAAATAAACTTTGTATTTCTTCAAGCGATATGGGGTTACAATCTCTTTGATCCTCTGATTCGATTTTACAAGGACAATGACTTGAAATTTAGTTGACTTGAAAGTGGATTTGATTTTGATCTCTTCCACGTGTAGTTGCGTTGAGCGTCAATCCAAGGGCGTTGAGCTTGATCTTGAATTGACGATCTACTTGATTTGATATTTGCGACGAACAATTTGATCTTCGTCTTGACTTCTTGCACTTGTTGAATATCAATCTTCTTTTAGAGGAATATTGATCTTCAAAATGTTTGGATGCTTTGACAAACGTCGATGCGAGGGCTTGACAGCTTGTTCTCGAATTTACAATTGACTTGACTTGATATTTGGGACGAACAATTTGATCTTCGTCTTGACTTCTTGCACTTGTTGAATGTCAATCTTCTTTAGAGGAATATTGATCTTCAAAATGCTTGGATGTTTTGACAAACGTCGATGCGAGGGCTTGGCAGCTTGATCTCGGATCGAACAGACATTTGATTTGAATATTGATGAAGATTGGTATGATCTTCGTCTTCAGTTCTTTGGATTTTGTTGGGTTTTGATCTTCTTAGAGGGATTTGAATCTTCAAGAACGGTTTTTCGAGGGTCTTGTGACTTGATCTCGAATCAAACTTGAAGATTGTTGAAGAACGATATGAACTTGTTTTGAATTTGTTGAACTTCTTGGAGTTTGATCTTCCTCGGCAGAAGTATAATCTTCAAAAAATGGTTATTTGATGAATTTGAAACTTGACACCGGATCAAACGGAGGTTTTTCGCGAAGAACGCCTTGAATCTCGCGAAGAACGCCTCGAAGATTGGTGGACTTGATGGAGAGGATTTCGGCAGAACTTCTTTGCTCTGAATTCTTGAAACTTCAATTGTGATCTTTTCTTTTCTTCAAGAGCACCTCTATTTATAGTCGTAGAGTGAATCTCGATCAAAATTTCCGGATGAGATGAACGGCTGTGATCGCGTCTACGATTTCTTGCTTTACAAGACTTGTCTTTATTTAATTTAATTAGATAATTTAAGTCTAATTAATAAATAAGACATAATTTAATTTATCCATCAAATATATTAAAATCAATAAATTTAACTACTTTACTTTGGAAATAAATTTGTTATAAATCCAAAATAAAATAGAAAAATAAATTAAAGATTAATATATTATTCTCCACGTGTCGAGATTTAATTAGACACAAATTTTACGTGTCTACAGAGAGAAAAAGATATAGTACCATCCATTAGGCTGCTGAAGATTTTTCATCGACTTCAATAAGGATTCAGTATCAATAAGTGAAAGATCATAGCCAATATAATGGTCCTTAATATGGCTAGTCCGCAGTACGTGCTGGCAAGGTGGCTGCCATTTGGAGTTTCTGCCTGCAAAGATAAAATTAGATACAACACAAAACAGTTAAATACTGAAAACAATAGGTAAGATCTTGACCATAATATCTAAAAAAATAAGCAATAATCTGTTTACCTACGTACCCCATTATCACTTGATTGAAATTGGGAGCTCCTGGAACCTGGAAGCCGTAAAATTGTCCTGAAGACAGAGATATTTACTTAATATGTCAATCATCTTAATTCTGGACTTTGCTCTGCAAAACAAAAGAACAACAATACTCAAAGTACGCTACCATTTTTCAATTTGGACGAGCTTGTAACGATAGAACCCAATTACTTACAGCTTCTTTGTCAATCTAAAAAAAGAAAAACATAACAGGATATCAAGCTAGTGCTGAGGAACTTCCTCGCTATCAACTATCATATGGAACTACAACTTAAATCAAAATTCTCCATATCAACTACAATAAATATTTTTAAACATTGTCGAAGTCGGGATTTGCGGGATTGAAGTATCCATATCAACTATCAACTATCATATGCCCGCGAGACTGTCTCCCGCCTAATCCGAGTTGGAAAAGGCCGTTAGCGAGAGAGAGAGAGACGAGGCGGCGAAGGAGAACACCATGTGTGAGAGAGCCCTTAAGATAACGGAGCACACGTTTAAGGGTTGTCCAGTCCGTGGCAACGGGAGAAGCCATACGCTGAGCCAAGAGGTTGACAGAGAATGCAACATCGGGACGAGTAAGCGCAAGATATTGGAGGCCACCAACAATTTGGCGAAACTCCGTAGCATCAACAACCGCAGTCGACGTTTAGGCGGGAGGATTAGTGGCCATAGGGGTCGTGAGAGGTTTGGCACCATCCATCTTGTGCCGCGGCAATAAATCATGAATATATTTCTGTTGAGATAGAAACAGACCTTCACGACAACGCACTACTTCCACACCCAAAAAATAAGAGAGAATACCCATGTCCTTGACCGTAAACTTGGTTGCAAGATGTGTGATAAGCGAAGAAACCAATTTATCACAAGAGCCGGTGACGATGATATCGTCCACATACACAAGCACAAAGATACGAACCGAATCTTGCAAGAGAACAAAGAGTGACGTATCGGATTTGGTTTGAACAAAACCAAACGAGATAAGCGCTGCACTTAACGCAAGATACCATGCACGGGGAGCCTGCTTAAGACCATAAATAGACTTATGAAGAAGACATACATGATGAGGACGAGTCGGATCAATGAACCCCGAGGGCTGCCGCATACAGACTTTCTCCGAGAGAGCGCCATGAAGAAAGGCATTGCTAACGTCCATTTGACAAAGCGTCCAGTTGTGCATGAGAGATAAAGAGAGAATAGTTCGTATCGTGACAGGTTTAATCACCGGGCTGAAAGTCTCCTTGTAGTCAAGGCCGGGTCGCTGGTGAAATCCTTTGGCTACAAGGCGTGCCTTAAAACGATCAATAGAACCATTGGGATGCCTCTTAATGCGAAAGACCCACTTAGATCCAATAATTCCACGATCAGAGGGAGGTGGAACTAATGACCAAGTGCCATGTGAAGTGAGGGAAGTAAATTCTTCATCCATGGCCGCACGCCATTTGGGATCCGCAATAGCATGAGAGACGCAAGTAGGTTCAATCGGACCTTGAACCGGATGGTTGGTAACCGCTGAATAAACCTTAGGATTAAATATATTGTTGCGAGAACGCGTGATCATAGAATGAGCACGATCCAAAGACGGGTCTGCAGGCAAAACAGCCGGGACAGAAGTCTCTGGTCGCAATGTTGCCCCAACATTAGACCCAACATTCAGAACAGAAGTCGCAGAGATAGGTGCCAGAGGTTCTGATTGTAATGTTGGCCCAACATTGGGAACAGAAGGTGCAGAGACATGTGCCAAAGTTTCTGGTTCCAATGTTGCCCCAACATTGGACCCAACATTGGGGACAGAGTGTGCAGAGGCAGGTGCAAAAGCTTCTGGTTGCAATGTTACCCCAACATTGGACCCAACATTAGGAACATAATGTGACGCTGAAGTGTCCGGAGGAACAAGAACCTGGAGAGGTGCGGCCAACGGTGAAATGGAGAGCATAACCGGTCGAGGTGATGAGTCACTCAAGGAAGGGCCGCCCGAAAAACTCGTTTCAACAAAACGAACATGCCTGGAGATGTATAACCGTCATGTACCAAGATCAAGACACTTGTAGGCTGTCTGAGATGTGGAATATCCAACAAACACACAGGCCGGAGACGGAGGTGATAACTTGCCCGGAATATAAGGACATAAATAGAATAACATAAGCACCCGAAAACCCAGAGATGGATATAATTAGGGGTGCGACCAAAGAGCGCTTCAAATGGCGATCTATTGTGCAAAACTGGAGTAGGGAGCCGATTATATAGATAAGCCGCAGTAAGAAAGACGTAATACCAATATTCCAGGGGAAGCCTAGCACGCGTAAGAAGCGTGCAACCCATTGTAACTGTATGACGGTGACGGCTCTCACTTGTGCCATTTTGTTGAGGTGTATGTGGGGCAGTGGTGAGCCAACTAATGCCATGCATAGAAAAATAATCCCGTATAGCCAAAAACTCTCCGCCATTATCCGAGTAAAAATTCTTAATTGAGGTGGCAAATTGTTTTTCAACTAGAGTGCGAAATTGAGCAAACACCGTAGATACCTCGGATTTTGCAGAAAGCATACACACCCAACAATACTTAGTAAAATGGTCAACAAGAATTAAGTAGTAGCGTGCACCAGTAACAGACACAACCGGAGAAGGCCCCCAAACATCACCATAAATAAATGACAAAGCATGATCCGAAACAAGAGATGATTTATGAAAAACGAGTTGTTGGCTTTTGTTCAAAAAACATGAACTACAATGATCAAAATCCAAATCACTAGGCGAAAAACAAGGTAAATTGTTTTTATTCAAAATAAATGAACTAATCTTCGACGAAGGGTGGCCAAAACGTTCATGCCAACAACCCTTATGAGCACGCTCCCCAACTAATGATGTAAACAGCGGCCTCAAGACCTTTGGCAATCGAACGTGATACACTCCATAAACGCATGCTCCCCTGAATAGATTAGTCCCGACTTGCGATCCTTAACAAGAAAGTAAGATGGGTGAAATTCAATAAAAATATTGTTCGCCTTTGTAAACTGATGAACAGACAGAAGATTGTGGCGGGATTGGGGCACACATAATAGATTATCGAGTGTAAATGTACGATCAGCTAAAACAATACGAGAGGTACCAGTATGAGATATAGGCAAACCTGTACCACCCGCAGTGGAAACCTCATTGGGACCTTCATACTCAGAATGGACAGTGAGGTTCTGGAGATCCGATGTGAGATTATGAGAAGCCCCCGAGTCAACAAGCCAATCCGTATTGGAGGAGAGTGATCGATAGGGGATGTAACAAAGTGAGCGTGCGGTGGTGCGTAACGGTGACATGTGCGTGCACCATGACCATAAATACCACAGAGTTGACAAGTGATATTAGGTCGAGAGTGTTGTGGTTGTCCAACGGAACGTGAATGAGGTAATTGATAAGGGGTCGGCGATCCTCGCGTAGGGTTAGAATACCCACGCTGCTGACCATATTGTTGACCATGTGCAGGGCCACCACGACTACGACCTGATCCACGAGAGTTGGAGTGCAGCTGTGAGGACGCCGCATTCGCAATAGCAACAAGAGTCGATGCTTCTTGCTCAAGACGGCGCAAATATGCCTCTTGACTAAGGAGAAAATCCTGAAGTTCCGGGAATTGAATTGGATGTTCTCGAGCACGGATGGGGCCTGCTAGGTCACGGTGTGCAGAGCTAAGGCCATTGAGTACATAGAGTGTGATATCATCATCTTTGAGAGGTCCATCGATGATTGCCAATTCATCCACCTTGGATTTGACTAGTTGGAGAAATTCAGAGACATAATTCGAGCCCAACTTGATGTTTTGCAAATCATCCTTGAGTTGCATCACCCTCGATCGAGAACGATTCGCATAGGAACGTTGGAGAATATTCCACGCATCCGCCGAAGATTTGACATTTTGGAACAAACGCACAATCGGAGGAGTGCAGGATCCCATCAAGGCAGAAATAAGGAGAGAGTCTTGACGTTTCCAGTACTCGTATGCCGCCATACTTTCCGGAGTGGAGCCCATGGGAGGGTAGGGTATTGTACCATCTAGGAAGCCAAAAAGTTCGTACCCATAGAAAAGGTGACGAACTTGGGAACGCCATGAGGCGAAATTTTCTCCATTGAGTTGCAACGGTAGTTGTTGATGGGCATTGATCAGAATCAACGCCTGACCACCGGAAAAGGGGCTGACCACTATATGGAGTGGATGCAGCTGCGACGAGAACGTCGAGGTGTCGATATGACCCCCAGTCGAGGAGTTGTCGGACGTGGTGGAGTCGTTGGAAGGGTTCGTCATAGGATCAAGATCTCGTTAGAGAGATTGACGTCTTGATACCATATAAGAGATATAATTACTGTGGAAAGTGAATAAATATTATTGATCAAGAGATTACATACTTATACTAGTTACAGAGATAATTACGGAAGATAATTACAGAAGATATACAAAGATATGATCATCTAATCTAAAATAGGAAAGATACAACAAGAATATTTCCTAAGATACAATATTGCCTAATATAAGAGATTTAATAAATCAAGATGAGGCCAAAGGAAGGCAATACTCGTCACAAAAAGAGTTTACACGCATATCAAAAAATGAAACAGGTCCCGACCTGTCTCGGGAACGAGCCCACGCAGCCAAATTGTGGGTTGCACCGTTAGTAGATCTAGAAATAAACTTAAATTTCCATTTAGGCCAACATGCCCAATATTTTCTAATTTCAACAATAAGATTCTTTGAGCTCCAATTTAAGGCAATTGAACGATGGATAATTTGGTTGATCACCTCTTCGCAATCTGACTCAAAGGTGATTAGTTTGATCTTGAATTGATGTGCAAAGACACCGCTTTGAGGATAGCTCTAGCTTCAGCCGTTGATGCGTCAAAGCAAGCGAACTTTTCTGTAGCAGCAAAAATGACGGCACCAAGATGATCTCTCCATAAAAATCCTGTGGCAGCTCCCGATATGTCAAAAGATGCATCCGAGTTACTTCTGATCGACATCTTCTCATGAGTGTCGGCAAAATCAATCAACATTTTTATGTGTTTATCAAAATCATGGAGATCTCAACTCTTGAAGCTCGATTTCATCAAATTCCACCTCAATCGCCACACACAAAGTCTCATTCTCATCTATTCATCTTGCACCTTACACATCATCCAAGACTTTTGTCGTATAATAAAACTACCTATTTTTCCCAAAAACCTGGAAGGCAGACGTGGGTTCTCGCAACATCTTGCTTTTGTTAATCGACGAGGACCACAAGCATATGTTTTTTGTCAATCCCATCACTCTTGAACAAGTTTACCTATCAGATCTCAATGCCTATTTATTTTTGGATCAAGATAATTAGTACCCTCAATTGTATGGATATGGTTACGAAAGCGCAACGACGATTACCAAATCGTAACACTTTCTTATTATCCTCCTTTGTATGACGACAATCCTTGTTTATTTAAGAAGATGTGGGTGTTTACTCTATGAAATTGGGTGTTTGGACAAGTCTTGATACTTTTTCACCTTATGACTTCAATCCCGCAAATCCCGCCGTTAGTGGTGCTGAGGAACTTCCTCGCTATCAACTATCATATGGAACTACAACTTAAATCAAAATTCTCCATATCAACTACAATAAATATTTTTAAACATGGTATCCATCTTTTCAATCATTGAACCCCAGGTTTCCAATCTAGTTCATATCGATTTGGTAAGTTACAAAGGTGATACATGGGCAGATATTCTAGAACTGGAGTCTGTCGAAATCCAGACAGGGCAAAAAGCAACAACCAAATCCCCACAACAACGCCAAAACAATGGCTAAAAGGGGTAAAGGTCTTGCAGAACATGCCACTTATCTAGACTTGCCAGTCTCTTGTTCAAACCATGTAATTACGATTGTATCTTACTAATTGATATAAACATGAATAGATTGCTGTAGTTCATGGATTAATAAGGTGATCTCTTTACCAATTTCCAGAATATACATACAAGGGATCTAACCCATCACATAACCTAGACTTAGCCTTCCATCAGGCTAAGGAAAAGCAGAACAGTATAAAAGAACTATAAAGTAAAACTTACTTGAACTCAAAATCTTGTACCCAAAGCTGGATTTTATTTCCCACCGATAATTTTTACAATAGAAGGGAGTGTTTACAAGAAAGATCGAAATAGAAATATGAAAACTGAAATCTCTCCAAAAACTCTGCCTAATAGCTGAGACGGAAATGGCCTTATATAGATGGCCGGACTTCAAAAACTTTACAAAACAACATATACTTTTCTTTTTTTTTTTAAGTACCAAAAAAAAAAAAATTACATTGTTTCAAGAAAAGTCATTTGACTAAATTATCCTTGCCATGATGTCACGGCGTTCGTCATTGTCTTCTGGATGGTTTCATGTGCCCATCATGCTTTTATCAGACGTGGAAGTATTATTTCCTTTTTTTTGGTATTTTAACTGCATCCATCAAGATTTTGAAAATGTCAAGAATGTCCTGATGATTGGGGTCTTGTGCATCCTGGAGATCGTCATTAGTAGAGTTCATCAACTCTTGGGTTTCTTCAGTATTTGATCCCATTGAGGCATCTTCATAGAGATCTTCCATTTCTCTAGTCAAACATTTCTGCATTTCTTCAATATATGCTTGCAAAAGGCTTTGTTTATCAATTTCTCCTGTTCTCATCTGAACTTTTCTTTTCAATCATTGAACCCCAGGTTTCCAATCTAGTTCATATCGATTTGGTAAGTTACAAAGGTGATACATGGGCAGATATTCTAGAACTGGAGTCTGTCAAAATCCAGACAGGGCAAAAAGCAACAACCAAATCCCCACAACAACGCCAAAACAATGGCTAAAAGGGGTAAAGGTCTTGCAAAACATGCCACTTATCTAGACTTGCCAGTCTCTTGTTCAAACCATGTAATTACGATTGTATCTTACTAATTGATATAAACATGAATAGATTGCTGTAGTTCATAGATTAATATATTTAATGTGTATATACATGTACCTTATATTTCATATATATGTAAACTCAAGCTAGTAGTTCGTATTTTTTCTTGTTCCTTTTTTTTTTTTTGAAGGTAGTTAGTTGTACTTCTAGCAATACAACGAACAAATACTCTTCTTTTGAAGCGTTCAATTCTAGATTTAGCAAATAGTTCGAACACGAAAAAGATTAGAAAAAAAAAAATAAAGAAGGAAAAACATGAAAGGATGGCAACCACAAAAAGTAATATTAAGGTTAGAATACTGTAACATCTTCTTTTACCAGTCATGCACTCTACTAATCTAAAGTGAGTCAGATTTAACCCAACATTAATAATTCAAAACAGCACACAAATTTACGAACAAGTATAGCATTTGGTTGGGCATCATGTAATAGACTCGCGAAAGACAGTTGTTTCTGAGGCCTAAGCAATGGAAAAGAAAACATAACATTTCACATGTAGGATAATACTGATTCTCTAAACATCTACAAACGTAAAATTAATCTTTATCATACATATTACAACACAAAAGTACGACTCCGAGATTACCATACCCGTGTTTTTATACATGGGATGCATAAATCCAACACAAGCGTTAGCAAAATTTCAAGAGGGAGCTAAACTCAACTATTACATATCGCGTGATTCATAGTTCGTAAACCACGTCTCATTTAGCCTAGCATCGGTTCGAGTAGCGCACTTGATATAAGAGCAACAGATATAGATAAATGACAAGGACGCTTGGTTCCTAAACTGCTTAACGAGCTTCTTGGACCTGAACACAAATGGTTAACAAAATGAGCTCAATGAATGGACAAAATGTTAATTCACGCACATACATAGTCGCAGAGGTACATGCTTATGGGAGTCACCGTTCAAATTGCATGTAACATTTGCCAGTAACTTATTTTCCATGATGTTGTTCGTTTTAAAGTTATCCATGTATTCGCCTACTCGACCAGGACTTGAAAAAGGAGACCAGCATACCTCACTTTTCACCATGTGGAAGGGTCCCATTTTCAAGATTCGCATCCAAATTCCAGCCCCTAATGATGCATAAAAAGCACGTAAATGACAAAACGCGAAGATGGAAATTTAAATGACAAGAACTATACTTACTTCGCAGTAGCCTCATTTTTTAGTTCTTTCATATGGGCTTCCATTTGAGCACATGCAGCTTCAATCTCAATGTTTTTCAAACAAAGCTCCCTCCATTGTGTAGATAAAGCATTCAGCTCATATGCAGTGTTTTGCTGACCAATTAAGATTTAACAGTGATTAAAAAAAAAGGGGCAAGCAAACTACTTTTTATGGTGATTTCTTTCTTATTCCTTTTAGTTGGGGACGGCTATGAATACATTGCTTTTTTTTTTTTTTTTTTTTTCAGTTACCTGATGATACTTTCTCTCTCGGTTTACAGATTCAATCTTTTGGTTGAGCTCCATGACTTGTGCTTGCATTCTGGAAAGCAAACAATAAGAGTTGTGTCAACAACTCCACGGAGGTCCCATAAACATTGCAAGGACGAAATTGAGCAAACAGGCAACTTAAACTTCCAAACTTGTAAATTATACAAATGCTCACACAAACAGAGAGCACTAGGGATTTATTAGCTGAAGATCTAATGAAGTTGATATATTAAAGAAGTTATAACTAACTGATATAACCACAGATAAGTAAGAAAACAGTTGTACAATCTGTTAACTATTAACCAAGAACTTCACTCCAGTCTCGAGGATTACAAGACTATGAATAACCTTTATTGACGCTTATTGCATATTTTTTTCCTTCTCTGCCACAAAATAAGCAATTACGCACTCTGTCAAGGTTTAACAAGATGGACTATACAATGATCCATAAAAGTGCAAAACAAGAATAGTGGTGGATAAAAAGGATGTTATGTAGATAAGCAATGATTGGAACAAATGGAAACCTCAAAGATGCTTGAAGAATCACATGAAAGGATAATTAGACAAATATTAAGAGAAAAGCACCTTGATAGAGATGCCTCCAACTGTTGATTATACACCTTCCAAATTTCAGGACCATGCTTTGACATCAAATCTAGATTTTCTAACCTACATCAGAACCATAAGACTTTGAAAGCTATAAAGACAACATTTAGATGCTTAAAAAAAGAAAACCATGTTAAAAATACAAGACAGATAACCCTGCTGAATAATAATTAGTGAGGAGAGTGTGTTATATCAATTATCTAGAGATCATCGTGTCGTCATTGTTGGAGCATGCATAATTCGTTCATAATATGAGGTCAACGTGCCGTCCAAATAGTATAAATGTTCGCAGAAAATATTATGAACTTTGACTGAGATATCTGAATTAAAGAAGCTGCAGACACCAGTCGGGCAACACCATTAAATTTATCAGAAAAGGCATCATTATGCACGTGGGTTCAAATGCTGCAGTGCATCAATTAGTACACAATATCATGATGTGAAGTTCTGATGCCAACTCTTTTTAAATGATATTTCAGGACACTATCGCAAAGGCCATCAGGTGTATAAAATACAATTGATCAACACTTAAATATCCTACAGATGAGGCTATACACTGATCAACAGCTACCCACGGGTCCGATAAAAGAAATATAAACAGATTTCATCAGTTGAGGTTGTTTCTTATGCACCTCTATAAAAGGCATAGAGAGTCAGTTGGTATAATAATAATGACTACCAGAGTGAGTTAAAGAAAGAATCGAAGTATTTGGACATTAAAGAGGGAAATCTTTGGCCATGAGGCAACTCAATTGCACGAGGGTATACACCTAGAAACATCTAACCATCTCCTTAAAAGAATACTAAAGGTTATATACTTACAATAACTGTGACACAGTAAAAAAATGCATTATCATCTTTACAACATGTCAGAGGATTTATCTAAAACATATCATCTTCGAACATCAATCATTCACGTAGAGTAATCAATTTTTGAACGTCATCCAACTTTAACATGGAAATGCATTTTTTTTTCTTTAGTACAACTAATTTGGAAGGTGCTGGCAGCAACTTTAACTACTTAGAATCTGAATGGAAAACGACTATTAGTAAGAATAACTAGCAAGTGTTTCAGACACATAGTACCTCATATTCTAATAGCACGAAAACTAAAATTGCAACGCCTGCTCCTGATGATGTTCATGGCCAACATCATGCAAATATTGAAACCAATATTAAAACCAAGCATAAATTTTGGCTTGTTGGACATCGAATATGAGCCCTTTATACCCTCATACCAGTTTTCTTACTTGGTTTTTCCATAATTATGATACTGAAGAATCCTTACTTGATTATCAGCAATTTGAACTGATGTACTACCAGATTAACTCATATAAATCTTAGGTTTCCTATGAAAATGCCATCATTACAGTTGGACCAATGTGATAAAACCTAAGTATCAACTATCAATACAAACAACACAAGTACACAACTGGTAACAGGGAGTTATATTAAAGCTTTGAAGACAGTGGGTTTGGAACGCACACTAAAGCACTTGCACATGACAACTCCTAATACAGAATCAACAAACAAGAATACCAGCATTACTTTCACTTTGGTCAAAATACAACACCTGATAACTTGATGCTGCAACAAACGCTGTGCTTTCTGCAACGCCTGTTTCCACGCAGTCTCATCATTCCTTTTGTTCATTGGTGGCACTTCAAGTCCATATCTTGATGTATCCATCTGCACAGGAGGTTTCCCAGCCCTGACCCTCTCATATTCCCTAGCAAGCATAGGGTGATCCTATAGACAGTACAAAATGTATCAGAACATATACGAGCTGCTTTCTCAAATTCACGCGAAAACAGAGTTTCAGTTCACCAATTACAGCTCAAAATAAAGCACACAAACAAGCACCCTAGCTGAATAACCATTAAAACACATATCACTCCAGTAATCATGAATGTTTAAGCACACACAATCATACATAAAACAATACACACAAAAACAACTCCACTAATTATGAAATTCTGAGAGCCCATAAATACACTAAACAAATGCCATCCGTTCCACTAATTGTGAAAACAGAAATTATACACACACACACACCGTTACCTTCACTAATTATAACACAAAATCAATCACGAATACAGCACATAAATCATAAGAGCTCGAAAACGCAAGCACACAGACACTAAAACACATTCCACTCCAATAATCACAAATGCGTAACGCAAACACAACCAGCTCCGCTAATTGTGAAACAACAAATTACAACCACACAATGAACTTCACTAACTATCCAAACTAAACAGATCGCAAAAAAGATAAACATATCGTAAAACCTAACGGCACAGCAACAAACGAGAGAGACTAATCATTAATCAGTAATGACGTATTAGGAGTGATAATTTTGAGACCTGAAATTTGGAATTGGAGAGAGGAGGAAGGTCTTTGAGGAAATCGGAGGGCTTTTTGGAGCTACGGCGCATCTCTTCTTCCACTAATCGGTCAACTTCTTCCTTCACTTGCGGGTGGCCGTAGTCGTCGTCGATGTACGGAAGCGCATCGATTATGAGCGGCGGAGGTGGCGCCGGAGCAGGCGGCGCCTCCAGCATTAGTACATCGCCGCCGTTCGCCATCGCCATTGAAACTAACAAACAGTTATCACACAAATGGTGAATGTAGGTGAGAGTAAGGGTTTGTTCAGTTACAAAACCTTTGCAGGGAAAGAAGAAAAAGGAATTTATTTTTGCTACTTTTATTCTCTTGATTTATAATTAAATTAATATTTTACACAATATATATATATATATATATATATATTTCACACACACACACACACACATATATATATATGTGTGTGTGTGTTGTGTGTAATGTATATTATTATATATTACAAAGTGTAGCTTCAAGATTTCTAATTTTATTTTTGTATCTTTTGGAAATTATAAATCTAAAGGGATACAATTGTCTTTTTGTGTGCAAGAAATCGCTTCATTCTTGAGATTCGGCGAGTAAACAGCATCGCCTTGATAACAAATGTCATGAGGAACCTATGGTATTATTTGGGTATTTTTCATCCACCTCCCTTGAGGTTTGGTCATTTAACAAATACCTCCCCTGAGGTTTGGCATTTTGTTAAATACCCCCTTCTGTTAGTTGACCATCTAGTCAACACTTAATAGTAAGGGTAATAAATTAATTTAATAATATTACCTTTTTTTGTAATTTTTAAAGTATTTGATATTTCTTATATTAATGAGCATTTGTAATTATGACGATTTCTATTCTAATTTGAATATAATTATACAACATACATGAAATTGATGCATCTTTATTTAAAAAATTTAACAATTGATTTACAATTTTTTTTTTAATTTTTACTTGTAAAAATAAACTATATGTTGTTTCTTGTATTTTAACTATAACTGATTTGCCAATTTTTAAAATAAAATCAAGCCATAACTAAAATTGTGTTATAGCTCGATTTTTACATGTGGACACCACGTAGGACAAAATACACTCTAAATAAAGGACAAAAAGCAATGGATTTTTTGAAAGGCGATGGATTTTTCTTTTTTTTAGTGTGAAAAGATAAAGGGTAAAAAACAACTTTTGATATATATTGTGGCGGACATAAAATAAAATTTGCCTATTATCTAATGACGTCTATTAAATCTAGTAACAATGAAATATTTATAAAAGTATATTATAGATGATTGCAATAAAAATACCTCGTGATTTATATAGATGTCATTAGATAATAGAAACTTTATTTTATGTTCGGTCTAATATAGAAATCTGCTTTTCATCTTTTATCTTTTTGCGCTACAAGAAAAAACAAATTATTCTCATCGGATCGCCGAACGGGGTTCCAACAATTTAGAGTGTATTTTGTCTTATGTGTTGTCCACATGTAAAATCCGAGTTATAACACAATTCTAGTTATAACTTGATTTATTTTTAAAATTTGTAAATTAATTCTAGTTATAATAAAAGAAACAACATATATTTTATTTTTAAAAATAAAATTCTAAATCAAATGTTAAATTTTTTAAATAAAAATACATCAATTTCATGTATGTTGTATAATTTAAATTCACATTAAACTAGAAATTGTTAAAATTATAAATGTTCATTGATATAAGAAATTATAAACACTTTAAAAATAAAAAAAAAATATAATACAAGAAAAATATAATACTAGTCACTAGATTACTTTATTACCCTTACATTTAACTGTTGACTAGATAGTCAACTAACAAAATGGGGTATTTAACAAAGTGCCAAACCTCAGGGGGGTGTTTGCCAAAGGACCAAACCTCAGGGGAGGTAGATGAAAAATACCCGGTATTATTTTATGACAACCACCTCAACAATTCGGGGGCGTGCATCGTGAGTGTCGGTAGCCATTCTCGAAACCTTATTCATGCAGAAATTCCTAAAAGGTCAAGTGTATGCGGGTGCGGTTCCTTAAATGCACGGGTTCCAGGTCGAGTGCATGAATAAGAATGGATTCTTACGGTTTATTTCCTATAAAAGATATCTTATAGGATATCCGTCTCATTGCATACTTTGATTTTATTCATACTCTAAGTAACTATATATTTAAATCATAATTGTAAACCTATGGAGAAAAATAGTGACCATCGGAACTCGAAGCCCTCGGGGGGCGAAACAAATGATGGCTATCGAGAGGCAAGTAAAATCTTCCCTATCGGAAGATAGGTATGACATCCATCGTTGGATGATAAAATTGCCTCTTCACAAACTTTGTCTTCGATGACACACGGATTACTACACTCACAGAGCATCCGATGCTAAAGGCACTACCAGTCTTGGATGACTCTACGATGCCTAATAATCGCCGATGATTTAGTTAGTGAACAATCCTATAAACGGGATACTTTAAATATGTTCTTCCCGAGGGGTATCCCCTATAAAGGCCTATCGAAAAATATATCTTATAAGCCTCGGAAGAAAACATCCCGAAGACATAATAATATCCGTATTACTTGATGGCATCATCAGGGATACATCCCGATGGCATCGTTGGGGAGACGGATTACCCGATGGCATCATTGGGAAGACATCCCGATAGTACGATACTAGCAAAATTCCCCGATGGCATTATTACGAATGACATTTCTAGGGCAGTTGATCTGAAGGATCGGGAGAGTTCATCCAAATGCATACAAGAGGAAACACTTCTAGAACAAGAACCAGGTGTCATCCTACCAGATACAACTGCTGGGCAAAGACTAGGTGTCATCATGCACATCATGAATCAGCTACAAATCAACCAGGTGTCATCTTCGCCTGTGATACTTCAGCACCAGAGGAGATGAGTATTCACTTGGTTAGCAGCTGAGTTAGCATATGAACGTCAGGGTGTCTGCCATCTAATATAGGGGCATGTAGTCCCAAGAGTACTATAAATACTCATGTAGAAGGGAGAAGAAAGGTAGATCGAAAATGAGAGAAAAAAGGGAGAAGTGAAAATTCATTCTGTAAATTCAGGAAATTACTACAATATTATCTTTTCTTATTTTTGCTCAGACTCTTTTACTGGCTATTTTGGGCAAGGCGTTCCTCAAATTAAAATCTATAAAAATCACACCCAGGAGTTAACAAATGGCGACGTCTGTGGGAACGCCGTAAATTATTGCCTTCGAGTTACGCTAGTAAAGGAGTCTCGATACTTGCAATATTCACGACCAATTGTGCCATGGAAGGATCAGCTCGTTCTGAGCATCGGACAGAAAACCGCAGTGAGAGTATATATCAAGAATCTGCCGAGAGTTCCCCTAGAAACACTCCGTCACCTACTGTCGACTATATCAACATCCCCAGAACAGTGTTTGAAGATCTAGTGGAAGCATCTTTAAGAAGGGCTCAAGCTAACGAAAGACCCCCAGAACCACAACCTATACAACCATACAGAGAAAGGTATAGAGTGGAAGAGCAAGGCTCAAGAATGACTCCAACTCCACAGCGAATACCACCACAGCCAGGATGTCGACACGAAAGGTATCCGGGTGTGATACCTCCACCGGGCAATGTCTTCGAGGATAGAGTACCTCCCTATCGCCCCAACATGTTCCCTCATTCGAGCAATGAGCCAGCTCTTTGGGAAATGTTGAATCACCTCCGACGAGAGATGCTTAGCATGAAAAGGGCCATCACACCGAAAGATGAGCCAGTATACCATGGATCACCGTTTATACCGGATGTTGCACAAGCTACAATTCCAGCCTACATAAGAGCAATTAACCTACCCATGTATTCAGGAGAAAAAGATGGAAAAGACCCGCAGGATCACATCAATCAGTATATTGCCACGATGGATTTACAATCAGCCCCGGATTTTGCGTTGTGTCGAATCTTTCGAGCTACACTGACAGGAAGGGCACAATCTTGGTTTACCCAGATACCTCCAGGCACAATATCTAACTTCTCCCAGTTGGCCAGCTTGTTTGTAAGACAGTTTGCCTGTAACAGGCGTTACCCCAAATCAGCATGTCACATGTTTACCATAAAGCAACAAAAAGATGAATCTTTAAGAGATTTCATGAAACGCTTTTCCGATGAAGTATTAGACGTCCCCAACATAGATCCTACCATGTTAGCGGACATTCTTGCTCAAGGATTGCGATCGGGGAATTTCTTCCGATACCTGGTAGGAAATCGAGTAAAGGACATGAATGAGTTAATGCAGAAAGCAGAAACTTACATCCTGATGGAAGAAGCAGAAAAGTCTAAGTTAAAGGCAGAAACCGCTGATGCCCATGCAGGGCCAAAAGAAAAGGAAGAATCTAAGAATCACCCGCCCCGGAGAGATAATCCTGGAGTGGTGAAAAGGCATCTTCAGCCTATACCATTACCAACTCTAACCATCACTCAGTCAGAAGTGCTAAATGTAATGAGGGGAAACAAGGATTTCTCATGGCCTATGTCAGTAAGACAACCATACAAGAAAAAGGATTCAGGAAAATTCTGCAAATATCATAAGGCGTATGGCCACACAACTGATGGTTGTAACAATCTGCGAAATGAAATTCATAGGTTGCTAGACTTGGGCTATCTGAGAGACTACTTAAGTGGTAGCAAAGAAGATCGTTCGATGGAACGAAAGAAAGCCCGGAATAAAGAAGGGGAGGCAGCTGTTGAACCTCTATCGGGGAATGATGAGCAGGAGGAATTCAATCAGCAGTTACCACCACCACCTGGTACATATCGAGATAACCCTCCCTCGGGAAGAACCATCAACATGATTGAAGGAGGAGATATATCCTCGTCTCCAGCTGGCAGAAAGAAGAAATATCTCAAAGAGGCCAGAAAGGTGGGACAAGGACTATCGGTTTGTACAGTGCAGGGGAATGAAGCTACCAGCAATATCTTTCGGACCCGAAGATCTTCAAGGAATTGTATATCCTCATGAAGATCCGTTGGTAATTAAGGCAACCATAATGGGTATTGATATACAACGAGTCCTCGTAGATACGGGAAGCTCGGTGGATGTGTTGTTTACCCCAACCTTCGGAGCCATGGGGCTAAAAAGAATACATCTCGATCCCACAGAGATACCCTTGATAGGCTTTTCTGGAGAAACTAGCCGAACATTGGGAACTATCATACTTCCGATGTCTTGGGGTGAAGAGGCATTGAGGCGTACGGCGTACCGAGCATGTAAAGTTCTGGGTCGTTGAAGCATCTACGCGAACTTATAACGCTATCTGTGGAAGGCCATCGATTCACGCCTTTGAAGCCATACCCTCTACTCTTCACCTCAAGGTGAAGTTCCCCACGATGTCAGGCATAGGAGAAGTCCGAGGCAACCAGGTCAAGGCTAGGGAGTGTCGTATGAATGCCTTACCAACAAGTGTGGAAGAAGAACTTAACCATCCCGAGAAGAAGCAGAAAATGGAGGAAATACGAGTCCATCCAATGGAAGAATTGAAACTGATAGAATTGGAAGATGGTGAGAAAAAAGTGAAAGTAGGAACAGGAATGGGTTTAGGGATAGAAGAAGAAATTGTTTCCATTCTGAAAGAATACATGCATCTCTTTGCCTGGGAAGGAGGCCCACCTGGAAGAATCAGCCCGAGGGTGTGTCAGCATCACCTCAACGTTAATCCCACATGTAAACCCATCCGACAGAAGAAAAGAAACATGGGTCCAGAAAAGAATGGGATCATCAAGTCAGAAATATTGCGACTTCTCGGGTTGCAACAAATAAGGGAGGTTATATACCCTGAATGGCTATCCAATGTAGTATTGGTACATAAGTCAGGAGGACGATGGCGAATGTGTGTGGATTTCACCAATTTGAACGATGCCTGCCCGAAGGATTGTTATCCCTTACCCAGCATTGACCAGTTGGTAGATTCGACAGCAGGATGTGCACTGTTGTCCACAATGGATGGTGACCAGGGATACCATCAGATTCCGATGGCCGAAGAAGATCAGGAGAAAACTAGCTTCATTACTGACATTGGCACATTTTGCTACATGGTCATGCCGTTTGGACTCAAGAACGCTGGTGCCGCCTACTAGAGTTTAATGAATCTAATGTTCGCCGATGTCATTGGGGATACTATGGAAGTGTATGTGGACGATATGATTGTAAAAAGCAAAAGAGCAGAAGATCATCCGAGGGATTTACGACAAGCTCTAGCCATCATGGATAAGTTTGGCATGAAAATAAATCCCAAGAAATGCTCTATCGGAATTAGGGAGGAAATTTTCTAGAATATATGGTAACGGAGAAAGGAATAGAAGTCAACCCGGAAAAGGCTAAAGCTATCATAGAAATGAAATCCCCCAGAACAATAAAAGAGGTACAAAGGTTAACGGGAAAAATGGCATCACTTAGCCGATTCATATCACGATCAGCAGAAAAGGGTTTACCATTCTTTAAAGTGTTAAGGAATGTGAAGGAGTTCCAATGGACCCCAGAATGTGAAGAAGCCTTCAACAATCTGAAAGATTATCTGGTAAGTCCTCCTTTACTGGTCAAACCAGAACCTGGAGACAAATTATTTGTGTATTTGTCAGCAGGAGAGGAAGCTGTAAGTGCAGTTTTGGTAAAAGATAAGGATAGCAGCCATCATCCTGTGTACTATGTAAGTAAGACCTTGCAAAATGCTGAGAAAAACTATGTGCAGACAGAGAAGCTGATATTAGCCCTCGTAACCGCAGCCCGAAAACTAAGGTCATACTTCTTGACTTATCATGTGACGATACTTACTAAATACCCGTTAAGAGTCATACTCAATCGCCCAGAAACATCAGGTCGAATGGTAAAGTGGGCAATAGAGTTAAGTGAGTATAGCTTGTCATACGCTCCACGACCAGCCATCAAAGCACATGTTCTATCTGATTTCATGGTAGAAATGAAAGAAATGCAAAATGAGAAGCCACCTGCATTATGGCATGTGTATGTAGATGGATCATCCGTCGGAACACATGGTGGGGCAGGAGTAGTTCTGAAGAATTACGAGGAAGAAGAAAACCTATGCTTTGCCATCAGGATAAATTACCCCTTGTCTAACAATGAAGCCGAATACGAAGCCCTCCTAATCGGGATGAGGTTAGCCATGGAAGGGAACATCAGTCGAATGGTGATTCACAGTGATTCACAATTGATAGTACAGCAAGCAATAGGAAAGTTTGAAATAAAAGAAGAACGATTGAAAGCATATGCTCAAACAGTTCGGAATAGGCAAAAGATGTTTGAAGAATTTCAATTGAGGCAGATTCCTAGGTCGGAGAACTAAGAAGCAGATGCGTTGTCAAAAATAGCAACTCAATTCGTGGTCGGAACACGACAAATTACTTTTCTACAAGCTATGGGATCAGAACAGCAAGAGCCTCAGGAAGATGTCCACGTCATCGTAGCTCCATTGACATCAGGATGGATGTCAGAGATAGTTGCTTATTTAGAGGACCCTACACAATACTACGATGATGACATTGAGCGAAAGAGATTAGAAAGGAAAGCAGCAAGATACTTCTTGCATAAATGAGTGTTGTTTCGACGCTGCTACTCTAATCCTCACACTCGATGCTTGGATGGACAAGAAGCGTTGGGAGTGATAAAAGAAATGCACGAAGGGACATGTGAAAATCACTCGCAAGGTGCGAGCATGGCCAATCGTATCATAAGGCAAGGGTATTATTGGCCTACGATGATTCAAGATTGCCAGGAATACGCGCGCATATGTCCAGCATGCCAAGCCCACGCTTCACAGATTCATCAACCAGAAGCACCGTGGGAGCCGAATTTACTAGCGTGCCCCTTCGCCAAATGGGGAATAGATCTAGTAGGACCCTTGATGCCTAATCCGAGGCAAAATAAATATCTGTTGGTAGCAGTAGATTATTTCACAAAGTGGGTAGAAGCAGAGCCGATGGCCAGAATCACAGCAAGCGTTGTCATCAATTTCCTATGGCGAAGTATACTATGCCGATTCGGAATTCCTCGATACCTCGTGAGCGATAATGGGTTACAGTTTGAAGACCAAAAGGTGGAAGACTGGTGTAAGCATTGGGAGATTAAGCATCGCTTTGCTTCCGTCGGATATCCCCAAGGTAATGGTCAAGTTGAGAGAACCAATCGAACCCTGTTAAAGAGCATTAAGGCTAGATTGGACCATCACAAAGAACGATGGATAGAAGAAATTCCAGGTGTTTTGTGGGCATATCGCACGACTCCTAGCTCTGCCACTGGAGAGACACCATACATCATGGCTTATGGTTGTGAGGCTGTGATTCCACCCGAGATCGTAACCGAAAGTTGGAGGATTCGAGAGTATGAAGAAGTTAGTAATAGCTCTAATCTAGCTCTAGCCTTGGACTTGTTGGAAGAAAGAAGGCATCGAGCATCAGTACGCATGGAAGGATATAAAGCTCGAATGGCCAAGCACTACAACAAAAATGTTAAGGTTAGAACATTCCAAGTTGGAGATCTGGTTCTCAAACGAGTAGGGCGTCCAAGAATGTTGCTAAACTACAGCCCAAGTGAGAAGGACCGTACAAGGTGAGCAAAATCATCGGACCTGCTACTTACCAGTTAAGTACCCCCGAAGGTATGGTACTTACCCGAACTTGGAATGCATTAAATCTTAGAAAATATTATGCTTAATGTTTGGTAGTAACAATGTAAGTAAGGACATCACATCAGTGTACATGTAAATAAAGTCGTGGTGGAATAAAGATGGCATTTATTTATATGGAATTTGTACATAATCACAAAACTCAATTCATTCCGATACAGCCATCTAACCCGACTAACTTGCATACACACATACCAATATGGCTAAACTCGAATAGGATTCCGAGATGCCTACGTATCCCGGTACAAGGAAATCAAGCCACTCGTAGTTCAATTTACATATACAATTACAAACCTAACATACGAAAGAGAATATTAATTCTGCATAGGACGCTTGCCTTCTCGAATTAGGCAACGCCGTTGTTCTTCTGAAAGATCGGCAGGATCCATAATAGTTACTACTGGAACAGTAGACCTTTGAGAAGAAGCAGAAGGAGTTGTAGTATTGGAAGAAGTAATGAACTCAAGGTCGGGAAGATCCAGGTGTGGAGGAAAATTTGGGAGTGTTCTCACAGCCTCCCGACAGATCTGAAAACCCATCACCACCATCTCCCGCATTTCCATACGCAGGGTTGCCCTTATTTGCTCCAAACTTGGAACCGCCATGGTAGTCTCAGCATGAGTGATCAAAGCATCTACTGCACGAGATCTCTCTAGATCCGACAACTTCGTAGCTAATAAATCCCTTTCGGCCAACAGAGAGGATATCAAAGCATCGGAAGTGCGGCTCTGGCTCAACAAATTGTCTATACGAGCCTCCAACTCTCTGGCATGATCCCGCTCCAAAGTTACCAGTTGTCTCATATCCAATATGGTATCTTGGGCATCCTTTAAAAGAGCTTCCAAGATTGCTTGGTCGGAATCATAGTGAGCATGCAGATTGGCAATTTGATTACGAGCATCGTCTAAATTCTTCTCCAGATCAGTGAGGTGTCGATACAAGAAACCAGCATTATTGGAAGGATGTGCACCAAGGGCATCCGCGATCAAAAATACCTGCATGAAATAAGAAGAAGATTAAGGAAATATAAGATAAGCGTCACAAAAGGGAAACAGGAGCATGACGTACCTCACATAAGTTACGGCATAATCGATCCTGAAGAAGATTCATAGAAACAGAGCCAAGAGCTTCGCAACTAGCTTGACTCAGCAGACCACTCAAGAAGTGCCGATGGTTAGTACAGGAAAAGTATCACGAAAATCCCCTGTAGCTATACCGCTCGTTCCCTCACCAGAAGGGGGAACCATCCTAGGAGGGGAAGGTATCACGTCAGTAGAGCTTACGGGTGGCACGATTATATTATCACCATCTATGACGTTGACTGAAGGATCAAGGGGGGATCGGACATCTAAGGTCAGTGTAAGTGGAGACGGATAGTCGGGATCCACGTTTAAATATGGGGGAGAAGGATTCCCAAAGAGCGAATCGATAGAGGGAACGGCAGAGTCCCATAAAAAATCGGACTGTGAAAACGTCCAGAGGTCATCGGAACCAGGATAAGGGTCGGGTAGATCGTGCTCGACAGATGAACCAGGGGTATTCGAATACATAGGAAAAGAGACCAGAGGAACCAGTACTTCCTCAGGATAACGTCTGATAACAAATCGCTCCATCTCGTATCCTAAAAGAAATAATCAAAGGTTAATCATCGGAACAAAAAGACGATGTTATTGAGGTAAGAAAATAAATTAACTTACGAAAAACAGGGTTTGAGTGCAAGGGCATCGGAGGAATATTCAGCTGTTCTGCACCGTGTTGTAGACCAGCCATGGTTAGAGCTGAGGAGTTCGCCAGAATAGAGCATATATCGTAACCACCTAAAAACAGGCCAGTGGAAGTTAAATACTCCATCTCTCGTACAACGGTTTCAGGACGAGGGATCACGTATCCCAAACCCCATCGTAAAGGTATACCCCATGAATCTCCAGAAGAATCCCTTGGCTTAATAAAGAAATACCTTTTCTTCCAATCTACTACAAATGACAAACGACGAGGAACATGGAAACTTCTCTGCTGATCTCGGTAAACTAGGCTAAAATAGGGAAGACCATTGAGACACGGACGCAGAATGAAGGCCGCACACACCCGATACGGAGTTAGGGGTACGTTCAAAAGATTACAACAAAGAACGAAGCCCACCAGATAGCGAAATGAGTTAGGAGTCAGTTGGCTATGGCAAATCTGCCAATATTGAAATAATGAGTGTATAAAAGGGTGAAAAAGCATACGCAAGCCACAACGAATTTGTTTAGAATATAAGGTCAGATAACCCGGAGGAGGTTCAAAGGCCCTATGGAAAGGTCG